>CM073923.1:7064166-8458333 GCA_037179545.1 Sesamia inferens | reverse complement strand
TCTTCTGCCCAATTTCTGTGTTCAAGAGCCCATTGATATCGAATCCTACGATTGTGCATTGCTATAGGTGGTACCCGTAGCGGTCTTCGGGAATGAAGGTTCACTTCATGCAAGCGGTTTCTGACTGTTTGGTCGCTAATTAAGTTCCCTGAAGAGTGATGAAGCCTCACGGCTAACATCATGGCGGTTATTGTTGGAGCTCTTCGAGTTAAGATTTGAATGTATCGGTCTTGTCTCCGTGTGGTGCAGCGATACCGTCCTCCATGGCGCTCAGCCACGGTACCAGTGCTTCGGTAACGTGTCCAAAGTCGACTGATAACACTCTGACTTGTATTCAGAGCTAAAGCCACAGTACGTTGCCGGGAACCAGCTTCTATCATTCCCACGGCTCTGAGCATTTCTTCCCTGCTTAAATGACGTCGCCGCTCCATAATAACGTTGGTTTTAATCAGTAGTAGGGAAACAGTAGCACTAATAATGTCTTCAATGCGTTGTATGTTTTTATAGGGACAATATTGACAGCTGATTTTCATCTTTTACTCGAATTTGATTCACAGTTCCTGATTCAAATTATGAAATGCACCAAAAAGGATCCATATAAATTTATAAAATCATAAATTTATTACAAAGCCACATCTCAATCTCAAGAAATCCGCATAAAAATGCTTGATCCCTAGACAATTTTGATGTGTGTATATTGTTAGAAAAACCTGTCTTAGGGTTAGGGTCTAAGATTAGAAGATGTGATATCTATCATAACCAGACTGGGCTGGCAAATAAAATTAATTGTTCTAATTATTAATGTCAAGTGGATTCTTATTTTTTCTTTTTTTAATAATTATAAACTAGCGCTTGACCGCAATCCCGCCTGATGGTAAGCAGTGATGCGATCGTTGATAGTAAAGCGCGCTAGTTTATTAAGAGCCTATTCACTCAGAAAAACTGAGTGAATAGGAAGGAAGACGGCAGTTGAGCGAGGCGATGCAATGTTAAACCCAACAACACGAACAACGATGCTGCGCCAAAGGGAGATTGATCTGAAGACCCTCCACGACCAAACTCCCAACACAACAACATTAGGCGCATCGTACCCGACACACATCGTAACACAGACCCGTCCTCCGTACGGCTTCACCAGACATCATGCCGGAACACGACAAATTGCTTGGCGGCAAGGCTTTGTTTGGTGGGTGGTAACTTCTGCCGGCGGCCGATGTTATGGCCTACCACCGATTCCGGCCAAATCCCTATCACAGTGGGAAAGTTATAGTCTGATCATACCTACTATATTATGGTATCCGTGTCGACGCTGTCCCATGAACCGATAAGGCGCGATTCGAATTCACAGACTCACAGATTTTCATATTTACAATATTAGTAGAGACAGAGAAGGTTTTAAGTAAGCAAGCGTAGGGAAATTTCTAGAAGGAAATGCATTAAACTATTATGTAAGTTTGTAATTGTTGGTAATAAACTTCGCTGGATGATGGAGGTGAATTTGAAGTGGTAATTACTTCGTTGGTATGTAGGAGTTGAGGTTCTGTTTGAGATTTAACTTAAGTACCTTTCTGCTTTGGAACAGTTTCCTCATTGCAAGTTAAAATGTTCCTATATTGAATGTTAGCTCAGTTTCCTGTGGGGATTTTATTTCAATCATTGGATTATCAACGCATTGCTTAGCGCAGAGAATAGAATATATATTTATTTTTCCTTTAATACATGATATATTAAAATCTTATAAAGTATTTTTTTTTAAATAATTATGAACTAGAGCTTGACCGCAATCCTGCCTGATGGTAAGCAGTGATGGCAAAGCGTGCTAGTTTATTAAGCCGATTCACTTAAAAATTCAGTGAATACAATGTTAAACTCAACAAAACAACTAACGGGCCGCATGCGGCCCAGGGCCCTCTTCCTTGCGGCCCGCGACTGTTTTGTAAAATAAACTACATAAAATGAAAGATATTTTAATACAACTGCAAAATCAGTTCAGTGACAGATTTGGCGACTTTAAAAAGATTTCTAGTGGAATGAAGATTTTTGCAAATCCTTTTTTATGTGACACTGAAGATGTACCGAGTCATTTAGAAATGAACGTGATTGATCTTCAATCTAATGACATTATTAAAAGCTCATTTTATGAGATCAATGATCGTGTTAAGTTCTATGGCAGCTTGCCCATGCGAGCAAACATTTTCTATCCTCAATTATAGAAAAAAAATGCTTCCCGAGTTACAGATGAGCGCTTGAATGCCATTCTTAAAATTTCAATGACAAAAATGAAATCTGATGTTCGAGAAATAGCCACTCAAATACAGCCTCAGACGTCACACTGAAAGTGTAATTACAAGTTCACATTTGTTTTATTTATCATTCCTCGTTTAATATCCATTTATTATTGATTCGTCGTCACTATCACTTAGCAGTTAAGTAGTGCTCAGTGTGAGAGGTCTTTTCACTCATTTGAAAAGTATGTATGTCCGCACAGTATTATTGTGTGTGCAATAAAGAATATTAATTAATAGACCCGTTATCAAAATTATGTAAAAGCGCAGCCCGCCTATACCTCATTTTGTCGCCATGTGGCCCGTAACTGCCAAAAGGTGGCCGACCGCTGGTCTAAGGTGAGAATATTTTGAGAATTTTACGTCAGATCCAAAGTTCGTGAGTGTTTGTTTGGTTTAAAATAAAAAGAAAATGCGTGAAGTTATCATATTTATTATAACTTCACGCAACTTAGAAGTAGTTTTAAAGTCAGTAATCGTATTGGAATTTATTTTTTACTATTAATTAGACCTGGTTTTCTACTTCAAAATTAATGCGTCTTGTAAAATAAGGTGTTTCATGATCTCGTTAAAAAAATATATTTGTTAATTTGTTTTGATAGTGTCGCCATTAGTATAGCTGCATTATAGAAGTGCACTATCAGAGTAATATAAGATTGTTTACTTTTATTTTAGCATTCGGTATACTAAAGATAACTTCCATATTGGAATAAAATAGGGTTCCTCGCAATGGTACATGAAACCTTAAATCGAGAAAGAGAGAAAAAAAAAGGAGCGTTATATTTGTTTTTCTTTTTATCATTTTGTTGTACTTCTAAACAACTTTCCTCCTGCAGCCATCAGTATTCTTGAATCTTTTCCAGTTCTTGTAATCTATTATAAGTTTTAAATTTAAAGAAAATATGGGCAGCAAAATTACTCTTAAAACTATTAAGAGGATTTATTCACAAAATCAATCTAAGATCAAACGCTCTTATTATTGAATATATATATATATATATATATATATATATATATATATATATATATATATATATATATATATATATATATATATATATATGTACTGCAGTTAAACGAGAAGAAAAGTGCATAGGAATTTATTCAGCGTTCCTCAAGACTGTTTTTGATCAACTGTCTTTTACACATTCCAAACAAACCCGTCATGGAACGTTGTCATAGAAATAGGGTATTTGACTAAAAAAACTAATTAGTCCGTCAGTCAGATTTATAAAAAATACTAGACACGTATTTTTTCTTTTTTCATATAAACAAAAAATGAAGACGACACAGTGCGTTGAAAACTCGTGTCACGTCACTGGACGCTACCCCTGATCTTTGATGCCTTTTATATTTGTCAATATTTATTGATTTGATAAAACAAAATATACGTATCCAACATTTTTCTATAATCTGAATGACGGACTAAATAGTTTTTTTTTTAGTCAATACCCTATTATAAATGTCACAGGGTTCTGTATAAAGCCAGCATTGCGGCTCATTAAGTAGTAGGCGTAGTTTCTATCACATTACTAAATCAAATGTAATATTTCAACACTTATATGGATTTTGTCTTTCGTATTTTAAATATGTTGATCCAAAATCACTCTAATATGATACTTATCCAGAGCTTGTTCTATGCTTGATTGTTCTATGTTTCAAAAAGATGAGAAATGAACGTACTCAGAGTACTCTTATGCTATCCTGACATTAGTCTGATCTCTTACAATAGTATTTAACAAGTCTAATATAATCTCAAATGAGCTTAGAAAATACCAATATAATTATGAGACATATACAATATGTAAAGAAAACCCTGTCCGACCAACAAGGATAATAAAAATAAAAAAGGTAAACACATGACCAAATATAATATAAAATTTTACGTAATCATCATAGTAACAATACTAACGAATTTTGAAATAATATTTTCCCGCGAATTAATTCCAAGTTCCCCGAAATTTGGTAATTTTTAAAAAAGTGACTACACCATTTTGACCATATTAATATAAGAGATGCGACCACGTGCCGCGTGCCCTGCCCCCCGTCCACCCGAGCATGGATTGCCTATCGCACATGTATTAAGTTACCTCTTTTTGCGAAATAATATTTATTTCTTTAAGGGGATTTTTTTAAGTTTAGCCCGGTTTTTTGGGCATTAGTAGAATCAGTTATCGATACCTAACAACACCTTCACGGATCGGACAGGGTGTTCTTTACATATTGTATATATATGAGACTTGGTTATGAGACTGAACGTTCTTGAAGCCATACTGGCTTGTGTAAGAGTAATATAGGATCGATGGTATGTTTTAAAACAAATATAAGAGCGCTTTAAGCCTACCGCTCTTAAAAAGTGCGAGCTCTGAGAGTGTTTTGCTAGTTGGGGCTGGTCCAGACTCAGACCCGTCCTCCGTACGGCTTCACCAAACATCATGCCGGAAGACGACGAATCGCTTGACGGCAAGACTTTGTTAGGTGGGTGGCATCTTCTGCCGGCAGCCGATATTATGGCCTACCACCGAGTAAAGAGTTAGTAGGGAGCAGCGATGGTTTAGTGGAAAACAGCGGTGACCTACTGGTATCGTACGCGATTAACAAGTTGTAAGTCGTTCAAACCCCATCATCAACCTTTTATCGTCCCACCCCACTGCTGGTCACAGGTCTCCTCTCATACAGAGAAGGATTGAGCGTAATCACCACGCTTGCTCAATACGGGTTGGCGATTTGAGACTTAAAGTCCAGGTTTACTCAATATGTTTTCCTTCACCTTCAGTCATCGGTGTCCAAGATATACTTAGAAAGTACATATAACTTTTAGAAAAGTTACATTGGTACTTGCCTGACCTGGAATCGAACCGGCGCACTCATACTTGAGAGGCTGGTGTTTTAACCATTAGGCCACTACGACTTATACAGGTGCTTTACTTTGTAGTTTTGTGCGTGTTTGTGAAGGATAACGTCGTGAGGAATTCGGCATGTAATAGGGGCTAAATTTCGAAGACATGTGACATTTACCAACGTGTACTGAGTGGTAGCTTACGGCACACCGAGAGGTCTATGTCGCAGGGGTAGTAATATTATAGACTGTTTATGTGATTATGTAAATAAAGTTTCGATCTAATACAGGGTGTATCTAACATCGTAATGCAAACTTCGCGTAAAGGCTACACCGCATGCCACTAATATAATTATGATAGTCATTTATGTCTTCAATGAACGGTTACAGAATTCACGGTGTTTAAAAAAAAGTGTCAGCTCGGCCTTTGAACGTTGCAAGCTAAAAACTAGACGTCATCGCGAAGGTCCGGCGGTACTTCACACCAAGGCAGCTTCTAATTTTATACAAAGCACAAGTCCGCTCGTGTGTAGAGTACTGCAGCCACATTTGGGCTGGTGCTGCGAAATGTCACCTTGCCACTTTGAATTCGGTGGAGAGGCGTGCGAAGAGGCTGATTGGCGACCCAGACTTAACTCGAAACGGTCTCCAAAGCCTGGAGCATAGGCGTAGAGTGAGTGGTGAGTGTGCAAGGAAATTGCATGATTTAATTCCCCCATCTCCGTTCCATCATCGGACGACCCGTCGTACGGCGAGTTTCCACCCTTATGTTGTTGACACCACTGCGATCCGGACGAAGCGTTTTGCTTCCTCCTTTATACCGCGTACATCGAGGGACTGGAACAATTTGCCAGCGTCGGTGTTTCCGTCACATTACAATTTGAGTGTCTTTAAGGCTAGAGTGAATAGGCTCTTAATAAACTAGCGTGCTTTACCATCAACGATCGCATCACTGCTTACCATCAGGCGGGATTGCGGTCAAGCGCTGGTTTATAATTTATAAAAAAAAAAAAAGCGGGCCGCCGTGCGGGTTTGTAGGTATGACGTTGATCCCTGATGTGAACTCTATTAAATTAGCTGATAAGATAGTTTTTCGAGTACTGTTTTCCTTGCGCTTTTTTGTGTAATTAACGAATTAATTAATTTTTACTTTAAAATCTTATTGGGTTATAAAAGTATAGCAATTATGAACGGTCTAAAGTGAAAGAAACTACATATAATTTTTTTTTAATCATGAAAAAGCCGACAAAATATTCCATCACTGGAGGGTTCAGAATCATGTACTGGATCCATGGTACTCGTTTGTGCGTGAATATCAGATACACTCTTTATGTTCCGCCCTGGACTGGTATATTTATATTTAACAATGATGAATCATTTCTAATAACATTATAAGAAAGTAGCGGCTGCCAGCGACTTCGTTCTGTTATAGGGTCCCTTCCAAAAGGCTTTTTAAAAAAAAAGAAAGGAATTATTAAATGATAATTTATATTTCTTTTATCAATTATAATGATTAATTATAAAGGGACCCTTATGCAACCGTTCACGTTCGTGGTTTAAAATAGACTAACTTCAGTACCGTAAATCGGATGGTTAGTGCTGATTATCCCTAATATGCTGAGATGGCTTCTTAGGGTTCAGTGTATGCTTATAACAGCATCTTAGGGTTCGGTGTATGCTTATAACACCTCCCCCATCAGAGTGAACTTTGGGGATGATTGCCAAAGTTCACCCTAGAAAGAGGTTCTTAGGGTTGGAGCTGGAATTTCTTGAATGGTTTGCTCCAGTTCTATAGATACCGATTTAGATTTATCGCATTTGCGGAAACTATATTTGCGAAGGTTGCAATTGGGTTTACAAAAAGCTACAATTCTATAAACTATGTAAAACAAAATAAAACATACAATTAAGCTTATAACTATTGAATAATGTGTCCCATATTTAATTATGTGGGGTGTCTCTTGAATTTTATCGACGTCTGATAAGAGGTTGTTAATTGCTTTGCCAATATTATTCATATCATCTAAGTTAATTCGCTCTAAGTAAACAGGGGACATATTATTCGTTATACTATTTGTTTTACAACAACTGCTATTTATTAAATTGAAATCTGGCAGATTGATAGGTGAAGTTAGGTTTAGAACATTGTTGTATCTCGGTAACAGCGTGGTACCTCTACAATAGGCGATACAATTGGTTGGTATAGATAAGATGCCGATACCAAGTATATTTATTTCCTTTATCTGATTGTGACCTTGACAATCTAGTGAAAGTTTCGTTAATTCAGATTGAGCGTATATAAATTTATTATTATTGAGTGATTTAAAAATGTCTAGGTTACCATGAATAATTTTGGTATTACATACAGCGGGAATTTCTTTTATTGTTTTAGATAACAATTCACTTTCGCAACTGGGTCTTGAATCAGTTTTGTAGATAATTGGAATTTCACATAAATATTCTGCCAAACGTATTAGTTTACAATTTTCCAATGATTCTAGTTTACAGTAATTTGACTTATCCTTCGTTATAGCTATATACTTAGCACTAGGTACAATTAAACCAAACGTGTTTGGTTGGTTGGCGTCGTGAGGTGTTGGCAATGCAATATTATTAAACAAAGAATACTCTTGATTAGATATCAAAGGAACACGCAAAAGAAATATCAGTTTATTGTTAAAGTAATAACAGTATAAAGTAGACACTTTTATAATAGTGTGAACTGAACTTATATCTAAATGTACAGGTAAGTTTAAATTATTGGACAGATGCCTTACGTTATCAGCTAATTCTCGGTACATAGCGGTAGGCGACATAACGGACGGGTGCAGTATGTTTTGACTACAGAGCGTTATCGCATTTGTTATGTCTTCAAGTTGAAATGTTAGGGTGACCATGGAAGTTTCCAAGGTATTAAGGACAAAATCTAGTTCTAAAATATGCGTAGTTTTTGAAATATTTTGAATACTGCTCGAGAGCTTGCTGATAGCGTCATTTAACTTTGCTTCGTTTTCTTGAATCTTGTGAAATGTGTTATTATATGTTGATATGACAGATTTAGTTATTAAAATATTGTTTTTAACCAAGGATACAAGTTTATCTTGATTGTTTTGCATTGATTCAATAGCTTGATCATATTGAATAGCGTCGTCTTCGTCTAAAGTACCAAAAACTTGTTTTAGAATCATACCAATTCCTCCAATCCATGCTCGTTTGTTTCTGTGATCACCATTATCAGTAAGGTAAGATATGGAACTAAATAATTTTATTAAATTTTGTTGCTGGACTACTAATGGTTCCACCGTATTATTGCATTCTGAGTGTTTTATATAACCGGTTTGTTTGCATGTATAAATTACTGTTTCTAATGCTGAATTTATCTCTTCTATATGCGGTTTAATATGTGAAATATCTAACGGCATAATGACATTTAGGATACCATTATTAATTTTTAATTTCCCTACGTAATCGAAGTATATTCCAGGACTCGCCGTTATCGCGTGGACATACTCGTTAGGTGGTTGTAGCTCCGCTGAGGCACTGTAAGTACATAGGTATGTATGTATTATGAATACTAACTAAATGTTTATTAAAATAACCAACTACTACTAATCTAACTAATCCATAAGCATTACGTAAATACATATAGTCTAACTATACTAATATCGATTCGATTATGAATCTAATTTAAATTATTCTTTTACAGGTTATTGCTGACTTCCGCAAGTTTCACTTGGTCAAAATGGTGACGGACGTGTCGTCTGTTTATCAATAGTGATAACGTGTTATTGCTATGAACTTTTACGACTTTATACGGACCTTTCCATATGGGTGATAAGGCCTTTCGCATTCTAAGGTGGTTCTTTAAGTAAACATAATCGCCAGTTTTATATTGTACTGAACGACTATGGGAGTCATAATATGTTTTAGACGTTATCTTAGATTTGTGGACATATTCAAGAGCTTTATCGCGAGAATACTTTAAGCGGTTTTGTAGCATACGGATATACTCGGGATATGTGGCGCCAAGGCTTTGGTCACATATAGAGTTTGGGATAAACGGTTTATTGCCAAACATTAATTCATACGGAGTATAATGTGTTACGGTATGAACAGTAGTATTATAAGTAAGCATGGCTGTATATACGTAACGGGGCCAATTTGTTTGTTCTTCGTTGACGAAAGATTTTAGATATTCTTTCAAGGTTGAGTGGCTCCGTTCGAGTGCGCCTTGTGTTTGCGGGTGGTATGGTGTTGACCATAGTTGTTTAATTTTTAAAAATTCACACGTTTTCTTAAATAAGTCTGCTGTAAAGTTAGTGCCTTGGTCAGTCAAAATCATTTTTGGAAGGCCAAATATTGATATAAAATGTAGTAAACATTCGCATGTTTCTTCGGCTGTCGTGCTGCGCACGGGGTACGCGGCAGAGAATTTTGTGAAATCATCTTGTAGAGTTAATATAAATTTAAGTTTTGCCGGATCGGATTCCGGAAGGGGTCCTACTACATCAAGCGATACGCGCTCACACGGTTTAGTTGATGTGCTTGTAATTTGCATAGGTGCGCGGTTTATTTTGCGTAAAGCTTTATTTTCTTGGCACGATTTACAGCTTTTAACATAGGACTCTATATCATTGCGCATACCTTTCCAATAATATAACTGTTTCAATCTATCATACATACGACTGACACCTAGATGACCAGCTATGGGTAGGTCGTGGTTATCGTACAGAATTCTTTTAACTTCAGACGGTGAAGGGTAAGTGACGTTATTATGATAGATGTCTATTTGTATGCCAGTATTATGAAATAGGTAGTTTATAATATTATAAATTTTTATATAATTGTGTTTCTCGAAAGGGTTTCGGAAATCGGATATGCTTATTTCTTTAATTTGATGAATTTTTACAAGTTCATTACGAATATTTTTGAGGGTTTTAAATATTTCGTCATATGACGTCTGGTCGAAATGATGTACTTTTACATACAGGAAGTAGTAATCTTTATTTCTCGATTGGATCATATAGAATTTATGTAATTCTTTTTCTTGACTGTGGATTTGTTCTCTATTTTCTAAATTACTTAATATGTGTTCTATATACGGATTCGACTCATCCAAATCAATTGATGTGGGCACTAAGACAACCGTAGAAGTTGATTTTAGTAAACTATCATTATGTTCGATGATGCGTGTATTAAATGATTTATTTTTATCTCCTATTTGTTTCAGGAAGTTGGGATAGTCGACCGTGGATAAGTCAGGGACAGAACTGAGGTGCGCGTCTTGAATTATAGTGTCTTCTGATGGCACTCTTATAGAGCTAGGGTTTGGAGATCCTGTAAATAAAAGGTCTGGGGTAGGAATTTCTAAGAGATGGTCGGGATTAAGTTCATCCGACTGGAAGGAAGTAGGTGATGTAATGAAGTCGAACAAATTTCTATCTGAATTACTATCGACATTTTCAGGTATAACATCAGCTTCGGAATTTAGAAGGTTAGGTGTAGTTATTTCGCTAGCAGTGGGTTGAACGGGGTTTACAGGAAATCTAGACAAAGCGTCTGCGTTGACATTTATTTTACCCTTTTTATACTGAATATCATATTCGAATTCTTCAAGTTTCAACCTCCATCGAATAAGTCTAGATCCGGGATCTTTACAATTGAATAACCATTGAAGCGGTTTGTGGTCTGTTACAATGGTAAAACGGCGACCATATAAATATGGACGGAAGGTTTTAGTTCCAAATACTATCGCTAAACAGTCCTTTTCCGTAACACTGTAATTACATTCGGCTTTATTTAAGGTGCGGGACGCATAAGCAATTGGGAGATCACGCCCGATGGGGCCTTGAGACAGGATAGCTGATATAGCATAGTTAGATGCATCGCATGTTAACAAAAAGGTTTGATTAAAGTCAGGATAAGCTAATATAGGCGCTTCAACTAATTTATTTTTTAGTGTTTCAAAGCTAAGTTGCTGTTCATTCGTCCAATCAAACGGGGCGTCCTTTTTCAGGAGCAAGGTAAGAGATTTGGCTAGTTTCGAAAAATTAGGGATAAAACGCCTGTAGTATGACACAAGGCCTAAGAAAGATTTAATGTCTCTAGCGGATTTTGGAACGGGGTACTGTGTTACAGCTTTCACTTTATCTGGATTTGGTTTTACACCGTTTTGGGTGATAATATGACCTAGGTAAGTAACTTCTTTCCGGAGAAATTCGCATTTCTCTGGTTGGAGTTTTAAATTAAATTCTCGAAGTCTGTCGAAAATGGCCTTGAGGTTTAGGATTGCTGAATTTAAATCGAATGCATACTGGACTATGTCATCTAAATAAACAAAACAACGAGAACCTTGTAGCCCAGCAAGGCAAGTATTCATAAGTTTCTGAAACGTACTCGGGGCATTTTTTAAGCCAAACGGCATTCTATTGAATTGAAAGTGACCTTGGGGTACAGAAAACGCTGTTTTAGGCGCGTCTTCCGGTGATATCAATAATTGATGGAAGCCTGATGAAAGGTCGAGAGTGCTGAAATATTGGCTTTTACCTAATTGGTCAAGAATTTCAGTAATTTGAGGGATAGGATAGATTTCACCTATTGTGACGTCGTTTAACTTTCTATAGTCAATTACGATGCGCCATTTCTTTTGGCCAGAAGCGTCTGTTTTTTTAGGAACAATCCATATAGGAGAAGACCATGGAGAATTTGAGGGTGTGATGATATCCTGGTCCAACATTTTATTAATTTGGGTGTCCACTTCCTTTTTATGGCACTCAGGGAAACGGTAGGATTTTGTGTGTATTGGAGTGTTACTGGTAGTTTTGATTTCATGCTGAATAGCTGGCGTAAAGGATAACGCTTCTTCTGGTAAGTGGAATATGTCAGAATAATCTGAACATAAATTAAAAAGTGCTTGAGCTTCTTCGTCGTTCAGATGGGAGGTTCTCAGGCAATTCAGAACCTTTCTAGTACGTTCAATTACGTTTTTACTAAGGGGTTTTGATTGAATAGGGTAAGCGACAATTGGGTCTAGTTTAAGGTTAAGGTTACGTTTAATTTTAACAGGTTTATTAGAAGTATTAACAACGGATATATTGACTCTATTATTATCTTTAACTTTTGCTATACAATTAGCAACTAGAAGAGTACTAGAAAGATGTTGATCTAAAATCACGCCTTCTTTTAATTCTGGATTTGTGACGGTACATTCTATTACAGTCTCTGTGCGTGGTGGTATGATGTAGCAAGTGTCAAAGAAATGAATTTTGATTTCATTGCGAGCTATTTTAAGAATATCACGACTGTAATCAATGTTGCAACTGTTAGCCGTCAAAAAATCATTGCCTATAATGCCATCGTAAGGTAGGTTAATTTCCTTGATCATGTGAAATTTATGGCTGATTGACTTAGAATCAGAAACTTTTAATTGTAAATTAAAATAACCCACAGTTGGAGTGGTTTCAACGCCAGGATCGATGCCTTTAATGCTTATAGGCTTATGAATGATTTTTGGCTTGTTTAAAACACTTGATTCTTTTATCAAGCAGATTGCAGACCCTGAGTCTACAAGGAGTGTTAGTGGGATATCAGAGACTTGTGATTCCACCAACACATGAGGTAGTAGCTTTTTAGAGGTATCGATACTAACCTCATAAATTTTATTAAGAGAATCGAGGTTTCCGCTTTGGGGCTGGTTACCCTGCTGTATAACCTCGAGAGGGTTGAGGTTGCCGTTTTGGGGCTGGTTACCCTGCTGTATAACCTCGAGGGGGTTGAGGTTGCCGTTTTGGGGCTGGTTACCCTGCTGTATAACCTCGAGAGGGTTGAGGTTGCCGTTTTGGGGCTGGTTACCCTGCTGTATAACCTCGAGAGGGTTGAGGTTGCCGTTTTGGGGCTGGTTACCCTGCTGTATAACCTCGAGAGGGTTGAGGTTGCCGTTTTGGGGCTGGTTACCCTGCTGTATAACCTCGAGAGGGTTGAGGTTTCCGTTTTGGGGCTGGTTACCCTGATGTATAACTTCGAGAGGGTTGAGGTTGCCGTTTTGGGACTGGTTACCCTGATGTATAACCTCGGGATTTTGGAGGGTTGAACTCATGCGGTTCGAATGTGTGCCGACTTTGACTTGTCGTCCTGTTCGGCACGGTTGCAGGACGTTTATTCGTTTAAATCTTCCACTTCGACATTTTCACCTTCGTCATCGTGGGTAGATTCATCAGAGTCATCGTTATCATCGATGAAATTGACTTGAGGAGATTTAGAATTGGGGTGAGACCCAGAGGATTTACTTCGATCCTGTTGAGAACTCGGGTAACGTTTCTGTCGCTTTTGACAGTTATATATATCATGACCAATCTCTTTGCAATATTTGCATGTAAGGTTTGGGTCGTGTTTAGGATTGTTACCCGATGACGTACTTGGTTGCGAAGATGATTTCTGTGAGTATTTATTATTTTGAGCAAAGGTTTTAAGTTTAGACTTATTTTGGCTAGCCTGTTTATCATGTTGTGAGCTATGATTTCGCCTATAAAGAGTTTCTAAAATCCTTTCTTCCGAAATGGCTAAGTTAACGGCCTCATTGAACGTTTTAGGTGCTCTACACCTTACCATGTTTGATACGCGAGGGTTTAAACCCATGAGAAAGTGGTGGAGTGTTAGGTCCTCCATGGCCGCTGTGCGACCTGGTATTTCTTTGGCCTTATAGTTAGAGAGTGATATCTCTGTTAATAATTGAGAAAGGTAAGTCTCCATACGAAGGGCGAATTGTCCTACGTTTTCAGACGAGGTTTGTTTGCTTTCTTGGAGGTCATTAAGTAAATGTGTATAGTGTTTTCTTTCTGAAAATTGAGTTTTAAGGAATTCTTTCAACTGATCCCAAGATGTGAATTCTTTTATTGAACAAGCAATTTCGGCTTTGTCTGTAAGTTGACATAATATGTATTTAAATATAATTGGCTTTTGTGCCTCGGATGCTAGCTCGTAAGTATTATTGCAGTTATTAATAAACGAATTCAGTTTCTCGCGACTGCCGTCGTATGGTTTTACGAATTTTAATAAAGTATTAAGCTCCATTTCTACTGTTTGCCTAGTAATTCTTGGTGATAAGATTGGAGATTTCAGATCTGAAACTTTGGATGGAATATCAATTTTTAATTTACTATCTTCGTTTTTTGGCACTTTAGGAAGCATAACATGTAATTTTAGACGACAAGTAACAAAATATTAATTTTAAACTAGCAGGGATAAGCTTACAGTTAAAATTGTTCATTGACTTACAGGAATGCGTAGGCGGCGATAAGAGTTGTAGCCGAGAACGGCTGCATAGCGACGCTCACACACAGATAACACAACGGATACTCTTTGATTCACGGAACACTTATTAGACTAAACACAAAACACTCGCGGGTTATAGGACGACACTTATGACGTTTCAGGAGCCGCAGGATCCCTGAAGGACTCGCAGGATGCTCGGAGGACTCGCAGGATGTTTGGAGGACTCGCAGGAAGCTCGGAGGGCTCGCAGAATGCTTGGAGGACTCGCAGGATGCTCGGAGGACTCGCAGGATGCTCGGAAGATTCGAAGGATGCTCAAAGGACGATTAAAGGATGTCCACTGGACACTCACTAGGCCGCACTTATTATTATGCGCTCAGGATTTACTCACAGAATCGTAACGTGCTACTTATGAACACTTCACTGGTTTTATTACCATTTATTTATTTTATAGGATTGCAGGATACGGAGAGTCTATTTATTGATTTAACGCAAATATAGTTTTCGCGAATCGGCACTGGGGATTTCCGTATCCCACCGCTGCCACCAAATGTTATAGGGTCCCTTCCAAAAGGCTTTTTAAAAAAAAAGAAAGGAATTATTAAATGATAATTTATATTTCTTTTATCAATTATAATGATTAATTATAAAGGGACCCTTATGCAACCGTTCACGTTCGTGGTTTAAAATAGACTAACTTCAGTACCGTAAATCGGATGGTTAGTGCTGATTAACCCTAATATGCTGAGATGGCTTCTTAGGGTTCAGTGTATGCTTATAACTAGTGATGAAACGGATATCCGGTAACTATCCGGTATCCGGCCTATCCGGCCTATTTTCACTATCCGGCCGGATACCGGATAGTAGGGCACTATCCGGCCGAATACCGAATACTAGATGTTTCCCGCGATAGCGTTCGCGCTGAGTGCTTTACGCCCTAAACTCGTCTATATCTCGCTTTTCTGTGGGAATACAAAAGTTTTTAAGCCTATCTATATTGTTTCTCGTTGTCTAATCTATCTCTGTATCAAATTTCAGCAAAATCAGTTCTTTAGTTTAGGCGTGAGAGAGTAGCAGACAAACAGACTGAATTTATAATATTAGTAACGGATTATTTTGCACATACACACACATATATGAAATAAAAATAATATAACAATAGGTTATGGACGGACACCATTTATTAAATTAAAATAATGTCAGAAATTGTTTGATAAAAAGTTAATTACTAAAAATTTACTTAGTGTTAGTACTCAAAATTAACTAGCGGCAAATTATGGTGAATGAATACTAGGTTTTCAGCATTAGTTGGTAAGAGGCGACTCCGCTTGGCTTCGTATACTAGACCAGCTTCTGAAAATAGCCTTTCGCTGTAAACGCTACTGGCAGGTGCTCCAAGATAAATTCTTGCAAACTTCGCCAATTGAGGGTATTGGTTTGAATTGACCGACCACCAAAGGTATGGGTCGCGATTGCGATCTATTCGAGATAACTTTAAGAAAAAGTCAATCTCATTAGAAATTGAATTTTGTTTTTCTTGATCGCGACAACTGCTACTGTTGTCCTTTGCCACTTCATTGAAACAGTTCCAAAAAGTGTTATGAGCTTCGCGTGTAAAATTTGATCCAGTTTCATCTTCTTTTTGTCGTTTAGCAGGTGTTGAAGACGGCGATGATCTATTACTGTCGGAAGAAGAATCGTCGTAAGAGTTTTTTATATATTCTATCAGGATTTTCTGTCGGGCTTTTTCAGTTTCAAGAACTCCTAAATAGTCTGATTTGAATCTTGGGTCTAGAAAGGTAGCAATTATGAAGTTTAGATCTTCTTCTAAGGATTTAAAACGACTTTCCAATTCAGCTTTCAAGAAGGCTCTTAAACGTGCTAATTCTGGTGTTCTTGTGCTGTCTCGGTTTTATCCAAATACTTTTTTAGTGCATAAACGTGTGGTATCACTTCGGATATACAGGAAACGCCAGAACTTGTAATTTTTGTTATTTCTTCAAATGGTTTTAAAAGGTTTATGCACTGATCCAACAGACCCCACTGTTGTATCGTCAAATTAGTCAGTGTCTCATGTTCAACAACATAAAGAGAGATAGCCCTTTTTTGTTCCACCAAGCGTACAGACATGTAGTAGGTAGAATTCCACCTCGTGTTGATGTCCTGCACTAACTGATGCTGCGGCAAATTTAACTCCTTTTGAATTGCAAGTAATTTTTCTTGTGCCAAACCTGAATGATTGAAATGAGTTACTAGACGTCTACCAGTAGCAATCACTTCTAATAGCTCAGCCTGGACCTTCATTGACTTATCAATAACTCGCTGAAGCGAATGTATGAAACATCTAGCGGAATGATACTCTCCAACTCGAGCTCCTTTCACCATATTAGCTCCACTATCATGGATTAGTAAGTGAATTTTATCTTTCTCAATATCCCAGCGAGCAGCTATAGCGTTCAGTTCGTTTGCTATATTTTCACCTGTGTGTGATCCTGAAAACGGTTTCATAGCAAGAACGCTGTGGTTCAGCTGAAATTCCGGAGACAACCAATGGGCTGTGAAACTTAGGAAACTGGAACTATTGTTCAGGCAGGTCCAAATGTCAGACGTAACAGAAATTGCAATAGCTTTAGAAATGTTTGCTTTTATTTTGTCGCGAATTCTATTGTAGATGTCTGGAATAATTTTTTGAGATATATAAGTGCGACTTGGTAATTCATAACGAGGTAGCGCTTGTTCTAAAAGTCTTTTAACCCCAACCTTTTTTACAATACTGAACGGCTCGTTATCTATTGCAATCATTTCTGCAATTAAATAATGATACTTTTTGGCTTTGGCATCATTCACATCCCAAAGTAATTTTCTTTCAAACGATTCCGACAGTGTTAGCTGTTTTTCTGCAGTTGTAGAAGGAGCAATTGGGCTGGAATTGGCACGTTGTGAAACCGTAATTGATCTTGAAATTTCGCTAGTTTTACTTGTACTTATCAATCTAGACTCCTGTGGATGTTTGGACTTTAAATGATTACTCATGGCAGACGTACCTGATGAATGAAAAAGAAACGTATTTTAAAATATTGTACCTAGTACCTACCCATTCACAATATGCATAAATAAACTGAAGTCTGAAGCTTGCATTAATAAAATATCGTTTAGAAAAAAATTAAATTTTAAATTTCAAATTGAGATTGTAGTAGTAGTAATGAAAATTAAAATGAAATGAATGACCAGCGAAATAACTAATTTAAGAATACTGCTAAGTAGTATGTTTGTTTATTAACAAAATAAGTTTGAAAATATAAGAGTATTCTCGCATTCAAATTAAAGCAAAAACATAACCTCTAAAACTTACATACCTGCCTTTTTTCCTTCACCACCGCGAGAAATTTCAACGTGACACAATAAACATGACGCGTACTTGTTATCGTCACTTTTTAAATCAAAATATTGCCAAATTGGCGATCTTTTTTTTGATACTGACATTTTTTAATAATCGACAAGTTAAATAGAAAGAAAAACAATGGAATAAACAAATGCATATAACCTGACATGAGCGATTACACCCGAACGCCGCGAGTAGTGCCGGCCGAATGCCGATCACGCCGAATGCGTCCGAATATTTCCGATCTTAATCACGCGCGCATATTCAAATCAAATTGTAACGCGATAAGCGGCCGAATATCCGGTGGCCGGATATCCGGCGCTCCGGCCTCGTAGTTAGCCGAATATCCGGTATCCGGTATCCGGCCAAATCACTATCCGTTTCATCTCTACTTATAACAGCATCTTAGGGTTCGGTGTATGCTTATAACAGTTCGCGTGTTTTAGTTACGCTCCGCTCCTATTGGTTGCAGCGTGATGTTATATAGCTTAAAACCTTCTTGGATTAATGGGCTATCCAACGCAAAAATAATTTTTCAAATCAGACCCATAGTTCCTGAGATTAGCGCGTTTAAACAAACAAACTCTTTAGCTTTATATACTAGTATGAGATACTTATTGATATATTTTTTTATTGATAATTAATTCTTAGTGTCATATCATATTTATCTGCTACATTTTTTACAAAAAGATTTTAATAGTGCAGGAGATTTTTAACATTTTTTAAATGAAAATTTATCTTTTGATAAAAAAAAGCTTAAAAACTACTGCTCTGTTTTGTTATTCACTTGTGTACAATATTGGTGTAAGCTCATAAAATTTATAATCCTAATGTATAAAGCTGAAGAATTTGTTTGTTTGAACGCACTAATCTCAAGAACCATCCACTGGTCCGATTTGAATTTTTTTTTTTGCTTTGGATAGCCCATTAGTACAAGAAGGCTATAGGCTATAACATCACGCTAGACTCTGCTAGATCTGCACAAGAACGAGAGTAACCGACATAGCCCGAAGAATTGCAACACTAAAGTGGCAGTGGGCTGGACACATTGCCCGTAGGACCGATGCTCGATGGGGCCGACGGGTTCTCGAGTGGCGACCACGCACCGGAAGACGTAGCGTGGGTAGGCCGCCGATAAGGTGGACCGACGACCTGGTGAAGGTCGCGGGAAACCGCTGGATGCGGGAGGCGCAGGACCGGTCGTCGTGGAGAACCTTGGGGGAGGCCAATGTCCAGCAGCGGACGTCTTTCGGCTGAAATGATGATGATGATGAAACTAATAGCAGCGGAGCATATAAAAAAACGCGAAAGAAGTTGCAGGCGGCCGCTAGTAGCAATACGTATCAATGTGATAACGTAAACTGATTATTTGCGGTTTTATAAACTTACATCAATATCATTTTAATATAGTTCTAAGTCTACGGACGCGTAAACTGATCACATCCACCCATCCATCTATAAACTATGCGAAAGTTATACATAAACACGCGTGTCCTATTTCTGTAGCACGGCCAATATTCGGCGATTGCAAGCTATTTGAACAGAGTTAACCCTCTTCCGGCCCGTGATGGAGCGATGATTGATTCCTGTTTATTCAGGGGGTGAGTTGCAATTTAATATCTTATTGTTAATCGCGAGCCGCGTAGTGTTGACTCAGTGGAAACATAGGGAGAGGAGGCTGATAATGGTGGGCGTGCACGTCAAAAGCGGAGGCATTTTGAGTTCCATTGTTTTGTAGGTTTGAAAAAGTGGACTGTTCAATAACGTAAATAATCCAGTGAACGTGGGTGAGCTGTTAAAATCAAAAGCAGTGGGCTTCATTGACAGGTTGTGTATAACGCAATTATCCTGCTGGTGTTTAACTTAGAAAATGAAGTCGTAGATTTTTAGACATAAGGCAAATGGCTACGGGAATGAAATCATCGCTCTGACATTAAATTTTGATGTAGTTACCAACAACTTTGGTATTGGTCCGATGTAACATCGTAAGTTTTTGTTTTTATTATTATTATTATTTATGTAGACCTACTATTGCTTCTCCAATCCACTTTTGACATTGGCAAAATACTCGAAATCGGCTCCACTTGCCATATAAAAATAGAATAGAACTTTGGTGTTAAAATTGACACTTATAATACAAACAGTTGTTTTCTATAAAACAATACTTTGAGTTATATCAATGTGTAACACATTATGCTTGTATTGACAACGATGTCAGAAAAAAATTCAACTCACAGAATAAATATAAAAATCATTATTTTAATGCAATGAACATACATTTTGATGAGAGGTCAACATTTGACTTGTGTTCCACAATGTAGGGAAACTATTTTTGTTTATTCTACGAAGGCTTCGCTGTGGTTTTTGCTATCCGTTTGAGCTGAAAAACGCAAAACATGTTATTTTTTTCACTTTTGTTGCATGCATTCAATATCAATTCGTACTCTGGTATTTTCGTTCCGTTGTGTTTTTAAATTACGTAGAAAAGCGTAATTAAAAGAATGTATTGGATGATCAAAGGAACGGTTTACGTGAACTAAATTGTAACAGTGTGAAATGATAATAAGTATGATTGATAGACTGTTGAGATTCCAATTTTCCATTATTGAAGTTTTTAAACTGTTGTATTTGAGTAGATATTTGTGACTTTGAGTACTGAAGGCTTTTAAAAATAAAGAAAATAACAATTGTTTAAAATAAATCATAATTACAAATTATATGAACATTGTTACAATATTAGGTTACTTATACTTTAAAATTAGTTTAACATTTAAATTCTGTCTGAAATTATTGGTAACATTCATTTTGTTATTTTCTATAGTAATCCCCAAACTTGGC
This sequence comes from Sesamia inferens, assembly GCA_037179545.1. Taxonomy (NCBI): domain Eukaryota; kingdom Metazoa; phylum Arthropoda; class Insecta; order Lepidoptera; family Noctuidae; genus Sesamia; species Sesamia inferens. Next base: position 8,437,719 of record CM073923.1, on the reverse strand, counting down.
ACGCCCGTATCTTAGGGACCTGTGGTGTACGTATAACATATTTTCACTAGCCATTGCTAATGGCTTTGATTTTGACAGTTTAACAACATTCATTCTGTTTTTGCGTTTGTTGAGTATAAAACAATAGAATTTCAAACTGAATCAGCCCCATAATTGGTGAACACATTTTTGTCAAATAATCCCAACTAGTTGTAATCATTTGACCAAAATGTGTTCGCCGATTAGGGGGCAGATTGTGATTAAAAAGTGAAGTTAGAAGATCATACCGCAAAATTTTACATTAGATTCTTACACGTTTTCGCTAAAAAGCTAAAGCAACGTGTCTGTTCCATCTCTTTCCCCGTATAGTTTCAATTCTTAGATTCAGCCGTTTGGTGTTCGACTCCATTATTAATTATTTTAAACGCTTTCAGTTATTGTTGTGTTTGGTGATTAAAATTTGGATTGTAAACTGGAATGAAACAATCCAAGCGGAAAATGTTCATGGAAATCTAAAATGTAAATGTAAAGTGTTTGACTTGAGAAGTGGGAATAAGCCGGCGTTGCAAGTTCTGAAGTGTTCCATATCGGTATCAAGATGTATCAAAATATTGATTTTGTATTGTCAATTGTTTGATTACCACAAGTTAAAAAGAAAGAAATATAATAATACAAAGTGGTAATGACAATACGACAATAAATTAAACATCGTGCACCTCAACACATTCTCAGTCTACGCATAAAAAATCATATAAATATAATATTCATTAGTTTAGTCACAGGAAATTATTTTTAATATTTCACATTTTCCACATGATTTACATTTTGATAAGGAAGCTCTTAAAGGTTGATGACCGCCGCATCCAGCGGTACTAATTTTAATAATAATAGCGCGAAAAATGCAAGTCGAGTCGATACAGGTCCGCGCTGTCGCCGATCGGAGGTCAGTGAATCAATATTTTAAAGGATGTTCTGTTCAGTTTACAATTTTATTCGATTTAGTTTGTGGTTATGGCTATGGTTTAGGATTATTTCTAAGAACCAACATTGTCCGTGTTTTCATTTATTGTGGTATTATCAGCACCACTCAGTATACGTAGGGAAGGGAAGGTTATTGCAAACACATTGATAAAAAATTTCAAAGAAAAGATAAATATAAAATACGTTTGTATTGCTGTTATTCGGAATCATACCTAAAAAGCTCCCAGTAGTGTCACCTTCAATGACAAAGCTAATTCTTTAGGTATTTGAACTGAGATCGTGTGAAAACTTTTTTAAATATCCATATATCTATCTACTAACACCGGGTTTATTCATACCTGAACATGCACATGCTATTTATTTGCTAGCGGTGGTCTTCTCGTCCGACTAAAATAGGCTCTTAATAAACAAGTGCGCTTTACCATTAACGATTAAATCACAATTTACCATTAGGCGGGATCGCGGTCAAGTACTAACGTTAAATGTTAAAAAAAAAATATATATATATATATATATATATCGAAAAATATTAAGGATGGAGTGTCTTGAATTCAAGTTATACTAGATATTATATAATCAAAGACAGACAAAGCTACCCGATAAGTTTCATAATAATTCCATTACACGAAATACAATTACAATGTCATCAATCTCAATAACCAGTTCGAAATTCAAAACACTCAGTTGATTGTCTCTGAACTGTAAAACAAACTTTACATTTAGTGGGAGTGCGTCGTGGAGGCTCGTGCATAGTCGTGCATACTCGGCGACCGCGAAAGGGCTTGATCGGTTTGATAGTGACATACAGCTATTTAGCTACGGAAATTAAAGTATTAAGGTATATTTTTTTAATAAATTCGTTATTTTGAATTATTATTATTAAATTAGTATTAAAGTCAGGAATTTGATGTTAAAAATATAAGGCACGTGTCAATTGTATGAATGTACCATGCTGTACTTTTTGTGTTTGTTAATTATATTTCTTTGTTTCCGTCTCAGATGAAAGATATTCTATGTGCAATATGTTGTATATTAGACTAGCGACCGCCAGCGACTTCGTTCGCGTGGAGTTAGTTATGCTCCGCTCCTATAAGTCGCAGCGTGTTGTTATATAGCCTAAAGCCTTCCTGGATTAATGGGCTAAACAACGCAAAAATAATTAGTCAAATCGGACCATTCGTTATTGAGATTAGCGTGTTCAAATAAACAAACAAACTCTTCAGCGTTATATATTAGTATAGATTGTCCAAGATAAGGACAAGAGAGTGACGATTTTTTTTTGTAAACTATTAACTAGCACTTAACCGCAATCCCCCCTGATGAAGGAGCAGTGATGCAATCGTTGATGGTAAAGCGCGCTAGTTTATTTAGAGCCTATTCACTCTAGGCCTGAAAACACTTAAATTGTAGTCAGACTGAAATACCGCCGCTAGCAAACTGTGTCTGTCCCTCGATGTACGCGGTATAAAAGACGAGGCGATACGCATCGTCCGGATCGTAGTAGTGTCAACAATGTATGGGTAGATACTGACCGTACGACGGCTCGTCAGTGGCCAATATCACGATAAAATGATGTTTTTATTTATGTCAATGCAAAAAGTTTGGTTCCTGGTATCAATGTATGAAAATTGTCATTTTTTTTTAAATTATTATAAACTAGTGCTTGGCTACAATCCCACCTGTAAGCAGTGATGCAATCGTTGATGGTAAAGCGCGCTAGTTTATTAAGAGCCTATTAACTCAGAAAACTGAGCGAATAGGAAGGAAGACGGCAGTTGAGCGAGGTGATGCAATGTTAAACCCAACAACACGACCAACGATACTGCGCCAGAGGGAGATTGATCTGAAGACCCTCCACGACCAAACTCCCAACACAACAACAACAACACATCGCAACACAGCTTCTCAGACCCGTCCACCTTACGGCTTCACCAGACATCATGCCGGAACACGACGAATCGCTTGGCGGCAAGACTTTGTCTGGTGGGTGGTAACTTCTGCCGGCAGCCGATCTTATGGCCTACCAGGGAGAAAACAAAACATAACTTCCAAACATGTAGAGATAGAATTTAAAAAGCTCTTTCATTAGCGTTTGATAGCATCAACAGAAGTCATGTCCGTGTTAGTATACGTTGTACAGATTGCGTTCTCCCCAATCCATCCAACATGCAAGATCATACAAATTGCTCAACTCCCTATTATACTGTGTGTATCACAAGTAAAGAAAATTCCTAATCATATTAATGTAGTTGCACTGCAACCCACAAACTTAGTCCATTACGGTATTATCGATGGGTTTCAAATTGCATCAAATCTATGGGGACTCAACCCTATGGTTTCTTTAGGGGAGTTGTTTTTTTCTAGGGTCCATCAATTTTGGAATAGATGTCCCTTGAAATCAAATTATCCATTGTGTTGGAAGTAATTCTGAAAAACAGACGGTTTCAAGAAATTATTTCTTTGTCTTTAAAAGTGGAAAATCTTGTGGTTCATATTATGATAAACTCTGAATTTTAATAGCAAAAATGAGGTTACAAGGCTTTTATCTCTCCCCAATTTGCATTTTAACATAAAAATGTTTGATACAAAATTTGTCCCCGCATAATTTTCCTATGTGGGCACCTTAGAAAATCCTTCCCATATTTGACTTGCAAATTACTGGCCCACTTTTAGGGCGAACCTGATCGTCATCTAAACTTACCACACCCCATTTTAACTTAACGTTAACTTATGTGATAAAAAAATCTCTGTCGTAAAATTCCTGAAAATTCACAGTAACTGGCCAATTTGGTGGGCGAGCCTCACTTGTTACCAGACCCCGCCAAGGAGTGACAAGTACTGACCAAAAACTTGGCCGAAATTCTGGCTAGTTCGGGTTGGGTCCAGAGTTGAATACCTACATGTAGCCGGAATTGGTTATCTACGTTATATTTTCCAATACACCAAAGTTAGTGGGTTTGTGATTGAGTAGAAAGTAATTTTTTTCACCAGCCACAGCTATTTTCGGGAAAGTTTTTATTGTGTTGCCGAGAAATTGTTGGAGAGTGTTCATTCCGCGCGGGGTGGCAATTTATGGTTGTTTCTCGTGACATTTTATAAAATTTGAATAATAGAAATTTAATTAATAAATTGTTTCCAGCTATTAAGATAAAATTATTTTCAAGATTTACTCTTAAATGAACTTATAATGAATGTTAATAGTTCGTTAAGGGTATGCCCGGGATCGACATTTATTTATTTAAAATTACACGAAACTATAACAAAATTGAATCCTGAGTTGTCGTACAGCGCAATTTTCAAAGCAGTACGTGCCACAATACATCCTTGGTTCGGACAATTTAAAAAAATAAAACCTAAAAAACAAAATGTAATGGAGAAGACAAATAACGAAAACATTAATTTAACTTGCCTAATTAATATTGCGCTAGAAATAAATAATATATTTATTTAAACTTTGACAAAATCTTTGTGCGAAAATATTATATATGTCACAATTATCTCAACATACTTAAATCACAAAGGCGGATTTAATAACTAATGCATACTCTACCAGCCAACCAAGAGTGGTGAAGAAGTTTGATGGAAGACGATGATGATGTTATCAATGTGGACATGTAAGGGATGGTCATCCATTCATGCATTGACGGCCACAGTGTTCTACAAAAAATCAGGTTTTACTCGGTGGTAGGCCATAACATCGGCCGCCGGCAGAAGTTACCACCCACCAGACAAAGCCTTGCCGCCAAGCGATTTGTCGTGTTCCGGCATGATGTCTGGTGAAGCCGTACGGAGGGCGGGTCTGAACAGTTGTGTTGCGATGTGTGCCGGGTACGATGCGCCTAATGTTGTGTTGGGAGTTTGGTCGTGGAGGGTCTTCAGATCAAGCTCCCTTTGGCGCAGCATCGTTGGTCGTCTTGTTGGGTTTAACATTGCATCACCTTGCTCAACTGCCGTCTTCCTTCCTATTCGCTCAGTTTTGATTGAATATGCTCTTAATAGACTAGCGCGCTTTACCATCAACGATCGCATCACTGCTTACCATCAGGCGGGATTGCGGTCAAGAGCTAGTTTATATATATTAAAAAAAAAAGGTACCACAAAAACGACAATGCTTAGCAATAAGTTATTGCGTTGTAGGTATATTGATATTAAAACGATGTGTCTAATAATTATAGTTCTTTTGTAACTTGATTATGAATATGTCGAAGATGGCATGTTTGTCTCTCGTTACCATCAAACACATTTCAATTACTGTGGTCGAGCTGTAAATAATGTTGGATATTGCACAATAGAACGGATTACAGTTTAAACGTTTAAAGTCAAGAACTTTCTGTCCCCTTGAACCTTTTTTAATGTTTATTCAAAATGTATATAAAATTACATTTAATTATGAATTCATTTTCCATGCTGTTAAAACTGTGACACATATACGCAATGTTACGAACATCTATGTAATTTGTCTAACTTCAATTTATTGTAGTGTGTCATCAAAGCTAGTAAAGAAGTTAATGGGTTCTTAGCGCAAGCCCGCTGTATTATCAATGATTGCGAACTCCAGTTTATAAAGAGTAAAAAAAAAATGTAAGTAACATGTTTCTGGCAAATAAATATAGAATAGAATTGTGTATACCATATAAATTACAGAACATAAATATGAAAACTTTACAAGGGGTCACACCATGGGTGCTCTTTTCGCTAAGAGCGATCTTTTATAAACTTTGTTATATTCTATTCACTATATAACAACCATTCGTATATGAGTCGTACTCGCGCATGAGAGGTTCCGTACATTATTATTGATATAAATAATAATAATAAAGCCTTTTTATTTCCAGTGGAAAAAAAATTACATCTCTTAAAAATGTATTTTATAATTTTTCATTAATCTACCGGAACCCCAAAATGGGTGAAGGCCTGCTCTGTCTTCAGCTTTTTTTCTCCAATTTTGCCCAGCTACTGCTTTAATGTCGTCTTCCCATCTTGTAATTGGTCTACCTCTTGATCTTTTGCCTAGTGGGCCCTTCCAGAAAGTTACTTTTTTGGTCCATCTATGATCAGCTAGCCGGGCAATGTGTCCTGCCCACTTCTATTTCAATTTTTGTGCATAGATTAAAGCATTTGTCACCTTCGTTATTTTTCTTATTTTTGTATGATGTATTTTATCCAATTTCCTTATCTTTAGCTTATTTCGTTCAGAGTCCTCTCTGGCAGACTGTTATCTTTATTCTTGTTTCAGCAGTGAATTTCCACGTTTGACTATATGTCAGACATGGCAGGAGGCTCGAGTTCATGACTTTGGTTTTAATGGCTTGTGGTAAATTATGTTTGAAAATGTCCTTGACAGTATATTACCCGCATAATTATTTCATGTTTGTTTTGCTCGTTTCTCTATTTATTTGTCTTTATTTTTTCCGCCAAAACTTATAATTTTTCCAAGATAGACATATTCTTCAACGTATTCTACTGGTTTGCTATTGATTATTATTGGTCTTGTCAAGCCGTTTGTCATAATCTTAGTTTTTGTAGCATTCATCTCCAAGCCCACCTTTTCACTAGCCCGGTTCAGGGTTTCTACCATGTTTTGTAGTTGGGAGGACGACTCTGACAGCAGTACTAGGTCATCCGCGAATCTCAGATGGCTCAAGTAAGTGTCGTTTATGTATAGTCCTTGTTTACTCCAGTCTAGCTTGTTAATGATGGCTTCAAAGACCGCTATGAATATTGTTGGAGACAGTGGTTAACCTTGTCTCACTCCTCTTTCTATTGGGAAGCTAGGGCTTAAGGTTTCAAGCTTAATTTTACCCTTGTTGTTTTTGTATTTGGATTTGATGATATTCACATATATTTTATACATATATATTGATATAAATATAACTATATAAGTATTCTTTATAAAATCACGGCTGTTTTATGGTAGCCCCACTACTAACTTAAATATTTATTACTTAAAGGAGTCTTAAATATTTACTGACAGCTTCAACAAACCCGGATAATTTATTTGATGGTTTCCCACCCAAGAAAAACACTTTAACTTGTTACCCAAGGAAAGTATTTTTAGCGCTGCGCCACTGCATGTTTATATCTTCCACCTCAGCCCCTAGCTTGCTCTAGTACTCAAAACCTTCACACAAAAATAGCTTAAAACACTCATGTCTTCAACCTGTCTTTGTTTATCCCAGACAAAAAAGCCGAAAGCCGCCATCCGCAGCCTCTTGGCCTACATACTGTTCTGATTGCGAGACTTGGCACGGTTTCAAATACGAACGACATTCGCCAAGTCTGAACTGGAATTTATTCAGCAAATATAGTTTGTCTCTTAACCAGAATCGTGCATGTCCGGAAAAATCGAGTGTTGAGTATTATGTAATCTGTGGTGAAGTAGGTGTGCTTGTTGTGAATTCTTAACTGGATTCTTACAATTCTCTGTGTTGATTTTGACAGGATTTTTGATAATCAGTATTATTTGTCTGTCAGACGCATTTACATAAATATACGCAACGTCATGGCCCTATAAGGACATGTCAGACTTTTATTGCCTAAAACCCATCCGTGTTTTTTCACTTGCCTGTGCGCCAGGGTCACGGTTTCTTTTATAATTAACCCGCAACCCTGACCCAGGAGGCATTGGTCTTCTACATCTCTTTGAGGCGAGAGTAAAACACAACTTGCCGTCGATCCGGGCCTGGTCCCGGGCTGCCCATTACTCGTGTCCGCGCTTGCGATGGTCGGGGTTTCAGTGTAGATTTAGCCTCGCGAAGTTATATTCATAAAAATCGTTAAATTTTCCATAAAAATAATTTTTGCCGCTCGCAAGCCCACGCCTACGGTGGCTGGGAGTTCGATGTTGTCTCCTGACCAGGGCGTCTCTTGCGGCAGCTAGAGGCGTGAGGGCGTTGGAATTCAAGCGTCCTCGCGCACTCCGCCTGCTCTTTTGCAAGCATTACTGCTTCGCAGAATGAGGTGACGGCCTGAGATAGACTCTCGCTTCGAACCATGACCGGATGCGAGAGATCGCCGCCGATCGTCGTCACGAGGACACAGTGGCGCTCTACCCAAGCCGGGCAGACTTACACCGTGCACATACAAGCCTGACTGCGTAATGGTGGGGCCAAGCTACGACTACAAAGGCGGTTTGAGCAAGCTGCTCGGGATGATTGAAACATTGGACTTGGAACAAACAACATTTGCTTAGAAACAATCTCGCGTTCCGTATCATTGGGTTATGGACCTACAGTGAGTGATTATCTTGTACGCAAACTTAATCTTATTTCATTTCATTATTTTAATTTTCTAGCATATTACTAATCCATTGCTCTCGAAAAATATGTCTGCTCAATAACTTAAATAATGCAATGAATGTTGTTGTACTCTCACAATGAAACCCATTGCTAATGATAATATGTTATGTTACCCTGCTAGGTAGTATCATACCTAGAAAATATTAGGCTGACAATCAGCATTTTTCGAACGTCAATATTACATAAGACACTCCCCCAAAACGCCCACCTATCGACGCTTCCTAATGCTTTCGCTGGGAAGAAGAAGTGGCGGAACAAACTCCCCAGCTGCACAGCTGTCTGTTCATTAAAAAAAAACCACATGACTTTATACAATACTATGTATGTTTACAAAAAACTCATTAAATGCCTAAGCTACGTCAGCGGCTTTATGAACTAATTTGTTGTCGACTATAATCTCAAGTTGTTCATCCTGTTTAACAGATTTGCCAGTTTCACTATTAATAATTTTCCAAGTGGTTTTTACTTTATTATTTGACTTTTTAATTGTATCGTTTAGAAATTTTGATTCAGCTAACACACATTTATTTTTTAATAACTTTGAATATTTTTTTATATATTCTAGAAAGGGAGTATATCAAACCTGTATTTTTTTTTAACCGTAGAGCTCGTAGAGTCTGGCTTTACTTGTATAAATACCCGGAGTAGCCCATTGATTAAATCCAACAGACGATCCATAAATTTTAATAGTTTTGGTCTTGAAAACAATTTGTTACTCCTTTTGCACAACATTAAAAAGGTTACTATACATTAGCATTCTTGTATTCTACTATGGATGGTGTAATTTTATGAGCTACATTATTTTTAAACATTTTGTTGTGACTAGCTGTATAAGGCCTGCATTGAAGCTTATGCGGCTTTTTATGTAACTGCATGGGGAAGCTAGCTAATAAATCACAGTGTTCGAATGTTAGCTCAATTAATACAAATTAGTTATCGGCATTACAATCACTAAATATGTTATAAAGACAGGTTGACGATGATGCCATGATACGAATAGGTTATAAGACCTAAACAGATTGAGAAGTCTAATGTATAAAATCGATGTTACTCCTTCAAGTAGAAGGAGTAACATTTAAAATATCAATGTTGAATTCTCCACATAAAATAATACTTTTGTTACTCGATTTCAACTTATTGAGTGAATCCTCCATTAGCACTTCAAAACTAACAAAATTCCCAGAGGGGGGCTTATAAACACAAATTATAATGTATCGTTTAAGTTCCACACAAGACAACTCAATAGTGCGCTCAATAGAAAGATTAATAAATCTAAACGTTGCTTACACTTCAATTTGTTCGAAACAAGAATTAAAGAGCCATCGTGAATAGCACTTTCCCTCACAAATGAACTTTTCACGGTAAAATTGTCATTATTGATAAACACTTTTTCATGTTCTTTCAACCAATGTTCAGTCAAACATATCACCTGAATATTATGGTATTCTATATTTAGAGGAAACGTCAGGAAGGCGACGCCGAAGTTCCGGATAGTAGAAGTGTCTTCTCATACTTCTCAGGGGAACTTAAAAAAACTAAACTAATACTAAGAAGCGACTACGCACTAAGGGCACCCCCTGTGGGGTACGAACCTCGGCTTAGGGCGTCGCTAGTGAGGACAGCAAGGGACATCTGGATCGAAAAGGTTCTTAGTGGTTTGATGACCACGGCGTTTCCTAGTACTAGCTCTGAGAAGAAACGCCGTAAAGAACTGAGAGGTCATAATTGTATCGTATCTTTATTAGACTATTTGAACTCCTTGGACTCTCTGGACTCCTTGGGCTCCTTGGATTCCTTGGAGTCCTTGGACTTTTGATTCACTGGACACCTTGGTCTACCTGGACTCCTTGGACTCACTGGACTCCTTGGACTCCTTGGACTCCTTGAACTCCTGGCTCCTTGGACTCCTTGCACTCCTGGCTCCTTGGACTCCTTGGACTTCTGATTCCCTGGACTCCTTGGTCTACCTGGACTCCTTGGACTCCTTGGTCTTCTTGGACTCCCTTGACTCATTGCACTCCTTTGTCTCCTTGGACTCCTTGGACTCCTGGCTCCTTGGACTCCTTTGATTCCTGACTTCTTTGACTCCTTGGACTCGTTGGACTCCCTGGACTCCTTGGATTCCTTAGACTTCTTGGACTTCTTAGACTCCTTGGACTTTTTGGACAACTTGGACACATAGAACACCTTGGACTCTTTGGACTCCTTGGACACCTGGTTTCCTGTAAGTTACTCCTTGGACTTCATGGTTTACTTGGTCTACCTGATCTCCTTGGAATACTTGGACTCCTTGAAGCCCTTGGACTCCTTGGAATTCTTGGAATCCTTAGACTACTTGGATTCCCTGGACTCCTTGGACTCCTTGGGCTCATTGGACTACTTGAACTCCTTGGATTCCTTGGATTCTGTGGTGTCCATAGACTCCTTGTACTGCTTGGATTATGAATGATGAATTAAGCGCTCTACACATCAAAGTCGCCGGCCCTGCGGCATATGTCGGCAACATTTTGCAGGCGAGCTGCAAGTCGTAAAACTTTGCCGGCGGCATGTCGGCAGCTCGACATCAGAAACTTATTTAACAGCTAAAATACTAGCACGTCACTACAGCTGAAATGTCGCCGGGCAACAGCGCTTGCGAACGATAGCCGTCGGCAAGCCGCTAACGTGTCGGCGGGCAACACGCGCGGGCAAGGATGCCGAAATGCTTCTTTCAACGTAAGCCGTTGTTGTTGGTTGTGTCGGCGGGCTGTGCCGCTGGGCCGGTGTGTAGAGCCCCTTATGAATACCATAGAAACGAGGTTTGTCGAGGGAAGAATAGACAAAATGGTATATAGATCGTTTCGCCCCCTCGTTTATACCGTGTACTTCGAGGGACTGGAACAATTTTCCAGCGGCGGTGTTTCCGTCGGACGAAAATTTGAGTGTCTTCAAGGCTAGAGTGAATGGGCTCTTTATTTATTTATTTATTTATTTAAGGCACATCAACAACACAAACACAAACATGGACATTTAACATTTCAACAGTCTTATTTTAGTGTAGGTGTCAATAACAGACGTGCACAACATTCGCGTAAAAATAAAATTACATTATGAAAAATAAACAACTAGATACAATAACAATAAATTGAATAAAATATGTCAAAAATATAATACCTAATAAGATTTAAATCTAGTCAATAATAATTGGGGATTAATTTATTAACATTGAATACCTATAATAAAATAATAAGAATATGTGACAAAAAAAAATATAGTAAAAAAAAGTGTATAGTAAAAATTCTGTACAATGATGACGAAATATGAGAATGCACATTAAATATATCACTAAATACAATTTTGTTTGGGTTTAGGTTTCCCTTTCCTTTCCAACAACTTTTGTTTGAGCCGAGTGGGGTGGTCATGAAAAATATCCAGGTTGAGAATGTTGCACCAAGCGTTATAGGTTGATGGCAGCCTTGCAATTGGGAAATTCAACCCTAGATTTGTTAGAGTTAATGTTCTAGGAACTCTTTTTTGAAAATTTTCTTATTTTATCTATGTACATATACGAGTATGGTTGCCTTAGTTACGTTTGTCTAATAAATAATTTTGCTGTTTTTTATCCGATAATATACTTTTACACTCATGAAATCGTTTGATTAAAAAGCACGACCTCAACATGGTAGCAGAGCGTGGTTAAACGTTTATTCCTGTTAGAGTAAGTACTAACCAAACGATTTGAGAAAAGTATATTCCTAAATATGCAAAGTTTCAAGATTGAAATCGGCCATTTAGAAGGCAATGAAAATTGGCCGACATGGCGATATAAAGTTTTGCAACTGCTCAGGGGCACTGTTGGGGCACTGGAAGCAGTAGAAGGCAGACTAAAAAAGCCTGTCCTGCCCAAAGACGCCAGCCCACAAGAGATCGAATCATATAAGGAAAAATTACAAAAGTATAATGAAGCAGATAGTAAAGCCTTGCTATTACTAACAGCAAACATGTCGGATACGACCCTACAGAAGATTATGAGACTAGAGACGTCTAGAGAAGTATGGGACGAGCTACATGGATTGTTTGATCGTTCAACAGACGACAAAACTTATACCTACTCACTAGATTTTTTCCATTATTGCAAGGATCCGCAGCATGATATGGGTACACATATTTCGAAACTAAAGAATTTGTGGCATAACTTGACAATTGAGCTGATGAAGGAGTTCAAGTGTGAATTACCAGAAGTTTTACTTATTTGCAAAATTCTCGACACACTACCCGAATCATTTTTCCCGTTTAAGTCAAGCTGGTTACTATTATCAAAAGCTGATCGCAATATCGAAAATTTGACTGTACAATTATGCAACTTTGAAAAGTCTCTTACAAATCAACATAATCAGGCTGGGTCTACTGAAGCTTTTGCTACACAAAACAGTAATGTAAAGTTTAATAAAAAGAAATGCAGCTATTGCGGGAAACTAGGTCACAAGATTAAGAAATGTCATAAATGGATGTCAGATGGTAGACCACCAAAACCTACACCTTCCAGTAACGAAGCCAAAGTAAACACTGTCTTGATGTACGTTGAAGACAAGCAAGAAGTGAATGCAGTATCGGAAAATGATGTGGACAGTTGGTACATTGATAATGGAGCGACCAATCATGTCACGAATCGAAAAGATTTTTTCACTACTTTCGAAAACTGTAACACTAATACTTTGACTACTGCAAATGGAGCCACAGTTGGTGCTCTTGGTAAGGGGACTGTACATCTGATCTCTTTTGTCAACAATAAAAGGCAATACATAATGCTTAATGAAGTTTGGTACGTACCTGCAATTAAAAAGAATCTTTTCTTAGTTCTGGCTGCCCAAGATAAACTGAATAACAGTTTCTTTACTTCTGAAAGAGAGACTTGCTCACTTAAAGTGAAGGGACAAGTTTACCTAATAGGAGAACGCTCTAAAAATGGAGGGCTGTATAAGCTCAATGCAAAAACAGTTACTGGCAATAGCACTGAAGAAGTGAACGTATTGTCCAAGTCCAGCCTTCAACTTTATCATGAGAGATTTGCTCACCAGAATAAACGACATGTTAAGAAAGTTATCGAACATGAACTTGGTATTAAAGTACCAATCGATTCTGAATTTTGTACTGGGTGCATCTATGGAAAGGCACATAGAAAGAAATTTGGAACAAGAGTGCAGGCTAAAGAACCTGGAGAAATACTGCATGCTGATGTTTGTGGCCCTTTTCCCTATTCTTTTAGCAAGTACAGATACTTTGTTCTTTTCAAAGATGACTTCAGTAAATACAAATTTGTCTATTTCTTGAAACATAAATCTGAAGTTTGTGAAAAACTCAAACAAGTTCTTCAAGAAAGTAAAACAGCTGGTCATACTATAAAAGAACTTTTAAGCGATAACGGTGGAGAGTTCGATAATGCGAATGTCAAGAAAGTTTTGCAAGAAGCTGGCATAAAACAAAGAATGACTATGCCCTACACTCCCCAACAAAACGGATCGAGTGAAAGGGAAAATAGGACGTTAGTTGAAGCTGCACGCAGTTTAATGCATTCTCATGAAGAATTACCTGTTAGTTGCTGGTCTGAATTAGTGAACACAGCTGCATATGTCCTAAATAGGACAGGACCTTCAAGCGTAGATGGAAAGTCACCTTATGAACTTTGGTTAAATAGAAAACCATCTATAAAACATTTAAGAGTAATTGGATGCGAAAGTTACGCCCATGTCCCCAAGCAAAAGCGAACTAAGCTGTCGAAAAAGGCTCAAAAATGTGTATTGATTGATTATGAAGGTGATGACGGATACCGCTTGTTAAGCTTCAATAAAAATGGTAAGCCTACCCTTGTAAGATCCAGAGACGTCGTATTTAATGAGTCAGCATTAAACCCAATTGGTTTTGACGATCCTGAAGATAATCAAGAATATCCTTCAGTTGAAGTTCTTTATCCAATTACTACACCTTTGATGTGTGATGCAAGGGAGGATATACGTAACGTAGACAGCTCTGACAACAGTCCAAGCTTAACTGTGCCTCCCACATCTCAAGGTTTTGCTGAACCATTACAAGAGTTTCCAGAAGTTTCACCACTAAGCTCACCTCGATATGAAGATGCTATAGCTGACGAAGACGGTGATGAACATACTGGCACACCAGAAGACATAGAGGACTTAGCAAATGATAGTCCTAGAATGGTTTTACGAGACAGAAGTCAGCTGAAACCTCCGCAAAGATTCCATGACTATGCGATGTCAGCGTATGATGATATAAGTACGTTTATTGAGCCTAGATCTTATAAAGAAGCTGTTAATAGTCCTCAAAAGGAACAATGGCTGAAAGCTATGGAAAATGAGATTAAATCACTGGCGGAAAACAAAACTTGGATTTTGGTAGACCTACCCAAGGGTCGTAAACCAGTGTCCAGCAAATGGGTCTTCAAAGTAAAGACAAATGCTGATGGAAGTCTTGATAAGTTTAAAGCTCGACTAGTAGCTCGAGGCTATACACAAAAGAAAGGCGTTGATTATGATGAAACGTTCAGTCCTGTCGCAAAAATGACAACGGTTAGAACGCTATTAAGCATTGCCGCAAATGAAGGCTTGACACTCGCCCAGTTTGATGTCTCGACCACATTTCTTTATGGTTCGTTAAATGAAGAAATTTATATGAATCAACCTGATGGCTATAATGATGGATCTAAGAAGGTGTGTAAATTGAAAAGAAGCTTATATGGTCTCAAACAAGCCCCTCGATGCTGGAATAAATGCATGGTTGATTATTTGAAAACCATTGGGTTTAAACAATGCGATACAGATACATGTCTATTTATTCGAAATCGTTCAAATGATAAGATTATTCTTGCGCTATACGTTGATGACGGTCTTATAGCTGCATCAAATCCAAAAGAATGTGTTAGATTTATATCTGAGTTAAAGCGAAGATTTAAAATCACAAGTAAGGATGCCTCATATTTCTTGGGTTTGGAAATTATGAATGTGAGTGGTGATATCACGGTTACACAGAAGCATTACGCACAAAAAGTGTTGGATCGCTTTGGAATGTCTGAGTGTAAACCTGCAACTACTCCTATTCTAAAGGATGGGCAGGATGGACACCTAAATCAAGTGAAAGATTCAGTAGAGCCTGTAAACTTTCCATATAGAGAAGCTGTTGGTGCTCTAGCATATCTAACAGTTGGAACCAGACCAGACTTGGCGTATGCTATGAGTGTAGTGTCCAGATCACTAGAAAACCCAAACAAAGACGATATCCAAAGACTGAAACGTGTCTTAAGATACATCAAAGGAACTTTGGATTATGGAATCACATATCAGAAAAATAACAATAGTGGTATTTTAGACTGTTACAGTGATTCCGACCATGGCGGCGATAAAACCACTGGCAGGTCAACATCAGGCATATTGTGTATACACTCAGGAGGAGCAATATCCTGGTCGAGTCGACGACAAACATGTGTTGCTCTTTCAAGTACGGAAGCTGAACTAGTTGCAGCTAGTGAAGCGGCTAGAGAAATAGTCTGGATCAAAAGGCTTTTTGCAGAGATATCAAACCTAAAGGAGATTCCTGTGCTCAAGGTTGATAATGACGCAGCCATAAACATCTCACACAATCCTGAGTTACATAGGAGAACGAAGCATATTACCATCCGTCATTTCTATGTCAGAGAACTGGTGACTGCTGGTGAACTATCAGTACAGTATATACCAACTGAGTTTCAGTTAGCGGATATACTAACGAAACCTCTGCACCAGCCTAAAATTGTTTCTATGGCAAAGCATATGGGATTGAGAAAATAAAGAAACATTCAAAAAGGGAGGATGTTAGAGTTAATGTTCTAGGAACTCTTTTTTGAAAATTTTCTTATTTTATCATGTACATATACGAGTATGTTTGTCTTAGTTACGTTTGTCTAATAAATAATTTTGCTGTTTTTTATCCGATAATATACTTTTACACTCATGAAATCGTTTGATTAAAAAGCACGACCTCAACAAGATTCGTTTTATATCGGGAGACATTAAACAAGTCGCTACATTTTCTTCGCGCGTTTATTTTAGGGACGCATATTGCGACACGTTCTAACAGGTTTTCGCATAACGCATGGCTCGTACAACTTTCTGGAAAAAGAGCAAGTCCAGCATACGTCTGCGATGCAGCAGGGTATGAAGTCCGAAACGAGACAGCCTCTCATCGTACGAACACCTCATGCTGACACCAGGTCCAGGCTCTTAATAAACTAGAGCGGTTTACCATCAACGATTGCATCACTGCTTACCATCAGGCGGGATTGCGGTCAACCACTAGCTTATAATTTATATTAAAAAAAAAACTTTATATTGCAGAAAAAATAATAAGTGACAAATAGAATCTTTAAGTTTATACCTTACACAGAAACATTTTGAAGAAACAACAATACTGAATAGTTTCACTTTTCTGCACCGTTGAACTGTACGCTATACGAATATAGGGAGAACTTTCAGACTGGAAATCATTCCTTCCAGAAGAATGAGCTGGTATGATTTTTCAAGTTTTTTTTTTTTTTAAATAAATGTCTCTGTTTGCTAGAACTGTGATCGATGAGAGTTGGTCGAGACTCGAGTTTGCGTTTCATTTGAAAAGTTTATTGCCCACTTATTGAATGTGAGTGAATTCAGTTAGTAAGGTTTTAAGTTTTAAAGATGATGTTAACAAGGACAGCATAGTTGTGTGCGGGCCTAGTGCGTGTTAGACGTCAATTGTCTTCCAAAAATTTTGTTCTAGTATATGCCGGTTTCCTCTTTCACCGTTTTGAAAGCAGTGGAAATAAAGTAATTTAGTAGTATACCATAATAAAATTATTTATGTGCCTACTTATAATAATATACATACCGTGAATGAATGTATCCATGGGTACCCGTTTCCTGGATGGTCCTGAGAATCTTATTTTACTTATCATCAAAATTACGCATTTGGGAGCTTCATAATAACCATGCAGTGTACTTTCCATCAACTCAAAGTAATTACATTTTTCATCTAAATTAACCTTTCGACTAAAAATTCTTACAAAGGGACGAAACTATTTTCCATAACACTTAAACAAATCGTTAAACAAAACATGAGTACCTTCTATTCGCTATTCGTAGTTCAAAGTAATGGACAGTATCTACCCTCACGGGCCAATTGTCGCGCTTTCCAATTACTACACAAAGCGGGTATCGCGCCGTTTCGCACATAACAAAGGGTGGCTCCTTCAGCCACTTAGCCCCCTTTTACTCTTTGTACCACATTTTAAATTTCCATCTATATGTGTGCACTTACACTTTCGCGTAACATTTATAGTTGGGTATTTTTTTTGGTACTGACCAATAGATTTTTTGACAATATTACTTGCATGATATTTGTTTAGAAATAATCATTGAAATGGTTTAACTTTTTTAGAGTATTTAAAACATAGCACCATTTCAGGCTCTTTCAGGAAATTTATAATCTCAAAAAGAAAAATTAACTAAATAATTGCCCATTCTTAAAGATAAGCATAGATATTACATTATCAATATAACATAAAATATTTTTTATTATTTGTAATAAAAAATAATTCTTAAAAGTCTAAGGTAAAAAAAAAAAACATTTAATTGTCCAACTGATATTAGAGAACTATAGTTTTATTTTTATAAAAAACTGAATATCTGTTTATTACCATCTGTAGAACAGAAATTATTCAAAGTGCTGGAGTTTATGACCAACATGAATTACGAAATCGACAGCAATGCTAAATGTTTAACATATTTTACATTAGCATTACCATTTGCTTCTAAAAACGACACCGAAACAAAATCTCCTCAATTTTAATCTTAAAATGTCACGTATATTTTCTTACTTATTTATTTATTGTTATCATTGCACTCTAACGATTAATTCACATAACCATAAATAAAAATTACTGTTATCATTACATATTAAAAAACGAAGTCTTTTTTACTTTCCCTATGTCCCTTTGTATGATTCAATCTTTATAACTACGCAACGGATTTTGATAAGTTTTTTTTTAACAGATAGAGTGATCCAAGAGGAAGGTTTATATGTATATATTCATTAAATAGTGGAGAAATACTATTATTTTTGAGGTTTCTAATGTGATGTCGTAAATAATTTTATTTCTTCCGCGTTTGCAATGTAACGCAGGCTCCCTACGAGATTTACCAAAATAATGTACCAAAATATTGTACACTGTGTCCGCAATGATATATGTCTATCTCTCATGGATATCCCACAATATTTTTTTTTTTTTGTTATTTACGTTTTACGATAAATACTAGCAAATTTGCGAAGCGATTTTAACCAATACAACATTAATCTTATCCAATTTAATACCTTAAATAAATTATTAATTTAATATAGATCTATTATATCGCCCTTTACAGCATATGATTTAAGTGAATATTTTCGAAGATATTACAGATTTAAAAAATGCGGGGCTTCGCATTTAGAGTGGCGGCGCGCGTGCCGCTATTTTTTTTATACAATGATTTACAGTTTTTCTGTATTGTATTTAGTATCAACATTGCATCCGTGCGAAGCCGGGACGGGTCGCTAGTTATTATATATATATATATATTTAAATTATTATAAACTAGTGCTTGACTGCAATCCCACCTGATGGTAAGCAGTGATGCAATCGTTGATGGTAAAGCGCGCTAGTTTATTAAGAGCCTATTCTCTCAGAAAAACTGAGCGAATAGGAAGGAAGACGGCAGATGAGTGAGGTTAATCAATGTTAAACCCAACAACAAGACCAACGATGCTGCGCCAAAGGGAAATTGATCTGAAGACCCTCCACGACCAAACTCCCAACACAACAACATTAGGCGCATCGTACCCGGCTCACATCGCAACACAACTGCGCAGACCCATCCTCCGTACGGCTTCACCAGATATCATGCCGGAACACGACGAATCGCTTGGCGGCAAGACTTTGTCTGGTGGGTGGTAACTTCTGCCGGCGGCCGATGTTATGGCCTACCACCGAGAATATATAAAACATTTACATAGTTTGTCTAATGGATTTAATAAATAATTCATGCGATAAAAACAAACAGTTTAATCAAACAAAAATAAAATCAAATAATTTAGTACTGAAGTCAAATAAGTAACAATAATGAAATCGTGAAAATTTGCAATTATAAAATTAATTATTAGAAAAGATATTTTTTAAATGTCAAATTTTAAAAATAGAACCAATTAAAGAAAATAAATTACAATATTTACGTTTATTAGGACGTTGAAACAAACGCAGAACAAACATGAGTGACGGAATGGAAACAAAAATCAACTGTCAGGCAATCTGTAAGTTGTTGCTAAAGATGCTTGTGATATTGATCCAATCTTACAAGTCTTTTATTTGTTTTTTTTTATATACTAATATATATATATATATATATATATATATATATATATATATATATATATATATATATATATATATATATACTAATATATACTAATATATATATATATATATATATATTATGAAATTTAAACTAGCGCTTGACAATTGAGCAATCTTAGCAGTGATGCAACCGTTGATGGTAAAATGCACTAGTTTATTAAGAGCCTATTCAATCTAGCCTTGAAAAAACTTAAAATGTAGTCCGATGAAAACACCGCCGTTGGCAAATTGTTCCAGTCCTTTTTTTAACATTACTTTATAGATCGTTTCACTACGGTGTGATGTGCAGCTGTTCAATGCTGAAAGCGCACCGATGCGTTTCGACTCCAGCAATTATTTCAGTTTTCACTCGCTCGAGCGGAAAACTTCTTGGATTCAAAAACTTTTGTTAGATAAAACTGGTTGGAACTAAAAGGTAATTTAATATTGGGAGTTTTGGTTCGCGAAGAGTTCTTTACAAAAATCAGCTTAGTATTTCCTTGGTTCTCCGTTTTTTAAAAGAGTTTCCTGATAAAATAAGTGACTAGGCTTCAAATCCTTTTTTCCCTAAGGGTTTTTTAAACATGGATTTCGCTATTTTACGTGCAAAGATGTAGTTTTGTTTTTGATTTTTACTTATTTTCAGACATCATCAATGACCTGTCTATCGCAGTATTTTGTTAGCAATAGAAATATAAGGCCTGTCTTAGCAACTTCCTCAAGGTCATCAGACCATCTAGCTGGTTCGTTTACTCGACTGGCCTTTGGACCTTTGACACCTTTCCTTTGAATTGGCAGTAGGCTGGCCATGTTCGCTAATTCTTAAAAGCTGTGTCGGCAATTCCAGTTCTTAACTGCATAAAACTTAATTTCTTATATTAT
This sequence comes from Sesamia inferens, assembly GCA_037179545.1. NCBI lineage: Eukaryota > Metazoa > Arthropoda > Insecta > Lepidoptera > Noctuidae > Sesamia > Sesamia inferens. The sequence goes on along the minus strand of CM073923.1, from coordinate 8,417,154 downwards.
TTCGCAAAGTAACTCCGAGCGCAGGAAGAAAGAACGTAAAAGGATTTTTTGTGACTCTGTGGTCTTCCTGTACAAGACCACAAAACTTAACTAAGAAAGAACTAAACTAGAAAGTTCTATACGAGGCCAAAAGGCTATGTCAGCATGATGATTTCCACATTTAAAACCCGCTCCATAGTGCGCTACACCAGACATTGCAGATGTTAAATAATTGTTATTGCTTGTTCAGAAATTTTCATAGTTTCAATTCTGTATACAATTTCTTACCGAGACACTTAGTAAATAGTGTGTTAGTAAGTATACCGACTGATAGTTCAAATATTGAATTCATCAATAGTTACTTAAACTTAAGCAAAAAACTGCAGAACGGCACCAGCCTTGCTCTTTGCGATCATTCATTTGGTCAATAACTATGTGAATAAATCTACAATCTCTAATCTAACTGAAAAATAATAATTTAACAGAAAATAAGCTAAGTTAAAAAAATCGTTTAAATTACTTAAGTAAATTTAATTTCAGTTAACCTACTTTGAAATTTGTTCTAATTTACGGTTTAATTAGTATGAACATGACATTATTTTAGTGAAAAACGTTCGTAACTTCAATGCCATGTTGGACAGCAATTTAAGCAACATTCTGATAATATTTTCATTAAGCTTAAACCAGGCTTATTGGCTGGGTTAAGGAAGCTTAAGGAACTGTTCACACGCTAATTAGTAAGTGCACGACAAGCCTTATTTTTAAATTTTATGTTTACAGGCATACAACATATAATGATTCTTTATTTTTAATACGTTCACCTAAATCCAACTTAACGTTTTCGAGTTTATAATTTCTACATTTTTCTACTAAGTTTATTATATTATTTTTTGGATTTTCGACTAGCTCTAATGAGTCCACGTGCGGAAAGATGTGCTGTTGAAAAGCCTCCTACGAGGTAGAACGCTACATGATTCCCTTGGAAGCATAGAAGCGATCAAAATCGAATTGTCTGGGGCCTGTGTTCAGTGATTTCGGCTGAAATTATATTGATATTATGCTAAAAGTTTACATAATATTCTCAAATAACTGAAGTTTGAGACTTTTGACTTTCGATTAATTCATTCGACTTTTAAGTGGGTTGGCTTTGTGATAGGAAAACTGCTCCTTTCTTGTACTTAGAGTAGTAACTTAGTTTCTTAAGAAGGGAATAGCTCTGCCTTAAATTATTGATAGAGTTTGTTGGTTTTGTCAATTAACTCTTCAAACGTCTCATTGACATTTCATAACCCGATGACAGGCTTTCATCATGACCAACTTCTCTTTTCTTGATTTTGCATACAACGTAGCAATGTCACCAGTCTCATGGGTATTAACAGTTGACAGCGTTTCAGAGGATTTTTTCGACGGTATATTTAACTTTGTTATATAGTTATAGTTAAGTTGGTATAACTAAATTTTCACCTTCATCATTAACCTTTTTATCGTCCCACTGCTGGGCACAGGTCTCCTCTCATACAGAGATTGATTGAGCGTAATCACCACGCTTGCTCAATGCGTGTTGGCGATTTCAGACTTGAAAGTCCAGATTTCCTCAAGATGTTTTCCTTCACCTTAGAAAGTAGTAAGTACATATATCGTAGAAAAGTTACATTGGTACTTACCTGACCTGGAATCGAACACACTAATACTTGAGAGGCTTGTGTTTTTACCACTAGGCCACCACCACTAATTGCCCTAACTAACACGACTAATTTTAACCTTTATGAGTTTCAAATAAGCCACATCACGAAGATTTTCTTAAACACACACTTCAGGGTTCTTTTTTACAGCTTGAAAATTTGCACATATGGAACCAAACTACCTGGTAATAAACACTGAACAACGCACATTAAAGGCACATAAAAGTTTAAAAAGTTAGCTGTGTGTGCGACACATTATGTCCTAGAAGCATGCCACGTTTGCATGTCTATTACCCGTTTGATTCAATGCCTAATATTGTGGGGCAATGCATAAGAGTTTGACATATTTTTGTTTTTTTTTTTGGTGCAGTGCCGTGGTGGAAGCGCGGTTTGGAATACTGCAGTAAGTGCAATATTTAAAATTGTGGCTAGGTTTTGTTCGAAATATAAATGTAATACTATCATCATACTGAGATAGGTTTTTATTTTTATATTGGTCTTTCTTTCTCGAATGACAATGCAAAAGTGACTGTGATTGATTTGTTTAGAATAAATGCTTTCATTTTAATTATGTTTTGTTTTCCTTTTTATGGCATTCTTTTTTTTTTTTTTTACTGTTTTTGGTTTAGTTTGTGACCCCATTGTACTAGTCCCAATAAATACGTTTTGTTTCTTTCTTTCTACGACGGTTCACTGTTGCTATTACTTGTATCTAATAATATAGTCAGAAAATTTGTTTGATAAGAAGAGTTAGTCGTGTTTCCACCTTACCCTGTACACAGACAGTAGTAGTTTGACAGCCTCCGTGGCGTAGCGGTAGCGAACGCGGCCGCTGCGCAAGGAGGCAGAATATGAATATTTGCACTGGTCTGGTCGTGCCTAGGAAAGCACGTTAAGCCGTTGATCCCGATTGCCATACAAACATCTAATGGCACTCGTTACGGGTTGTTGGAACCCTCAAAAGTTCAATAATAGGTCTAACTGCAATGCTTCGATATCGCCTTCGGGTTGTGGAGGTCAGACGGCAGTCGATACACTGAAAATATCGAAGTTTAGCCAAAATCAGCAGTTAGACTGGTAAAGCGGACCGAATCTACTGCGTATTGCGTACTGCGCTGTGCTGTGCGCTGAAATGACTTTTCTTAGTTTAATAGAGCTAATATCCAGTGCCCCCCATACAAGCGTATAATTATAGTACTATGTAAGTTCCTTTATGTACTACAAAACTTTTGTTTCTACGGTACGCTCACTAAAAGAATAAATAAATAAAATAAATAAATATATACGGACAAATCACACAGATTGAGCTAGCCCCAAAGTAAGTTCGAGACTTGTGTTATGGGATACTAACTCAACGATACTATATTTTATAATAGATACATATATAGATAAACATCCACGACCCAGGCCAATCAGGAAAAGATCGTTTTCCACCATGACCTGACAGGGGATCGAACCCGGGACCTCCACGTCGCAGGCAGGCGTGTTGACCGCTGTGCCACGGAGACCGTTAAAATCTCCGTTACCATTAAACCGTTAGAATCTCGAGAGATAGAAAAATTTCGTGATGGAATTGAATTTTTACTAAGTTCAAAATAGAGTTATTTTGAACTCAAATTACTGAGTTCAAAATAGAGTATTATTTTGAACTCAGTAATGATCAATCACTTATAAATTAAACTTCCTACAATAGTGAATTCTAAGGACCAGAGGTTTCTAGGTTTACGACTTTATAACGACGCGCTAAGCGGTGAAATATGTGCTGTTAGTTCATGATTATGTTAATTTTGACTTACACTACCTCAGGTGTGTTGCTATAATTATTCTCAGCAAATAACTCACATACATTTGCCCCATTTTTTGTTAGAGAATAATCACTTAATCTAGGGTTATTGTATTTCGTGGGGTTAATTATTTATTTTACACGAGTTGATACATAAAAGTATTTAAGCGTAACGTAGGAGTATGTAATAGTAGCTTATGAAACGGTTACATAATGAGGGACATTATGCACGAGTGTGACTTTAAAAAACGAGCGAAGCGAGTTTTTTAATAGTATTACACGAGTGTGTAATACCTAATTATGTACAGTTTCATACACTACTTTATCTAATCTCATACATTTTATGAAACAATAATAATTAATCAATTATGTGTCCAGCGAAACACAACAACGACTCGCAATGCAAAGAAACGTATTTGGCGCCAAAATTCTGCACCCTGCATCAAAGCGCACGCGCCAAAGCGCGCGCAGCTACAGATAAAAAAATGAAATAGTGCTGTCTATGGTTTGTAATCTGTACGGTAATGAAAAATAATTTTATTATAACATTATTTTGTTAGAGAAATAATGTTATAATTTAATTTTTTAATTTCCTTTCGATATACTATGGGTAAAGTACGTCAATATAAACTCCTTTTTAGTTTTATATTTTTAATTTTTTGATATGAGAGTAGATAAAATAGCTTTTCTTTATAGCTATGTTATGACACGTTTAGAGTAAGCATAATCAGCCTATTTTGACCTTTAACAGAAACAGGCCAATATCCCACTGTTGGGATAAAGGCCTCTTTCTGTGAAAGACCGTAATACAAAACGCGGACCGAGTGAGATGGATATCACTTGCCTTCGTATTTTTTAGTTCTAGTATACGCCAGTTTCCGTTTTGGGAGAAGAAACTAACGCTTACGTTTACTCAGGTGTTATGTAAAACATGAAGAATAATAAATTTAATTTTATAAACTATAGTAATCATCACCATCATCAACCTTTTTATCGTCCCACTGCTGGGCACAGGTCAGGGGCATAGGTCAATGTATACACTTTTACAACAAGCTTCCCATGGACATTCGAAACTTACCCATTAAACGATTAAAAAACTATATAAAGGCCAAACTTTGCAAAGAGGGGTATTATAAAATCACAGATTATTTAGAAGACAAAAAAGCCTGGGACTGAGCTGCTCGCTCTGTTAAGCATTGTTATTAAGCAATATGCGTATTTATAACGTAAATTATTGTAAACATTTTCATTTTTAATTTCTGGACTTGAAAGAAAGACGATGATCCCCGAGTTTGTATCGGCTATTTCTTCTCAGAGATAGTCAGTTAGAAAATGCCGGCTTCATCTTCATAAACGATTTAATTTCAATTCACAGGTCCCCTCTCATACAGAGAAGGATTGGACGTAATCACCATGCTGGCTCAATGCGGGTTGGCAATTTCAGACTTACAGTCCAGGTTTCCCCAAGTCATTGTTGTCCAAGGTATTTAGAAAGTACATATATACTTAGAAAAGTTACATTGGTACTTGCCTGACCTGAAATCGAACCCGCACAGTCATACTTGAGAGGCTGGTGTTTTAACCATTAGGCCACCACGACTTACTATAACTATACTATATTGTAACTAGAACTATAGTAATAATGGAATAGAATAGAATACTGTTTGAATTATGTGTTTGTACCATTTAAAATTACACAACATAAAAAACTCACTCACGCACAAAGGGTTCCGTACCATTGATTTATAAAATTAAAGGATGTAAGTTATTTGTATGAAAAATTACGCGGTAATAAGCGGTTTACGATTTACGAGGTATTAAAAAAAACTACTTTCTAGATCTCGTTCAAAACAATTTTCGTTGGTAGTTTTTATAGTACATCATATGTTTTGTTTAGATTTTTCATTTTCTGATTTTAGTAGTTAGAGGGGTGGGGGATCAACTTTTTTCCACTTTGGAAGCGTCTGTCACGCAAACTATTCGGTTTAGAAAAAGAATATTTTAGAAACCTCAATATCATTTTTGAAGACCTATCCATAGAGAACCCACACATATGTGTTTGAAGAAAAAAAAATTTTTGAGTTTCAGTTCTAAGTATGGGGAGCCCCCAATATTTATTATTATTTTTTTATTTTTCCATCAAAATCTTAATGCGATTCACAGAATACATCTACCTACCAAGTTTCAACAGTATAGCTCTTACAGTTTCGGAAAAAAATGGCTGTGACATACGGACGGACAGACGGACAGACAGACATGACGAATCTATAAGGATTTCGTTTTTTGCCATTTGGCTACGGAACCCTAAAAATTAAAATTCTACAAAGGTTGACCGATACCGGGGGGAAGGCGAGACAAATAGTGAAGGTAGTTTACGGTCTACTATTATTAGTTCACCGTACATTTTAGTAACAGGATATGGCCTACGCCGAGTTAAAATTAATTGTAGGGAATTAGTCTATGACTAAGTTAATTTTGACGTGCAATGTTTTAGGTGTGTTGCGATAAAAAATCTCAGCAAATAACTCACATGAATTTGCTCCACCTTTTGTTCGTAAATAATAACTTAATCTAGGGCCTTTTTTGGGGATTTAGTGAGGTTGTTTTTATTTTACATGTGTTGGTTTATAAGTATATATGTAGAACGTGGGGCAGTATATAAGGCTTTTCTTAATAGCTAGGCCATGACACGTTTAAAAACTTAATCGTATTCACTTATTTAATTAGATTGTTATTTTTCATTAATTTTTAAAAGTTCACCTTTAAAGCATTCCTGTAAAGATTTAAAATCTGAAGGATGGCAAAAGCTTATAAAAAATCTGTATCGTCCCATTGCTAAAGGTGTCCATCATAAAAATCCACTTCTTCTTGTTGCCTTCTTCTGATAATCTCCCGTAAACGCACGTCACCGTTTCCTAGGAATGTCTTGGCTGCGACACCCATCTTCTGGCAACAGTATGTGACGAGTCTGGTCTATTTACCTAATATACATCATGTTTAATATATAAAACAGGTACAGACATTACTTTACAACCAATATTCAGAAACTTGACAAAACATTTCCCTGTTCCCAAGTGTAATGATTCACGACTGAATGAATCGAGCTAACTGCATTTGAATTTCGAACATGGCGCTGATTTCAATGGCCAGCACCTCTTACCTAGAACGCCAAGTTTACGATACAAAGTCTAAACTATCGTGGTTCGACACTACAAGCGCTCTAGCGAGATTAAGCGAACTTCGGCCAACTTCGTAGAACTTCGGCTAAGTTCGCCAGTGAACCGTAGCTAACGGTTAAGAAGCAAAACAATAGAGCATATTGCTTTAGAAAACTGTTGATGGAGATTAACATACAACCAAGTAATTATAGAGAAATATGGAGAAAGTTCTGGAAATGAAGAATGTTAACAAGATTTTCAATCCCCAGAGCAATTATATTTTACTAGCGGCCGCCCGCGACTTCGTTCGCGTTTAGTAATAAGAAAAAATATACCGCATACATTTTATTTTTTTTTATGCTCCGCTCCTGTTGGTAGCAGCGTGATGTTATATAGGCTAAAGCCTTCCTGGATGATTGGGGCTATCCAAAGCAAAAAAAAACTTTTCAAATCGGGCTAGTTGTTGCTGAGATTAGCGCGTTCAAAAAACAAACAAACTTTTAAGCTTTATATATTAGTATATAACGTTATTTTTTGTATATGCGCAACCCGAAACACGTATCCAGTATTTTTAAGTAAAGAATCTATGTACAAATTTTTAAAAGGATATAATGAAAAATCACAAAGTTATGACCCTGTTGTTTTATCTGGTTGTCCCAACAAAAATATGGTCAACGCACTGTTCGCCCGCCCGCGCCTGCAGTGGCGTGGCGCGGGGGCCCTGTCTCACTGTGCCTCTAATACTATGATCTACCGCCAGCTGTGTTATGCGCTCGGTAACAACAATACAACAATTTCTAATTGTATTTGGGAAAAAATATAACATGGTGTAAAAAATAATTGGAATCAATTCAGTTGCTTATTCTGAACAAACTAGAACTGCGATTTTATCTAGTACTAATTCACAGACAATAATATACCACAGCTCGAAAGAAAACTGTCTCTTTATCTTGAAAATAAACAACGTAATTAAATTTATATTTCATACTAGCTGATGCCCGCGACTCCGTCCGCGTGAACTTCATTTTATAAGCGCCTGTTAAAATAATTGGAGCAATATGTACGTCCGCGTTCGCTGACATTTTCGCAACATTTTTTGTTACTGCTCTGCTCCTATTGGTCATAGCGGGATGTTATATAGCCTATGTCCTTTCTCAGGCTCTAGAGTCTAGACTATCTGTGTAGTTTTGGCGTGAAAGCCGGACAGACAGACAGACAGACAGACAGATATACTTTCGCATTTATAATATTATAGATATATATTTATAATTTATATTTCATACTAGCTGGTGCCTGTGACTACGTCCACGTCAATTTCTGTTTTTTAGATGATTTAAAGAGGAACGTGATCGAATCAGAAATGAGGAGATCCGCAGAAGAACCAGTCACCGACATAGCTCTGCGAGTTGCTAAACTTAAGTGACAGTGGGCAGGGCACATTGCTCGTAGAACCGATGGCCGATGGGGCAGTAAGGTTCTGGAGTGGCGGCCACGTACTGGAAGACGCAGCGTAGGGAGGCCCCCAACAAGGTGGACCGATGACCTAGTGAAGGTCGCGGGAAGCCGATGGATGAGGGCAGCACAGGACCGGTCAGCGTGGAAAGCCTTGGGGGAGGCCTTTGTCCAGCAGTGGACATCCATAGACTGAAGAAGAAGAAGAAGAAAGAGGAACATTGAACCTAATTTTCCCCGCTTTTGCATTATTATTCACTAAAACCTCGGTCCTATTTGTTGCAGCGTGATATTACATAGCCATCCTCGTTAAATGGACTATCTAACACAAAAAGGATTTTTCAATTAAAACACTCTTCAGCTTTATAACATTAGTGTAGATCTAACACAATTGTGTACGGACGACAGCAGGTCAAGCTACCCGGAACTGTCAAATATTCCCAATCAACTTTGAGCCTTAGTGCTTTAGAGATAAAGTTGAAAATCTAATAAAGAAATCTGACAGATTGTAGTAGCTTGATGTGCTGTCGTCTTTACAGTCAACCACATAACATTATCGGTGTCTTTGTGTAACTTTAGTAACTTTTCGTCTGAAGTTCTTTTGTGGAGCTTGCGGTAAGAACTTGTTTGAAAAGCGTAGAATAGAATAGAATACTCTTTATTATGTACACCATATAGATTACGGCTTGTTATAATATCGAAACGAAACTGCAGGAGAGGGATAGACAGATTTTATACATTTTGGTGGTGCTGAGAGGTCAAAATGAAATCAAAGATGGCCGCTGCGAAAAATTTAGGAATTTTTTTCTTAACGATGTTCTGCTTTTCAACAGTCGTCTTAGATTCTTAGCCCAGTCATATTAGGTAAAAAAAGGGGTCAACCTCGGAATGAAAGATAATAAGCTGCAAATTGGTATGAACCTTTGTTTTGTCATTCTAAATGTTGTCTCAAAAGTCACAATCGTTATCGTGTCCGCGTCTCAAGATATTCAAGGTCAAAGGTCACAAAAATTGGTTTTTCGCGAATATCTGGCTTCCTATCGGTTAAATGAGATTTGCATTTATTATAAAAGTTGTAGGCTATAAAATTCCCTACAACTTTTGTTTAAACTTTTTTTTCATACGACCAACCGTTTTGAAGGTAGAGCGCGAAGAGTGCACATCGTACAGTCATATACGGCCTAATGCAAGGTCAAGCGTGAGTTATGGTTATCAGTACGTTATAAAGTCAATTATTTACTTGGAAATTATAATTATTAAACAATGCCCATTATTTATGTACTAACTATTAATTATTTATTTTTAATTAAAGTAAGTAACTTGATTATTTATATATAATTATTCATATTTAACTATTTAAGTATAAAATATTATTAATTCTGGATTATATATTTTAGTTTGTAGGCTACTTACCTAACCTACATACCTACCTACTTACCTAAAGCTTTACCCACACTATCCAACAAACCTACCTAAATACCTAAACCCTATACCTACACTATCTAACATACCTACCTAAATACCTAAAACCTATACCTACACTATCTAACATACCTACCTAAATACCTAAACCTTATACCTACACTATCTTTCATACTTACCTACTTTACCTAATCACTTAAATATTCAAAATTAAAATATTTATTCTCAACGCTTCACTGTATACAAGTAATCCCGATGAAGAAAATACATATGATCCCGATATTCTGGAAGGTTTGGAGATGAACATGACAGATAATGAGGATGATGACAATGAATCGAACATTTTTTAGCGACAAGAAGAAGAAGACGACGAAGAAGAAGAAGATAATTAGCTTCCATTTCCAATTTCATTACAATTAAAATCAACAAAGATATTTTTGATATTTGAACTCACATTTTGATAAATGTATATTATGCCGTATTTAATAATAAATAAAAATATGTGTAAAATATATACTCTTACTATCATTTTAACTTAAAATAAAACTAAAATATATAATCCAGAATTAATAATATTTTATAATTAAATAGTTAAATATGAATAATTATATATAAATAATCAAGTTACTTACTTTAATTAAATATAAATAATTAATAGTTAGTACATAAATAATGGGCATTGTTTAATAATTATAATTTCCAAGTAAATAATTGACTTTATAACGTACTGATAACCATAACTCACGCTTGACCTTGCATTAGGCCGTATATGACTGTACGATGTGTACTCTTCGCGCTCTACCTTCAAAACGGTTGGTCGTATGAAAAAAAAGTTTAAACAAAAGTTGTAGGGAATTTTATAGCCTACAACTTTTATAATAAATGCAAATCTCATTTAACCGATAGGAAGCCAGATATTCGCGAAAAACCGATTTTTGTGACCTTTGACCTTGAATATCTTCAGACGCGGACACGATAACGATTGTGACTTTTGAGACAACATTTAGAATGACAAAACAAAGGTTCATACCAATTTGCAGCTTATTATCTTTCATTCCGAGGTGAAAGCCCTAATATGACTGGGCTATCTTATTTTGAACTTCGTTCCAGCAAGAGGTCCTTCGAGCACAATTTTTTTTTTAGTATAAGTGTTACTACTGACCTCCCATATATGCTCAAAGACAGAAAAGTTATATCTAAGATAATACGCAAAGACTGTGAACCTTTGTAGTATTCAATAACAATCTACCAAACCATTCCATTATCTACTCAAACAACTCAAAGCTGAACAGGTAAACCAAAACCATAACATAAAGCAGGTTTACTCAAAATTATTGAAATGTTACATAGATGAAACTATCAGCGCCACCAAGCGGCATATCTTAAGACTAGTATAAATTGTCAGTAGTTTGTTTTTATGTAATCTGTGCTTTGTAGAATATAAGATCTGACGTTTAAATAATAAAAGTTAGTTGCTAGCCAGCTTAGATTTGGATAACGTGTTTTATTAGGTTATGGGCCCAGATTGGTGTAATCAGTATCCAGTGTTTCATAGTCGATCATTTCCGTGAAATAATTGAAAAGACAATAATTGTGACTATTTATGATAGAGAGACTTTATTTTTTGCATCGGGCGTGATAAGTGGTAACGAGCAAAGATGGCGTCCAACACCTTCATCGCTAATGTACCGAAGCTACGCGGTCGCGAGAATTATGGCGAATGGTCGTTTGCGGCAGAAAATTTGCTTGTACTCGAGGGGAAAGTAAATTTTATAAAGTCGGAGGGTATTGGAGCAGCTGAAGCCGAAGACGCGATGACAAAAGCAAAGTTGGTTCTCACCATTGATCCATCGCTATATGTACATATAAAAAGCGCAAAAACTACAAAAGAATTATGGCTAACATTACAACAAATGTTTGATGATGCTGGATTCTCAAGAAGAATTAGTTTGCTGCGAAGTCTAATATCGGTTCGTCTCGAAACGTCTGAATCCATGACGAGTTATGTGACTCAAATTATTGAAACGGGACAGAAATTATCAAGAACTGGCTTCAAAGTCAATGATGAGTGGATCGGCAGTTTGATGCTAGCTGGATTACCTGAAAAATTTTTTCCTATGATCATGGCCATAGAACATTCGGGTATAACAATAACGGCTGATGTCGTTAAAACGAAATTATTGGACATGACGGTAAATGATGATTCACCGGGCGCTAGTGCGTTGTACGTAAAACAGAGAAACAATTCAAGTCAGAGACATTTCAAAGATGGCGAAACGTCAAATGTCAAAAATGGCGGCTGCAACAAGAAGAAAGTTATCAAATGTTATCGTTGCAAGCAGATCGGGCATTATAAGAATATGTGTACTCAAGAGTCAGATAAGAAAACAAAAAGTTCTAATGCGTTTTCCGCAGTATTCCTGAGCGGATACTTCAACAAGAACGATTGGTACCTGGACTCTGGGGCGAGCGTCCATATGACTTTAAATGTAAACAATGTTCGAAATGCATCCAGTGAACCGAGCATTAAGGAGATTATAGCGGCTAATAAAAACGTTATGCCAGTGTTGTGCTCGGGTGATGTTGACATTGTGACTGTTACTTCAAAATATAAATATTCTATAACAATCAAAGATGTGTTATGTATACCCAGTCTAGCTACGAATTTGATATCTGTTAGTAAACTCATAGAAAATGGCAACAGTGTAGAATTCACAGATGGCTGTTGTTACATTTATAACAAAAAACATGAATTGGTTGGAGAGGCAAATCTGATTGATGGTGTATATAAATTGAATGTGGAACATAAACAATGTCTATTTACTTCGTCATCTGGTGGCATGAACAGTGAATTATGGCATCGGAGGATGGGTCACTTGAATAGCAATGACCTAAACAGGATGAAGGAAGGTGCTGTTACGGGTATAGACTTCAAAGATAAAGCCGTCATCGACAAAAACACTTGTATAGTGTGTTGTCAAGGGAAGCAGGCACGATTACCCTTCAGTCATGTGGGTACTAGAAGCAATGAAGTACTTGATGTCATTCATGCAGATGTGTGCGGACCTATGGAGGTAGCTTCAATCAGCGGATGCAGGTATTTTCTTATACTTGTTGATGACTATTCTCGTATGGCATTTGTTTATTTCCTAAAGGCTAAAAATCAAGTGTTCAAGTATTTTAAAGACTTTAAAGCTTTAGTTGAAAATCAACAGGATAAAAAGATAAAAGTTTTGCGAACAGATAATGGCCTAGAGTTTTGTAGCAATGAATTTGAAAGTTATTTAACTGAGGCTGGTATAGTTCATCAGAAGACTAATACATATACACCAGAACAAAATGCCATGAGTGAACGGATGAACAGAACTATTGTAGAAAGGGCTCGTTGTATGTTATTTGATGCAGGCCTTGATAAGAAGTTTTGGGCTGAATCTGTGAACACAGCGGTTTATCTCAGGAACAGGTCAATAGCATCGGGCTTGAACAATAAAACACCATTTGAGCTCTGGACTAATAAAAAGCCAGATTTGAGTTATGTGCGTGTATTTGGAAGTCCTGTAATGGTGCATATACCTAAGGAGAAAAGGCTTAAGTGGGATAAAAAATCGAAACAGCATATTCTTGTTGGTTATGCAGATAATGTTAAGGGATATAGGATATATGATCCTGATAAACAGTGTGTTACTGTTAGTAGAGATGTTGTAATTCAAGAAAATTTGAAAAGTATGGTAAAATATAGTGAGATACCAGTTTCAGTGGGGGAAACCTTAGAAGAGCCACAAATTAAGAGTGAAGAAGATAAAGACCATACTTCTACTATTACAGACACTAACACAAAGGAAGATAATCTGAATGAAACTAATTTGTTACAGAATATGAAAGAACCTGAGAAAATCCTTAGAAGAAATAGAAGGCCACCACAGCGGTATGGTTACACAAATTTAAGTACAACATCAAGTGTAAGTTATAATGATCCAGTCACTGTACAACAGGTTCTACAAAGTAGTGATAAAGAGAAGTGGATCTTAGCAATGGAAGAAGAACTTAGAGCTTTTGAGGAAAACAATGCATGGGTGCCAGTGAGTGAAGTGCCAATAGATAAGTCATTAGTGCAGTGTAAATGGGTATTTAAAACAAAATTAGATAGCGATAACAAAGTACGTTATCGAGCTCGCCTAGTGGCAAAAGGCTTCACTCAGAAGCCAGGCATAGATTATGATGAAACTTTTTCACCAGTGGTGCGTCATTGTACATTAAGAATGTTATTTGCTCTATCTGTCCAATTAAATTTAAATGTTACACATCTAGATGTGAAAACTGCTTTTTTGAATGGTAATCTCAAGGAAGACATTTATATGGTTCATCCAAATGTCATGTTAGATAAAGCAGATAACAATAAAGTTGTTAAACTAAAAAAACCTATATATGGATTGAAGCAATCTTCCAGAAGTTGGTATGAACGTGTAGATGAATGTTTGCTAAAAATGGGTTTTAATAAGAGTCATATAGAACCATGTATCTTTACAAAATTTCATGAAAATGTAAAAGTTATTGTTGCCTTGTATGTTGATGATTTTTTTGTTTACTCAAACTGCAAAATTGAGACAGATAATTTAGTCTCCAGATTAAGTTCAAAATTTCAAATAAAAAATCTTGGACAAGTGCAACAATGCTTAGGTATGAGAGTGGTTATTAATAAGAATTGTGATGTCATTACCTTGGACCAGGAACAGTATATAGACCAGTTGTTAAATAGATTTAATATGTTAAATTGTAAAGAGGTTGGTACACCAATGGAGTGTAAATTGAATTTAGATGAAGATAATAATTCTAATAATACTCAGGTTCCTTATCAGCAATTAATTGGCAGCCTCTTATATTTGTCAGTGCTAACTAGGCCTGATATAGCTTACTGTGTTAATTTTTTGAGCCAATTTAATAACTGTCACAGTGATACTCATTGGAATTATGCCAAGCGTATTCTTAAATATTTAAAGAGAACCAAAAATTATTGTTTAAAATATGTTAAAGGTTCAGCAGAGCTCACAGGGTTTGTTGATGCCGATTGGGCTAATGATTGTATTGATCGTAAATCATACACCGGTTTCTGCTTTACAATGTCAGGGGCTGCAGTATCCTGGGAATGCAAAAAGCAAAGAACTGTGGCTTTGTCAAGCATGGAGGCAGAATACATGGCCATGTGCGAGGCTTGCAAAGAATCAATGTACTTAAGAGTTTTGTTATCTGAGATGACTAATGTAAGTGTACATCCTACTATTACCTTGTACAATGATAGCCAGAGTGCCCAAAAACTTGTAGCTAATCAATCGTTACATAGAAAGAGCAAACATATAGACATTCGCTATCATTTTATAAGGGATGCTGTAAATGATAAGAAGATAAATATCCTATATATGAGTACAAATGATATGCCGGCTGATGTTTTAACCAAAGCACTTAGTGCAGCAAAGCATTATCAATGTATTGAACGATTAGGACTCGTTCCAAAGTAATAGTAGTTTACTTTTAATGATGAATATTGTTTGTTATTTGGGTAATTAGTTTCATCTGATGTAGTGGGGGTATTGAAATGTTACATAGATGAAACTATCAGCGCCACCAAGCGGCATATCTTAAGACTAGTATAAATTGTCAGTAGTTTGTTTTTATGTAATCTGTGCTTTGTAGAATATAAGATCTGACGTTTAAATAATAAAAGTTAGTTGCTAGCCAGCTTAGATTTGGATAACGTGTTTTATTAAAAATTAATCAAACGTAATTTCCAATCCAATTTGTCGCGCTCCAAAATAGATGCGGTAGGACTGTGGCTTGTCCCGTCAGCCACACACTTACGTGTGCTATAGGGTTCGCGTACAACATAACAGAACAGCCCCCGTAACACGAGCGCGAACTCTTATGAAAAAAGAGAAAATAACTGGCAGATAATTATGTATGTACGTACTGACAATCATTAGAGGGGATGCTGTCATAATCGCCACGCTTGGCAAGCGGGTTGGCGATCGCAGTCAGTAGGCCTAGTATGAGTTTTCAATACGAAACTTGATCGTCGATATTGTTGAGAGTTCTTACGACCTTCGATACTTCTTACGATCGCCGAGTCAAACGCGCCCGATATCGACGATCGAGTTTCGTAATGAAAACTCATACTAGGCCTACAGATGTTTGTAGTACTCGGATGACGCTGTTGCCCGTCATCCGGTTTATTTCCCTTAGTCGTCTTGTACGACACCCGCGGGATGAGATGGGGTGGTAACATATGTATTTTGGATGGCCGTCATCACACGGCCATGGGCCCACGCTACGCAGCGTAGGTAGGGCCCCGACAACCTTGTCGGGGACTGACGACCTGGTGAAGGTCGCTGGAAACCGCTGAATGCAGGAGGCACAGGACCTGTCTTCGTGGAGATCTTTGGGGGTGGCCTATGTCCAGCAGTAGACGTCTTTCGGCTGAAATGATGATGATGATGATGTACTGACAATTGGAATGTTATAGATTAGGGCGCCGACTCCAACATAGTTGAGAAAACACTAAACTGATTAATGCAAGCATCGCAATCATCATCATCTCAGCGTTAATCCCAGTCGCATCCGAAGCTTTTTCAGCTTTGGAGTCTGGGGTCCGCTTTACCAGTCTAACTGCTGGTTTTCGCTAAACTTCGATATTGTCCGTGAATCGACTGCCGTCTAACCTCCACAACCCGAAGGCGATATCGAAGCATTACAATTAGACCAATTGTTGAACTTTTGAGGGCTCCAACAACTCGTATCGACTGCCATTAGATGTTGGTATGGCAACCGGGACCAACGGCTTAACGTGCATTCCGAGGCACGACCAGACCAGTGCAAATATTGATATTCATGCATACAAATATTTGCACAGCTCGGGGATCGAACCCACGCCTCCTTGCGCAGCGGCCGCGTTCGCTACCGCTTTGCTACGGAGGTTGTCAATGCAACTATCGCCATGTTTATGATTTTGACAATTCGACGACAATGATTACATTAATTATATTATAATTCTATAATTCGAGGCAACGATTTTTTAACAAAAAAAAAATCTATTACATTGTTTGAAGTGAAAGAGTGCAATTCGGCAATATGAATAACGAGAGTTCTTCCAAGTACTCACATTAATGTAATGATGACTGGTATGCAATAAACTCCATGTTACTGGTTGCCAATAGCAACGCCATTTCTGACAGCGATGCGAGGGAAGTAAGTGAACGACAACCCTTACCAGGCTTGCATTTTGTGGCATTGTCTGTGTGTAAACAGAATTTTGTATGAGAATTGTAATTTACGTTAGCAGGGCTATAAACAGGGACCTACCTATTTGATACGGAATTATGAATTGATAATACCTGTATGAGATTGCACAAACTAATTTCCTAAAATTAATTTTACCTTAGCGTAGCGTCTTATACAATATGTAAGGTAAACACATGACCAAATAAAATATATAATTTTACATAATATCATAGTTACAATACTACTAATGAATTTTGAAATAATCTTTTTTTCCCCGCGAATTAATTCAAACTTCCCTAAAATTTGGTAATTATTATGAGGGAATAGCGATGCGACCGCATGGCGCATGACCTGCCTTCCTTCGCTCGCGCATGTATTGCCTACCGCACATGTATTAAGTTACCTCTTTTTGCGAAATAATATTTATTTTTTTAGAGGGATTTTTTATGTTTAGCCAGGTATTTTATGCATTAGTAGAATCAGTTATCGATACCTAACAATACCTTTACGGATCGGACAGGGTTTTCATTACATATTGTATATATGACTATGGTATACTCAACACGCACACAAATTGAAGGTTTGGGAAAATTTACCTGTGTGTATGTAATTCAAGTGTCGTCAAGGCTAGAGTGAATAGGCCCACAGACAACCTTTGGTTGGATGGAATACTAAAGGCAAGTAGAGAGAAAGAATGTAGATAGTCTACAGTGTACTATTTACATAGATTATACAATAAATATTTACGTCAAGTGTATCATACTAGTTTAAATAAATAGGTATATAGGTACATCTAATTAATAAAGTTCATACGAGAGCAAAAATCTTTTGTACTAAAAAAACAACTGCCTTCCAAAAAACACTACAAAGTGAAAAATTACTACTTTCGGAAGTCGGTGTCTAAAACGAATATACAAAAGAGAAATACTAAAGACACCGACTACCGAAATTAGTTATTTTTATAAACGACGCTACGACGCTAACGCTAATATAGTTGGGAAAAGGCAATCCTACGAAAATAAAATTTTACTTTAGTTTCAATTTAAGTAAAATACTCAGTAATTAAGATTTCGAAAAAAAGGGTTATTTGACTTTTGGTAAACGCACGTACGTATGTAAATAGCATAGCATTTTGCAACGAAATTACTATCGGGATAACTATTTTGATCATATTCCATGGAATTATTTTTATAATATAGGCCTTGATTGTGCAATTCACAAAAACGGCCATCCGAAATTCAAAAAATGGCAGCAGCAAAAAGAAACATTAAAAAGTAGAGAAAATTCACACTAAGCCAGCTTTTCATTGCAACAAGGTAACAAAGTACGACAAAAAAGTTCGTTTCGAATACACTGTCGTTTATTTGAGTTGCAAAACAAATTGCGCCTTTTTGTGTCCGCAATGAATGGGTGCAGGCTGGACTGCACATTTTGACGCCAGGAACTTTCGATGCGAACTCTGTTGATTGTCGATTGTTGTAAGCAGAGATATACGACAGCACACCAAACTACTAGAATCTGTCAAAATTCTTTATTAAATTTTCAACTTTATGGCTACAGTAATTAGGCTGAAGGTTGAGTGGAGATAATAGGGTAGTTGACTAAAAAAAACTAATTAGTCTGTCAGTCAGATTTCCAAAAAATACTACAGACGTATTTTTTCTTATTTCATATAAACAAAAAATGAAGACGACACAGTGCGTTGAAAACTCGTGTGACCTCACTGCATGCTACACTTTTTAGCGAGCAGTAACGTCACCAATCACCATTCCTGATCTTTGATGCCTTTTATATTTGTCAGTTTTTATTGATTCGATAAAACAAAATATACGTATCCAATATTTTTCTATAATCTGAATGACGGACTAAATAGAATAAATTTTTATTTACCCAGGAAACATCCCTAGTGACAGTTTCGGGTAGCTTGGCATGCTGCCGTCCGTACTAGGGACTAGGGTACGGGTAAAGTACTCGTACCTAAAATATAATAATGATGCTTTTCTATCTACACCTTTGTTACTCACAATTGCCTGCTAGAAAGACTAGGTAAGTGCAGAAATCAAACTCGTAATATAGAACAAAGAAAACCCCATTTTTCCACGGGTATCTTAGTTCATTTAAAATTTTGCACCAAAATAACCAATGGTATTGGAAAAATAACTACTTACAAAATAAAATATAATGTATTTTCGGTGTATCTTCTTTCATCTAACTTCACTTATGACTTATCTATGGTATGGTTCGTCGAATCTTTATTGAGTATCTGGTATGTCCTACTTAAAAGACTATTTTATACACTTCTATACACACGAAACGACTCACGGTCCTCAGATCAAGATTGGTCAGGTCATCTGAGGACCGTGAGTCATTTACAGAAGATCATCGAAAAGGATCACAGTCACATTTAAACTACAGATTAAGTATAGGTGCTCGCTCTGATTAACTCAAGACAATGTTTCTATTCTTTCTCCAAAATAAAAAAATAACCAGGTACCTATATAAAGTAGATTATCGACTTGGTACCTATATAATATCACGGAAATACTTTACCTATCAGGTAAGTACCTAGGTTATCGTACATTGTAGTTTTGCACAGGAAACATTAGAAACTTTACTGGCCTGATATCGCTGCCAAGTTCGAAGCACAGTCTGATAGCTAAACTATCTAGTTCAGCCGAGCACCTTCAGGATTAGATTAGCCTTGGAGTGTTCAAGTGTACTGAAAGGATTTAATAAAATAGACAATAGAATACTGTTTATTATGAACACTATAGTAAGTAAGTAAGTAAGTAAGTCATTTATTTTGCAAATATGGGTACAGTACATGGTGATAGAGTGATAATCGATAGGTTCAGCCACATTTTACCAATAGGCATGCAAAATTTATAATTTGAAGCTAAAGGTACTGGAAATTTATACTTAGACTGATGTACAATTGAATAATTTGATGTCATAGCTTGATAAAAATGACATAATATACAAGTTATAGAATATAAACACCATTATCAGTAAGAGCAATATTTTGCGATGTGTTCTTTCACCGTTACTACGAATAACTTGTAGTCGCATGTTGGCGATTTTTTCCCTAAAAGTTACTATTTTCTTGTATGTACCTAACCTACCTGGGTAAACATGATCCTACTTGTACCATTAAAAGTTTATTTTCCGTATTTTATTTCATTATATTTTGTATTATGTGTTTACCTATCTACGGGGGTTGTGAGTATGTAAATGTGGTCACCCTTCCACGGAGCAACAGCAGCAAGCATAGCTTTACCTGATCGATTGAATCATGCGACTGTAATTACTGTTCTGTGCTGTTTCGCAATCATCATTCTCATCAACCTTTAATCGTCCCACTGCTGGGTCTCCTCTCATACAGAGAAGGATTGAGTGCAATCACCACGCTTGCTCAATGCGGGTTGGCGATTTCAGACTTAAAGTCCAGGTTCCGTCAAGATGTTTTTCTTCACCTTGTAATCAGTCCTTGGTGTCCAAGATATACTTAGAAAGTACATATAACTTTAGATAAGTTACCTTGGTACTTGCCTGATCTGGAATCGAACCCGCACACTCCTACTTGAAAGGCTGGTATTTCAACCACTAGGCCACCACGACTTTCGCAATTTCCCCGTACAATAACATCCATAGAACAACCAAATAAGCTTTCTCTGTTTTATTATTTTATTTATGCAATACATACAGTCTTATTAGGTATAGGTTTGTTCGTTTTGTACCATTAAACCATAAATGGTTTGTATTGATATTCACATTTGCCATAAGAACTCCTAAGTAAGCATTACATATTTTGTATTAATTATTAATGTAGGTACTAAATAATATAACCAAATACGTAGGTATACAAGAACTATACTATAAAAAAAATAAGGGTTAAAAGGTAATAATTCTAATACTGAATATTAAATATACAGGATGTATCTGACATCGTAACGCAAACTTGGCGAAAAGGCTAGACCGCATGCCACTAATAAAATTATGATAGTCATTTATGTCGTTAATGAACGGTTACAGAATTCAAAGTCTTTAAAAAAAAGTGTCGGCTCGGCCTTTGATCGTTGCAAGCGTGCCGCCGTGCGAGTTTGTAGGTATGACGTTGATCCCTGATGTGAACTCTATTAAATCAGCTGATAAGATAGTTTTTCGAGGTTTCTTTTCATTGCGCTTTTTTGTGTAATTGGCGAATTCATTAATTTTTACTTTAAAATCTTATTGGGTTATAAAAGTATAGCAACTATAAACAGCCTAAAGTGGAAAAAACTACATATATTTTTATCAAATCATGAAAAAGCTGACGATAAATTCCACAACTGGGGGGTTCAGAATCATGTACTGGATTCATGGTACTCGTTTATGCGTCGATGTCAGATACACCTTTTATAATACAGACTTTGGTGAATCGTGTGCCAAATTGAAATGGTCGCCTAGAGAGGTCATTTGCTAGCCCTTCAGACCAAAAACTAGGTGATTAATGTCACTAATTTTGTATTTAAAAATACATTAAAAATACACATTGAAATAAAATAAAAAATTAAGAGTCTACGCCTTATATTTTTCAATATGCATTTGAATGAAAAATTTGGGTCTTTTTTTAGTAAAACAATAAATAATCCACAGTGCTAAGGGGTGTTAAGGATTCTGAAAGGCTAGAGCCCTTCACTTCAATTTGGCACACGATGCACCAAAAACAATGTATATCTTTAGATAATGGCTGAATGACACGGTACAACATGTAACTGTAAACAAATTAACCAATTCCATTTTCAAAAACCAATACCCAGAATAAACTCGTTTTGAAAGTAATCCATCCGCCGTACAGCATACTAAGTAATGATCATTATTATTCCACACGAACTAATTCACTAAACGAAATACAAAATAATATAGTGATATCATAATAAAATATTCGTTCAATATTGTGAGAGATCGCTAAATGTTTGTCGAGATCAGACACGCAAATATTGCGTTTCCCTCCATCTTGAGAGCAAACTAACATAACATGGATGAAAATGTTTCTTGATATAGTTGTGAGTCAGGATCACGTTGAGAAGGATGTAAGGATTTATCGATGTTTGCTTTTTGGTATTTAAAATGTAAAGTAAAAGGTTATGAGAACATGGAAATTCATTGGAAAAGTTATTTTTCGAATTCATTTTAGTGCAAGTTTCTGTACACGTGGCTTAAAGCTAGGACATCGCTGACCTCCACGTAGCAAACGCGATATATATTTTTTTTGCCGTTGATAGACGTCACTGAAACGTCATTTTTGAAATTGAAGTTTTGTGTGGATATGTTTGTTTCTCTTTTATGCAAAAACTCTTCTTATTCAAAAAGTTTGGATGAAATTTGGCAAACATATAACCAGAATTAATATATAGGATAATATTTGTTTTCGGAAATTCCTACTTGATCGATACTATAAATAAAATTGATTATCCAAAAATCGATGTTTTTCTTTCTAAGGTTTATTTAATAGTCATTGGCTGTCTTTGCAAGACGATTATAATTCCATGGTAAATAAGTTTACGTAATAAATAGTTTCGGAACCGATCGACCGATCGTAAAGGTGCTTGGGGAGGCCTATGCCCAGCAGTGAACATCTTTCGGCTGACATAATGATCATGTCGATGATGATACATTTTTATTTTTTTACGTGCTTTTTATTAGCTTCATTTGTATTTATGTTTGCTTGTTTGTTTGTCCGTCTCTAACTCAAATTTTTTTTCAACCTTACCTTGTAACATTAATTAGTGCAGGTAAAGTATTTTTTAGTTTAGATATAGTTTTAGATTTAGTTACTTGGGTAACACATTTGATACTAATTTTAGCACTTGCTATTCGGTCTGTCGGAGATCAAGAAAAGTTTGGCAAAAACAAATGAGCACCACTTAAGCGTTCGTGTTATCCGTATATTATTTAAAAAAAGAATATCGAGCTAAAGAGTTGAAAATAAATATAGTTAAAAAACTGAAAAAAAACATGCTTTTAAAGAATATCAAACAGAAAAATTAAAAATAATTTTAAAATTTAATTTATGACAATAGTATATAAATAATACTAGTATAAATGAGATAAATTAAATTTTAAAATTATTTTTAACTTTTTCGCTTGATATTCTTTAAAAGCAAGTTTTTTAGTTTTTCAAACTATTTTTTTTTTGAACATAGCCTTAAACGTAGAGTACAGAGTGTTTCCAAAACTCACCACCATTAACTAATTTTATATTTTCTCAAGTATACCTAATACTTATATTCATTATTGTTGATATTGGCACCGATTCCCTTGTTCACAAACTAAATTAATTTTCAGTTAAATCCATCTTTTTCTTTTTATTTCATTAAGAAAAGGATATAAGATAACATTTTAGCTTAGTCCTGTCAAATTAAGATGACATGGCGACTAAAAATACGTCATTTTACGTCAGGAGCGCACTAATTTGACAGCTCTAAACTAACATTTTATCTTCTGTCCTTTTCTTAACACAATATAAAGAAAACTAAGCATTGAACTTAAATTTAAATTATTTTCTGAAGAAGGGAATCGGGACCATTATGGAAGATAAATTTGACCTAAAGAGGCCAATTATAATGCAACTCGTAGAGCAGATGTCCTTCTGATTTCCGCGTGTTTTATAGTTATTAAAAAGCTGAGAAGACTTTTCATTGACATAATAAATATGTATCAGATCGACGTTCTTCATGGGATCAACAACGTAATCGATAATACTATTGGTCCCAATTAGAAAGTTTTATGTTTGATGGCTTGTATGCTGCATGCATATTAAATAATATGGAAGCCGCTTTTATTTTCTCTCTGGGTCACTGCGTTGTTTTTCCAAACTATGCAACGAGTTTTGGTGTGGCTTTCAACTTCATTGAAAGGATCTCCTTTTCCTTAAGTTGAACAAACTGTAAGAGAGAAGAAGGGGCGTATCGTTAGTTATTCATATTCTCTAATTATAGTAAGTAGCAATGTATATAAAATCATCAATTGTAATTTACAACTAAAAGCCTCTGGAGATAGACACATGTAACTATTTCTATGAAAAATCATGAACATTGTTCTATGAGAATTTTAGATATATGAGGTTTTTCTCTGTGGTAGGCCATAACATCGGCCGCCGGCAGAAGTTACCACCCACCTGACAAAGCCTTACCGCCAAGCGATTTGTCGTGTTCCGGCATGATGTCTGGTGAAGCCGTAAGGAGGACGGGTCTGAGCAGTTGTATTGCGATGTGTGCCGGATACGATGCGCCTAATGTTGTTGTGTTGGGAGTTTGGTCGTGGAGGGTCTTCAGATCAATCTCCCTTTGGCGCAGCATCGTTGGTCGTGTTGTTGGGTTTAACATTGCATCACCTCGCTCAACTGCCGTCTTCCTTCCTATTCACTTCTGAGTGAATATGCTCATAATAAACTAGCGCGCTTTACCATCAACGATTACATCGCTGCATACCATCAGGCGTTGACAATAAAAATGGTCAAATATAAAAGGCATCAAAGATCATGAGTGGTGGCTGGTGACGTCACTGGTCGCTAAAAAGTGTAGCGTGCAGTGACGTACCACGAGTTTTCAACGCATTGTGTCGTCTTCATTTTATGTTTATATAAAAAAAAGAAAAAATACGTGTCTAGTAATTTTAGGAAATCTGACTATTGGCATTGTATGTAGATACTACTACAAGATCATCTTAAATTCTGTCAATACAATTGAAGTACTCTAAAAATTTCAAGCAGATATATCTCCAAAAAAAACAAACTCAATTTGAATGCAATGTAAAATGCTTTTGTGCAGCGTTGTACAAATTGCTGGCTGGCGATATTGACATTATTTCTATTCACAACCCAGACGTGATCAGACCAAGATAACTAAGGACTTAAAGAGATTGACCTTTCAGTTTGGTTCAGAATTTCAACAGTCTGATCGAAAACGACGACCTCATCTATATTTAGAAATAACGTATTAACGTGTATTTATAGAAATACAATCAGTTATAATGTAACCACATTTAGACATACGATTATATTTAACTTAAAACTAAACTACTCTTTCCAGCCAGCTTGCCTAAACCAAACAAAAACACAAGTCCATAGCAATATCGTTTGTGCAGCATTGTAGAAATTGCTGGCTGGCGATATTAACATAGTATGCTGTTCACAATAACCGGAAAATATGGATGTGTGGTGGTGTGTGCCGGTGAAATGTGTCTGTGCGAGTTTGCGCTAAAAGCTTGCAAAGCTGCAATTGGATTGGAATGCAATGGGTGCATTGTTAAACGTGATTAGTAAAGTTAGATGGTCAGAAATAGTGTAGGTTATTGTTTTCAAGTTCGGTCACGAAAACTTAACCTGTAAGTCTATAATAAAATACAGGGTCAAATTAGTTTAGCTACCGACGCTTATCATGGCCTTACTTGCCTAGCCGCTATTGGATATACCTACAACGCAATTTAATGTTTATGCGAAACCCGAAACACGTGCCCAGTATTTTTAAGTAAAGACTCTATGTACATACAAAACTTCAAAAAGATAATATCATGAAAAACCACAAAATTATGAGTATGTTGTCTGACTTGGTTGTCCTAACAAAAATATGGTCAATGCACCGTATGCCCGTGTCTGAAGCGGCGCGGCGCGTGGTTCTCTGACTGTGCTTCTAGTACTATGATCTACCGATAGCCGTGTGCGCTCGGTAACCACACTGCAACAATTTCTAAATGTATTTGGGAAAAAAATATAACGTGGTCTAAAAATGACTGGAATCGATTCAGTTGCTTATCCTGAACAAACTATATTCAAGTTTCGGATAAAGTAAAAATAACGCTGTATATTTTATTAAAATCCTTCTAATAATATTGCAGAAGCAAAAGTTTGTGCGGATGTATGTTTTATGGATGTTCGTTACTCTTTCACGAAAAAACTATGAACTTCTCCACGGATTTTGTTGCAATTTGGTACACAGCTAGTATATAACCAGCAGGGTAATTGCGTATAGTTCTTGCAATTTACGAGCGCGCGTGACTCTTGCTTGTGGTATGTTGTGTACATGCACAATGCGTTAGGGTGTGTGCCTGACGGAGTGGTCAGTAGCGAGCGGTCGCCCGCTCAGGTCACTTGTGCTTATTGTTTTCACGTCGCTATCCGCCACGAAGTACCGTCAGCATGTCAAATAACGATAAAAAGCGAAAAATTATTTGTAGTGAGTTGAGTTATTTAAATATGCATTTATAGCGTTAATTTAATATTAAACTTTTTGTATGGATCAACGATCATGAACATTGTATAATCTTTATTATTTGTAGGGTAGAGTTTTTCATTTTCTTCAAGAAGAATATAATTTCATGAAGGCGAATAATAATGATAATTGTGCTTTGAGTCCTTTGGCTAAAGTAAGAAAACGAACCGCCGAAGCAACAGCGGTCAGTGAACGTACTGTAATTTCTATTTTGAAAGAAGAAAAAGAGATGCCCTCTACATCTACCAAATTTCTATCCCCAATGAAAAAACGTCGTAAAAGATGTAGCAAATTTGATTTTGATAATTTCGACACTAATTTGATTCGAAGTACAATTCAAAATTATCACATCGAACACAAGGAAATTCCAACTTTAAACAAAATTCGGTCAGTTCTCAGAGAAAAGATAGACTTTGACGGGTGTCTAAGCACTACGTTCATTGCTCATAAAAATTGGTTATAAATGGCGAAAGATTAGCAGTAACCGACGAGTATTACAAGAAAGGCATGATTTACAACTATGGCGTGTAAAATATTTGAAAAAGATTTCTCAGTGCCGTGCAGAAGGACGTCCTATTGTTTACACTGACGAAACACATTGACAAAACACAAAACAACGTTTTAACGTCACACGTTCGACAAAATACATGGGGCATAAAGGATAAAGATACTCCATTTATGAAGAAATTAGGTACTGGGAGCCGGTTTATTATAGTGAACGCAGGTACTAAAGATGGATTCATTCCAAATGCCTCATTGGTATATAAAGCATCCTCCACAACTGGAGATTATCACTCAAATATGAGTTTTGAAAATTATAAGAAGTGGCTAGAAGAGAAGCTTATGCCAAATTTGCCAGAAAGGGCAGTTATTGTGATGGATAACGCGTCCTATCATAACGCCCGCAGCAGTAAAATTCCTACGTCCAGTTCAAGGAAGAGCGATATGATAAAATGGCTAACTGATAACGGAATTTTATGTGACGAACGATTAAAAAAAAATCGAACTCTATGATTTAATAAAAAATAATAAACATCGTTTCATAACATTCAAAATCGACGAAATAGTTAAAAGCAAGAATTTTGAAATATTACGTTTGCCGCCCTATCACCCTGAGTTGAACTGTATCGAAAATATCTGGGGAATTTAAAAAAATAAAACTGCAACTAAAAATATCGGGCAAAATATGACTATTTTACAAAATTTAATAAATGAGTGTATGAACGATATCGACAATGATACCTGGCGTAAAACTTGCAAACACGTCGAAAAACTTGAAGAAGAATATAGAAAATATTTCGATTTAGACTTCGAGTTAACGATTAATATAGAATCAACTGATAGCGACACTGAAGAGTTAGAAGATAGTGACACTTCTGACGATGAATAATAATTAATTTTAATAAAACTTACTATTAAAACATTTGTTTTATTATCATTGTTGGTTTCAAAAAAAAATAATTTTAGCATTGATTATTTGTATGCTAACCGTAGCGCGTCTACGTTCACGCACACATTTACACGTATACAGATACGACTTGAACACAACTAAGAGCCACGCGCGTTCGTGAATTGCAAGAACTATAATACATTATCAGTAGCAATGGGTTTCATATTGACAGTTGGACGACATTCATTGCGTCATTTACGTTGTTGAGCCGTCACATCTTTCGAACATGTATACCAATAGACCAGCAATATGCGTCAAAATGATTTCAATTGATAACGCGCTATGCAATTAGCGTACTAAATTAATATTTTACAGTTTCATCCTAATATTCTTACGGGATTGAAACTTTATCTCTTTTGAAACCGCAGGACGCAGCAGTTATAAGTAAATGAACAGCAATTTTTGAAATTTATCACATTATAAGAAAATACTGAACTATCCTCAAGTTTCGTAAGAACAAGTTAGTGGCGCTTAATTTTATGACAATAGCACACTATCTACAAGACTGCAATCTTAGAGAAAGTTAACCCAGACTCCTTGCCAATCTTAAAAATACCATAATACTTCGTAAATACCTAAATACGTTAGTGAACTCACGTGAACCTCTATAAACGATCCTGTGAAAGACGTGCTAACGCCGACATTTCCTCTAAACCAGAGGTTTTTCATTTAATTAGAAGTTTTATGTGGCACTTTAGTGAAACTGCTAAAATAATAAAGTTTATGAAAAATAAAATTTGCACCATGTTGTCTATGAACTAGACGGTTTATGGTACCATGTGCTTTTAAATTTTTATATGTTTGGCACTTGATTGTTTTACAAGATTTTTTTTTTTTACCTTTTAGTAGGTTTTGTACAATCATATTAAAAAAAAAAGAATTGGTGTTTCCTATCTGACAAATTTGAAAAAGTCAAAATTCACCAGTCTCACCTAAAGTTTTTACAAAATCCTGATCAGATATAAAGACCTAAAGACCTAATTATAATACTTCAATGAGTAAGATATAATTTCCGTTTATTTGCTAGAAATCCAATAGAATATTTTGAAGTCTGGCCGATTACTTCAACCATGCATTTTCGAAATGTTTTAACTTTAGGATAAAAAAAAGACGTGTGGCACTCGGGGACTGCCGCGGTAAAGCTATTGCATAGCATTTTGTATCAATTTAAGCAATTATAATTATTTATTTATTTTATTTATGCAGTATTTCTTTTTCTTTGATATTAATTCAAGTTACACTTTTTGAGCGTGGTGACCGATAAGAAAACAAATTTTTCTTTTATTAAATAAATAAAAAGTTAATATTATTTAAAATATTTTTATCATTTTACAATACATGTGGGTTTTATTACCTTACAGTAACTGTTGGTTATTCAGGAATATTTATCATTGAAACTATAGGTTTATGATAACTGTAGGCCTAGTATGAGTTTTCATTACGAAACTCGTTCGATCGTATCGAGCGCGTTTGACTCAGCGATTGGCCCGCTTCAAGGTCGTAAGAACTCTCAACCAATGAGAGCGCCAAACGCGCTCGATACGATCGAACGAGTTTCGTATTGAAAACTCATACTAGGCCTACTGAAATAAGAAACATAAGTTTGCGACTTAATATCCTCTAAATACCTAGAAAATACCGCGTCAATGGTGGTCCCATATTTTGTTGTGGACTCTTGTGGATCATTATTCATTTTCAAATTCAATGTTTTTGATAGAAAAGTTGTCAACCGCTCTGATTTTTTATCAGCGAAGTTAATGTTGAAATCGCCAGCCAAGATAAGTGGAAATTTATTACCATTTGTACCAAGTATTTTCGAGCCTTCTTCAGTGTACTCCAATAAAGTGCGATGAATAAAATGCTCTACCTAGTCCAATTTTGGATTCGGAGAAATGTAAATTGCTACCATAACTATTTGTAGGCCATTTCTAAGTTTGCATAAGCACGCACAAATATCTCCAACAACTGAGCGCCTAACATTAACATCGCTAACGTGTGCAATATTTATTTCAATATTCGGAGTCATAATATTAGTAATGTTGTGGATTAAGTTAAATGAAAGGCGAGTAGAAGTAATTGTCATTTATTCATACCAAACCCTAGCTTAAGTAATATTATGTGGCATTACAGTTGTTGTTACACTAAAGAAATATTATTATAATTGACCAATGAGAGAACAATAATTTCTTCGTCTTCATTTCGGCAGTCACAAGATCTACGCGCAACCATCTCTTTCCCACGCGTAAGCTTCGCATAGCGCTGCCTGCACGCACAGTATAAAAATGTTCGTCTGAGGCACTCACGCTCAGTACGCCCTGTGTAGCGATGTCGGTATGTTGTCTCACGCGTTACACTGCATTTCGATGTTTATGTGGATGCCCACATCACTCCCCGCTAAGTAAAACGGACCACGGGCTTCACGATTCTGCCAGATCGGGTGGTAATCGGCTGGCTAGTTGCCTTGTTGTGATTGTCACCTTTGTCTTCGCCAGGGTGGTCATTGTACATGTAGGCCGGTTTTAATCTGTCCAGCGACACAACTGATGTTCGTAGCGGCAGCTTGATCTTGTAGTATTTGTCATAGCGCTTGATAACTTCATATGGTCCCTCGTACGGCGGTGTTAGCGGCAAACGTACTGCGTCGTTCCGCACGAAAACATGTGTGCACGTTGCGAGGTCCGAATGTATGAAAGGTTTATTATGACCACTGTCCGATCGTGGCGCGCTTCGTATCGATGCCATTGTTTCCATAAGACGGCGTACATAGTCGCATTCATTGATATCTGTTCTTGTTGACACAATAAAGTCCGATGGCAGTCGTAGTGTCGTCCCATATGTCAACATTGCCGGGCTCAAATTGTTGTCGCGCAGGGCTGTTCGTAATCCAAGAAGCACAGTGGGTAAGTCTTCTGTCCATTGAGTGGTAGTGCCACGAGCCATTAACGCTGACTTTAACGTTCGATGCCATCTCTCAATCTGGCCATTTGACTGGGGATGATATGCCGTGGTGCGTATCCGCGTGATACCAAGCTTCTTCATAAGCGATCCAAAAAGTTGGGATTCAAACTGCCGACCTTGATCCGTTGATATACGCAGAGGGCAACCGAATCTTGTTATCCAGTTATCATGAAGGGCTCGAGCGACTTTCTCAGCGGTTATGTCCAGTAGGGGAACGGCTTCTGGCCACTTAGTGCAACGGTCGATGATGGTCAGGCAGTACCGATAGTCATTTGACATTCGCAGCGGTCCGATGATATCTATGTGTATATGTTCAAAGCGTTCTGACGGCGGGAACTGACTCAGCGGAGTTACGACGTGGCGATGAACTTTTGCTCGCTGGCAGTTGAGGCACGCTTTCGTCCAGTTGCTGACATCTTTGTTCATATTGGCCCAGAAAAATTTTGAGCATGTTTGTTTACGTGTTGTTCTGATCCCAGGATGGCATAAATCATGTTGCAGTTTAAATGCATCAAAACGATATGTGCTCGGTAAGTATGGTCGGGGTGTTCCAGTAGAAGCTTCGCACGTAATTGGTCGGTTTATTCCAGGCATTGTGACGTCAGTGAACTTCAAATTAGTTTGACTTCTCAGTTGTTTCAACACTGGATCGTTTGCTTGTTCTCTCGCTAATTTATCATAGTCGATGACGGTAGGACATTGTATGTCTTCTATACGTGACAGCGCGTCGGCTACGTTGTTCTCTTCGCCTTGCACGTATTTAATGCTAGTGCAGAACTGGCTGATGAAGTGCAACTGTCGTTCACGACGAGGTGTATCGCTGTTACTCGCTGGGCGTGACAAAGCGTAGGCGAGAGGCTTCTGATCCGTGTACACCGTTACGTTACCTCCTTCGATAAGGCTACGAAACTGCTTTACAGCTGCATATACCGCTAAAAGTTCGCGGTCATATACACTATAACGACGCTGGGTTTCACTCATCGTCTTGGAATAATATGCAAGAGGTTTCCATTCATTGTGGATTTTCTGTTGTAAAACAGCGCCAAGGCTGTAATCTGATGCATCAGTCATTATGGCGAGAGGGCTGCCGGGTACTGGATGTGTGAGCTCAGTAGCTTTTAAAATGCTTTGGCGGCAATTTTCAAAAGCTGTATCTGCTGCCGTATTCCATTCAATCAACGTCTTGTCATTGCGCTTCCGATTATGTAAAAACTTGTTCAATTCATGCTGTGATTCGGCTTGACGGGGTAAGCAGCTACGGTAGAAGTTAAGCATGCCTAGGAAGCGTCGTAACTCGGCTACTGTTTTTGGCTTCGGGTAATTTACAATGACTTCTGTTCGTTCTTCTGTAGGCTTGATGCCACTCGCTGATACCTCGTAGCCCAGGAAATTGATTTTGTTCTTCGCAAACTCACATTTTTCTACTTTTAACATGACGCCATACTCTTTTAGTCGATCGAGTACTTGACGTAAGAGTAGCTTATGTTCTTCTTCGTCGTGTGAGTAGAGTAAAATATCGTCGATGTAACAAAAACAGTTGTCGATGCCCCGTAGTACTTGATGCATAAACCTCTGGAATGTTTGACTTGCGTTGCGTAACCCAAACGGCATGCATTTGAACTCAAACAAACCAAACGGTGTCGTGATTGCTGTTTTCTGTGCGTCTTCTTCACTAATTGGTACCCAATAGTATGCCATCTTTAAATCTAATTTTGAAAAAACCTTCATGTCTCTCAATTGGTAGGTGAAGTCTTGAATACGGGGAATCGGGTACCGGTCGGGTTGCGTGACAGCGTTTAGTCTGCGATAGTCACCGCAAACTCGTAGTCCACCGTCCTTCTTTTTGACAACATGTAGTGGACTCGCCCAGGGACTCTTCGAAGGCCTGCAGATGCCCATATTCATCATGTGTTCAAATTCTTGCTTTGCAGCCTTGTACTTGTCGGGCGGTAGTGGGCGGGGTCGGGCAAAGAGCGGGGGGCTTGACGTTTGTATGTGATGCACGACGTCGTGTTTTGCTGGTTCCTTCAGGGATCCAGGTCGCAGTACTTCTGGATATTGTTTTAAGATGTCATAGTAAACTTGATCGGAGCTAATGACGTGTATAGTTTCTCCGCCAGTTGTTATCTTGAGCGCGTCGATTGATAAGTCAGTAACTTTGTCGATAAGTTTCTTCCTGTGCAGGTCTACCAGTAGTTTGAAGTGACGTAGAAAGTCTGCCCCCAGGATTGATGTTTTCACGTCGGCTACGATGAATTTCCAAAGAAAACTGCGACGGAGACCAAGGTTGAGCCTGAGAGTTTTCTCACCGTAGGTGTTGATGGGTGTATTATTTGCGGCATATAAACGATAGGCGCTTGCAGTCGTATTTTTCCTTTTGTATGCGGCGGCCAACACTGAAATATCTGCGCCTGTGTCTACGAGGAAACGCTCTCTGGTGTCGCGGTCGAAGACGCAAAGGCGGTTGGTGGTACAAGGAACATCGACGTCCGCCGCCGTCGATGTCGAAGCTAGTTTAACGTCTGGTTCTTTCTCCTGCAACACGGTGACTCGCAGCGCATCGCCTTGTCACCAAAACGAAAATGATATCGACACTGCCATGTCGGATCGCCAGGCTTGAGTGAGCTCTTGTTGTCTTGGCGACGTCGTGATCGTGACCGCGAGAATGATCGAAACGGGCGTCTGCGGCGCTGCATTGATCGTCCACGTAGCTCAGCCACTTCCAAGCATAATTTCTCCATTTGCTTGCTCAGTACGTCTAATTGAGAGGACATCACCGGGCTCTGCGGGTTTGTAGTCATCGCAGCAATCGTTGCCGGTTCTGAGTACTCAGACATCTTGTCAGCCATCGCGGCGAGGGTATCCAAAGATGACTCGGTGTTTACCGAAAGCACAACGCGCATCTGTGCGGGTAGGTGGTTGAGCCATTCAATCTTTAGGCCTTCTTCTGTTATCATGCCGGTCCCTAGTTCTCGCATCTTCCGTAGCAGTTGCGTAGGTTTCTGGTCACCCAACTCCAGGCCACTGATTAATTTTTGAAAATTTTTCACGTCCGACTTGTCGTACACGGTGAGTAGACGTCTCTTCACAGCATCATATTTGTCGGTTGGCGGTGGATTGTACAAGATATCTGTGATGTGTTGCAAATCAGTAGTTTGTAGCTGCTGCAGGACGTAACGAAATTTTTGATCGTCTGAAGTCTTCAAGGGATCCACAACGGCTTCAAATTGAATAAACCATGCTCGTGGTATTTCTCGCCAAAACGGTAGCAGCCTTGACTGGACGGAGACAGCACTCACGTCGTGTTCGGGTTTTATTGAGCTTGACTCGCCTAAGGGTTCTTCCATTTTATGCAGAGACATTTTCTTATCGGAGGTCACCAGTTGTTGTGGATTAAGTTAAATGAAAGGCGAGTAGAAGTAATTGTCATTTATTCATACCAAACCCTAGCTTAAGTAATATTATGTGGCATTACAGTTGTTGTTACACTAAAGAAATATTATTATAATTGACCAATGAGAGAACAATAATTTCTTCGTCTTCATTTCGGCAGTCACAAGATCTACGCGCAACCATCTCTTTCCCACGCGTAAGCTTCGCATAGCGCTGCCTGCACGCACAGTATAAAAATGTTCGTCTGAGGCACTCACGCTCAGTACGCCCTGTGTAGCGATGTCGGTATGTTGTCTCACGCGTTACACTGCATTTCGATGTTTATGTGGATGCCCACAGTAATATCATTTTTATTTTGGTAAATAGCTACCCCACCTTTTGAAACAGTATCTCGTTTGAACTGAACAATACAATTAAAATTAGGTATTTCAATTGGATTATCATGCGTCATGCAAGTTTCGGTAAGAAGTAACACATTTGTTTGTCTCGTAACTGAATCTTGTAAATCGTATTTATGACTATTTAGACTTTGGCAGTTGAAAGTCATTATTGAAATGCCATTTCTATTACTAATGAAATCTAATACACTTTGAGCAATCGTCTGAACACTATTTAAAGACAGAATTTCTTGAATTTTTTGAATTCTTGCAACAATTGAAAAAACGGCCGCGTGAGCACTTTTTACTCTATAAAATCACGCGCTTTTATTTAGTAAACAACACTATAAATAATTTAAAAGTCCAATGAAAAATTAGCGTGACATTCATCTTAGCTTTTCCGTTAAAAAAAAAGCTATTTTATAAAAACACTACTAAATTAATTTGAATAAAAGTACTTAATAATTCATTATATGAAAAGTTTTTAAGGTAGCCATGACAACGTCGATGACGTCTATGACATATCTCTATAGAAGACCTATTTCAGAGAGAAAATTAGTCGCAAGTTTAGCACATCGCGACTATCAGTAACATGGCAAGTGTGTAGAACTGAGTTCGCGCCCTGCAATATGCATGCTCTTTTTGAAAATCTATAAATTGTTTTCAAAAGATGTAGTCGCACGCACACAAACATACCGTGCCGAAGACTGCCGAACTGAAACGACGTTAGACGATGGGGAGCGTGAGGTTTTTTCGTTACGGAATTTCTGGATTCGGTCCCCGCGCTCAAGGCCCGCGATAGAAGCTATGCAATAGCTTAACAAAACATTTTCATTCCATGCCACGTTTTTTTTTTTTAAAAAAAAACAATTAAAAATGCGTGGTGCGAATAAAATCAGTCTATCCCATTCAAAACTTGTTCATTCATAGAAATTCGAATTTCAAATCTGAATAAATTGTCGTTCGCACGCGGACCATAAACTCGTTATTCAAAAAAGGAACCTTTTTTAAAAATATGAAAAAAAATAACCATTCGCAGCAGTCGTGCATACCTACTTCACAGTCGTGTGAGTTTCCAGAATTTTCCGCTTGAGTGCGCGTCGATCGTCGGCTGCTTACATTACGATGAAGAGATATGTAGAACTAATGTTATTGAATTGTGAACTGTTTTGAATATTATTTGAATTTCAAATGTTTACTTTTCAATTTTATGTTTAAAACGTGGCGTGGGTATAATATATTTTTTGTGTTTGAATGTAATCTTGAAACTGCTTTGTACTGAAATGAACCGGCCTGAAAGTACTTTAGCTACGCAATAAAATTCTAATAATTTCTTTTAATTGCTTCTTATTTGCTGCACTGCTCTTGAAATAGTGAAAAAAACATCTTGAGAAAACCAGCATGTCCTTGAACCAAAAACTGGTAGATATGTGACATCTAGCAACCCACACTGTGTCCACGTGGTGAGAGAAGATCAGTGACCCTACAGTGGAAAATATCTGAACTTGATTTTTTTTTCTTAAAAAAAAAAACGTTGCACCAATTTCTCCTAAATTTCCCCCGTATCGTGGGTGCTATTACAAACATATAAACCCATTAACTTAATCAAATTTTATTCCGTGGTGCTTGGCAATCTGGGCTTCTCTCAGTTGCAATAATGTCAATTTGTGCCGATTGGCCTAGTTCTGTTGTCTCCTGCTTGTTATGGAGGGAAGTAGAAAAAATATCTTTTTTCTTACTCCTCCGCTATTTTTTTTTGATTAATTTCGTTGCGGGGCCCAAGACAGTTGAATCGTTTCTCCGGGACTCGTCGAGCTTCATTGCTCGGCGTTTTTCTGGCGGTCTCCACTGTTGATTCTGGCTTTCAGGAGTTGCAGTGGGTGGGAAAAAGTGTGGCGGGTTTTGTCCCAAAAAAAAAACACATATAAACTCACATACAGAAACAACCAGACCCGGAACAACTAACTGTAGGCCATATAAATATTTGTTCCATGCGGAAATCGAACCCGCGGCATGCGGCGCTGAAATCGATCGCTCAGTCACTGCACCAATTATGTCGTCATTATGATTAAGACGTTACATTTAGTACAACTAAAGTGATGTTAAAATCGAATCAGTAGCAATAAAAGAAAGTTTCCAAAAAACATGATTAATAGACCCTATTCAACGGTCCGTATTCTCATAATTATCCCATACCTCACACAGTATAACTAGTAATCGTTTACGCAATAATCACAAGCAAAAGTTCCCTTATTAAGTGGGATCATTCATCAGTGGCAGTACGGAACGTTCCGTCATATTACTTATACATTCGCCACAAACGGCTAATCTGAACTCGGCGAGAAAACTTACCGTGTTTTGATGTATTATGGCGGAGATAGAGGTGAACGTGGATGAAATATGTTTGTTGTGTTTGATTCGTAGCACAGACTCTGTAAATAAGTACAGAGATTTTTTTTTTAATAATTTTTAACTAGCGCTTGACCGCTATCCCGCCTGATGGTAAGCAGTGATGCGATCGTTGATGGTAAAGCGCGCTAGTTAAGAGCCTATTCACTCAGAAAAACTGAGCGAATAGGAAGGAAGACGGCAGTTGAGCGTGGTGATGCAATGTTAAACCCAACAACACGACCAACGATGCTGCGCCAAAGGGAGATTGATCTGAAGACCCTCCACGACCAAACTCCCAACACAACAACATTAGGCGCATCGTACCCGGTACACATTGCAACACAACTGCTCAGACCCGTCCTCCGTACGGCTTCACCAGACATCATGCCGGAACACGAAAAATCGCTTGGCGGCAAGGCTTTGTCTGGTGGGTGGTAACTTCTGCCGGCGGCCGATGTTATGGCCTACCACCGAGAAAAATCAGAATCAATTAGTCCGTCAGTCAGATTTCCATAAAATACTAGATACGTATTTTTTCATATGAACAAAAAATTAAGACGACACAGTGTGTTGAAAACTCGTATGAGTCACCAGCCTGATCGGTGATGCCTTTTATATTTCTCAATTTTTATTGATTTGATAAAACAAAATAAATATACATGTTTTTCTATAATCTGAATGACGGACTAAATAGAATATATTTCTTTTACCCAGGAAACATCCCTATTATTATTATCCAAATTAATTAATATTGTAACAAACTTGGCAATTACCACAAGATGTGGATATATCCTGTGGTAATTGACTAATTGGTCGAAACATTAATAATTTAACATATCATAACACGTAGTCGTGGTGGCCAAATGGTTATAACACCAGCCTCTCAAGTATGAGTGCGCGGGTTCGATTCCAGGTCAGGCAAGTACCAATGTAACTTTTCTAAAGTTATATGTACTTTCTAAGTATATCTTGGACACCATTGACTGAAGGTGAAGGAAAACATCTTGAGGAAACCTGGACTTTATAAGTCTGAAATCGCCAATCCGCATTGAGCAAGCGTGGTGATTACGCTCAATCCTTCTCTGTAAGAGAGGAGACCTTTGCCCAGCAGTGGGACGATAAAAAGGTTGATGATGATGAATGATGATGATATCATAACACAATCCATCATTCACACTCCTGGGACACAAGACTCCTCTCGGTGACATGGAGTGGGCCGTACTCTACCACGCTGGCCAAGTGCAGGTTGGCAGATGTCACAGGTCTTCGAAGTTTTTGCCTCTAGGATGTGTCGGTTTCCACGCGAAGTTTTCATTTATTTATAAAAAAATAAATATATATAGAGTGGTGCTGACAATACGACAATAAATGGAAACACGAACAATTCTGGTTCATAGGAATAATCCTAAATCAAAGAAAAAAACCTAGCATCAAAAATAAAAAAAATGAAAATTTCAAACAAGCTAAATCGCATAAAATTGTAAACGGAATAGAACATCCTTTAAAAATATTGGTTCACTGACCTCCGATCGCCCACAGCGCGATCCTGTATCGACTTGCTTTTTTCGGACCATTATTATTAAAGTTTGGTGCCGCAGGATGTGGCGGTCATTAACCTGTAAGCGTTTTCTCATCAACATGTACATCATGTAGAAAAGGTGAAAAATGAAAAATAATTTCCTGTGACTAAACTAATAGACATATTTATATGGTTTTTTATGGGTCAACTGAGAATGTGTTGAGGTACAAGATATTTAATTTATTGTCGTATTGTCAGCACCACTCTGTATATACGGACAAATAACACAGATTGAGCTAGCTCCAAAGTAAGTTCGAGACTTGTGTTATGGGATACTAACTCACATTACTATATTTATAATAGATACATATATAGGTATACATCCAAGACCCAGGCCAATCAGGAAAAGATCGTTTTCCATCATGACCTGACCGGGGATCGAACCCGGGGCCTCCACGTCGCAAATATTATAATGTAAAGTAATATCGTTTTTGATGATGATAAAAGAAAGCTGAGAGCTACGTTTGTAATAATCATAAATATGCATCCTAATTGCCTAAAACACATTTCTCCATGTGTACGAACAATGTGTCAGCTAAATAATGTAAACAACGCAGTGAATGTTCTTAAACTGTCAAAATGAAACCCGTTGCTATTAATAGTGTGTTAAGCAATTACCCTGCTATACACAACCTTTTTTATATTTCTGCAGTTTTTGTATAAACTTTACCAAAGACAAATTAGCAAAATGTTGGTTTTAGTGAGAAAATAAACAGTAATGGTTTAATAATACTTGTAATCTGCTATGAACGAATAGAACAATAAGTTCATCAACTCGCAAAAACAATTGTAAGGGACAGTAAACTTAAAAACACCATTTGAATATAGACGGAAACATGTAATTTAATCCGATGTAAAACGGAACTGGTAATTATTCTTCATAACAAAGTTAAGTCAGCTTTTCAAATTTTAAGTCTATTATCTATGCCCTCATAAATTCACACTCTAGTTTTCCACCCTGTTCTATACCAACTCTTGCAGAGCACTCTATTTATAAAAGAGATCGTAATTTCATTAGTACTCACAGAACGGTCTTAATGCAAAACGGAAACGCCTCTCCCTTGAGACAAACTCAATTAATTCCCTTTAAAACACGAGTCTCTCTCAATAAAAGCCTTTAAAATTTAAACACATTTTGACTATTTGAAATATGAGGTGAGATACATGACAGTTTTGCTTTACAACATTTAATCTAAGTTCAAATAAAGTCTTCAATGTATTTTGAAAAGTGTGTTCGAAATGATAGGGTTGTGCTGTGCGCATGTCAGTGAGTAACTTGTTGGTTCGCCGAGCATTGTTGAACGGCAGTGCGGCGCGGTACCGCGAGCGTCAGACTTGTGTCCGCTTGTGAACGTATCCGAACCACCGGCTTCCGAATTCGAAAATTTTCCAGTCCGTTCGTTTTTGAGCGCATTCGATTTAAATTTTGAATGGAGATTGATTGAGTTAATTGGAATTTAGCTACAGTTTTATTTTTATTCTGAGAATGGTTTTGTATAAACTTTTTAATAGTTTTATGCGATTTTTTTTAAATATAGTTTTTTGGTCGTTGCTTTGAAAAATGTGAACTTTAAAAAGTATTACTATTGTCTATAGACAATTCCATTTTCAAATACGAAGGAAGCTAAAATGGATACGACGTAAACAAACTTTCATTAATCCAAAAAATGTGTTAAAATGTACTCAAAAGTGAAAATAAAATGACTTTAAAGTGAAGTGTATAATGGCAGCTAAAATTCTTGTTATCGCTTGGGCGGCCTGGCTAGCGTTGCCATTGGCAACGGGCCATCTGAATGTACTCATCAGCCAGGCTGAAGTAATGAAGCTGTTAGGTAAGTTTCAACTTGAATATTTGAATTTCGAACAGTTATTGAATTTGCTGCTATCGATTTGTGAAAAGGGGTTGGTATTTGCTTTGACTTGGCAAAACTGCTGTTTTTTATTGTTTTTGTTGAGTGATAGGTATATAGTTTAGAAAAAGCGCTTTTTTATTGAACTAGTAACATTTTCTTTAATCTTTGGTGCTAATTTTTAGTAGGTATACAGGGAGGCAAAATTTTGGTTAAACATAAATAATGAAACGGTGTGTGTGCAAAGCGGTATGTCGCTGAAAGCGTTTCCTATAACGAATAATTTTCTATATTGTCAAATCATTTCAGCGTAATAATTAAAAGTATCTAATGATTGGTAGATTCAGACGTGTAGTGAAAACTTATGCGTTTCACAAATCACAGTTTGTAAGACTTTTTACTTAGGTGTTAAAGTTTTTATATCAATGACAACGCAGACAGAAGTTTATTTTAATAGAGTAGCATTTTCATTTAATTAATTATTTTTTTTCGTTTCACTTTATTCCCAGGTGCCTTCAGGTTTCTTTAGGCCCCCAGATCAATCTCCTTCTGGCATAACATCGTTGGTAGTGCTGTTGGGTTTAACATTGTATCACCTCGCTCAACAGCCGTCTTCCTTCCTATTCACTAAGTTTTTTTAAGTGAATAGGCTTAATAAACTAGCGCGTTTTACCATCAACAATTGCATCACTGCTTACCATCAGGCGGGATTGCAGTCAAGCTCTAGTTTATAATATAATTATTAAAAAAATATGTAAGATTTCAGGAAGAGGATAATTGGACGTAGTTATGCAAAATGGATCCAACCCACAAAAACCGTTTTTTGAGTTACTGTCATAAATGGCATCTACACATCAACTTCCAATCCATTATTTAAAAGGAAATTTAAAACAAACTACTGTCATGATATTTTAATATATCAATTTTACTTCAACCTCTAATTTCTCAAAAGCAAGTTTTTTGGACTGGATCCATTTTTTATATTTACGTCCAATTGTACATAAGTTTTAGTAACATATTTCCGTATTACGCATTTATTTAAGTATATTTATGTAACTATTTTTGGATATCTACCTATATATAAACATATTTACACAAGAAAAAAAAATAAGAATAAACAGGGTCATTGGGCATTCAAAAATTCGTCTACATTGCTGTCACGGATGGCAATGCTGATTCTTTGGGCTAAAAACAGACCAGCGCGTGTAATGCGCTTTACCATCAACGACTGCGTCACTGCCCTCCATGCTAGTTTATAATTTATTAAAAAAAAGCCCTCTGGTCACGTGATGAGCCAGCCAACCGCTTGGTGATGTCCCGAATAATTCGATGAGCAAAGTTTGAGTGATGTTTTAGTTTTAGTAATAATCATAGCAATAGAAAGTTTTCTTTAAGTTTTCTTTTATATTTCCTTCGTTTTTCTATATCTATATATAAAGCTGAAGAGTTTGTTTGAACGCGCTTATCTCGGGAACTTCTGGTCCGATTTGAAAATTCCTTTTTGCATTGGATAGTCCATTAATCTGGAAAGGCTATATAACATCACGCTGCGATCAATAGGAGGGGAGCATATAAAAAAAACATATCAAAACCTACGCAGGTTTAACCGCAGGGTCCAGCTAGTATGGCATATATTTATTCCGACTCAGAGCCTATATTTTCGATAAATGATACCAGTGGCTAATGGTAACTGAAGTATATAACAAAAACCAAAATAATGAGTGAGTGGGTAAGAACCACTGTATAATGCTCCCTATCTCATTTTCTCCCACTTCACACCTCACATTGTTACTTTTTTCTGTCGCTTTTTCGTTTCATCGACTTTTAAAACACAACGATGATGAAGAAGATTTCAGTTCAAAAACCTTTTTTGAATTTCCTAAAGGAAACTCAAATTTACTTTTTATCTAACGGTTGGCTGGTCCAAAATATACTTAGAAAGTACATATAACTTGGAAAAGTTGCATTGGTACTTGCCTGGCAAATTCGGGTAGCTTGACCTGTTGTCGTCCGTACTATGTACTTGAATTATTGTATGGAAAACACACTCTTCATCAGCTGCCTAGCCTTTTTCCCAACTATGTTTGTTTGGGCCGGCTTCCAGTCTGACCGGATTCTGCTGACTCATCATTATTTTACATGGGCTGATTATATGGAAAACACTCATTTTCTAAAAATACAACTAAGGCAATAAAACGTAATATTACACTACATTAGTCACCAATTTACTAAAAACACTTTCCCATGTTACTTCCGTACACAAACATGGCTATGACGTCACCACACATTTTACCCGACAGCCAAAAGGGGGGTAATGTTTGTTTCTATTTATACACGTCTCATATCTGTGACACTATCGAAGTATAGAACACAAAGGGCCTTGCTTCAGACGTCATCCCCAGTTTCCGAAGATCAAAAAATGTAATTATCTACCCTCGATCTACCCCAACCATTTATATTTGTTCTACAAATTCGACGTATTTCGTACGCAATTTGGCGGGTGTCCACAGTTTGACACTATAAGGTAAAGATAGGACGAGTGGTTTTTAGAAAAAGATTAAAATCAAAAAGAAAAAAGATATTAAAAATAATCTTTTCACGCTTCCTTTTATAAAATGTTTCTTCGTTTTATAAAATGAAACGTAAAAAGGAATTATTTTTCAGTTATCAAAATAAACACAGAAAAAAATTGTTAGATAAAATACTCTTTAGTATATTTGATAAGAAAAACAAAAAGCAGATACAAGTAAAACAATTAGAAATGTAGACATTTTATTACTAAGACTATATGAATAAGATTCGATCTCGTTGGACTATCGAGATACAAAGACCTTTCTGGAAATTCTGATATTTCTGTTCATTATTTTATTTTAATGTTTATAAACTAGCGCTTGAATGCAATTCCGCCTGATGGTAAGCAGTGATGCGATCGTTGATGGTAAAGCGCGCTAGTTTATTAAGAGCCTATTCACTCAGAAAAACTGAGCGAATAGGAAGGAAGACGGCAGTTGAGCGAGGTGATGGAATGTTAAACCCAACAACACGACCAACGATGCTGCGCCAAAGGGAGATTGATCTGAAGACCCCCCACGACCAAACTCCCAACACAACAACACTAGGCGCATCGTACCTGGCACACATCGCAACTGCTCAGACCGGTCCTCCGTACAGCTTCACCAGACATCATTATCATCACCATTTTATGGTGAAAGAAACATCAATTCATACAACAATTACAACTACCCATTCTTATATTGGGGTTTCACTGCGTGATCAAATGATCATGATCAAAAACGAGAGTAACCGACATAGCCCGAAGAATTGCAACACTTATGTGGCAGTGGACCGGTTACATTGCATCGAGTGGCGACCACGCACCGGAAGAAGCACCGTGGGTAGGCCCCTGGCAAGGTGGACCGACGACCTGGTGAAAGTCGCGGAAAACCGCTGGATGCGCGAGTTGTAGGACCGGTCGTCGTGTAGATCTTTGGGGGAGGCACTTTACAACCATTCATTGATAAAACTAATGTTTATAATATTGAGTATACATGCATCCTGCATGTAAGATAAGATACAATACAGTTGAACATTAAAATACATTTAAACTTATCATCATAAATAGGATGGACACGGTAGTTACTGCGTAATTTCGAGCAACTTTAT
Organism: Sesamia inferens; assembly: GCA_037179545.1. Lineage (NCBI taxonomy): Eukaryota > Metazoa > Arthropoda > Insecta > Lepidoptera > Noctuidae > Sesamia > Sesamia inferens. The sequence goes on along the minus strand of CM073923.1, from coordinate 8,373,497 downwards.
ATAATATATAGGGGACATTTTGTAGAGCTTATAGTTTTTTTTTTTTTTGTAGTGTGGCACTAGTTATGACTTTGTGCCAATTTCAAGTAAAATAAAAACCCTAAAAAGTTCTTTTTTCTTTCTTTTATGAATATAATGTAATGAATTATTCATGTCGAAAAAGACGGCCGCGTGAACCGTTTTACGAGGGAGGTTTGAGACAAAGTCATGATGTGGTCACTATGCTGCGATATTTCACTGTTCTTTATGAATGCACTTTTTACTACATAAATCACGCACTTTTATTTAGTAAACAACACTATAAATAATTTTAAAATCCAATGAAAAATAATCGTGACACTCACCTTGACTTTCCCACCAAAACTCCTCCACTTAAAGTTTAACCCCGTAATCTTTTTATCGTATCGTGCAACAATGGACACGCGCCCTCGACTCCACTCCACTAGTTTATTACTTTAGGGAGCTCGCGACATCAAGACTATCCGAATTGGAATCTTATTACAGATAAAAGAAACTTGCCACCGAGCAATGCATACGCAACAAACCCGAATAAGTACGAATATTTCTGATTGAGTCGTAAAGCAACATGCCACGAGATAAGCGAAATAAATATAAGTATAATAGCTACTGTTATGGTAGATGTACTGTAATATTTTTGGTGCTATCTCATTGGTAGGAAAATTCTACTCTGTTGGAGGGTAAAAGTATGTATTTTTTTTTTGTGCAGGGCTTTTTGAATAATCTGTGTAATCTTAAATGGGTAAATATTTTTATAAGAATTGGAAAAATCAGCCCTCTGTTCGCTTTTAGTTTTGCCCGACTGGGCAAAACTAAAAGCACAAAGTAGTAGATAATAATATAAAAAATACGTAAATAGTATAGATAACATAGTATCCCCCTTTCACGCGGTTTCACTATGTGCCAAGCTTTATTAACAACTTCTTGAGAACTAGTAATTAAAATCGTTGTTTAGAAGAAAGTGAAGTTTTCCTTCAACCAAATAAAGTTATTCGAACCAGCCGTACTGTAGAACCCTTTTTTATCATTATACTAGTGACCTGGGGCCCTAGTCTGATATTACCATAGTGCCAGAATGGTGGATCAGTGATCTCATAATTTCATATTTAGACAACTTTCGTATTCTCCCAATATAATGGAGTAATTAATGTCTTTGCAGTGGTCATTCACTGACACTCCATTCCATATTAATAAAAAAAAAATAGAAAATCATTTCAACTAACGGGTTTTATAATATTGGAAATACGGCAATGTCATTCTATCATTTCATCTAGAACATTCCATAACGAGACGACTAACCGAATTAATCAATCATTATGAATTTATCAATTACGATTTTTTTTCCACAATGACAATGGAATAGTGTTGGAATGACAAATTTATAAAAATAGCAGGTTAACTTTGCACTGTTTTACGAGTTTATGGCAATTTATTTATCATTTATAGGAATGAAAGTATATTCAATTCATATAAAATACTGATATTTAGCTGCATTTGGTAAGACTGGAAACCGAACATGTTTGGAAAAAGGCAGATGATGACAGAAAAGCAAAGTAAATTTTAAATTACTTTACTTTATTACATTACTGCATATATACAAATCTTCTGGGATAAATAGGTACTCTAAATTATGGTGACAACCATATAGTTTATATTAGAGATCTACAATGCAGTCACCGAGACATACAAGAAAAGGTAATTTAATTTGAAATATTAAAACAAGTTTTATTCATAGCAAAAAGCGTTAGATTTTATTTTTGACGAATGACTCCTGTGGTGCCGAGTTTCACCTGATCACAGGAATAATGTAAGTGTTCACCGAGTATAATAATAAATCAATACAATGTAAGTGTCCTTAAATATTTTGAATGTACGAGTAGTACAATATATTTGAAATGAGTCCGAAAAAAATAAGAGTAATGAATCATACTCCAGTTATAACCACAATAAACCCTTATCAAATAATCTCTAATCAAATTCTAAGGATGATTCATCTCAAATCAACCACAATTATTTTTACAACATAGTTCAACAACCCAATCCTTCATTCGATCAATGAACGAACGAAATAAAATAACGACAAATGACAGCTAGGTGTCAAAAAATAATAGACTACACTGACATCTGTCGGTGAGGGGAATTAATGACAGTTCAAACATCAATTTGGGAGGGACTTTATCGCGACGCGCCAGTATGGGGTGCCAACTACTTACGTCCAAGTAATAAAGAAAGGATAGACAGAAGGTTTGCTTGACATTTATATTTGAATTGAAAATTAGAGATAATTATTTTCAAGCTATGGGATAGCAAACCGAATGTCATTCTTATCGAAGTTTAAATTCTATTGCAATCAGAATCTTTTTTAGGACCTTTTTGTTATAAATGTTCTCTTTAAAATCAACTTTTTACGTTTCACTAAAGTAGTTTACATTTCAGTAATTAAGTGGCGATGGGATGTAAATTATTTGAGCATATGGAGACTGTTAAAGATACCAAATGGAACAAAACGTTGTCAGAATTGACCAGTCAGAGACTTGTGTGTGTCTGTGTGTGTGTGTAAGTGTGAATTAATTATTTTATAAAATAAAATTTAACTAGGTATATGTGCACTTACTACGTCCGGTCCTAAAATAAATAACAATAATAATTATCTTCTGTAATCAAACGCGTTTATGAAATCGCTTAATATTGAGAAACCTTTTTTCAGTAAATTATTGCATTAACATTATTTCAACAGTACTAAAATCCATTCAGAATAATATAAGACATTTAAACAAATTTGTTTAGTACTGCGTTCAACCAATTTTGACTTCTATTGTATGAACAACGGCCAGAGAAATATTTATACAGTGTAATATTTATATAATATATAAGTTTCGATCATTTATAATATCGGAATAAAAGTATCCTGTGTGCTATTCTTGTTTATAAACTATCTTTGTGACAAATACGCAAATCCGTTCAGGAGATTTTGCATGAAAGAGTAAGAAACATTCGTCCATACTCACAAAACTTTCGCATTTACAATATTAGTAGAATCAATCCGTAGAGTAATTGTGTAACTTATTATCGGTAGCAATGGGTTCCATTTTGACAGTTTCACTGAATTCATTGCGTTATTTACGTTGTTGAGCGGACAGGTTTTCGAACATAGGGAGCAATGGAATATCAATAAGCTTCAAAATGATTCCAAATGATAGTAATGGTGTGTTACGCAATTAGTGTGCTGGTGAATCCAACCTTGAAGTTCTTCAAGGTTGGATACGTAATATAAAATTATCTTTTAATTTTTCTTAGCACACACAGGAAAACGTTCTTGACTGGGACTTCTGTACCCTCATCTGCAATGTACCATTTAGTCTAACAGCGACTCATGTCTGCATACGTCGGGCTAGATAATTGGATACTGTTTTTTACGTACAAAGCTGCGTACGAATGCATGCACAGAGGAATGTGACTGAAAGTGATTGGCTTTTAATTAGTTTTGTGTGGCTACATTCGAACTCGTTAGGGATTCTGTACTGGACCAAGCCGCAGGAGATGCCCTGGTTGGGAGACAACATCGTACTCCCGGCCACCATAGGCGCGGGCTTGCGGGCGGTGAGAAGTGGGCAGCTTGCCACCCTGTTAGTATCAGACCCGAGTGTGAGCGCCTCTAAGAGATTTCAGCATATCGTGACGGGGTCCACGAAGACCGATGCCTCCTGGCTTAGGGTTGCAGGTTGGTTTAAAAAAGAAACCGTGGCCCTGGCGCACAGGCAAGTGAAGGAACACGGGAGGGTTTTAGTCAGTAAAAGTCTGACACGCCCTTCCGCTCCGGTCAGAGCGGGAGAGGTCATCTTACCGTTAAAACGAAAGTGAACTGAGCTGTCATTCCAACTAAAGCTCAAGAATTTTCTCAGTGATAGGCCATAACATCGGCTGCCGGCAGAAGTTATCACCCACCAGACAAAGTCTTGCCGCCAAGCGATTTGTCGTGTTCAGGCAAGATATCTGGTGAAGCAATACGGAGGAAGGGTCTGAGCAGTTGCGTTGTGTGCTGTATAAGATGCGCCAAATATTGTTGTGTCGGGCGTCCCAGCAGTCTCCAGATCAATCTCCCTCTGGCGCAGCAACGTTGGTCGTGTTGTTGGGTTTAACATTGCATCACCTCGCTCAACTACTGTCTTCGTTTTTCCCTTAAAAATGTTTGCGATATTGTTCGGACTCCAAAATAGTGAAATGCATGGTCTATATGAGCTTTGTAGTTTATTACTTATAAACACAAGTTAACGAGAAAACAGTAGTTTTATGCATAAAACAACTGTATGACGCTAGTACTCGTTAGAAGTTGAATCCAGCAACTCTGCCCGCGCGCACCTGACTCTGCCCCGCTACGGTACTATGGGTCCTCCTTGGCTACGGTGCTATCATTGTTAACTCCCCAATGGAAGCCGAAGGAGTTTATGGGATTTTCGTTGCAGAAGGACGCAAATTCCCTCATTCCGTTCTCCCCTTCAGAGTGGATAGGCTCTTCATAAAATTGCGCGCTTTACCATCAATTATTGCAGCACTGCTTACAATCAGGCGGGATTGAGGTCAAGCACTAGTTTCACGCCACTTTACTATTCACGGTATGATTTTAAAGGAACTGGTCGGCTGGTGTAGGCTTTGATTTATAAAATTAGATTCTTTTTTCACGTACAATTCTTTGCAACTATGAAATTCTGGCTTTCATTGAAAACACGTAATATTACTCTTCCCCTAACAAATCAACTTTTTTCTTCCAACTTACTTCTTGTTTTTCGTAAGTAACTTATTTTTTGCTTTCTTTCTTCTAATCAAAAGCGTTTACTACGCACGGCTAGCAACTTCGCAATTTAGTGTCATATTTCATGGTTTTCAATTTTTATTATTTAATCGGAGCTATATTTCAAAATAGTTTACTACTAACTATGTAGAATTAGCCACTTGAACGTCCCGATGTGACAGCTGAGAATACGTTGTACGTCCGAGCGCGCGATCGGTATCAAGCCGCGCCGAGCGCTCGTAAAATCCTCCTTATTTTGTTCTTATTTTTTAGCAGAAGTCTATTTAATGACTAAATATGAACTATTTATCTTGCAAGGATTATGTTGTCATATTTTAATATGTTATATCAAACAAAAACTTGAAGAAAATCCGGCACACAATGAGCAATGATTAATCATTTCATCGTCCACTTTAACACTAGTAAAGACAACTTATCAGACATTGGATACAAAGTATTTATACATGATCAGAAAGAATAAATCTCGATAATTGTTTTAATATGTAACACTCATAATAAAAAATTATTTATTACTCTTATTTTAATCGCAGAACTCAATTCCACTGTACAAAACTGCACTCACCGTTCATAAACAAACTTTTTTTCGATGTTAGGTGAAAAGTAGGTAGAAGGTAATGAATTATTTATTTAATTTATTATTTATGTACACACAATGAAATACATAAGGATAAGACAAAATTAAGATCTGAGTACAAAGGTGCTGATTATTTCTTAAGAAATTTCTTTAAGCAGACCTGCGCAAGGAGAAGTAAAACAGAAATGTAGACAATAGTATTTAAGAAGAACGAGGAAATAAAATATGAATATGACAAGTATAAAAGTAATAACATTAAATATACCAAGGTTTTGTAAGCACTCAAGCTTGTTTAACAGCTCCTCAGTACCATCCAGGTAACAGGCGTCAGCATAATCTATGATCGGCTGAATAAGTATCTGTGCCAAAGAAATTTTTCTTTTGTCTTCAAGGGCAGAAGATCCTGAAGGCATTTCAGTGAATGAAAGGAGAAATGTACCTTTCGGCTGACCTCACTGACTTGAGTTGCATTGCGATTATAGTTCTATTTATATGCAAATAATGCATTGGAAACTTGCAAGCCGTTATTTTCATAATTAAATAACTATAACACTGCGTTAGTTCTACATAATAATAATAATTATAATACAGCTTTATTACATTCCACAATTAATCAAGTGATATTAATATATGTAATTCCTTTCATTAAATTATACATCAATTCATTAAATTCAAAAATATAAACATTAAAATAATACATTAATTTGTGCAAGATATTGTCATTTTCATTGTTTCAAATCAAACAATGTGGACCCCCTTAGGGTAAAAGCCTCCTCCAAAGAATTTCATTTAATTTTGTCTCTGGCGGTGGATATTCAGTTTCTTCCTGCGGTGACCAGAATCTCATCCTGTCACCGAGCGTTCGGACGACGTCTAGCTTTCCTACCTCCTATGGTATGTATGGTCCTTTCCAGTTTGTGATATTGATTGTCCAACGATTGTCCATGTATCTGGCGACATGGCCAGCCCACCTCCATTTTAAACTTTTTGCAAAACGCAGAGCATCCTTTACCTTGTTAATCTTCCGAATTTTTGTACTTCTTACTCTGTCTTTTAGCCTAACAACTTAACTTAAACTAAAGCTAAAAGATAGTTCTACATAGTAGAAGACATTTTTGTCGTGCCATCAAATCGTTTAAATACGTTCGTTAAGTAAGTTAGTAGATATTGGATCCCTTTATCCGTCCATACTAACTTTCAAGTTTATGATGTTATAAGGAGCATGCGGTAAGTCTAAGTAAGACGATGCTCAAAATATGCATCAGCATTAATGCTGAAAGTTTCAGTAAAAGCAAAAGCACGAGTGTGTTTCTTACTTTTTCTTCTCTCACGAACAATGTTATTATGAAGCACATAAAACCCCTCATATAAATTTATCAGTGCGGATGTTTGCACCATATTATGAGGAAATAAACCACTTGTTGATGTGATGCGTGATGGAGAAACATTATGGTGGCCCAAATTTATGGAGGAAGGTGATATTGATATCTTTGACCTAAAAAATAGGTAGGATACACCTACCACTTACTAGAGGGATTCAGATTATTTGTAAATAAATAATAAAAATAGTGTAATTATTATTTTTTATGTTATAAATTAGTTAACTCCGCTATCTCCGTTCCATCATCGGACGGCCCGTCGTACGGCGAATATTAACCTTTACGTTGTTGACACCGCTACAATCCGGACGAAACGTTTCGCCTCGTCTTTTATACATACCGCGTATATTGAGGGACCGGAACAATTTACCGGCGGCGGTGTTTCCGTCTGACTATAATTTAATTGTCTTTAAGGCTGAAGTGAATAGGCTCTTAATAAACTAGAGTGCTTTACCATCAACGATTGCATCACTGCTTACTATCAGGCGGGATTTCGGTCAAGCACTAGATTAAAAAATGAATAAAATAGAGATAGCAGGCGTAGAGTAGCCAGCCTTTCGGTATTCTATAGGATGCATGTTGGGGAGTGTGCGAAGGAATTGCATGATTTAATTCCCCCATCTCCATTCCACCATCGGACGACCCGTCGTACGGCAAGTTTCCACCCTTACGTTGTTAACACCATTACAATACGGACGAAGCGTTTCGCCTCCTTCTTTATACCGCGTACATCGTGGGACTGGAACAGTTTGCCAGCGGCGGTGTTTCCGTCGGACTACAATTTGAGTGTCTTCAAGGCTAGAGTGAATAGGCTCTTAATAAACTAGTGCGCTTTACCATCAACGACTGCGTCACTGCTTACCATCAGGCGGGATTGCGGTCAAGCACTAGATTAAAAAATTTATAAAATAGAGCTAGACCGCGATCCCGCCTGATGGAAAGCAGTGATGCATATAGATTATAAGCCCATAATTACCAGTGATTGTCCAAAATATACTTAATCTCAAAACTATGCAGCTTTGCAATTAGGAAACAGAGTGTTTTCGGTCATCTGTTACCCAATGTAAGGTTGAAAATTGAATGTGGTGATGTGTTCACGTCTTGGAACTGTTATAGTTTCGTCGTGTCTGTCCGTGGGTCCGGTTTGGGCTTACCTCAACAACATAGCGTTACTGTTAGAAAGATGAAAGTTTGAATGAATATACTTAGCTATACTATGCATATTTCACGTCGATAATTTAATGAGGCCTCATTTATGTGTATTGATAGTGTATGAAGGAAGTAATGACATACAGACAAAAAAGCCCTTGATAAATAATATATGTGACAAGACAGTTGACCAATTAAGCCACAGCAAGGATAGTTTCCTTGAGAAATCATTTATTGATTTCCTACGCAAATTAAAAGTGTGTGTCAGACTCACGCACAAAGGGTTCCGTACCATTAATTTATGAAATTAAAGGATTTAAGTTATTTGTATGAAAGATTACGTGGTAATAAGCGGTTTACGATTTACGGGGTATTAAAAATAAACTACGTACTAGATCTCGTTCAAAACAATTTTCGTAGATAGTTTTTATAGTAATGTACAGCATATGTTTTTTTTAGATTTTTCATTTTCTTATTTTAGAAGTTAGACGGGGGACCAACTTTTTTCCATTTTGGAAGCGCCTGTCACGCAAACTATTCGCTTTAGAAAAAAAATATTTTAGAAACCCCAATATCATTTTCATTTTCATCAGATCTATACATAGATACCCCACACGTATGTGTTTGAAGAAAAAAAAAACATTTTTGAGTTTCAGTTCTAAGTATGGGGAGCTCCCAATATTTATTATTATTATTTTATTTTTGCATCAAAATTTTAATGCGGTTCATAGAATACATCTATCTACCAAGTTTCAACAGTATAGGTAGCTGTTATAGTTTCGGAAAAAAATGGCTGTGAGGATGGACAGACTGACAAACAGACATGACGAATCTATAAGGGTTCCGTTTTATGCCATTTGGCTACGGAACCCTAAAAAGGGATTCAGATCCATACTTCTCTGTCAGGGTGCGGGTTGTTCCAAATAGCTACCGAGGTCCCTAGTAGACTAAAAACCGTGATCCTGGCGCACAGGCAAATGAAGCTATACGTGTGGGTTTTAGTCAGTAAAAGTCTGACACGCCCTTCCGCTCCGCCCAAAGCGGGACAGGTCATATGATAATGACTCTCGACCTTAAAAGCATTCAATGCTGCTAAGGTTGGGAATTTCTCACGTAAAAGAGTCTAATAATTTTAACACAAAGAAAATCCCAACGTATTGAGAATTATATAGTAAGACCTTTTCTTCCCGATTCTCTGTAATATATATTAGACTTACTTTTCCCTAAAATTATGAGGCCCTAAAGATATTATCTAGATCAAGGAGTCTACCAGATCGGCCTTGTAGATAAGATGAGATATTGAGACTGCGGATTTTATTACTTGGCAATGAGCTAGCATCTTTCTTTAGCCGCGTATCCGATTGAGGTCCCGAAATAAACCCTGGTAGAGAGAATATACTTTTATGTGTAAACCAAAAAGCATAAAATTTAACCACTGTAGACTCAGAATTACACTTTTAGTATAAAGGGGGTATTTTGTGAGTACATGGTGTATTTGATGGTTACTCCGAAGGTGGATGTTCGACGTTGAGGTCGCAGTCCGACGTGGACTGACCAAATCTGTTCATCTCTGGAAACCGACCTGTATGATGCGTCCAGGGATCGTAACAGATGGCGAACTAGCATAAATCTCAGTAATGAGGAGAAAGACTTGAGGGGGAGGAGATATTTTTGTATGTTTGCTACATCTTCACGCTTAAATAGAAGGACCATTGTTGATGAAATTTGGTGTAGACGTAGTTTTTAAACAGGATTTATACATACTACGGACCCTATCTTCTCCCTAAGGATCACCATGGAGAGATACAGATCGAAGAATACGCCTCTGCATATGCTCTTTATAGATATGCACCTTCGACTGTGTCCCTCGGGGGGTGATTTGGTGGGCATTGAGGTCCAAAGCGGTACCAGAAGCCTATGTTGACATAATTCGAGACATGTACCTCAATTCCGATTCCGTTCTTAGAACCACCGTTGGCGAAATTAAATCCTTCCCCATCACCGTCAGAGTTGACCAGGGATCCGTCCTTAGTCCGTTCCTGTTCAGCGTGATATTGGACGTCTTGTCAGATAGCATCAAGGATTCACATGAGCAAACTCCCTGGTTCATTGGTGTCATTTGTGACCCAAAAATGCCGGTTAAGCTTAAGGGACAGGTCTATAAGTCCATCATTAGACCTGTTCTTCTGTATGGCAGTGAGGCGTGGCCTATGCTTGAGCGACACAAGCAGGAGCTACGTATCACGGAGATGAATATACTGCGCTGGATGTGTGGAGTTATGCGGAGAGACCGCATCAGGAACTCCCGCATCCGTGGCAGTCTCCGTGTCTGTGACATAGCAGACAAACTGCAAGAGAGTCGCCTTCGCTGGTACAGTCACATCTTACGAAAACCGGCGTGTTACGTGGATAACAAATGTCTTGCCATGGAGCCTCCGCCGGGCCGGAACAAGCAGGGTAGACCAAAGAAGTGCTGGCTTGACGTTGTATGAGACAGGCGTGCCAACAATCTCACACCACAGAATGCCTGAGATCATGCGAAATGGAGGCGTATAAGTAGGAAAGCAGACCCTGGGCTTCAACGCGAAAGCCGCGGATGCAACCGGGATTATAGGCTGTGCGCGATTCGCCGCCCGACTTGACGTTTTTTTGACACACGGACTCACGCGCGATGTATATAAGTTCCATAATTTTGTGATAAACAATATGGTTTATGATTTGTTATTCTATTCTAGTTCTTTACTCTGGTTAGCCACACGGAATAACAATAAACAATTACGAAAGTTGTATAGGTACTTGTTTAAATAAAGTGATTGAACACGAAAACTTTTAATTACGTTACAATAGGGATGTACCTTGGAGGTATGAAAATCAATAAAATAATTAGTCCGTCTTATAAATGATTAAAAACATTAAGACCAGTATTTTTTATTTTGTCGTAATTACCAAAAACTACTGAGATATAGCGTATTAAAGTTACGGAGTGGGGGCTAATTACGTTACGCCGTTCTATATTTTGTACCACGGCGTGACGTCATGCGACAATTCAAGTCAATATATCTTCCTAAGTATTTGGATGAAAGAAAAAATATAAAATACGTGTTCAATATTTTTTATAAATCTATCTGATGGACATTAAATTATTTTTTAGGATACAAGCCAATTGAAACGCAAAGCTAAAAATGAACAAATATTTCTTATGAATCATGAACAGCCGGTCCGCTGGTCGGTGCTGACCTAAAACATATGACAAACAGCTATGGGAAACACAGTGACATTTGGTTATCTACCCGTTTCTACGAAACACTGGACATACGACATTTGTGAATGTAAAACCAGCCATTTTGAATTGTAATTACATTATGCACTAGATACTATACATAAATTTACCAGTGGAGATTTTTCTTTCGATAGATAACTTTTATTCGTGGATTGATTGATTATAGTTTGATAGATTTTGTACACAAGAACTGTCAAAAAGTCAAAATTATTCGATCATCATCTGCTCATTTTCCTCCATTTCGTATGGTAAGAGATGCTAGAGAAAGATAACATGCGCGCAAACAGCGCATCTCATCTCTTACAATGTCAAGCCAGCATTTCTTTGCCCTAGCGTGCTTATTCCGGCCCGGCGGAGGCGCTATGACAAGACATTTATTACCCACGTAACATGCAACACGCACGGTCAAAAAAGTCAAAATTATTCCTTGGATATAATTGTCTGCCATTGACAAAATCTAAGTGATTTTAACTGTTCTTTGTAGGAGAATTTTTTTCATTGTCGGACGAATAATGTTGTTAGTTACAATTTATCATCTTATTTTGATTAAATTAATTGAAAAGATAAAGACAAGACCCATTAATACCATCTTAACGGTTAAAGAACCTACAATTAGTGCCCTTTTTCAAAAATTTTAAAATATAGGTACATATATAGACTGGCTGTTATATTGCCCGCGACTTACTCTGTGATCGAGGACGCAAACTAGCCTATGTATGTCCCTTTCCAAACCATCGTCTACCTATGTGCTTAATTTCGCCTAAATTCATTCAGCCTTTAATACGTAAGAAAAATAAATACGAACCATCAAATAGGTACTCTTTATTTAGTAGTTTCTATATAACTATAACCGAAAAAATATATCAACCGAAACTTTGACATACGGTTATCTAACCCTTCCGTACTAAATCGAGACACATGACAAAGTTACTAATGTACGTACAGCCGAAGTCGACTCGTGTTACAATATAATTGGACGGATTTCTCCTGTCATTTTTCATATCCATGTTTCGAGTAGCCATGTATATAGATCATGGTGGGTGATTGAGAGGGTGCGTAGAACGTACAAATTGAGTTAAAGCTAATGTGTCATGGTTGTTGTCAGAAGTTATGGCAGGAGTCATTGATGATTTTAATGGCCGCCGCGTGTCAAGTGACTTTGGAATGGCGTTTAGTCTTGTTTAGGTGTTTTTTAATGTAGAACGTGTCATAGATGACTATGATAAAATTATACTTGACGTGCTCTGTAGTATACTCGTATGCTCGCCCCTTCTTCACAGAACTTACACATATCTTTGCGTCTTACCTTCCGGGGAACATAGACATAGTGTTAAGTATACATATGTACAGACGACAGCACATCAAGGTACTACAATCTGTCAAATGTATTTATTAGATTTTCAACTTTATTGCTAAAGCCTTAAGGCTCAAAGTTGATTGGGAACATTTGACAGTTTAGGGTAGCTTGCTCTGCTGTCGTCTGTACTACGCTTCGCTATTAAAGTAATATCAGCCTATAATAACAAAGCGTAGTTTAACAAGGATATTACAAACCATATGTACAGCTTCATATGTTCAAAAATTTTTCTCCTCAACTACGTATCTATGTAACACAATGAATTTTCCGAAAATGTCAAAATTACTGTCGTTTCTACTGATAGTGTGTACACGATTATCGCACTTTTTATTTACTTAGTTTTCTTTCATTACTTTGGATACGGTCTCGTCAGTCGTAAAAACAATCCCATAATATTTATGCACGCATTTGACTTCAAACAATCAAGTTCATCAACCGCGTACCAACTTTTATGTCAACATAAAATGATAATAAATAACCCAAAAGCGTTCAAACTCCGAAACTTTTTCGCACTCAATAAAACATTTGATAACATCTCCCGAAGGCTCTCATAAACTAGAGCCTACGAAGTCACTTCGTTTGGTACAATGAGGGTTATAATTCAACAGTTATCATTTTTGGCCGCAATTTGCGTTTTCAAGCCCACTGGGGGTCGTTTGATTGGACATGGCGAGTTATAGCTATTTGTTTTTTTGTCCAGAATTTATAGCGGTTGATACACGGTGTCGTTCAGTGAGGATGCTTGTTTTTTGCTAGCAAAAGCCGTGGTTATTCCTATCCTTCCGACTTTATGTGAGAATTTATATATTTTTCAGGACGATACGAGATTAAAGAAATATCTCAGTCATCGATCTGCGTGGTCCTTATAAACATGATTTGACAAAGATTATATCTGGACTTTAAGAGAGACTGTAACCTCTCAGTTTGTTTTGACCGCGAAAGGGTTTATGTGAACCTACTTAGAGAGATATTAAATATTACTATTTATAAATCTTTCATCAGAATATTCATGGCGTTTTTTGTCTAAAAGCGATGTTTTAAATATAAATAGAAGATCCTTTGGATGGATTAATGAAGAAGGAGAAACAATACTGTAGGTAATCTAAGGTCAAACATATAAAAAACATTATACTTATCAATGAAATATGTGTTACTAGCTTTACCTCTCGGTTTTACCCGCATACCCTTGATCCCGTGGGAATTCCGCCTTTATAATACGCACTAGCTGCGCCACACATTTTCACCCGCGTTTGTTTTTATATGCCCCGCTCCTATTGGTCGCAGCGTGATGTTATGTAGCCTATAGCCTACCTGGATTAATGGATTATCCAACGCAAAAAGTTTTTTTTTCAAATCGGACCAGTAGTTCCTACTAGTTCCAGTAGTTAGTAGCGCGTTTAAACAAACATACAAACTCTTCGGCTTTAGTAGGTATAGATTAGTGTGATAGTCCTCATAAAATCAGGACACAGAATCAAATAAAAATTGTTAAATAAAAAATGGTTGTCGACTTTCTATTATGGTGACAATCGCAAAAATCGCTTAGTTCTCTTTATACGTAGTTATATGAGTGTCAGGTGATGAACAAGTTTTATTTCTTATTCAATAGAGCAATTCCTCATTGTCACATGTCTTACTGCCAAGACAATTCACTCCGCCCCAACATGTCTAATACCTGTCTCAAAAGACCAAACCAATAGAAAACTTCAAAGGATTCAATTACGGTACCTACCTATAAGTCCTAGGACTTGTCTTGAACCTATAAATACAGGACAAAGTGCACCGTGGGAAACATCTGGTGTCCGTCGCGACGTACGGAACCGTTTGTCAACCCCTTCCTTGGAAATTACTATTTACATGTCCGTGGGGCCCTGAAAATTAAATGTCATTCCTGTATCGGCCTTAAGTGGCTGTCAAGGTAATGACCTGTGTTTATGCCGTAAATAACCTGGTGTAGAAACAGAAGTACTATTATGAGGAATTAAGTTTCCGCCCGCGTAGAGTTCGGTTTTATCGGGTTTCCAAAAGAACTCTTCAAAAGTGCGGAATCAAAACTATCCTACGTTATTTCTCAAGGTCAACTCTATTTTTATACGAAATTTCAATAAAATCAGTTCAGTGGTTTAGACGTGAAAGCATAACAGACAGACAGACAGAGTTACTTCCGCATTTATAATCATCATCATCATTATCAAACTTTTTATCGTCCCACTGCTGGGCACAGGTCTCCTCTCATACAGAGAAGTATTGAGCGTAATCACCACGCTTGCTCAATGCGGGTTGGCGATTTCAGACTTAAAGTCCAGGTTTCCTCAAGACGTTTTTCTTCACCTTCAGTCATTGATGTCCAAGATATACTTAAAAAGTAGATATAACTTTAGAAAAGTTACATTGGTACATGCCTAACCTGGAATCGAACCCCCGCACTCATACTTGAGACGCTGGTGTTTTAACCACTAGGCCACCACGACATTATAATATTAGTAGGGATTAGTAGGGATGTTGAAGCTTTAAGTTATGGTTTGAAGCACATTTGGTGATAGTTGTTGTGAAACAAGCCTCCGTGGCGTAACTGTAGCGAACGCGGCCGCTGCGCAAGGAGGCGCGGATCGATCTCCGCGCAGTGCAAATATTTGTATGCATGAATATGAATATTTGCACTAGTCTGGTCGTGCCTTGGAAACCACGTTAAGCCGTTGGTCTCGGTTGCCATGCGAACATATAATGACAGTCGTAACGGGTTGTTGTCGCCCTCAAAAGTTCAGCAATTGGTTTAACTACAATCTTCGATATCGCCTTCGGGTTGTGGAGGTCAGACGGCAGTCGCTTCATGGAAAAAGTCAGCAGTTAGACTGGTAAAGCGGACCGCAGACTCCAAAGCTGGAAAAAGCTTCGGATGCGACTGGGATTAACACTGAGATCATGATGGGTTGTTGTTCAACAATGATACTTAACAGCTGCAACTTTAGTTCTCTATAAGAATGAGCTGTGAGATTATGTAACCACCTTATCGAGAAAACTAAGTGAATGGGGAATGTGCTGTTATTCCAACTAATACTAGAGATAGACACTGTAGAGGTATGAGGGACAGAGTGTAAAGTTCACTCATCTATACTAATAAATGAAGCTGAAGAGTTTGTTTGTATCTTTGTTTGTTAGAACTAATCTCAGGAACTACTAGCCCGATTTGAAAAATTCTTTTTGCGCTGGATAGCCCATTAATCCATATATTACACAATAAAATTGTACGTTATGTGTATCATGCCCCCTAGTTTAAATAAATATATAGGTACATCTAATTAATAAACACACAAGGACAAATAAAATATAATGATTATGTTTAAAGATTGAGCATGAAATCTATATATTATAGTGAAAGTAGTACAAAGAACGGCACTATTAGATCTCATTATTAAAATAAGAATATTTTTCCCTAATATCATCTCCCCTAATGCTATCAGCATCACTATAAAGGTGCATATCCGTAATCCAAACAATCTCTCGTACACTTAGTGGCAAAATAAACGAACCGCAAAGTGTTTACGTTTCGTGCGCCTCAAGTGTACCGTGAAAGTGTGTCCTTAACTTGGCTAAGAGTGCACGTGCATGATGGACTTATTGCTTGCTTACACTAACTGATATTTTTTATCTATACTATAATATTCTATCTGTATTATATATAAATATATTACCTAATTAAAACTTATCTTTTTTGCCAGTTTACGTCCTTTCAAACTAATAATGGCATGTGTTTCAGTGAAGTCATGTTTTGAAGCAAAAATATTATGTGCCTAAACATATATGTCTAACCCGTCTTTCATTATAAGGAGTTTTCCATTATCTTAACAATTATATAACATTGTCGGCACTCTAGGTCTAATCAAATCCAATCAAATCAAAGCATTTATTTCAAATAAACCAGTTACAGGCACTTTTGAATTGTCAGAAGGTTGGTCAGTCAGTAAGATGGAGCTAGTCGCCCATTCCAAACAGTAGATACCAATGGAGAAGACCGGGCAAGAAACTTCATCAACGTGCCAAATTTCATCAAAATCCGTCAAGTAGTTTTTGCGTGAAAGAGTAACAAACTTCTCTACATACTTATACAGTCGTAATATTATTAGGATAGGATATTAGTAAAATCTATACTATTACATAAAGCTGAAGAGTTTGTTTGAACGCGCTAATCTCAGGAACTACTGGTCCGATTTGAAAAATTCTTTGCGTTGGATAGCCCATTAATCGAGAAAGGCTTTAGGCTATAAAGGGTGTCTCTAACATCGACGCACAAACGAGTACCATGGATCCAGTACATGATTCTGAACCCCCCAGTGGTGGAATTTTTCGTCGGTTATTTCCTGATTTAAAAAAAATAAATTGCAGTTTTTTTCACTTTTAAACCGTTAATAATTGCTATACTTTTATAACCCAATAAGATTTTAAAATAAAAAATAATTAATTCGCTAATTATAAAAAAAGCGCAATGTGAACAAAACTCGAAAAACTATCCTATCAGCTAATTTAATAGAGTTCACATCAGGGGTCAACGTCATATCCACAAACATGCGCGGCGTCACGCTTGCAACGTTAAAAGGCCGAGCCGACACATTTTTTAAACAGTGTTATTTCTGTAACTGCTCATTAACGATATAAAACCGTTGGACTCACATTTGATGATTATTAATTTTTTATATGTTTCTCTCTCTTTTTTTTTCTGTTTCCTTTGTTTCAAACTGTATGTATTTATAAGGGTGTGCGCCAAATAAATGGTTTCTTTCTATATAAATGAATATCATTATTTTATTAGTGGCATGCGGTGTAACCTTCTCGCGAAGTTTGCGTTACGATGTCAGATACACCCTGTACAACATCACACTGCGACCAATAGGAGCGGAGCATAACTAACTCCACGCGAACGAAGTCACTGGCGGCCGCTAGTACTTTATAAATAGACAAATATTTTCTGTTATTTCTACGAACGCTAACTTTCAGAGGCAGAGCGAACTGGAGCAAAAGTCGGACCCCAAGAATTATTAATGTATCACAAAAGTTCCACTCACCACTTGTTGATGGCGAAGTTGCTTTTATTTCAGCGTCGTGTTAAATTATGAGCGAGAATAATCATAACACGGGGCCACCCTAGTCTCCTACTCTTAGGAAGTTTTTTAGGTTATCTTTTTTTCTTTTTTGGACGATATTATTATCCCTTTAAGGTGGACCAATTGCAAAAAAAGCACGGAATCTAGGCTGAGATGGTACGGTCATATACAGCGAAGGCCAAACGACCATATTATTAAGAAGTGCCTTTCCATGGCTACAAAGACGAGAGAGAGGAGAAGGCCACCAACTACATCAATGACGAAAGTTCGCAAGCAGTTGGGGCTTTCAGATGACGACGCATACCAGCGGAATAAGTGGCGCCTCAGCACCAAGAATCCGACCCCGCGTAAGGAAATCATTGTTAAAACGTTTTTTTTTTTTAAATGTCTCCCCACACTTGGAATTTCTCCTGTGCCGTGAGTCAGTTTACAAACATATAAAGTCACATACACAAACAGTCAGACCCGGAACAAAAAATTGTAGTAATTTCAATATTTGTTCCGTGCGGGAGTCGCGCGACACACAGCGCAACAGTCGATCGCCCAGCCACTGCGCCAATCGTGTTTCGAGAGCTTACGAAATAATACCTAATACTACTTCTGTTTCTGTACTTTAATCCCTCTTGCAGAGAGAACTTCTGTGTCCCATTATAGGGTGATGATACTATAAATACTGGCGCCGATTTCTTTGTTCAGAAAATAAAGTAAATATAAGTTCAGACCATCTCTTTCTATCCATTTCATTAAGAAAAGGGCAAAAGATAAGAATTAGTTAAGTCCTGTCAAATTTTGATACTTCATAGAGATTTTAAGCGCGATTAAAAACATGGTGACTAATAAATTAAAAATACGTCAGGCGTTGACTAATTTGAAATGACGTTGAATTTGAAGAAAAAGAATGCAATGAACTTGAATTTGGTTTAGTTTGTGAGAAATGGAATCAGGTCAAGCGTTTAATTAATTGTACGTTTTATAAACTAGACCAATGAAATCTAATAAAAAACTTGTTTCAGCCAAAACTTATGTTTAACTTACACTGAAATGTTGAAGTCATTTAAAAAAGAATGGACATTTCTAAATATATTTATAGAAATGAAAGCCTCTAAGTAGATCCTGCACAAACATTCTGAAGTTATCCAAATGTGGACATAATCCAGAATGCCGTCGCTGTCAAATATCCTGTGTATCCATCCACACAGGATATTTGACAGCAGATATTGTCCCAAAAAATCAATAAAACACCCAAAACTGTCCGCAATACCCAACCCGAATACTCAAGGTCCCCTAACTATTACGTCACGGCCCACAAAACATATTCACAGCTACATACCTACCTATGTATAATATCTGACATTATCTTCCGGTTCGGTGGTCAGTAATTCAATATTTGGTCTCCGAAATCCAAATGTGGACCACTTGTTGCCTATTCGTACGTGCGTGTATCCACTTACTCCTAAAATAATGTCGTCCCAACCCGTCGGTTACATTTGCCGGGAAATTAACCGGAAACCAGACATTTTTTGATATTGGTTTATATATGTATGTAACATATTTTTGTATGACAACTGAGGCTGATATATTTGCGAAGTGGGTCGGGGTACACTGGCGTCTGTTTATATGACAGTGTTATTTTTGTTTTATATTATCGTGTTATATGTTGTTTGTGTCTAGTACAGTCGTGGTGGCCTAGTAGTTAAAATCAAAAAATCTAAATCAAAAGTCATTTATTCAAATTAGGCTGAGAATCAGCACTTTTTGAACGTCAATAATACATAAGACAGTCCCCCAAATCGCCCCCCCATCGACACTTCCTAGTGCTTTCGCTGGGAAGAAGAAGTGGCAGAAGAAACTCCCCAGCAGCACAGCTGTCTGTTCATTTAAAAAACACATGACTTTATACAATACTATGTATAGTGATGAACACAAGAAAATATAACAACAATGAAATTATTGAAAATATGCCAGCTACCACGCAAGAATACCAGCAAAGCAAAACAATATATATATATATATATTTAAATGAAAATGTAAATAACTAAAAACTTATTACTTCAATAAAAGCCTCAGGCATAAAGGGCGTGACAGCTTACATATTTATGTATTGAAAAAAAAAAGTAAATTATATGAACTCATATAACGTGTCAGTAAGCTAATTCCGGAGAAAGAACACAAACATTGTCCTGAGTTAATCAGAGCGACCAGCTCTTCTTATCATTTAAATAATCACTTACAGAATAATATGCCTTTGAACAAAGCTTGGATTTGATTTGTGTTTTAAATGCAATAAAACACCAGCCTCTGAAGTATGAGTGTACAGGTTCGATTCCAGGTCAGGCAAGTACCAGTGTAACTTTTTAAGTAACATGCACTTTCTAACTATATCTTAGACACCAATGACTGATTAAAAGGTGAAAGAAAACATCTTGAGAAAACCTGGACTTTAGGTCTGAAATCGCCAGTCCGCATTGAGCTAGCATGGTGATTACGTTCAATCCTACTAAAAAAGATGGATGATGATGTTCTTGTTTTTGATATGCGATACAGGAGAAATCCCTAGTGTGGGGCAAAGTTTAAAAAGAAAAAACATAAATCATGTTCAAGGCAAAATAATTACTAACTAGCTTTTGCCCGCGTGGAGTTACTAGGTCCCCCGCCCCAGTCTGTCTAGTCGTGTGACCTGCTTTTCGCTTTGCATTCTTTATATCTTTCTCGTTGTTCGACTCCACATATCGAATCACCCACGTATGTACAGACGACAGTACATCAAATTACTAAAATCTGTCAGATTTCTTCATTAGATGTTCAACTTTATCTTCAAAGCATTAAAGGCTCAAAGTTGATTGGGAATATTTGATAGTTTCGGGAAACTTGACCTGCTGTTGTCCGTACTAGAACTCTATCGTATATACCTAGTCTCTGGGTTGTGAAAGTCGAATAAGCAGTCATCATCAGCCTTTTTATCGTACCATTGCCGGGCACAGGTCTCCTTCCATAAAGAGAATGATAGAGCGTCATCACCACGCTTGCTCAATGCGGGTTGGCGATTTCAGACTTAAAGACCTTGACCTTGTAATTAGTTATTGGTATAGAACATGTACTAAGAAAGTACACCTAAAGTATACCTTAGAAAAGTTAACATTGATACTTGCCTGAAATGGAATTATACATGAGAATACTTGAGAGGCGGGTGTTTTAACCACTAGGCCATCACAACTTTTTAAGCAGTCGCTCCATGTACATAGAATACTGGTATTCATTTGGGTCCAGTTGAACTGGAAGCCGCCCCAACCCTACCCGTTGGCTGATCAAGACGAATTTACTTGAACGTGGAGGTTGAAACTCTAAGTAATCATAGAACCCTTGTAAAACCTACACAAATACTTGTAGTTTACAAGATACTCTATCAATGTTTTTGCTACGTCACAAGATTTGACTAATGGCGCCCTTGTCTGGTACACCCGCGGTTTCCCACCGTCACAGTACGAGGTACAGCTACCGACATAAGACGGTTACCAGCAGTTCATAGTTTCAGAAGAGTTTTTTGAACCAAAACCTACAACTTCCTTGTGATATATTATTTTGTATTGTATCCAAAATTATAAATCGACGTTGCTCACGAGTGGCTTTTAGCGGCCAGTCTATCATTCATCTTCCCTACGCCATTGCAACTATTTGTGTTGTTTAGATAATATCAAAAATGTCACTTTGAAACATAGACATTTTTTTTTTTGGTTCTCTTCTTTCCGTACTTCCAAACGGAAAAGGCAAAGGCATGATACGCCATACAGCCTGGGTACATAGACATTATACTGAACAGTGAAATTTTATTTAAAAACTTTTACTTATTGATAATATTATAGATTATGGTTTTAATCGATATTATTAGCAACTTGTGTCCTGTTGTGTACTCTCTGAGCAAGAAATTCGTACTTTCGGAATAGGTTAAGAGTATATCTTACTCTGTATCACTTGCGAACATAAGATTAGTTCCAGCCAGAACTAGGATTGACTGACGACACGGTTGGACAATTTTCCCCACTTCAGACATATTTGGCCAGAAAAATATTTTTTTTTCGAGTAAGACTTTGGGGTTGGTTGAATTATCTACTTTCGTACGGGCCCATATTTATGTTGACGGACTTAGAGGGTGAGTGTGCCCATATGAGTCTATATTTGAATGAAAGAAGCTAGCTGCTTAAATCTAATAATTTAATATTAAATCATTTAATTATATAATTTTGACTCACAAAAGACGGTATTCCACAACCGAGTTTGAAAAAATGAATTATGATTTTGTCACTCATTGTACGAGCTATGGCAGAAGTAGGAGTAAAATTTAATGATTAATCCTCATAATGTAAGCAGTGCAGCGTGAGTTTAATTTTGTGATTTGATGTTTTGAAATAAGTAGGTATAATGTATATATATTTAAAGATAAAGATAACTTTGTTAGTCAAACATGTGTATGCATGCAAATTAAGCATGCAGGATGGATGGATTTCTCGGTGGTAGGCCACAACATCGGCCGCCGGCATAAGTTACCACCCACCAGTCAAAGTCATGCCGCCAAGCGATTCGTCGTGTTCCAGCATGATATCTGGTGAAGCCGTACGGAGGACGGGTCTGAGCAGTTGTGTTGCGATGTGTGCCGGGTACGATGCGCCAAGTGTTGTTGTGTCGGGAGTTTGGTTCTGGAGGGTAGCGGTATCCGAAGCACGGTTTTAAACTAGCGCGCTTTAAAATCAACGATCGCATCACTGCTTACCATCAGGCGGGATTGCGGTCAAGCGACGTTTTATAATTTATAAAATGAAAATGCCACAATACGATTCTTTCGTCGGTACATATTTCACCCATAAGACGGACGAATTCATGAGATGCACAAATTGAAAATTACAAAATAAAAAGAAGTTACTGTAGTCACTTATACCCAAATACGTTATAGTCAAAACTATACATTGATAAGTCTTCAAAATAAAATAATTATAAACTGTGACAAATATAAGGATTTATAAATAAACAAATATCAAATAGTGTCATTCAAAAAGTTATTTAAATTGTAATAAGATTTCATTGTTAATAAATCTCAAATTTTTTTTTTAAACAAATTTGCCGAGATACTTTATATGACTGTGTGTGCTTTATTATAAATTTTAGGGGCCATATAGACAACGCTATTTCCTATTAATACCATCTATGCCGCATGTAAACATAGTTGATTACTGTCACGTCTGTTCATATTTAGGATTTCATTGCTAATGCATCTGTTACGGCTAGTCGTGGAAATAAAATTTGATTTACCCCAACTAATGTCGCAACTTGTCATATTTTCTAAAAAGTTCTTACTCGTTCACGTTAACAAGGCATGAATGTTATAGAACAGTCAAAATTAAAGCCACTACTCAAAGTCATAGTATTTATTAGTGTGCTTTTTGGTGATACAATAGGTCTTATAGTTAAATTATGGTAACTCAAAAAGCTGCCAATTTGACATACACTATGAAACAATAAACAAATGTCTTGGTGGCCTAGTGGTTAAAATACCAGCCTCTCAAGTATGAGTGCGCGGGTTCGATTGCAAGTCAGGCAAGTACCAATGTAACTTCTCTAAAGTTATATGTACTTTCTGAGTATATCTTGGACATCAATGACTGAAGGTGAAGGAAAACATCTTGATGAAACCTGGACTTTATAAGTCTGAAATCGCCAACCCGCATTGAGCAAGCGTGGTGATTACGCTCAATCCTTCTCTGTATGAGAGGAGACCTGTGCCTAGCAGTGGGACGATATAAATGTTGATGATGATGATGAAACAATATAGCATTTTTTTTAATTGATATAACATGCATAACCAAAATGTCAATATTTATATTACGATATCATTAAAAATACAATGATTTCTCTTTTCTTAAATACATAATAGTTTTAAAGCATAAATACATCATTATTGTATATCTTATTATTATTCAGTTTACAAAATTTTGTTAAGTCGTCAAATATTGTAGTAGAAAAATTAATTAAATTTTCGTAACATCCGGATTTAGATGGTATGTTTTTATTTAGATTTATAACAATATGTCAGGGCTTAGATTAGAATACAAATTAAAATACTATTACTTATTATTACAAATATTAAAAACACAATAAATTAGTCAAGTTTTCAAGTATAAAATATATAATTTTCAGTTTATTACATCTTGTCAAGAAGGAATTAGTCAATGGTAACATTTTTCCATTAAAAAAACATTAAGTTAGGCGTAAATTGAGTCAAATTCAAATCTTTGATAGTATTTGAGATTTTATTAAATATTTTAGGAGCCATGCAGAGAATGCCCTTGTGCATAAGAGAAGAGTTCCTCTGAAGCTTTTTTAAACAACATAGAATTTTTCTTGACGAAGAATGCAGTTTCGTAAATGTAAAAGCAAGGTAAAGTTCATGTTCTAAGAGATTCAAAATGAGGTTTACAACTATCTCTTGGTTTTAAATTACACATCGATCTAATGCACCTCTTCTGTTCTTTAAAAATGTTATTTTTCTCGCAGAGTTTGCCCAGAAAATGACGCCATAGCGTAATCTGCATCAACATAACCATAACATGCAGCTAAAACAGCTGCCTGATTAACGTCACACGTCAGTTTAGAGTCAACGGTTAAACCTAGAAATTTCACGTGTTCTGCTTCTTCAATTCTGTTATCGTCAAAAATTATATTGATATCAGGAGTAGTTACTCTTTGTCTAAACTGCATTATTGTAGTTTTACTTAAATTATATTTTAAAATATTTTGATCAAGCCAGTTAATTGACTGTTGCAATGACTCTGTGATGTCGGTTTCATAGTTTCTATTTTTATTTTGTCTTATAATTATCCTGCTATCATCGGCAAAAAGAACCATAGGAAAAGTAACGTGTTTTGGAAAGTCATTTATATAGACTGAAAATAATGGCGGGCCTAATACGCTGCTCTGTGGTACGCCAAAAACAGTTCTAAGTTGTTCAGATAATAATTTAATTTATTTTTTACCCTTTTCAGAAATTCGCTTTTATTTCCGTACACTGTGTTCTACTGTCTAAATAAGATTGTAGTACTGATCGTGGGTTAAGTAGTTTTTCTGATGAGAACCTATACAAGGGTTGTTGAAGTACCCTTATTGCAGTTTCGTTACGAGATATTAATACAGATACAGTAGAAGGGATTACCAAACCAAATTACATGTAAGAAGCTTAACAGATATATTAATATCCACATCTCTGGTATATGCATAATCTTATGAATTTTATTCTTATTAGGTTTTCCAGCTAAGTAGATTACATACACGAATCAAGTTGGTAGGTAAGTAAAATTGTCTTTACGCAATTAAAATCTTTAAAAAAATGAGAGTTAACAACATGATCAATAGGATATGACTAAAATCTTAACAATCTAAATTAGGCATGAAGTGTTAAAAATTAGTCACTATTTCCATAAAATTAGGCCTTATTATAAATAACTTTACTGGCAAAAAAAATACATAAAATTAAATAATAATATTAAAATACTCTGCAAGCAATGAATCAACTTAGACGTTAATGACGTAGAACTTATCAAAGGGATTCTTTTTTTGAAAAAAAAAGGGTGACATAATTAAAATGGTGAATTTTAACGAGGTCCATTGTGAGCACCTCAGCAGATGTCACTGGCCATCAGACATTCGCGTAATGAATATAATATTTTTTCACTTTTTTGGTGTAAATTTTGGTGCAGAATTCTATGTTTTTGTTTCGTTTTCGAAAGTAGAATTCTCGAGGTCTCCGGATAATATTTATCTTTTTTTTACCATATTAGACTGTTGAACTAATAATATTTGAAGCTGGCAACGTTTTCCTGTTTTAAATATTTTATGATTTTATATTAGAGTTTTGGCGGGAAAGTCAAGCTGAGTGTTACGCTCGTTTTTCATTGGACTTTTAAAATTATTTATAGTGTTGTTTACTAAATAAAAGTGCGTGATTTATGTAGTAAAAAGTGCATTTAGTAAATAGTTTATAAAGAACAGTGAAATATCGCAGCATAGTAGCCACATCATGACTGCCCCAAACCTCACTCGTAAGACTGGTCACGCTGCAGTCTTTTTCTACATGAATAATTCATAATTACATGACATTGGCTAAATGCACAGACCGTGCGAAGCCAAAAAATAAAGAAAGAAGAAGAACGGGAGGGCAAAGAAGTCTTGTAAAATATTAAAATATTTTACTGTGATGAGTATCATTAAAGTTCTTTGTACAAGACTTGTCATGTAAACGATAAGAATTTAATAAAAAAAGTGAGGGAATTAGATGATAAAGAATTTATTAACAAAGAAAAATAATAGTTACAAAAATATGAAATGAAATGGGTGATTTCCTCACGATATTTTTCAAATTGTAATAATAACATCAGAATCACTATGTAGCTTAACGTCATTGTACCATAGGGGACCGGACTGCTTCTCCTTAAAACAGGTTTTCATAACCTAGCTAGGAGAGCAGTGCTCACCTACACGTTTGCTTTAACAGTGCTTATTTTGTATAATTGTATTTTTAACGTGTCCTACAATCCCTTGTCTTGAGTTAATAAATTATTATTATAATTCATAAATTTTCCGTCACCGTTTTGAGAGCAGTGGTGATGAATTTTTTACACAAAGTAAAAAGCCACTAGGCTACCACTGTTCCAAAAGAAACTTCATAGTTACCATTAAATAAAACATCACACACACGCATCGTCTTGTATACACTACTTCACGGGCAGGTTTTGAAGGAAGCAGTACACTCCTCGTCTAGTGATTCCATATATGTAAGGCCAAGATAATTTATATTTAAAGAAAAACTGAGTTCTGTCCTTGGTTGAACGCGCTAACCGAAATGTTCATTTTTTAACTCATCAAATGTTCATACCTGAAATTCTTCCTCGATAGTAAAATGGCGGATCTGTGCCCTCAATTAACAGCCTATAAACTTATTGTTTAGCCAGCATTCAGATATTCCCACAGAATACTTACCTACACATCTAGAATCAAATAAAATAAAATCTTTTTATTTCGGACCCATAGTGAAGTCCATTTTGTATACACATGACTTAGAAATTAGTAAGACTCACATGCAGAAAAATAACGCCACAGTGGCATGTCGGCGTATCCAATATTCCAGTATGGAATAATATATGGGTAGGTTTTCTTATGATCCCAGTATGTATCGCAAATCGATATAGACTTGATCGTACAGTAACTTTTCAAAACAAAATAATACAATGTCGCCGAAATATTTATCCCAAACGTTTCAAACTACAAAGGCTCGTCAACATTTACATAGCAAAGACATAACACAAACTTCAACAATGAAGTCAACTGTTGTTGCCAACGAAAATTACTGAAAAACTTGACTGAATAAAACAAAGAAGTAACAGTCAAAAGTCACTTTGAATAACATCAAGAACTTGAAATTGTTGAATAAATATTGTGAAAACTGAGGGCCAAATTCTCGTAAGTAAAATTAGGAAAAATGCTCTCAGTTTTTTAAATAAACGTACAAAGTCATATTTCAGTTCCAATCTGTCAGAAATGTCTGTAATACCCTAGTGTATAAACCTGTGTTTGACCGCAATCCCGCCTGATGATAAGCAGTGGTGCAATTGTTTATGGTAAAACGCGATAGTTTATTAACAGGCTATTCACCCTAGCCTTGAAGATACTTAATTGTAGTCAGTCGTAAACACCGATGCTGGTAAACTATTCCAATCCCTCAATGTACGCGGTACAAAAGACGAGGCGAAACTCTTCGTCCGGATCGTAGTGGTGGCATTTAGCGTAAGAGTGGATACTCGCCATACAACGGGTAGTCCGATGATGGAAAGGAGATGGGGGAGTTAAGTCATGCAATTCTTTCACAAACTCTCCAAAATGCATCCTATAGAACACCGACAGGCTGGCTACTCTTCGCCTGTGCTCCAGGCTTTGGTCACCAGACTATATTTTTGAAAACGATTGTCGTTGAGTTAAGATTGCAACTAGATTTTAAAAATTTTTAACTAGGAGAATCACCCTTGCCGCGGATTATTCGAAAGAAATACCGTACCTCTTGGCGCTCGGGCGAATGAAGGAAAACGGGTAGGTTTTACTCAGTAAAAGTCTTGAGACACCTTAACAGGAAACGCCTTTGCCCAGAACGAAGAGATGTTATTTGAAGATTTCCCACCCAAAAAAAAGGTAATCGGCCTTCAAGTGTGATTAGAAAGTTGTGTTAATGAGTGTCGGATATTGTGTTTCGAACAAGAATTGATTGCCTTTCAGCAGTTTGGTCTGGGTGGTCAGTTATTCTAACGTCAATTAATTATCCCAGTCCATAGCTGGGCATGGGTCTATTCTACATAGGCTGCGCCACTGGGACGCGTCCCATACTGCGCTTATCGGTTAGCGGTTCCACTTTAGGGCTCGTCTGCGGCCATCAATCTTTTGACAAGCATGGCTAGCGCAAGCTATGTTGGTATTATTTTTAATTGTGAATAAGAAATCATCAAATGACCTCTCTCGCTCTGGGCCGACCGAAAGGGCGTGTCATTTTTTTATTGACTAAAACCCACCGTTGTTTCTTCGCTGTGCTCCAGGGATACGGTTTCTTTAAGCTAAATTGGTACCTTCGGTTGTTATTCAGTTAATTTTGTCCATCAAAGAGACTCCGATCATAGGTCGCTCTATAGTGTACTGAGCATCTTAAATTTGTATGAACACTTTAAGAAGATAGTCATAATAAACATGTTCATATCCTTAGTATGACAACGTTTCTACTTATGATACGGTGTGCATTACAACCAATCAGGAATTAAAATTATAACTTAATTATAGTTTAATCTCTTAAACACACGAACACAATCTGAAATTCAATCACAGTGTAATTATAGATAATTATCAGTATATGATGCTGTATGTAGATTATATTAGTCCTAATGATAAATTAAAATCATTTTAATTAGTGTCTGTCTGTGTCTTCTCTTGCGTAATATTTATTGTACTCCGACCTACCCCGTCGCATTGCATCGGCTTCTAAGGTGCGCGTGAGGTTGAATAGTTTTCTCCAGAAAAGAAGCTTTTCAGCTTTATTATAGAATATAATAGAATATGAAACTTTTAATTCAGACAGAAGTCCATAAGGTTAGTAACAATTTTACCCAACTTCTTCTTCACAAATATAAGGCACAGGTATACATACATCATTATCAACAACCTTTTTTTTATCATCCCACTGCCGGGCACAGGTCTCCTCCCATAGAGAAAAAGATAAGATGAGCGTAATCACCACGCTTGCTTAATGCGGGTATAAATACATAAAATTAATACTTAGCGTGGAGCTGCATGCGCCTCTGCAACATTGGAGAATCCCACCGATCCGTGAACACACCAAGAATATCTACTGTTGTTTCTACTGGCAGTAAAATCATTTTCCGCAAACATCCCTGACGACGTCAAAAAGGTGGCTGGTAGTGGCTCGCGGAAAACTGCTCAGGATTGAGTTTGTTGGCGTGCCATGGCACAGGCCTATGTCCAGCAGTGGACGAGTAGAGGCTGATTATGATCCCTGACGCACTACAACGCTACGACAGCCCCAACAGGGCCCTTTTTTTTGTTTAGGATGGGAAATTATGTAATAATCTCTCCCCCTCTGGGTGCGAAAGGGACACGGTTTCTATTTTAACCAACCCACTGCCCTGGCCCAGGAAGCATGCCTCGTCGTGGACTCCGTGTGTCGACGGTGTACTGATATCGCACAACGCGCCGTCTATCCGGGTCTGCCCCCTAATTGCGTAACATACTATTACTATAAATTGGAATCATTTCGAAGCTTATTGCTAATCCACTGTTCCATATATTAGAAAACGTGTCTGCTCAACAACGTAAATGACGCAATGAATGTTGTTGAACTGTCAAAATGAATACCCATTCCTACTGATAGAGTGTTACGCAACTACCATGTTGATCATTACCGGGTGGCGAGCGGTGGGCAGCTCGCCGCCCGGTAGCGGGCCCCAACAGCAAACTTAGTGCATTATTATATTGAAAACGATAATATAAAAACGTTAGAATGAATGAAATGATTAGTTGGCAAATGGTTTTGCTGCTGAAAGCGTACTGACTGACTAAATATAGCAAAATTCTCGGTGGTAGGCCATAACATCGGCCGCCGGCAGAAGTTACCACCCACCATACAAAGTCTTGCCGCAAAGCGATTTGTCGTGTTCCGTCATGATGTCTGGTGAAGCCGTACGGAGGACGGGTCTGAGCAGTTGTGTTGCGATGTATGCCGGGTACGATGCGCCAAATGTTGTTGTGTTTGGTCGTGGAAGGTTTTCAGATCAATCTCCCTTTGGCGCTGCATCGTTGGTCATGTTGTTGGGTTTAACATTGCATCACCTCGCTCAACTGCCGTCTTCCTTAATATTCGCTCAGTTTTTTCTGAGTGAATAGGCTCTTAATAACCTAGCGCGCTTTACCATTTACGATCGCATCACTGCTTACCACCAGGCAGGATTGCGGTCAAGCGCTAGTTTATAATTAATAATAAAAAAAAGGATTCCAGTATTATAAATGGAACGACTGCTTAAACGTCCGCTTCAATCTGGTTGTCATATTTTCCGGCTTTTATGTAAATATCGACACCCATCCACTCGTAGGTACACCTTAAAATATTGTAATTTTCAAGCAAGAGTCGCAAATTTTTCGACCACGGAATGAGGTAGAACGTAAACTTGAATTTATATCAACGATAACAAAACTCCGAAGAGGCGGCATAAATTCTCTTTGTAGTTGTCACTGTACTGAACAGTTTGTTACAGTGAAGTTAGGTGATAAAAATAATTCCAAATTGTTGCCTGGGTGATGCAAGGGGAGTTTTTGCATTATAATGTGGTAGTTTGGTGGTAATCTTTTTATAAACAGCAGAAATAAACGTGAATCTCGTACAGTTTAATCGTGATCTGATGTTTCTAAACAGATATTATATACCAACTATTATCTACAGATTACTTAGATCAATTTAAGGGATTACAATGATAATCACAGATTAAAACAGATAACAGCCACTGCGTTTGAGTATGACCAACACACTCGATCGAAGCTTGAGCAAAGACTGCCCGCGCTAACGGTCGCTCGCTATGTCAAACGCAACTCCAGTCGGGTGTTAACCACTCTTAATAAAAAAATCCGAATATCGATAAATTATTCGACTTAAAAAAATAAAGTAATTTACGAACTCATGCAAAAGAAATGCTATGTTTGGGTCGGCTTCCAGTTTAACTGGATCCAGTTGAATACCAGTATTTTATATAGAGCGACTGCCTGTCTAAACTCCACACAGGCAGGTAGTTACTGGATAAAATGTTAATACTGTTTGTGGGACTAACGGGCTTCTAACTCCCCTTAACCATTTGACTCCCGTCCAAAAACAAGAAAGATTTGACTCATCTACTCTCGATATATCACCATCAACCTTTTTATCATCCCACTGCTGGGCACAGGTCTCCTCTCATACAGAGAAGGCTTGAGCATAATCACCACGCTTGCAACTCTCGATACGAGTATATATATTAAATAAACATATATTCAGTTGTAATACCATTATACTCGTAGCAGGCACCATTTACTTTGAGCTTTTATTTTCCAGGCGCCAAATATACTAAATATTTACACGAAGTGCCGGTGCTTTCATA
This sequence comes from Sesamia inferens, assembly GCA_037179545.1. NCBI lineage: Eukaryota > Metazoa > Arthropoda > Insecta > Lepidoptera > Noctuidae > Sesamia > Sesamia inferens. The sequence continues at coordinate 8,342,113 of CM073923.1, read as the reverse complement.
TTCAAATCTTGTTTAGTAACATGAATAGCGCAAACAGCAAAATGGTCCTTGAAAGATCATCTTCCTGGCTTACCGCCAATCTTGAAGAAAGTTGACGTAGGTACTTGTGTTGGCAAGTTACTCGTTACTTAAGCTACCTACTATCTGTTCCCAAAAGAAAGCAGCTACAGATTAATTGCGACGTATTCGCTAAAATTATAAACAAATATCAATTCATCATCATCATCATAATCATCAACCCTTTTATCGTCGCACTACTAGGCACAAGACTCCGTCGATCCGATCCCCGTCCCGACCTCCGACCGACCGATCTCCGTCGGTGGTATGTCTTATACAAAGAAGGTTTGAGCGTAATCATCACACTTGCTCATTGCGGGTTGGCGATTTTATATTTAACGTTCAGGTTTCCTCAAGATGTTTTTCTTCACTTTTTTAATCAGTCATTGGTGTCTAAGATATACTTAGGATATCATACTATAGATATCAACTCATAGGAAAATAAACTTAATTCCTACACAATAAGGTTTAGTTTACTAAACTTAGTCACTCTGAAATCAACTCAATCGTCATTGAAATAGAGTGTATATTTGTTTAATTTGAAATAGGGTGGGGGTTTGCAACACCAGGCCTCCCTCACTCGGCCGTACATTGTGTAGTAGCACGCGACACTACTTTACCTTATCTCTGATACCGAATGTTATCTGACTAAGAACCTACAGCCCATGTGCTAGTTGGAATTGCTCATTAAAAAAATAACAAACTACCATAGTAACTTCCTTCTTCTATTTATTAACCCCTTTAGGGAATGGATTTAAAAAAAAAATCATTACTCTAGTGCTAAAGAATGAAAGAAGAAATCGCTTTTGTTTAGCACAGACAGATAATAATGTAGTAACACCAAATAAATACATGAATAAAAAAAATAAAAATTATAAACTAACGCTTGACCGCAATCCCGCCTGATGGTAAGCAGTGATGCGATCGTTGATGGTAAAAGCCGCTGGTTCAATTCACTCTAGCCTTGAAGACACTCAAATTGTAGTGTGATGGAAACACCGCCGCCGGCAAATTGTTCCAGTCCCTCGATGTACGCGGTATAAAAGAAGAAGCGAAACGCTTCGTCCGGATCGTAGTGGTGTCAACAACGTAAGGGCGGAAAGTCGCCGTACGACGGGTCGTCCAATGGTGGAACAAGTCTAATGTGATAACAGTGGTAGGTGGTAGTTGATCGAACTCAGTCAGACGTTTGACTTTGTGTACATTATCTTATTACCACTGCTTACAAAACTGTGAAGAAAAATATCTTGAGGAAACATGAAGAGGTATGTCCTAGAACCAAAAAAAACACAAGAACTGAGCCCTTGTGCTGTATTTTATCTCGTTTTATTTCACAAAGAGGAGGGCTAGGAATATCCCAACAGTGGGAACATGAGAGGCTAATTATTTTATTTATTTATTTATTTCTTTACACTTTCGCATATGGACTGTAGGTACAGAGGCCGGCTTAATGCCTTAAAACGTTATAAAGAAAAAAAATCGTAACACTATTTAAGCAAATAATTAAATAAGCTATAATAATACACATACATACTATTACCTGGTAGTCGTGTTGGCCTAGTGGTTAAAACACCAGCCTCTCAAGTATGAGTGCGCGGGTTCGATTCCAGGTCAGGCAAGTACCAATGTAACTTTTCTAAAGTTATATGTACTTTCTAAGTATATCTTGGACACCATTGACTGAAGGTGAAGGAAAACATCTTGAGGAAACCTGAACTTTATAAGTCTGAAATCGCCAACCTGCATTGAGCAAGCGTGGTGATTACGCTCATTCCTTCTCTGTATGAGAGGAGACCTGTGCCCAGCAGTGGGACGATAAAAAGGTTGATAATGATGATGGATGATGAATATTTTGTGTATATTATAATAATATAATTAGCTAAAACCTGGGAGAGAGAAAAATTAATGAGGGAGAAATGACTACCCTAATTGTTTTGAAAATAATTCTGCAATTTCCGCTTAAATGCAAACATGCGTCTGGCGGCCATCCTAATATCAAGAGGAAGTGCATTCCACAGAAAAATGGATTGCATATGACATGAAGAATGAACGGAGTCTGCTCTGCCCTACACATACGTCTGTGTAGGGCAGAGCAAGAGAACTAGAAGAACTCAGATTTTACTGCTCCCTTCCGGCAAATAAAGCAATATATTTTGCATAAAAGGTCCATTTTCTTTAAAATAGAACCAACACTTTAAAAGCTGTAGTTCGCTCATCTCTTACAAAATCCACCAGAAAATCTGGGTCACCTGTTTCCCTCCGCGACCAGAAACATTTTCCCCAATGAAAATGCGTTCTATTTAGAACCCTGATTAACTATGGAAACAAAGGTATATTTCTTTCTAAGCACAACAAAACCACTAATTCTTTAAGTACGGTGAATCACAGCCGTGGAATCCTCAGCATTCCTTCAGCATTATCGTGTCAACTTAATTTAAATTCGTGGCAAAAAAAAAACGACAAAATGGCGTTCGTTGCTCGCGTGCTAACCAAACATGGAGACAATAAATAAGCCTTTATCGCCATTTTAATAAATGTACGGGGAACCTTCTTAGAATAAATAAACGGTGCTCAGCAATAAACGAAGGCTTCAAGGCGAATTTCCTATGCGACAATACATAGAAATATTTATGACTACATGTTCTAGTAGCATAATTCATACGAGTTAGTTAATTATAATAACTGGACAATAATTGGATCTGTTACTTCGTTTCCTAGTTTAGTATGAAACTCAGTAACTAATTTACTGAATGAAGGAAAACAATAATTAATGATATATTAGAAAAGGACAATGAGGTAGGTCCGGGAGAATTGATAGCATATCAAAATGATCAATTTATATTGTTCATAAGTCTTCTGTTAAATATTATGTATCTGCTGGGAAATTCCGGAAAAAATTAACGGAACAACTTAGGCGAAGTAACAGCCACCGTGACGTAGCGGTAGCGAACGCGGCCGCTGCGCAAGAAGGCACGGCTTCGATCCCCGCGCAGTGCATATATTTGTATGCATGAATATGAATATTTTCATTGGCATGGTCGTGCCTCGGAAAGCACGTTAAGCCGTTGGTCTCGGTTGCCATACGAACATCTAATGGCAGTCGGTACGGGTTTTTGGAGCCCTCAAAAGTCAAACAATTGGTCTAACTGCAATGCTTCGATATCGCCTTCGGGTTGTGAAGGACAGAAGGAAGTCGTTTCACGGAAAATATCGAAGTTTAGCCAAAATGAGCAGTTGACAGACTCCAAAGCTGAAAAAGCCTCGGATGCGACTGGGATTAACGCTGAGATGATGATTATGAACTTAGGTGGAGTGATCTGTTTGTCATTCCACCAGCAGTGGGATTCTGTAACTATCTCACAGTGAAAACTTAGCTGAAGTGAGCATGGAGTTATCTATCATTCCAACTATCGGTAAGCATTGACACTGTTGAGAGCTCATTTTAAGATCACGTAAGTTGTCACGGCGAAACGATTACAGAATAGCAATATAGAACAAGTTAGTAGATACCACACGTTTTAGAATATTCGGTTTTGAGACCAATAGTGATGAATTAAATTCCACATAGCAAAACATCTGCCTGAGTTCACATCGACGACGTACAATCCGTGAGTCACGGCCGATCTCTGTCTGTAGATAACTTTTACAATAAAATTTAAACCAACTTCAGCTCCAGACAAATTACAGACTTAACACCTCTAATTCACATCAATAGCTCCTTAGCTGCCTCAGATTTATCCTCGAAACCTGGGACATCAACATAAAATTCCACTAAAACGACTCTCGGAGCTCTTAACTACAGCATGATGCCCAGCGGTGTCGTATCACCTGACAATTCGCAGTGTAATGGTTCATTAAAGCTGGGAATGGAGTGCGTAGCCTCGTCACAGTGGGCGATCTTTATAGCAACATTAGTGTCATTTACCTTCGCATTACGTATTTTTAAATATCATTCCGCTGCTGGTTTTGTAGTAGAATTATGTCTGCTTTTGTGGTGGAATTATGGCGAGTAGTGTAATTAGAATTTTTGGCGGAATGCTGATGTTGTTTTTGTTGACGTACGCCGTCAACTGTGTAAGCTGATCAAATTTTTTTGGAGTAATTTTGACCACTACAACAGTGGTCATAAATACGGCTAAAATTTTACATGGTGGAAGTCTCGTGGAGTAGATAGTGTTGATTAGAGATGTAACGGATAGCAGTTTGACCGGATGCCAGATACCGGATATCCGGTCGACCATGTGGCCGGATGGCCGGATATCTGGCGAAACTTAGTCGTTTGCGCAGGTGGCGATAACCTGTGCGCTGGATTTTTATCTCAAGTTAGTGTGAATTGATCGTAATTGCGACCCTTATTCTTGGTGGGTAGTTAACGCTAAACTATACCTAAATTTAATAAAGTTTGCTAAAATCTATCTTTCTGCACGTTGCAGCAGTGTGTATAGCAAAAGACTTTTTCTGAAACTGGCCTTATTTATGAAGAGAAACGCAACCGCCTGCTACCTCCCAATGCAGAGAAATTAGTATTCATACACCATGATTTGCCCTTAGTGCAGTATGAGTACTAATTCATTCATTTTCTTTGTATTACATTAATTTACTATTGTGGGATTAAAAATATAAAACTTAAACTAATTATTTATCCAGTTTTGTCTTTAGCTTTTGTAATTAGCTAGCCGGTATTCGACCGGATAGTATTAGGACGGCCGGATAGGCCGGATACCGGATAGTTACCGGATATCCGTTGCATTTCTAGTTTTGATTGTATTATTTCTGTAGCATTTACTTTGGGCATGTTGTTATGTTATTTTACAAATTGTTCAATTACGTTTTGTTTTCTTGTGGGGCTTGTGGATAAGTAACATTTGCACTGTCTAATCGATCAGGCTATGCTTGCCGCTGTTTGTCTGTGGGTGGGTGATCCTCTTTACACATTAAGATTCCTTTACCCTCAATGTGTTGGTAAGCACCTTAAGCGTTGGTCCCGGTTGTTAAACGTAAATCTTTGACTGTCATTATGGTTGTTGAGAATTTCGAAAGTCTAATAACCAGTTTAACTTTAGTAGTTGTAGTTGTTTAGTAGTAACGATGTTATGTACGTTGACATTCCACATGTAAGAAAAATATATACATGTACCCCATTACCAATGACCCAAAATATATCCATTCAACGCGTTGTTTTGTGATATTCTTTGAAAAGTGGTTGGCCATAATATTGGCTGCCGGCAGAAGTTACCATCTACCAGACAGTCTTGCCGCCAAGCGATTCTTCGTATTCCGGCATGAAGTCTGGTGAAGCCGTACGGAGGACGGGTCAGAGCAGTAGTGTTGCGATGTGTGCTGGGTACGATACGCCAAATCCTGTTATGTCGGTAGTTTGTTCGTGGAGGGTTTTCAGATCAATCTGCTTCTGGCGCAGCATCGTTGGTCGTGATGTTGGAATTACCATTGCACCACCTCGCTCAATTGGCATCTTCCTTCCTATTCACTCAGTTTTTTTTTGAATGAATAAGCTCTCAATAAACTAGCGCACTTTACCATCAACGATTGCATCACTGCTTACCGTCAGGCAGGATTGCGGTCAAGCACAAGCTTATTATTTAAAAAAAAAACAATTATTAACTAATTATTACCCACTCACTGCATGTAAAATGGTACTCAACTACATCCAGTTACTCTAGATGCCGATGATGACGTTTTGTTTTTCTATTTTGCCAATGTAAAAATGAGATTTATTTATTTTAATAAGATTAAAAAAATATGAGACATGTAAAAAAAAATCATACCAATATGAAACATTTTAAAGCAATATGGTTCGTGAGTAGAATAAAATATACAATATTAAAATCAAAAGTAAAGCAAACTCCGCAAATAAAATCCTTGGGAGCAATGCCACGCAAAAGTCAAAGTAATATTCACGTTCCTAAGTGCCAGATCAACTACAGGTTTATTATTTAAATGCATACCTAGTTCACTGACTTTACTGTTAATTAATAGTATGTTCTACAAAGCAAACAAAGAATATCTACTCACAATCAAAAGGATTTTTAAATTCAACTACTGAATAAGCCTGAAAATGGTAATTTGATAAACTAATTCAGTCATTTGCATAAAGCTCCAGGCGATAAAAAGACAATGCGAGCATGTGCAGAGAATTTTTCGTTTTGTTTTCAACCTGATAAAAAAGAGCTTATTTTAGAATAAATATCTTTGAACTGAAATATGAAAATTGAATTACGTGTCTCGGAAAGCACGTCAACCCTTGGATCCTACTTTTCGGAATGCATCTTTGGAGTGTACCGACCGCCTTCAGTTTTTGGGAGTTGAGATTTCCTCGAACCTAAATTTTGGGCGGTTCATCAGGTCCAAGCCCAAGGTGGCTGCCAGGAAACTTGAGGTTATCGCAAAGGTCCGGCGGTGCCTCACACCAGGACAGCTTCTAATGTTATATAAAGCACAGGTTCATTAATGCGTGGAGTACTGCAGTCATATTTGGGCTGGTGCTAAAAAAATGCCACCTGGCTACTTTGGATTCAGTGGAGAGCCGTGCGAAGATGCTGATTGGCGATCCAGCTTTAGCTCAAAATGATCTTTAAAAGCTGGAGCACAAGCAAAGAGTAGCTATCCTGTCGGTGTTCTATAGGATGCAACTTGGAGAGGGTGCGAGGGAATTGTTCCGGGTCTGAGTGTTGTGTATATCAGTTTAACTGTTTGTAAGCATACCCACGATACAGGAGTAATTACTAACGTAAAATACGTAAAAAAATACATGATTTAATTCCCCCATCTCCGTCCCATCATCGGACGTTGTTGACACGACAACGATCCGAATGAAGTGTTTCCCTCTTCTTTCATACCGCGTACATAGAGGAACTGGAACAATTTACCAGCGGTGCTGTTTCAATCGGATTACTATTTAGGTGTCTTCCCCCCCCCCCCCTAGTTTATCCCTAGTTTATCTATACTAATATATAAAGCCGAAAAGTCTGTTTGTTTGTTTGTTTGAACGCGCTTATCTCAGGAACTACTGGTCCGATTTGAAAAATGCTTTTTGCGTTGGATAGCCCTTAAATCCAGGAAAGCTTTAGCCTATACAACATCACGTTGCGACCAATAGGAGGGGAGCATATCGACACTGGAAAGCGATTTTGCCGTATCTCGATAAAAGGGCAATTTTGTTTTATTGCATAATTAAATTCAGAAAAAAGTTTAGAAAAGTCAACATCGTATCACAAAAAAGAAACATCGTAGAAATACGTTGAACAGACCGTCCGACGCAGTATTTTTTTCTGAATCCAATTATGCAGTAAAACAAAATTGCCTTTTATCGAGATACGACAAAATCGCTTTCCAGCGTTGATATTTATAAAAACATATCGAAAGCTACGCAGGTGAAACCGCGCGATGCAGCTAGTAATTTATAAAAAAAACGTTCGTCCCGGCTATCATTCGATCTTTGAAAGTCGTTACGGGTCGTCAGAAGTCCGAAAGTCTGATCACCATCTTGCCACAGGTCGTATTACCCAATAACTGGGTTTTGGAGGTCAGATAGGGAATCGCACCATGTAAAATACTAGCATACCGATGAATCCGATCAGACTGGAAGTCTACCCAAACATATCTATTTGAGAAAAGGCTAGATAGATGATAGATACCATCTCTGAACTGAATCATATAAAATGTTAGTTTTAGTTTATGCGAAACCCGAAACACGTGTCCAGTATTTTTAAGTAAAGATTCTATGTACAAAATTTCTAAAGGATGTCATGAAAAACCACAAAGTTATGAGCTTGTTTTCTTAATTGGTTGTCCGAACAAAAATGTGGTCAACGCACTGCTCGCCCGCCCGCGCCTGAAGCGGCACAACGCGGGGCGGCTCCTAGTGCTATGATCTACCGTCAGCTGTGCTTTTGCTCGGTAACCACACTGCAACAATTTCCAAATGTATTTGGGAATAATATAACATGGTATAAAAATGATTGGAATCGATTCCCTTGCTTATTAGCTTTTGCTCGGTAACCACACTGCAACAATTTCTAAATGTATTTGGGAATAATATAACATGGTATAAAAATGATTGGAATCGATTCACTTGCTTATTCTGAACAAACTATATTCAAGTTTCGTATAAAAATAAAATAAAGTTTTATAATATTAGCAATCTGTACACATAAACATACAAATGGATAAAACAGTGAAGTGTTTGACTGTAATGAAAAAATAACTTATACATTATTTTTTTTGCTGTCTGTGTCTTCCAGATGATCTCCATAACGGTCTTTTTAAGGACACTTTAACTGACAAATAGGTGATGATATACGAAGTATATTATGTTTATATACCCCTTCAATCTAATATACATATAAGTATACCTCTTCATGGCTAAATCACTGTCCTGATTTCAATCAAATGAATAGGGGAAAGTTGACATCGTGAGTATAGGCAGCTTTTTGACATCATTTTTTATTTCCGACAGTCACGCGTGCAAGCAGCGGCAATAAACTAATAAAGAATGTAATCGAATTGTAGTAATTTAGTTCAGCGGCTGATTATAAGGTGAAGGAAAACATTTTGAGGAAACCTGGACATTAAGTTGGTTCTAAAGTCGCATGTTAATTTCCTCTTCACTTTTTTAATTACTTTTGTGGTAAAAACTGTATATTGTTGCAATAATATACTGCCAAATTAAAGCCCGTGTGGTGACCTATTGACTTGTGCAGTTCTTATGTGGTTATAGTTCGATCAGCTATCATAGTGCTGCTCGACGTTCACCGGTTCTATTCTCATAAAGTGGACATTGGTTTTATGCTACATTAAATTGCTGACACAACACTGAGGAATCAAAGATATGAATTTCTTTGACAATATAACTCTTCGGCGGGCGCGGACCCGTACTCAATCACTCAACGAAAGTATAGTGGAACCAAGTAATAATTCCAGTGACTCGTCCATAGATGGCACCACACATAGTTTACCTATTATATCGGATGACGAAAACGACGAAATCACACAGTTAAAACAACAAATAGACAGACTTAACTCAGAATTACTGGCGGCCCATGAAGAAATAAACAATATATCATGTGAAAACGCCGAGTTAAAGAGAACGATTGAATCATTAAACAACAAACACAAACTTGTACAAAAGGTAACTAAAAGGCTAATTAATGACGTTGAGACACCTATTAAAAACCAAGCAACTCCTATTCGAAAATCAAATCCACAAAACAAGAAACTGGAAAGTTCTACGATAACTTTAACTCCAAAAAATGTAAATACCGTCGATATGCAACAAATTAATAAAACACAAAATAGTTCTTCACCCACCCACACACCTTCTAGATATGGAGGTAGTTACCAAAAAACAATAAATAAAACATAAATTGTGTAGGTATACTAAGTTCTAATAAGACAAACAAGATCCTATCAATTACAGAGGAAACATTCCCTAATTATAATATATGCCACTACATTAAGCCACATTGTGGAATGAAGAATCTCGTCAACGGTATTGACAAAAAATTAACTACTTTTACGACTGACGATTACTGCATAATCCTCATCGGAGAAGAGGATTTTACCACCACAAACAACTATCACGATTTAATTCATCACTTACGTGAAACACTTGTAGCTGTTAAAAACACAAATATTATTATATGTTTGCCTACGTATAAATTCAGCTATTACTCCAATATGTACAACTTAAGAGTGGAATTGTTCAATAACCTGTTATACAATGACATTCAAATTCACGACTATGCATTTCTGTATGACTCTAATTTCGATCTACCCTATGATTATACAATGTTCTCTGTGTTTAATGGTGTGATTAATAATACTGGTATGAACAATATTTTCTGCAATTTAAAATATAATATTGACATGATTTCTAATAAGTTTCTATCCAATTCTAATATAAATACAAACAATGTTTCTAATGAAATAGATAATGCTGAAATTGTGAACAATCAACATTTTTTTCTTGTATGATCACATTCATGTTATTCATCAGAATACTAACGGTTTAATAAGTAAATCGGACTTATTAAGCTTGTATTTAAATGATCCTGCTAGCCTTGGTAAACACGTGGATGTACTTTGTGTTACAGAACACAATATGACTACTCTATAAAATACCTTGGAGTGTTGCTGGATCCCTGCTTGAGCTTCTATCCGCACATCGACACCCTTACCTCCAGGATACGTAAATTAATTTATGTATTCAAGAACCTAAGACACGTGGCGGGTGAAAGCCTTAGGAAGACGGTCTACTACGCACTCTGTCAGTCTTTGTTAACTTACTGCATAACTACATGGGGTGGCGCACCTAAATCGACTCTTCTTCAACTCGAAAGGGCGCAGAGGGCAATTCTAAAGGTATCATCTTTTCGACCATTTCGCTACCCCACAACCGACTTGTATCGAGAAAGTGGAGTTCTTACGGTTCGTCAACTGTTCATTCTGCAGACTGTTATGAGACAACACGCACTTCTTTATTATAGTCCCTCACCTATGATCGGTAAAAGGCGCTACGACCCCGTCGCCCGGTCCATTGACAGACTTTTAAGTTGTTTCTCTGAACGATTCTTTTGTTTTCTTGGAGGCTACCTGTATAATAAAGTTAACAAAATTCACAACATCTTTCCACTCACGAAACACCTCTGTAAGAAAAAGCTCAATGGATGGCTAAAGACTCTTGACTACGATACTACCGAAAACCTACTATCTATCCCAAAATAATCACAACATTGTCTTACTGTTTTTCTATATATATGTTACCACACGCACATACTCGTAGAACATGCAATATAACAAGCACCGATTTTCCATCACTCACACTTACACTCACACACCGCACACACTCACCCTCCCACACACTTACATATCCACACACTCCCCACAAAAACTCCTTCCTATATGTAAAATTTAAATCACTGTTTAATTCTTGTAAACGGAAAGCTATAATAAAAATGTATATCTGGGGTGGAGACCCTGGTGGCCTGAAATACAGGCTTCGGCTTAGCTTAGGCACCAGTCTCCCACAGTATTTTTGTATAAGCCCATAACTGGACAACATTATTTTTATTTTGTTATTATTTTATATGGATATTGTGGTGAGAAAATAAATAAATATTATTATTATTGGGACAGTTCTTTTTCTCAGCTCTTATGCTGGTTTTAGCTGCATTTACGGGCCAAAGCCAAGTAAATGTAGCAGTGTGGTGTAGTTTATTGTGTTGTGTTTTCTTCTAACTGCATGAACTTTCTAACTATTCTACAGGTGTTTAGGATGGCTGCTTTCTGCATGTTGATATATGTGGATTCTTCTAGGTCTATTAGTTTTAGGCTACAGAGGAGATGGTTGGGGATAACACCTGTTGTGGAAAGGACGATAGGAACGACATAAACTTTTTCTTGTCTCCATATTCTTGTTATTTCTTCTTTAAGTTCAATTCGGCTTGTGACAAGAGTGCATTCCTAACTATAGTTCTTCGTTGATCTGAAATCCGTTGTTCTGACACTGAAATCTCAGGGTATTGTCGCGAAAAATGTTCATGCAGTTGTTGTCTGTAGGTGGTCATATCGGTTTCTAATTTAGTTATATAAAGATAACTTCGCATGATAAATAAGTTAACTTCTTTGCTCCATCTCATGCGAACTCTAGGTTTCCCAGCCTTGGTGGACGCGGGTAAGAAGGTGGATACCTCCCGCGCAACATTCAAGGCTGGAGTGGGTGAAAGTGTATTAAAATTAATAATGGAGGGTGATGGTGGTGTGGGTGAAAATGGTATTGATGACGATGATGAGTTTGAAGGTGCGTACGATGTTGTACTTGGACTATATGAATCTACAGGGGTGTCTGTCCTGTTTGTCTGTCTATCACCATCATCAATAACTTCGGCTGTAGCATCTTTGTCGGCGGGAGTCCGCCTGCTCAACTCCTCACCGCTGACGGTTCGCATGCTGAGACACTTAGCGTCAGCTCCAAGTGCGCCCCGGCGATCGCCCCCGGGCAGCGGTCCTACACGTTTTCTTTTTGAACGAGTCTCCATTTTAAAATGGGTTTCCAGAGCCACGTTAGCCACGCCAGTAATTTCTCATTCGTGTGTCCGCCCCCCACGTGATTAGATGGTCAATCAGGACGTGTGGTTGTTTAGGGGGCTTATTATTATTATTATTATTATTTCAATCTTTGTATTCCAAATTATACACTTGCTACCCTCTATGCAAGAAAGTCTCGGAGAGGGGGCTCATGCATATTAGTAAATAATAAACATCCGTATATAATTATTAATATCAAAAAATATTGCAGTTCTTGTGTCTTAGAATCCTGTGCAATTGAACTAATCGAACATCAAATGATTATAGTCTGTATTTATAGATCTCCCAAGAATAATATCGACTCGTTGACTTCGTTTTTCTATAACTTTGATGGACTCTTAAGGAAAATAAGGCAAAATTAAAAAAAAAAGTGCCGATTTGCGGAGACTTTAACATTGATATTTTAAAAAACACGAAAATGTCAATGCAATTTCAAAACCTCTTACATAGATTCAATATGAAATTGGGTGTGCGTGAACCAACCCGGCTAGATAGCTGTACATGCATTGACAATTTGTACATAACGTAAGGGGAAGTGCATGTGAGGTAGTGGAGCTTGCCGTGTCTGATCATACAGCTCAGATTATAAAATGTTCCGTCAAAAAGACCTGCACGCTTACACATTGGTTCTCTTTTAGACGTGATTTTTGCCAGGCAAATCTCAAAAAATTTAAACAGGCTCTCCAAAGTCTTAGTTTTAATAGTGTGTATAGCAGCAAAGATCCAAACAATGCATTCATAGAATTTCACAGCTTTTTCAGATTATTTTACGATCTGTGCTTCCCATTAAAGAGAATTAAAAACGTCACTACTAAACCACAGAAATGGATTACAAAAGGCATTAAACTGTGCTCAAAACGTAAACGTGAGATGGTATGGACCTTAAGGTGGCATCCAAACGTAGTCAATAAAAAAAGATATAATTCTTATTCCAAACGTCTAAAAAGAATTATCAAATTAACCCAAAAATCGCAAAATAGCTATTTTATCAATAACGCTGAAAATAAAATTAAAGCAACCTGGAGGGTTATAAATTCATCAAAATATAACTTTCCGAGGAACACTCCCTATAAACTCTTTATTGACAATAAATACGTTACAAATCCGTCTGACATAGTAGAACTATTTAATAATCATTTTATTGACCAAGTACAACCAGCAAACAATTCTGACCATAATATAATATTAACAAATTCAAACCTAAATTCAATATTCTTATCACCCACAGGACCACTTGACATTTTTAAAATAATTATGACTCTGAAAAATACGAATAGTTCTGGCTTTGACAACATCGAGACTAAGATACTAAAAAGCGTAGCTGCAGAAATTTCACCGGTCTTTAGCTTTATTGTTAACCTATGTATAGGTCATGGCGTTTTTCCCGAGGACTTAAAGCTGTCCGTAATAAAACCTCTACATAAAAAGGATGATCCTCAAAATATACAAAACTATAGACCCATTGCTCTTCTTTCAGTATTTTCCAAAATTATTGAAAAAGTAATTTATAACAGTATTTACTTCTTTCTTGAAAAAAATGATATCTTAACTAAGGAGCAGTATGGTTTTAGAAAGTGCAAAAACATAAATATGGCCATTTATGAAGTGATTGATGAAATAGTTTCAAATATGGACCAAAAAATACCTGTAACAGCTTTATTTATGGACATGACTAAGGCTTTCGATTTTGTGGACCATAAAATCCTTCTAAGAAAGCTATGTAAATATGGCATTAAAGGCAAAGTATTAAATTTAATAAAGTCTTACCTCACTGGCAGAAAACAGGTAACTAGTATTACAGCAATTGATTTCCGAACTAAACTTGAAGTTAATTACCAATCGAGCGAGAGGCCAATTTATTATGGCATGCCTCAGGGTAGTGTACTTGGCCCTTTATTATTCTTATGCTATATAAATGATCTTCCGAAAACCATACCACATTCTATGACCCTGTTTGCTGATGACTGTACTGTAGTGTTTTCTGGTAAAAATAGTGACTCGTATGAAAATGACATAAACAGTAGCTTAAGTCTAATAATTCAATGGCTAAAGAATAATAACTTACAGATTAATTTTGACAAAACTCAAATAATGACATTTAAACAAAGAACTAATCCTACAATTCTTGACATTAATTATGACCAAAGGAAAATTTCAAAAACGGTACAAACCAAATTTCTAGGAATTTGGCTAGATGAACACATGACATGGAAAACGCACGTGGACATTATGATAAAAAAGATTCATCAATTCTGTTATGCTCTACACAATTTAAACAAGGTTGCAAATCGTAATACTGTTCTCATTGCATATCATGCATATGTCTCCACAGCTCTTCGTTACGGCATAATGTTTTGGGGCAACTCTACCAACAGAGAAATGGCATTCAAAGCCCAAAAACAATGTCTCCGAGCCATATGCTTGTTAAAAACCACCGACAGCTGCAAACCATATTTTGTTAGTTTAAAAGTACTTACGCTGCCATCCCTCTATATTTACGAAATTTCAATATTTGTTAAGGAGAATGTGTCTAAATTTGAAAAACTTAATACTAGACGTCACCAAAACACACTGAAGTCAAAAAAACACAGTACTGCACTTTTTTCAAAGAGTTGTCTCGGCATGGGACCAAAAATTTTTAATAAACTACCAAAATCTTTAAGAAGTATGACTAACATGAATAGTTTTAAGTCACAACTTAAGAAATTGTTGGTTGACAAAGCTTATTATTCCATCAATGAGTTTTTAGATGATAACAGTGTAAAATAAGAAAATGTTAACTTTAGTGTCCAATACTGTTTTTTAATTAATTTGTACGCCTTGCAAGGCAAAACATAGTGATACAACACAAATTTTATACCATGTACCATATTACCTATGTTTAACAAATAAAATACTTTGACTTTGACTTTGACTTAAGTCTGAAATCGTCAACCCACATTGAGCAAGCGTGCTGATTACGTTCAATCCTTCTCTGTATGAGAGGAGGCCTGTGCCCAGCAGTGGGACGATAGAGAGGTTGATGATGTTGACGAGTCCAGCGGCCCATCATTTTCCTACCCTGATTCTCGTTTTTTTTTTTTTTTAATAATTATAAACTAGCGTAAACTATGGTAAGCAGTGATGCTATCGTTGATGGTAAAGCGCGCTAGTTTATTAAGAACCTATTCACTCAGATTGAGCGAATAGGAAGGAAGACGGCAGTTGAGCGAAGTGATGCAATGTTAAACCCAACAATACGACCAACGATGCTGCGCCAAAGGGAGATTGATCTGAAGACCCTACACCACCAAACTCCCAACACAACAACATTACGCGCATCGTACACGGCACACATCGTAACACAACTGCTGAGACCCGTCCTCCGTACGGCTTCAAGAGACATCATGCCGGAACACGACAAATCGCTTGGCGGCAAGGTTCTGTCTGGTGGGTGGTAACTTCTGCCGGCGGCCGGTGTTATGGCCTACCACCGAGATTTATTTAGAGTCTGCGTAACATGTCATTTTCTTCCATGCTTCTCTCCATACTTTTACCCTTTCTAACTATATCATTATTCACGCATTTCATCCATCATATCATTTATCTTACACCACTCAGCGATTTTAATACTCAAAACTCTTCTCACCACATTTTCCTCATAACCGATTTCCACCCAACTTTTCAATTACCGGTGACACTTACAGACTAAATAGCAGGGTAAGTTGCAAAAAATATAACGTAAAAGTATCAATATCATAGTGTATTTAAATGATGAAAGCAGGAAGCTTGGTTTGGACAGTTTCCATTAACGAAATTAATTATATCGAGTTTTTAAAAGTTCAATTTCATTTTTAACATCAATCCTGTTGTTTTTTCTCGTGTCTATCGATTTTACTTTACCCTCGATCAACCTCCAAGCGACCAGATTTATATTTTCACACCATCACCCATCTTGCATTTAAAATTACCAATGTCTTCCCCTAAGGCTGCAGGCTCCCCCAACCAAGCCTCATTACACAGCTACAACTGAGCGCATTCACGCCTTAGAGCAATTAATACTAATATCTGTCGCATAAACATCATTAGCTTTGAAGGAAACTAGCTTAATTTAATCATCTATAGATTTCACCTATCTTGACGTGTTTGTTTTGTGATTTTTGCCTATGTTTACGTAATTAAATTTAGAAGTTTTATCTTTTTAAGTTGTACACTAACAATATATGGGCATGTTGCCTGAAATAAATAGATTTTATTTTATTTTATTTTTATTTTATTTTATTATTATTTTTTGATTTTATTTTATTTTATTTTGATTTGATTTTATTTTATTTTATTTTATTTTATTTTATTTTATTTTATTTTATTTTATTTTATTTTATTTTATTTTATTTTATTTTATTTTATTTTATTTTTATTTTATTTTATTTTATTTTTATTTTATTTTATTTATTATCAATATCCGCCTTAATTTTTCTGCTTTTTTTTATATTGTAATTCCTTTTAGTTATTGCCCCGCTTAGTCTTAAAGCTGTAATTATCTCTCAATTGCAAATTATCATCTTTTCTAATGTTCAAATTATTTTTCAAATCTCCTCAGAATCTCATTTTACGCTGAAATTATCCACAGATTATTCCCCCAGGTCTCTCATTACACAGGCGCACGATCGTCTTTGTGTAATTAATACAAAGACATCGCTGCAAGGCCCTCACGTATTGTCTTCCATTAAAACGTTTAATTCCAAGTATTCTATTTTCTACCTTATCATTCTGACGTTTTTCATTAGTTTCGAATTATTTGGTACTAAGTAAAGTTATAATATTTGTAGTTGTGATTGCTAGTTTTCTTTTTAACTTTATTTTAATTTCATCTAATTTTAGTTACTTTAGAATAATTTTGCGTTATCTATGTAGATTTTATACTAGTCAGTTACAGAAATATCAAATCGTTGTCAGTTTTTGAAATCCCGTCCTAAATATGTTCCATCTCGTTCCCAACAAAATTTTGATCATTCCAAATCTAATGCAAATTATATTCCAGTCCTTCAAGCCTCATTACAGCGCAGTATATTATCGTTTGAGTAATTAATACAAAGGAATAGCGAAGGGCTCCCCACGTATTGTCTATCATTAATGTTTACTACGTTTAAATTATAAACGTGACCGCTTCAAAGGATCGTCGTGCGAATGTGTGAATTAGATGCTGAATATTTTATAAATATAGGTACCACTGTTTTGTTTCGTTAGTGTTTCCTAGTTGCTAGTTCGTTCTGAGAGAATCTTCCTAATGTTTCAGTTGGGCACACTTCAATTCATATTTATATTATAAAACTTCAATTCATTTTATATTTAACGAGCCCTTGGTGTTCTAAAAACAGATTAAATTTTGGTTTGGAACGAGTAGCTGTCACTTTATTTTGTCCTTTATTGAAATTGATGAGTTTTTTTTTTATAGACTGCCCAAACTTATAAAATATCAATTAGAAACTTATATTTTCGGGGAAAAATGTTGAAATCTTTTTTGTGATTCTATTAGGTCGAAATAGCTCTTAAACCTTCGTTGTTGGCTTTGCACAGATTAAGAGAATATACAATTTTGTTGCATGCATTGAATGAAAGGATAAATATAAGTATATAAAATTTCGATACTCAAAAAGGCATTCAACAAATTCCAACTGAATAGGCCTGCATCTGGTAAATATACAGGATGTACTCATCATTTGTATGCCGAAAGGATACAGGGTGGACTAAGTAAGTGGGGTAACACGCAGCGTAGATACAGGATGAGTATTTTGCACTCATTCTATATAGGGGTGGTGATTCATCAATTGTGCAAAGTGCCACTTCATATTCGGCCCGTTTCACTGTCGCTTTGAGCCTCCAAATGTACGCTGATTGGATCATGAGATTTTTTTTTTTCATTTTTTACGATTAATTTAAGCGTTTGGTCAAGCGTTTTGAATTGAGTAGCTATTAACTTTGAGTGGGCGTTTTATTAACATGTAGATGAAAGATAATGAGTTTTATTGGTTTTTGGGATCTGATTCTGTTTGATTGTAAATTCGCACTGTTTGATAACTTACTGATGAGAAATTGATGATTTTCACTCGCTTTTGTGATCATTCTTTTAATGTATAATCTTTATGTTGTGTTAGTGTATCACTGAACGCTCAGTTGTGATGTTCACTGCTTACACTTTAGCCCTCTCATTACAAAACGAAGTCTAACTGTAGTCTAAAGCTTGGTATTGTATTCTGAGCTGTATTACAATAAATGTAAAGTTTTAATAAAAAAATTATCAACTTGGACTTGGGTGGACCATCAGTTTATGTAATTAAAACTTTATATTTCTTAAAAAATAAATTAAAAATTGATGGTTGACTGGAGGAAAATGCTTAAGGCATTAATTAAGTCCGACTTTGTACATTTTTTTTTTGTGCGAAAAGTATAAATTAATAAATAATCAGTTATAGTTTCATGCTGGAGCCTAGGCCCAATGATGAATTTTGATTTTTAATGAAGTCGCAATAGCTTTATTTTCATCAAAACTAATCGAAAATACTATCAAAACGAATGTATCTCAAAAGTATCAAAACTCTATTTTCAAGCTATATCAACACTTCTTTTCGGCTAAGCAAATAGAGTTAGTTGGATAATTTGACGCGCTGTTCCCCCGGGAGCCCAACCTGCATCTGTTAGAGGGAAGCACAGTCCCATACTACGCAATCGTCCGTAATGCACTTCGAATTAGAATAATATGATTTAAGTTTCCTTGCTATGCGTTTGAAAATTTTATGGGGGTGCTAATTTGATAGTTATTTTGGCGAAGTGCTTTTAAAAATAGCGTTTTATAATATGTCACTGTTGCGTCGAAGTTGAATGAAATATATGTCTATCTACTGATATATCTCATTTTTATAAAGAGGAAAGTGGAAAGATTTGATTTGACTAAATAATATTGTAGGCTCACCTCCTTGCAATTTTAATTAACTATATTAATAAAGGTCAATGTCAAATCACCTGTCACGACTTATCTACGGCGCAGACTCTTGAGGGGGAGTTTCTGACGGGAAAGCCAAGATGAGGGCCATGCGCATTTTTCATTGGACTTTTAAAATTATTTATATTGTCGTTTACTAAATAAAAGCACATTGAAATATCGCAACATAGTGGCCACATCATGACTTTGCTTCAAACCTTCCTCGTAATCAGTTCACGCGGCCGTTTTTTTCAACATTCATTGGCGACATCCGCCATTATGGTGAAATAAAAAGTTCAAAGAATTTCTATAATTTGTTACACGTGTTATTGGCAAAATTGTGGTATTTATTCCATTTGCCATTGAACAAGAGTTGAGGTTGAACCTCGCCTTACAAAAAGAGGAAGAAGAAAACTCTTGTTCGTTTCTATATTTTTTATTAATATCCACATCATGTTATCATGTCATCTATTGTGCCTTCTACCTTCTTATAATAGTGCTCCTATAATATGAATCGGAAAAATATTGTTGAAGAGAAGTGTATTATCCTTTTAAATATTGCTATTTTTCGGTGGTAGGCCATAACATCGGCCGCCGGCAGAAGTTACCACCCACCAGACAAAGTCTTGCTGCCAAGCGATTCGTCGTGTTCCGGTATGATGTCTGGTGAAGCCGTACGGAGGACGGGTCTGAGCAGTTGTGTTGCGATGTGTGCCGGGTACGATGCCTCAAATGTTGTTGTGTTGGAAGTTTGGTCGTGGAGGGTCTTCAGATCAATCTCCCTTTGGCACAGCATCGTTGGTCGTGTTGTTGGGTTTAAAATTGCATCACCTCGCTCAACTGCCGTCTTCCTTCCTATTGGCTCAGTTTTTCTGAGTGAATAGGTTCTTAATAAATTAGCGCGCTTTACCAGCAAAGATCGCGTCACTGCTTACCATCAGGCGGGATTGCGGTCAAGCGCTAGTTTATGATTATTTAAAAAAAAAATATTATTTCTTACATTTTGATAAAATCAAGTTTTGCTGGATACGGGAGGCGCAGGGCCGGTCGTCGTGGAGGTCCTTGGGTGAGGCCTATGTCCAGTAGTGGAAGTCGTTCAGCTGGAATGATGATGATGATGATTCAGTTATTTTTATTGTTTATTTATTACTAGCGGACGCCAGCGACTTCGTTCGCGTGGAGTTAGTAATTTGAACATGTTATACTCCGCTCCTAAACCTTCCTGGATTAATGGGCTATCCAACGTATAAAGATTTTTTTCAAATCGGATCAGTAGTTCCTGAGATTAGCGCGTTAAACAAACAAACAATCCATCAATCAAGTATTCATTTTTTTTTAATTTCTGTTGTCCCAATGCTGAGCAAAGTAGTTATCAACTTTTGCTAGTTTGTTGTCTTTTCAAGCCCGTCGCTCTCTCGTGCCAAAGAAATAAAAACAAAATCTGTATTGTTTCAGGTCTAGACGCTGAGCTATACTATGTCAGAGAAGGCGTAGTTAACAAATACGCGACCAGTTTTATCGTGCCTGTACCAGCTCATATAGCAGACTTGGAGTTCATGTGGCAAGCTCTGGGCGGGAGACCGGTAAGAAATACTTTTTACTTATTGTACCTCGTGAAAGCTGAAAAAGATAAAGGCTCACGAGGTTGTCGACATGTGGGAAGTGGATTCAGCAATCATTGTACCGATAGTCGTGACAGCTAATGGCTTAACAGCCAAACGCCTCGACCAACACTTCAGAAGGCTCTCGTTAGGCAGCTGGATTCATGCTGATTAAGCTGAAGTGGCAATGGGCTACATATGCCGCAGGACCGACAACCGTTGGGGTAAACGAGTTCTCGAGTGGAGACTGCGTCTCGGCAAACGTAGCGTAGGACGCCCTTGGGCGAGATGGAGCGACGACATCAAAAAGGTGGCTGGTAGTAGTACTAGTAGGCTGACGGAGAACTTCTCAGGATCGAGCTTGTTGGCGTGCCATGGAGGAGGCCTATGTCCAGCAGTGGACGAATAGGGGCTGATGATGATGATGTAACTATTATAAGTATGCAAATAAGCATGTTGATAACCTCCTGAAAGCCGAGAAAGATAAACATATCAAGTATATGGGATGTGGACTCACGGTTCAGCTTGGATGTTATTACCGATACCGGTGGGCTACTTTTAACATTGTTTTTATTTTTTACTTTTGAAGAGAAAATTCAGCACCTTTGACATTAGACAGTCGATTAAAGTAAAATGAGACAGACACTACTTTATACAGTATGTTAAGAAAACCCTGTCCGACCCGTGAAGGTGTTGTTAGGTATCGATAACTGATTCTACTAATGCATATAAAACCGGGCTAAAAATTAAAAAAAAATCCCCCAAAAAAAATAAATATTATTTCGCAAAAAGAGGTAACTTAATAAATGTGCGTTATGCCATACCGTTACCCTTCCGCGGGCGGCGGGCGGCAGGGCACGCGGCACGTGGTCGCATCGCTATTCGCTCATAATAAAACCGGTGTTGTCACTTTTTAAAAATTACCAAATTTCGGGGAAGTTGTAATTAATTCGCGGGAAAAAAAAGATTTTTTCAAATTTCATTTGTATTGGTACTATGATGATTACGTAAAATTTTATATTATATTTGGTCATGTGTTTACCTAACCTTTATTATCCTTATGGGTCGGACAGGGTTTTCTTAACATACTGTATAATAAAAAAAAAAAACTTAAAAATTCATAAGGTTTATTGTGGGAGAAAAAGAGACAGGAAGAATTATACATTCGTCTCATTAGCTTGAAACAAAATTTTTTGAAGGTTTAACTTTTGAATTGTACACGTGCTTTTTTATATACAAATATATAAAAATGTAATTTATATGTAAACACAAATTAAATAAATAATGGAAATAATAATTATGAATTGTCGGCAGTACGTTTATGTCAGACACGGTTACGTGTAGAAAAACTACATTCATTATCGTCATCTTAGCGGTAATCCCAGTCGCATCCGAAGCTTCTTCAGCTTCGTAATCTGGGGTCCGCTAAACTTCGATATTTTCCGTGAAGCGACTGCCGTCTGACCTCCACAACCCGAAGGCGCTATCAAAGCATTGCAGTTAGACCAGTTGTTGTACTTTCTGAGGGCTCCAACAACCCGTAACGACTGCCACTAGATGTTCGTATGACAACCGGGACCAACGGCTTCACGTGCTTTCCGAGTAAATATAATTTTAATGTCTTTGTTTCCGAGGCACGACCAGACCAGTGCAAATATTCATATTCATACATACAAATATTTGCATTGTGCGGGGATCTAACGCACGCCGCCTTGCGCAGCGGCCGCGGTGCTACCGCTACGCCATGGAAGCTGTTGAAATGCTATAAAAAAACTACATTATTATTATTATTATTTACTAGCGAGGCGGGTCCCCGGCTTCACTCGGATGTAATGCTGATACTATATACAGTACAGAAAAACTGTGAACGCGAACGACGCACCGTAAACTGCCGCAAACGCAACACCCTGCAATTTTTAAATATGTAATATCTTCGAAAATATTCATTTATATCATATATTATGCTATATGATGTGGATAAGGATTATTGTTGTATTGGTTAAAATCGCTTCGAAAAATAGCCGGTGTTTATCGTAAAAAGCAAATGACAATAAAATGTTATTGTGGGATATCCATAAGAGATAGACATATACTATCATGGACTTTTTTGTAGACCTTTTCAATGTGTATAATATTTAGTACATTATTTTGATAAATCGCGTAGGGTTCAGCCTGCGTTTCACTGCAAACACGGAAAATTTTAATTATTTACGACGATATTTTTTTTTTTATCATATTAGAAACCTCAAAAATATTCTCCAATATTTAATGGATCTTATTATACATACAAACCTTCCTCTTTAATCACACTTTATATTAAAAAGAACAGCATCAAAATCTGTTGCATGGTTTTAAAGATTTAACCACACAAAGGGACATAGGGAAAGAGAAAGTGTCTTTGTTTTATAATGCATGTAGTAAAGAAAACTTCTTAGTTTCATGTTGACAGCTCATCAACAGCCATCGAATTATTTAAGTTGTTGAGCAGACAAATTTTTCGAACAGATGAAGCAATGGATTAGCAACATTTATTCTGCATTCAAAATCATTTGGATTGTTATTGTAAGCGTGATTGTGTAACATTCATTCAAAAAAAGTCAGCTAACATACTAAGTTTCTCTCCTTCTCTGTATTAAAGATTGATTTACATGATGCAATTTAATTGCCTATGGCTTCAATTAAGTTGAAGCAACAAAAAAATTTGCATTGTCTAAACACCATTTAGACGATGCAAGTCATTTGTTGCATCAATTTTATTGTATGCCCATCTGATTGCATCGTGTAAATCAGCCTTAAGTCATTGCTGTTGCAGTCTGAATTAATAGACATTAAATTCGGCATAATTAATACAAACCTACTATATTCATAATACGGTTAATCGAATTACCCTGGATTATCTTCCACATCCAATTACTCATCGAAAATTAAGTAATTTTAATTACAATTATTCTTTAGTAGGTACAAAAGCGTGAACAGCGAATAATTTTATTTTCAAACTTGTTTATTCAATTTTGTATCCCATTGAGCAAACGTTCATTGGATATTGAGCGTGGAACCAATTTTGCTTGAAAGCGATTTAATTTTGGGAAACAAAGGGACTGTATTAAGTCCTTATTTTTAGCAGTTCTGGGTGTTTATCGATTATTTCTTTTGTACTGTGATTCTTTTGACAAAGAACTTTTTGATCAAGTTTTATAAAGAACATATCAATTACATATTTATATATTTTAGTATGTATTAGATATTTATTTAAGTATAATTATGTAATTATTTTTTAATTATGTGTGTACAACAACATCAATGGCATCAACATCAATGGTGAGTACATGACACACCTTCGGTTTGCTGATGATATCGTAGTCATGGCTGAGACCGCGGAGGACCTGAGTACAATGCTCGAAGACCTCAGCAGAGCCTCCGAGCGAGTCGGTCTTAAAATGAACATGGGCAAGACGAAAGTCATGTCTAATGCCCATGTTGTACCGACTCCTATAAAGATTGGAGACTCTGTTCTCGAAGTTGTTGACAGTTACGTGTACCTGGGACAAACTATCCAGTTAGGAAGGTCCAACTTCGAGAAAGAGGTCAATCGTCGAATCCAACTCGACTGGGCTGCTTTCGGGAAGCTACGAAGAATCTTCTCGTCCGAAATACCGCAGTGTCTCAAGACAAAAGTCTTCGACCAGTGTGTGTTGCCAGTGATGACTTATGGAATTGAGACGTGGTCGCTAACAATGGGCCTTATGAGAAGGCTCAAAGTCACTCAAAGGGCAATGGAGAGGGCTATGCTTGGGGTTTCACTGCGCGATCGAATCAGGAATGAGGAGATCCGCAGAAGAACGAGAGTAACCGACATAGCCCGAAGAATTGCAACACTAAAGTGGCAGTGGGCTGGACACATTGCCCGTAGGACCGATGCCCGATGGGGCCGACGAGTTCTCGAGTGGCGACCACGCACCGGAAGACGTAGCGTGGGTAGGCCCCCGACAAGGTGGACCGACGACCTGGTGAAGGTCGCGGGAAACCGCTGGATGCGGGAGGCGCAGAACCGGTCGTCGTGGAGAACCTTGGGGGAGGCCTATGTCCAGCAGTGGACGTCTTTCGGCTGAAATGATGATGATGATGATGATATCATATTCTTATTTTTTTCTTCTCTCTCTGTTGACACACAATTGTCTACATTTCAGTTTTACTTCTCTTTTCACAGGTCTGCTGGAAGAAATTTCTTAAGAAATAAGCAGCACATTTGTATCTAGATTTTAATTTTGTAATATCCTTGTGTATTTTATTATATGTACATAAATAATAAAATAAATAAATAAGAACTTTTAGGTCAACGTTGACAAAGAACTTTTTAGCAATTTTGTTATTAGTGAGGAGATAAAACAAAAACAAAATAAAAACGTGACCTTTCCCCTACCTAGTGTTTTCTAAAATATTAGATTCATCATCAACCTTTTTATCGTCCCACTGCTGGACACAGGTCTCCTCTCATACAGAGAAGGATTGAGCGTAATCATAGCATTAGGTCACAAAATAATAAAAACAAATCCTACTAATATATAAGAGTGAAAGGTTGAACTTACATACGTTTTTTATTCTTTCACGCAAAAACTTCTGAATGGGTTTGAAAGAAATTTGGCACTCTCTCAGATGGATTTATAACCAGGATATAAATTCCCACGGGGTCGAAACGCCGGTAAAACTGCGGGACGCAGCTAGTAAGGTATAAATGTTCAACAAAAATGTTGGAACATTTAGATAAGCATTTTTATCTGCATCTGACTATGACTATGCCTATATGTATTCATATTCAAATGCAAATAGCCCGGTTTCCGGTCGTGCCGCGGAAAGCACGTTGGTCCCGGTTGCCATACGAACATCTAATGGCAGTCGTTACGGGTTGTTGGAGTCCTCAAAGGTCCATCATTTGATCTAATTGGTCTCTTCGATATTTCGATATTGCCTTCGGGCTGTTGAGGTCAGGCGGCAGTCGCTTCTCGGATTTTTTTACAATAATTATATAATAGTGCTTGACTACAATCCCACCTGATGGTAAGCAGTGATCCAATCGTTGATGGTAAAGCGCGCTAGTATATTAAGAGCCTATTCACTCAGAAAAACTAAGCGAATAAGAATGAAGACGGCAGTTGAGCGAGGTGATGCAATGTTAAACCCAACAACATGACTAACGATGCTGCGCCAAAGGGTGATTGATCTGAAGACCCTCCACGATCAAACTCCCGGCACAATATCATTTGGCGCATCGTACCCGGTACACATCGCAACACAACTGCACAGACACGTCCTCCGTACGGCTTCACCAAACATCATGCCGGAACACGACGAATCGCTTGGCGGTAAGACTTTGTCTGGTGGGTGGTAACTTCTGCTGGCGGCCGATATTATGGCCTACCACCGAGAAATTCAAGAAATATCAGCAGTTAGACTGATAAAGCGGACCCCAGACTCCAAAGCTTAACGACTGATGACTCCGAAGCTTAACAAAGAGACGACTGGGATTAACACTGAGATAATGGTGATGAGTCAGATGCAGATAAAAAATGAAATCGCTTTTTGTGTCTTGTACTATGCAACAAGTTACAATACGATGTTCCCTATCTTGACACAGAGGTTGATCGCTAGTAGATATTGCTATAAACTCATATCTGAAGCTGTGCTGTGTCTGCATTATGTAATAATGAACAAGTGCGTGTCAGACTCACGCACAGAGTGTTCCTTACCATTGATTTATGTGTATGAAATTGTTATTTGTATGAAAGATTACGCGGTAATAAGCGATTTACAATTTACGAGGTATTAAAAAAAAAACTACTTACTAGATATTGTTCAAAACAATTTTCGTTGATAGTTTTTATAGTAATTTACATCATATGTTTTTTTTAGACTTTTTATTTTATTATTTTAGAAGTTAGAGGGAGGGTCTGTCACATCTGTCACGCAAACTATTCGGTTTAGAAAAAAAATATTTTAGAAACCTCTATATCATTTTTGAAGACCTGATAGAGAAGATCCATAGATACCCCACACGTATGTGATTGATGACAAAAAAAAATTGAGTTTCAGTTGAGAATATGAGGAGCCCCCAATATTTATTATTATTTTTTATTTTTGCATCAAAATCTTAATGCGGTTCACAGAACACATCTACCTACCAAGTTTCAACAGTATAGCTCTTATAGTTTCGGAAAAGAAATGGCTGTGACATACGGACAGACAGACATGACGAATCTATGAGTCTATAAGGGTTCCGTCTTTTGCCATTTGGCTACGGAACCCTAAAAAAGAGACAGCAGAGTAAATGAGCTACTTCTAAAGATTTTCATTTGTCTTGTCATGTATCACCATCATCTGCTTAGCCTATTCCCAACAATTTTTTGTAACGGATGGCATTTCATCAAATGACCGCCAACACCCACTGAAACCCACCCGTGTTCCTTCACCAGCCTGTGCGCCAGGGCTACGGTATCTCTTTGGAATAAACCGCAGAACTGACAGGTAAGGTCTGCTTCCAGTCTTACTGGTTTGCAGCTGAATAGCAGTGTTCTGAATACGACTGCCTATGACTTCCTTATCACGCAGTGGTGCAATACGGGAACTCGGGTCGTTATAGAAAAATCATAAAATAATTGCAAATTTTGATTGTCCCACCAGACAAAGCCTTGCCGCCAAGCGATTTGTCGTGTTCCGGCATGATGTCTGGTGAAGCCGTACGGAGAACGGGTCTGAGCAGTTGTATTGCGATGTGTGCCGGGTACGATGCGCCTAATGTTGTTGTGCTGGGAGTTTGGTCGTGGAGGGTCTTCAGATCAATCTCCCTTTGGCGCAGCATCGTTGGTCGTGTTATTGGGTTTAACATTGCATCACCTCGCTCAACTGCCGTCTTCCTTCCTATTCGCTCAGTTTTTCTGAGTGAATAGGCTCTTAATAAACTAGCGCGCTTTACCATTAACGATCGCATCACTGCTTACCATCAGGCGGGATTGTGGTCAAGCGCTAGTTTATAAATATTAAAAAAAAAACTTAAGAATGATACGATTATGAACGATATTCTCAACTTCACACCATTTTGTTTTTCCAATATTTCAACTCATTCTTCATTACACATACTCGAAGGTTAAACTCACAAAGTCAAACATCCTTTATATATCTATTATTACACATTAGGTTCGATCGGTGTCGATAGCAGGAGGTCATGGATATAGTGACTCATCTCAAATAGTGGCCTTAATGAGAAAGAATGTCTTTTGGTGTTGATGGAGATGGGAACAGAGATTTAATTCCTATCATTCTTAATATAAGAATACTGGAGTTTTATGAAGTAATCCGTTATAGTATTGACGATACGTGACATACGTCTATTTCTAAAGATATTGTTTTGAGCCTGGCAAATAATGATGTGGTTTTTGCTTGATGTGATCTGTTCTACTTTCATCTATCATATATTTCATATAAAATAGAACTTCACAGTGTTTGTCCTCGAATTCGATATTTCGTATATAGGTACGTTCCTTAGGCCTGAGAATAGGTTTTATCTATTTTTATATTACTACTACTTCGCGGGTGAAAACGGTGGGCTTTTTACTAGCTTCACTTGTATGTTTGCTTGCTTGCTTGTTTGTTTGTCCGTCTCTAATTCTTTGGACTACGAGTGAGCGGCTCATTACTGTAAAATGTCCCACCGTTTTCAATACGTTCGTTGGCCGAGCGGTCTAAGGCGCGCGACTTCTGTGACGTCAGCGTTCGGATTCAGTGATCATGGGTTGCCCCCCCCCCCCCCCCCTATCTTTTGAACCATAAGTTTAAAAAATATAGTCTAAAAAACTAAAAAAACATGCTTTAAAAAATATCGAACTAAAAAGTTAAAAATAATTTTAAAGGAGAATGTCAACTTTCGGCCTACACAACTTTTATAATTAAACTCACGAATTCACAAAGTTCTTACCTCCTATAATTTAAATATAAAATACAAAATTAAAGAAATATGTTTAGTGTTTTACGAGATCTTATCCAATAAAAAATCATTTTAATAAGTAATTAATTTGAGTTCTTATATTCCTGATTTAAATAAAAAAAATGTTGCCAATCTTGCCACTTTAATCGATTACGCTAAATAAATAAATTCCTGCCGCTGTAATCGATAATTGTATTTTAAAAATATTTTTTGTTATTTAGATAATTCTAAATAAAAAAAAAAATACTCTACTTTTTATTTACCACCTCATTATTCTCTTTCTTGTTTATATTTTCGTCCTATTTTACAGTTAATAGTTTTATAGATGATTAGAAATCGATTTTTCATCTGCGATCGATTACATAATAATCTTGTAATAGCAACCCTGCAC
This sequence comes from Sesamia inferens, assembly GCA_037179545.1. NCBI lineage: Eukaryota > Metazoa > Arthropoda > Insecta > Lepidoptera > Noctuidae > Sesamia > Sesamia inferens. The sequence continues at coordinate 8,313,026 of CM073923.1, read as the reverse complement.
GCGTGTCTAAACTGACAGTCTGACATTGACACATCTTGTGTTGTTGTCGGAGTATACTGTTCGGTTGATTTTTTTTTCGAATTTAATTGTTCATTGTTACGGGAATGGACTTCACTTTCTGAGGTAAAGTACGATTTATATTAACAGAATGTAAACTATTTTCGCCGAGCTAAATGTTGAATTGTAACATAACTGTATTTTGTTTGTTTTAGATTCCAAATGACAGTGTTGTTTGTTATTACGGTTGGTTATTAATTGAACAAGCAGTAATGTCCCAACTGAATCCATTCTGCATCGAAATCTTTGTATTGGTTGCGGTTATCCATTGCGTGTAGGTCTCATTTAGAAAGAGAATACACTATCAGATGCGTGATAGAGCAACAGATTCTACCACTACAGGTAAGCAATATCTTTCAATGATTGTATGTGTTGCTGCTGGTTGATATATATTATTCTGATTGCAATAAGATATTTTTGTTTTTGTTACAGCTCAGATCAACAGATAGTAAAGTAATATGTCACCCATGTTGGCAAAGAAGTTACAGTTTTGTTCAACGGACCTTAAACACCCCATATCACCAAGTATTTATCAACCTTCAACAGCCTCTGTTGTATCAACACCAGTACGCAAAACTCGAGCTGGTACTATCTGCAGATGGGCTGATTGAAGTTATGAATGGGATTTTTAAACAGCTGTTTAAAATATTCCGACACAAGCTCAACAACAGAGCTTCACCACATGTCACGATTTACTTTTATAAAGCGCTGCTGCCCTAATCAATAGTTGACCACCACTCACAGACAGGTTTGATGCTGCTCAAAAATCTACCACTACTACACTAGAAATCATCCAACAAAAAATGTTCCAAACTAATACAATCAAACAAAATAATTATACTAGAAGAAGGACACACTTCTCAAATATAAATGTTGATAACAGCAATGTCACTGAGTTTCCTCAGCTTGAGTATCACGATTTGATTTTAATAACTTGTGGTACCTACCAACTCCGTCAGGCTCGATCTTACTATGGTGAGCACATCCGTTTTAGTGGCCAATATAAGATAGAAGTGTGTAGGGAGGCATCAATCAGTAATCTAAGATAACAATTGTCTCTCTCTCAAAGCTCTTGGCTTTTAAGAGTGAAAATTCAAAGTCACCATATAAGAAGAAAAGAATATTTTGTGTACGTTTTGATTGATAACAATTTAAATGGGAGAGAGACAATAAGTCAATATTATTGCAATTGTAAGGTAGGCAAACGAACTGTGGGATGCTGTTCCCACATTATGACCATTTTATGGTATTTAGGGTGGGCTCGACACCAAAAGAATATTGAACCCCCTGCACAGTTTCTTGATGAATTGTTAATCGAATTTGATAATGAAATTGATGATGATGATAATGAATGATTATGGCAAAAAAGAATAAAACTATTCATCAGTTTATTTGTTCTTTAATTTTCTCTGCGTAGAAATGCATAACCTCCAATTTAAAATGTCTGAATAACTTCTCTCTTACAAGTTCAATTTAAAAATGGAAATCACAAACATACTTTTGACATTAAACCACACAAAAAAACGTAAGAATATTCACTGCATTCAACAAATTCATATTGAGCCAAAGTTACTATGGAGACTTGGCATTGTCCTTTAATTTATGACAATAGTATACAGTATGTTAAGAAAACCCTATCCGACCCATAAGGATAATAAAGGTTAGGTAAACACATGACCAAATATAATATAAAATTTTACGTAATCATCATAGTACCAATACAAATGAATTTTGAAATAATTTTTTTTTCCCGCGAATTAATTCCAACTTCCCCGAAATTTGGTAATTTTTAAAAAGTGACAACACCGGTTTTATTATGAGCGAATAGCGATACGACCACATGCCGCGTGCCCTGCCGCCCGCCGCCTCCGCCGCCTCCGCCGCCGCGCGCGGTAGGGTGGATAACGCAGATTTATTAAGTTACCTCTTTTTGCGAAATAATATTTATTTTTTTAGGTGGATTTTTTTTTTAAATTTAGCCCGGTTTTGTATGCATTCGTAGAATCAGTTATCGATACCTAACAAAACCTTCACGGGTCGGACAGGGTTTTCTTAACATACTCTATAAACAATACTAGTATACTTAAATGAGAAAAGCCTGAGGCATTTTGTGCCATAATTTTTGTATATTAAGCGCCTCGCGCATTTTTATCATTTATACTAGTATTGTTTATATACTATTGTAAATTATTTTTAACTTTTTAGTTTGATATTTTTTAAAGCATGTTTTTTAGATTTTTAAACTATATTTTTTAATAACTATAAACTAGTGCTTGATGGTAACCAGTGATGCAATCGTTGATGCCAAGCCGCGCTAGTTTATTAAGAGCCTATACCTTACTCAAAAAAACTGAGTGAATAGTAAGGAAGGCAGTTGAGCGAGGTGATGCAATGTTAAACCCAACAACACGACCAACGATGTTGCGCCAGAAGGAGATTGATGTGGAGACTCCACGACCAAACTCCAGACACAATAATATTCGGCGCATCGTACCCGGCACACAACGCAACACAACTACTCAGACCCATTCTCTGTACGGCTTCACCAGACATCCGACTACGACGAATCGCTTGGCGGCAAGACTTTGTCTGGTGGGTGGTAATTTCTGCCGGCAGCCTTACCAATAGTACAATTAGTACAACTTATCAATAGTATCTTAGTTATCAAGCACCTGGCACATTGACAGGCCTACTTATAAATGCCCATATATGTGAAATAAAATATTTTGATTTTGAAAAGCTATTTCACAATAGTTTCTTTCTAAAAATACTGTATTTGTTACATCATAAATTGAGAGTGATTCGCTTTTCAATTGCTTGCGTAAGAATAAAGTATTTATAATAGAGATTGAAATTTCTACGATGTATTTATAGAAAATATTCTGAGGACAGGATAGATTTATAAAGGTCGAAATAACTCAGTAAGGGTAATTGAACAAAAACAAGTTACAGATGTTTCACTGCGTTACCTCGCGATCATAGTTCAGCTTGCTACCTCGTTGTGTAGCTTACTATCTCGTTGTCACCTCTATGTATATCAAATATATGACTAAAAACAAGCACGCCAATTGATGCTTCTTTACGATACATCGCGGGCTTTTTGGAGGTTTATCTTCAATGTCCACGTGAACACAAAATATTTCGTTTTTACATCAAATCGACGGCAAGTAGATATCGTCGATGTGATCGATCGATCTTCGATGGCTTGTTCATAAAGATTCTTCAAATCAGTTAAACGTATTTTTCTGTAGTAGGTACAGCAGTAATATGCGAATGAGCAACTGAGCTTTCAGTTAGTGCTGCAGTACAATTTACACATTCATTTCATTCATCATTTCAGCCGAAAGACGTCCACTGCTGGACGTAGGCCTCCCGCAAGGATCTCCATGACGACAATTTTTGCGCCTCCCGCATCCAGCGGTTTTCCATGACCTTCACCAGATCGTCGGACCACCTAATCGGGGGCCTACCCACGCTGGGTCTTCCGGTGCGTGGTCGCAATTCGAGAACCCGTCGGCCCCATCGGGCATCAGTCCTACGGGCAATGCGCCCGGCTCACTGCCACTTAAGTGTTGCAATTCTTCGAGCTATGTCAGTTACTCTTGTTCTTCTGTGGATCCACTCGTGTCTGATTTGATCACGCAGTGTAGCCTCTAGCATAGCCGTTTCCATTGCTCTTTGAGTGACCTTGAGCTTTCTTATAATGCCCATTGTATGCGACCACGTCTTAGTTCCATATGTCATCTGGCAACTCACACTGGTCGAAGACTTTTATCTTGAGACACTGCGGTATTTCGGACGAGAAGATACTACGTACCTTCTACGTAGCTTCCCGAAAGTGACCCAGCCGAAATTAATTCGACGTTGACCTCTTCGACGAGTCGGTACCACATGGGCATTAGACATGACTTTCGTCTTGTCCATGTTCATATTAAGACTGATTCGCTCGGAGGCTCTAATGAGGTCTTCGAGTATTTTACTCGGGTCCAGTCCTTTCCAGTCCAATACCTTGAAGACATCCTCCAATGCAGTAGTGAACAGTTTCGGGGAGATAACATCTCCCTGGTGACTACGCTGCACAGGTATTGGTTTCGAAGTCTGATCCTGTATTCAAACTGACGTGGTGGCATCCAATCAAAGGATTTTTCGTAGTCCACACACACCAAGCAAAGGAGTAGGTTATACCTACTCCTCAGTCTTATGTATAACCTGCGTATATATCAACAGTGCTATAGCCCTTTCGGTTACCGGCTTGTTCGGGAGGCTGGAAGTCGTTAAACCTGCAAGCGAGACGATTCGTGAGGACTCTCGAAAACAACTTAATTATGAACATGAATAAAGTGAGATGGGTCTGTAATTATCTGTCTGTCGCGGTGGTAGCCCAAAACATCGGCCGCCGGCAGAAGTTACCACCCACCAGACAAGGTCATACCGGCAAACGTTTCGTCGGGTTCCGGCATGATGTCTGGTGAAGCCGTACGGAGAGCGGGACTGAGCGTGTTGCGTTGTGTGCCGGGTACGGTACGCCAAATGTTGTTGTGTCGCGAGTTTGGTCGTGGAGGTTCTCCAGATCAATCTCCCTCTGTCGCAGCATCGTGGGTCGTGTTGTTGGGTTTAACAATGCATCACCTCGCTCAACTGCCGTCTTCCTTCCTATTCACTCAGTTTTTTTGAGTAAATAGGCTCTTAGTAAACTAGCGCGCTTCACCATCAACGATTGCATCACTGCTTGCCATCAAGCGGGATTGCAGTCAAGCACTAGTTTATAATTATAAAAAAAAGAAATATATTGTTGTTACACCTACATAATTACGTAGTATACATTCAATGATAGAAACGAGTGGAATGAAATTGGATTGCCTCCGGTATGGATATTGCTATTGTGGCTTTATGACTACTGTACAGACGTCGAGCAATTCACATAGATAGGTTAGACTAGATGGTCTAGAAAGGTTTGGAGCTGATTTTCACCGTTTTGAGAGCAGTGGTGATGAATTTACACAAATTAAAGCGCCTGATGGGATTGGAACCTACGACCTACAAGTTGTAAGTAGCGGCCTATACTGTTAGGCCAGCGCTGCTCCTAAAGGCAACTCATTTCATCTAAATGTGAAAGTTTTTATAAAATAGACTGGTTGGTATCATTTACATATATATTGTTGTCATACCTACACACCGATTTGTCGTGTTCCGGCATGATGTCTGGTGAAGCCGTACGGAGGACGGGTCTGAGCAGTTGTGTTGCGATGTGTGCCGGGTACGATGCGCCTAATGTTGTTGTGTTGGGAGTTTGGTCGTGGAGGGTCTTCAGATCAATCTCCCTTTGGCGCAGCATCGTTGGTCGTGTTGTTGGGTTTGACATTGCATCACCTCGCTCAACTGCCGTCTTCCTTCCTATTCGCTCAGTTTTTCTGAATGAATAGGCTCTTAATAAACTAGCGCGCTTTACCATCAACGATCGCATCACTGCTTACCATCAGGCGGGATTGCGGTCAAGCGCTAGTTTATAATTATTTAAAAAAAAAAACATATAACAATGATACTTAGAAACGAGTGGAATGAAATTGTATTGCCTCCAGTATAGATATTGTTACTGTGGTTCAATGACCACTGTATAAGAATCGATTAGTTCACACTCGATTAAAAGATAATCCATTAAAAAAAACATGACATACACCCTGTATACCGCAAAATTTTAATTTTGAAAACATTTACAATCAGATTGCAGTATCAATCTATCAAAAATACATTATTGACAGACACGTTTTGAATAACGAGAATTGACCTTCAGATTATTTGTAACCCTTTTTTAAAAAAAATCTCACATGAAAAATCTCGCACGTATGTTGTACCCACACACAATATTCATGGTGTTATTCCTCCCCAGTTGCCGTACGTGATGGGGATAGATTACGAGAGCAAAGGCGCCATGTTGCCGCCGCAGGTCAATATCTCCGAGCGAGGGGTCGTACCCACGACCTTGCAGACTTTTAGGTAAGCTGTTTACTTTTTCCATGTGTAAATTGTCCTGTTTGTTGAGAATGGCAGTTTGTATCGAACTCTTAACGATATTGATTTGAAATCCTACTACTCCTTTTTGTACTAAAATTGGGGTATGCAGGATTTAGTATCAGCACGAGTCGTGCGTCTTGTCGCTGTAACATATACAATACCAGTAGGCGCGGGCTTGCGCGCGGCGATCACAGGGACCTATAAGGACCAGGCCCGGGTAGCGTTATGTTCCAAAGAAATGTCAGTACATCGTGATGGGGTCCACGTACACTAATGCCTGCCAGGGCCTCAGGATGTTCGAAAGAGATACCGTGGCCCTTGGCGCACAGGCACGTGGAGGAACACGGGCGGGGTTTAGTCAGTAAAAGTCTGACACACCCTTCTGCTCCAGCCAGAGCGGGTGGGGTCATTTCTAACGTATGGCATACGTATTGAGTACTAACGTGTCTTTGGAATTTTTGCGGAGACGAGGCTGGACTCGTTCAACATCATCAAAGGAGTAGAATTGCATTCATGTCCAAGTTTGATATGTGTAGTAACAGTATAGTTTAGGCCCTTGCTGATAGAATGTATGCTACCAAGACCTACAAGGGGTGGTTAGAAAAAGCCGTCTATATAGATATTTGTTTTTTGGTGTGAAACAGAATTTAAATCGTGAGCTTATGTTTATATCTTTATTGTATTTTTAATTTTTTTTTTTATAATAAGTAAGTTATTTCGATCAGATCACAGCATACAATTTTAAAAATGAAAACATAATATGAATTAATTAATAAAATTGAATTAAAACACATACCCTATTTCCTACTAAAATAATTATAAATGAAGCAGTATGTGAGAATGTATGGATGTTTGTTATTTTTTTTACGCAAAAATTGAAACACAGATTTGGACCTAATTTGGCATAAAGGTGTTTTATAACTAGGAGTAGCGAATAGGATACTTTTATACTGATATTCCCACAGGATCGAAATTTACGCGAGTGAAACTGAGGGACACGGCTCGTAAAATTATAAAACAAGACCATAAAAACAATATGAATTGTGATCTATGTGAATCATACACCAGTGGTTCAGGTCCAGGGAATAAAATGCCAGAGGATCATTTGGTTTGCAATGAATACTTTTATTTATTTATTTTATTCAGTAGGTGATCATTTCCGTTGAGTATTCGAGAGAGGATGTCGTTCATCTTGTGAGTGAACATGAAGCCTTTGTTTCCTTAAGAACTTGACTTTTAAGTAGATTGGTTGATTTAGATTTTAGCATTGGTAATGAGAATGAGTCAGTATGAAATATTGGGCTATTTAAGCTGCGAATGTTCCTAGAATGTGCATGTCGTTGAATTGGGATTCAGTGAGTCATCATAGAATATAGACTCCTAAGCCAGTATCGACGAAACACACATAGATTGAGCAGAGTAAACTGAAATAGGGAATATTGATTCCTATAACCGTATGCCCTCTTGACTGCCAGGGCGTATAACTTACATTATGAATAGATACTTCATTTTGAACATTGTTGTTAGACGCAAGAATAATAACTTACTCTTTTTTGCCGATAGGAAATCATGAATTGACCTCTTCCGCTCTGGACAGAGTGGAAGGGCGTGTTAGGCTTTTACTGACTATAACCCACCCGTGTTCCTTCACTTGCGCCAAGGCCACAGGATCTCTTTCGGACAAACAACAGCCCTGGCAAGCATTAGTCTTCGTGGACCAGGTCACCTTTTTGAGACGCGCATGGAACAAAACGCGCCGTCGAGCCAGGTCTGGTCGTTATGAGCTGCTCTCTGCTCGCCGCCTGCAAGCCTGCGCTCACGGTGGCCGGGAGTTCCTCGGGTGGCCTCCTAAGGCGGATGACGGCGCGAAGGCGCTGAGATACGCTCTCTCTCGCTCTCCGCCTCCTCCTTTGCCAGCATCATTACTTCACAGAAAGAAGTGACGGCCTGCCTGCACTCTCGCCGCCGATCTCCGCCACGAGGTCACGGCGGTACTCCGCCCAAGCCGGGAAGACATCCACCGTACGCTCCGCCTTGTCCTCAGGGCGATCTCCACAGTATCAATACCTGGCATTTCCTCCCGCCTTATTCGGAACCGAAACCACCCGAAACAATCGTGTCCGGTGAGGACCTGCTTCAAGCGGAAGTTGAGCGCGCCGTTGCAACCACTCCTCAACAAGAGGATATATCGCCGCTATTGTAACGTGCCTAGTACTGGGTTGCGACAATCGCATTCTCCATGTCGCTATGAGATACGTTATACTGCGATTTCTCGCAGCGAAGATATGGCCTCCAGATCCCATGGCGAAGAATAATGTATCCAGGATTTTCTTTTTTGCTCGGTCTTCTCCATAGAAATCTTGATTTTTGACTAAGTGGCTGAATCTTTGACGGTTCAATGTTTCCTATAAAAGGCGTAATAGAAATGCTTTAAGTTTGATTTCATATAGTACACGTATTGTAAATCTTTTCATAAATTTTACTTACTACCCTTGTTATTCGTTCGTTCTACATTTAACCCATCTACCTTCAAAGCAATATTGACCACACATCTATCGGGCACACTTGTTCTATCTTTTTATCGATTGTGCTTGAGGTATATCTACTATATAGAGTAGCTAACATTCAGTAATAATATAAAAAAAATAAAAAAACTGAAACGTAATCAAATATCTCTGAGTTTATTAACAGTCTATTAAGACAGTTATTTAAGAAATACGATCAATTCCAGGAAATCCCGTTTTTAAATGTTTTTTAAAGATTTACTTTTAGTTTTATAATTACTTAGTTTTAGATTTACTTTTAGAATTCAATACAATTTAAAATTAAACAAGAGATAAGATTGGGAGACGACACACCCACGCCATTGTCTAGTTTTAGAAGTAGAATAATCATTTTATACGTATAATATTGACTTTTAACAAACAATCTTATAATTTTATATTCTCAGCGAATACTTTAGCTATCATAATGTATAGTATTAGCTAAAGGTCTCATAATGTCTGTAGACTAGGATTTTTGTTATAATCTGGACAAAGCGTTTCGCTTCTTCTTTTATACCGCGTACATCGAGGGACTGGAACAATTTGCCGGCGGCGGTGTTTCCGCCACACTATAATTTGAATGTTTTCAAGGCTAGAGTGAATCATCATCATATTCATCATTTCAGCCGAAAGACGTCCACTGTTGGACATAGGCCTCTCCCAAGGTACTCCACGACGACCGGTCCTGCGCCTCTCGCATCCAGCGGTTTCCCGCGACCTTCACCAGATCGTTGGTCCACTTTGTCGGGGGCCTACCCACGCTACGTCTTCCGGTGCGTGGTCGCCACTCGAGAACCCGTCGGCCCCATTGGGCATCGGTCCTACGGGCAATGTGTCCAGCCCACTGCCACTTTAGTGTTGCAATTCTTCGGGCTATGTCGGTTACTCTCGTTCTTCTGCGGAATAGGCTCTTAATAAACTAGCGCGCTTTAATATCGATCGCATCACTGCTTACCATCAGGCGGGATTGCGGTCAAGCGCTGGTTTATAATTTATATAAAACAAAAAAAAAATGTCCTCGCAAATGTAGGTACTCAGACAAGTAGGTAATAGACAAATTACTCACCTTTTTTTAAACTAACAACATCACAGTTGCCTATAAGTAAATAACATACACATTAAAAAAAATGAATGTTTTAGTTGTTATATATCCATATTACGAAACAGTTTTTTGTATATAATAATTAATACCTTTTTTCTCTTTCCCAGAGTTCGGTTACCATGCACCGGTAGCAGGAGTGCAGAAATCCTGGTCACTATGCAATTGAACATATCCGCACCTGATCGAGCGCATAAAGACGTACGGTTGATCTTCAAACGAAACAAGATTTGCTTGAAAGGTAATTTCTTAATTTATATGTACCTAGATATGGGTCTGTACCCGATAAAAACCCCAAAGTTGGGTAAATACCCATTTACACCTATTTTTACCTTTCCATTTTTTACCCACCCGCCAATCCCTATTTGTACGAGTACTTTATTATATATAACAACATTGTATTTAAGTATCGCTTCAATGCAGCAGAGATAAAACAAAACATAAAGAAACAACCTGAAATTACTGCCATCTTAATAAAACAGCAGGTACACTAAAGTGCTCAACCGTGTTCCTTTCCACTTGGTTTACGAAACCTTCGCCAAATAAAAACCAATAACAAACCGGAATAATAGACTTCTTAGTTTATAAGTATCAACATGAACCCTATGTAAAATACTGGTACGTAATTGGTTAAATCTAATCTTATCTGGTTTAATCCAGTTAGATTCGCAGCCAACCAGCAGGTAAAAAGCATAAATCATACCTACAGCTTCATTATTTTGCATTCATTGTGACTTGTGACAAACCAACAACGTTCATTGCGTTAATTACATTGCTGATCCGATATTTTTTTCAAACATTTGAAGGAACGTATTAGGAATATCATTCAAAATGATTCTAATTGTGTTAGCATAGTCAGGCTCAGCAGATAAAGATATAGATGATGACGCGTCAATGTTTTTTTTTTTAATAATTATAAACTAGCGCTTGACCGCAATCCCGCCTGATCGTAAGCAGTGATGCGATCGTTGATGGTAAAGCGCGTTAGTTTATTAAGAGCCTATTCACTCAGAAAAACTGAGCGAATAGGAAGGAAGACGGCAGTTGAGCGAGGTGATGCAATGTTAAACCCAACAACACGACCAACGATGCTGCGCCAGAGGGAGATTGATCTGGAGAACCTCCACGATCAAACTCCCAACACAACAACATTAGGCGCATCGTACCCGGCACACATCGCAACACAACTACTCAGACCCGTCCTCCGTACGGCTTCACCAGACATCATGCCGGAACACGATATATCGCTTGGCGGCAATGCTTTGTCTGGTGGGTGGTAACTTCTGCCGGCGGCCGATGTTATGGCCTACCACCGAGACAATTATTTAAGACATGACATTAGAAACCTCAAAAATAATAGTATTTCTTCACAATTCAATGGATGTTATTGTACATAAAAACTTTCATTTTTACATGCTTTTTATTAGCTTCACTTGTGTCTGTTTGCTTGTTTGTTTGTCCGTCTCTAACTCAATTTTTTTTTTCCAACCTTATTTTACATTAATTTGTGCAGGCAAAGTATTTTTAGTTTAGATTTAGATTTAGTTACTTGGGTAACACATCATTACAAATTTTAGCACTTGCTATTCTGTCTGTTGGAGACCAAGAAAAGTTTGGTAAAAACAAATGAGCACCACTTAAGCATTCGTGTTATCCGTATATTATTTAAAAAAAGAATATCGAACTAAAAAATTTAAAATAAATATATTTTAAATAACTAAAAAAACATGCTTTTAAAGGATATCAAACTGTGTTGTTACTACCTACCCTTACCTAGTGTTTTCTAAAATATTAGATTCATCATCATCATCATCATTATCAACCTTTTTATCGTCCCCCTGCTGGTCACAGGTCTCCTCTCATACAGAGAAGGATTGAGCGTAATCACAACGCTTGCTCAATGCGGGTTGGCGATTTCAGACTTAAAGTCCAGATTTCCTCAAGATGTTTTCCTTCACCTTCAGTCATTGGTGTCCAAGATATACTTAGAAAGTACATATAACTTTAGAAAAGTTACTTTGGTACTTGCCTGACCTGGAATCGAACCCGCGCACTCATACTTGAGAGGTTGGTGTTTTAACCACTAGGCCACCACGACTTCATGTTTGGCACATAGACAGTCTATAACCAGGAATAACACATTCTCCTACATACTTTTTATCTCAATATTCCCTTGGTATCTAAACTTATGCGCGTGAAATTGCGGGACGCAGCTATATGATCAGCCTGTAATGTTGCCACTGTTGGGACATAGGCCTTCTCTCGGTGAAAGGGAGCGGGGCAGCTGCGCAGCGGTCAACACGCCTGCCTGTGACGTGGAGGCCCCGGGTTCGATCCCCGGCCAGGTCATGATGGAAAAGGATCTTTTCCTGGCCTCGGTCTTGGATATTTATCTATATATGTACAGTGACCAGTGTATGGACCTGGATAAGTGAGAAACCTCCATAACTGGAACTCATGCTGAGGTCCCAACACTTTGGCACTGAATTACCTCTGTTAGTGGGACGAGGTAAGCCTCTATATTTGGGATTTGTTTTTTCGATTTATCATCATAGTGAGCTCTATAACTGAGACAGCGAGTAAATTTTATATGCATTAACCTCTGTAACTGAGATAACATTGTTTCGCTTTACTATCATTCAGATGTTTATTTGAAAAATGCCAAAGGAACCTCCGTAAATGAGACAGATATTTATTTATACCTGTATATCTGAGACACTGGGTAAGTGGAATACCTCTATAAGTGAAACGACATTGCAGGTCCCTTGATGTCTCACTTAACCAGGTTTCACTGTATCTATTATAAATATACCTAGTATCGTTGAGTTAGTATCCCATAACACAAGTCTCGAACTCACTTTGGGGCTAGCTCAATCTGTGTGATTTGTCCGTATATATTTATTTATTATTATTTACTTACATCACTTATTGATGGACTGTGTCCGGAACGAGTTTGATAGAAATTATTTGTTCAGGGTCTTGAAGCTCAACAGACTTGAAATAGGCACATTTCATAAGATCCTGGCTCGACCAAATGGCGATGATGCGAAGAGTCTCTTTAGGTTCATGGCCCGAATATGATAAATGTGTATTTAGGGTACGATGGGGCTGACATACGCATTGCCATAGGGATGTTTCCTGGGTAAAAAAAAAATGATTTTATTTAGTCCGTCATTCAGATTATAGTAAAATATTGGATACGTATATTGTGTTTTATCAAATTAATAAAAATTGACAAATATAAAAGGCATCACAGATCAGGAGTGGTGGCTGGTGACGTCACTGGTCGGTAAAAAGTGTAGCGTGCAGTGACGTCACACGAGTTTTCAACGCACTGTGTCGTCTTCATTATTTGTTTATATGAAAAAAGAAAAAATATGTGCCTAGTATTTTTTGGAAATCTGACTGACGAACTAATTAGTTTTTTATAGTCAAATACCCTATTATAAATCTCCCTAAACAAAAAAAAAAAAAACAGCTAGTGTGTATAATAATAATAACATAAAAAAAAACAATGTTTAAAAGTAGAGACAACATTTCTTTCATTCTTCAGCCAGCTAGTCAGAGATAAAATACACCGCGAAAGCTCTATTATTAACGTTTCCTTTGTTTTTGATTTTCCCGACTTTGTTTACAACAGTCTTTTATACACTCAACCTTCTACAACATTCGGTCAAGTGGAAACGTTATTCGCCCAACATAGTCTTAAAACTGGATTTCATTATTCAAGGCCCTGAACTTCGGGCAAAAACCATTACTGTGGAAAAGTCTTTAGGTTTCATTTACTTGTTAAGTAGTTTTGCAGTTATTTCTTACACAAGTCACGTTTACTGAGCCAAGAAGAGCTCTTCTTTAGTTTATTTGAAATATTAAAGGTTCTCATGTGGAATATTTCTTGTTTGCTTGCTTTATTATTCTTTGGCGGGATGCGTAGGAATTTTACCAGCAGTATCATATATTCTAGCCAGTCATAGTGTCTGTATTTCTAAATCCTGTGTATGTATTTTGATGTACCAAAATGAATATGGGACAAAACCCGCCTCACATTTTAGCACCCACTGCAACTCCTGGAAGCCTGAATCAACAGTGAAGACCGCCAGAAAAACGCCGAGCAATGAAGCTTGACGAGTCCCGGAGAAACGATTCAATTGTCTTGGGTTCCGCAATGAAATTAATCAGAAAAGAATAGCGGAGGAGTAACAAAAAATATATTTTTTCCACTTCCCTCCATAACAAGCAGGAGCCAGAACAGAACAAGGCCAATCGGCACAAAGGGATATTATTGCAACTGGGAAAAGCCCAGATTGCCAAGCACCACGGAATAAAATTTGATTAAGTTAATGGGTCCTAAGTAGGTATGTGCTGTTAACAATTGATTCCAATAAAAGGCGCCCGAACACACGGAAATTGGTTCTAGTTTCTACAAGGTCCGTATAAAATGAACAATAGTCTTAACCTAGGTTAGTACCTAATTAAAACAAACCTACACACCATTAACATCCCTGTTCAATATGCTCATCGGTCTCGCAACACATGGAGTTCACTGAACCTACTGAGCAGAAAGATGTCGGGTCTGTGGCCAAAAATGTAAATTTGAGCTTCTGCATAGAAATATGCAAAGCCTCCTACTTCGATAATAACTTAACATCAATATATAAATCATTCTGATAAAGAAATGCAAAAACTGCAATTCCATTTCAAATACTCACATAAAGCTATTGAAAAACTGACAAACTGCCAAACTTTCGTTCCCCCTCCGAACAAATCACTTTATAACTACAATTGCCACTAAAACGTACTACGATGGGTGCAGAGTTTGACGTTATTCACCGCAATAATAATAACAATAAATTATTGAAAGAAGGGTGTTATATAGTGTGAAGACAAAAATACGTCAGTAAATGAAAAAACTTCGACAATTTAATAGGCAGTAAAGTATCCCGGTATCTATGGGTATGCAGATGACAGCACAGTTGTGGAGAGATACCTGCCGGATGCTCGGGCTAGTAGGGAATCAATCCGGTCCGAGAGGCCATGGTAGAGCGAACGAGTGTTGCACTTCAGGCAGTCTCCGAATGGGGCAATGCCAATCTTGTAGCATTCAATGCCGCCAAAACGCAGGCGTGTCTTTTCACCGCCAAAAGGAGCCCGTTCACCTTGGCTCCTACTTTTCGGAATGTATCGTTGGAGTATACCGACCGCCTTCAGCTTTTGGGTATTGAGATTCCCTCGAACCTAAACTTTGGGCGGTTCATTGAGTCCAAGGCCAAGGTGGCTGCCAGAAAACTTGGTGTAATCGCAAAGGTCCGGCAGTACTTCACACCAGGGCAGCTTCTAATGTTGTACAAAGCACAGGTCCGTTCGTGTGTGGAGTACTGCAGCCACATTTGGGCTGGTGCTGCTAAGTGTCACCTGGCCACTTTGGATTCAGTGGAGAGGCGTGCGAAGAGGCTGATTGGTGACCCTGATTTAACTCGAGTTGGTCTCCAAAGCCTAGAGCACAGGCGTAGAGTAGCCAGCCTTTCGGTGTTCTATAGGATACATTCTGCGGAGTGTGCGAGGGAATTGCACGATTTAATTCCCCCATCTCCGTTCCACCATCGGACGACCCGTCGTACGGCGAGTTTCCACCCTTATGTTGTTAACACCTCTACGATCCGGACGAAGCGTTTCGCCTCCTCCTTTATACCGCGTACATCGAGGGACTGGAACAATCTGCCGGCGACGGTGTTTCCGTCGGACTACAATTTGAGTGTCTTCAAGGCTAGAGTGAATAGGCTCTTAATAAACTAGTGCGCTTTACCATCAACGATTGCGTCACTGCTTACCATCAGGCAGGATTGCGGTCAAGCGCTGGTTTATACTTTAATAAAAAAAATAAAAAAAATATTAGCCAAAATTTAAAAAAAACTTATTGTTATAAACGAACTAAGTAGTAGTGATCGAAATCAAAAGTAATTTATTTAAATTAGGGTGAGGAGGGCTGTCCAAAGCGCCTGCTTTTGGGAGCAAGGAGTGGCGGCCCAACAAACTCCTCAGCAATAGATTTTGTCAATCTTTTTCTTTATAGTGTGGAGGCATGAGGAACACGGAGTAAAGTTCACTCATCCTCCATAGAAAAGGGAGGATCCTCCGACCAGACGGATGTTATGTCTGGCGGGCACTTGCCCAACGGTTGAAGTTGGGAAGTTGTATATATGCTAAAGGCACGGTAAACTCGGCTTGCGAGATGTAGAATTCGTGTGATGTCGGTATGACGCGTTGTTTATTTGTGGTATTTGTAGGTACCGCTACAATAGTGGCTGAACTACATATGCAGTTTATGCTTTACCAGACCTAATGACAAAAAAGTAGCAGATAAATATAAAATATAATGCTGAGAAGTATTTTAAATTAGATATTTATCTTAAGTATTTAAACAGATACAAAACCCTAATAGTGTTAATTTTAATAAATTAATGTAAATTTATTCCATTTGACATATTTAAATATTTTTATGCCAGTCCATGGTGAAATATATAAGATCTTAGCTTTATTTATAAGACTTTGATGTACCATGTTTTAAAACAAATAAATAATTATATTCAACTCAATCTGAAACATTGTTTCACACACTGAAACTCGATGGCAAAGTTATATACTTATATGAAAACTCCTTTCTGGTACTGGTAACAAAGGAGTCTGTATACATAACTTATTTATCTATACCTAAAGATTAGACAGAATATGCCAGTATCTAATCAAAAACAATGACACTGGCATTATATTATTATTATTTTTATAATTATAAAGTGCTTGACTGCAATCCCGCCTGGTGATAAGCAGTGATGCAATCCTTGATGGTAAAGCGCGCTAGTTTAATAAGCCTATTCACTTTAAAAACTTATTGAATAGGAAGTAAGACGGCAGTTTAGCGAGGTGATGCAATGTTAAACCCAACAACACGACCAACGGTGCTGCGCTAGAGGGAGATTGATCTGGAGACCTTCCACGAACAAACTCCCGATACAACAACATTTGGTGCATCGTACCCGGTACATACCACAATACAACTACTCAGACCCGTCCTACATTCGGCTTCACCAGACATCATGCCGGAACACGACGACTCGTTTGGCGGCAATACTTTGTCCGGTGGGTGGTTACTTCTGCCGGCAGCGGATATTTTGGCCTCCTACCGAACAATCCTTATCTGTGCTAAATCAACAATTTCACTTGAGGGGAGGGGCTCATGGCTGGAATTGCATGACTTAGACTCTGGTAGCTGCGATAAGTTCATGGATGGGTGACCATCCATGATTAACCCCTCCATACCACGGAAAGCACGTCATCAATGTCGCTCCATGTAAAAGTCTAGTTTCATGTACTTATTCTGTTGTCTAGTGTGTGAGAAATGACCCCTGTGTCTTTATTCTAAGTGATAAAATAGCAGATAATTTTCATCTACGTGTTTTACATGAATCGCCTTTCGTCTAAACGAGTCATGATCCTCAAATAACAAATAAATGAACATCATATCACACAAAGTTACACACAAACTCCTTTCAAAGCAATAATCGAAAACAATAACGTTGGCAGTGTATCCTTATCGGTGCTAAGTCAGAGTTTCGGCCCACAAATCACTCCTCACACTCTTTATTAGCATGTAGACGGGAGGCGCAACAGGATATTCTTCAGGGGATGGAGACGTATCGAGAGGGCGATATTAGGGTTGTCACAGGGAGTAATTGTAGGATGTTATGGGTAATGAAACTGGTGTTAATATGTTATGTGATAAGCGCTCTACACTCCAATAACATTTTGCCGGCGGGATAGGTTGGCGGCAACAGTCATTGCAAGTCTTTTTGCCAGCGGCATATCAGCGGCTCGACATCAGAAACTTATTTGACAGTTAAAATAAAATACTAGCCGTCACTACATCTGAAATGTCACGGACAACTGAGCGCTTGCGTACGCTAGCCGCCGGCAAGCCGCCGACGTGTCGGAGGGTAACACGCGCTGGCAAAGGTTGCCGACATGCTACTTTCTACTGTAGACTGTGTCAAGGTTGTGTTGGCGGGCTGTGTCGGCGGGTCGGCGGCTTTGGCGTGTAGTGCGGTATATGGTATAAAAAAACTTAGCATACGAGTACGCGCATATAGCGAGATAAGTTTGTTGAAATCCTTTTAATGATTTAGTTGACTTATTAGTCTAGTACTTAGTACAGTTTTTGTATTACTCGTTTGTCATTAAGTTCAGCTGTTGTTTATTATATTTCATTAAAAATTAACAAAATAATCTATCATTTTGGTATACCAGATTTTTTTAACGTTATTAACTAGTGCTTGACTGCGATCTTGCCTGATGGTAAGCAGTGATGCCAATCATTGATAGATCTATCTAAGATACACCCTTAAGTCTTTCTAGTTAATTTAACTCAATCAATCTGATTAGCTTTTTCTTAATATGTTAGGATCGAATAACAGTATTTTACAAGCCTGACCTCCTACTGCTTCTTTGAATCCAGTTACTAATTAACTCAATACCCCTTGGTAAAACTAGTTGGAAGACTCTTCAAGTATTGGGTAATGAAATAGCTTTAATAAGACCGGTTGTAAAACTTTCAGGCTTCTGACGACCTATAATGGCTGCCAAAGATCCACAATTAACAGCCAAAGGCTTAACGTGAAAACACAGAAAGCCATACATTGAAAGAATAAAAAAAATTGGAATGGTATCCCTTCGCGATCGCAGACGCCTGCTAGATCTATGCTTCCTTCATAAATTATTTAATGGAATAATACAATGCAGTTACCTTTTGCAAAGTTTTTCTATGTCAGTTCCAAGAATTTACCCTAGGGCTAAAAAAAATATAAAGGTATTTGATACATCTTTCGTGAAAACTAATCTCGATTTACAATCCCCAATTATACGAATGAGTAAAGAATACAATAATGCTGTAATAAACACACCAGACCTTGATTTATTCACCGACAAGCTAGCAATATTAAAAAAAAAAACAATCAATCACACTATCCTTGTCAACTGTTATGTTCTTATATGATTTAATTAAACACTTGTGTTCATTTTGTATAATCGTTTACTATATTCACAAGTACAAGGTGTCGTCCACACAGTTACAAAGAGAATGAAGCCGACATGCATATAGTGATGTGACTTCAGTACATCTTACGAAATTTTTTGTATTTTATATTTTCTTAACTTTGTTGTAAATATTTGTCACTGTCTGATTCACTATACTCTGTCTTGTTTGTATTAGTCTTAGTGTAGCGTAATATATTTTTCGAGGCATCAAAATATACAATATGTAAAGAAAACCCTGTCCGATCCGTGAAGGTATTGTTAGGTATCGATAACTGATTCTACTAATGGGTACAAAACCGGGCTAAACTTAAAAAAAAACATCCCCCTAAAAAATAAATATTATTTCACAAAAAGAGGTAACTTAATACATGTGCGGTAAGCAATCCTTCCGCGGGCGGCGGGGGGCAGGGCACGCGGCACGTGGTCGCATCGCTATTCGCTCATAATAATAGCGGTGTTGTCACTTTTTTAAAAATTACCCAATTTCGGGGAAGTTGGAATTAATTCGCGGGAAAAAAAGATTTTTTCAAATTTCATTAGTATTGTTTCTATGATGATTACGTAAAATTTTATATTATATTTGGTCAAGTGTGTACCAAACCTTTGTTATCCTTATGGGCCGGACAGGGTTTTCTTTATATATTGTATAAATCAAAGCTATGTACGCCGTAATTGTCATGTAGGTACATGTGTCCTTTAGTTATTAAGATCACTCTAACATAAGTCTCATCATCAGACATCTCTCATTCACGGACCGACTGTTGAATATCTCCTCTGATTTTTGTGTTTAGCGGCGGTGAACGCTGCCGTAAACTTAAAATAAACGGAACGCGACTATAGTAGTGTGGGTCCTTCCACTGACCGCCGTACGACGTGGTGAGACACTTTCTTTCAAACTGGCAAGCTAGCGAGTCGTGGCCATGATCTTTTAACGGTCAAAAAAAATGTAATTATTTTTAAGTATTTAAAGTAACCCCCGGGCATTTAGGCCTCAAAATTACTAAAATCTGCCTGTGAATTGCGTCTATGAGCGCCTTCCCGTGATCTCGTCTGATGGTCTACGAACTCCGCATCTGAAGGTTGGAGGTAAGTGGTTTGTCGCTTATAGCACTTTAATCGGAAGAATCCTTCTATCACACCTTTACTTATAGCTTCTAATATATTGCTACCCTAAATACAGTCCACTTGAATCTTGTTTAAAATCTTTCGTGGTGGGCACGTTGCCGCCACACTGACAGTGTCAATCGTATCGACCTGATTGATCAACCTGTGCGGCTATTATAATTTAATCACAAGGCACTCTAGTTAATTTAAATTTGAGTACGAAGACGAAATAGTAAAAAAAAACAAATATTATTTCTCATATAGTAAAAAGTAAAAACCCTATGACAAAAAATCTTTGAAAATCCTCGGTAATCCATGCGTTACAATAATCTCACGAAAATCCCTCGCCAGCCCTACGAGCCCCTCCTTTAATGTGT
The DNA here is from genome assembly GCA_037179545.1 of Sesamia inferens. Classification (NCBI taxonomy): domain Eukaryota; kingdom Metazoa; phylum Arthropoda; class Insecta; order Lepidoptera; family Noctuidae; genus Sesamia; species Sesamia inferens. Next base: position 8,292,750 of record CM073923.1, on the reverse strand, counting down.
TTACAAGACGGTATCGATTGTTCCATTGTACTTTTTATTTGACTTGGAAATGTTCCTGTTCCTTTTACATGCGGTAGCGTTTCTTTCTGTTTATTTTTTCGTCATTTTCCTCTTTAGGGTTAACGTAATTCAAAATTATGAACGGGAACCCATCATAGATCACTTCGTTATCCATTAGTTAAGACCCTTTTACTTAGGAACGCGTAGAGTTATGAAGTTAAAATTAATGTCAAGTACTCGGGTCTGCAATTACTTGAAGCGGTAAAAGTATCTAACTTCTAAGTCAACGCAATCAAAATATATGGTCATTTATATTCCGTCTACATATACTGCATATTTTTACACTAACAAGGGGTTTATAACCTTAAGGGAGTATCCCGTTGAGCAAGAATGATAAAATTTGGCAAGAAGCCGTGTCATGGAATATGTGGAAGGAAAAAGTTCGAAAACCGTAAATGATTACTCACCTACACATTCTTATAAAGTACGGAACCCTTTAGAGTGCGATTCGTACTTGACCGGTTTTTAATAAAGATGCGAGGTTTATTTTAGGCCACATCAAAAGATTCATAATTTTTCGTGTTCAGTATGGTAATTTTTATCGTCTTGAGGATCTTCTAATTGGTATTCAGCTAGGGTACATATGTTTATAGACGTGATTATTTTACATGTAGGTTCTTGAATTTCATTGACGAACATTTCATTGGCGAGGGAGTCGCATTTCTACCTAAAAATACTCTGAAGGCAACATGCTATTAAAATTTGGAATAAGATTAAACATTTAAAAAAAAACCTTTTTTACAGTCCGTTCAAGAGATTTTGACTTCTATTGCGTTTATGGTATGACAAATGATAGCTGCATCAAGCAGTTGGCATTGTAACCACTTTTTTAAATGCCATTCTTATGTCTACGGAATAAATGTCAAAATGTAGATACTTAATGAGGAATTGGTTTTGATTGCTTGTTCAATTTTTGTTTATGCATATTTCTTCCCTGTAGACTAATATTATGACTGGATCAATGTTTTTTACCTTCCCTTGTTTAAATATTCAGCCCCTTAATGTTTATGGTAAATGTAATTAAGAAGGCAGGCCAGCGCCACACTTCTTGAACTCAATTACTTTATTACAACTTCAATTTAAACTAATATTAACTTTATTTTGATAGCAATTTAGTTTTTTTTTATATACGCCGTAGCAGCTAAGAGATGACCAGTTCCCTCTGACGGCGTCCGTTCACGAACATGACGTATGGATCAGCATCATTCAGCTCAACCATATTGAAGGGAACCTAATGACCCAACACACACGCCACCACAAGCGAGACATTTGAGTGAGCATGACATACTCTCAACAGCCATAGCACAATCAAGTCAATAAAAGACTAACCCAACAAATAGATGCTTTACAGCAAGTAGATCGTGCTCACACGTGTTCCATGCAATTATACAATACTAAGAAATTAAATCTACACAATGCAAATACAGTTTTGTCCAAGGTTCAGCAGCTCCAATGGTGTTCCCGAATGCTAAGTTTAGCTCCTGTGTAGCTGCACCAGTGCCGAATACCCCTGTCAGCGATGCAATTCCGTAACGTACAATATGCCTGGCTACATAGTGTGTACTGGCTTTGAGTTAAAAAAAAAACAAACAATTGCAAATTTAAACTACAAGAGGAAAAATCAAAGAACAATCAGTGTAAGCGTAGAAATCGGACGCAGCTCAAGCCCAAGCCTTTTTGTCGTCAATATAATCTTTAACACTATAAAATGCTTTCTGACACAACTTACGTTTAATGAAGGATTTGAATTTATTCAGGCTCAGATCTTGAACCACCTCTGGAAGTCTATTGTAAAAATGTATACATTGGCATCTAAAAGATCCACCTATTTTCTTGAGCCTTGTTGTAGGTACAATAAATTTGTGCTTGTTCCTAGTATTTATATTATGGACATCACTGTATTTTTTAAACAGTTTTATATTTTTATGAGCATACAAAAGATTTTCATAAATATATTGAGACGGCACGGTTAGTACATTAATCTCTTTAATTTTTTCTCTGAGAGAGTGTCTCGGACTTAATTTATAAATTGCATGAACAACTCGTTTCTGCAAAACAAATATTGTTTGAATATCAGTGGCATTTCCCCACAACAGAATGCCGTACGACATTACGCTATGGAAATAGCCAAAGTACACTAAACGGGCCGTCTCAATATCAGTCAAATTACGAATTGTTTTAACTGCGTATGCAGCAGAACTTAGTTTTTTTGACATTTTTTCTATATGTGGACCCCATTGAAGCTAAGCATCCAGAGTTATACCCAAGAACACTGTGCTGTCTTCAGATTCCAATTCTTCGCCCTTTATCAACACTTTAGTTTTCACCTGCCTAACGTGAGGTAGAGTAAACTTAATGCATTTGGTTTTTTTCTCGTTTAAGAGTAAATTATTAACATTAAACCAGTGGACTACTTTGGAGATCGCGCTATCTACATCACCAGTGACCCGCTGCTGACGTTTAAGTTTAAATAAAAGTGAAGTGTCATCTGCAAACAACACTATATCGTGATCTTCGCAGGATTGCTGGTAATAATAACTCGATGCGAGTTGCCGAGATTCAAGTTGAATGGTGTGAAATGCCTATGTTCAGCAGGGGACTCCTACAAGCTGATAATGATGATGATGTACTGACATCTGTATAAAAAGCCGTACGGAGGACGGGTCTAAGCAGTTGTGTTGTAATGCGTGCCGGGTACGATGCACCCAATGTTCTTGAGTCGGGAGTTTGGTCGTGAAGGGTCAGGTCAATCTCCCTCTGGCGCAGCATCGTTGGCCGTGTTGGGTTTAATATTGCATCACCTCGCTGAACTGCCGTCTTCCTTCCTATTCAATAAGTTTTTTTAAGAGAATAGGCTTAATAAACTAGCGCGCTTTAACATCAACGATTGCATTGCTGATTACCATCAGGCGGGATTACAGTCAAGCACTAGTTTATAATTATTAAAAAAAATGGAAGACATTCGAGGAAACATAAATTTTATGGCGTATCGATTTTCTCATAAGCGTATTGTTCGACGCCCTTTCTTTTAAGTGATTAGTTTGGTAGTAAGACAAACATACTAATGACATTCAAATGTAAAGTATGTGTGTGTGTGTGTGGAATATAAGTATAATCTATACTTAATATATGAAGCTGAAGAGTTTTTTTGTTTGTTGAACGCGCTAATCTTAAGAACTACTGGTCCGATTTGGAAAATTCTTTTTGCGTTGTATAGCTCATTAATCCAGGAAGGCTTAAGGCTATATAACATCACGCTGCGACCAATAGGAGCGGAGCATAACCAACTTCACGCGAACGATAACTTTTTTTTTATTAATTAAAAAAAAATAACGAAGTCGCTGGCGGCCGCTAGTTATGTATATTACTAAAGTGAATTTCGATGAGTCTTATTTATTTATTTTTTTGTTGATCACCGACCACTGTTGCTTGTGTTACTTAAATTTGAGTTAAATAAATTTCTTCTATAAAGCCAATATAACAAAACAGTTTTTTGAACTGACATTACAAGTGGAACAAGGATAAAATATTTATTTGGACCATTTGGACTCATACACAAAGATTATAAATCTAAACTAAATAAAACACAATCAAAAACAAAAATATCTTTACCCATTTTATCTTTTTCTTCTTACACCCACTCATTGCGGTCGATAACCTCACAATAAAAAGAAGTTATTTATCGATACGCGTTATGTCTACGAACTGTTGCTAGTTTATTTCATTTGATCTAAACACTGGCGGAATTCAAGGCTTTCGCCTCTCTGGAAAGAAGCGAAATGTAATCCAACTCGCAGTTTACTGGTTTTTACATGGCTTCGAACTTTTAGATCCTTTTTTTTTTTTAATTATTATAAACTAGTGCTTGCTGCAGTCCCACCTGATGGCAAGCAGTGATGCAATCGTTGATGGCAAAGCGCGCTAGTTTAGTAAGAGCCTATTCACTCGGAGAAACTGAGCGAATAGGAAGGAAGACGGCAGTTGAGCGAGGTGATGCAATGTTAAACCCAACAACACGACCAACGATGCTGCGCCAGAGGGAGATTGATCTGAAGACCCTCCACGACCAAACTCCCAACACAACAACATTTGGCGCATCGTACCCGGCACACATCGCAATACAACTGCTCAGACCCGTCCTCCGTACGGCTTCACCAGACATCATGCCGGAGCACGACGAATCGCTTGGCGGCAAGACTTTGTCTGGTGGGTGGTTCTACTTCTGCCGGCGGCCGATGTTCTAAGAACGATTTCCTAAATGTTTTTCATACCATTGGAAAAAAATATAGTCATTTCAAATTTTCCACCTGAATCAAAGATTCATGCTATTCGCACTTCTCGTTCGTCCTCAATAAACTTGAGAACTTCCTAATGGTAAAAGTCTTATCCCTTAGAGCCACTGTGTCCATAATCGGTTGAGTAGCTTCGGAAATTACCTGTAGCCAGCTGAAAGTTTGTAACAAGGTTTATAAAGGTTTACCTATGTTGTTAGGGCAGTACTTGTTAGCTACGGTTCGATAGTACAGTTGATTATACAAGGTTAGTTTCTGTTTACCCTAAACTTCTTTATGGGCGATTGTCCTGACCTGCTCATCGTTTTGTAGTCATCGTACTCATTATTAAAATAGACCGTATTGCAACAGTTTCAGTATTGTAGGGATAGTAGAAAGGCGCTGATTAAATTATTTGATTGTATTACGCTACAACTTTTTCTAGGTGGTAGGCCATAACATTGGCTTCTGGCAGAAGTTAGCATCCACCAGACAAAGTCTTGCTGCCAAACGATTCATCATGTTCCGGCATGATTTCGGGTGAAGCCGTACGTAGTTGTGTTGTGAAGTGTGCCGGGTCCAATGCATAAAATTATGTGTCGAGAGTTTGATCGTGGAGGGTTTTCAGATTAATCTCCCTCTGGCACAGCATCGTTGGTCGTGTTGTTGGTTTAACATTGTATCACCTTACTCAAGTGCCGTCTTGCTTCCTATTCACTCCTTCTTTCTATTCGCTATTCCTATTTATTTCCTTCCTATTCGTTAGTACAAGCCGTATGGAGGACGGGTCTGAGCAGTGGTGTTACGATGTGTGCCGGGTACGATGCGTCAAATATTGTTGTGTTGGGAGTTTTGGCCGTGGAGGGTCTCCACATCAATCTCCCCCTGGCGCAGAATCGTTGGTCGTGTTGTTGGGTTTAATAGTATATAGTGTGTTGGGTATTGCACCACCTCGCTTAACTGCCATCTTCCTTCCTATTCACTATGGTTTTTGTTTTAAGTGAATGGGTTTAATAAACTAGTGCGCTTTACCATCAACGATTGCTTCACTGCTTACCATCAAGCGGGATTGCAGTCAAGCGATAGTTTATAATTATTAAAAAAAAAAAATAGTTTACTAGCGGTTATTCTTAAGGCTTGTGCGCCCATGTTCTCCTGTATTGAAGCGCTTGTATCGCCTCTCATTTCGGACTGGTATAGTGCCTCGATCTCCTCAGTGACCGACAGTACGGGTGTCAGTAGGGTCTTCCTTCCTATTTACTCAATTTTTTTGAGTGAATAGGCTCTTAATAAACTAGCACGCTTTACCACCAACGATTGCATCATTGCTTACCATCAGGTGGGATTGCGGTCAAACAATAGTTTATGATAATAAAAAAAAACTAAACTAACACTCTCACCGCCAAGCATGTATACAGTTTGCCAAAGCAGCAGGCCATGTGGGCGGCGCGCCGCCCATCCCATTTCTTTAGTGACCCGCCAAGCTTAATTTTAGAGAACTTTTACGGCACGCCAAGTGGCACGCTGGCAGGACACGCCATATATTTTATCAGCGGGCCGTGTGGTCCGCTGTGACCCGATGAATTCAAATAGATTTTTTGGTTTTGGCTTGCCCGATACAGAGTCAAAACCAGTTGTATCGAAAAATGTATTAAAAAACCTACCTATGAAAAAAAAAACGAGGAAAATCAGACTCTTTTGCCATGACTATTCAGTTGGTAATTAACTAAGAAAAACCAGTTTCCCAAGACGATATTTATTAATATTTTGCTCAAAAAAATCAGCTTACAAAATTTAAAAAGAATCAAACTTTGGATACATCAGACAAAAATATTATTTTAAATGAATTTCTGCGTAGCATTCCGTACAAACACTAGGTTGCGTTGGGCATTTCACACAGACAGTTTTCACTTTCTTTGTCTTGTTCCTGGCTTCTACGGCTGGTAGACCCTGAGCTCGGTATCTTTCGTAACAGTGAATGCATCTTCGGCGAACTAGTCTTCCTCTATGATCATTGAGTGTTGTTTTGCTGAATTTATGTTCTGACTGCCTATTTGAGCTCGCTGCTGAGCCTTGCCTAGGGGTCAATCCTAACATCTGTAGACACAGGTTTTCCCTGAATTTAGTCACGGTATATTTCTTGCTACTAAGCCGCTTGTGCTGTTTATAAATGATGTAGGCATTCGTAACAGCTGTAGAAAACAATACAGATTGCGATGAACCCGATGCATGCGATGGTAGATAGTCGAGATCGCTTTCGGAATCCGACATGTTGCACACGCGTAAGAAAAAGCGCACGAAAACCCTTTAGCAGCAGGCTACATGGGCTGCGCGCGGCCAACTGACCTAATTACAGTGATGGCCTGCATATTTGATTTATTGACAGTTAGTAACGGACAAAAATGCAAAAGTTTTAGCGCTAAATTTTTGGTGCGCCGGCCGCCCACATGGCCTGCCGCAGCAAATAAAAAAATCAATAATAGCTTGCTGCACTAGAATTTACGTGGGCGGCCGGCGTACCACATGGCGGTGAGAGTGCTAAATGAAAAATCAAACTAAAGTTAAAATTGAAATTAAGTTTGAAACATAAATAAAATTTGAATTCAAAAGTTTACCCAATAATAACTATTATAAAAGAGCGGACACCAACTCAGGCATTATTTGCTTAAAGGAAGGTTTAATCACCAATTCTGATTTTGTTTAGTATGTTCAAAAATGAAATGATTCTTGATTTTGATTCGATATTATAGTGCACAAGTGTATCCTCAGACATAGATTCACTCTCCTTCGCTCACTCTTATATTTCGATGGGACAGTATGCAATGCCACACGACGGGGAGAGATCAGAGCAGGACCAACACGCACGTTTAAAAAGGAATTTAAGTGGGACCAAAGTTGACCAAAAAAAAATAGCTGTTCTTTAATTCACAAGCAAAAAATTAACGGACATCATTGTGTTAAGCGTTTCATTTCAATGGATTTACATTTAAAGGATTAATTTAAAAGGAGATACATTTAAAGGATATATAAAAAAAATGTTTGTTAAACTACTGTTTATTTTAGAATATTAATGAAAGACACATTACTTTGCGGGCAGAGATTGTAAAGAAAAGACAGCAGCACATCAAGCTACAACCATCTGTCGAATTTCTTTATTAGATTTTCAACTTTATCGCTAAAGTAGTAAGAGTCAATATTGGCCGGAAATATTTGGCAGTTTTGGATAGCTTGTCCTGCCTGCTGCATCGTCCATAATTGAAACAGGAGCCTTTCAAAACCGTTCTACTACTTAGTCTAAATTGAAACTTAACAGGCAATATCCTCACTTTTTCTAGCTCATCCACCTGTAAATCGTTCACGGCTTTAATATTAGGGGAGGACGTAATAAAGGCAGAGTATCCAAGCTCATTATGTCACCATTATACACCCTCCTTTATTTCCAAGTTTTTTATTACACTCGGTATTCAATTTAGTAGGTATAAGCGGTGGGTGCGTTTTCTTTTATATGATAGCCTTAATATTGTCGTAGCATTTTCTCTTATTGTTTAAGAGTTATTCATATATTTTATATGTTTCAAATTAAATAAATATTGAGTGAATTTTATTGATCAAATTAATTTCAGAGTGACTACTACTATTATAAAAATGAATAAATGACAAACCAATGATGGTGTAGCGCAAACTGAATTTTATAGTGTAGAAAATAGAGTTATTATTCCATAAAATCATAAGAAAGTTCAAGGACGCACAGAGAGCTATGGAGAGGGCTATGCTAAGTGTTTATCTACGTGATAGAATCAGGATTGAGGAGATTCGTAGAAGAACGAAAGTCGCATGAGACAGCCCAGCGGATTAGCTCTTTGAAGTGGTTGTGGGCACGTAGAGCCGATGACCGTTCGGGTAGAAAGGCTTGAATGGCAACCACGTACCGGCAAGCGCAGCGTCGGACACCCACCGACTAGGTGGTGTCCGACCCAGGATTTTATGGGCATTGGTGGTAACCCTTTTTTTTTCTTGACGCTGTGGAAATGCCTTTACGCACCATACCCCGAAGGGCGTGTGTGGGACTCGCCCAGCCGAAGACGGGAATACCCACTAAAACCAAACAGTGGCACAACGACGTCGCCTTAGTGGCGGGGTCATGGGAAATAGCATAGCTTGCACTACCAATCCCCCGCCGGCGATTCCCACCTAAAAGGCGGGCCCACAATGGTCCCCCCATACGGAGGGACCGGGCTGGGTGCGTCTTCTAGTACGAGAAGACGCAGCAACCAAGGGTTTTTTAGCGAGGTGTCCTTCTTCTTAGCCCCACTCGTTTGCCCGGAGGTAAACGGGGCCCCCAGCTCCTCTCAGTGAGGAGACCGAGTTGTCCGACGGTGACCCGGGGTTCGGGTCACGTCAGCCACCTGGAGTGGTGGCCGACCCGCCACACATGTGACCTCCGAAGCGGTCCCCACATCTGGTTTTGGTCCGCGCCGGTAAACCGGTAACCCCCATATCTGGGGGCCGCTCCCCTATCCGCCACATGGGGACGCGTCCGATGGCAGGCCAGAAACTGCACACGGATTGGTGGTAACCCTGTGGTATTGGCTCCAACTTACGAGTTGCAGGTTGTAATTTCGTACACAAGAAGGCGCCTTACTCTTTATTTCATTACCAGTACTCTCAAAACGGCGAAGGAAAACATCGTGAGGCATGAACATCGTTTATTTCCTAGTATTCGAAGAAATGTGTCATATACCAACCCGCTCTGGTTCGCGTGGTAGATTACATCTCCACTACCTTCCACAAAAAGTATGCCTGTGTCCGAGCAATGGGAACAGAGAGATTCTTCAGGAATAATGTACTTAATATCATCATGTTCAATAGCTAGGTATGTAATTAAACATTTGTAACGCCATTCTTTCTTCCAACAGGTTTATCCACAGTAGTAACGCACAACGAGACCGCTCGTCTCGCAGGCGATGCATCGCAAAATACAGGGGGGGTATTATTTGCTGCCGGGGGCTGCGCGGCGGCTGCTCTTGCGCTGCTAACTGCAGCCGCTGCAGCCGGCACCCTCTATAGAAGAGGCAGTAAGGCAAGGCATCATGATTCTATACAGTAAGTAACCTGTTATAAGTATGTAAAGAATAATATTCCAGAGATAGTTTTAAAAACTCCCTTCTTTTAAAACATAGTTTAATATAATCTATTGAAATCTATTGTTAGTGACTTTTTTATCAATACACGTAATTATCTTATCAGTTATAATATAGGTTGGATGGTAACTACGTAAGCGATTCTGAGGAAAGTTTTATTTCAATCCATTAGTCGGTAAATTAAATAATAAATAAATAAAGAAACTATAAGAGGCTTCAAAATTCTAACACAGGTAACTACAGCCACAAGTTCCATAGTAGAGTAGGTTTTGACTTGTTGTAAGGCGACGGGTTGCATGCTGTGGGTAACTAAAATCGATTGTGAATATTCTGTCACAGGCGATCGCCCGTAAAGTTCGACATTTTGATGAAAATTGAACTAGAAGTCTGCGATTTTTTGTCATGTCGCGTACGTTAAAAGTTGAACTACGTAGTATAAATCGTTCATTAGGGCCCTAAGTTGTTACCTTTTATACGTGGTGACTTAAATGAATCAGTCATCATGTAGCTTAACCCTATTTTAGGGTGCTTCACGCCTTGAGGCTCAACGCCACACCGTCAACGGCAGCACATATGCTCAAGCATATCTCAATAAAAGAGTCAGACAGGTATGAATTAGCTTTAATATTTTATAAAAGAAAACAATTTATATAATATGAATAAAAGTTGATTTTTGTGTCTATAGTTACTCTATTTAGCTAATATTTATTCCGGAAGATTCAGCTTACTTAAATTGAAATTTCGATGTTTGGACAGGTCACCCAATTAGCAGATTGCATCCCTTGCGAAACAAGAGAAGGTCATCAGTCAAATAATAAATGATTATTAACGTGAAGCTTACAAACACTGGCTGAAACAAACAATACGTTTCAACTAGATCACTTAGTTCAAAATTACCTCAAAAGACCAATTCAGACATTAATCTACGGTCCATGGGACATGTGTTAAAAGATACTATGAGATCTGGGATGATTTCAGCCGTTCTTTTCAAAACACTGACATCATCTAGTTTTCAAAATATGACAGTTGGGGTTAATTTTTCAACAGGCAAATGACATTTATTCCTGCAATACATTGAAATTTGAGGGTATGAAAGACTGTCAAAAATTCAAAATGATTTCTCCTGTAAAAACCAGGCTTTGAAAAATAGTCATTACGTCAATAATTTTTTTATCGATTTATGCGGAACGGGCTTCATAACTAGAAAATTGTAAAAATCGCTGACACCTTACAGTTTTATAGCAAATTACAGCTGCTCATTTTAGTTTAGACTATTTATAGTTTTCACTGCCTGATTTATGTTATTTTACAAAATCGGCAACATAACTAAAACGTGAAGAAACAAAAATAAATCACTAACAAAACAAACTAATTTACTCTGGTAATATTTATACGCATCAACAACATTTAGCGTCCGATTTGTATTTAACAAAATATACGGCTTCAAAGTTTTACGCAAATTATCTCTCGGCAACTTTGTTGAAGTTAAATTCTCCAAGTTATGAAATAAAGTTGTAATTTATTTAGCTTTACGTAACATAGTATCGAAATAATAAATAGGCTGGTTGTTATTTTGGCAGGAAATTTTAATAGTGTTACGAATGCACCTTATGTAGATGTCATAAGGTTCAATATCGCGTGACATTCATTGCGAAACTTTTAAGCCCTATAAGTCGAAACCTAGACATTGTTGAGGTGCCGTATAAAAACGCATTGCTAGACCTAAGGTGACCTATCGAATGGTACAGGTCTCAAAAATTTTGTCAGCAAAGTGTCGACATCGAAATTTCCAGAAACTCGTCTCCGGTGAATTACCGTAGGTACCTACTGAATGTACTCTAAGTTATGCGCTATTATTATTACGTCTAGACAAATCTGGAATGTTCGATCAGCTGACCTATATAAAGCGCCGTGACGCCAATAGGCATTCAGTCTGCATTCGATTAGCGATACGAAAACAACCGACAGTTAAGAAGCGATCTTTGAGAATACCTACTGCGAAAACTGCAACGAGAACTTTGAGTACTACGTGAAGTAATATCTGTAGTGTTATTGTGTGTTTACGACACGGACTTCGTGGACGTAAGGTAAGACTTCCGTGTGACATCAACTACGTTCTACTTGTCATTGCCTACGATCGACTGTACCTCCGTTGCCAATAAACTTCGCAACCCTTAACCGACGTTTTAGTACTCCTAGCCCGTAACAATAGCATAGCCAGCCGATAGTGTCACCGCGTTTGGGATGCAGATCTCCTGTCTGTGACAGTTGAGCATAACGTGTGGATTTAGTGCGGATTAGTGGGAATCACGTGCGTCCAATTTGTTGGTTGTAGGACATGCCGGTTTTTTCTTAAATATGTTTCTTTCACCGCTTTAAGAACAGCTGTGATAAAATATTTTACACAAAGTAAACTAGCAGGGTCGAGAAGTGACGATACTACCATCCCCAGTCTTCAGCTTCGCAAGTAGGCTCTGTCCAACAGACAAATCTCGTGCCAACACTTTGGAGCTTTTGTTCCGCTAGCCTCTTTAATACAGTTTGTATTAAATTGGCGTACATCGCGAGTCAGAGACTTTGAGATTTGTCTACTAAGGCATCTGATACGCGAAGCGTTATCAGGGGATTTTAAGACCACCTCCCGTCTTTCTTCCATTAGCCGATGGATGGAACCGGAGATCTTCTTGTGTCCTTTTGAACGGAAGGTTTTGTAAAACTTGGATTCTTCCGTTTGGAGAGTTTTAGATGCGGGCAGCACAAGACCGGTCATCGTGGAAAGCCTAGTAGGGGAGGCCTTAGTCCAGTTTGTAGCAGTGGACATCTATAGGTTGAAAAGAAGAAGAAACAAGCAGGTAGCTTGGGATCCAACAATTAATGAGTGTTAGTTTGAGTGAATACCACATAATATGTGGGTTTGTAATTAAATGAAATACAAAATGAACCTTGAGAGGGGACTCTTGTGCCGAGGGATTTGGAAAATAGGTGTTTGAAGAAACTATTGCCGTCGCGCTGCTTCCAACCTCTCCCGGTAAAGTGCGAAAAAGACAGTTGCAGCTCAGGCTGATTTTACCTACAAAAACGTTGACCAAAAGACGTTTCGTATTCCGCTGTTTTCTTTTTCAAAACACGACAAATCACATTCATTTCTATATCAAAATTTAGGAAAAGTATACCTATGCTTCTATTATTTTCTTTTTTGTCTAAAACTTATCACATTTGTCTAATAGTCATCACGGTAAAAATGGGTTTGTTTTTCGCGATTTTGAGATGTATTTCTTTTATTAATTGAGTTTCGGAAAAAATGAAATGAAAGGGGCACGTATAATCACGATATAAAATTGTAGAAAAAAAATTGCTTTAAAAGCATTATCCACGAAGAAAACATCAGAATACATTTGTATAGAGAAAGTTCCACTTGAGTTCCCTCTTAATGCACAAAATGTTAAAACAATAGTTGTAAACGCACCTATGAAACAGGTGTAACTCCTAGATTAAGGCAACGGATTTAAAGAAACAAATCATCAACTATTTCCTTTCTATGTTAAGTCCAGAACTACACTTATTGTAAACTTCGCAAGAAATCCACGTTGCCTTAAAAGCCTTACTTTGCTATTATTAAAACTGAACGAATTTCTCATAAATACGTTGAATTCGTGTTGCCAAGTTGCTAGGCAAAATCTCAGGTTACAGCTACGTATTTGCTTTCATACCTTTCAGGTTTCTGCTTATAAAAGTAGAACAAGAGAAATAAAGGGACTCGTGTTGGCCTCATACCTTACGTAAATACGAAACTGATGAGGCCTCATAAAGTATTCAGTAATTGCCCTCGAAGAAGCAAAGAAATCTAATCTTATTATAGTCGAGAGGGAAATATTTTTAGAAGTTTCAAGAGTTTCGCTACTTGACGTAAATTCAATAGCCGGCTCGTTGAACAAAGTCGTTTAACTAGAAAAACAAACATTACGTTTGACTTAGAAGTTTTAGATTGGGTTTTGGCATCTATGTAAAATAAATAAGAACAGGAAATTGGTTTTTAAAATTTTGTTTTGATGTTGTATTTTAACACTGAAAAATTCAATTTTAAAAACAGTCTGTTACTGAAAATATTTTTTCTGCAAAAAACTTAATGGAAATATGTCATTTAAAAAATCGTAGCAGTGCTACGTTCGTAGCTCTGGACAGTGATGTAGTACAGTTCAGTGATGCGTAGCACCCACCGCGCTACGTAGCATAACTCTGTGTAGCGTGGCGTAGCACAGATGTATTTATACCTAGCTGTAAACTGTATTGGCTGATATGCAGTACATTGATATAACGTTGGAGATCGAATAAAATTCTGAACAAAACTTTTGCCAAAAATTGTACAAATATGTCATTGTAATTCATATTGGATTATCTTCTAAGTATATCTTTGACACCAGTGACTGATTACAAGGTGAAGGAAAACCTCTTGAGGAAACCTGGACTTTAAGTCTGAAACCACCAACCGGCATTGAGCAAGCGTGGTGATTACGCTCAATCCTTCTCTGTATGAGAGGAGACCTGTGCCCAGCAGTGGGACGATAAAAAGGTTGATGATGATGATGATGATGAATGTCGGCCAGGCTTGTATTACATACATGTATAAAATACATATCTGAATGCTAATACAATATTCTTTCTTAATTGAATACTTTATTATTTTAAGTTATACATAAGTATCCACAAATATAATTTGCTTGTTAAAATCAAAAGCTGTGAGGCAAACTATAAGGCAACTATCCGATTTGATACGTATACTTGCCCTTTTTATTTACGAAATAAATAAAACATATTTAACAATAAAACCTAATAAACAGTGCAATTTGTCTCTAATGCATTCAAAGAAATTATTTTTTTACTGAAATCGCAATCAGTTATAAATATATTTAACAGAGATTACCTACCAATATAATTCTGACGCTCGTCAAAGTATCGCCGCGGAAGATGTTTTTTCATACGGATAAAACACGTGTCCTTACTTCAACGGCTTATCGGCACCGAGATCTGCGCGGGGGACGCTTTCCATTATGATAAATAAGAATCACTGTCAATACGTCAAACATAGAGCATTTGAAACTGAGCCATGTATCCGTCCGACGCAACTATCCGGCTTTTACCCTATACATACTAGGTACACTCTAAACTCTGCTTGCAAGATGCAGAATCTTTATGACGTCAGTATGACGCGTTGTACGTATGTGGCGTACGTATATAATATTTACAGAAAACCCCGTCCGACCCATAAAGATAATAAAGCTTAGGTAAATACATGACCAAATAAAATATGAAATTTTACATAATCATCATAGTAACAATACTAATGAATTTTGAAATAATCTTTTTCCGCGAATTAATTCCAACTTCCCCAAAATTTGGTATTTTTTTTTAAAAGTGACAACACCATCTTTGGCGGTATTATTATAAGCGATGCGACCGGGTGCCGTGTACCCTGCCCCCCGTCGCCCGCGCATGTATTGCCTACCGCACATGTATTAAGTTACCGTAGTAATTACCGTTTTGCGAAATAATATTTATTTATTAGGGATTTTTTTTAAGTTTAGACCGGCTTTTTAGGCATTAGTAGAATCAGTTATCGATACCTAACAATACCTTAACGGATCGGAAAGGGTTTTCTTTACATATTGTATACCGCTACAGACCAATACTAATTACAACTACACCATCGATAGTATCTGGCTTATTTCTATCAGTCTTGCTAGTTGCCTATATTAATTTTCGTATTAGGAGGCTCTGAATTAGGGTCACAATGTATTTTTTTACAAGAAAAAGACTCAGCACAAAGCACACAATAGCTTTACATTATGCATGGCATATAAACTGCCCGTAAATTAAGGAGGAACTAAATTCTTAGAAAATATTCTTGTATAGGGCCCAACCCTCGACGCCCTTCGGGGCTTTATAAATTTTTCAATAATATACCAATTTCAACACAATATCAGGTTGAAGTTGACCTTAAAAATGCTGGTTGGTACAAATGAGAGTAAGTAGCGGACTCCTCAAAAATATTTAAATTATGAGATTTCTCTACCGCGAAAAATTCAAGAAAGGTGTCCGAGTCTCCCAGTGAAGTACACTTTTATTTATTGATTTATTTGGGTAACCAACACCGATGCACGTACTTATAATTGCTGTATTTTGCACCGATGTATTTTACAAAATAAGTATGAGTTAAATTTTTTTATGGTCAATTATACATTTCCCTGTGTGACCGGCATGTACTTATAATTATAAAGCTATTAAATGCTAAACGAACTATTTGGTAGTTCTTATTAAAAATAATAATAACAATACGTAAGGTTAACAATGTATGACAATTATAAAATAAACTTAAAACAAATAAAGTTGTTGATTGATAGCAGAAGATAGAAGAAATAAAAAGAAGATTAGCTGCCTGTCACATGTCTGTGTCTAAGTTTCCACTATAAGTTTTTTGAATGTCTATTTATTACAGTAAAATAAATCGACTTGATAGTTTTGGCGGGAAAGTTAAGCTGAGTGTCACGCTCATTTTTCATTGGGCTTTTAAATTATTTATAGTGTTGTTTAATAAATATTAGTGGATTAGTAATGTACAATAGTGCATTCAGTAAATAATTCATAAAGAATATTGAGATATCGCAGCATAGTGGCCTCATCATAACTTTGCCTCATACCTCCCTCGTAAACGGTTCACGCGGTCGTCTTTTTCGACATGGATGAAAATTCATTACGTGACATTGGCTAAATGCACAAACCGTGCGAAGCCAAAGAAAAAAAAAACGACTTTTGCGAATTTTAAGTTATAAGTTTACTAAAACCATAACAAAATATCTCTAAAATTGTAAAATATAGCATTATGTTTAATATATGTCTTTCCACATGACACTTTAAAAAAAAACACAAGAGGCTCAATATTGTTTGACGAGGGGCCCGAGGATAATTAATAACAGCCAATCAGCGAGTCGTGGTGGCCTAGTGCTTAAAACACCAGCCTCTCAAGTATAAGTGCGCGGGTTCGATTCCAGGTTAGGCAAGTACAAATGTAACTTTTCTAAAGTTATATGTACTTTCTAAGTATATCTTTGACACCATTGCCTGAAGGTGAAGGAAAACATCTTGAGGAAACCTGGACTTTATAAGTCTGAATTCGCCAACCCGCATTGAGCAAGCGTGGTGATTACGCTCAATCCTTCTCTGTATAAGAGGAGACATGTGCCTAGCACTGGGATGATAAAAAAAAATGTTGATGATGATGAAACAGCGATCGATCTTAGCTGCGGTTGATCTATAGACAGGTGATCAGCATTACATACCGTGACCTCTCTGTGTCTCAGAAATCACGTTAAGCTGTTGGTTGGCTGGCAATAGTGGTAGTCAGAAGCCCCAAAGTCTGACAACCAGTCTTACTAATATCGTATTACCACCACTTTACCCACCACTGCTCTCAATTACTAAATTGAAAGCAGTGGCAGCCTGATGGTACGTTGGTACAGCCGCGTCTTACTACGTTTTACTTTTTTTTTTTTAATAATTATAAACTAGCACTTGACCGCAATCCCGCCTGATGGTAAGCAGTGATGCGATCGTGGATGGTAAAGCGCGCTAGTTTATTAAGAGCCTATTCACTCAGAAAAAACTGAGCGAATAGGAAGGAAGACGGCAGTTGAGCGAGGTGATGCAATGTTAAACCCAACAACACGACCAACGATGCTGCGCCAAAGGGAGATTGATCTGAAGACCCTCCACGACCAAACTCCCAACACAACAACATTATTCGCATCGTACCCGGCACACATCGCAACACAACTGCTCAGACCCACTGTAAATTAATTCATCACCACTCCTTTCAAAATGGTGAAGGATAATATGAGGAAACCGGTATGTTCTAGAAGCAAAAAACTTCGAAGAGATGTGACATCTGCCAACCCGTACTGGGCCCGCGTGGTAGATTATGGTCCTTTCCCTCTCACCGAGAGGAAGCCTGTGTCCCAGCAGTGGGAAAATTCTTCTTCCTCTTCTTCTTCTTCAGCCTATGGATGTCCACTGCTGGACAAAGGCCTCCCCCAAGGCTTTCCACGCTGACCGGTCTTGTGCTGCCCGCATCCATCGGCTTCCCGCGACCTTCACCAGGTCATCGGTCCACCTTGTTGGGGGCCTCCCTACGCTGCGCCTTCCAGTACGTGGTCGCCACTCCAGAGCCTTATTGCCCCATCGGCCATCGGATCTACGAGCAATGTGCCCTGCCCACTGCCACTTAAGTTTAGAGACTTGCAGAGCTATGTCGAAAATTATAGGCTGATTATGTAGTGATTGGGTTGTGGAGGTCAAATAGGCCGTCGCTTCATGTATCATACTGATATTCAGCTGAATCCGGAAAGCTGAAGAGTGAGCCGTCCCCTACATAGTTGAGAACAGACTAGGGAGATGTTGATGATTGTTCTGCGTTTTAAAAACAAATTTCAACGATGAAGCCATAACATCGGCTGCCGGGAGAAGTTATCACCCACCAGACAAAGTCTTGCCACCATGCAATTCGTCGTGTTCCGGCATGATCTGGTGTAGCTGTACGGAGGACGAGTCGTAGCAGTTGTGTTGCGATGTATGCCGGGCACGATGCGCCAAATGTTGTATCGGAATTTTAGTTATGGATGGGCACAGCATCGTTGATCGTGTTGTTGGGTTTAACATTGCATCACCTCGCTCAACTACCGTCTCCCTTCCTATTCACTCAGTCTTTTTGAGTGAATAGGCTCTTAATAAAGTAGCGCACTTTGCCATCAACGATTGCATCACTGCTTACCATCAGGCGGGATTGCAGTCAACCACTAGTCTATAATTATAGAAAAAAAAAATACTAAAAATTACCATAAAATAAGAAATACTTATACATAATTATACAGTGTACCAAAAATAAATAAAACACAACAAAATATACAATAGGCGACCCGCGATCTTTTCCAGACAACCGTGGTATGGTCAGTGACTTTCCTGAAATGGGCCTGTCATTGCTGCTAATGTCACCTACAAATCGCTTCAACCCCAAACTTGCGTCAAGCTCCAAAAATATATAGGGGGTAGCGAACCCCTGGCATATGTGATGGATGATGTGGTACGGAAGGTTCCATGATAGACAAGCAAAATCTTTTTATAGTTACTCGATATTTCCGACTTTATCGCGGAAAAGTTTATGGCACAAGTACAAATTTATGTGTTTATAAAATCGTTTATGGTGCATGCTGTCATGACGTGGCTTTATTACTTGAGTGTATGGGAAAGGGAGCTAAAACGTTCTAGTGTTATTTTGTAAGATATTTACTTAACACATATGTATATACGAACAAATGAGTGGGCAACAAAACGGTTACTTCATCATCAAACTTTCTATCGTCCCACTGCTGGGCACAGGTCTCCTCTCATACAGAGAAGGATTGAGCGTAATCACCACGCTTGCTCAATGCGGGTTGGCGATTTCAGACTTATCAAGTCCAGGTTTTCTCAAGATGTTTTCCTTCACCTTCAGGCAATGGTGTCAAAGATATACTTAGAAAGTACATATAACTTTAGAAAAGTTACATTTGTACTTGCCTAACCTGGAATCGAACCCGCGCACTCATACTTGAAAGGCTGGTGTTTTAACCACTAGGCCACCACGACTATTACGACTATTACTAAACGGTTACTTAATTATTAAAAAATATAATCCATTTCCATGGAACAGGATTATATTTTCAATTGCATGTAATTTTTTTGAATGAATAATATTAAGACATTTCGCTTAATTCTTCAAAAATGTAAACAACTAAACTCATTTGCACAAAAAGGGCACCTAAGCAATGAACCATTTCAAATGTTAATATTGCTTGGTTTGATAATTATAGGTAGTTTTATACTCACAATTTGGTAAATTAATAAGAAAATAATCGTTTTCATCAGTATTTCATTAAATTTGGATACAATTTATGGGAAATAATGCTAAACCTTGCTAGTAGTGTATGCCCGCTTGTAGTGCATATGTTCATGAAAGTTAAAATTAAAAGAAGTTTCTTTTTTTGTTTTTCTTTAGGCCATAACACCGGCCGCTGGCAGAAGTTACCACCCACCAGACAAGCCTTGCCGCCAAGCGATTTGTCGTGTTCCGGCATGATGTCTGGTGAAGCCGTACGGAGGACGGGTCTGAGCAGTTGTGTTGCGATGTGTGCCGGGTACGATGCGCCAAATGTTGTTGTGTTGGGAGTTTGGTCGTGGAGGGTCTTCAGATCAATCTCCCTTTGGCGCAGCATCGTTGGTCGTGTTGTTGGGTTTAACATTGCATCACCTCGCTCTTCTACCATCTTCCTTCCTATTCGCTCAATCTGAGTGAATAGGTTCTTAATAAACTAGCACGCTTTACCATCAACGATCGCATCATTGCTTACCATCAGGCGGGATTGTGGTCTAGCGCTAGTTTATAATTATTAAAAAAAAAAAAAGCAGATAAATGTTTAGTATCAAGTGTGACCCCCTCTAGCTAAAATCACAGCTTGAATTCGTCTGGATATGCTAGCGAGTAAACCCCGGATACTTGCTTGCGGAATACGTTTCCACTCCCCAGTAAACACATTCTTCAGTTCTCTGATGGTCTGCGGAGCCGGTTGTACTTATCTCACAAGCTTCCCATGGACATTCGAAACTTACCCATTAAACGATTTAAAAACTATATAAAGGCCAAACTTTCAAAAAGGGGTATTATAAAATCACAGATTATTTAGAAGGCAAAAAAGCTTGGGACTGAGCTGCTCACTCTGTTAAGCATTGTTATTAAGCAATATGCGTAATTATAAAGTAAATTATTACATTAGTAAACATTTTCATTTTAAATGTCTGGGCCTGAAAAAACACGATGATCCCTGAGTTTGTTTCGGCTATTTCTTCTCAGAGGTAGTCAGTTAGGAAATGCCGGTTTCATCTAGTTAAAAAAAAAACATATGACGTGTGAAAGTGATCGGTGATCCTACTTGCTTTATAAACGATTTCATTTCATTTCACACGCCGTTTCAGAACCTCCCAGACATACTCAATGGGATTGAGGTCGGGACTTCGCGCTGGTCAATCCAAACGACGAATGCCGTCCTCTTGCATACACGCTTCAACATCGGGAGGTCGGTGGGCGCGAGCATTGTCGTCCATAAAAATCGAGTCTTCACCTAGACCGGCCAGTGCGGGTTGTGCTTGAGGAATTAGAACTTCCGCTATGTATCGATGCCCAGTCAGTGAGAAGTTTTCAATGAAGACTAACTCTGTACGATCCATTGAATTTATTCCTGCCCAAAACATAACCGAGCCTCCACCATAAGGTGTGATTTCTTCGAAACATGACTCTGGAAAGCATTCTCCTTATCTTCTTAGCACTCGCCGACGTCGATCTTCACCGAACAGAGATATCCTGGCTTCATCAGAGAACAAAACCCTATTCCAATCTTCTTTAGTCCATGATTCACAAGTTCTAGCGAATTTAAGCCTGTAAACTCGGTGCTCACGGAGTAATTTGTGGCCGTGGGCCGGACGGTAACTGCGTATATTGGCAACGAGAAGCCTCCTCCTGACCGTCCATAGACTAATATGCACATTTCTTACTTCTTAAAGGTTATTCTTAAGATCCACATACGAAGATTTGCGATTTCTCAATGCGCGACTCACAAGAAAACTCATCCTGTGGTTGGGTATATGGTTTTCTTCCAGAACCAGGCCTTCTCTTGACCGAACCAGACTCCTGATATCGCTGCCAGGTCCTTTGGACCGTCGACCGACTAATATTTAGCCTCCTAGCCATGAAGCATTGGCTGCAACCCTCTTCAAGCAGCGCGATAATTTTGGTAGCTTTTACCACTTTATCTACCATTTTTGACACAGCTAAACAGAAACAATTAAAGCTTTGACAGTCAAGGATATGAAATTAATCGATTAAAATTGAATAAAAATTATGAAAGTCAATGATAACTTCTGGAACTTCGCGCTAAAAATGTAGGATAAAAAGGGGTTTTCTGTAAAAATGAGCATCAAATGAAAATTTGAATTTAGAACATACTTTTTTAAATACCATGGCATTTTTAAAACCGGCCAGTAACGTGTACAAACGATTGAAACATTTTTTGTATATGATAGTTTCTAGTAGTTTGACCTGCTGTCATCCGTACATATTTTAAACATTTTTCCTGTTTTCTTTACTTGCTAATTTTCGAATCGTCGTTTCGAAAAGTCGGGGAATACGACCGTTGTCGAACAGTGACGAAGATTTCTATGCGCATTATCACTTTGGGAGACATGTACAGTGAAACAGAGCACCCCCGTGCCGCGCTGCTTCAGTTCATCGTGCGGTAACCATATTGCTTGTTATCTAACAAGCTCGTAACTTTGTGGATTTATAGATATCTTTTGTCTATAGATTATTTACTTAAAAATATTGGTTTCGCATAAATAAAAAATAACATTTTACCTATAGCAGGTACTGTAAATCCTACATATCCAGCCAGTGGAATCAATATTAATCTCCATGCACTACCAACGTGCTAGTCATAAATAATAAATAAAGTTTACTGGCAACTCCAACCTACTTTTCCAGTTTAGTGATAGTAACAGAGATGTAATTTATTTTACTCTCGAGAGTAATTTTCAGTTGCAGCGTATCTAGTATCTGTATTATAATATACATTAGATATTAGAATTAAGCTAGCATGTTATAAATATAATAGTTCAAAATCATCATCATCTCAGCCGTCTGACCTTTACAACACGAAGGCGATATCAAAGCATTGCAGTTACATAAATTGTTGGACTTTTGAGGGCTCCAACAACCAGTAACGTCTGCCATTAGATGTTCAAAAATCAAAGAAAAAAAATTAAAAGTCATTTATTCAAATGAGGCTGAGAA
Source organism: Sesamia inferens (assembly GCA_037179545.1). Classification (NCBI taxonomy): domain Eukaryota; kingdom Metazoa; phylum Arthropoda; class Insecta; order Lepidoptera; family Noctuidae; genus Sesamia; species Sesamia inferens. The sequence continues at coordinate 8,270,350 of CM073923.1, read as the reverse complement.
TCAGCACTTTATGAACGTCAATATTACATAAGACAGTCCCCCAAAAAGCCCACCCATCGACACTTCCTAGTGCTTTCGCTGGGAAGAAGAAATCGCTGAAGAAACTCCCCAGCAGCACAGCTGTCTGTTTATTTAAAAAACACATGACTATACAATACTATGTATAGTGACGAACACAAAAAAATATAACAACAATGAAATTATTGAAAATATGCCAGCTACCACGCCAGAACTCCGCCGTTCATATAGCAACCGGGACCTACGGCTTACCGTGCTTTCCGAGGCACGACCAGATCAGTGCAACTATTCATATTCATGCATACAAATATTTGCACTGTGCGGGGATCGAAAACGCGCCTGTTTGCGCAGCGGCCGCGTTCGCTACCGCTACGCCACGGAGGCTGTCAAGCAATTCGAAATGAATGAAAGAAAAACGTCACCTATTGTTCTGTTCACATACGTATGTACGCAAATAGTACAAAGTAAACAAATAAATAAAACAGTGAAAGAAAAATTGTTTATTCTGTCCAAACATAACTCACATTATAAAAAAATAACAAAGACATAAAATATATGTACATATACAATGTGCTTAAAAGCTTCGTATTCAAGCAAGTAAAAAGTAAAAGTTGTCAATTTTGTCTATTGCGAATAGACAAAGAATAATATCCAATTTATGCCAGTAAAAATAAACTTCATAAGTACGTGTACCTAAGTAATGAAATTTCCAGTCATCATGATCTAGACTTTTCCCAACTGTATTGGGGTCGAAATTTCCCATACAAAAATTAAATTAAAAGCTAAAAGGAATATTTGAATGCGAATTTCTACTTCTTATCACTTTGCAAATGACACTGCATAATATTAGGTAATTTATTATATTCATTTTCTTATTAATACTTTTTTAAATTGCGTTTGTAGTCAACGGGTCGCGTTGTTCAGTGTGATCTTAGTTTCAATCTGTCAAAATATACTTCTAATTCCCCTAACTTTACATACTATTTTTCTCGGTGGTAGGCCATAACCAGTGATCGGAAAGATATATATAAATATGGACATTCTCGGTGGTAGGCCATAACTTTGGTTACCATTAGAAGTTACCACCCACCAGACAAAGTTTTGCCGCCAAGCAATTCATCGTTTTTCGGCATGATGTCTGGTGAAGCCATTCGGAGGACGGATCTAAGCAGTTGTGTTGCGATGTACCTATGTTAATATGCGCCACATGTTGTTGTGTCGGGAGTTTGGTCGTGGATGGTCTCCAGATCAATCTCCCTCTGGCGCAGCATCGTTGGTCGTGTTGTTAGGTTTAACATTGCATCACCTCGCTCAACTGCCCTCTTCCTAGGAAGGAAGAGGGCAGTTGAGCGAGGTGATGCAAATGGTGATGAAATGAATAGGATTCATTTAGGTGTTTTGAATAAATAGGCTCTTAATAAACTAGCCATTAACGATTACATCACTTCTTACCATCAGTCGGAATTGCGGTCAAGCACTAGTCTGTAATAGGGTAGTTGACTAAAAAAAACTAATTAGCCTTTTATATTTCTCAATTTTTATTGATTAAATAAAACAAAATATACGTATCCAATATTTTTCTATAACCTGAATGACGGACTAAATATAATCATTTTTGTTTTATCCAGGAATCAACCCTATAAAAAAAAATATATATTTTGACAAATTTTTTACATTTGTCGCCAATATAAAACTGCGACTAGATTAATTTCAATTTACGAGAATCATGGGGCCGTTATCTTTTTCCTTAGAAAGCACAAAAAGTACAATGTAGCGAGGAAAATTTGCCTCTGTTAAATCTATGGGTACGTGAAAATATTAACGCTGCCTTTGTTTTCAGCACGTCATACACGACAGCGGCTTACGGCAGTCATCAGAATGTTCTCCTAAGACTCGACACCTTGGGGAGGCCGCCAAGTTCTACTGGATCTTATGCTACTATCGCTAGTTTACACAAGTTTCCTTTTGGTAAGTTAAATAGCTGGTGTTTTTTTTTTTTATTTTTGTGACTACCTAGGTCACAACTGTGAAACAAAACTACGACGACAAAAAAAATTTAGTTTTATTTGTCGATTTATAATTGTTTTCTAAAAAAACTTAAAAGCGTTTAGCGATTTTCTATAGGGAAAACTCATATGGATACGCATCCGTTCGTTTACATTCCGATCTGATTCGATGCAAGCCATTTGGTAGAATTTATCCGTTTTTTGTGTTGATAGGAAATCATTAAATGATCTCACCCTCTATGGGCAGAGCGAAAGGGCGTGTCAGACTTTTACTGACTAAAACCTACCCGTGTTCCTTCACTGGCCTGTGCGCCAGGGCCATAGTTTCTTTTTTAACCAACTCGCATTCCTGGCAGGGTGGTTCAAGTTCAATTCATCCTTTAGTTCTCTTTGCAAGCAATAACATCTTTCGTGATAATCTATTAGGAATCTACCTATCTTATAGGTATTAATTTACTAACTCTCAATAATATAAGTTTTATAATTATCATAAAACACAAGACCATTCGGGAGTACCAACAACATTTTCTCAACAAAACGGAATTTATAGCAAATGAGAAAATGTTACATACGGAATGTAACATAAAATTTCACTTTAGTATTTTTATATTATACGCTTGGAAAATTCCTTACGAATTCTGGATTAAATATTATTACAGTGACATCGCAAGTGACCTAATCATATCCATGATTTCTGTTAAAATAATTAGGACAGCATGTATGATATTTTATGCCAACTTGTCCACTATAACAACACCGACTATTATTTTTTCTATGAATTTTCACTTATATTCAATAAGTAAAAACGCGGTTACAAAATAATTATGTGAAGTACCTTTCACTTGTGCTAAGTGGTATCAACTTATTATGAGAAAATATTATAATAAAGTTATGCAAAAGGATTAAAAAACAATAAGAAAAAAATAATAAAATGCACGGTTAAAGTTGGGAAGTTGTATGTATGCTAATTGGGTTGTATCCTAAAAAATTATTTAATGTCCATCAGATAGATTTATAAAAAATATTGAACACGTATTTTCTATTTTTTCTCTCATTCAAATAATTAGGAATTTATATTAATTTGAAATGTCTTTCAAATCAATATATCTCCCTGAGTATTCAAATATGCCACGGCGTGACGTAATTAGCCCCCACTCCGTAACTTAATAGGATATATCTCAGTAGTTTTTGGTAATTTCGACAAAATGAAAAATACGGGTCTTAATTTTTTTAATTCTCTATAAAACGGAATAATTATTTTTTTGATTTTCATACCTTGGATACATCCCTATTGCATTTTAAACTCTGCTTGCGAGATGTAGAATTCGTGTGACGTCAGTATGACTCGCTGTTCGTTTTTGTGGCGTTTGTAAGTAGCGATACAAGTAAAATAACAAGTATATTCCGTCAGGTGAGAATCACAAAATTCTCCGAATAACTTTTGTTTCTACATTTATTTATAGCAAAATTATTTCGTCGGCGACTGTTCCCTGATGAAATCCATTTAATTCCAGCGTGATTTATACTTTACATTCACACCGCACATTCTCTCAGGATATTATTTAAAATAAGGAAAACGTTTTCTAAGAAAGAGGTCACGTGATATTACTTGTTATGGTTGATTTAGTTTTAATGAAAATTTTAAGTACTTTTGCGCTTGGAAACGGGATTTTCTTTTCTTAAAACTCTAGAAGAAAGATACTTGGGAAAAATCGCTTTATTGGATAGACTATTTATGTAGGTAACTAAACCCCATAGTCAAACCACTGCTACGGATATGTGGGGTTTAGTTTATATTATTTAGCTAGCTGTTTTATTTAAAAAAACACAAAATCGAAAGTAGAGCCAACTGTTCTTTCTTTCTTCAGTTAACTTTAACAATATTTAAGTTCTTGATATAGTATTCAACGTAGACATTGGTAGTTTTTGTTTATTAATGCGAAAAAAAATAATAATAACCAAAACGATGAAACTAAATAATATGATAGAACTTCTATTTTGTCCCGTGTACAATAGCTTTTATAGAACCCAAGTGGGTCGCTCTAAACAAAATATATTCAAGTGGATTCTGAACAATCTAACACCCAGTGTGAGTCCGGATGCCCCATTTGCTGAAGTTTCATAAGTGCCTGTTTAACGCTTTTTTTTCGGGGGAAATCTGTTAAAGGCCTCTGGTCCTTGGGGATAGGACCATGGAGTGTGCGATTTCTTACTTCACTAAAACCATCCCGGTGGTCATCATCTGCACATAGAAGGGCACCGTTACCTCTTAAAAAACCAATCCGGAGCCCCTTATGTGTAACCCCTGTTAGGCCAAATCTCTGGAGAGACTTTAAAGGGGTCTCCCCGAAGGTAACTATGCAAGGCACTGTGCGCCGCGTTCCGTGAGGTCACTCAGTGGGCCGACAGAGTCCCCACTCTAATCACCCGGGACCTCCAGTTACTGCCTGTCTCTGAACACATAGACAAATAATTTAAAAGTCCTCAAAAAAGTTACTGTTGACATACATAAGTGTTAAAGGAATTACGATGCCCACTATACCCCAAGCTGGGCTTATTGATTCAAATTAGGCTAAGAATCGCCACTTTTTGAACGTCAATAGTAACATAAGACAGGCGTTTTAAGGGACTGTTTTATGTTACTATTGACGTTCAAAAAGTGGCGATTCTCAGCCTAATTTGAATCAATATTTTTTTTTTTAATTTTAATTAATCAACACGTTTGTCAACAGGCAGTCGGCGGTCTCCTTCTCCGTATGCGACCACGCACATAGGAGAACACGTGTACGCTAAACCCGAATCGAGAGTGTCATATTACGCTGCATCAAATCTTACGCACGTGTCACAAGTAAGTGTGAGTATCTAAAACCGTCTATTATAGTTACGAGGTCAGGCGTAAAAACCGTGTATCAGCAAGCGTAGTGTGGGGCGTCCCCCAGCTAGATCAACGGGTGATCTAAATACTGACCGGGATAGATTGGATAGCGAAGGTGAAGAACAGGGTGTTTTTTTTTTTTTTTAATAATTATAAACTAGCGCTTGACCGCAATCCCGCCTGATGGTAAGCAGTGATGCGATCGTTGAAGGTAAAGCGCGCTAGTTTATTAAGAGCCTATTCAGTCACAAAAACTGAGCGAATAGGAAGGAAGACGGCAGTTGAGCGAGGTGATGCAGTGTAAAAACCCAACAACACGACCAACGATGCTGCGCCAAAGGGAGATTGATCTGAAGACCCTCCACGACCAAACTCCCAACACAACAACATTTGGCGCATCGTACCCGGCACACATCCCAACACAACTGCTCAGACCCGTCCTCCGTACGGCTTCACCAGACACACTCCCGGAACACGACAAATCGCTTGGCGGCAAGGCTTTGTCTAGTGGGTGGTAACTTCTGCCGGCGGCCGGTGTTATGGCCTTCCACCGAAAAAATATTGCCGATGTTATGGCAAATCTTGGGAGAGGCTTATGTCCAGGAGTGCACTTCAATAGGCTACGTTAATGGAGTGAAAATAAAAGCTAGAATGTATGTTTTATATATTATAACTAGGGGTCCAAATTGACAATGCAACGTAATTAATTGTCAAAAAATGTCAAAATTGGTATACTTTCTCGACAGGTGTTGTTTATTATGGTAATAAAACACAAAACCGGCAAATTGTCAGATTGTTGCGTGTCTGATTACTACTTTTGCACATTCAAAATTTTTATATTATTATCCTATATATTGTAATTTCAAGAAATTGCGTTTACTGGACTCTAACCCTCTTATTCATAAGCGCTGCTTAAAGTTAACTAGTGATTAGCGATTCTTTAACCATACATTTTTTATTTTTTAACGTCACTTAACTTTAATCATTCTTTATGAACAAACCCCTTAAACACTGTGGGGTTTATTCATAAAGGATGATTTAAGTTAAATGTCGTTAAAAGGTCAAAAATGTACGGTTAAAGAATCACTAATCACTAGTTAACTTTAAGCAGCGTTTATGAATAACGGGGTAAGAATACATGTTACCATCTATCAAGGTCTTACTCTAACAAACATACATATGTACATGTTTTGCAAAAAATACACAACAATCGTGTCAATAACTAAAGTATTTTTGATAGATTGAGACTGAAATCAGACTATGAAGGTTCTGAAAATGATGATATTTCACACTTTTTTTGGTCATATCCCCTCTCTCCCGCTCTGGACGAAGCAGAAGGGTGCGTCAGACTTCTACAGACTAAAATCCACCCGTGTTCTTTCACTTGCCTTTGTGCCAGGACCACGGTTTCTCTCTCAACCAAACCGCAAACCTTTTTTTTGTTTTTTTGTTGCGATGGGAAATCATCAAATGACTTTTCTCGCTCTGGGTGGAGACTTTACTGACAAAACCCACCCGTGTTTCTTCATTTGCCTGTGCGACGACCAGGGTCAGACCCAAGCATCGGTCTTTGTAGACCCCGTAACGATGTGCTGAGATCTCTTCAATATACGGGGACCATTTTTCACCCTCAGTTCTTTTCAAACTCGACAAGCACTAGCTAATGTTTAATACTAAACGCATAGTGCAAGCGTGGTGCATCTTTAGGGGATGGAGTTCAGCTGATAACAACTACTAATCGGTTGTCCATTGGCAATTTCTTAACAGCCCGGAATTTGAAAGTTTGCGGTGTGATTTAACCGTGTTTCGAAAAACACGTTTAGCTATAGGCCCTGCTACTGATCTCTCTCCAGTCGTGTTGAACTACCGTCCATCACACTACGAAAATGAGGGAACAGGGAATGCGCCGTGTCACTTGTTTATTAACGTACATAGACTAACCAAATGTCCTTTCTTTCGTTCGTCGATACGTTGAGATCCTTAAGTTTTGACTGACTGGAGAGATCCTCCTAATCTGTGTAGTTTTTTTTTTCATTCAAAATAAAACGATTCGACGTGGTCTTCATATGATTTGTCCAAGATTATTTTTGGACTCCAAAAGAGATTGTGACCTAGAAAGAAAGAAAGAAAGAAATCGTTTTTATTCCGCACAAACAAAACGCACTTAACAACTAAACCATATAAACCAAACCATAAAAATTAAATATTACAATGATAATACAGAAAAAAAAATATAATAATAATAATATCATTCTTAACATGCAAAACTGCCAAACTATATACAATACAAAGTTGATTTGTTGTCTAAGCCAGAGTCATAGACCATAGACGATGGAAGTAATAAGCACTACGTACAACATAGTACTTACCACCTCCATGCCATAGGCATTAGACAGCACACATTATTTGACAATTCCATCTGCCTGTCAATTGTCATCCGTAATGCGCCCACGCGACACCGGCTCATGTCAACAAACCAAACAACAACTTAAAAATACAAAAAGATAATAATAGAGATAGAGATAGATAATAGAGACCTCTGAGTTTATTTGGGCCTTTTTGTCATAGGAAATTCGGAACTCATCAACTCTTATAAAAAACTAGCCGCGCCCTGCGGTTTCACCCGCGTAGGTTTTGATGTATTTTTTTATATGTTCCGCTCCTATTGGTCGCGGCGTGATGTTTAGCCTAAAGCCTTCCTGGATTAATGGGCTATCTAACACAAAAAGATTTTTCAAATTGGACCAGCAGTTCCTGAGATTAGCACATTCAAACAAACAAACAAACTTTTCAGCTTTATATGTATATTAGTATAGATTATTGACTTGTTAATGTGTTCGGTAGTCGTGGTGGCCTAGTGGTTAAAACACCAGCCTCTCAAGTATGAGTGTGCGGGTTCGATTCTAGGTCAGGCAAGTACCAATGTAACTTTTCTAAAGTTATATGTACTTTCTAAGTATATTTTGGACACCAATGACTGAAGGTGAAGGAAAACATCTTGAGGAAACCTGGACTTTATAAGTCTGAAATCGTCAACCCGCATTGAGCAAGCCTGGTGATTACGCTCAATCCTTCTCTGTATGTGAGGAGATCTGTGCCCAGCAGTGGGACGATAAAAAAAAAGGTTGATGATGAATGTGTTCGTACAAACCTTTTTGAAGAAAACGGATTATATATCATTTGTGCACTATCATATTTCCAACGCTGAAGATTGGTCTCCATTGAGGTTGTTCGCCATGGTCGAAATTTGGTCTCGGGATTATAATTATTTACTCTGTGTGTTCAGCAAATACTCACCCAAATTCACCTAATTTCGCCTACACGTTCAAATTGATATTTCCGAGTAAAGCCAGTGGATTAACAATTAACTAATTATGTTAGCTTATTAATTAAATTAGGTATAATAATGCTAATCCACATTTGGCTGTGCAAACAACACACAGTCGTGAGGCAATTAGTACTGTGTAACTACCATAATGGTACCATTTTGTCGACAATGTGGCCAATTTTGTACAATTTTGGTTAAATATCAACCGAACGAATAGGTATTACGAAGATTATTACGTGGTTTTTAGCTGGCTAAACTACGCATTCACACTCATACCAATAAAGGTTTATACCTATACCGACATTTGAGTATTCTGTTATCTGCCATAACAATTACTGTAGGATATTTTTTTATGTTATGAACGTGACCTAATAAACACATTTGTAACTGTTGGTAAATGCTCCTCTGAATTCACCGGATAATAAATTAGTTTTGTGTTGGCGTAAATTTTACTGTAGTTACTGTTGGTCCCAAAGTCACGTTGAAGTCTGGGGCAAAGGCGATGGCGATTTGGAATGAAGTGGAGCTTGGCCCAAGCACAAACACGTTTTCAGACTTTCCAATGCTATAATGTTGTTTATTCTTCCATAATGCAAGTATCAATATTACTTTTACTCGTGGTTTTATCTCACGATCCTATCTGTGCTTTGTAAAAGCATTAGTGTAAATTATAATTTCTCCTTCGAACATCTTAACAAATTTATATAATATGCCAAAATGAGTTAATTTGCTTGTTTGTAGCAATACACGCCTGAAACATTGTACTGATCATCCTGAAATAATGCATGTACGTAAGTTGTCGGTTATATAGAAAAGGGCATACTCTTTCATTCAGGAAAACAACAATAATGTTTTTACGATGATAGATGGCGCCACATGCCTTTTGAATCATGACTGAATTTATTTATTATTTACCATTTCCGTACACACATATATAAACAGTAAAGAGGTGATGTTTCTTTTGTAAGAAATTTCTTCCACTATTTCTTCTTGCATTTGTAATTTCACGCCGACATTTGCTAGATTATCATAAATGGATGGATGTCTGTCTTTGTCTTCTACTCTCCTTTTTTTTAAGTTACTTATTGCTTATATTCCTTTTGTTTTTGATATTTATCTTAGTTTTAGCGGCAATATAAATATAAACGTTCTCTGAAAATTCCAACTGTCCTACTTATTACGGTTCATGAGATAAAATTAGCCAAGGCCGACGGCCGAACGGACAGCCCGGGCTCATTAGTTGGGTTTCATGATTTTTATTTGATGACGATGACCAGCTTCGAGTCGAGGACCTTAAAAACCCTACCACTCCATATTTAATTCCTTGGTTTAAACTCTGCATCACTTCTCCAATTCTCCACTAAATTCAGCCACTCTCACAGATAAATTAACCCACATTACGGGTTTACTCCTGATCTCTGCTTGAACAATCCGCAAACACTTTAATGGCATCGTAAGTCGTATGGAGGTAACCAAGAACGAAATTAATTGTGCTTGAACCCTCGAAGCCTTTTTCTTGAAGTAAACATGGTAGGAATTTAGTACTTAATTTATTTTTGAGGTTCGAAATGAAATTGATGTTAGATTGTTTGTTCGATTTGTGGTTTATTGATAGTTTTTTGAAGACGTACGAAAAATGTATAAATTGAAAACTAAGTATTACATGGTCACATTCCCCCTTATATATAAACGCTGCTTAAAGTTAACTAGTGATTAGCGATTCTTTAACCATTGAATTTTGACCTTTTAACGTCACTTAACTTAAATCATCCTTTATGAATATACACCACAGTGTTTAAGGGGTTTATTCATAAACGAAGATTAAAGTTAAGTGACGTGCAAACGTCTAAAATGTATGCTTAAAGAATCGCTAATCACTAGTTAACTTAAAACATCTTTTATGAATAAGGGGGATTATGTCTAGCAAAATATAGACGTGATGAATATCTCAATATATGATAAAATAACAAAAGCTTTAATGTGTTGTATGGGGTGAACGACCGTAGTTAGCTAGTTGTTACTTAAAGGGTAGGTATATTAATAAATATAAGAATGTAGTTTAGAACAAAAAACAATTGTGGTTACCTACACACTTGACAATGAAGCTGTTTCTGTTGTTCACAAAGTAAACTAATTTTAAGTTATATGCATCTTTTTCTTTCCATTTCGTTAAGAAAAGGATAGAAAATAACATTTAAGCTCAATCCTGTCAAATTAAGATACTCCATAGACAGTTTAGATACGATTATAAACATGGCGACTAAAAATACGCCAGTTTACGTCAGGAGCGCACTAATTTGACAGATCTAAACTGACGTTTTATCTTCTGTCCTTTTCTTAATGAAAGAGATAGAAAAGGATGCGCTTAATTTTAATTTAGTTTGTGAGCAACAGAATCGTGGCCATTTACAGGTTTTCACAACATGATCTATTAAATACTAAACGTAAAAATTGTTAATTATAAAATATTTTCACAAAAGAACCCTCTTTAACAAAGCACATTCGTCGCACCACCTTCTTCATTACAAGTCTTCTGCATTACAAGGGTGAAGGAATTGTGCATAAAATGAGCCCTCTACCTCATTAAGAATCCAATTTAAGACGAGTTACCCAGAGTTAGCCCGTCTCCCCTGCAGGTGATACAAACATAATACAATTAGCGCTCTTCTTAGACGAGTATTGAAAACAGATTTAGAGTAGGGCTAGAAGTGACAAGTGTTCTCACAAAAAGGCATTAAAAATGCCTATATTTTTGGAATAAAAAATGTTTCTGTTTTTGCATAATTATGGTATAATAAGTATAAAAAAATTTAATATTAGATACGCTACAATAAATTCGTAGTAATATGGAAAGTAGGTGCCGAGGTAAAATATATATTTGGAAACTTGGAATTGTTTATGCTGACTGTAGTAGGTACATACTCTATTTTCTATTAATAAAATATCCAAAAAAAAAAATACAAATGTTTTTCTGTTTTTTTTTTTACAATTTTATTTCATAAAAAATAATATTATCTTTTTTTCTTGACGACCGTACATTTTTTTTTTTCAAAATATTACAAGAATTAAAACAAAAAATACACCAAAATATTCAAAAAGTATGCTCCGCCGCGACAGTGTATCACTGCCGTGACCAGGATTCGAACCTGGGTTACTACGGCCACAACGTAGGGTCCTAACCACTAGACGATCACGGCTATCGGAGCTGGTGGTTAAAGCTGCGAAATAACGAAGTGTGTTCAAAAACTGGAGTACTTTCACTGCTTGTAATTTGTCACGGTAAGCGCAAGAGTTCAGCAAAAAACTTGTTTATACTTACGTAACGGTAGGTACTCGTAAAACGAAACACAATAAATTAAATAGTTACCTAATAAATAGTTATCTACATGTTGTTATTTGTTAACATTAAACTAAATAATTGCATTAGGTATCACTATGGAATTGGGTTTCTTTTATATAGGAATTCCTTAATCGTATTCCTACGGATTTTATGTAGATGTTAATACTTAAATAATATCTATCGATCGTAGGTTTTTTTTTATAATTGTAAACAAGCGCTTGACTGCAATCCCGCGTGATGGTAAACAGTGATGCAATGGTTGATGGTAAAGCGGGCTAGTTTATCTAGTTTATTAAGAGCCTATTCACTCAAGCCTTAAAGACACTTAAATTGTAGTACCTAAATTATTCCAGTCCTTCGATGTACGCGATATAAAAGGCTAGGCCAAACGCTTTGTCCGGATCGTTGTGGTGTCAACAACGTAGGGATGGATACTCGCCGTACGACGGGTCATCCGATGATGGAAGGGAGATGAGGGGAATTAAATTATGCACATCTGACGACCCGTATCAACTTCCAAAGATCCACAATGATAGCCAAGGTTTGGGTATACGAATAAGGTTATCCAACCACAGTCAATTCGCGACAAGCTTAGCTAACCCTGCACCCTAATTGGGTAACACACTATTACTATCCATCAACCTTTTTATCGCCCCACTGCTGGGCACAGGTCTCCTTTCATACAGAGAAGGATTGAGCGTAATCACCACGCTTGCTCAATGCGGGGTGGCGATTTCAGATTAAAAGTCCAGGTTTCCTCAAGATGTTTTCCTTCATCTTCAGTCATTGGTGTCCAAGATATACTTAGAAAGTACAATATAACTTTAGAAAAGTTACATTGGTACTTGCCTGACCTGAAATCGAACCATTCCGACATCGACACCGACATCTACTATTAATTGGAATCAATTTGAAACCAATTGCTAATCCATTGCTCCATATGTTCGGAGAATGTATCTACTCAACAACGTAAATAACGCAATGAATGTCGTTGAACTGTCAAAATGAAACCCATTGCTGCTGATAGTGTGTTTTATTTATTTATTTATTTAAGGCACATCAACAACACAAACACAAACATGGATATTTAACATTTCAACGGTCTTATTCTAGTGTTAGTGTCAATAACAGACGTTCACAACATTCGCGTAAAAATAAAACTTACATTATGAAAAATAAACAACTAGATACAATAACAATAAATTGTATATAATATGTCAAAAAATATAATACCTAATAAGATTTAAATCTAGTCAATAATAATTGAGGATTAATTTATTAACATTGAATACCTATAATAAAATAATAAGATTATGTGAAAAAAAAAATATAGTAAAAAAAAAAAAAACGTGTTACGCAATTACCCTGCAGATCGATCGACCCGTGCGTTTGTTTTACTCAACCACACGCCCCTAGCAACCACGCCCAAAATATCCACAGTTTCGCGCTCAAGTCACTTCCACCAATTTTAGCCGTTTCATTATTGGTCTTGGCAAGGAACCGAGTTTTTAATTTACAATCCCCTTTGTCCGTGAATTTATCGCACCGTTGAAAGTCTTTACGAGGAAATATGAATTAGCATCCTCAGTCCCTCACTGAGGAGGGAACGCTAATGAACGGAGGTGTAAATAAGAAGTTTCTTATTAATCGAAACGGTTTCAGATACAAAGCCAAAGAAATTTTATTCGGAGGTTTTTAGACGTGAATTTTATTTCGTAATTGGGACTTTTGTGGGAGGACTGAATGAGGAACAATTGTGTATAAATTTGATTGATGTTCTATTTTGAACAGCAAAAGTATCTTCTTCTTCGATAAAGTAATTGTGAATTTTTATTCTTGAATTTAATCCTTTCATCCCTATTTGGAACAATTACCAATGAAACCACTGTCCATTCCAAGATTTCCTGGATCATCGCAATTTTATATTTTATTCTGTAATATAAATGGGCCATAATTCCTGATAATAAGGTAATTAGAATAGAATAGAATAGAATACTCTTTATTATGTACACCTTATAGAGTTTTATATTATTATTTATAAGTATATCTTATCTTGGACACCAATGACTGATTACAAAGTGCAGGAAAACATTTTGAGGAAAGCTGAACTTTAAGTCTGAAATCGCTCAATCCTTCTCTGTATAAGAGGAGACCTGTGCCCAGCAGTGGGACGATAAAAGGTTGATGATGATGTATATACGTGACGTCATACCTGGCGCAGTGGCTGAGCGATCTACGACTCGATCTTGACCGGTATTTAAAACAATGAACGAATCGTTTAATTTCAAATTAATCGTCCGGGAACGGACGGACCGGTTAACGTTTCAGAATCATGTAGGTAGGTAGGTAAATCATTGTTGGTTGCGCGTCCATATCCCTTTTATTTGCGGATGAGAATTCATCAAATGACCTCTCCCACTCTGTGCAGAGCGGAAGGAAGTGTCAGGTTTTTACTGTCTAAAACTCACCCGTGTTCCATTACTTGCCTGTGCGCCGGGGCCATGGTATCTCTTTCGAACAACACACAGCCCTGGCAGACGCGTCTATATTCATGATGTACATTAAAGTAAATATACATATTTATTAAGATAAAAGTCTTTAACCAATGTGTGTTACCGATGATGACATGGAACAGACACGTGGTCCCTCACCATGGGCCTCATAAGAAAGCTCAAGGTCGCACAGAGAGCTATGGAGAGGGCTATGCTAGGTGTTTCTCTACGTGATCGAATCAGGAATTAGGAGATTCGTGAAGTCGGCGACATAGCCCAGCGGATTAGCTCTCTGAAGTCGCAGTGGGCGGTCACATAGCACGTAGAGCCGATGGCCGATGGGGCAGAAAGGATCTTGAATAACGACCACGTACCGGTAAGCGCAACGTCGGATATCCACCGACCAGGTGGTCGGATGAACTGACCAAAATCGCAGGAAAGCGCTGGACTCAAGCTGCATCCAACCGGTCTTTTTGGAAATCCTTGGGAGAGGCCTATGTACAGAAGTGCACTTCATGTGAATGAGATGATGATGCCATATTAATTGTGTAATCTATGCTAATAGTACACTGTATACTACTTACCTACATTATTCCTCTCTCCTTCCCCTTAGTATTCCATCCAAACATTGCCTGTAAAAGTTCGTTAGCGATAAGACCGCCCCTTGTGTCTCCCTTTGTAAAATCGTCATATTTATATTCTGTAATGTATATGGTGTATATAATAAAGTTTTAAACAATAGCGCTACTAAGCCGCGTTGATATCTCTTCATTAAAGCATTATATATCTTATACATATAGTATATAGCTTTACCTCTACTTCAAAGCACTCTGACAAAATCGCTTCGTTACAACACCCACTGAAAGCTAGCAACTATCACCCAAAATAGATTAAGGATATCGTTGGACGCCGTCCGGCTCAATGCAATTATGTTAGCGCACCTGTCTCTAACTAAAGACTGGTTCAGTTCACGTCTGCACTAACTGAATATGCAGTTCGGTGGCGCTTTTTAGAGTAGACCTGTAACAGCCTTGCTGATTCAGAGCAGTTCCTCTGTAGTTTTGTATTGTTGAAGAGGAGTTGGGGACTAAATACTGCGAAATAAATGGAGTACTGTTTTAAGTTTTAATTCGTCTGTAAAATTTAAGACTCTTTTTTAAAATATGAATTGAAGTAAAATTGCCTCTGTTAAACACATTAAAAGGTGACACACGCGCAGTGCAAATATTTGTATATACATATAAATATGAATATTCGCACTTTACCTGGTCTTACCTCGGAAAGCATGTTAAGCCGTTGGTTCTGGTTGTCATACGAACATGTAATGGCAGTCGTTACGGGTTGTTGCAGCCCTTAAAACTCCAACAATTGGTCTAACTGCAATGCTTCGATATCGCCTTCGAGTTGTGGAGGTCAGACGGCAGTCGCTTCACTGAAAATTTCGAAGTTTAGTCAAAATCAGCAGTTAGACTGATAAAGCGGACCCCAGACTCCAAAGCTTCGGATGCAACTGAGTTTAATGCTAAAATGATAATGATGATGATGACAACATTTAAAAGGTGACAAAAGATAGAACAGAAGGA
Source organism: Sesamia inferens (assembly GCA_037179545.1). Taxonomy (NCBI): domain Eukaryota; kingdom Metazoa; phylum Arthropoda; class Insecta; order Lepidoptera; family Noctuidae; genus Sesamia; species Sesamia inferens. Next base: position 8,254,708 of record CM073923.1, on the reverse strand, counting down.
AGTGATAAGAAGACGGTGCAAATTAGTGAGCGCACCTGTCTCTAAAAGCTGGTCCAGTTCACAGTGCACACTTTCTGCACTAATTGGAAATGCAGATAGGTGGCACATTTTTAAGTCGCGCCAAGGAGTATTTTGTGTAGTTCCATTGTCAGAAAGAGTCGCTGACAGTATAAAGAAGAAGTATTTTAATGGTTATGATGGCAATAATGGCAGATGAACGAAAACTCACGTGAACTAAGAAAGTTAAATGTCAGTTGCAGCTCAAAATCAAATTTATAAGAGGGGTTTTTTGCATTCTTCATTGGACTTTTAAAATTATATATAGTGTCGTTTACTAAATAAAAGCGCGTGATTTATGTAGTAAAAAGTACATTTTCTGAATAATTCATAAAGAACATTGAATTATCGGAGCATAGTGGCCATATCATGGCTTTACATCAAATCTCCTAGAAGACGGCTCACGCGACCGTTTTTTCAACTGTCATTGGCGATATCCGCCATTATTGTGAAATATTTTTTTTAAAGAATTTCTATAATTTGTTACACGTGTTATTGGCAAAATTGTGGTATCTAACTACAGAGGACATTGAAGAGTTGAAGTAGTATTCACTCTAAAGAAAAGAAAGAAATTTATTAGAGCTCCAATTTATTTTACATTAGTTGGTGATTGAAGCCTCCTGTCAAGCAAATAATGCCTTTTTTAGAAGACTTCGCTCTTCCACTGCAGTATACAATTTTTACAAAAACTTATGTGTAATCAACTTGCAAGTGTATGTGCGTGTTTGTGTGTGGTGTGTCTGTGTGCATGTGTGCGTGTGTGTATATGTGTGCGTATCGTATAGATCGTAGGTCTGTTTGACTCAAGACACGTAACGCTTTACAGGTAAATTATTCCATCATCACTGCTCCCAAAACGGAGAAGGAAATGGCGTGTCTAAAGCGCTCTATATACCAAAGCCCGGCGTCATATGTCGGCAACATTTTTCCGACGGGCTAGGTTAGCGGCATCAGTCATTGCAAGTCGTTAAACTTTGCCGGCGGCATGTCGACGGCTCGACATCAGAAACTTATTTGTTAGTTAAAATACTAGCACGTTACTACAACTGAAATGTCGCCGGGCAACGGAGCGAAACGCGCGGGCGAAGGTTGCCGACATGCTTCTTTCAACATAAGCCGCCGCATTGCGTCGGCGGGCTATGCCGCCGGGCCGGCCGGCAGCTTTGTTGTGTAGTGCGCTTTAGAACCAAAACTTCGAAGAAATGTAACATCTACCAACTGACATTGCAATCGTCTTGTCGATTACAGCCCACTTCCTCTCACAACGAGGAGGTTTGTGTCCCAACCGTGGGAATATTAAAAACTAATAATGCTATGAAAGTGTTAAAAAGTTGATTGCAATATGAGCAATAACCGAAAAGGCCTATGTTTAGGTAGTTAATTATAACCAATTTAGTTTAACATTGGCGAATATTCTCTTGTTAATAAACCAAACTAATTTCAAGTTAAGACGCGATTATTAGCAAGCATGGCAACCAAAATACGTTAATTTACGTGGTCTGAATTAAGATTTTATCTTCTGTCCTTTTCTTAATGAAATAGAGAGAAAGAGATGCACTGAAATTAAATTTAGCTTAATTTCGGAAACAACAGAATCGGAGCTAATGTCTTTATCGACTTATCCAGACAAAATTAAGTCATATGGAAGTTCAACGATAAAACAAATGAAGCTATAATCACAATTGTACTAAAAGCCACCTCATTTTCAGCAAACTTTAACAAAGGACCGGATCACTGACCCGGCGGAACAGCTCCGTCTGCTGACTACTCCTCGCTCCAACATTCGCCTAGAAATCCTTGTGCACGAGGGAACTTTCGGCAGAGTTTACAAAGGAGTCTTCAAGAAAGGAGACACCTATGAGGAGGTGGTTGTGAAAACGGTTACAGGTTAGTTATGATATTTTTTCTTAACAAGTTAAGAAGATTTTGAGATTGCTCAAGATGTCTGATTGATCAATCTACTCGAAAAAACTTTAAATCTAAGTGCTGACGATGATGATGATAAAGAAAAGATTCTCACAAAATTTTCTCTAAACGATAACGCAGCTTACCATTAGTGAAAGAATTTTTGATATCAGATGAGTAGTTTTAGAGATTACTTTCAACATCCAAACTCACAATCCTGCACAATTTACTTCTTTATCCTCATTCGCCCGAAGAAATCTACTGCTAGTCAAAGTCCTTTCCAATTTCTCGCCATACAAATTTACAGTCTTAAGTAATTGTTGTTAAATTCATAGTTCCGCCATCCCGGAACATACATCAGAAATACAGAAAAGAATTCATCGTTACTCTTTCATAATTTGATTAGAGAAATTAGATAGTAATCATATATAATATCATGTATGTGAAGCACTTTTATCCGGGTTTTTTCAGTTTTTCTTAGCGTTACGAATAAGCACTGTAGGAATTGTAATATGGGTTACTTCCTTCAAAGAACCAAAAATTTTTTTTTTAATAATTATAAACTAGTGCTTGACTGCAATTCCGCCTGATGGTAAGCAGTGATGCAATTGTTGATGGTAAAGCGCACTAGTTTATTAAGCCCATTCACTTAAAAAACTTAGGAATAGGAAGGATGACGGCAGTTGAGCGAGGTGATGCAATGTTAAACCCAAGACCAACACGACCAACGATGCTGCGTCAGAGGGAGATTGATCTGGAGACTCTCCACGACCAAACTCCCGACACAACAACATTTAGCGCACCGTACCCAGCACACATCGCAACACAACTGCTCAGACCCGTCCTCCGTACGGCTCCGTACGGCACCAGACATCATGCCAGAACATGACGAATCGCTTGGCGGCATGACCTTGTCTGGTAGGTGGTAACTTCTGCCGGCAGCCGATGATAATCATGGCCTACCACCGATAATGGTGATAGGTCAACAAAAAAGGCACTCGTGACTGACAGACAGAAGTGAAAACTGAAATCTATACTAATATATTATAAAGCTGAAGAGTTTGTTTGTTTATTTGAATGCTCTAATCTCAGGAACTACTGGCCCGATTTAAAAAATTATTTTTGCGTTGGATAGCCCATTAATCCAAGAAGCCTTTAGGCTTTAGGCCACCAACAGGAGCGCGCATATAAAAAAACGCGGGTGAAACCGCGTGGCGCAGCTAATAGTTATTATGTTAACAAAAAAGTTACAGCTGTGACGCCATCTATACCATTGCAATCTATACATACACAATACAACATAAAGGGTTAAATTCAAACAATTTTTGAAGCGGGAACTTACAAACGGGTTTGGAACTGTTATTTGGCTATTGACTACGACTGCCTTATTCTACTTCTTGCAAGAGATTTTTTTTTCTTTCTGTATTATCCTCCTGTAGGGCAAAGTCTTCCCACTCCAGGTTCCAAACAATTCATTTGTTTTGCGTTACCGTAAGGACTCGCCGTGCAGTCAAACTCGACCCGTCACCATCCTTCCTTCACCTTGTAATCAGTCATTGGTGTCCAAGATATACTTAAAAAGTACATATAACTTTAGAAAAGACTAACACCCGATTTAACTTTCAAAAAAATATTAAAATGTTCGAATCCAGATCTTCATTGATTTCCATACGAGTTTGTTTCGCTATTTCTTCTCAGCGGCAGTCGTCAAATAGGAAAGTTCAAGTCCACCCGTTTATTTTCTTATATGGTGACTAGTAAAAGTAATTCTAATATTCTGTTTACAGAAAAAAATTGATTTCAGTTAATTTATAATCTACCAGCAGTGTAGCCTGCAAATATATCTTAAATCCAGTCTAAAGCAACCTATTACCTTCACGGGATCATGTTCTATCCATGAGCCAAATTTCATCCTGCCAAATTTGTTGATTCGTTTTGAGCTTAAATCATAACCAAAATCATACAAGAAATCAAATCATTTCTCTTTATAATATCTATTAGTTTAAATGAAAGCTGTTATCATTGTAAACTCACATCCAACTGCGTCTATGCAATAAAAAACATACCTACTTGAACGCATTTCGATTATCAGCAAGCGCAAGAAACTAAAATCGATACTGAAATCACTCGATTCTAAGAATTTAAAATTATATTGGATGCAGGCTCTTCGGTAGATTGGCGTCGCTACTCGTATATGTGCATATTTTTAAGCTAACAGGATTGCTTTCGATCTCAGCTTTTGGCTGATAACCATTGAGATTACTGCAGGCGGAAAATATTATGTAGGTACTTACCAACTGCAATTTCCTCTGAAAACAAAAGATAAACATGGGTTATTGTTGTTAATGTGATACGTGCACGGGTAAAGTACTCGTCCGTTAACATCTCAGAATGTTTTATTACAGATTACTTACGTAAAAATGACTTTAAAAAGAAATAATCTAGCACCTAAATAACGCAATTGATGTTTTTATATTGACAAAATGAAAGGCCTTGCAATTCAGGCCTATTATAATGTAAGTCTACAAAAACATTTTAATTTCACTACTCTTTTCTTAGTTTCCATACCCTACAATAGTCATACATCAAGCGAGGGTTGTCCTTGGATGCATTTGTATATTGTGAACAGGGATAACCGCTGGTGGGTACATTCTATTAAAACATCTAACTGCTAGTTGGCTCGGGTTCCTTGTACTCCTTCCAAAGGATCCGAGAAATGTAAAAAATATAAAAAGAAAATGTGTTTTTTTTTCTTTGGTACTATATACAATATGTAAAGAAAACCCTGTCCGATCCGTGAAGGTATTGTTGGGTATCGATAACTGATTTTACTAATGCACCCAAATCCGGAAAAAATATAAAAAAATCCCCCTAAAAATATTATTTAATAAAAAGAAGAAACTTAATACGTGTGCGGTAGGCAATACATAACGGGCGACCGCGTGCCCAGCCCCCCGCCCCGGAGGTACGCAGTCGCATCGCTATTTGCTCATAATAATATCGTCAAAAATGGTGTTGTCACTTTTTAAAAAAATACTAATTATTGGGGAATTGGAATCAAGTCGTGAAAACAAAGATTATTTCAAAATTCATTAGTATGGTTATTGTGATGATTATGTTAAATTTTATATTATATTTGGTCATGTGTTTACCTAACCTTTATTATCCTTTTAGGTCGGACGGGGTTTTCTTTACATATTGTATATGTATATAAGTTCTTTTTTAAACAATAATTTCTCTCAAGGTCTATATTTTGTCCTAGATGCGGCATCAGCAATGCAAGCAGCGTTACTAGTAGCCGAAGGGCTTCGACTTTTCGGATTAGTTCACACGAATGTGCTCACACCGATGGCTGCATGCGCTGAAGAAGCTCGCAAGCCTCTTCTAGTTTATTGCTGTCCTTCTCATTCTTCAAATCTTAAGAGGTAAGGATTCGTCTGTTCTTTCTAGTTTATTTACAGCGATAGTGAATTCTAAAGCTCACTACACACCAAAGCCCGGAGGCACAGCCCGCCGACACAACCCGACGGCTTATGTTGAAAGAAGCATGTCTACACATCGGCGGCTAGCGTACGCAAGCGCTCAGTTGCCCGGCGACATTTCAGCTGTAGTGACGTGCTAGTATTTTAACTGCCGAATAAGTTTCTGATGTCGAGCTGCCGACATGCCGCCGGAAAAGATTTACGACTTGCAATGACGATGTTGTCGACATATGCCGCCGGGCAGGCTTTGATGTGTGGAGCGCTTAAGGGTTTCCTAATTCATTCTAATTTATATCGTAGCGGTATACAAATGCCACATTTCGCATGTGGCATTTGTAGATACCGCTGACTGACGTCGCGAAAATCCTGTATCTCGTAAGCAGACATCAACCGTCGGGCATGTGCCCACCAGACTCAATACCCAAACCAGACGGTTGAACGATCCTCCCTTTAATATGGAGGATGAGAGAACTTTACACCTCGTTCCTCATTCCCCTCTATCATAATCAGTCTAAAATATACAAAATAATTGGATGATGACTAAATTATTTTACGAAATAACTACATCGAAGTAACTGATCTCTTCCACCAGGTTCCTAACATCTTGCCGGCTAGGCCACCAAGCGGCCCCGGCGACGAGAGAGTTAGTAGACCTCGGAGCACAGGTAGCCTGTGGTTTGGCGTATTTGCATGTCCAGAGGCTGGTACACGCAGACATCGCTGCTAGGAATTGTGTGTAAGTATAATTAAGTTGGTGATATCCCTAAGTATATCTTGGACACCAATGATTGATTAAAAGATGAAGGAAAACATCTTGAAACAAACCTGGACTTTTAAGTTTAAAATCGCCAACCGCATTGAGCAAGCGTGGTGATTACGCTCAATCCTTCTCTATCTAAGAGGGGGCATATGCCCAGCAGTGGGACGATAAAAGGTTGATGATGATCATGACGTTGTTAAGTAATTTTATCCTGGATACATCATCTTCACGTAATTTTTTTTTTTCATGTTAGGTATATACTGGTATTCAACTCTAGTTAAATTAGTGGCAAGCCGTTATGTGATTGTTGATGGCGCACTTATGTATTATAATAAGCCTATTCACTCTAGCCTTGAATACACTTAAACTCCATGTTCATGCTAAAACATGGAGTTTTGAAACAACAACGTAGGTAATTTAACATTATTCCAACAACTCCTGAAACTTCGTACCTTCTAAACTCTAATTTCTCAGAACCGAAGTTTAACTTACCAACTTAAGTGTGTTGAATAATTATAATTATGGGGCTCTTTGTAAAAATAAATAACCTCCAACTCAGGCAAAATTGGGTCAAAGAAAATTTGAAATAGCTGAGTAACCATGACAATTTGTGTACTAAAGGCTCGCTGTTTGGAGAAGGCGTGGACATGTCCTTTTTCTTTGTTATTTAAATTACTTTTAAAGGAAATTTCAAATAATGAAGCTTAAAGACTTATGTAATTATAAATATATAACTCTCTGTACCCCGCGGTTTCATCCTCGTAAGCTACGATTCCATGAAAATATCGGGATAAAAAATATTTTGTGTTATTCCTGGCTATAAACAATATGTGTGCCAAATTTCATCCAAATACGTTAAGTAGTTTTTAAATAGTGTTTTTGCACCCACCCATACTCACAAGTTTCGCATAATTTATAATATTAGTAGGAGTGTTAATAATTAATATAATGTGATTTGTAATAATTAGAATCAATTATAACCAGTATAGTTAAAGTTATGTTAGTACAATTTGCAGTACCCTTGCAAGGTGCATGTTTTAACACCGTGCCATGAAATTCTAATCCCTACAAATAGTGTCTTACATATAGCAATTAAGTACAATACTTAGTTGATCTCGATCTAGATCTAGTAGGATTTGATTTTGGCACACAAGAATATGAAAATATTAACGACATTTTTTTATAATAGGGTTGTTTCATGGGTAAAAAAAAATTGATTCTATTTAGTCCGTCATTCAGATTATAGAAAAATATTGGATACGTATATTTTATTTTATCAAATCAATAAAACTTTACAAATATAAAAGACATCAAAGATCAGGAGTGGTGGTTGGTGACGTCACTGCTCGCTAAAAAGTGTAGCGTACAGTGACGTCACAAGAGTTTTCAACCCACTGTGTCGTCTTCATTTTTTGTTTATATGAAGAAAGAAAAAATACGTGACTAGTATTTTTTGGAAATCTGACTGACGGACTAATTAGTTTTTTTTTAGTCAAATACCCTATTATAACCTAGTGCATGACCGCGATCCCGCCTGATCGTAAGCAGTGATACAATCGTTGATGGTAAAACGCACTAGTTTATTAAGAGTCCATTCACTCTAGCCTTGAAGACACTTAAATTGTAGTCAAACAAAAACAACGCTGCTGGTAAATTGTTCCAGTCCTACAATGTACGCGATATAAAAGATGAGACGAATATTTTGTATATAATCAAGGCCGATATTATAGTACAGGAGATGTGTAATACAAAGATAGAAAATTGTTGGGGCTTAATAAATACTTGAACCTCTTCTGATTTTAACTATTAAAAAACAATGGTATTGAATAAAATCTCATTTCTAACTTAGGGTGGACGAGAAATTAAGGCTGAAGGTAACAGACAATGGTCTGTCAAGGGATCTGTTTCCTGATGACTACCATTGTCTGGGTGACAATGAGAACCGGCCGGTCAAATGGATGGCTCCCGAGACGTTGCTCCAAAATCAGTACACTACAGCATCCGATGTGGTAAGTCGTGTTATTTTTTTAACTTTTTTAAAATATGTGTTTATTCTGAAATGAAAGAAAGAATGCGATATAATAATGTATTTTCGATGTTTATATGAAAAATAAAATTTTGGATCTTTACCTAAAATTCAGAAAGGTAATCGATTATTCAGCGGATCTCCTCATTTCTTCTTCTTCTCAGAAATGAGAAGATCCGCATAAGAACCAAAATCACCGACATAGCTCTTCGAGTCACTAAAATTAAGTGACAGTGGGCAGGCGTGCTCAAAGGGTAATGGAGAGGGCTATGCTTGGGGTTTCACTGCGTGATCCAATCAGGAATGAGGAGATCCGCAGAAGAAAGTAATAATAATAATAATAATATTTATTTTCTCACCACAATATCCATATAAAATAATAACAAAATAAAAATAATGTTGTCCAGTTATGGGCTTATACAAAAATACTGTGGGAGACTGGTGCTTAAGCTAAGCCGAAGCCTGTATTTCAGGTCACCAGGGTCTCCACCCCAGATATACATTTTTATTATAGCTTCCCGTATACTAGAATTGAACAGTTATTTAAATTTTACATATAGGAAGGAGTTTTTGTGGGGAGTGTGTGGATATGTAAGTGTGTGGGAGGGTGAGTGTGTGCGGTGTGTGAGTGTAAGTGTAAAGTGGACTTCTATAGACTGAAGAAGAAGAATCGATTATCAACTGAAATTTGTATCGTCAAAGGAAATCGTAGATTATCTATCGTTATCAGGAATCAATTATAATTTATATTCCTTTAACAATCAAATTAATTAAACTAACGTAAAATGATGGTCCTGTAATATTTTGTGTCTGTTCAGTGGTCATTAGGAATAACTCTATGGGAGTTAGCAACTCTTGGGGCGTCGCCGTTAGCTGAACTTGATGCTGCTGATGTCGGCGCTTTCCTGAGTGGAGGATATCGACCTTCACAGCCACATAACTGTCCTGATGAACTGTAAGTATATTTTACGTTTATTTATTCCTCCTTTAGGGCAAAGGCTTCCCACTCCAAGTCTCAAACAAATCTTTTTTTTTTTAAGTCCTTACTTACGGTAGCAGTCAAGCTCGTCCCACCGTTATCGCCATTCTTTGAGAGATTGAAGATTTAAATAAAACTTTGTAACAAGTGCTTTGATTTATAAAAAAAATCTAAAACTAAAACTAAACGAGGACCTGATACTGTCGCCGATTCTGTTGTTCACAAACTAAACTAATTTTAAGTCAAGTGCATCTTTTTCTTTTCATTTCGTTAAGAAAAGGATAGAAGATAACATTTTAGTTTAATCCTGTCAAATTAAGATACTCCATAGACAGTTTAGATGCGATTATAAACATGTCGACTAAAAATACGCCAGTTTACGTCAGGAGCGCACTAATTTGACAGGTCTAAACTGACATTTTATCTTCAGTTCTTTTCTTAACGAAATGGAAAGAAAAATATGCACATAACTTAAAATTAGTTTAGTTTCTGAACAACAGAATCGGCTCGATTGAATGTCACTTTCTTATTTAATTTCCTTTATAATAGCTTTATAGGCACATACTATTATGACTACACTGTCAAAATTGGCTGGTATCCTAAAAAATAATTTAATGTCCATCAGATAGATTTATAAAAAATATTGAACACGTATTTTTTATTTTTCTTTCATTCAAATACTTATGAAGATATATTGATTTGAAATGTCGCATGACGTCACACCGTGGTACAAAATATAGCACGGGGTAACGTAATTAGCCCCCACTCCGTAACTTTAATACGCTTTATCTCAGTAGTTTTTGGTAATTACGACAAAATAAAAAATACGGGTCTTATTTTTTTTTATTATCTATAAGGCGGACTAATTATTTTTTTGATTTTTGTACCTTGGATACATCCCTATTGTCAGCTGTATCTGGTTAGACTGGAATCTAACATACTAACCCAAAATAATTAGGAAAACGTTAGGCAGATAATGTCTGTGTATGCGAGTTTGAATGTTGGAAAATGCACCTACTAATTAGTAATTCTAATCATTCGTAGCTAGCGTAAGGCATTCTCAAAACTAAACTAAAAACTAAATTCTAAATAAGATAAATAAATAAGATAAAAAATTATAGATCCTTATAATGAAATAACAATATGTGATGATAGTGGCTGGCGGAGAACTGCTCAGGATCGAGCTTGTTGGCGTGCCATGAAGGAGGCCTATGTCCAGTGGGCGAATAGAGGCTGATTATGATGATGATAATGAAATGAATAGGAATATTTCCTGGGTAAAAAAAAAATATTCTATTTAGTCCGTCATTCAGGTTATAGAAAAATATTGGATATGTATATTTTGTTTTATCAAATCAATAAATATTACAGACATTATTATTAGACAAACATTAAAGGCATCAAAGATCAAGATTGGTGGCTGGTGACGTCACTGCGCGCTAAAAAGTGTATCGTGGAGTGACGTCACATGAGTTTTCAACACACTGTGTCGTCTTAATTTTTTGTTTATATGAAAAAAGAAAAAATACGTGTCTAGTATTTTTTGGAAATCTGACTGACGGACTAATTAGTTTTTTTTAGTCAAATACCCTATTTCTAAAATTATTTATAAATAATTAAAAATGAATTTACATAAATGCCTGAAACTATTATTTCGTAACGCATTTACTTTCAAATCCATCTATCGTACTAAGTAAAAGAGAGTCACATCAGTGTAAATGTTTGCACCGATTTTAAGTTGAATCTATGTAACTTAAAAGCTATGTTGATAATTGTCAGCTTAGAAAGCACGGAGGAGAAAATACAATTTACTAAAAGACCTTTCATTGCCAGAGAAAGTCTTTGTATCAATGTGTCTGCATACCATTTCATTTTCGAAAATAATTTTAAAAGTTGTTTTAGATTTTGAGCATCGCCATAATTTTTATCTTTGTCCTTGTTTTTAAAATACATTCTTAATACTATTGAAAAAAGCTTTGTGGCTTGGTCGGTCGATGACTGATCTTGATACTTGATGATAAATTTTCAATTTTAATTATTCTTATCACCAGGTACGGTCTAATGTCTTGGTGCTGGACTTTGGCTCCTCTGGCCAGACCAACAGCTCCTCAACTCCTAGCAGCCCTCCACGACTTCAGGCAAGCTCTTAGCACTTACATCTAGATAATTATTTTACACTTAACACTACCAAAGTTTCAATGTTAAGCTAGTAGTTACCTGTACTTGTCAATTTCTGAAAACTCTTGGCACTATACTTTCTGTTATCTTCAATACCAAAGTGCCTGCCAAAGTATCAAAATTAGTCACACTATTATTTAAGAAATAAGTATATTTTTTGTATATTGCTTTTTATTGCCCATCAGTTTACAGTATAAATTCTGGGTTCATATAATAATTGCCATGGACACTCAGATCAGAAACATATAGTAAAGTACCTTTTTGAAGTATAAGCTTTTAAGTTACAAATTACCAAGCCTAAGAACAAAATAGACTCTGTACATGCTAACATTATGAATTGAGGTCAAATGTATATTTTCAAGTAAAATAAAAAAAGGTGATATATTTAATAATTAAATCCTAATTGCCTAGGAATTACTTCAAGACGGTTTGTGGATGTAATATTAAACATTTGAAGGGAATAACAAAATAGAAAATAAGCATTTAAACTTAGCACAAGTATAAATATTAATGTAATAATAAAACTGTACAGATGATCCTTAATACCTAACCTAGGTAAGGGTGGAAATTGATGATTTAATTTAATGTCTCTAAAAATTTCTACTCACGTAAAAGGAAACCTTAAGGAACTAATCTAATTTTAAATTATTAACTTAAATGCAATGCATTTAAATAGCGTTTATTAGGTCAATCATGAAAATGCTAATTGAGCATGCGAAAGATTGAATAATTAGCAATGTAAAAATTTGATGCATTTGCAGCAACCATAGGGTAGTAGGTACTGGTTTGTATTTAAATTTTTATAACTCAATAAATTTTATTACCTTGACGTGTAGACTCGAAGCCTCTTCACAATCTCATATTATAAAAAATAACAAATAAGATTAGTTACAGAAATGAAGTACATTTACAGAACAGTAACAAACAAAAAATAAATAACAGTAAATATAATATAATACAATTCACTTGTATAAAACGAGCAAAGAATGAAAGAATCTGGCCTTAACCAAAATAAAAATCAGTACCTACAATACAACATGATACCCAATTCTGTAACTGTACAAACTGCAGAAGATAGCCGATTGTAGAACCAAATTAATTCTAAGCCTGTACATAAATGACTTCGATGCAAAAGGAATTTAATTTTTGATTAGACAAAGCTGACTGCTTTTTAATTATTAAATCTATAATTAAAATTTAGGATTACGAATATTAATGCGTACCGTACATAAATAGTGCATACTCGACCACTATACTAAATACAAATTTATTAAGTTGAAAATTTAATTAATCACCATTAAATAAGTTTAAAGTTAAAACAGATAACTAAATTTGAAGTTGAACAGCTCTTTGACTAGAAGTTAATAAAGCCTTCGTCACCAAATAAGTTTGTTAACACTGTATGTACTTTTATGTACACTCAGTGTTAACAATCTTATTTGGTTACTTACTTTTTAACATTAATAATATGTTTAGTGCAGAGTTGTGCAATGTCCATATTAGTAAAATATAGTATTCATAAATTCTAATTTAATTTCTTAAACACATCACAGATGAGCCAATTCTAAACAATGTCAGAATTAGTAACTTCTTCACTGCAATTCAATAGGACCTTATTCAATATTTGTTTTAACGCATTTAAACGTTACTACATTACATTAATTCAGCATGATAAAAATCAAAAATAATTTACAATTATTTAAAATTCAGCGGCATAGAAAAGTACCAAAGATTTTTTAATTCCGTATTTTGATTCCACATTATTATGTAGAATATAAAAAAAAAATATAAAACCAACTAGTCACTTTAAAACTTAGGGCTCATCTGCATAAATTAATTTCTAAATTTTGTTCGAAACTAATTAAGTCGATAATTAAGTGAAGAGCCAGAAGGCATATAACATTAGGTATCTAAACATAAGTTAAATTAGTTACTTATAGAGTTCCTGAGGACTTTCAGTCCGTCCAGGCCAGCAAAAGGATCAAACACCAAAACAGTAGTTAGTTCATGGCTTTGTTAATGACGGGGCTTCAGCGAATTTAAACTTTGAGTCTTTGAGTTAGGATTTGAAATTGATTGATTTGTATTTATAGAGTGACCAAATGATTTTGGTCCTTGTGTATTGTGTGCAATATGTTGATAGGTTTAACAGTAGTCTTAAGTATGTGTACGGAATATTTTATTTTTAAAGTATTTTTACCTCGTTTAATAAGTGGATATTTAGTTATAGATAATGGATACATGGTTTATAAATTCCTTGAAGCCGGAATTCCGTACGACAAGCATGAAGATGAAATATTTGTCTATTATACCACAATTATAAATAAAAACATAGATGTTATACTGTATTCAAATGTATGTTACAGATAAAATGAAATCTGAGCAATGATAGCGAATTATATTGTAAATATTAGAAGGTATTTGGTAATATAAATATTTTTTGTACCAACTAATGTGAAGACTTTTATTGGAGTAAATGTCGATTTAAATGTATTGATAAAATAAATATCATTAATAACATTTTCTATCTTATCTTGAAGCTAAATTTGTCAATGTTAAATTACTATGTGCAATGTTAAAGTTAATATTATTTGTCATAATAAATCTTCGATACCAATTTATACTAACTTATCGTGATTTTTAATAGGTTTACATTTTCACCTGTTTTGTTAAGTTTACGTTGTATTATCCACGTTTGAAAACTGTTTCTCAGGTGATACTTGCTTTAATTATTTTTGTTTACCTCTTAGCATCCAAACATTTTTGTAATCAAATACCTCAAAATACGCAGTTTCAGTTATACCATGTTTGCTTTAGACAATAGTATATTAAAATATGTGTGAGTTAAGAAAAAAAAAATTGTTTAACCAAAATACAAAAAAATAAATAATAGAATCATTATCTTAATTGCATGAAGCAATAAAGTTAATTATTTATATTAAAAAAAATAAAATATACACCCACAATGTAATCAAAAACCTCGAGCACATGATTTTTTTTTAATTTGGTCTATTTTTAAATTCATTATTAATAAATATACTACTTAAATCACACGTATTGTATACTACAGCTTGTGCTATACTACATGTGACTTAAATTAACAATTAAGTCACTATTTTCTCTGTGAAAATGGACTATTTAAGTCACTCAATAGCATGACTTAGTGTTTTTAGGTCACGCAACACATTTTTCTGCAATTTTTGGTACTTTTAAGCCTAATATCAAAATGTTATTTGATCAAAAAACCCTGTAATTTTTTTTTATTATGTAAGTATGTACATGCTATTGCTAACTATATTACGTATATACTGTATTGAAAACACGTTATGGATAATACAGGGTGTGAAACTCTTAGGCATTATAATGCATTAGACGTGTTAATTGGAATATATTGGGTTGCGCTTTCGAATTAGCTAGTAATTTTGACATTTCTGCTATTGTAAAATCGATGTTGTGAAATATAATCTTGGCGTATTTTTTTTATACATCTTGTAGTTATTTCTTGACTATTTCAATGGGTGTTCCATGTTGTTCACTGTTCGATAATTCAATGATGTAATAAAATATTTTTTAAGAACACGCTGTATCATAAAAACTAGAATATTAATAAAACTAATGTCATTTGTATCTAATAGATGTCGCTAGATTACTAAATTTGAATTTCCCGGTAGCGTTATATAATATTAAATGTCTTGAAAACCCTTACTTAGAAAAATGTGAACATCTATTTACTAAGAAAACATCCTTTCCTCTTTCCTATATTTTCCCTCAAAATTTCTTCATAAATGACTAAAGAATATTTTTTTAAACATCACCAAAATTATATTTAAGAATAAAATTTATTAGAGTGTGGAGTAAAATTGTATGAAAATGCCGTCATAATGTATGACTCGAGTGCCAGATGAATGTGATTTTGTAAGTAAATGTTACGATGTGTTTAAATGTTAATTATAAGTGACGTAATTGTTTATTTAGTGTTAAAGTGGATGTATGTAATATGTAATCGATATGGCTTCAATGATAATTATGATGAACGAAATAAAAATGTTATTTTATAATATTTCGTGTGTTTTATTTTGGGCTGATTTTTCCATGAATCTATACTATGTAATATATAAAGCTGAAGAGTTTGTTTGTTTGTTTGAACGCGCTAATCTCAGGAACTACTGGTCCGATTTGATTTTTTTTTCTTGCTTTGGATGGCCCATTAAACCAGGAAGGCTTTAGACTATATAACATCACACTGCGACCAATAAGAGCGGGGCAAATAAAAAAAAAAAACGCGGGTGAAACCGCGTGACGCAGCTAGTAATTAATATTTGTGTATCAAAAAATCGGCACTTACAAAAAGCTATAAAATCCTAAAAAAAACGACCCTGAGATTATGGGAGGAACACTTGCAGTCCTATTCTGTAAAAATGAACCATGTCAATTAACACACTATCAGTAGCAATAGATTTAATTTTGACAGTACAACAACATTCATTGCGTTATTTATGTTGTTGAGGAGGCACATAAAACATAAGAAGCAATGGATTAGCAATACGCTTCAAAATGATTCTAATTGATAGTAATAGTTTGTTTCGCAATAGGGTATTACTAATTAGTCAGTCAGTCATATTTCCAAAAAATACTAGACACGTATTTTTTGTTTTATCAAAACAATAAAAATTTACAAATATAAAAGGCATCAAAGATCAGGAGTGGTGGCTGGTGACGTCACTGGTCGCTAAAAGTGTAGCGTGCAGTGACGTCACAATAACTATAGTGTGATATTCGATTCTTATTATTTTAACAGTACAGAAACTTAGATCACTTTAATATTAAGGGATTACAATGATAATCATAGATTAAAACAGACAAGACTAACATACTCGACCGAAACTTGAGCACAGACTACCCGCGCTAACGGTCGATCGCTATTTCAAACGCAACTCCAGTTGGTGTTATCATTGGCTCCATGGTGTTACCCGCTCTTAATAAAAAAAATCATAATTTATCCGAATACCGATCGGTTAATCGACTTCAAAAAATAGTAGAGTAATTTAGGGACAATTGATACTGACACAAAACACATCACAATACCAGTCACGCGCCGTTATATATTTTAACTAATGAATTTTGAAATAATCTTTTTATTCCGCGAATTAATTCCAACTAACCCGAAATTTGCTTTTTTTTTAAAAACCCTTTTAGTCGCTATTATTATGAGCGAATAGCGATGCGACCGCGAGCCTCGTGCTCCACTTGGCCCGCGCATGTATTACCTACCGCACAAGTATTAAGTTACCTATTTATATTTTTTTTAAAGTTTAGTCCGGCTTTGTAGGCATTGAACTATCATCTGAACTATCAATAACGTCAATCCCTTTTTTTGTTATGGATGGGAAAACATCAAATGACCTCTCCAGCTTTGGGCGGAGCAGAAGGGCTTCAGGCGTTTCAGACTTTTACTGACTAAAACCCACCCTTGTTCCTTCACTTGCTTCTGTGCCAGGGCCACGGTTTCTTTTTAACCAACCCGCAACCCTGGTCCAGGAGGCACTGAGCTGAAATCTCTTTGAAGTACGCGTGAAACACAACACGCCGTCGCGTCGACCCGGGCCTGATCCTTATCGGGCGGCGAGCTGCCCACTGCTCGCCGCCCGCAAGCCTAATATGTCAATCCCTTAGCATTACATATTTTGAATGACATCTCACTCCACGCTCACTTCACCCCAGTTTTCACGTTAAGATTTCGCTTAGTACAATAAAGTTGCTTTAATCATTTGCCTCCGTCTTATGAAAAACCGAGCAAGGGCATGTCGGGCCATGCTCAGTGGTTTCTGTAGTTTCCCCTCGTCACAATAAGTGTCCCCCACTTAACGTTAAAAAAGTGGGCTCTTTGAGACCATCAGACATTGAGTTCACACTTTACGTGTATGGAGGTACCTTATTTAAATAAAAAAAACACTTCTTATTCGCACTTTGTCGGCATGATTGATATACTTACATATTGATACCAAATTTTAGCTGTCTTGTGCTAACGGTCACTGACATTATCCGCGGATGAACAGACAGACAGACTTGGCGAAACTATAAGGGTTCCTAGTTGACTGCGGAACCCTAATTAAGCTGTATAAAGATATTCCACATGTAATAAAAATATATACATGTACCCCATTACCAATTACCAAAAATATATAAATTCAACGCGTTATTTTGTGAAATTCTTGGAAAAGTGGTAGGCCATAATATTGGCTGCCGGCAGAAGTTACCACCCACCAGACAAAGTCTTGCCGCCAAGCGATTCGTCGTGTTCCGGCATGATGTCTGGTGAAGCCGTATGGAGGACGGGTCTGAGCAATTCTGTTGCGATGTGTGCCGGGTACGATGTAGCAAATGCTGTTGTGTTGGGAGTTTGGTCGTGGAGGGTCTTCAGATCAATCTTCCTCTGGCGCAGCATCGTTGGACGTGTTGTTGGGTTTAACATTGCATCGCCTCGCTCAACTGCCGTCTTCTTTCCTATTCACTAAGTTTTTTTAAGTGAATAGGCTTAATAAACTAGCGCGCTTTACCATCAACGATAGCATCACTGCTTACCGTCAGGCGGAATTGCGATCAAGCACTAGTTTATAATTATAAAAAAAAGTTACAATCAACGCAGTAAAAGTCAATTAACGTTTAATTTTCGAAATCTTAACTATGTACTGAGCAAATTTTTTTTTATTCGCAACAAGTGACTTTTAAATAAAGAACAGCAGTCTGATTTTTTCTCTCTCTTTTAGTTATAAAATGCCTAAAAGTACATTATCGAATAATTTTGCGTTAATCGATTTACCACCCTCGTACCACCTCCTGTCATCTCTAGCGTTGGTCGTTAGATGTTTACATGTGACTGACAACCGATTAATCATACATTATGTCCTTGTCTGCCAATGACAATGTTACGGTATCGCTTCTTCTTAATATCCTACTACATATGTATTACATACGTATATTTCCAACTAATATTATACAGTATGTTAAGAAAACCCTGTCCGACCCGTGAAGGTGTTGTTAGGTATCGATAACTGATTCTACTAATGGATACAAAACCGGGCTGAACTTAAAAAAAACAATCCCCCTAAAAAAATAAATATTATTTCGCAAAAAGAGGTAACTTAATAAATGTGCGTTTTGCACCTTTCCGCGGGCGGCGGGCGGCAGGGCACCCGGCACGTGGTCGCATCGCTATTCGCTCATAATAATACCGGTGTTGTCACTTTGTTTTAAAATTACCAAATTTCGGGAAAGTTGGAATTAATTCGCGGAAAAAAAAGATTATTTCAAAATTCATTTGTATTGGTACTATGATGATTACGTAAAATTTTATATTACATTTGGTCATGTGTTTACCTTACCTTTATTATCCTTATGGGTCGGACAGGGTTTTCTTAACATACTGTATAGGTAGGTGAAAGTTTATATGGATTTATATAAGTTTGTATCTCCAAAACCTGGAGTACAGGCCAGGTAGCCAGCCGGCAGCCTGTCGGTATTCTATAGGATGCAATTTGGAGAGTGTGCGCGGAAATTGCATGACATAATTCTCCCATCTCCGTTCCATTATCGAATCACCCGTCGTACGGCGGGTATCCGTTACGTTGTTGACACCACAACGATCAGGACGAAGCGTTTCACCTCCTCTTTTATACCGGATACATCGTGAGACTGGAAAAAGCAATATAGCGGCGGTGTTTCCGTCTGATTATAATTTAAGTGTCTTCAAGGCTAGAGTGAATAGGCTCTTAATAAACTAGCGTGCGTTACATTAACGATTTCATCAATTGCATCACCATCAGGCGGGCTTGCGGTCTACCACTAGTTTATAATTACAAAAAAATAAATATGGAAGTATGTTAACGCAAAAACTATTGAAATTATTTGAATGAAATTTGGCAGACATATGTTTTTAGCCAGGATTAACATTCAGTTTATTTTTTATCCGGAGATTATGACGGGTTCGAAACTTGTGCGGCTAAAACCGTGGGGCGTAACTAGCACGCAATAATTATTCCCATTTAGACTAACATCTTCATCATCGTCATCTTTCAAGACTAAAATCTTGAACCAGTGCGTCCTACCCGTCATGACTTACGGAGCCCAGACGTTGTCACTAACGGTCAGACTAGTCCACAAGTTTAAAGCCGCTCAGCGAGCTAAGGAGCGAGCTATACTATGGGCGTCTCTCTGAAGGACCGCATCAGAAAAGAGGGGATTCGACAGAGGACCAGAGTCATCGACATAGCTGAGAGGATTAGTAAGCCGAAGTGGCAATGGGCTGGTCACATATGCCGTAGGATCGACAACCGTTGGGGTAAACGAGTCCTCGAGAGAAGACCGCATCTCGGCAAATGTAGCGTAGGACGCACTTGGGCGAGATTGAGCGACGACATCAAAAAGGTGGCTGGTAGTATCTGGCGGAGAACTATAGTCAATATCAGCAGTAAGACCTGTAAAGCGGACCCCAGACTCCAAAGCTGATATGATGATGATCTACGGACCAAATACTGCAAGAGTAGCTTACCCTGATTAATCTACCTATACGTACCTTGTTATAGCATAGCTATAAGTCCCTCATTTATCGATGTTAGAGCATTGGAACTTAGTTATGGAAATTAATTAAGATCTTGCTAAGCTGAGACGAAACCCGCAAATGGACTTGGATTTACTTCAAAAAAATAATGATGACATTATTGTCACGAAATAAATTAAACTGCTTTTTGGGTTCACCCTTTATAGCAGAACTTTTTACGTCATAATTTTATTTTGCATAGCAACGGATAGCATAAACTTCTTTACGCAGAACATCGTTTGGCATACACTCATTTACGATACACCGAAACCCATAATTTTCTAAGTCAGAATCATCTTTAGGCATAAATTTCATATCCATAATAATGAATAAGTATAACCTTCATATCGTAGAAAGTTCGCAACCAGAATCATATTTTGGCATATATTTTATATCCATAATAATCAAATGTAGAACCATCATATCGCAGAAAATTCACAGCCAGAATCATCTTTTTTTTATCACTCAATAAAACGGTTTATTTTGCGCATAATCGTGTGGTTTTTATTTCCCTGGCAGTAAGATAAGGCAGTAAGCATGCAACAAGCAGTCAGCATACAAGCATGCAACAAGCATTCAGCATACAAGCATGCAACATGCAGCAAGCATGTAGCAAGCATGCAACATGCAGCAAGCATGTAGCAAGCATGCAACATGCAGCAGGCATGCAGCATGCAAGCATGCAACTTGCAGCAGCAAGCATGCAACATGGGCATACACTTTAGGGGTAGGGCAGACAAGACTACGTGAAGTCGGTTTTGAAGCGATTCAGTTCTGTCACTAACTTTTGTAGCACACCATAGTGATTTATAAAAACATTTTTTTTTTCAATATGACTAATAAAATTGAAATTCTGTGATCTTCGCAATATGCTAAGTCAAATTATGCCAAATAATCGGCGCTCTAAATAAACGTTATGCTAAACGAAATTATGCAAAATTGTAACTCTGACAAAAGGTAATTATGCCCAATACAATTCTGCCACCTTAAAAGTATCCCATTTTAAATTCGGACCTAAAAACATTAGGCCAAAAAACAATTATTATAAATATTTTTTATACCTTAACAATGTTCGTTTAAAAAAGTTTATGCCAAGTGAGTTATGCCAAATAGGTTTCAGAGCAACAAGTTTCTGCCAGATAGAGGGCACCCCTCCTTTTTAGGTGCTTATATCTTTTATGATGAACTTATTTTCGACAGCCTCCGTAGCATAGCCATAGCGAACGTGGCCACTGCGCAAGGAAGCGTGGGTTCGATTCCCGCGCTGTGCAAATATTTGTATGCATGAATAAGAGTATTTGCACTGGTCTGGTCGTGCCTCGGAAAGGTCGTTAAGCCATTGGTCCCGGTTGCCATACCAATATCTAATGGCAGTCGATACGGATTGTTGGAGTAGTCAAAAGTTCAAGAAATGGTCTAATTGAAATACTTCGATTTCGCCTTCAGGTTGTGGAGGTCAGACTGCAGTCGTTTCACGGAAAATGTCGAAGTTTAGCCAAAACCTGTCTAACTGCTAGACTAGTGAAGCGGACCCCAGACTCCAAAGCTGAAAAAGCTTTCACTACCGCTACGCCACTGAGGCTGTCAAACACCCCAATTAGAATATTATGTTATAATCATAATACAGTATGTATGTATGAATTTTTAATTTAACATGTATATGCATTGTTATTTATTAAATTAGTTCTACCATTTCTTGGAGAACGAAGACCTTAACTTTCTTGGAATAAGGATTATTTTTCTTTATTTTGTATTGAATGATTAAATTTGTATGAATGCAAGTAAAACTGCGACTTTAAAAGTACACTGTAACAGGGTTAATATGAAATGACATAAACTGATTCAGTAAACGATTCTGAACAAACTATTTTCAGGAAGTGCGTTAATAAATTTACATGTTGTATAATATAATATAATTATACAATATGTAACGAAAACCCTGTTCGACCCATAAGGATAATAAAGGTTAGGTAAACACTTGAGTAAATATAATATAAAATTTTACGTAATCATCATCGAAACAATACTAATGAATTTTGAAATAATCTTTTTTTCCCACGAATTAATTCCAACTTCCCCGAAATATGGTAATTTTTAAAAAAGTGACAACACCGGTATTATTATGAGCGAATAGCGATGCGACTACGTGCTGCGCGCCCTGCCGCCCGCCGCCCGCGGAAGGGTTGCTTACCGCACATGTATTAAGTTACCTCTTTTTTGCGAAATAATATTTATTTTTAAGGGGATTTTTTTAAGTTTAGTCCGGTTTTGTATCCATTAGTAGAATCAATTATCGATACCTAACAATATCTTCACGGATCGAACAGGGTTTTCTTTACATATTGTATAATATTGCTGCTCCTGGGACACAGGCCTCTCCAAGAGAGAGTGGCTTCAGAGCAGGTTGGTGTATGTCCTATGCCATTGAATTTTTTATTCCACGACAAACTAGTTTCCTTCACTGTTATTAAATGAATACATCGATAAAATACTAGACTGTTTAAAATACATTATGACCACATTCAATAAAGCAATAAATTTGTCACCAGAAGGCTTAAAATTTCTCTGCCGCTGGACAAAACCTTACCAATAAACACACATACTAGCTACAATCTGCTTTAATTATTTCGGGCTCTCAAAGTCAATTTCTACCTTAATAAAACTTTAAAATATCCAATATTTTCCTTCGACGTCAACGGAAAATATTGCAATTTCTCTTTTGTATATAAACAGCCCGCGGGAGTCGCCGACAAAGTGGCAATATACTATCTCGACGGGGCTTCTCAAACAAGGGTTGGAGACAGGGACGGGGATATTTAAAATTACAAAAGTATGAAAAGGACAGAGTGAAGTTATTAATTGGAGAGAATTGACGGAAGTGCACCGGAGCGGTGTTTTTGACAAATTCCGCTTTGATTCGGCGATTACTTTCACCTCAACGCTTGGGGATCGACTCTTAAATGCCACCCGTCTAAGATGGGCTGTTAAAAATGTAAACGTTTATTTTAGGGACGGTTCTAGCATATTTTCTTTTGGAGTATGAAAATAAAGACGTTGTAATTTGTTTTTTTTTTTACACTTCGCTTGGTAAAAGGAGCTAAGCGTAAATCAGTTTTCTTTTTTCAAAACTTTGCCCCACAATAGGAATTACTCCTGTATCGTGGGTACGTTTACAAACATATGAAGTCACAAACACAAAGAGCTAGACACATTTTATATTCAATATATATTTTTATTTTATTTTTTTGTATTATTCAGTCATCTAGAGGTAATTTTCCATGCTTATGAACACAAGTGAAATTTGATTTGTGACTGTAGTACTTTTTTAATCATAACTTGGATATTCAGACCCAGCCATGCTGACTGTCAGCTATCCTGAATAATTTTCTCTCCTTTTTTTTCCTTTTCCTTTGTTTTGGGTGGAAAATCATCAAATGACCCGCTCTGGGCGGAGCGGAGGGGCGTGTCAGACTTTTACTGACTAAAACCCACCCTTATTTTTTCACTTGAATGTACGCCAGGGCCACGGTTTTCATAACTTCCCCTCCTTAATGAGCTTTTTTACTATCTTCTTATATATAAAAGCCTTATGTCACAATTAATAAATAATAAATAAATATATACGGACAAATCACACAGATTGAGCTAGCCCCAAAGTAAGTTCGAGACTTGTGTTATGGGATACTAACTCAACGATACTATTATTTATAATAGATACATATATAGATAAACATCCAAGACCCAGGCCAATCAGGAAAAGATCGTTTTCCATCATGACCTGGCCGGGGATCGAACCCGGGGCCTCCACGTTCCAGGCAGGCATGTTGACCGCTGAAACGGCTTGACCGATTTTTATGAAATTTTATACATTTAGTAGGTCAGAGAATCGGCTACTATCTATTTTTCATACCCCCTGTGATAAGCATTGACCACTTTTTTATTATTAAAATAATTTTTTTGTAAAATCTTTATATTTATGTTTTATAATTTATATGGTGCACAAACATAATAAAGAGTATTCTATTCTATTCTACCTTTTATGCTAAATGTACTCAGATGTATCTTTTGATTTTAAAGACTTAAAAATATCTAGGTGGATTTTATAGTCGATACCCAGTCTAAATGCGACATCTAGATTTAATGAAAACTTGAAAATCTTTTTTCAGTAAGTCCCTATATAGTGAACCTTGATGTTTATGTGTTTAGACTCAAGTCTTCTTCGTAATATTCGAGGTAATTACTGTTCGAGGCTTTCAGGGTTTTCATCAAAATAATAAAAGTGGCCTGAAATAAAAGCTTTGTTGTTCAAACATTGTGTTTGACATTTTTCCGCATTTTCGCTTGTTCCTTGTTGGATTTTTATTTTTAACCAACCTTAAAAAAAAGGGATGAGACTCTCAATTCGTCGGAATCTCATTACACATCAAACATATTACCTACGCAAAGA
The DNA here is from genome assembly GCA_037179545.1 of Sesamia inferens. NCBI lineage: Eukaryota > Metazoa > Arthropoda > Insecta > Lepidoptera > Noctuidae > Sesamia > Sesamia inferens. The sequence goes on along the minus strand of CM073923.1, from coordinate 8,230,278 downwards.
TTCCTGGACCGATTTGCAAAATACTTTTGTGATTGATACGGTATACTTCCCATTTGGTCACGTCATAGGACACACCCAGGTCAAGATTTGATGATGGTCTGATGGTGTAATCCTAAAAAAAAATCATTTCAACATTTTTGTTATACTTTGTAAAGCTTTTTTTTTTTTCATAACTAAAAACTGTATTTTTTTTTTAGTAAATAATAAGTTCTCGTTGGTGGTGGAGGAGAGTTACGCTTCAAAAAGAGATATGAGCAGTACTCACTGAATTTTCTAAATATAGGATATAGAACGAATACTATGAATAGATCGCATAGGTACTATTGTGCTACGAACTACATATGATACTGAACTACAGAAGATATGTATATAGAGTGGTGCACTTAACCACTTTTTATGCACTTAACCATTCTATATACATATCTTCTTCCGAACGCTCGGCGAATACGACCGTTGCCGAACAGTGACGAAGATTTCTATGCGCATTATCACTTTAGGAGACCTGTACATATTTCGCAACCCATATTGTCGAGTTGTATACCTGCAGTGGCTGATTCGCCAGTGTAACTAACGCATGTTTGTTAATTATAATCTTATTTAAACTACAAACCGTATTTATATTGTGCTAAAACCAACACTACCCACAATACGCCCACAGTAATCAAAATATACCTGATGATAACGAGAGACAAAAATATCTTGTCTCAAATATAAGAAAGTAAATAATATAATCTGAAATAGCTACTAAATATAAGCAACGACATTGAACAAAAATTGATTAATTTAACAAATTTGGTTAGTTTACGGTTCAGTGAAGGCAGTCAATGGAATTTCCAAAAAAAAAAACTAAGCTAAGCTAGTTTCACTTTCATTCTCTACTAGCAGAGCCGTCTTATATTTCCTTAAACAACATTTAATACAAAATCTTAAATATAGTTCAGATTACTCTCACCATAAAACCTTATGTGAATTTTACGAACGATTTAAAACAAAAATAATGCCAAGTCGATGCAGCCGTTCTCAAGTGATTACCAACGAACAGCATCAAAGTATTTGAATGGATTGATGAAACAGGCTCAAGGTCACACAAAGGGCGATGGAACGAGCTAAGCTCGATGTTTCTCCGCGCAATCGAATTAGAAATGAGGGGATCCGCGGAAAAACCAAAGTCACCGACATAACTCTTCGAGTCGCTAAAATTAAGTAGCAGTGGGCGGGACTCGATATTCATAGAACCGATGGCCGACGGGGCCATAAGGTTCTGGAGTGGCAATCGCGTACTGGAAAACGCAGCGAGGGTGGCCCTCAATAAGGTGACCGATGACCTGATGAAGTTCGAAGGAAGCTCAATCAATCAGTCAATCAATCAAAGCATTTATTTCAAATAAACCAGTTACAGGCACTTTTGAATTGTCAGAAGGTCGGTCAGTCAGTAAGGTGAAGCTAGTCGCCCATTCCAAAGAGTAGGTACCTATGGAGAAGAACGGGCAAGAAACTCCATGGACACTCTTTTAAATTATCAAGCTATTGATACAAATATTTGATTACATCATTCATTTTGAAATCAATCGTGTGAGAACGATGCAGAAATATATTGTACGCTGAGAGCGTCCATTATGGAAAAAAAAACAACAATTCAGAATTTAAAATACGCCGTAGCAGCTAAGAGATGACCAGTCCCCTCTGACGGCGTCCGTTCACGAACATGACGTATGGATCAGCATCATTCAGCTCAACCATATTGAAGGGAACCTAATGACCCAATACACACGCCACCACCAGCGAGACATTTGAGTGAGCATGACATACTCTCAACAGCCATAGCACTATCAAGTCAAGCTGATAGATAAGATCGATGCGAACAGCATAAGATCGATCATTGTGGAAAGCCTTAGGGAAAGTCTTTGTTCAGCCTATACAGGTTATAGGCTGAAAAAGAAGAAGATGAACCCTTAGATCTTTCACAAGCCAGGATGTGTACCTTCCAATGTAGACGGAAACTATCAATTTCGTCCCGCCATCTCTTAACTGCCCTGTCTTCCAGCACTATCTCACAGTTTTTCCTTCAGAATGTCCTGCTCAGATCCATTTAACAAACCTTAAAATCATCAGTTCGTCACGGCGCATTCGTCGAACTCCAATTTCAAATCAAGCGGTCCATGAAAAACGGATTAATACAGAAATTAAAAACGGTGTGCAAATATTCTCATCAAAAAAACTAAATAAAATTCATCCGTCACGCGTCCCAATTCAATTTAGATTGGCTGTTTTTCAATTGTGACGTTGTCCGTTTAATCAGATTAAGGCAATTGTATCAGAAAATTGTACTATATTAAATTGGAATATTTTGGACGTTTTTCCGATTAATTGGATTTTAGAAATGCAGTTATGATGCATTGAGGTGTACGTACACACAGTTTCTAAGTTTATTGCGCAAGTGAATTGCCCTGGATTCTTTTGATAAAGGATAGTGTAGAATTGCTTCACATAGAAAGTATACACGATGAAATCGCCCCGCAAACTATAACTACTAATTTTAACCCACAGAGACCATTTTTGCCAGTTATAAAAAAATGAAAACTCTCAGCTATTTCATAGAAAAGTGCAATAAGTAGGCGAACAAATTTTATTTTTGTATACCCAACAAAAAATTAACATGGGAGTTTCCAAATGAATCACCATGGTAACAATGAGACATTAACTCACCACTTTGTGTACCCAATAAAGGACGAAGTTCCGCTAGGATTCGTGTATGACTGGCAAGTCTTGAAATTGGTAAAAGCAAATGGACGGTTGCACAGCAGGAGGTGCATTAATGCTTTGGATGACGAATGATTTCTACAAAATAAATAGTATTTCCAAGGAGCAGAGCGCAACTCATCTGTTTGTGCGAAGGCTTAAGCGTGTCTAGCTTTAGTGATATAAGTCAATAATAACATGTACCTTTTTATTATTATACACTAGTGCTTTACCGTAGTTCCGCCTGATAGTAAGCAGTGATGCAGTTGTTGATGGGAAATACGCGCTAGTTTTTTAAGAGCCTATTTACTCAAAAAAAAAAACTGAGTGAATAGGTAAGTAGATGGCAGTTGAGCGAGGTGATGCGATATTATACCCAACAACACAACCAACGATGATGACCAGATGATGGCCAGAGTGAGATACTCCATGACCAAACACTGGACACGACAACATTTGGCGCATCGTACCCGGCACACATCGCAACACAACTGCTAAGACCCGATTTCCGTACGGCTTCACCAGACATCATGCCGGAACACGACGAATCGCTTGGTGGCAAGACTTTGCCTAGTGGGAAGTAACTTTTGCCGGCAGCCGATGTTGTGGCCTACCACTGCGACTTAATTAATGTTACGCGAAAATGGTACCTACACCACAAAAAACACCGGCCAACTGCGAGATGGTCTCGTCTCGATGCAGTAAGTGTTCAGTACCAATATTCATACAAATGTTTTTAGTATTTCTTGTTATAGCGACCACAGCGACCACAAAAATATTTCAATTTTAAAAGAAAATATCTACAGTCTATCAGTTATCTTATAGTTGCGTTTTCACCCGTTTTCGTTTTTACCCTTTTTTGGTGTGAATGGGAAACCATCAAATGACTCCTCCCGTTCTGGGTGGAGCAGAAGGACGTGTCAGACTTTTACTAACCAAAACCCACCCGTGTTCCTTCACTTGCCTGTGCGCCAGCCTCTCGGTTTCTCTTTCAATAATCAATACCGTTTTGAACCTTTGAGAAAACATCGATTCATGAAGCGTGTCTATAACATCCAATCAATTAACTCAGTCTTCTGCAGACCACTGTTGTACATACGCCTATTACAGCATGCTTCATAAGTAATTCTAGTCATCAGTCTACCTAGCTGGGTAGTGTCCCACACTACCCTAAAATATACATGAGCTTCTTCTTCTTCTTTAGCAGATTGTTGGACAAAGGCCTCCCCAAAGCTTTCCACGATGACCGGTCTTGTGCTTTTCGCACAAAATGCTGCGTGTTCTGGTACGTCGCTACCACTCCAGAATCTTGCTGCTCCATCGGCCATCGGTTCTACGAACAATGTGCCGTCCACTGCCACTTAATTTTAGCGACTCGAAGAGTTATGTCGGTGACTTTGGTTCTTCTGCGGATCTCCTTATTTCTGCTTTGATCGGACAGAAAAACTCTGAGCATAATAGCTCTTTCCATTGCCCTTTGTGTGACCTTTTTTTTGTTGGGATGGGAAATCATCAAATGACTTCTCCCGCTCTGGGCAGAGCGGAAGGGTGTGTCAGACTTTTACTGACTAAAACCCACCCGTGTTTCTTCACTTGCCTGTGCGACGGCCAGGGCCGCGGTTTCTTGTTTAACCAACCCGCAACTCTGACCCACCCTTTGTGTGACCTTGAGTCGGATTCTCATAAAAAATAAATACCGCTGGGTTATACCGCACATCAATCATGGACACTTCCAAACATCACTCTTTCACCAACATGGCCCACTGTGTACTCAACCCATAAAACCAACCAACACAAACCACAAACTTACATAGTTGATCGCTTTCCAAGCCTGCACACTGCGTAAAGCCACAAACAATAATTCCTGAGATCACTAAAGTTGCCATAAAAGTGAACAAAATGAAGTAATTCCGTTCCTCTAGCCACACCGCCGGTAGTGTCGTAAAACTAGTGTTTATATGAAAACAGTATAGCTTTTATGGCACACAACTATAGGCCATGTATTAAGAAGCTCTTGTATTCTTTAGATCGTTGTGTAATTGATTGTTGTGGGTGTGTAATGTGTATGAAGATAATAAAACTGCAACTATTTCATATTTTGAGAGGTATTTATTATATTTTATCGCGTGGGCTCCTATGCCACCTGAATCACCAATGTCAGACGTACCATCTAATGACGAATTTATAAATATTGTTAGAAAACTACCGGTCAACAAATCATCAGGTGAAGATAAAATATCTAATAGGATGATTAAAGAAGCGTGTAAAACAGCGGGTGATGCCATCTTAACTGTATACAACTGATGCATTGCTGAAGGCGTTTTTCCTCGTAAATGGCGACGCGGTTTCATACGAATAATACCAAAGTGTGGTGACAAACCACCGGATGATCCGAAGTCATATCGTCCTATCACACTTCTACCATCTTTGGGTAAACTTCTTGAGCGCCTCATCGTTCCACGTTTACTACCGAACGGTCCAAAATTCCATAATAATCAGTATGGCTTCACCATAGGTAAATCTACAGTCGACGCGGCGCTTTCTGTCAGAAGAACCGTTAACCAATCCGAAAACAAGTACGTAATTGGGATCTTCCTGGATATTTCTGGGGCTTTTGATAACGCCTGGTGGCCTATGCTGTTGTTAAAATTAAAAACCCGCGGTTGCTATAAAAACATATATAATCTCGTTTACTCTTACTTTATAAACGGTTCCGCGGTACTTAAGCTCGGTCATTTTTCTAGTACTAAAACACTAACCATGGGATGTCCTCAGGGTTCAGTTGTCGGTCCTTATTTATGGAATTTGGGTTTTGATGACTTCCTCGCGATCCCGCTTCCTTGCGGCTGTTCACTTACTGGTTACGCGGACGATGGCCTACTGCTCATTCAGTCAAGTACCCGAGCTGGACTTGAGAACTTGGCCAATACTTGCCTAAATTTAATATCTCAGTGGGGTGATCGTAACCGCCTAACGTTTGCGCCACATAAAACCTATCAACTTCTACTAAAAGGTAATCTTAAATCATTGCCTACTATTAAATTTAATAACGTTCCCATTAAAAAACAGCAATCCGTATGCTACCTTGGTATGATCTTAGAAAGGAATTTTTCATTTATAGAACATATAAAAATAGTTGGTGAAAAAGCTAAAAGGAACTTTTATGCCCTAACTAGAATATCCAAAGCAACTTGGGGTCTATCATTCCTAACTTTAAAAACTATATATGGAGCTACCTACTTAGGATGTATGTGCTACGGTGCACCTGTTTGGGCCGATAGGGCCAGCATAGGGGCGGCACGACGTAAACTGCTTCAAAGCCAACGTTTGGCATTGATATTTTTATGCAAGGCGTATAGAACGGTCAGTACTGAAGCCTTACCGGTACTGGCAGGTGTACTTCCAGTCGACCTTGAGGTACAGCGACGTGCTTCAATGTACTACTCCGCGAGGGGGGAGGCCATGGACACTAATTTTGTTACACAACGCGACTTTAATAAAATCTCTAGATTATTTAAACCTCAGACTGAAGTCTGGGAGGACCTCTTATCCGAATGGCAAAGTAGGTGGGATAATTCCATCAAGGGCCGGCACCTCCATCTATTCTTTCCATCCGTTGGCGATCGGCTGGCTAGGACATGGCTGGAGGTTGACCACTGCGTTGCCCAATTTCTCACAGGTCATGGCAACTTTAAAAGTAAACTGTATTCTTTTAAACTTGTTCCTTCCCCTTTGTGTCAGTGTTCTACATCGAACTGTGAATTTGAACAGTCCGCACATCACATCTTGTGGGAGTGTGTTCTTTGGCAGAATGAACGCAATATTATGTTGGATAGTGTACAAGTTACATCCGGAGTCGTTTATTATACGGACCTTGTAGAAACTAGAACCAATTTCCGTGCGTTCAGGCGCTTTTGCCATACCTATTATTGGAATCAATTGTAACAGCTAATACCTACTTAGGACCCATTAACTTAATCAAATTTTATTCCGTGGTGTTTGGCAATCTGGGCTTCTCCCAGTTGCAATAATGTCCCTTTGTGCCGATTGGCCTAGTTCTGTTCTGTCTCCTGCTTGTTATGGAGGGAAGTGGAAAAAATATCTTTTTTCTTACTCCTCCGCTATTCTTTTCTGATTAATTTGTTGCGGGACCCAAGACAGTTGAATCGTTTCTCCGGGACTCGTCGAGCTTCATTGCTCGGCGTTTTTCTGGCGGTCGCCACTGTTGATTCTGGCTTTCAGGAGTTGCAGTGGTTGGGAAAAGTGTGGCGGGTTTTGTCCCATTAAAAAAAAAAAAAAAAAAAAAAAAAATAAAAAAAAAAAAAAAAAATTATCGCAAGAAATGTGATGCCTTGGTTGGCTTTGAATTTTATAACGGGAGGCGTTACCAGATTGTATTTTCAATTTTGCATTATAGGTTTCTATTTGTAGTTATCCTATAAGTTGTTTCTATAATGTGAGATTTTAACAAAATAGGTCAGCTAAATAAATACTTCCTTATCATTTTCCACCAATTTGTTGCCAAGCTCGATTTCGCCTTAGGAAATCAATGAAAGACTCGAAACAAATGAAAACCAAGACAAACTCCGATGAATGCAACTTTTGCCCCACGATCATCAGTTACGTTACGACAGATGATTGCGCCCCATACGTCACTTGCAGCCGATATTTCTTCGCGCTAGTGATGTTAATGACTTAACTCAATCGAATCATTCGATTTTGAGAGTATTGTTTGGTACCTATCTCCAGAATAACACCTCTTTTACTTTTATATGGACAAAAAGTTGTTGTTTCGTACAATAATTTTGCTCCTTAAAGAATTTTCAACCATAAAAGCACTACAGCGGTATATGTAAAACTGCACATGCGAACAACGCGTGATACTGACGTCACACGGGTTCTACGTCTCGCAAGAGGAGTTTACAGTGCAACTAACATTTATATACAACTTCGCAACATCGAAAATGCCCGCCAGAACTCACAAGCGCCTGGTTGAACGATTCTCCCTTTTCTATGGAGGATGAAAGAAGCTTAAACCCTGTTCTTTAGATCTACATACTATACATATAATACGTCAAAATGATACAGACAAGACTTTAGTACAATTTAAATGAATTTGCTTACCTACATCAGAAATTTTCCTCAATAAACAAAACAACTATAAATCAAATAATTATGTTTTTGTCAGTACTACTTGAAGTAGTTATTTGAAATATATGATAAATACCTAGTGGATATATATATGCAATGCAGTGTTTATACCTTAAAAATACTTCAGTTTCATATACTATAACCTCTCATATTGAAATTGGAAAAGACTCTGCTTATTGCTTTGAAAAGAAATCACTACAATATGGGAATTCAACGTAACAAGTCATACAAAATTTCCAAAAAAAGCAAACATACAATTTTATTATCGATGTTTCTGTTTTGCGAACAGAGAACGACTCTAATTGTCTCTATCTCCTCTCGATTCAATACTCGATTAAAGCGAAATCGCATCACTATCCACGATTTATTGTCCTTCATTACAGTTCAGCGACCACTTGAGAGCCATACCCAATCTTTGCACTTATCTCCAGAACAATCTCAACATTCTCACCTTTGCAACACGTGTCCTTAATGTTGTCTGTTCATTTTGTTATGTAACAACGTAAACACCTTTTATTGACAAACAATTTAGAACTTTAAATACTACATTTCAGGATCGAATATCCAACTTTCCTAGTGTTGAAGTTAGGTTAGTTCTAGGAAAGAGATTTAGTTTTTGTGTTTTAGCCAAGTCATCCATTTTAGGAGTCGGGCCGTTGACCATCGGTGACCTACTGTTATCATTGCTTTTGTTGGGACAAACTGTGAAACTGTTATGGCACACTTTATCTTCCTTTTTGTTACGGCTGTGAGATTTACTTTTGTTACTTGTTAAAGGTTGGTACTGGCAAGCGTTAATTCTGTGGACTCTGAAGAATAAACATGTTTCCCTTTAGGTTCATCTTAGCTCCTAGTTTTCGGAATGTATCCTTGGATTCACGCACAGACCGCCATCATCTTTTGGGAGTTGAGATTTCCTCGAACCTAAACTTTGGGCGATTCATTGCGTCCAAGGCCAAGGTGACTGCCAAGAAACTTGGCGTTATCGCAAAGGTCCGGCGGTACTTCACACCAAGACTTCTAATGTTATACAAAGAACAGGTCCGTTCATGTGTGGAGTAGTGCACTCACATTTGGGCTGGTGCTGCAAAATGCCACCTGGCTCCTTTGGATTCAGTGGAGAGATTCAGATTTAACTCAAAACGATCTCCAAAACTTGGAGAAGAGTCGAAGAGTAGCCAGCCTGTCGGTGTTCTATTGGATGAATTTTGGGAAGTGTGCAAGGGAATTGTATGATTTAATTCCTCCCTCTCCTTTCCATCATCGGGCGACCCGTTGTACTGCGAGTTTCCTCCCTTACGTTGTTGACACTACAACGTTCCGAACGAAGCTTTTCGTCTCGCCTTTTATACCGCCTACATCAAAGGACTGGAACAATTTGTCAGCGGTGGTGTTTCCGTCGGACTACAATTTAAGTGTCTTCAAGGCTATAAACTGGCGTGCTTTACCATCAACGATTGCATCACTGTTTACCATTAGGCGGGATTACGATTAAGTACTAGTTTCTTTTTTATATATAAAATAATCTTCTAAATTCTATTAACTATTCAAGTTCTTCCAATTCATAATATAGCTACAAAAACTACAGTGTTTGAAACATAATAAACGAAACTTCCAAATAATTTGTTAAGTATCAATTGTACCTAAACTGGAGTTTCTCTTTCCCCTCGTAGTTACAATTAAAACTTGGGAGCTGTTTGTGTACATACTTCTGTAGTTGACTCAACTCAGAACGGATAAAGATATCCTATGAAATTATTGTTTATATTGTTACTCCGCCGTTTTTAATTAAGTCTCCATTTGATTATTTGTGTCTCGCCGGCTAGATTTGCTTAGCTTGTTTTAGTATAATAATGTACGTATGAAGTTTATTATTTAGACCCTAATTACGCAACACACTATTGCTATCACTTGGAATCGTTTTGAAGCTTATTGCTAGTCCATTGGTCCATATGTTCGAAAAATGTCTCTGTTCACTGTCTAGTCGGCAATGTAAATAAACGCAATGAATGTTGTCCAACTGTCAAAATGAAACCCATTGCTACTGATAATGTGTTACGTAATTACCTTACTGAAAAATAAAAAAAAAAAAATTAAGGGATTGAAGGAAAGGAGTCCTGAACAAACTCTGTATAATATTCATCGTTGATTGCTCTCCAAAGGCAACACGTGAAGATCCTAATTTCTTTGTGCCTTTTTTTAAATTTCGAATGGTGCTCTTTTTGTTCCAGTTCCCTGAATTGTAGCAAACAGATTTTAATGGAACGCTTTTATGGATATCGAGATTTTTTTAGCATCTTTTTCTTTCCATTTCGTTTAGAAACATTTTAGTTTAATCCTGTTAAATTAAGATACTCCATAGACAGTTTAGACGCGATTATAAACATGGCGACTAAAATACGCCAGTTTACGTCAGGAGCGCACTAATTTGACATGTATAAATTGTCATTTTATCTTCTGTCCTTTTCTTAATGAAATGGAAAGATAAAGATGCACTTAACTTAAAATTAGTTTAGTTTGTGAACAACAGAATCGGTGAAATTGTCTACGCAAAAGCTGGGAAACCACAAATTTTCTTCCCGATAAAAGTTAATGATCGGCTGGTTAATGATTAATTGTAATACTTATTTATTAATTCTAAGATAAAATTTCATGGAGCTCTGGATTTTGTGAATCATCTATACTAATATATAAAGGTTTTTTTTTTAATAACTATAAACTAGCGCTTGACCGCAATCCCGCCTGATGGTAAGCAGTCATGCGATCGTTGATGGTAAAGCCCGCTAGTTTATTAAGAACCTATTCACTCAGATTGAGCGAATAGGAGGGAAGACGGCAGTTGAGCGAGGTGATGTAATGTTAAACCCAACAACACGACCAACGATGCTACGCCAAAGGGAGATTAATCTGAAGAGCCTTCACAACCAAACTCCCAACACAACAACATTTGGCGCATCGTACCCGGCACACATGGCAACACAACTGCTCAGACCCGTCCTCCGTACGGCTTCACCAGACATCATGCCGGAACACGACAAATCGCTTGGTGGCAAGGCTTTGTCTGGTGGGTGGTAACTTCTGCCGGCGGCCGATGTTATGGCCTACCACCGAGAAAAGCTGAAGAGTTACGCGCTAATCTCAGGAACTACCGGACCGATTTGAAAATTTATTTTTGCGTTGGATAGCTCATTAATCCAGGAAGGCTTTAGGCTATATAACATCACGCTGCGACCAATAGGAGCAGAGCATATAAAAAAAAAATTATCGAAACCTACGCGGGTGAAACCGCGAGGCGCAGCTAGTGTTAAATAAAGTTATTTGAACATAGAAAAGTCCCTCCTAAAATGTGAACGTAATTTCTTCGACTCATCAGCTCCTTTCAGCTTCTTTTAAAAAATGTTATAGTGATCTATAAAGTAAACAAATAAAAGCAAAAATAAATTCAAATATAGGTATGTCCATGTACACACATACATACATACACAGTCCAATACACAAATACAGACACACCATACACACAAACACTTACGCTTGCACACAGCGCAAGTTTGCGCTTTAGTTTGCGCTCACATAGATTTAGTACTGTATTTCTTAATTATTGGATTCAATTTAATTAAGTTGCTAAAAAACATGGAATCAAGTTAAGGGAGAGCGGCCTCTCCTGGCACAAGTGTTTTCAAACTTAAAAGGAGATGTCAACCTCAATTTTGATTGTACCAACTTAGTTTTTGAATAAAATATTTTTCATTTTTCATTTTCATCAAAATTAACTTTTTGTATTGTTCTTTCTATTCTATTTTTGAGTGGAAATCTTTGTGTGTTTCTTCATTTGCCTATGCTATGGAGCGCATTACGACCTTAGAGTCGTAGGCACAGTCTTAGGCATAGAGAATTTTTCTACATTCTAGAAAACTATCTTCTATAGTTTTTCCAAAGACACTGTGAGTATCTTGCAAGTGTAAGCTCCATTGCAAATGTATGTTTATGTTTGCAATCTGCTAGGAGAGAGGCTGGTGGACATTTCTTGTTGGAGTTTATTACTAGGAGAAAATGCGCTTTTAGTCTGAAGAAAATATTAGATGTTTTAGATTATATATAAACGGTAATTTCGAAACTGTCTTAAAAAAAATCAACTAAAGGAACACGGATAGGTTTTAATCAGTAAAAGTCTGACCAAACCCTACGCTCCGCCGAGGGCGGGAGACATCATTTGATTATTTCTCATAAAAAGAGGGCTTTCTAATACACTACTCGATGGTTAGTCCAAAAGAATCATCTAATCCTCAACACAACTGAATCAACTGGCAATATAAAAACAAACGTGACTTTTTTTAGCTGACTACTACATTTTCCAAAATCCTTTAATATAATTACTCAAAAAATTAAAATCAGTCTACTTCTTTCTAGCGCTCGTCCCTCTAAGGAGGAACGCGTTCTTAGCGTGTACATACACATTTTTTTTTATATAAATTTTAAACTAGCGCCTGATGGTAAGCAGTGACGCAATCGTTGATGGTAAAGCGCACTAGTTAATTAAAGCCTATTCACTCTAGCCTTGAAGACACTTAAATTGTAGTCCGACGGAAACACCGCCGCTGGCAAATTGTTCCAGTCCCTCGATGTGCGCGGTATAAAAGAGGAAGCGAAACGTATTGTATGCCTTACTTAGACTGGATCAATAATGATTTTAATTAATTTCTTTTCTTTTTTACTGATACATAGCATGACATCTTCCTCCACAATCTGTTCACAAAACTTATTGACATTGATTATGAGCAGTATATTTTTACAACGGTTCTTCTTCTTCCTCAGTCTATAGATGTCCACTGCTGGACAAAAGTGTCCTCCAAGGCTTTCCACGATGACCGGTCTTGTGCTGCCCGCATCCATCGGCTTCCCGCGACCTTCACCCGGTCATTGGTCCACCTTGTTGGGGGCCTCCCTACGCTGCGTCCAGTACGTGGCCGCCACTCCAGAACCTTACTGCCCCATCGGCCATCGGTTCTATGAGCAATGTGCCCTGCCCACTTCCCCTCAAGTTTAGCGACTCGAAGAGCTATGTCGGTAGCTTTGGCTCTTCTGCGGATCTCCTCATTTCTGATTCGATCACGCAGAGAAACTCCGAGCATAGCTCTTTCCATTGCCCTTTGTGTGACTCTGAGCCTTCGTATGAGGCCCAATGTGAGCTACCATGTACACATCAGTTACTCATTACAAAGATTTCTGTTTTGTTACGTTGAAATCCAATGAAGTATTTTCTATTCACAGCATAAAAATTCACTTCTCTATTACAACAACGCACGTTAACTGTTATACGTATAAACGAATAACCGTAAATATCTATGTTAATGCCAGAATTTAGGTAAACCGTTAAAGTGAATCGCACCATGACCACATTTTAACAGCAAGCATAAATTCAGAGACCAAAAAGTACTAAACTCACGACTGGAGGGTAGTTGAACTAAAAATTGTGATTCCGAAATAACGAACAAACTAATTTAGGAATGTACTATAATGTTTATTCGCAAAAGTAAAAATAAAACAAGTGCAGTTAGTATATCTAGTTTAAGACGACACGATTGGTGCACTGCTGGATATAGGCCTCCCCCAGGGTCTCCACGACGACCGGTCCTGCGGATCTCCTCATTCCTGATTCGATCGTGCAGTGAAACCTCAAGCATTGCCCTCTCCATTGCCCTTTGAGTGACTTTTATAAGGCCCTTTGTTAGCGACCACATCTCAATTCCATAAGTCATCACTGGCAACACACACTGGTCGAAGATTGTCGAAGTCTTGAGACACTGCGGTATTTCGGACGAGAAGATTTGATAGTTGACTAAAAAAAAACTCATTCGTCCGTCAGTCAGATTTCCAAAAAATAGTAGACACGTATTTTTTCTTTTTTCATATAAACAAAAAATGAAGACGAGATAGTGCGTTGAAAACTCATGTGACGTCACTACACGCTGCACTTTTTAGCGAGGAGTGGCGTCACCAGCCACCACTGCTGATTTTTGATGTCTTTTATATTTGTCAATTTTTATTGATTTGATAAAACAAAATACACGTATTCAATATTTTTCTATAATCTGAATGACGGACTAAATAGAATCATTTTTTTTTTACCCAGGAAACATCCCTTTTAGTTGTTCCAGGTCTGGCTATTTGTGTATGTGAGTTTATATGTTTGTAAACGTACCCACGATATAAGAAATATACGTTTTTTTCACTCTCCTGGGCAAAAGCTCTCTTCATCTCCTTGGGTCTTCAGCGTTTGCTATTTCATGTCCCAATTAAATAAATAAATGAATTGTTTATTTCTCAGCTTTAAAGATAAATAAATAAATTGTTTATTGATCAGGACATAATTAGAAAAATATCTATACCAAATAAAATAGACAGTAAAAAAAAATTTTTCTGATTGATTCTACATAATATATAAAAAAAAAGCTTACGGCATGCTATACAAGTTTATTTTTTGTTTATGCGATACCCGAAACACGTGTCCAATATTTTTAAGTAAATAATCTATGTACAAACTTTCAAAAAGATATCATGAAAAACCACAAAGTTATGAGCTTGCTATTTTACTTGGTTGTCCTAACAAAAATATGGTCAATGCTCCGCTCGGGTGGGCGAGCGCTATGCGTTGACCTTTGGCGACAGCTTTTGTTAGCACACAACTACTATGATCTATGGTAAACTGCGTGAGGCGCTCGGTAACCGCACTGCAACAATTTCTAAATGTATTAGGAAAAAAATATAACAGGGTGTAAAAATGATTGAAATCGATTCAGTTGCTTGTTCTGAACAAACTATGTATATTCAGGTTTCCTATAAACAAAAAATAATAATATATATACCGCTATAATGCTTTTGTGGTTGAAAATTCTTTTGCCAATTCTTTTAGGGGCAAAATTATTATAAGAATTACAACCTTTTGTCTATATACAAGTAAACGATGTGTTATGATGGACATACCAAACAATACTCTTAAAATCGAATAATTCGATTGAATTCAATCATTAACAACACGAATCGTTTCAATTGCTTATTCTGAACAAACTGTATTCGGGTATCGCAGAAACAAAAAATAACGTTGTTGACGTTAAGAGTATAGCTCGAATTACGAGAACAGAAAAGCTTGTAGATTATATAAATTAAATTTTAAAAGCACCCGCTAAATACACCGAAACGTTTAAAGCTCTTTCACACATTGTAGGTAAAAAATATCAATTTTATTAAAATCTTTCCCTTATGTCTAGCCTCATTGACAAGCAATTAGAGTAAAAGTATATTATGCTGGTCACAAAAAACGCTTTCATAAAACATGGAATCAAAAATAAAGTTAAGCTTATTATTTCGGCGCTGAAAGCCGCCGGATATGAGAAAGCACGGCTTTAGAGTTCACGACTTCCGATCGCCCAGCTAGCTGCTCTCAAAAGGCAACACATGTAGAACCTAGTTCTTTGTGCCTTTTTTAAATTTCGAATGGTGCTCTTTTTTGTTCCAGTTCCCTGAATTGTAGCTCTGTATTGTAGCAAAAGGATTTTAGTAGAACGCTTTTATGGATATTTTTTTCGCCAGCCTTAGTTTTTTTTTTTTTAATAAGGTTAGGTGCTTTTTGCGAAAGAGCAGGTAGGATTGATGGTCAAACTAGACATTGAAAAATGAGGCGTAGTAAGTCCAACTACAAATTCATATTCATCAAGAACGGTTCCGGAGACAGCAATTCAGAAAAAAAATAAACACTTTACTTTATAATCTTTTCTTTATTCAACCCTTCTTCTTCCTTCTTTAGGATTTTTACATAAGATTATTATAACATAATTACTAATTGATTACTTACTTACTCGCTCATTATTAAGGTCGTTTTTCATCACCATGAATCATCTCCATGTATCAGCATGGACCATATGTCATGATCTGGACTCGAGACGGTCTCCAAAGCCTAGAGCACAGGCGTAGAGTAGCTAGCCTTTCGGTCTTCTATAGGCTGCATTTTGGGGAGTGTGCGAAGGAATTGCATGATTTAATTCCCCCATCTCCGTTTCACCATCGGACGACCCGTCGTACGGCGAGTTTCCACCCTTACGTTGTTAACACCATCCGGATCCGGATGAAGCGTTTCGCCTCCTCCTTTATAAGTGTCTTCAAGGCTAGAGTGAATAGGCTCTTAATAAACTAGTGCACTTTACCATCAACGACTGCGTCACTGCTTACCATCAGGCGGGATTGTGGTCAAGCGCTAGTTCATAATTATATATATAAAAAAAAAAAAAAATTAGGCCGATGGCCAGTGGAGTTGACAAGATCTCGGCAAAAATAGGAATGAACGCCCCCTGTAGGATACGCTGAAGTTAGAGGACAGGTTGCTGTGGCGCCTTGGAGAAGGCTATATTCAGCAAAGGACTGTTGTGATGAGTTGAAACCCTTTTTTAGGACGAGAAATCTTCAATTGACCTGTTCCGTTATGGGCTGATCGTAAGGGGATGTCAGACTTTTACAGACTAAAACCTAATCGTATTCCAGGAAATGAAATGAAATGAAATGGAACTAAACTAAACTGTCTATGGAATATCTTAATTTGATAGGATTAAACTTAAATGTTATCTTTTATCCTTTTTTTTAACGAAATGGGAAGAAAAGGATACACTTAACTTAGAATCACACAATAACAAGAGCATCGGCGGCATTGTAATACCTACATATAATATCGTCATCATCAACCATCTCATACAGAGTAGGATTGAGCGTAATCACCACGCTTGCTCAATGGGGGTTGACAATTTCAGACTTAAAGTCCACAAGATGTTTTCCTTCATCTTGTAATGAGTCATTGTTGTCTAATATATACTTAGAAAGTACATATATAAGTGACATTGGTACTAGCCTGACCTGGAATCGAACCTGCACTCTCATACTTGAGAGGCTGGTGTTTTAACTAAGTACTAAGTTTAGAACCATAGAATGAAGATTTGAATAAATTTAGTTTCCAGACTGCCTTTTGTGGAAAAATCTAAATTTAATTTAATCAAAATGATTATCGACTAATTTGTTACAATACAACAGTAATTAATTAGGACTTTAGTTACTCACTAAATAAGAAAAAAGAAGTTTTAGTACATATAAATAGATTTTCGTTTGTAGATTCTGCTCAGGTAACAGGATTAAACGGGTTCATTTGTTTTTAGATAAAATAGATAATTGTTAGAATACGTACCTTGTTTAGGGTTCCGTAGTCAACTAGGAACCTTTTCTTTTTGGGATGGGAAATCATCAAATGCTCTCTCCTGCTCTGGGTGGAGTGGACAGTGTCAGACTTTTACTGACTAAAACCCACCCATGTTTCTTCATTTGTCTGTGCGCCAGGACCACGGTTTCTTTTTTAACCAACCCGCGACGC
Organism: Sesamia inferens; assembly: GCA_037179545.1. NCBI lineage: Eukaryota > Metazoa > Arthropoda > Insecta > Lepidoptera > Noctuidae > Sesamia > Sesamia inferens. The sequence continues at coordinate 8,212,982 of CM073923.1, read as the reverse complement.
TGACCCAGAAGGCATAGGTCTTCGTGGACTCCGTCACGATGTGCTGACATCTCTTTGAGGCGCGCGTGAAACATGACGCAACTAGGAACCCTTATAGTTTCGCCAAGTCTGTCTGCCTGACCGTTCGCGGTTAATCTCAGTGACCGTTAGGACTAGAGAGCTGTAGTTTGGTACCGATATCTATATTAATCACACCGACAAAGTATTAAAATAAAAAAAGTGGAAACAAATGTTTTATTAGTGTACCCCCCATACATGGGGAGTGGATTTTGTTTTTCATTTCCACTCTAGCGTGTGATATATTGTTGGTAGGCATTTAAAAATGAATAGTGGTTTACTAAGATCAGTTTTGGATATTGATAATATTTCCTCTTTTTTCATTTCGTCTAATTTTTGAACATAAAGTCTAAAAAAAATTAAGAAAATATCAAGAAAAAAAATACGAGTGTGCTTATGACCACACGACTGAAGTGAAACTTCTGTCGCTCCATCTGTATGTAGAGTGGATTCCCTCGGGGCTAAAAGGTCGGGCTCGTCCTCCTGAATCAGGGGACCCCAAACTCGGGTAGTCCACGACCTCTGGTTCCCGAGGTAATCCACGGGGGGGTGAGGTAATCAATGAGGGGGGTGGGGGGGTTAGTTTCGTGAGGATATTAAGGGGTGAAGGGGGGGGGGGGGGTAAGGGAGGGGGATACAGGAGGGACTGTGAAGTAGGCGGTACCAAATTTTATGTTAACTGACCCCCTTAATGGTTGTCAGTCAACATAAAATTTAATGTATAGTGTTAAGTGTAAATAAATAAATAAGTGTATCCGTGTCTCAAAATTAATAAAAGAAAAAAATATTTTTACATAGATCTTCTATTTTTATTGAAAAAAAAAAAAACTCGTTGTAGACCTTGTAGTACCAAGCTCGCGCCACGGGCGCCTTTGCTTATATCCCCCACTTAACTTCCGTTCGCCTACTTTTCGTAACGCTTTCTAGCTTACTCCCCAAGTCAAGCGTGCGTAAAGAAGTTTCACTTCAAAAACTTTATAAAAACTATCTAGGAAAATTATTTTGAACTAGATGAAAATAATATCTAAATAAGTTTGTAATTAACCGTGTCAGTTTACATATTCTATTATCCTGAACGTATTTCCTTCACATTAAAAAAAAAAATGTATGCAGCAATCCAAAATTACCACTTAATTTTTTTTTTAATAATTATAAACTAGTGCTTGACCACAATCCGCCTGATGGTAAGCAGTGATGCGATCGTTGATGGTAAAGCGCGCTAGTTTATTAAGAGCCTATTCACTCGGAAAAACTGAGCGAATAGGAAGGAAGACGGCAGTTGAGCGAGGTGATGCAATGTTCAACATATTTTGATGCACCGAATCCGTCTAGTTTGTATAAATTAGTAGCCCAATTTCTCGAGAGATGGCGCTGTATTTTGGGCTACTTCGCGCTCTTAAGATTGTTCCTCAGTTGATGGGGCCGGAAGGGGTATCACCTATTTAACATTTAGAATCTATAACTCTTTCTTTAGTTATCACAGTCTTGTGGGCCTGTTTTTAGGATTCCATACTTAGTATGTCAACTCAATGTAACAAATAGCCTATTTTTGATTTCTTATTTTACTCTTAAGTAAGGTCACTAATTTAGATGGATGGGAAACTTCGGAACCCTACACTGAGCGTAACTCAACATGCTCTTGGCCGGTTTTTCTTTCATTTAGGTTTAAATCCTCCGTCCAGTAATAAAGGTTAGGTAAACACATGGCCAAATACGAGGGTCAAACTGAAAGTTCTTAGAACTGGCCACTTATAAACAATATAATAAAAAATTATTCTAAAATTTGAAAATAGAACTCTTTGGCAATATTACTGAGTATATATTTCATTCATTTGTCATTAGTTATACGATTTGGCGGCAAATTGAAAATTGTCTGTGTCACGTCAACATGAATTTAACACGAGAAAATTTTCGTGCAATGATTTTTTATGACTTTCGATGTCATTTAAGTCAACAAGAAAGTTATGATAGACTACGATTGGCCTTTCACGATGAAGCCCCATCTCGTGCGACTGTTTACAACTGATTTAATAAGTTTAAACGTGGTCGCACTAATCTCACTGATAATTTACGTGAGGGACGGCCTTCTACGGCGACGACTGAAGATAACATCTGTGTTGTGCGGCGTATGATAGAGACTGACAAAAGAATGACCTATCAGCAGATTCGGACAAGCTTAGGCATCGGTATGAGTCAAGTGCACAAAATCGCGGCAACAATTGTGTTAGAGGATCAAAAAACAGTTTCTGCAGAATGGTACACTACCAATTGTTTGCCACTTGTCTTGGAAAAAGTTCGAGAGAAACGACCTCGCAGTAGGATCCTCCTTCACCACGACAACGCCTCGTCGCACACCGCCAAGCGAACGATCGACTATTTGGCGACATCAAACGTTGAATTACTGGGTCACCCGCCGTATAGTCCCGACCTCGCGCCATGTGATTTTTATTTATTTCCAAAAATTAAAGAAAAACTTAAAGGAAAGCGGTTTATGAATGCTGAAGAAGCGGTGGCTGCGTATCGCGATGCCATTGAAGAGACCCCTAAGGACGAGTAGGCAAAGTGCTTTTCCCAGTGGTTTCATCGCATGCAACGGTGTATTGACGTGAATGGACAATATTTTGAAAAGATATAATAAAACTAATAACTGGCTAATGTTATCAGTTTTTAATTTTCTAAGAACTTTCAATTTAACCCTCGTATAATATAAAATTTTACGTAATCATCATAGTACCCATACAAATGAATTTTGAAATAATCTTTTTTTCCCGCGAATTAATTCCAACTTCCCCGAAATTTGGTAATATTTAAAAAAGTGACAACATCGGTATTATTATGAGCGAATAGCGATGCGACCACGTGCCGCGTGCCCTGCCGCCCGCCGACCGCAGAAGGGTGCTTGACGCACATTTATTAAGTTACCTCTTTTTTTGCGAAATAATATTTTTTTTTTTTTGGGTATTTTTTTTAAGCTTAGCCTGGTTTTGTATCCATTAGTAGAATCAATTATCGATACCTAACAACACCTTCACGGGTCGGACAGGGTTTTCTTAACATACTGTATAACTTTTATAGAAACTTCAGCATGAATGTTAGCTGTAACAAAGCACAATATAATAATAATTACAGTTTATTGATCACTCCAAGAATTACAAATTTCTCTTAGTTTATGTACAACGTAAAATACATATATTGTACTTTTATTACATAGTGTAGGTACCATGAAAACAAGTCCTTCTATCAAAGTCCCTATCTATTCTATATATATCTCAAGAAGTAGGCACGTGCATCTCCCATAGTAAAATTTATGAGTGGTTCCCCCGGTCAGGGGCTATCAATCGTGGTTAGGTTCTAATAGCGGACGCATCGAGCATTTGTCACTGAGCTACTGTTATTAGCTCCTCTCTGAAGATGGAAGTGCGACGAGGGTTAGACAAAAACTGTTGCAGTAAAACAGTTCAGGATATTGCTGTTAAATCCAGGAAAAAGAAAAAAGAATTGCTCTGAAAAATATACACCGTAAAATTTTAATTGTCTTACAACGATATCCCACTTACTAACTTCAATCATCATCATCATCAACCTCTATATCGTCCCACTGCTGGGCACAGGTCTCTTCTCATACAGAGAAGGATTGAGCGTAATCACCACGCTTGCTCAATGCGGGTTGGCGATTTCAGACTTATAAAGTCCAGGTTTCTTCAAGATGTTTTTCCTTCACCTTCAGTTACTGGTGTCCAAGATATACTTAGAAAGTACATATAACTTTAGAAAAGTTACATTGGTACTTGCCTGACCTGGAATCGAACCCGCGCACTCATTTTTTTTTTTTTTTTTTATAAAAAAATAAACCAGCGATTGACCGCAATCCCGCCTGATTGTAAGCAGTGACGCAATCGTTGATGGTAAAGCGCACTAGTTTATTAAGAGCCTATTCACTCTAGCCTTGAAGACACTCAAATTGTAGTCCGACGGAAACACCGCCGCCGCTGGTGTTTTAACCACTAGGCCACCACGACTAACTTCAATTTTCTAAAGTTGTCGCGCTCGTTTAGATGTGGAGGCATGAGGAGCAGTGTGTAAAGGTCAATCATCCTCCATAGAAAAGGGAAGATCCTTCAACCAGACGGGTGTTGTCTGGCGGGCACTCGGCGAAAGCGCTAGGAAGTGGTGACAGACGGGCGCTGTGGGGGCTGTCTTCTGTAATTTTGATATTCAAAATTTCAATATTCAGCCCAATTCGAATTAAACCTTTGGTTTTGTATTTTTTTGAAGGAATTGATATCATGAAAAGTGTAAAAAAAGTTTTTTTTCTTTTATAATTATAAACTAGCTCTTGACCGCAATCCCGCCTGATGGTAAGCAGTGATGCGATCGTTGATGGTAAAGCGCGCTAGTTTATTAAGAGCCTATTCACTCAGAAAAACTGAGCGAATAGGAAGGAAGACGGCAGTTGAGCGAGGTGATGCAATGTTAAACCCAACAACACGACCAACGATGTTGCGCCAAAGGAGATTGATCTGAAGACCCTCCACGACCAAACTCCCAACACAACAACATTAGGCGCATCGTACCCGGCACACATCGCAACACAACTGCTCAGACCCGTCCTCCGTACGGCTTTCACCAGACATCATGCCGGAACACGACAAATTGCTTGGCGGCATGTCTTTGTCTGGTGGTTGGTAACTTCTGCCGGCGGCCGATGTTACAGCCTACCACCGAGAAAAAGTTTCCGATCTTCTAAGAAAACTTTTCTGTGTCAATCCGTTCAACACTAAACTCATCAAAACTGACGTCTATGACGATACAGCATGTTGTTTTTACATTTTCTGATCGGGAAACCATAAATCTTTTATACAAGCGATACCCGTTACCGGAACAGTCATACGGAACCCGACCGGGCATGTACAGAACCAATAGTCGTTACAACATCAGAAATGTTAAGCTCTTTTTAGGGTTCCTAAAGAATAGCGACGGGAACACTGTCCAATAGTTTGTTCGTTGTCCGTTATAGGGCTGTCTCTTTTCAACCGTAATATAATAGACGCAGAGTGTTTGTAGGGTAGCAACTGTAAAAAAAAAAAAAACATAATTAGTTAAATTGAAGAAGGTACAAGTTTTTTTTTTTTATAGCAACTTGCCCCACACTAGGAATTTCTCCTGTGTCGTGGATGCGTTTACAAATATATGCTCAGATACATAAATAACCAGACCCGAACCAACTACTTGAAGGTCATACAAAAATTTGGTCCGTGCGGGAATTGAACTCGGAACCGAATCGAACTTTTTCGGTTAAAATAAAATTTGTTCCAAATATTATACGGTGGTACAGAACCCTTCTTGTGCAAGTTCGACTGGCACTTTGCCGTTTTTTATTGCCCTGTATAGTACAGATCTAAACTGCTTTTGTTACCTATCCACTGCATCCCTAGTACTGTCGCAGTAAATTTAAAAACAAACAAAACGTGTAACGTGCTCTTTACGGCCGGGAGTGTCGGCCCATAGAGAGTCGATAGTAAAATTTACGATATCACTCTGGTGTAAACACGGACTGGAGTAACTGATGGTTCAGGTCGATAAACTTAATTTGTAAAAGTTTGCGAAGTGTGTCAATTGAGATTGGAGAAAGACCAAAGCGTGAGTAGAAAAAAAAATGTGGACACACACACACACACAAACCTACACACACAGACACAAATACACACACAAATACGCGCACACACACGCACACGCACACGCACAAACATTCGCCTTTATAATATTAATGCGATATCGTTTCAGTTTACTTTATTTTCTTATGAACAAGGTTTTACTAGCTGCGCCCCGCGTAAGCAATTTAGTAATGTAAAAATAAACAAAAACCTATTCTCATGCCTAACGAATGTATATACGAAATTTCACGAAGATCAGTTTAGCCGTTTTGGAGGAGTTCAAAGACATTCACTGTGATAAGTGAATTTTATACAACGTTATTTTTACTTTATACGACCATATAACTTGAATATAGATTGTTCAGAATAAGTAACTCAATCAATTCCAATCATTTCTACACAATACATTTAGAAATTATTGCAGTATGGTTACCGACCGCACGACACAACGGGCGGTAGAATATGGTCCTACCACAGTGAGACAGGTCCCAGTGCGTAGAGACGCGTGCGGGCGAACGGAGCGTTGACCATATTTTTGTTGGGACAACCAAGTGAGATAACAAACTAATAACTTTATGGTTTTTCATGGCATATTTTTGAAATTTTTAACAAAGATTTTTTACTTAAAAATACTGGACACGTGTTTCGGGTTTTGAATAAACAAAAAAATAATGTTATATAATAAAATATATAGATGATGATAATTTAGCACAGTTTTATTGTTAGGCAATCAATCCAAAAATATTCAAAAACAATGATGATATATTTCAAGATCGTTTACGCAGTATGGCAACGGAAGACTTCTAAACAACACCAAACACCCACGCAAAGAAGCCACACTCAGCTTAGAAATATGATATTTTGGTTCTAAAGCCCTCGTTATGAAACCTTGTCAGTTCTATAACGGTTTGAGAAAATACATCAGACTGCTCTTTTTTTTTGTTGTTATGGGAAATCATCAAGTGACATCTCCCGCTCTGGGCGGAGCGGAAGGGCGTGTCAGACTTTTGCTGACTAAAACCCACCCGTGTTTCTTCACATACCTGTGTGACGGCCAGGGCCACGGTTTTTTGTTTAACCAACCCGCAACCCTGACTCAGGAGGCATCGGTCTTCGTGGACCCCGTCACGATGTGCTGACATATCTTTGAGGCGCACGTGAAACACAGGCCGTCGACTCGGGCCTGGTCCTTACCGGGCGGCGAGCAGCCCACTGCTCACCGCCCGCAGGCCCGCACCCACGGTGGCTGGGAGTTCGGTGTCGTTTCCCAACCAGGGCGTCTCCTGCGGTGGCTAGGGGCGTGAGGACGCTGGGATTCCCGCTGCCTCACGCGCTCCGCCTCCTCCTTTGCCAGCATCACTGCTTCGCAGAAGGAGGCGACGGCGTGCCATGCACCTTCGCTCCGAGACATGGGCTAGACCAGGGTCGGACGCGAGAAATGCTCTACCCAAGCCGGGCACACCTCCACCGTATGCTCCACTGTATCCTTGGGGCGATCCACACAATGGTGACACCCTGGCATTTCATCCTGCCTAATATGGAACAGGAACCTCTCGAAACAACCCTGTCCGGTGAGGACCTGCGTCAGGCGGAAGGTGAGGGCGCCGTGGCGCCTCTCTAGCCACTCCTCAAAGAGGGGACTTACCGCCGCTATTGTGGCATGCCCAGAACTGAGTTGCGATAATCGCACTCTCAATGTCGCCATGAGATCCCGCCTGAGCTCTATCCGCCGTACCGCGATTTCTCGTGGCAGCGGAGTTATGCCCCGACGTTTAGTCTCCTCCCGCCTCTCCCACATGTGGGCAAGGGCTTTGGCCTCCAGATCCAAAGCAATATTGAATCTGGGAAAGCAACCTTGTAAACTAACTCCTACTCGAAATGAATCAGATTCAATTCAGCTATTTCAAGGCTTTTTTTTTTTTTTTAATAATTATAAACTAGCGCTTGACCGCAATCCCGCCTGATGGTAAGCAGTGATGCGATCGTTGATGGTAAAGCGCGCTAGTTTATTAAGAGCCTATTCACTCAGAAAAACTAAGCGAATAGGAAGGAAGACGGCAGTTGAGCGAGGTGATACAATGTTAAACCCAACCGCACGACCAACAATGCTGCGCCAAAGGGAGATTGATCTGGAGAACCTCCACGACGAAACTCCCAACACAACAACATTTGGCGCATCGTACCCGGCACACATCGCAACACAACTGCTCAGACCCGTCCTCCGTACGGCTTCACCAGACATCATGCCGGAACACGACAAATCGCTTGGCGGCAAGGCTTTGTCTGGTGGGTGGTAACTTCTGCCGGCGGCCAATGTTATGGCCTACCACCGAGAAAACTGTTCTTACTAGTTTTCACTTAAAAGTCATCTACAGATTTTTTCATTGTTATTCTCTCTGTAGTTATCAACTATGCGTTAATATTTTAAAGGCTAAAGGCTGTTGTAATCAGTCAACCAAACGCCGCGATTGGCGTGCGCTTGACAATTTGTCACATAAATTTGTCGTGACAATTTTCGTTCAAGAAAATTGCATTTATCCTGTAGCTGTATCTACAAACAGGACACACGAACAACTCATCACACATCACACGAATTCTACATCTGGCAAGCAGAGTTTACCGTGCAACTAGCATACGTACAACCAGGGGCGTGCACAGAGATTTTGTTGAGGGTATGCATAGATCATCATCATCCTCATTATCAACCTTTTTATCGTCCCACTGCTGGGCACAGGTCTCCTCACATACAGAGAAGGATTGAGCGTTATTACCAGTGTAGTGTTTTAACAGAATGTATTGTAGTACAAAAATTATATTATAATACGATTCGGGTGTTCCGAATTAGAAAATTATTAGGGTATGCAGTGCTTATATGCCTCTATGGAGCGCACGCGCCTGCGTACAACTACCCAACATCAATCGTTGGCCAAGTACCCGCCAGATATGTAACCTATCTGGTCGGACGACCCTCCCTTTTCTATGGAGGATGAGTGAACTTTACCTTTCAAAAACTTCGTTTCTTTTTAGTCGAATAACTAACTTCAATAACTCAGCAGCATCAGTCTGTGTAGAAACCTTATTACAGCCATGACGTGCTGCTGTCGGCTATTTGTGCTTTGTGCTCGTCCTTATTTAGACATTTTTAAAAATCTCGTGTTTTTGTAAGAAGTAAACCTATTTTTCTTTCGTCTTATAATATTTTCGTTTAAAAATATAAAATTAAAGACGATTTTCAAGTCCACACCATTTGTACACACACTCCATTGGTATTAACAGATACATGTTATGACATTACGTGTGTTACCGGTACAATGCTGGACCTTTTACCTATATCATCTGCAAAACCCGGCACGTCATGAAGATAGAAAATGACACAATTTCTTCCAAAACCTACATCAGCAAAAACAAACAGAGTTATGGCAGTATTACGTCAAAATATCGCTACAATTTGTCTTAGGAAAGTTGACGAAACTTGCGTAAGCGACAACTTGATCGATTCGTTACTACGCAGGAAGTAAAACAAGGGAAAGTTGTGAATATTACTTTAGGGCCTCAGAGTGGGCGACGAGGAAGTCTTTATGACGTGAATGAATGACAACGTGTTTTTGACAGATTAAAAAATTACCTACTTTCGTGGGAGTTTCGCATTTTTATTATTAAATGTTATTTACGTAAATATTCGTGTCCGTTTCTGTATTCTACGAAGCAGGTATGAGGCAGAGGTATGTGCTAGACTCATATTTGTCTACATAAAAATTCTAACAAAATTGGTTTACTAAAATAAAGTAAATGGAAAATTGTATGTAGCCTATAGAATTTATGATAATATAGGAAAAAAATACTAATAAGTTTTTGTTATTTTTTTTTATTTCCTTTTATTATTAATTGTGTATAATTTAGTTTACTACTTTTATGTTATTCCTGTACGAGACAAAAGAATACGTTTTCGGTATTTCATTCTCTCATCTTACTTGAAAGTAAAATAAAAGAAAGAATGACATAAAAAGACGGCGGTCTTCTCGACTGATTACAATTTAAGTGTCTTCAAGGCTAGAGTAAATAAATAATAAATAAATATATATGGACAAATCACACAGATTGAGCTAGCCCCAAAGTAAGTTCGAGACTTTTGTTATGGGATACTAACTCAACGATACTATATTTATAATAGATACATATATAGATAAACATCCAAGACCCAGGCCAATCAGGAAAAGATCGTTTTCCATCATGACCTGCCGGCGATCGAACCCCGTCCGGTGGATCGGAACCCGGGGCCTCCGCGTCGCAGGCAGGCGTGTTGACCGCTGTACCACGGAGGCCGACGAGTGAATGGGCTCTTAATAACCTAGTGCGTTTTATCTTCAATGATTGCATCACTACTTACCATCAGGCAGGATCGCGGTCAAGCAAGCAAGAGTAATAATGCGACTTATACTTTCTCAGGAACGTGTAATGTTAAGAAAATAATTACCTACATGTAACTCAAAAAGTAAATTTGATTTAAGCAATAAAGTAAATATCAAAATTTTATGATAGGTTATCCATTCCTCGGTCTAAACGATGCAACGCTTTAGGAAAATTGAAAAAAAAACCCTGTAGCAGGCAGTGATTGTATACCTAACGCTGATTTCGTGGCCCCTATACTACAAGCGTACGTTAGATCAAACGTTGCTATGTCTGCAACCGTTTTACAATGGATATTAGATATCAAATATTCTCTTGTTTCGTCAATATCCGCCCGTTATTTTATTTGTAGATCTCGAGACTTTGGGCTTGGTTTTATAGACAATTTTCGCTTTACATTTACATATTTATAAAATATTTCGGCGAATTTCTCCAGTTTTATTAAAATAATAGTAAACACTCGAATCATGACAGGGAATTTATCAGATTTAGATATGTCAACCTACCTTAGTGCTTATATACCTACATATACATACAAATCAAATAAGCACTTTTCACTTAAGCATTGAAATATTTCGGCAAAATTCACCAATAAAAAAAAATAGTAGACATTTGAATCGTAACGGAGATTGCTTCAGATTATTTTAGAAATGTCAAGTTAGTTATCTTAATGTTTATATATATAACGGCACATGGTCATCATCAGAAGAAGTTAGCGGTACAAAAGCATCATCTGGGGATGCTCCGTATTTATATAGCGCAGGATCCATTGTAGGCGTAGGATATTGGGCAAGGAGAGAATCATTTATAACGATAAACTTTAAATCACACTTCGATCACTCCAATTTACAATAATTTTCCTAAGAAATAACGTTCCACTTGACACGAATCGCACATCCAAAATTAACCGTTGACCAGCTGTCACCAGTCCCCGTTATCTCTTCTTTTGTGCCAGTGCCGGGTGTTACGTTTAGGAATCACCACTCGATTACATTACATTTCGTTCATAAATTAGAAAATTAATTAATCGGAAAACTTTAAACTATATCGATATCAGACGGTGTTCAACGCCGACATACATATTATATGAGCAACTTGAAACGCAATTGGCCAATAAATATTTCAACTGCAGGGTAATTGCCTAATACACTATCAGTAACAATGATTTCATTACATTTATTACGTTAGGTATGTCCGTTGTTGAGCAGTAACGTTGACAGCCTCTCGGTGTTCTATAGGATGCATTCGGAGAGTGTGCGAGGGAATTGCCTGACTTAAGTCCCCTATATCCGTGCCATCATCGGGCGACCCATCGTACTGTCGTACGGCGAGCATCCACCCTTACGTTGTTGACACCATTACGATCTCTACAAAGCGTTTCCGCGTTATAAAAGACTAGGGTCTTGTATACCGCGTACGTCGAGGGACTGGAACAATTTTCCAGCGCCGGTGTTTCCGTCTGACTACAATTTAAGTGTCTTTAATGCTAGAGTGAATAGGCTCTTAATAAACTAGCGCTGGGCACGCCACAATAGCGGCGGTAAGTTCCCTCTTTGTGGAGTGGCTAAAGAGGCGCCACGGCGCCCGCACCTTCCGCCTGATGCAGGTCCTCATTAGACATGGTTGTTTCGGGAGGTTCCTGTTCCGTATAAGGCGGGAGGAAGCGCCAGGATGTCACCATTGTGTGGATCGCCTAAGGACGCGGTGGAGCATACGATGGAGGTCTGCCCGGCTTGGGTAGAGCACCGCCGTGTCCTCGTAACGGCGATCGGTGGTGATCTCTCGCGTCCGACCCTGATCCAGGTCATGGTCCGGAGCGAGAGTACATAGCAGGCAGTCACATCCTTCTGCGAAGCAGTGATGCTGGCAAAGGAGGAGGCGGAGCGCGTGAGGACCGGCGCTCCCTGACGGCGTGACACGGCATGGCACAGTAGGTTGTTCAGTGGCATCCCGCGGCTTGCTGTGGCATCCTGTGGCCTTCCGTGGCATCCTGCTGAAAGCCCAGTCACTCTGGCATCCATCAGTTTTGCTCCGCGCTTATTCGAAGTTGGTTGTACCGCATAGAGAACATTTGTTGTGTCGTTATGGTTGACTGGGATTTAGTATTAATAGCATTTCTAGCTGAAGATAAAGAGAGACAAATAAGAACTGCTTATTTGACTAAAAGACAATTCTGGGTGGTGCATAATTTATGGAGAACAGACACAGACCGGTCTGCGCCCCACCGAAATGCTGCACAAGTTTCAATCTTATTTCCACTAGCAATTAAGGAATTATGATTGCTAATCATAATTCCTAGACCCCAAAGTGACCCATACGTCTCACAGGATGCAATGGCGCGCCGCAGCATCCCGTGGAATGAAAACGCCAAGACACGTCATGCTGCCGCATTCGGCGGCGTGTCGCGTCATGCCTCAGCATCCTGCGGCACGTCGCGGCATCGTGGTATCAAAATAAAGTAACATAAATTCTAAACTCCTCATTGAAGTAAGAATCAGAATAACTTAATTCGTATTAAAATCCTTTGCCATTGCCGTGCCGTGTCGGCAGTAGGCGCCGGCCCTGAGGCAGCGGGAATCCCAGTTCCCTCACGCCATTAGCCGCCGCAGGAGATGCTCTGGTCGGGAGACGACATCGAACTCCCAGTCACCGTAAGCGCGGGCCTGCGGGCAGTGAGATCTCGTGACGAGGTCCACGAAGACCGATGCCTCCTGGCTCAGGGTTGCGGGTTGGTTAAAAAAGAAACCGTGGCCCTGGCCGTGGCACATGCAAGTGAAGAAACAAGGGTGGGTTTTAGTCAGTAACAGTCTGACACGTGCTTCCGCTCCGCCCAGAACGGGAGAAGTCATTTGATGATTTCTCAGCCTAACAAAAAAAAAAAAAAAACTAGCGCGCTTTACCATCAACGATTTCTTCTCTGCTGCTTACCATCATTCGCGTTCGCGGTTAAGCACTAGTTTTTTAATTTAAAAAAAACTCATTTTTCGAATATATGGAGCTATTCATAAGCAATATATTTCAAAATGAAACGCATTACTACTGATTATGTGTTACACAATAAAGGTAACAACGTCTTTCAGCGGGTTACAGTATTGACATTAAGTTTTCGACAGCGTATGTCAATCCCGCACAGATTTCATTCTTCCCATCCACATAAAATCTGATTGAATGTTACTATTTTGTTAAGGCCTTCCTAATACATTTCTAGAAGATACAAGTAAGCTTTGTAACTAATCAAAACGATCATATACATTACCAGCCATTCTCTTCAACGATACGTGTAGTGCCGAATGTTATTTACTCACAAACTCCTTCAAAACATATCACACAATAACGTCGCCACTATAATAGTTCCGTCGTAATAAACTCATTTGAACTTCGGTCCTATGATATCAAAACAATAGCATTTTGATAATTGACATTATAACTTTTAACACTCAATAATAAATCTTACATCACTCAGGATAGGGTACACAGTGCGTTGAAGGGAAATTAATTGTGTTGTTTACTAGAAGTTGGTTAAAGTTTAATTGAATTGAGGGTAGGTCCCCCGTCTCGGTTGATGGCGAATCAACGATTTTGTTATAAAGATCAGTCTTGTTTACATGTATCCCTGTTTCAATAAGATTTCTTATTAATTTTTCAATTGCTGCAGTCCCTTTGAACTGGATTTGTAATGAAGTGTGCTTGTGCTTACATGTGTTCGTGTAAGTTGCATATTAATTTATATTTTACATAAATTTTCTAAGAAGTATGGTAGAAGGGGGGCCTACAACCAGTAATCTGTGAATACGGTCTGAAATGATAATGACGACGAAAGATTGTATTTTCAAAATGTGAGAATCAATGAAGAGAACGGTGCCCACAAAGTTGTCATAATAGGGTTGAAGATGGAGGGATGAAGGATTGTCATATATTTTATATTGTGTTATTAGTATCCGTATTATGTACCCCGGGTTATTTGAAAGGGATTCCGTGGCCCTGGAGCATATACAAGTGAAGAATCACTGGTGGATTTTTTGTCAGTAAAAGTCTGACACACCCTTCTGCTCCGCCCAGAGCGGGAGAAGTCCTTTAATGATTTTCCATGCCAACAAAAAAAAAAGATCACTTGTCAAAAATGTCAAAACCTTTTTGACAAGTCGGAAATACTTTTTTTTTCAATAAATTAAAAGTATTTTCAACAGATTAAGACAGAAAGCGTTTAAAAATACAAAAATTGCCTCTGTTATCAAACCTTCTTAAAAAGTTCATAGTGTCAATGTTCGATTTCTTTTCCTCTTTATAGCTGGATAATAACAGATGCACAGGCCGATCGATCTGGCTACGCTAGGCGCGGTTGGCTATGGATAGATGTCCATCTTTAAACAACCGCCCGTGCGTTGGAAATCAAGTTACTGGGTTATTACCCTATCTTAGTGTTGGGAGCAGCGGTGGCCTAGTAGAATCTGCCTCGACTTCGTAAGACGGCCGTAGGTTCGAACCCTAACAGGCGCTTTCCTTTGTGTGAATTATTTCATCACTACTGCTCTCGAAACGGTGAAGGAAAACATGGTGAAGAAACTGGCATGCCTAGAGCCAAAAAATTCGAAGACATCTGACATCTACCAACCTGTGCTGGGACAGCATTGTAGATTATTGCCCACTCCTTCTCACCAAGAGGAGGTCTGTGTGGGGAACACAGGAGTGAGAACATTATAGGCTTATTCTGTGTTGGGAAAACCCTAGGCAGACGTTTCGTTTTACCAAATATAAAATCGCATTTTTCCAAACATTTCCATACACAATTTATCCCATTTTCCAAGCAAATTTAACGTGCAATATGAAAAGAAAATTCTATTTCTTTTGACAAAGGCCTCGCCGTTTAAAGGCAAGTATGGAACTTTGAAAAACTCTATTACGAAGGCAGATTAAAACTGTATAATGAAGTTTAGGTGTAAATTCTAAGAAAAGTAAGGTCTTTATACAACAAGGTTTTTTGCTGCAAGAAATTGTATAGTTGGTGGGAGTTTATGTTTTATAGAAGATTTTAATAGTGTAAGAAAATTATGTTACTTATACAATGTTGAATGGAAAGGTTAAATACAGACAAAGAGCAATGCTATATTCTTAGGATGATATCCAGCAATAAACTTAAAATAAAATAATTACTTTTTTATGTTTTAATCATAACAAACCAGACATCGCACTATGTAAGTCACTAATTACACGTTACACGCTAACCTAACCTAACTTGCCAGTATCGTGATAAATCTCTTCAGATATTTTTTTTTTTTATAATTTATTAACAAGCGCTTGACCGCAATCCTGCCTAATGGTAAACAGTGACGCAATCATTGATGGTAAAATGCACTAGTTTATTAAGAGCCTATTCACTCTAGCTTTTTTTTTTTTGTTGGGATTGGAAATCATCAAATGACTTCTCCCGCTCTGGGCGGAGCGGAAGGGTGTGTCAGACTTTTACTGACTAAAACCCACCCGTGTTTCTTCACTTGCCTGTGCGACGGCCAGGGCCGCGGTTTCTTGTTTAACCAACCCGCAACCCTGACCTAGGAGGCATCGGTCTTCGTGGACCCCGTCACGATGTGCTGTCATCTCTTTGAGGCGCGCATGAAACACGACGCGCCGTCGACTCGGGCCTGTACCTTACCGGGCGGCGAGCTGCCCACTGCTCACCACCCGCAGGCCCGCGCCTACGGTGACTGGGAGTTAGGTGTCGTCTCCCGACCAGGGCGTCTACTGCGGCGGCTAGTGGCGTGAGGGCGCTGGGATTCCCGTTGCCTCACGCGCTCCGCCTCCTCTTTTGCCAGCATCACTGCTTCGCAGAAGGAGGTGACGGCCTGCCATGCACTCTCGCTCCGGACCATGGCCTGGACCAGGGTCGGACGCGAGAGATCGCCGCCGATCGCATTCACTCTAGCCTTGAAGACACTCGAACTTAGTATCCTACCTAATAACCTTGTATCGCCTAGTATCGTAGTACCGCAGGCGGTATGCTTACTAATAACTTCAGAGCATGTAAAGATAGGATTAAAAAACCGTTTGATACCCATATCGCTACCATGAGTTGTGATTTCCGTTACGAGTTGTATAACATGTTACCTATAAAAAAATAAAACACTAATTGATATTTTCGGAAAATTGTGAAAACTAATAGTGAAAGACTACAATTCGAGTGTCTTCAAGGCTAGAGTGAATAGGCTCTTAATAAACTAGTGCGCTTTACCATCAACGATTGAGTCACTGCTTACTATCAGGCAGGATTGTGGTCAAGTGCTAGTCTGTAATTTATAAAAACACTAGCTGACCCGGCGAACTTTGTTCCGCCTTAAAGGCAATAAATATCACATGATCACATTTTTTACTTTTTCTATTAGGAACATTGTAAATAAAAAAAATAATATTATTATTTCTAATTGAAATCAGTTCCTAATTGAAAAAGTAAAAAATCCATGATTTTTTTATTTGTCATTTATTTATTGTAGCACTTTGTGAAAGAAATTATGAATTTCTACCTGTGCTTCGTAAATTATCTAGCTGTTGATCTCTGAGATGTCGTGGTGGCCTAGTGGTTAAAACACCAGCCTCTCTTGTATGAGTGCGCGGGTTCGATTCCAGGTCAGGCAAGTATCGATGTAACTTTTCTAAAGTGATATGTACTCTCTAGGTATATCTAGGACACCAATGACTGAAGGTGAAGGAAAACATCTTGAGGAAACCTGGACTTTATAAGTCTGAAATCGCCACCCCGCATTGAGCAAGCGTGGTGATTACGCTCAATCCTTCTCTGCATGAGAGGAGACCTGTGCCCAGCAGTGGGACGATAAAAAGATTGATGATGGTGATGATGATCTCTGAGGTTTGTTCGTCGATTTCGCATTGTCAACGTAGCAGTTTCACGGACTGCCACCTCCCTTTGCTCTTGTGAGTGAGAAGAACGAAGTCGAGTCATACTAAGGCGGCGCTCTGCACGTGCAATTTCTTGCTCTTCTTCAGTGCTTTCATTCAGAATGTTTCGACTTACTCTTGCACTACGGCATTGTCGAGAAAGATTTGATGGTCTTGGTCGCGGCATGGTATTTTTATTGATAATAAATGGCACAGCAATACAATATTAGAAATTTTGAAGTTGAAGTTGGCTTTGTGGTTTTTTATTAGAAACTTTAAACCAGCAGAGAGTATTTATATTCTTTGCTTTAAGCAATTGCTTCAACCGGTTAGACTTTTTTTAAATATGCTCAGCTGTCATTTGCTTTTCGTTATGCCATTTTTGGTATATGAATCGCTGACTTACATTTTGAATGAGTTGGTTTGTTATTCCATGTCAGTTGCATTTTGTTATACCACGTCTTAAGTCACGTCACATGGGAAAGACGGGAACGGGTTCTTAGCTACCTCCCACCAATATTCAGCCAAATCGGTTCAGCCGTTCTTGAGTTATAAGTGGAGTAACTAACACGACTTTCTTTTATATATATAGATAATGGGGCTATACATTTAGGTCACATGAGTACGCGACTCATGTAACCTAAGTGTATAGTCCCATTTTGCAGTATGATGACTATGATGATTGACAGAAATGACCAGATCACCAGGACGCGTATCATGAGAAGTGGTTTAAGGTAACACGAGACAAGATTACCTGTTAGAACTTAAGTGAAGCCGAACAGTGAAAAAAAAAAAATATTAATATCCACCAGACAAAGTCTTGTCGCCAAGCGATTCTGAGCAGTTGCGTTGTGATGTGTGCCAGGTACGATGTGCCAAATGTTGTTGTGTCGGGAGTTTGAGCGCAAAGGCCTCCAGATCAATCTCCCTCCGGCACAACATCGCTGGTCGTGTTGTTGGGTTTAACATTTCATCACCTCGCTCATCTGCCGTCTTCCTTCCTATTCACTCAGTTCATTTGAGTGAATAAGCTGTTAATAAACTAGCGCGTTTTACCACCAACGATTGCATCACTGCTTACCATCTAGTGGGATTGCGGTCGGTAAATGAAAATACATCAACAGAAGTACAATTCTGTAACAATATCGTCGTGAAAATACAAGTAAAGTGAGTGTGAACTAAGCTGTCATTCAAACTAATACTAGCGATAGACATTATTGAACTCTCAGCAGATAGCTACACACAACTCTCTAAGTTCACCACTACTAACTTTCATGGTGAGATTTTGAGCTGGTCACCCAGACAGGGCGAGCATTTGTCCTATTCAAATAAACATTGCAAAAGAAGCAGCAAAATAAACAGTGATACAAAAGAATAGGTTAGTACATTACCGAAGCCTTTGGCTCTTTGTAAACACGTTTTTTTTTTTGTTTATTATTTGTGTGGGCACAGAAAAAATGCGTGTGTCGAAAAGCCTTAGATCCTTTGTACATGGTATGGTTACTTTAGGGCACGGCATATAAGCCGGGCTGTAGAAATATGGGTTTGTCAGTAAGCTTCCATGCTGATTCCTACAACACTGACAAATTATGCCTATACTGGGCGTATAAGCCTTGCTGTGGAAAAAACGTGTCTGTTAACAGGTCTCTAAAGTGATCCGCATAACACTGACGACCGTACTTACACCTAATTTCTTCTTCTCCATATTATATTCAAATTTTGAACCAAGTGTATAGAAATAAAGCACAATTTCGCTTTGTTATAATAGGAAGCCGCCCGCGCCTAAGCCCAAGTCTTTCAGGCTTTATCCCACTAACCTAGGGATACCTTGCAGCTCGACACCTATTGCATACAACCTAATAACAAATCCGTAATTCTAAAATGCAAATCCGCCAACATCAATCCCTCGTTACAAAAATTTGTCTCGAAGACACTCTGCTTCATTAAACTCATGTATTCCCCAACCAACCACCTCAGGCGACATTATGCAAATAACGTCATTACAAAATTACTTGGCACACCCACTATTAAGGTATTAAACACGGAATAACATGCAAATTGTGTCCCGATCGGGAATCAAGTCTCTCAATGATGTATAAAAGCGGTTTAAGCTGGATTAAACCAGATTAAACCGGATTACACCGCTTCGAGGCGGAGGCGTTCATTTATTATGTAAATACGTGACAAATTAAATCCAATGGGAATTTCGTTTGACAAACGGTTGGGCCCGTTGTAATGTATTGCCGTGTTTACTAGTTTCAGGTTTAGTCGAAAAGTTGGATCGGGTTTAGTGGAATTTAGCTGTTGGAGAGACGAGAAATTTAAATTATGTGGGGTGTGAGATCTACGGTCTGCTATTTCTATAGGTTCATTTTAGGATTACTGTCAGCAACAAAAGTCGTTTAACACTTTTTTCGAAGTCTTAAATCGTAATGAAACGTTATTAAAGCAACAAAGATAGATACATACTGTGGTGTGGAATTAGATTTAAACTACTTAAATTAATCTTAATTATTGGGTGAGGTAGAAACTTCAGCAGATAGCCGAGAGCTAAGAGATCCCCAAGGAGAGATTCACTTTAAGAGCTTAAATAGAGCCTTTATCAAATGAATACAGATCTAATTAAAGTGGCCTCTGTAATACAGCAGTCAGAAAAAATAATTGTTGCATCAAATTGACATGCTATGTCATTTTTAGGGTTCCGTAGCCAAATGGGCAAAAAAAGGAACCCTTATAGAATGGTCATGTCTGTCTGTCCGTCCGTATGTCACAGCCATTTTTTTCCGAAACTATAAGAGCTATACGGTTGAGACTTGGTAGGTAGATGTATTCTGTGAACCGCATTATTATATATATAAATATTATATAAATATTGGGGGCTACATACTTTGAACTGAAACTCATTTTTTTTTTCATCAAAGACATACGTGTGTGGTATTTATGGATAGGTCTTTAAACATGATAATGAGGTTTCTAAAATATTTTTTTTCTAAACCCAATAGTTTGCGTGACAGACGCTTCCAAAATGTAAAAAAGTTGGTCCCCCCCCCCCTCTAACTTCTAAAATAAGAAAATGAAAAATCTAAAAAAAACATATGATGTATATTATTATAAAAACTACCATCGAAAACTGTTTTAAACGAGATCTAGTAAGCAGTTTTTTTTAATACCTCGTAAATCGTAAACCGCTTATTACCGCGTAATCTTTCATACAAATAACTTAAATCCTTTAATTTCATAAATCAATGGTACGGAACCCTTTGTGCGTGAGTCCGACACGCACTTGACCGGTTTTTGTTGTAACGATCTGTTCGCTTCCAGAAGCCGAGAGTGAAAGTCTCGTAAAATGTAACCGCGTTTAGATACAAAGATTGTACCGTAGCTATACTTGCCCGAATTCATCAACTTTTTACCGTCCCACTGCTGGGCACAGGCGTACTTCCATACATAGTAGGATTAAGCATAATCACCACACTTGCTCAATACGGGTTGGCGATTTCACACCTTAAGTCCAAGTGTCCTCAAGACGTTTTCCTTCACTTTGTAATCAGTCATTGGTGTCCAAGATCATCATCATCATTTCAGCGTTTATCCCAGTTGCATCCGTGACTTTCGCGTTGGAGCCCGGGGTCCGCTTTCCTGCTTAATTTCCTCCATTTCACGCGATGTTTAGCATCCTGTGGTGTGAGATTGGTGTCCAAGATAAACTTAGAAAGTACATACATATATATGTCGGAGACAGCGACGGCAGAGCGGTAGGGTCGACAGCATCTTCGTGTGGTGGTACAGGTTCCATTTCGTAGGTGAGTTTTGAGTTGAAGCACGACGTGTAGATATACCCTCCAATCTTCATAATAATAATTTGAATTGGCAAACCGACAGTCCCGGCCCGGAGATGTGCCCCGGTCCGCGTCTCGATGCAAAGTGCCCGTTCGACGAACCCCACTATCCAAAGCGACTCTGTCCATGTGCCGCCATCATAAAATGACGTCACAAGCGTTCGCCCCTCTACTACGTAAATCAAATCAGCAACTTCTATTAAAATTAATCGACTATCTCCGACACGGCCAGCCTGACTAGTTGCACGTCCTCGTGCATCATCTTCATCATCATCATCATCATCATTCCAGCGCCAATCCCAGTCGCATCCGAAGCTCCCTCAGCCCCGGAGTCCAGGATCCGGTTCACCAGGCCAACCGCCGATTCCGGCCAAACTTCGTTATTTCCCGTTGCACGTCCTCGTGCATGTCTGTAACAAATTAAAAAAAGGCACAGAAAACCGACTCGGCCAACCTGACAGTCACACGTCACGTTTAATTACTATGACTATTAGAAAACCAAACCAACTTAATCATTTTAACAACTTAAAAGCAAAAGCTTCCTTCAAGGCTCATAATTATCAAATTCCAAAAAAGAAAATACAAAAGGTTCCTCCAAGCCTCATAATTATCAAATCAAAATCATAATCTTCAATAAGAAAACACACCATGGTTCGCTACCACAGTAGCTAGTGACAACTCATAGTTGACACCCATATCGTCATCACCTCTTGTGATACGACCAACTCTAGAGTCCACGACTCCCAGGTCAACATATGACCGTACAACTAATAGTCTCCTCCGAGACCCTGGTCCCCACCACACCACCATCTGCCCATCGTGCCCTGACCAACTCCTCACTGAGTTTCAGTCACGACAGCAGACTAGTGCATGCAGTGCGACCATATTTAACTAGGTCCCCGCCACACCACTAGCTGCCCATCGCCCCCTGAACAACCCCTCACTGGGTTGCAGTTACGACTACAGACTAGTGCATGCAGTGCGACCATACCTACTAGTGTCCCTGCCACACCACTAGCTGCCCATCGCGCTCTGAACAACCCCTCACTGGGTTGCAGTTACGACTACAGACTAGTGCGTGCAGCGCGACCACATAGCCATGATACGTGTTCCATTTTGCTGGCGGAGGCACCCTCCTCACCATCTTCTACATTTTGAAAATCTAACTCAGCAGACATTACTTGGAAAAATCTTTCGTACCTATGCGATCGTGGGGTACATATAAGTTCTGTTTCCAATCAACGATTTCAATAGGTAATGATCGCGATTATCGCCATCAAACAACTCACCAATATTAAATTTCATTACTTTAGCTCATTTCTATCAAATTTACATTTTTCGTAAATAGCACTCATTTCTATGTTCGTTGCCGCTTGTTCTCTTGAGAAGATTTAATAGTCTAGCCACACATACTATCATAAGCTCAAGCGAGCTCGTAACTATAGGCCACAGTGAACTTTAGTTTCGAAATAAAGACAAACCAGACATCATAATTTTAAAACCCTGATTTAAAATTTCTCAGCCCATTATAATAAAGAATACGGGTAGTACAAAAAATAAAATTTGCAAATAACTCTTATTATCTTGTCGCAAAGAAATGGTTCAGTACACAACACACTGGCGCAACCTTGTACACTGTATATATACTGGCGCGTGTGTACATACACCAATGAAATTACAGATTGCTTAACAAGAGAACATTCGGCCACGGAATCAAAATAAAAATAGTACGACTCACCGGATCGTGGCAACTTCTCGCAAACACCTGCCACTTTTCAGCTATCAACCGTTGCACACCAGACATCTCGGAGCTCCCACAAAATCCCATTACGTTACCACAAATATTTTGGGTATTTTGAAACCTTCTCATCGCCTGCAGAGTAGATGCTGCCCTGAAATCTTCTCATCGCCTGCAGAGTAGAGGCTCAAGTCTCTAAACCCTTGGCGTTCCACAAAGCGCACGCAGCACCGGTTGCGCCGCACGCAGCTCCAGCAGCGCCACACGCCATTGATGTGATTCACTAAGCAGCTAGAAGCGCGCTCAGCAAGCGCACTTTGCACGCTCCGCAAGCTCACCCTGCGCGCTCCGCAAGCCCACCTTGCGCGCTCCGCAAGCGCACCCTGCGCGCTCCACTAGCACACCGCAAGCGCACTTCGCTCGCCAAGCAACAGCCAGCACTGTCGCGCTCCAAGAATCGGTCAACAATGTCGCGACAGCGCCGCGTCCAGCCGCACGTACACGCATGCTGCGCACCTTGCGACATGACGTTCACTTCCAGCCTCACTGCCCGTACATCCAGCATTTACAGAAGCTCATACAAAGACAATGAACAACTACACACATAGTGGCAGAAAGTGACTGTTATTCTGTTCCTTAATTTATAACGAGATTGTGAGCAGTGCAGTTCTCTATCCCACTTCTGATGTCGGAGACAGCGACGGCAGAGCGGTAGGGTCGACAGCATCTTCGTGTGGTGGTACAGGTTCCATTTCGTAGGTGAGTTTTGAGTTGAAGCACGACGTGTAGATATACCCTCCAATCTTCATAATAATAATTTGAATTGGCAAACCGACAGTCCCGGCCCGGAGATGTGCCCCGGTCCGCGTCTCGATGCAAAGTGCCCGTTCGACGAACCCCACTATCCAAAGCGACTCTGTCCATGTGCCGCCATCATAAAATGACGTCACAAGCGTTCGCCCCTCTACTACGTAAATCAAATCAGCAACTTCTATTAAAATTAATCGACTATCTCCGACATATATATAACTTAGACAAGTAACATTGGTACCTGCCTGACCTGGAATCGAACCCAAACACAATTGAGAGGTTGGTGTTTTAACTACTAGACCACCACGACTACTACCACGGCTACTTGGGGATCATAACACAGTTTGAAATATATTGGGAGATGATAAATACTAAGTCATTTAGTTAATAAGAATTATTGTCACGAAGTGTACATTGGTTTGTTAAAGACTTTTTCACACACAGATCAGACACACACACATCATTTTGCGTCTAAGATGGTTTTAGACAAAGATTCTCGTAACCTTATTCTGTCTATGCAAATTCGGGTCATTGAAATCTAGTTTGTTCTGCGATTTCATTGGATTACCTGCCTTTAGGATGTATTCACCTGATTGGATCGCTTGAAGAGATAACTCCATAATTGAATTAGTCTTGAGTTAAATCTATGACCTTCCATGTCACCTTCGTTTTTGCAGTTATTCAACAGGTACTAACTCTATGCTTGTTATATAATTATAGTAACTTTTTCGCCTGCCTCGATATTATCCCTACTTAGTAGTAATAAATTATAAACTAGTGCTTGACCGCGATCCCGCATGATGGTAAGCAGTGATATAATCGTTGATGGTAAAGCGCAAAGTTTAAAGTTTCTTAGGAGCATTCTAGCCTTGAAGACACTTAAATTATAATCAGACAGGAAGACCGCCCCAAGTAAATTGTACCAGTCCTTCGAAGTAGGTATGTGGTATAAAAGAATCAGTGTCAACAACGTAAGAGTGGATACTCGTTGCACGATAGCAGTGGCGTAACTATACCGTTCGAGGCCCGTGGCAAATTCATCGAATGGGCCCTCCCACTTCCCCAATATATAAAGAAGCTGAACCAACAACAATAGTATTTTTTATTTTATAATATTTATTTATACACTTTTATTTGTAAGAGTTAACTAATAAATCACTACGTGAAGTAGGTACATACAAACTTTATAATTATAATTTCTTGATTTTCTAATTATTCACTTTTAATTAAAGGTACCTAATTTAAAGTACATATTGAACTGAAATCACAATTTTATTTTAAGTACACAATTTTAATTATTAAAATTCCTTTCTTCGGATTTTCTGTTCAGCAAAAGTGTTAATAACATCATCAAAGTTCAAATTTCGGGCCATAGAATTTTCGATGGATAGAATAGCCAAATTGCTTAACCTTTCTTGTCCCATAGAATTTCTTAAATAAGTTTTTATCAATTTCAGTTTTGAAAATGATCGCTCGGCACTAGCCGTAGTTACAGGAATGGTGAGAAATAACAGAAATGCAGTGCACACTTCAGGAAAGCTTGAAGATATAAAATGATTCTTTATTATTAATAAGTCAGCAAGTTCTCTTATAGAAGGTGACCTTTCTATTTCGTGTTTAAAAGAGGATCGAAAACTGAAAATTTCTTTGGAAAACGACATAGATATATCTTTTTTATATAAATGGACAAATGCTAAAGCCTTTTCCAATAAATCAGTATCATTCAAGTTTTGCAAAGTGACAGGCTGCAAGACACTAAAATTGGAAACAATTTCATACATTCCAAGGAAACGCGATCTAAGTTGATTAATGATGATGTCTAATACACGATAGAATACGTTCACTTTAAACAAGCTTTCAGGATCTTGGAGACGTTCATCCTCACAAATTTCATCAAAATGACGTTTCACTTTTCTCTGACGAGTTTTAGGAAATTCAGGGTTTATAAACCTTTTAACTGCAATACTATTTGCTTTCGTTTTTAAATCTTCAAATTCATGTCGATACTTTTCAAGTTCTTCTAGACAGACTTGCAAACGCTTTGAAGCATTTGAAAGATCGATGGCTTTAGATTGAAGTGCTTTAGAAGCCGCGTCTATGGTTTGTAAGACTTTGCAATGGAAAACCAGCAACATAATAAAATTGTAGTTCTCTACCTTCTTCTTTAGCAAGATAGCTTCATTTCTCTCATCTGATTTGGAATTTGATAAAATGGTTTTTGTTAGCGCTTTTTGAACATCAACAAATCGAACCTTTAAAGCAAACATGGCATCGAAGCGTCCTGCCCATCTAGTTGGATTCATTGTTTTTAATGTTACTAAATTTGATGATACAACGGTTTCTCCTTTTTTGTTGTCAGATATAAAACTAGATAATATATTCCATCATCGTGTTGCACAGTTTCGAATAATGTTTGTATTTCTATGACCTCTTTTACTGCATCATTTACTACCAAGTTTAAACTATGAGCAGCACAATGGACATACACTGCATTTGGCTCTATATCTCTTATGAGTTTTTGAACTCCGCCATAAGTACCTTTCATGGTATTAGCTCCATCGTACCCTTGTCCACGGCACTTATTCAGAGAAATACTTTTGTCATTTATGGATTTTATTATCTGCTTGGACATTGCTAAGGCAGTTTGATCCTTAACCTCATGAAATCCTAAAAATGACTCTTTAATTACGAGCGCCTTTGGAGTTCCATTTTCATCTTTCTCGATTACACAGTAACGGTAAAGTTCACACAATTGATCTGTTTTGGAAATATCTTGAGTAGTATCAAACAAAATGGAATAAAACGGTGCGGTGACTATTTCATTTGCCAGTGCATTTTCCACTTTTTGAACCAGAACAGCAATGAGCTCATTTTGTATTTTTGGACTTAAGTATTTAATCTGGCCCTTAGGTTTGCTTAGCAACTCTTGTAAAATAGGATAGTATTTGGCTAATAACTCAACAATACTCAAAAAATTTCCTTTTGGACCAGAATCGTTGCCATATACCGTTTCTTTATGGCCACGAAAAGCTAAATTAGAGGTTGAAAGTGTCAGAGTAACATCAAGGAGTCTAGTGAGTACCTGGCGCCAAAAAAAAATTTTTTTCTTGATAATGGACTCTTGCTCTTCATCTAGTGTTCCATGTAACTGCCACTGTCGATGTACAAAACATGAATGCAAATGTTCTTTCGATGTCTCATGTCTTTCTATGGCTTCCACAATATGTTTCCAATCATCATAGCCTTCCATCCAAATATTTTGTATAATTTTAGATGCCCTATTTGCGAATAACCAACATGGTTCACAATATGCTTTTTGAAGCAATAGAGAATAGGACAGCCATGTACGTTCTAACTTTACGCCAGATTTAGAAACAGTGTAATAATATTTATCTAAGAAAGATCTATTGTTACTATCCCTTAAAAAGGGGCCTTTTGGTTTACAGTGTCCGTTTTCGATCACAAACCGTTTTACTTGATCATTGAGTTCTTTAAAGTTACCTTTATCAGTAACATGCGGTAAAGATTTTAATTTTTCTATGTCCAAACATGATTCATTTAAAGATTTGCTCGTACCTGGTTGTGGTTGCTCTGAATCTAAATATTCACTGTTATCGGGCCCTGCGATATTGCCACTTATGTCATCATTTTCTGCCTTTCCGTCGCGCTGTTCATTTGATTCTTCTTGTATACTATCTTGATTATTAAAGTACTGACTTATTTTAGGTAATTTTTTATTTTGTTCTTCAGACTCCTTCTTTCGCTTTCGTTTTTCGCTTCCACTCTGATACTTTCTAGAACAAAACCGCAAAAAGTTTGTAATAATACTATAGTTTTTATTTATTGAAAAATCTACTTAATTGCTAACAAATGCCAAAAAAGCGACCGTAAAAATGTTTATAACGAACGAAAGTCCACCGATTGTTCAAAGTTCAATTCAAGTGTCAAATTTTGTAAGTTTTGAAAGAACGATGAACATAGGAACCGAAATAGTTTTGGTGGTTACGAATGTCAAAATAGTGTTTGCTAATGTTTACTACCGATACCTACCGACGATGTAAATGATTAATTTTATGGGTAGATTAAAAATTAAAATAATTGTAATAGTATAAATTATTTTAAATATTAGAATAAAATTCTTACCGAGTAGACATTGTCAACCTATTTTCACAATAAACTAATTAAATATATCCTCACTTGCAACAAACAACCAATTCTTACAACAATAAACTGCTAATTGGTTGGTGAGTTCTTGCATAATACAATAGTGGAGTGTTTCATATATACAAACTCGAATCGGGGATTCCCCAAGCATCAACAAGTATTACCAACATAAATTTTAAGCAGTGTTGCCGTTTGAGAAAGAAAAAAATACACCAAACTCATTTCAAAATTGCGCTAAATTTTAGCTGTGAATTGTGTGAAATGTGAATTTATTTAACCATTATTAATAATGGTTAAATAAATTCACATAAAAACACATCTTCTCTTATTGCCATTAAAAATTCACAGCTAAAATTTAGCGCAATTTTGAAATGAGTTTAGTGTATTTTTTTCTTTCTCAAACGGCAACACTTTCTATGTGAATACACACTGGCACTTTTTATGTGAATTTATTTAACCATTATTAACCATTATTAAT
Organism: Sesamia inferens; assembly: GCA_037179545.1. Taxonomy (NCBI): domain Eukaryota; kingdom Metazoa; phylum Arthropoda; class Insecta; order Lepidoptera; family Noctuidae; genus Sesamia; species Sesamia inferens. Next base: position 8,184,947 of record CM073923.1, on the reverse strand, counting down.
AATGGTTAAATAAATTCACATAAAAACACATCTTCTCTTATTGCCATTAAAAATTCACAGCTAAAATTTAAATTATTACATTTATCAAAATAAACTGAATTAAATAACTGAATATCTTTCTGGTCATCATTACGTTCGGGTGCGGTTGGTGTGCCTTCACCAGATGCCGTTTCTTTTTTTACAGTTTTAGTCATTTTCTTCAAACCGTGTTCAGGCAACATAAAAGTGTGGCAATTTTTCTTAAGAACTTTCAACTGATGACGTATCATTATAATTGAACTCTGTTAGTAAAATCAGAGACAGTCATAACATAACACTTTAATGTAAAAAAGAGACAAAATAATAAACGCATCAATAACATTCTGGTCGGGGAATACTAAATCCTTTGGGGAATTCCCAGCTCGTTATTTTCCTAACGTTTTACGGCTCTGGCAATTAACTTATTGGCTTAAATTTACGATCGTCAATAATTTTTACAATTTTCTACTAGATTCCGAAAAATATTTTTTAGCGCATTGTATTGAGAAAAAAAGCGCTGAAGAGTTTAGAATTGCACTATCTAGCGCGAAATGCGCTAAAACGGCAACACTGATTTTAATGCCGGCAGTATACCTAGTCTCAGCGAGACACCCTGAGACATGCCCAGTGAATATAAATGTAAACCAATATACACATTTTTGAGGTATTTTTGTACACACATGTTTCCGAAATTATTACGAGTAATTGGATTTTGACCATTCTTTCTAAAACTGGGTTAAATTTTTTTTTTTACTAATGCATTGAAAGTTTAATACCTAGGTATATTTTTTTTTACTTGTGTATGCAACTAAGAAGGTAACAAATAAATTAAAGACAAAACTTTTTTTTTACTTAAGTAATGTGTATGTGTAAAAATAAATGTTGGGAATTGAGATTTCCTCTGACCGGGGGCCCCTTCGGGCTGTGAGCCCGTGGCATTTTGCCGACTTGCCACCCTATAGTTACGCCTCTGCACGATAGGTAGTATGATGATGGAACGATGATGACGGAATGAATTGATTTAAATTTTATACCTAAAAAAAATTATTAACTTAAAGTTTTACGAAGGAAAAAAGTAAATATTTTCTTATGGGAAATAACCCTTTGAGCATGTATACTCCTACAGTGAAAGTAAACTAATTAATTAACCCTCTGGCCGCTATTTGAGATTGAAAATGGCAAAAAAATTATTTTTAGTAAAAGCGAATTGAATAATGTCCTTTATCCAATGTTTACGCGGCGGACCTTTTTTTCCGGGGTAGAAATCCACATAGGATGTCCGCCGCCCTGGGGTGGGTGACGGAGTCTGTCAGACTTTTACTGACTAAAACCACCCCAGTGTCTCTTCTATCACGAGCGCGCGTGGGGCCGCGGGAGTCTAAATTCTTCCACGGCGCCACACTCTCGTGCTGGCCCGGTCTGTCCGGGCCTCGTCTCCTGCACCGAGTAGTTGGGTGTTAAACTACCCCGTGCATCTCCTCAGAGGCGCGCGCCGACACTCGCGCGCGCCTTCGCCTCGGGGTCCATCGAATAGGGGGCGGGGACTTCCCCATGCCCTCGCCCCTGGACCCATGCATGGGGGGCGGAAGAGGGCGTTATGCGCCCTTCCTCGGCGTCCGGTGCATCTTCTGCGGCCCGGGAAGGGAGTTGAGATCTCCCTCTCCCGTTTTGCAGCTTCCTTCTGCGACATCACGTCCTCGCAGAAGGACACCACCGCGTCCCATGAATCTCGCTACCGACCATCCTCCGCACTACTGCCGGCAGCGTCAGGTCGCCTCCTACTTCAGTTGTGAGGACACGGTGCTGCTCCTCCCAAGCTACACACTCGGAGAGCGTGTGCTGCGCCGTGCCCTCCCAGCATTGAACGCAGTCGTGGCACCGAGCATCCGGCTCCCTGCCTAAGCGACGCAGGTACTTGCCGAAGCAGCCGTGCCCCGACAGTACCTGCGTCACCCTGAATAACAGGGAGCCATGTCTCCTCTTGAACCAGTCGTCGAGTACTGGCCGGATTGCCTCGACGGTAGCGAGGCCGGCGGTAGAACGCATAAGCCTCTGCCGCCAGTCCGCCACCAGGACCTGACGGAGCTCCTCTCGGCGCAGCTCGATCTGCCGCTGCACTGGACTGGGGCCCCGTGTCTACGCCGCGAACCTGCCGGAAGCTCGGGCTAGTAAGGAATCAATCCGGTGCAAACCAATCAAATCGGCCGGTCCAGTCCTGAAAACGAGGCTATGGTAGAGCGTACGAGTGCTGCACTACAGGCAGTCTCCGAATGGGGCAATGCCAATCTTGTAGCATTCAATGCCGCCAAAATACAGGCGTGTCTTTTGACCACCAAAAGGAGCCCGTTCACCTTGGGAATCCTACTTGTCAAAATGTATCCTTGGAGTGCACCGACCGCCTTCAGCTTTTGAGAGTTGAGATTTCCTCGAACCTAAACATTGGGCGGTTCATTGAGTCCAAGGCTAAGGTGGCTTCTAATGTTATACAAAGCACATAATCAATTCAGTCAATTTGCAAAAAAACATCTTCTTCTTCTTCGTCTTAAGCCTATAGAGGTTCATTGGTGGACAAAGGCCTCCCCAAGGCTTTCCACGATAACCGCTCTTATCCATCGGCTTCCCGTGATCTTCATCAAGTCGTCGGTCCAACTTGTTGGGGGCCTCCCTACGCTGCGTCTTCCGGTACGTGGCCGCCACTCCAGAACCTTACTGCCCCATCGGCCATCGGTTCTACGAGCAATGTGCCCCGTTCACTGCCACTTAATTTTAGCGACTTGAAGACCTATATCGGTGACTTTGGTTCTTCTGCGGATCTCCTCATTTCTGATTCGATCACTTTTTTTTTATTATTATAAACTAGTGCTTGACTGCAATCCCACCTGATGGTAAGGAGTAATGCAATCGTTGATGGTAAAGCGCGCTAGTTTATTAAAAGCCTATTCACTCGGAAAAATTGTGCGAATAGGAAGGAAGACGGCAGTTGAGCGAGGTGATGGAATGTTAAACCCAACAACACGACCCAACGCCAGAGGGAGATTGATCTGAAGACCCTCCACGACCAAACTCCCAACACAACAATATTTGGCGCATCGTACCCGGCACACATCGCAACACAACTGCTCAGACCCGTCCTCCGTACGGCTTCACCAGACATCATGCCGGAATACGACGAATCGCTTGGCGGCAAGACTTTGTCTAGTGGGTGGAGAAAGAAAGTTTTGAAAAAAAAAAACCAAACTTTTCACGCAGAGAAACTCCGAGCACAGTTTTTTCCATCGCCCCTTGTATGACCCTGAGCCTTCGTATGAAGCCCATTGCGAGCGACCACAAAACCATAGTGAACCTAAACGCTTTCCTCAAAAATTACTACGTCCATAGCTGAAACAGACCGTATGATAAATCGTTAGTAAATTTTTGAGTTTATCTTCAACATATTCATAAATAGGCCTATTGTGGCAAAATGATGTCGCTGCGGTTAGTTTGTGGATAGGTGAACATCTTTACATAGGTACCGAGATCCCTCCATGCGTCGAAAAGTACGCTGTTCCTGGTCTGGCAATTTGTGTTTGTCAAGTTAAATGTTTGTTCACGATGTAGGAGTAATTCTTAGTGCGGGACCTTTCTTTTTTTTAAAGAAAAAAAAAAACAGTCTTGCTTAGGGGTATCTTATTACCCAGTAACTGGATTTTGGAGATCAGGTAGTTGTTTTATAATATGAAGTGATTCAAAGAAACTGAAAAATTATTTATACGTAGACCGTTTAAATGAGTCTTCGCCCACGGGGTACAGGGACGCGGGGGTATGACGAAAACGAAGGCCGAGGGAGGTGCGGACGGTAGGCCCACTTAGTGTGATACACAAGAGATGAAATTCATATTGGTTAGGTCTTAAGATATGTGACGTCATATTAGTTAACGATGAAAGTGTGTTTTTTTATTATGTAGTTAATTGACGACTACAGATTTGTGTTTATTATTTACTAGCTAGTTTCCCGCGACTTTTTCCAGGCAAAAATTTGCCTATGTCGTTTTTCATTTTAATTTTTAATTTTAATCGATACAGAAGTTTTAGTGTGAAAGTGCGATAGACTGATAGATAGACAAACAGAGTTATTTTCGCATTTAAAATAATAATTATTGTTTTATATTACCTCAGTTTAATGTCAAAAGCTTTCTCAGGATTAAAAGGAAGAAAAAGCAAACAAATCGTAAAATACAGTAATGTTGTTTAATTTGACTACCTAATAGTGCCAGAATTATTTTAAACAAATAATAAGATTCCTTAGCTTTGTTTTATTACAAAATAAAAGTATTATTTATGACAATATAGCAACAAAATAAAATATTATGTAATGTACTCTTGCACTATAAAAATTATAAATCAATCACTTATTTCCATATCAACATCACTAGAACTCGATTCTTCACTTTCGAGGCTACCATCATCAGAATTATCAGCATCTTCCTCCACATTTATAATAAAATCTACAACATCATATACAATATTGTCATGTTTGCTGTATTCGTCCTCAATTTTAATTACGTGGTTTACACAGTCCTCCCATTTCTCTGCGGAATATTCAGCAAATAACCTCTCTAAGATATTTTATTTCCTGATCCAAATTAGAGCTTTGCAGTGCTAATTGTCCTTTAATAATAATAATAAACTTTATTTCAGAATTGCTTCCATAATTTGTTAGTAACAATATTCTTAGCCTATGTTAGTAACAGCATAATAATAAAACAAAACAATTAAAATATTTCAGGCACTCGCTTTTGCGTGTAGGCCTATACAGTGCGCTAATAATATTGAATCCCATCGGCCTGCGCACGCGGCCAGGATGGCGTTGGGGCTGCCGCGCACCCGCATCATTAAAGACGCACTTCGCTTGCGTATGACGGCGTGAAAGCCGTCCACGCGCGTCTCTGCGAACATACCACTGGCGCTACAGTACCGCGGCAGCCCCATCAGCACCCTGAACGAATTATTGTATTGCACACGCAGAGCGTTGTATGTCCTCTGCGTGCATTTGGCCCACAAACTGCACGTGTAGAAGGTTTGACAGAAAACTCTAAACAGAGTGACCTTCACTTGCTCAGTACACCGTGCTAATCTGCGAGCCAACATGTTACAGCGAACAGACAACGCCCTGCGTTCCCTCTCCACATCCATATCATCTTTAAGGTCCTCAGTGACCCAGTGGCCCAGATACTTGAAGTGAGTGACTTGATTCAATGGTGTACCATAGAGTGAGACGGGAGATACCACTGTGGCCTCTTTTTTATGTGATTTAAATACCATAAACTCACTTTTTTTTACATTGTATCTGAGTCCATGGGCTTCCGCATACTCTTCACATATACTGATTGATACCATGTCATCCGCGTAGCTAATATTGTTTACGCAAATACCGCTTAGCGCACCAATCAGGCGGTCCAGGTTAATATCACCCCAGACTAACTCAATCGGCTTCAGATCTGGGTGATATGGAGGCAAACGTAATACTTCATGTCCGTTCCTTTTTAGTAACTCATCGATTTTGTAAATTTCTTCCGTGAAATGTCTTTTTATTAATTTGTATAAGTCATCCTTTCTAAGTTTGTCATCAAAAGGCACATCATGACGTCGTAACCAGTCTTGCATAGCTAATTTAGTAGAAACCATAGTCGGCTTTTTCTCTTCTTGAATGAAATGATAAGCTGCGTTATCCGTGACTATGACTGAATTTGGTGGTATATTAGACATAAGTTTTTCATTTATCCATTTACTGAAATTCACGAAGTTCATAGAATCGTGACAATCGCCTGTTTTGCATTTGGATTTGAATATCACAAGTGCTCCATCGACAAATCCAGTTTGTCCTCCGCAATGTACAATGATCAAACGATCGCCTTTACCGATATGAGATAGCACGCCGTGTTGATCCTTTGACTGCCAACATTTTGAGACGTTATGTGATACATTTACATACGTTTCATCAAGATATAAAATATGTCTTCCTTCTCTACGATATTTTTGAATAGTTCTTAAATAATTCCATCGCCATGATGTTATATTTGGCTGTTCGATGAGGAGTTTCCTTTTAGATCCGCATTTCTTAAATTTGAAACCCAGGTCATGTAATAATAATCGTAAATATTCTCTGCCGCAGTGCAATATATCCTCTGCTCTAAGTACAGTATTTAAAGTTTTCAATGTGGGTATTTTTTTTTTAAATTGTGTAAAACTGAGTAACTTTTCTCCTTAAAACTCCTTTTGTGAAATCATCTATTTAAACTCTTTTTTTTGCGAATTTGTTTTGGCTTACGCGGTGATTTAAACTTTTCGTTGTCCTTTAATAGTTTCCCCTGTTGTTCAATTCTAGATACAGATTTTCCGATATTCCAGTAACCTCTGCTACAATATTGTTTAAATTTATATCTTGTTGATATTCAGCACAATTTGGATTCAGTTTCCTTTTTCTAAAATATTTGAATAAAAACCACTTGTTTACACTGACTATTAATTTTATGTCCAAAGATAATTCGACTCATCTTGAGAATCATATTTATAATCAATTGAGGGGTGATTTTTGAAAAGGATTTATTTCTGTATGAACTCTACAGAGAAATAGGCCCTTGTGACTTTGTGAAAGGGCTTAATTCTGTATGAACTCTGCAAAAGAAATGCAGTCCTTCCGAAAAGTCACTCCTCAATTGGGTTTTGCTAATCAGTAACTTAAAAGTACCTACTCTGAAAATTGTAGAAGAAGCAGGGATTTTGGATTATTAATTTCCGGATTTGATGAAAAGATAGAACATCTTAGTTATTTGAATTCACACAAACTTAATTTTGCTTCAAGGCGCTATATTTATTATCTATTTTGTATGAGCCATATTGAGCGCGTGTCTGACTTCTACTGACTAAAACCCACCCATGTTTCTTCATTTGCCTATGTGACGGCCAGGGCCACGGTTTCTTTTTTAACCAACCCACAACCCTGACCCAGGAGGCATTGGTCTTCGTGGACCCCGTCACAATGTGAACTGGTAATGACCTTGCATTGTATGTTACAGGTAATCAACAAATAATCAGTACCTTTGTGGAGACAGACCATAAATACTCATCATCTCGGCTTTAATCCTAGTTACAAAGTTTCAACCCCAAACTGTTAATTTGTGACACTTTCGGCTAATTTGTAATATAATTTCGGTGTACTTCATATTAGCGTAATGTTTTATGTAACGATTTTATGTTTACATACTGTCAGCTGTAAAGTTTCCACTCATAAAATAAATAAATTACTGAATACTTTTTTTGAAAACCCAGACCTATAATATACATAGCTACGTACGCATAGATACGTAGCTATAACATACATAGCTACGTATGCATAGGTACGTAGCTATAATATACATAGCTACATACGTATAGCTACGTACCTATATCATTCAGCTACATACGTATAGCTACGTACCTATATCATTCACTAGTAGTTGTTCACCCACCGAATGGTAGAGGGCATCACTTTCCATACATGCAAATTTTACCGCAGAGTTGGCACTCTTTAACTATATACTTACTATACTCTTTGGAACGGTCACGGCAAAGCGCATGCCGCCCGCACTTCCCTCGGCCCCCGTTTTCGTCATACCCCCGCGTCGGTACCCCGTGGGCGAAGACTCATTTAAACGGTCTTACTATAGTTTGAAAATGATTTTGCAAATATATTTATTAAAATAAAAAGGTCTAATGTAGATCAATAATTCTATGCAGAGCCTTGATTCATGATCTTGTCAATTTTGAATTTGGAATTCGTATGACATTTCAGATTACATTGAAATTTGTTAAGACGTGAAACGCAACTGGTTCTTAAATTAAATGAGGCATCACGACAAGTTAATACTAGAGATGAGCTGAAGAATCAATAGGAAATGACTCCATTAAAATCAGGAAAAGGCAACAAATTGTTGTTCGAACAAATTGACAAATAGGATCAAATTCTTCCGATCATTCTTGAAGCTGTCACTCCCACCATTCCGTTTAATTCAGTTCTACTTGTTCCACGTGCCCGTCAACGTGGGACATCGCTTAATCTATGCGTGACACCACCCGGCAAGTCCATTAAACTAAAGTTTAAAGTTTGTTCTTGACGCAGACATGATTAGATGCGCTTAGTACAGATGCTGCTGGTGATAAATCTGTTTTATTTACAATTTTTTTGTAGACAGTCTGGTCAGTCCGTAATTATATACGTTCAAAAGGGACGGTTTTTTTTTTTTTTTTGGGATGGGAAATCATCAAATGACTTCTCCCGCTCTGGGCGGAGCGGAAGGGTGTGTCAGACTTTTACTGACTAAAACCCACCCATGTTTCTTCACTTGCCTGTGCGACGGCCAGGGCCGCGGTTTTTGTTTAACCAACCCGCAACCCTGACCCAGGAGGCATCAGTCTTCGTGGACCCCGTCACGATGTGCTGACATCTCTTTGAGGCGCGCGTGAAACACGACGCGCCGTCGACTCGGGCCTGGTTCTTACCGGGCGGCGAGTTGCCTACCGGGCGGCGAGTTGAAAGGGGCGGTCAATGTCGAAAACTTGTGAAAAATGATTAAAGGTGGGTGTATTTGATTGATTAATAATCGAGACACATGCCTCCACTCGATGAGTGGGCCGTAATCTACCACCGTGGCCCAATACTGGTTGGTAGATATTACATGTCTTAGATATTTTTTTGCTCTAGAACATGCCGGCTTCCTCACGATATTTTCCTTCAACGTTTTGAGAGCAGTGGTCATTGGTCATACGGTCATAAAACATCCAAAATAATAAACGACCTCAATTTTGTAATGAAAAGTATTGCTATAACTTGTCGAAGTATTTTATTTCGTAAAGCTTTCATTATCAACCTTTTTATCGTCCCACTGCTGAGCACAGGTCTTCTCTCATACAGAGAAGGATTGAGCGTAATCACCACGTTTGCTCAATGCGGGTTGGCGATTTCAGACTTAAAGTCCAGGTTTCCTCAAGATGTTTTCCTTCACCTTCTTTGTAAAGCTTTGGCAGTCCATAATTATAGAAAAAAATACTGAAATTACAATGGTATGTGTAAATAAAAGTTTTATATAAAAATATATTTATTGTTCTCCACCATTTATGTACATTTAGATTTACTTTTTAAGTTTTATTGTTACATTTTTATTTTTATTGTACTACTGTTTCGGTGTCACTTGTAATTGTTTGTTGCACCGGATGACATCTTTACGTAGGCGCCGGCTGTCGCTGAAAACCAGATCCTCCGACCAGACGGGTGTTATGTCTGGCGGGCACTTGCCCAATGCTTAAAATTGGGAAGTTGTATGTATGCTAGTTGGACGGTAAACTATGATTGCGAGATGTAGAATTCGTGTGATGTCAGTACCGCTACCGCTACACGTGGATGTGACGCATAATTCCCTCAACTATTTCTTATTTTTTGTGGTCTAGGTTTTTGCTTTCTTTCCTTTCTTTCATATAAATCCCCTTCCTAGATACTCGTAGGTGCGACGCAATTTGGTTAAGATAAATAAATATAAACCCACAGTCGCGTCGCACTGTCACGTAGCGCCTGTCTGGCGAGAATCTTACTCCAGCATTCATACTGGCTGAATAAAAAGGCTCTCAAGATTGAAAATCAAGCGAATGAAACACATATTTCAAGATACAAACATTATACCCCAATTGAACTAAACTACTTTAAACCAAGTATAAGTTTTAGATCCTATCGAAAGCTCAGAACTAACTCAGTCAATATTTCGCCGTTGACCGATTTTACGACTGTAGAAATCGTAAAACTAAAGCCAAAATCTGTAAACTTCCAGTTTCGTTAGTACTCAATTGGGAAATCATGATATAACCTAGTGAATAGTTTTATTTTAAGATTATCCTGTTTTTATGGGAATCAAATCGTGATAGTAAACTGTAGACTATTTACATTATTTCTCTCTTCTTCCCCTTACTATTCCATCTAAAGGTTAAAAGATCGCTTTTAGCGATAAGACCGCCCATTGTGTCAACATTTGTAAAATCTTAATGATATACCTACAATAGTATATTTATATATACTATTATTTTATACTATTATTATACATATATATTATTGTATATCATTAAGATTTTACAAATGAACAATAAAATAAAAAATGTACAATAGAATATAAAAGAATAGAATACATTTTTTATTTCATGCACCAGTATTCCACTTTTGAATCAGAATTCTTTAAGTGTGTGAACACTTAAAGAATGTAATGTCTCATAAAAAAGACTGAGCTGCGTACGCTGCGTCTCCACGTACTGAAAGACCCTAACAAGATAGACCGATGACCTGGTGAAGATCGCGGGTAGCCGATGGATGCGGACAGTACAAGACTGGTTCTTGTAGAAAGCCTTGGGGAGGCCTAAAGGCCTCCCCAAGGCATTCCAGGATAAATCCTGCAATGGACAGTATTCTACTTTTGAATTAAAATTCTTTGACTATTCATGCAATGTCTCACAATGTGTGTTGTCAGAGATGAAACGTGGTCATTCACTATGAGTCTTCCTTTTGAGTATAAAATTAGCCCAAAAAGCTATAGATAGGGATTTGCTTGAAGTTTCCTTGACTGATCGAATGAGAAATAGAGAATCAAGGTACCCGACATAGCCCCCAAAAATTGACAAACTAAAGGGTCACTAAATAGATGCACAGAGAACAGATTGCCGCAAGGACCGCAAGTATCTGGAACGGCGACTCCGTACCGGAAGACGTAGAGTTGAAAGGCTGAGAAGGAAGAAGCGGTCGAAGTGAAGAAATAATTATGATCCATTGAACACATAAACAGACAAGAAAAAAATGCGTCCTGAGGGATGCTTATTGTATATTTCTAAAGAAATCTCCACCAGTATACCTGTTGAATATCTCCTCTGATTTTGGTGTTTATCGATGGTGAACGAAAGCTTAAAGTAAACGGAACGCGACCATAGGGGTGTGGGTCCTTCCGCTGACCGCAAGCTAGCGAGTCGTGGTCAAGATTTTTTTAAGGGTCATCAAATTCAAGTAATTAAAGTAACCCCCGGGGGAATTTAGGTCTCAAAATTCAAAATGAATAAAGTTAGGGAGTCTGCCAGTGAATTGTTTAGACGTGCATCTTCTTGTGATCTGGTCTGGTGGTCTATGAACGCCGCATCTGAAGGTTGGAGGTAAGTGGTCCACTCTAGCACCTTAATCAGAGAGATATGTTTCGAAGGCATCAGTCTATCGCATATTTACTTATATATATTGATATCCTAAATACAGTCCACTTGAAACTTGTCTAAAATCTTTCGTGGTAGGCATGTTGCCACTACAATATCTGTGATAGTACAGGTATTGTGGCAGCTATTATTTACTTTTCTATGAAAGTAGATAATAATGCCGCCGTGATATTTAGCAATGATAAATGCAAATTTATATCTGTACCTTTTGTTCGTTCATCAGAATTTAAGACATTCTGTATCCCAGAAAAAAAATAAAAAGCCCACAAAAAATTTGGTCGTTGCTGAAAGTTAACTACATTTTTTTTTGTTGGGATATCGATACTGACGAAATTCGTTATAGATTAAATCGGCTATTTGAAACACAACGGGCGTGATGGTCTACTGAATTACAGAGAGCCAATTTAATTTAACTCAGTCAGAGTTAAATTAAATTGGTTCTCTGTAATTCAGTAGACCATCACGTTCGTTGTGTCCGTTAAAATTAACTAAATAGAAATCAATCTTTAAAACCATCTTCCAAAAACTCATCGCATCAAAATTTGCTCCCAGCATGTATTTTATTTCAATAACAGTTAATATTAACAAATAATTTAGAAACATTCAAACCAAGTATCGAAACAACTGCATATAATTTCGAAATTGCATCAACTTAATTGAATTTCATTACTAAACCGAAAGGCCATTTGAAATATTTGGAGAACGCATAATACTATCATGTACTAACTATGAAACACCTAGTACGTATGTAGCCCTGGTACCAGGGCTACATACGTACTAGGTGTTTCAATTATATATACGTGTGTAGACTAACGCGCCTGCCGAGTCCTTCTATCCAATTAGGATTAAAGGTGGGGTGCCGGTAGAGGCGGCAGAAGATACATTTATTTTTACATCTGATAAATTATTATAAATTAATATAGATATTATTGTAATATTGAATAAGCGACCTTTTATAGATAACTTTTGGATGTAATGCTAAGGGGAAGGAGAGAGAAATAATGTAGATACCTAGTCTACAGTGTACTATTTACATAGATTATACAATTAATATGTACGTTAAGTGTATCATACTAGTTTAAATAAATATATACTTATAATATATTGCTTAAGTGTTTAAATTGTAATTGGGGTCTTTGAAAATGTTTTTGCTATATAGCTACAATGACATGATACACTATATATTATTCATACATCGATTTCAATCTATACTAATATATAAAGCTAAAGAGTTTGTTTAAATAATTATAAACTAGTACTTGACTGCAATCCCGCCTGATGGTAAGCAGTGATGCAATCGTTGATGGTAAAGCGCACTATTTTATTAAGCCCATTCACTTAATAAACTTAAGAATAGGAAGGATGACGGCAATTGAGCAAGGTGATGCCATGTTAAACCTAAGACTCTCCACGACCAAACTCCCGACACAACAACACTAATTTGGCGCATCGTACCCGGCACATATCGCAACACAATAGCTCAGACCCGACCTCCGTACTTCTTCACTAGACATCATGCCGGAACACCACGAATCGCTTGGCGGCAAGACTTCGTCTGGTGAGTGGTAACTTCCGCCGGCAGCCGATGTTATGGCCTACCACCGAGAAAATGTATTTTAAATATAATAATATAGATATGTTTGTTTGTTTGAACGCGCTAATTTCAGGAACTACTGGTCCGATTTGAAAGAATCTTTTTGCGTTGGATAGCCTATTAATTCAGAAAGGCTTTAGGCTATATAACATCACGCTGCGACTGTATTTTTTCTTTTATCATATAAACAAAAAATGAAGATGACACAGTGCGTTGAAAACTCGTGTGACGTCACTGCACGCTACACTTTTTAGCGACCACCACTCCTGATCTTTGATGCCTTTTATATTTGTCAATTTTTATTGTTTTGATAAAACAAAAAATACGTGTCTAGTATTTTTTGGAAATCTGACTGACGGACTGATTAGTTTTTTTTTTTTTGTCAAATACCCTATTGTCATGAGATATTTTTTCTTGATTTAAATAAAAATCTGTATTCAGTTCGACTGTTATTGAGCACGAATAAAATACAAGTAAATGAAATTTATTGTGCAAACAATTTTTTGGAAATCTATTCAACGTCTGTTTTTATTTCATTTTACTTCAATATTCGACGTTTAATTCCTACCGTTACTACCACGTAATCAAATTATGACAACATATATTTAGCTTATTTAGCAAAACCACAACTTCATAAATATTATATTTTTTCAGAAACTATTCAACAAATAATATCTCTATATTATTATATTAAAAATACTTGATATCATGTCTGTTCTCCCCAAATTTCGCCAGTTATGCTTAAGACCAACGTAGAAGAGGATGAATCTACTGCCATTAAGCGGGCACATATCTAGACTTCGGAATGGTTCTAAGAAAATCTCATAGGAAAGTCCAGTAATACTTTCGCACAGACCAGCAAAGCCGGATAAGTTGAATAATTGTTTTATGAACATTTTTCGATGACTAGCTTTTTAGTCCTCCTAAGCTTAGGCATGGCATAGGCCTCATTATGACAGGTCGTTTAGTATTTTAAACCCTAAATAAAAATTGCATTACGAAAACAAGGGAATTGAAATGGCGACAGTATCCCAGATTCCCATGTTCAATAACTAAACAAAATTTAAGTGCAGCGCTTTTTCTTTCTATTTCATTATGAAAAAGACAGAACATAATATTATGTTCGTTTAGACCTGTCTAATTAGTCCGCGCCAGACGTAAATTGATGTATTTTTGTTCGTCATGTTTATAATCGCTTTTAAACTGTCTACGGAGTATCTTAATTTGACATCATTCATCATCATCATCATTTCAGCCGAAAGACGTCCACTGCTGGACATAGGCCTCCCCCAAGGTTCTCCACGACGACCGGTTCTGCGCCTCCCGCATCCAGCGGTTTCCCGCGACCTTCACCAGGTCGTCGGTCCACCTTGTCGGGGGCCTACCCACGCTACGTCTTCCGGTGCGTGGTCGCCACTCGAGAACCCGTCGGCCCCATCGGGCATCGGTCCTACGGGCAATGTGTCCAGTCCACTGCCACTTTAGTGTTGCAATTCTTCGGGCTATGTCGGTTACTCTCGTTCTTCTGCGGATCTCCTCATTCCTGATTCGATCGCGCAGTGAAATCCCAAGCATAGCCCTCTCCATTGCCCTTTGAGTGACTTTGAGCCTTCTTATAAGGCCCATTGTTAGCGACCACGTCTCAATTCCATATGTCATCACTGGCAACACACACTGGTCGAAGACTTTTGTCTTGAGACACTGCGGTATTTCGGACGAGAAGATTCTTCGTAGCTTCCCGAAAGCAGCCCAGCCGAGTTGGATTCGACGATTGACCTCTTTCTCGAAGTTGGACCTTCCTAACTGGATATTTTGTCCCAGGTACACGTAACTGTCAACAACTTCGAGAACAGAGTCTCCAATCTTTATAGGAGTCGGTACAACATGGGCATTAGACATGACTTTCGTCTTGCCCATGTTCATTTTAAGACCGACTCGCTCGGAGGCTCTGCTGAGGTCTTCGAGCATTGTACTCAGGTCCTCCGCGGTCTCAGCCATGACTACGATATCATCAGCAAACCGAAGGTGTGTCATGTACTCGCCATTGATGTTGATGCCCAGTCCTTTCCAGTCCAGAACCTTGAAGACATCCTCCAATGCAGCGGTAAACAATTTCGGGGAGATAACATCTCCCTGTCTGACACCACGTTGGAGAGGTATTGGTTTCGAGGTCTGGTCCTGTATTCGGACTGACATGGTGGCGTTTTCGTACAAACCCTTCAGCGCTTCAATATACCGATAGTCTACTTGGCACCGCTGGAGAGACTGCAGTACAGCCCAGGTCTCGATCGAATCAAAGGCTTTTTCGTAGTCCACAAACGCCAAGCAAAGGGGTAGGTTATACTCCTCGGTCTTCTGTATAACCTGCCGTAGCGTATGTATGTGGTCTACTGTGCTGAAGCCCTTTCGGAAACCGGCTTGTTCGGGTGGCTGGAAGTCGTCAAACCTGCAGGCGAGACGATTCGTGAGGACTCTCGAAAACAACTTATAGACATGACTCAGAAGTGAGATGGGTCTGTAGTTTTTCAAAAGGGTGTTGTCACCCTTTTTGAAAAAGAGTACCACCACACTTCTGTGCCATGCCTGTGGCGTTTTTCCCTTGACTATGACGGAATTAAATAACTTCTGAAGGGCCCTAAGGATCGGTTCACCACCCGCCTTCAGTAGCTCTGCCGTTATTCCGTCATCGCCCGGCGCCTTGTTGTTTTTAAGTTGTTTCAGAGCCAATCGAATCTCCTGCAGGCTGACGTCCGGGATATCTTCGGTGTAGTGTCGGGTTAATCTTGCTCTAGGGTCTTCAGCAAGATTTAATGCGGGTTTTGTCGTCGAAGTGTAGAGCTGTCCATAGAAATTCTCGACTTCCCTCAAAAGCTCGGGCCCGGACGTTATGATCCTACCGTCGTCAGTCTTCAGCTTGCTTAGCCGGCTATGCCCAATAGTCAGATCCCTAGCGAAAACTTTAGAGCCTCTGTTTCGCTCTATGGCCTCCGTTATACGCTCGGTATTATACCGAATTAATTTGACAGGATTAAACTAAAATGTTATCTTCTATCCTTTTCCTAATGAAATCCAAAGAAAAAGGTGCACTTTAGTTAAAATTAGTTTAATTTGGGAACGAGAGAATTGGCGCCATTTTTATGTTCCTTGGTCATCCATCTTTCCATTGATTTGATACCTATCAAAAATGTAGCTGTTTTTTTAACGAATCTCACAAACGACTATGGAAAAGGGTAAGACGTAACGGACATGTCAGGTCACGTTCGAAAAAGGGGTAAGGCTTTAAACATCGGTCATCCATCTCACAAGTATTAACGGACAGCGGTCCTGAACCGAACTAGGATCACTACAAGAGCCGTTCAAAATGCTTAAAAGTATCAAGTATAGCCTACGTTTTTCTGTTATACAATATACAAGTAAGAACAATAATCTATACTAATATACAGTATGTTAAGAAAACCCTGTCCGACCCGTGAAGGTGTTGTTAGGTATCGATAACTGATTCTACTAATGGATACAAAACCGGGCTAAACTTAAAAAAAAATCCCCCTATAAAAATAAATATTATTTCGCAAAAAGAGGTAACTTAATAAATCTGCGTTAGCACCCTTCCGCGGGCGGCGGGCGGCAGGGCACGCGGCACGTGGTCGCATCGCTATTCGCTCATAATAATACCGGTGTTGTCACTTCTTTAAAAATTACCAAATTTCGGGGAAGTTGGAATTAATTCGCGGGAAAAAAGATTATTTCAAAATTCGTTTGTATTGGTACTATGATGATTACTTAAAATTTTATATTATATTTGGTCATGTGTTTACCTAACCTTTGTTATCCTTATGGGTCGGACAGGGTTTTCTTAACATACTGTATAAAGGTGAAGTGTTTGGTTGTTTGTTTGAACGCGTTAATCTTAGGTACTACTTGTCCGATTTGAAAAAATTGACTTGCATTGGATAGCCCATTAATCCATTATCCAGGAAGGCTTTAGATTATATACACACAGTCCAATACACAAATACAGACACACCTTATACACCATACACACAAACACTTGCTCACGCTTGCACACACACGTGCTTACTTTTAGTTTGCGCTCACATAGATTTAGTTCACACATGTATTTCTTAATTATTGGTTTCAATTTAATTAAGTTGCTAAGAAATATGTAATCAAGTTAAGGGAGAGCGGCCTCTCCTGGCACAAGTGTTTTCAAACTTAAAAGGAGAAGTCAACCTCAGTTTTGTTTGTACCAACTCAGTTTTTGTATAAATAGTTTTCATTATCATTTTTATATAACATCACGCTGCGACCAGTAGGAGCGGAGCATAACTAAACCACGCGAACGAAGTCGGCGGCGGCCGCTAGTGTAATATACAAAAACTGAGTAGTACACGTATACAATATGTAACAAAGACCCTGTTGTTCCTTCAACCTACGTTTTAAGAATCGGCATACGGACGTAATAAAGCAAGTAATTTATAAAAATTGTTCAACAAAAATAATTAAAATAAATGTTTAATTATTAATATTTATAATCTGTAACTGATTTCTTAGCTCTGCAATTCTGCATGAAGAAACTAGACATAAGTAGAACGTTCCCGCCAATTTACTTAACTTATAAAATCAGATATTCTAAAAAAAAATTGGTTGTCTGTAGAACTCCGTCTACTGCTGATATTTGAACGTGACAACGTCTATTACATGGTAATAGACCTCGCGCACGAGTGTGACACACGCTCTAGGGGTGGGGGTAAAGTAGGCTTGGACTCCGTGTGGCGTCAGATTCGGCCGTTACGGTGTTTTCGAGAATGACTCCACGCCATACCAATTTAATAGACGTTGTCACGTCAAAAATCGAATTTGTCGGTTTTAATAGGTATTTGATTGTGACCCCTCGACTAGACAATTATTACTGTTTTCTAATTATGACTTCATTAATGATGTGCTTGTAGGTTAAATTATATGTCCCTGAAAGGAACAACAGGGTTTTTGTTACATAGTGTATAATAAAAACCAGAAACCAAATGCATTAAGTTTACTCTACCTCACGTTAGGCAGGTGAAAACTAAAGTGTTGATAAAGGGCGAAGAATTGGAATCTGAAGACAGCACAGTGTTCTTGGGTATAACTCTGGATGCTAAGCTTCAATGGGGTCCCCATATAGAAAAATTGTCAAAAAAACTAAGTTCTGCTGCATACGCAATTAGAACAATTCGTAATTTGACTGATATTGAGACGGCCCGTTTAGTGTACTTTGGTTATTTCCATAGCGTAATGTCGTACGGCATTCTGTTGTGGGGAAATGCAACTGATATTCAGACAATATTTGTTTTGCAGAAACGAGCTGTTCGTGCAATTTATAAATTAAGTCCAAGACACTCTCTCAGAGAAAAATTTAAAGAAATTAATGTACTGACCGTGCCGTCTCAATATATTTATGAAAATCTTTTGTATGCTCATAAAAATATAAAATTGTTTAAAAAATACAGTGATGTCCATAATATAAATACTAGGAACAAGCACAAATTTATTGTACCTACAACAAGGCTCAAGAAAATAGGTGGCTCTTTTAGATGCCAATGTATACATTTTTACAATAGACTTCCAGAGGTGGTTCAAGATCTGAGCCTGAATAAATTCAAATCTTTCATTAAACGTAAGTTGTGTCAGAAAGCATTTTATAGTGTTAAAGATTATATTGACGACAAAAAGGCTTGGGCTTGAGCTGCGTCCGATTTCTATGCTTACACTGATTGTTCTTTGATTTTTCCTCTTGTAGTTAAATTTGCAATGGTTTGTTTTTTTTTTTTTTTTTAACTTAAAGCCAGTACACACTATGTAGCCAAGCATATTGTACGTTACGGAATTGCATCGCTGACAGGGGTATTCGGCACTGGTGCAGCTACACAGGAGCTAAACTTAGCATTCGGGAACACCGTTGGAGCTGCTGAACCTTGGACAAAACTGTCTTTGCATTGTGTAGATTCAATTTCTTAGTATTGTATAATTGCATGGAACACGTGTGAGCACAATCTACTTGCTGTAAAGCATCTATTTGTTGGGTTAGTCTTTTATTGACTTGATAGTGCTATGGCTGTTGAGAGTATGTCATGCTCACTCAAATGTCTCGCTGGTGGTGGCGTGTGTGTTGGATCATTAGGTTCCCTTCAATATGGTTGAGCTGAATGATGCTGATCCATACGTCATGTTCGTGAACGGACGCCGTCAGAGGGGACTGGTCATCTCTTAGCTGCTACGGCGTATTTTAATTTCTGAATTGTTGTTTTTTTTTTTCCATAATGGACGCTCTCAGCGTACAATATATTTCTGCATCGTTCTCACACGATTGATTTCAAAATGAATGATGTAATCAAATATTTGTATCAACAGCTTGATAATTTAAAAGAGTGTCCATGGAGTTTCTTGCCCGTTCTTCTCCATAGGTACCTACTCTTTGGAATGGGCGACTAGCTTCACCTTACTGACTGACCGACCTTCTGACAATTCAAAAGTGCCTGTAACTGGTTTATTTGAAATAAATGCTTTGATTTTGATTTTGATTTTTGAAAAGGAAGGAGCTCATTGGGCATCAAAAAATTCCACTGCATCGCTGTCATTGGGATAAGTGTCAAATAAGCTGGCAACATTACCACGTTG
The DNA here is from genome assembly GCA_037179545.1 of Sesamia inferens. NCBI lineage: Eukaryota > Metazoa > Arthropoda > Insecta > Lepidoptera > Noctuidae > Sesamia > Sesamia inferens. Next base: position 8,165,434 of record CM073923.1, on the reverse strand, counting down.
GATGTTTATGCTTATTCAATGGGCTAACAATAGTCCAGCCCGGTTACGTAAACTATCAACTATCGACATGGCGATGATGCTAAAAATTCGATAAATACATTGTTTTTTTTTAGTAAATAAAACTAGTGCTTGACCACAATCCCGCCTGGTGGTAAGCAGAAATGCAATCGTTGATGGTAAAGCGCACTAGTTTATTAAGTCTATTCACTAAAAAAAACTGAGTGAATAGCAAGGAAGACGGCAGCTGAGCAAAGTGATGCAATGTTAAACCTGTAGCGGTACCTACAAACGCCACAAAATGAACGACGCGTCATACTGACGTCACACGAATTCTACATCTCGCAATCAGAGTTTACCGTGCAATTAGCATACATACAACTTGCCAATTTCAACCATCGGGCAAGTGCCTGCCAGACATAACACCCGTCTGGTCGGAGGATCCTCCCTTTTCTATGGAGGATGAGTGAGCTTTACTCCCTGTTCCTCATGCCTCCACACTGGTGACCCCGAGCATGAACTTCAGCGCAGCCTTCGTGCAACAACTTCAGCGTGACGTCATCATCATCACTCCCGAATGCTTCATCGACGAATCACCCAGCCAGCCAGCACCCACGGCTACAACGGGTATCCTGACCACAAGCATGCAGCGACCGCGCATCCCTGGTCATCACCCTCAGCCTCATCAGCAACCTCGGCACAGCACACTGCACTTTCGGCCGGTCAACAAGCAGAGCCCTCTCTCCTGGTCGACGCAGCAGCCAGCCTCAACCCGGCGCTGAACGACATCCGACGCACTGGAGTATAACGCAGCGCCACCACCCCGACTCACTGGGGAATCTTCAAAGACAGTTCCGACTCACCGTGAACTACGCGGCAACCGGTTCCGACTCACTGGAACCTCAGCTGGCCTAGCAAGAATCACAAAGATACAAGACTCAGCCCACAATCGACCTCCGGTCTCCGGAGGGGAGTGATGTATATTACATATTACATACACAGGGTACAATAGGGTATTTGACTAAAAAAAAACTAATTAGTCTGTCAGTCAAATTTCCAAAAAATTATAATTTAATAGTATTTTTTCTTTTTTCATATAAACAAAAAATGAAGACGACACAGTGCGTTGAAAACTCGAATGACGTCACTGCACGCTACACTTTTTAGCGACCAGTGACGCCACCAGCCACCGATCCTGATCTTTGATGCCTTTTATATTTGTTAATTTTTATTGTATTGATAAAACAAAAAATACGTATGTAGTATTTTTTAGAAATCTGACTGACGGACTAATTAGTTTTTTTAGTCAAATACCCTATTAGTATCTTCATTTTTATTCTCCCAATACCTTTACAGACGATTTTGACTACACGACTTCTTGCGATTCATAAGTGTACGTAATTGATTGAATTTAAATAAAAGCTTTGAGTAGAGTTTAGATCCTTACCCGCCAACACCTACACCCCAGCTCTAATGGATACTGATAGGAACACAGGAACATCGCACCGTATTAGTGGCTGGCTTTTTGAAAGGTGTCCGTGATTGCTTTTAAATTATTTATCGGTACACGTACGTGTCGGGATACAGACGGATTAGAGGTTTGTAATTGCTGATTTATTACATATTAATTATTGAGTTTTATCATCATCATAGTTTTGGTCGAAAGACGTCCGTCCACTGCTGGACATAGGCTGCCTTCAAAAACTTCAACTTCGACCAGCTCTGTGTCTCTTACATCCAACGGGTTCCTACGGCCTTCAGGAGTCCTTCAGTCCATCTTGTGGGGCCTTCCAGCGCTACGTCTTTCGGCCCGTTTATATTGCGAGCAATGTGCTATACCTACTCACTGCCACTATGGTCGTGGAGGGTCTTCAGATCAATCTCCCTTTGGCGCTGCATCGTTGGTCGTGTTGTTGGGTTTAACATTGCATCACCTCGCTCAACTGCCGTCTTCCTTCCTATTCGCTCAGTTTTTCTGAGTGAATAGGCTTTTAATAAACTAGCGCGCTTTACCATCAAAGATCGCATCATTGCTTACCATCAAGCGGGATTGCGGTCAAGCGCTAGTTTATAATTATTAAACATAAACAGTCTCACCAAGGGGTATATCGTATTACCCAGTAACTAATTTGCAGAGGTCAGATAGCAGTCATCATCAACCTTTTTATCGTCCCACTGCTGGGCACAGGTCTCCTCTTATACAGAGAAAGATTGAGCATAATCACCACACTTGCTCAATGCGGGTTGGCGGTTTCAGACTTAAAGTCCAGGTTTCCTCAAGATGTTTTCTTTACCTTCAGTCATTGGTGTCCACTATACAGTATGTTAAGAAAACCCTGTCCGACCCGTGAAGGCGTTGTTAGGTATCGATAACTGATTCTACTAATGCATACAAAACCGGGCTAAACTTAAAAAAAAAAATCCCCCTAAAAAAATAAATATTATTTCGCAAAAAGAGGTAACTTAATAAAGGCGCGATAACCACCCTTCGCCTGCCGTCCGCGGGGGGCGGGCGGCAGGGCATGCGGCACGTGGTCGCATCGCTATTCGCTCATAATAATACCGGTGTTGTCACTTTTTAAAAATTACCAAATTTCGGGGAAATTGGAATTAATTCGCGGGAAAAAAAGATTATTTCAAAATTCATTTGTATTGGTACTATGATGATTACGTAAAATTTTATATTATATTTGGTCATGTGTTTACCTAACCTTTATTATCCTTATGGGTCGGACAGGGTTTTCGTAACATTCTGTATAGAAAGTACATACACAATATGTAAAGAAAACCCTGTCCGACCCATAAGGATAATAAAGGTTAGGTAAACACATGACCAAATAATATATGACATTTTTCGTAATCATCATAGTAACAATACTAATGAATTTTGAAATAATCTTTTTTCCCGCGAAATAACTCCAACTTCCCCGAAATTTGTTAATTTTAAAAAAAGTGACAACACCATTTGGACTGTATTATTATAAAGATGTGACCACGTGCCGCATGCCCTGTCCCCCGTCGCCCGCGGAAGGGTTGCCTACTGTACATGTAATAAGTTACCTCTTTTTGCGAGATACAATTTGTTTTTTTAGGGGGAATATTTTTCAAGTTTAGCCCGGCTTTGTATCCATTAGTAGAATCAGTTATCGATACCTTACAATACCTTCACGGATCGGACAGGGTTTTCTTTACATATTGTATATAACTTTAGAAAAGTTACATTGGTACCTGCCTGACCTTGAATCGAACTCGCGCACTCATACTTGAGAGGCTGTTTTAACCACTAGGCCACCACGACTTTTTATAGCAGTCGCCCCATGTAAAATACTAGTATTCTTCAGCTGAATCCGGTTAGACTGGAAACTGACCCCAACTAAGCTGGTAAAAAAAACATATACAGGGTGGCGCAATAGAACGTGCATATTGCATCATCTTTTTTTGCGGGGCCGAAGGGGCGTGGGCGAGGGGAGACCGATATCGTTGGGTAGCGCGGTTCATGAAGTTTTAGTCACTATGAGTCACTTCGACGGGAAGCGTCGCGCATTTTGCGTGCGCGCATTTTACGAAAACTCTCGTTCGTACGTAGTTGTCAGGCGACTATTTTGTTCTGAGTATGGTGTACGGCAAATTAGGGAGGCCCCGAGTGCTAATTTAATTAAAATCTGGATAAAGCGGTTTGAAGAGACTGGATCGACGTTTAAACCACATGCAAAAGGTCGTCCACGCACATCTAGGACCGTAGACAATATTGAGAGTGTTAAGCAGTCGGTACGAGAAGATCCACAAATGTCTACTCGCAAGAGATCGTCTGTCCTAAACATATCGCGACGAAGTTTGCAACGAATTTTAAACTTGGATATTAAATTGCATCCATACAAGCTGTAATTAACTCAAGAATTGAAAGACTCTGACTTCATAGCACGGCTCACATTTGCTAATGAAATGCTCAATCGGTTTTCAAATTTTGTAAACATCCTTTTCTCTGATGAGGCACATTTTCATATGAATGGGTTCGTAAACCGCCAAAATTGTCGTTATTGGAATAGTGAGAATCCCAGACTCAAACATCAAAAACCGTTACATAGCCCTAAAGTGACAGTTTGGGCCGCAATCTCTGCCAAAGGAATAATTGGTCCTTATTTTTTTTAAAACGCACGGGGGCAAAACATCACTGTTAATACCGAACGCTATGTTGCGATGTTGGAAGGTTTTTTGGCCAAAGAACTTGAAAATTCAAGAATAAAGAACTCTAGGACTTAACTCTACTTAACGGAGCTACCAGTCACACATCAAATGACTCCATGGCGGTTGTGAAGCAGATGTTCCCTGGCAAACTGATTTCGAAAAGAGGTGATATCCCATGGCCTCCGCGCAGTCCAGACTTGACGCCTCCTGACTTTTTTTTGTGGGGATACCTCAAACACAAAGTCTACACCAATAATCCGAGAAACATCAGTCACCTCAAGGAGAATATTCGTGGTGAAATGGCAGCAATCACACCAGCACCACTTAAGAAAGTTTTCGGTAATTTCCGTTTGCGGTTAGAGGAGTGCCAACGTAGAGAGGGTCATCATTTAGATGATGTTATTTTTAAAAAATAAACTTCAGTTATCACTTAATAATTGCTTAGTTTTATTTTAACTATACCTTTTGTATTTATTTTTTAATAATTATTTTATAAATGCACGTTCTATTGCGCCACCCTGTACTTAATAAAAACGAACACACACAAACACAGAGAACAATTTCATACGGCAGCAATATGTTTGCCGATATAAGAGCAATCCAGTCTGTTGGCGATTATTGCGAGTGGAGGTACTTAGATAGGAGTTACCCCGCACTTTGTGCACACATTTAAGACGCCACCGCTTTATTTGATTTAAATTAATATAACGCTGTAGTGAGTAGTATTGGACCAGACGACAGTGCCAGGACTTACAAGATCTACGCTAGAGCCCAGACAAATGATTTATTTTGTGTAAATTTTACCACCACTGTTCTCAAAACTATAAAAGAAAGCCTCGTGAGGGAAACAGCTTGTCCTAAACCGAAACCAAGAAGACCTTGAAAGCGCTAGGTAGTGGCTAAGCGGACTGTCTTACCCGTTAATACGAAAACCATGCTTGTGCAGACTTTGATTTTCCCTATAATGGACTATGGTGACGTGTGCTACTTTGACCTGAATGCGGCTTTGCTGGATAAGCTTGATAGGTTGCTCAACAATGGGATCCGGTTCATATTTAATCTAAAGAAATATGACCATGTGTCGAGCTACAGGTCTGAACTGAAATGGATGCCCATTCGTCAGAGAAGAAATTTGCGCGCCTTGACCACGCTTTTCTCCTTCTTAAATCACCCACTCCTCCTTCTTATCTTGTGACTCACTTCCAATATTTATGTTCTTCTCACACTAAGAATCTGCGTTCTTCTAACCATCTCCTCTTACTCTGTCCTTCACATACGTCTAACTTTGTCCATTCTTCATTTCATATTCAATCCATTCTTCTGTGGAATGCGCTTCCTCTTGATATGAGGATGCCCGCCACTCGGTTTGCAATTAAGCGGAAATTGCAGAGTTATTTTCGCAACAATTAGGATAGATTTATTGCTACACCTCTCTCCCAAATTTTAGTTTATATTGGGCTGTATCCTAAAAAATAATTGAATGTCCATCAGACAGATTTATAAAAAATATTGAACACGTATTTTTTATTTTTTCTTTCAATAAAATTCTAAGGAAGATATATTGATTTGAAATGTCGCATGACGTCATGCCGTGGTACAAAATATACCACGGCGTGACGTAATTAACCCCCTCTCCGTAACTTTAATACGCTATATCTCAGTAATTTTTGGTAAATTCCACAAAATAAAAAATCCGGGTGTTAATTTTTTTTATTGTCTATAAGACGGACTAATAATTTTTTTGATTTTCATACCATGGATACATCCCTATTATAAGTATATATTTTAGTAATAGTATGTATGTATATTTAGCTTATTTAAGTATTTTTAAATAGTGTTAAGGGGTTTCTTTTTCTTTCTTTACATTTTTTTTTTTTCAAACAAAAGCACCTATCATATTATCTCTTCACTTGGTTCATGTGGTTGACTGGTAGAGAATGCCTAAGGCATTAAGTCCGCCTCTGTACATTTCATGTGCGAAAGATTAAATAAATAATATTAACGTTCAAAAAGTGCTGATTCTCAGCCTAATATAAATAAATGATTTTTTGACAGGTTACATCTACCAAACTCCCACTGGGCCCTCGAGGTGGCTTTCGGACCACTCCATTTTACTGATAGGAGGCCTGTCTTCCAGCAGCAGACCCAGTATGGGTTGATTACGTTATGTGATCGTGTGTATCATTGATTTAACTTTATTCACGGACTGATTATGTACTTAAACGTCTTTTGGAAGAATTAAATGAGTAATCTGGTTGTTTTTAGCTATAGGGTCTTTATTCCAGAATGAAACTCAAGCAATGATCTCTGTTTAAGCATTACCTAAAACTAGTTTCAACCAATCAAATCAAATCAAAGCATTTATTTCAAATAAACCAGTTACAGGCGCTTTTGAATTGTCAGAAGGTCGGTCAGTCAGTAAGGTGAAGCTAGTCGCTCATTCCAAAGAGTACCTATGAAGAAGAACTGGCAAGAAACTCCATGGACACTCTTTTAAATTATCAAGCTATTGATACAAATATTTGATTACATCATTCATTTTGAAATCAATCGTGTGAGAACGATGCAGAAATATATTCAAATCGCTTCAAATGAAATTTAAGTAAAGCTTGAGTTTTGAGTGAGGTTCTGTAATACGGACCTAAGTGTATCAAGAATCTAAGTGGCGGAAAAATCTTCACACAAAAAGAAAATTTTAAGAAAATGTTTTTAGAGTTCCGTACGCAAAGTGTTAAAACGGAATCCTATCACTGTCAGCGAATAGGCTCTGAATAAACTAGCGTCTTTTAACATCAACGATTGCATCACTACTACTGTTTACAATAATACACAAAAAAAAATGTTGCCAAAAATAACCTACACCCACTTCTGTACAAATAAATTACACGCGCAGTCGTTTCAGATATTCAAAGGACTCGTGAAGGAATACTATTTGTCGTTGTGATCTTATCGATTAAACTACTTTTTACTTTAATACTTTGCTTACCTACTTATTCAGTATGTATGCATTTATTTATGTGTGTATAATTTTGTATATGTCATCATCATCATCATTATCATCTCAGCGTATAATGCCGTTTGCATCAGCGGCAGTTACGTTGGAGCCCGAAGTACCGCTTTCGTACATTACATTATACGCCTCCATTTCGCACGATCTCTGTAGGCCTAGTATGAGTTTTCAATACGAAACTCGATCGTTGGTATCGAGCGCGTTTGGCGCTCTCATTGGTTGAGAGTTCTTACGACCTTGAAGCGGGCCAATCGGTGAGTCAAACGCGCTCGATATCGTCGAACGAGTTTCGTAATGAAAACTCATACTAGGCCTACTGATATCCCGTGGTGTGAGATTGTTGGCACGCATATCATCTCTTACAACGTCAAGCCAGCACTTCTTCGGTCTACCCCGCTGTGCCGGCCCGGCGGAGGCGCCATGGCAAGACATTTGTTACCCACGTAAAACGGTATTCGATACGTATGTAAATCTATAAAGCTGAAGAGTTTGTTTGAAAGGGCTAATCTCGGGAACTACTGGTCCGATTTGGATTTTTTTTTTTTTTGCATTGGATAGCCCATTAATCCAGAAAGGCTTTAGGCTTTATAACATTACGCTGCGACTAATAGGAGCGGAGCATAACTAACTCCACGCGAACGAAGTCGCTGGCGGTCGCTAGTTTTGGATATATTTGTATCTGCTATTTTAGTATATTGTATTTATAATATTTGAACCATCGGCAGTCCCATTTAAGGTTCAGGAAAATCTCTGTCCATTCTTTTGTTGTCTGAAAGAGATTGTATTAGCGATAAATTCGCTCATTGTGTATTTTTTAGTGTTGAATGTATTTCTCAATCAATGTATGTTTTTGGTGTACAATAAATTACATATATAGGTAAATAAATAAATAGCCGAAAAGCGGTTTCTGAAAAATTAAATCCTATTTGTTCGTTCGTTCGCACGTGGGATGAACTAAAAATAACAAATCGTTTGGGGTAAAGCTCGATTAGGGATTCGTGCAGAGTGTCGATCAAATCGACCTTTTTCTTTTGTATGAGTATCTTACTATGTAAGACTTTTTTACTCTTGGAAACTTTTCTGTGAAACGAGCAAATTCCAGAAAATGCTTTTTCTTAGCAGACAATGATTTTTGGGAAAAATGTATTAAAAAATATTGCTTTAATATTTTTTTTTTTTTTTGTGATATGCGACAATTTTAACCATCATCTAGAAAAAAAGTGATATGAACGCTTTTTTGCAGTCAATAAGACGCAAAACATAACGGGTTGGAGCAATGTCTTGGATATACTTACATGTTGGTAAAAAAAAATTCATCTACGTAAAACCCCAATTGCTTGAATAGGGTATTTGACTAAAAAAATTAATTAGTCCGTCATTCAGATTATAGAAAAATATTGGATACTTACGTATATTTTGTTTTATCAAATCAATCAAGATTGACAAATATAAAAGACATCAAAGATCAAGAGTGGTGGCTGGTGACGTCACTGCTCTCTAAAAAGTGTAGCGTCCAGTGACGTTACATGAGTTTTCAACGCACTGTGTCGTCTTCATTTTTTGTTTATATGAAAAAAGAAAAAATACGTGTCTAGTATTTTTTGGAAATCTGACTGACGGACTAACTATTTTTTTAGTCAAATACCCTATTGCAAATGAAAAGATCTTTTGCGAGACTGGGCCTCAGCGCATCTAAAATTGCTTTCCTGCCTAGAAGGCCTATGTCCAGTAGAGCAAGAGCGACACATCTATGAATATACGACGCAAAAGACACAAAACAATTCCTTGCAAATCGAATGGGCAAACAAATCGATACCTAGAAATCAAGCCAGTCGAGTATTCGATTCTCAGATAGTTTTATTCATTTCAGTAGATTTCACGGGCGAAAGGATCGCAAATTGCGCCGCTCGCTCCCGGCGCGGCCCGTAATCGATTGTGCTGCCATCTGTTGGCAAAATAATGACTCCGTCTGGTATGCTCCTCCTTTATTTAGATGTTGTATATGGTAGGTATGGACATGCTTTTTGATCTAAATGTGGAAATCAGTAATTTTATAAAATAATAACACCTTTGTGTGTTTTAATAGGTATTATTAAAAAAAAAGATTTTCAATTTGACTTTGGGCCTTAGTTGAATTCAGTTACACATAAATCATACTACTTTTATTTTAAAACTACCACTAAATTTCTACTAAGCATCACAATAAATATATTTATGCCCTAAAGAATTAAAGATAGTAATAATTATACTAAACATGTATTATACCTACATAGGTACTGTCACCGCTCATAAACATTTTTCTTTCTTTTCTTTCTAGATGCTGATTAAAATCGTCACCTGTCACAAAGAAAAAAAATATTAAAGCATTTTTTGAAATATACGTATCCTAAAACCCAATTGTCAGAAAAAGCATTTACTAAATTAGGTATTTTCCTTAAAGATTGTCATTAACCAGTTTTAAAATATGGTGTAGGTACAAATCTGCAGCCTACAAGGCCAAAGTCGTTCCACATACAAAAAAAAAATAAAAACATCAAAACGACAAATAAAACACAGAAAGAAATTCAAACTAAATGGTATATAGATACTATAAATATACTTTCTTTCGATAGAACAGCTAATAAACCTTTGGAAATAAAAACAAGTGTCAATTCGTATTATCATTAATTCTTAGTTCAAACCTAGCACTAAATTTATGACCGGAGGTGTATGGAGTAGGATATGCTCATAAGCCCATAACCTCACGCAAAAGGAACGTAACATCGTTCACCTTTTGAACACGGTTTCTGAGAATTATTATTATAATTTTATTATTATTTTTTAATTTATTATAATTATTACCATTTACGTACACACGTAATAACAATATGTAAAGAATACAATATGTGTATAGTAACATAAACATGCAAGAAAAAAAAGGGCAGAAAAGGTACAGAGGTGATTTATTTCATAAAAAATCTCTTCTAGCATATACAAACGTGTAAAAAGTAAAGGACACACACATGGGCTTTGGTTTATTAGAACATCGTACATTCAATAAACTTTATTAAAACTTTTAACATTGGCAAAATGATGCATGTCTTCGGTGCTCACCCCCGTTGACAGACATCAGACGGCTCTTCAAAAACAAAAGTTGCGCGTAATATATTTTAAAGGAAGCTTCTAGAATAATATTTTTTGGTGTGAATGGAAAATCATCAAATGACCTCTCTCGCTCTGGGCGGAGCAGAAGAGCGTATCAGACTTTTACTGACTAAAACCCACCCGTGTTCCCCGTGACGATGCGCTGACATCTCTTTGAAGTGCAGGTGAAACACAACGCACCGTCAACCCGGGCCTGGTCTTTAGCACGTGGCAAGCTGCCCACTGCAAGCAGTGGGACAGTAAGCCGCCCGCAAGCCCACGCCTACGGTGACGGGAGTTCGATGTTGTATCCCGACTAGGGCTTCCCTGCGATGGCTAGAGGCGTGACAGCGCTGAGATTCCTGCTTGCTCACGCGCTCCACCTCCTCCTTTGCCAACATCGCTGCTTCGCAGAAGGAGGCGATCCTCATAGTGGTGACACCCTGGCGTTTCCTCCCGCCTTATCCGGAACAGGAACCTACCGAAACAGCCGTGCCCGGTGAGGACATGTGTTAGGCGGAAGGTGACGATGCCGTCGCTCTTCTCTAGCCACACCTCAAAGAGGGGACAAAGTTCTATCACAGACAGGACAATTTTATAAAAAGAAGATTTGGCAAAATAAACCATCTTCAAACCTAGCATATACTGCACAAATGTCGTGGAAGACCAAAAGCCGGTCATAATGAAACTATTTATCTCTCGAATGCACTGATCGGCGCATTCCCGGGGAGCCGCGATACAATGTGGAGTAACTGCCGGTAATATCGACACCTCAGATACAACCCTTTTGTACACGAGGATTATGGACGGGGTTGAAAATTCCGGAGTTTAAAGTGCGTGTTTGATTGCTAAATTGCGATGATATTTTCTGGAAAACAATTCAATGATGGTGTAAAATTAAGACTGTAAGGAATAGTGATTTGTTACCCGAGGTATTTCACTGTTTTTAATACATTTTAGTCATATTAAATATCTGCTGATGCCCGGTATCTATGGAATGGAGATGATAGCACAGTTGTGGAGAGATACCTGCCGGGTGCTCCGGCTAATAAGGATCCAAACCGAAAGAGAGGCTACGGTGGAGCGTACGAATGTTGGACTACAGGCAGGGTTCTAATGGGGCGAAGCCAGTCTTGTGACATTCAACGCCGCCCTTTTCGAAATGTATCCTTAGAGTGTACTGGTTGCCGTCAGCTTTTTGGAGTCAGAGTTTAGAATTCCTCAAACCTAAACTAGGTAGGTAGTTCATTGAGTCCAAAGCCCAGGTGGCTGCGAGGAAATTTGGTGTTATTGCAAACGTTCGTCGGTAGTTCACACCAGAATAGTTTCTATTGTTATACTCGTACAAAGTGCAGCCCCGTACGTGTGTGGAGTACTGCAGCCACATTTGGGCTGGTGTTGCAAAATTCTACCTGGCGACTTTAAATTCGGTGGAAAGGCTAACTGGTGACCCAGATTTGGTTTAAAACGGTCCCCAGCTCATCTCCGTTTTAGAAAATAGATAAAACAGGATACTTTATATCTTGATGCACTGGGAAGTGCGGAAGCACTAGGAAGTGGCGACGGGCGAGCGTTTTGGGGGGACTGTTTTATGTAATATTGACGTTAAATCTAAATTGAATAAATGACTTTTGATTTGATTTGATGTTCCTACGAGATCGAAATTTACGCGAGTGAAACCGCGGGATGAGGCTAGTATATGATATTTGCTACAATATTAGTTTGCTTATGTCAAGAAAACAATAACTTGAGTAGCTTCCCGATCAAAGGCTTTCATGATGAATGGATGACCCCTAGTTCCAGTGAATTCTGACTGAATAGGTATAAAAACCGGATCTCAAATATTGACTTCAATAAATAAAGGATCTATCAAAACTATTTGTATTGCAGACGAATGTCAACTGAAATATGATACTATATACACTTCAAGACTACTACTTCCAAGATGAAATGTTGGATTGAAAACAGAATAAATTTAATATGATTTTTACACAAATTTGGGAAACTATGAAGAAAAAAGAAAAAGACAGTAGGTATTCATTGTGACTCATATAGAAAGATCTTAAAACTAAATAACAATTAAAAACAACCAACTTCCGTGAAAAATAAATAATTTAGGAAATCGGTGTCTTTGGTAGACACCGATTTCCTAAATTATTTTGTATATATTCGTTTTTGACACAGTCTTCTGAAATTATTATTTTTAAAAAGTTTATTTATATATAGCTTCATTCGGCCAGACTGGACGCTGACGCTAATATAGTTGGTAAAAGGCCGGTAAGCAAAGGATGTAGCTTTGTTTACTTTAATTTTTAACCGTAATATTGGTTCAAAAACCAAACTACTGAACCGATTTCTATAAAATTCCTAGAGACCAAAATGAAACTGTGAGCAATGCTAGACATGACGTGATTACACAACTTGAATTCAGTCTCTTGATTTTGATTGATTGTTGCATAAGCGTGACAAATAGGTAGTGGTTGTCCTATGTTAAACTTCAATGCTGTAAATTTTTGAGGAATTTTAACCCTTTTGCGGATTGCGGTCAAGCGCTAGTTTATAATACAAAAAAAAGCTACTGTAAACCGTTGAGGAGTTCCCTTAACTGTCCTTCGTCTTCATCATAAGACCCCTAATGACAATTTTAATACATCTATGTATGTAGGTGTAAAGCTCTTATCAATACAAATTAATCAAGATCAAACACAAGGTATCTGCTCTGAATCTTTGAGGAGTTCCCTCGATTGTATCTCGGCTCGATCATCAAATCTACTGCAGACCTTTATTAAACTATAGTGCTTAAAAATACCTAATTAAAGTACTTATAAATGACCTAGTCGCTCTACGATTTTTGAAAGTTCCTCTTGATTTCTCTGGCATTCCGTCATAAGATTCTGACCTGATGACTATGAACCTATGAACTATATGACCTGGAAAGTATATCCTTTCAAACAAAAAAAGAATTTCGCAAGGCCCACCACATCGTATCCCATCGCATAATATTAGGCCTAGTATCAGTTTTCATTACGAGACTCGATCGTCGATATCGAGCGCGTTTGACTCAGCGATTGGCCCGCTTCAAGGTCGTAAGAACTCTCAACCAATGAGAGCGCCAAACGCGCTCGATATCGACGATCGAGTTTCGTCTTGAAAACTCATACTAGGCCTACCTACCCGCACTCTTTATTCGTTTTACCGTTCTTTCCCGATTTTCCCCTATACTAGGCTCGCGTAGACCATAACGTGATGTAAAATTACCTAAAATTTTCCTCAAGAATTGGGCTTTCAGATACAAAATGTTTTTTTTCATAATATACGACAAAAAAACTTAGAAAGAAAGAAATAATTTTTTTTATTCCGCACAAACAAAACGCACTTTACAACTAAATACCATAAAATTATAATAACAAACAAAATACAGGAAAAAAAATAATATCACCAAAAGTCTCGTACTCTGACATGCAAAACTGCCAAACTATATACAAAGTTGATTTGATGTCAAAGCCAGGGTCATAGACCATAGACGATGGAAGTATTAAGTACTATGTACAACGTAGTACTTACTACTTATTACCTCCATGCCATAGACAATTAGACAGCACACATCATTTGACAATTCGATCCACCTGTGATAACAGGCGGATCGAATTGTCAAACTACAGATGCGTAATGCGCCCTTAGAAATAAACAAACAATTTTCACCTTTATAATTACTACTGCGCAGCAGTGTGATTCTGTAAAAAAATCACAGTGGAAACTACAAAACAAGTGAGGATGGAGTGAGTTGTGAATGAATGCTAGGGATGACACTAATGACCACTTACTCCATTCTCATTTCACCTAAATTTTCACGGTTAAATTATACAGGATCCATCGGCTGTAATGTTATGTTACATCTTCACTTATTGGCTTAATATTTTCAGGCTTATACGAGTAAATAAACTATACTTGAGAGGCTGGTGTTTTAACCACTAGGCCACCACGATTTTTCGACTTTTTTTACAACACCAGCGTCTCAAGTATGAGTGTGCGGGTCCGATTCCAGTACCTATGTAACTTTTCTTAGTTATATGTACTTTTTAAGTATATTTTGGACACCAATGACTGACAACAAGGTGAAGGAAAACATCATGAGGAAACCTGGACTTAAAGTATGAAATCGCCAATACCTACGCATTGAGCAAGCGTAGTTTGGAATCCTTCTGTGTATGAAAGGAGGCCTGTGCCCAGCACTGGGATAAGAAAAAAAGTTGATATAGATGATAAAATAAATCAAAATGACAATGAATCACATTGGCTCATAAGAGCAGTTAATTCGAAAAATGTTTAACAAAAATAATATTGAAGACAATTTCAATGAAAGCAAGACTAAATCATCAAAGCATCACGGCAAAAATTAGCCTCCACAGCTAGACCACTCACAGAAACATTAGGTTAAAGCCTCTGTTTGTGGCACGACATGTACGCAGAGATATGTTAATTTGCACCCAAATGTAGCATTGCTCCGTTGCATAACGTGGACACAGCCTACAGCAGAACGTGTATGTTAGTAAGTGTATTAGGCTAGCGGACTGTGACTTCAGCTAAGGGGGAGTTCTGATTTGCAGGTTAGTCGCATTCAAATATTATGAAAGTATATGGCGCTGGGAGATGAATAATTTATCCTTTTTTGATCTTTTCTTTTTCTGTTCAAAATAGACAGAGACTAGAGTAGAATAGACTGCCCCCAGTTGTTAAGTTTAAGTATGCTTAAATTTAACGTTCCCCACAGTTATCCGCGTCACCCTATCAAACTATTTCGGCCCCTTTCCGCAAAACTGTTTCAGAATCCAATTCGCCCATCTCTAGAATTTGCAGGCTCTTTAATAATTCCAATGAATTAATTGATATCTTTGCCACTTCACTTCAAAAATTCAAGCATCAAGTCCTAAGAAATAAATAACAACATCGCAGTTTTTTTTATTTACTCTTTGCTAACTAACTTAACATTGGTTGCTGTAAAGTTATTTCTACTCTTTTTATAACTTTTACTTGTGTCATGATTTTGGTTTTTTTATGCTGTGTCTATCGTATCATCCTGTGCACTGTGTTTGTATCTTGCTTGTTATTAGTTATTGTGTAACAATAAATAAAATAAAATAATACGTTTATTAAATAGATAAACAATAATATTTAGCTTTATTCAATCATGGATCACAAAAAGGTTGACGTTTAAAATAAAAAAAATATACGAATTGCCTTCGAAATCAAATCTTAAAGCGAATAAAACATTGCTTTAATTAACTTGGTCTCCACATACAACTCGCGCAAGCGTCTAAAAGGGGAGTTTGTCAAATTGATGTTTAATTAACTCATTGGCCGATTTGGCGAGAGATCAAACGTCTTTGATGTACGGGTCATGGCTTTTCGCGGCTCGAAGGAAACTGACTTACAAAATTGAGGAGGATGAAATATTTGAAGAAACAATTTTGTTAAGTGTGAGTAATTGAGTTTTTGTGACACGTTCACAAAGAAGAAGTAAGTGTTTTGTTTATTTATTCTTTACTAGCTGACCCGGCGAACTTTGTTCCGCCTTAAAGGCAATAAATATCACATGATCACATTTTTTACTTTTTCAATTAGAAACATTGTAAATAAAAAAAATAATATTATTATTTCTAATTGAAATCAGTTCCTAATTGAAAAAGTAAAAAATCCATGATTTTTTTATTTGTCATTTATTTATTGTAGCACCTTGTGAAAGAAATTATGAATTTCTACCTGTGCTTCGTAAATTATCTAGCTGTTGATCTCTGAGATGTCGTGGTGTCCTAGTGGTTAAAACACCAGCCTCTCTTGTATGAGTGCGCGGGTTCGATTCCAGGTCAGGCAAGTATCGATGTAACTTTTCTAAAGTGATATGTACTCTCTAGGTATATCTAGGACACCAATGACTGAAGGTGAAGGAAAACATTTTGAGGAAACCTGGACTTTATAAGTCTGACATCGCCACCCCGCATTGAGCAAGCGTGGTGATTACGCTCAATCCTTCTCTGCATGAGAGGAGACCTGTACCCAGCAGTGGGACGACAAAAAGATTGATGATGGTGATGATGATTTCTGAGGTTTGTTCGCCGATTTCGCATTGTCAACGGAGCAGTTTCACGGACTGCCGCCTCCATTTGCTCTTGTGAGTGAGAAGAACGAAGTCGAGTCATACTAAGGCGGCGCTCTGCACATGCAATTTCTTGCTCTTCTTCAGTGCTGAATTCAGAATGTTTCGATTTACTCTTGCACTACGGCATGGTATTTTTATTGATGATAAAAGGCATAGCAATACAATATTAGAAATTTTGAAGTTGAAGTTGGCTTTGTGGTTTTTTATTAGAAACTTTAAACCAGCAGAGAGTATTTATATTCTTTGCTTTAAACAATTGCTTCAACCGGTTAGAATTTTTTTTTAAATATGCTCCGCTGTCATTTGCTTTTCGTTATGCCATTTTTGGTATATGAATCGCTGACTTACATTTTGAATGAGTTGGTTTGTTATTCCATGTCAGTTGCGTTTTGTTATACCACGTCTTATGTCACGTCACATGGGAACGACGGGAACGGGTTCTTAGCTACCTCCCACCAATATTCAGCCAAATCGGTTCAGCCGTTCTTGAGTTTATATATAAATAGTGAATAAGCAACTGAATCGATTCCAATAGTTTTGACACCATGTTATATTTTTCCCAAATACATTTAGAAATTGTTACAGTGTAGTTACCGAGTGCGTCACGCAGCTTACGATACATCATAGTATTGCGCGCGCGCAACAGCTGACGTTAGAGGTCAACGCACCGCGCTCGCTCGCCCGCGGATCTTTGACCATATTTATGTTGGGACAACCAAGTAGAATAGCAAGCTTATAACTTTGTGGTTTTTCATTATATCTTTTTGAAATGTTTTACTTAAAAATACTGGACACGTGTTTACTTTGTGGAGGTGCAAGGTACCAGGGTAGCACAAAAGTGTAGGAGAAGTCGAAACAATAAACCTCATTCATTCATCGTTATCAAATCATCATAATACATGAAAGAGGTTTTATTGTGCATAGTTTGTGGACGTGCAAGGTACCAGGGTAGCAAAAAAGTGTAGGAGAAGTCGAAACAAAAAAGCTTATTTATTCCCAAAGGAACGACGGGGAGCGACATAGAAAGTAACCTGTGTCCTTCTCCCGGCTCTAAACTACCTCCCTGACAATTTTCAGCTAAATCGGTTCAGCCGTTCTTGAGTTATAAGTGGAGTAACTAACACGCTTTCTTTTATACAGTATGTTAAGAAAACCCTGTCCGACCCGTGAAGGTATTGTTAGGTATCGATAACTGATTCTACTAATGCCTACATAACCTGACTAAACTAAAAAAAAAATACCCCCTTAAAAATAAATAATTTAAATAAAATAAATGGGTAATTTCATGGCAACACAGGTACAGGTCATGACCTCAGTTGACCTCATGCATGTAGGTATAGGTAGTTTATCCATGTTTATCGACTCTCGAAAGAAACAATGATACTTAGGCAGCTCGTGAAAAGATTTTTTTTTAAGTGCGAAGGTCGTCTGACTCTCGGAATGTATCATTTCATTCGATGAGCACAATGGCTGTGGCGGAGATGTTGTTCCATATTTCGTTCACTAAGAACTATACAGGCCTGGCACCGTCGCACGAGATTAGCACGGTGTTTCACAAAGTTAGTCCACCCCTACCAATCCACTGCTCGCCGAACTGATAATGGAGGTACTCACGTACAGCCCGGTACAGGTCGACAAAAATATGGTGGTACACCGTCGTGTCACCACATGAATCAATAAGCAGCCGTCCAACACCTGATCACAACTAATTGCAGAACTACTACCTTCCATCAGCATTTTACATTACGTTAGAAAACGACATGATCACAATACACGAATAGTCTACACGGAAGCAATGTTTACGCGCAACTGATAATTTAAAGTAAAAATGATTTTTATTTTATAAAATAGGTACCTACGCGGCTGGCCTCGCGGCATGCTTTGAGCAAATAGAGATGTGTAAGTAATCATAATATTGATTTTTCAATCGATACCGATTTAGTATAGTAGTTTCACATTCTCATTCTCGATTCAACATCGCATGGAATTGTTTAGAACTTTTACAAAACTCAAATTAGTTATGTACATTGCTGTAAATGAAAATCATGCCAAAGTTTTAATTTCAGTTTCTGTCTCAATATCGATGATATTGACTGTTAAAATATTTGTAAAACTTTACTAAAATTGTGTTTCATAAGGCCTTCTCGTCTCTGTTTACTAATACTTGTGTTATAATAATATTATTAGTAATTAATCGATAAACAAACAAAAGTACTTTTACCATTGGGTAATCTGTGTTTTTACAACAAATGATTATTCAACCAGACACAAATTTCGATTAATAGCGATACAAAAAGAATGTTATTGCGCAAAAAATAGTACATCTCTAATTATTTCTTTTACGTCGCCGACAACGCTCACGCGCCACGCCGCCAAAGAAATAAAAAATCTAACAAAAGAATGAAAGGAAAGCCGACAGGTATACCGCCTAAAATCGTGTTGTCATTTTTTTTTAAAATTCCAAATTTTGGGGAAGTTAGCGTAAATTCGCGGAAAAAAAAGATTGTTTCAAAATTGATTAGTATTGCTACTATGATGATTATGTAAAATTTTATATTTTATTTGGTCATTTGTTTACCTAACCTTTATTATCCTTATGGGTCGGACAGGGTTTTCTTAACATACTGTATATATAGATGGATGAATTTTATTTTGCCTACTTTGAAGAGGTGCAAGGTATCATAAGGTTAGCATAAAAGTGTAGGAGAATTCGAAACAATGAAGCTCATTCATCATTAAATCAATGGAAGAAATTTTGTTTTGCCTAATTTGTGGAGGTGCAAGGTACCAGGGTCGCACAAAAGTGTAGAACTCGAAACAATTGTGAAAGAAATGATGTTAAATATAAACAACAATATTTTTGTTGTAAATAGATAAATACATCGAAGAACTTTTATTTTGCCTACTTTGTGGAGGTGCAAGGTACCAGGGTAGCACAAAAGTGTAGGAGAAATTGAAACATTAAAGTCATTCATCATTACTAAAATCATATTATATGGATGAATTTTATTTTGCCTACTTTGAGGAGGTGCAAGGTATCATCAGGTTAGCACAAAAGCGTAGGAGAATTCGAAACAATGAAGCTCATTTATCATTAAATCAATGGAAGAAGTTTTGTTTTGCCTGCTTTGTGGAGGTGCAATGTACCAGGGTAGCATAAAAGTGAGGGAGAAGTCGAAACAAAGAAGCTCATTTATTCCCACAGGAACGACAGGGAGCGGCATAGAAATTATCCTATGTCCTTCTCCCAGTTCTTAGCTACCTCCTTACCAATTTTCAGCCAAATTGGTTCAGCCGTTCTTGAGTTATAAATGATGTAACTAACACGACTTTCTTTTATATATATAGACTAGCTGACCCGGCGAACTTTGTTCCGCCTTAAAGGCAATAAATATCACATGATCACATTTTTTACTTTTTAAATTAGGAACACTGTAAATAAAAAAAAAAAAAAGTATTCCATGATATTTTTATTTGTCATTTATTTAGTGTAGCACCTTGTGAAAGAAATGAATTTCTACTTGTGCTTCGTAAATTATCTAGCTATTGATCTCTGAGATGTCGTGGTGGCCTAGTGGTTAAAACACCAGCCTCTCTTGTATGATTGCGCGGGTTCGATTCCAGGTCAGGCAAGTATCGATGTAACTTTTCTAAAGTGATATGTACTCTCTAAGTATAATATCTAGGACACCAATGACTGAAAGTGAAGGAAAAAATCTTGAGGAAACCTGGACTTTATAAGTCTGAAATCGCCACCCCGCATTGAGCAAGCGTGGTGATTACACTCAATCCTTCTCTGCATGAGAGGAGACCTGTCTCCAGCAGTGGGACGATAAAAAGATTGATGATGATGATGATGATCTCTGAGGTTTGTTCGCCGATTTCGCATTGTCAACGGAACAGTTTCACGGACTGCCGCCTCCCTTTGCTCTTGTGAGTGAGAAGCACGAAGTCGAGTCATAGTAAGGCGGCGCTCTGCACGTGCAATTTCTTGCTCTTATTCAGTGCTTTCATTCAGAATGTTTCGATTTACTCTTGCATTACCGCTTTGTCGAGAAAGATTTGATGGTCTTGGTCACGGCATGATATTTTTATTGATGATAAATGGCACAGCAATACAATATTAGAAATTTTGAAGTTGAAGTTGGCTTTGTGGTTTTTTATTAGAAACTTTAAACCAGCAGAGAGTATTTATATTCTTTGCTTTAAACGATTGCTTCAACCGGTTAGACTTTTTTTTAAATATGCTCAGCTGTCATTTGCTTTTTGTTATACCATTTTTGGTATATGAATTGCTGACTTACATTTTGAATGAGTTTGACCATGTTTTATGTCACGTCACACGGTAACGACGGGGACGGGTTCTTAACTACCTCCCACCAATATTCAGCTAAATCGGTTCAGCCGTTCTTGAGTTATATATAAATAGTGAATAAGCAACTGAATCGATTCCAATAATTTTTACACCATGTTATATTTTGTCCCAAATACATTTAGAAATTGTTACAGTGTAGTTACCGAGTGCGTCACGCAGCTTACGATACATTATCATAGTATTGTGCGCGCGCAACAGCTGACGCTAGAGGTCAACGCACCGCGCTCGCTCGCGCGCGGATCTTTGACCATATTTATGTTGGGACAACCAAGTAGAATACTCGTAGCAAGCTTATTATAACTTTGCGGTTTTTCATTATATCTTTTTGAAATTTTGTACATAATATTATTAAGTTAAAAATACTGGACACGTGTTTCCTACTTTGTGGAGGTGCAGGGTACCAGGGTATCACAAAATTTAGGAGAAGTCGAAACAATAAACCTCATTCATTCATCATTATCAAATAATCGTAATACATGAAAGAAGGTTTATTGTGCATATTTTTTGACGTGCAAGGTACCAGGGTTGCACAAAAGTGTAGGAGAAGTCGAAACAATAAACCTCATTCGTTCATCATTATCAAATAATCGTGAAAGAAGGTTTATTGTGCATATTTTTTGACGTGCAAGGTACCAGGGTAGCATAAAAGTGTAGGAGAAATCGAAACAATAAAAAAGCTCATTCATCATTTATACATGAAAGAGGTTTTATTGTGCATAGTTTGTGGACGTGCAAAGTACCAGGGTATCACAAAACTGTAGGAGAAGTCGAAACAATAAACCTCATTCGTTCATCATTATCAAATAATCGTGAAAGAAGGTTTATTGTGCATATTTTTTTGACGTGGAAGGTACCAGGGTTGCACAAAAGTGTAGGAGAAATCGAAACAATAAAAAAGCTCATTCATCATTATCAAATCACCATAATACATGAAAGAGGTTTTATTGTGCATAGTTTATGGAAGTGCAAAGTACCAGGGTATCACAAAACTGTAGGAGAAGTCGAAACAATAAACGTCATTCATTCATCATTATCAAATAATCATAATTACATGAAAGAAGGTTTATTGTGCATATTTTTTTGACGTGGAAGGTACCAGGGTATCACAAAACTGTAGGAGAAGTCGAAACAATAAACGTCATTCATTCATCATTATCAAATAATCGTGAAAGAAGGTTTATTGTGCATATTTTTTTGACGTGGAAGGTACCAGGGTTGCACAAAAGTGTAGGAGAAATCGAAACAATAAAAAAGCTCATTTAATCATTATCAAATCACCATAATACATGAAAGAGGTTTTATTGTGCATAGTTTGTGGAAGTGCAAAGTACCAGGGTATCACAAAACTGTAGGAGAAGTCGAAACAATAAACGTCATTCATTCATCATTATCAAATAATCATAATTACATGAAAGAAGGTTTATTGTGCATATTTTTTTGACGTGGAAGGTACCAGGGTATCACAAAACTGTAGGAGAAGTCGAAACAATAAACGTCATTCATTCATCATTATCAAATAATCGTGAAAGAAGGTTTATTGTGCATATTTTTTTGACGTGGAAGGTACCAGGGTTGCACAAAAGTGTAGGAGAAATCGAAACAATAAAAAAGCTCATTTAATCATTATCAAATCACCATAATACATGAAAGAGGTTTTATTGTGCATAGTTTGTGGAAGTGCAAAGTACCAGGGTATCACAAAACTGTAGGAGAAGTCGAAACAATAAACGTCATTCATTCATCATTATCAAATAATCATAATTACATGAAAGAAGGTTTATTGTGCATATTTTTTTGACGTGGAAGGTACCAGGGTATCACAAAACTGTAGGAGAAGTCGAAACAATAAACGTCATTCATTCATCATTATCAAATAATCATAATACATGAAAGAAGGTTTATTGTGCATATTTTTTTGGCGTTCAAGGTACCAGGGTAGCATAAAAGCGTGGGAGAAGTCGAAACAAAGAAGCTCATTTATTCCCACAGGAACGACGGGGAGCGGCATAGAAAGTATCCTATGTCCTTCTCCCAGTTCTTAGCTACCTCCTTACCAATTTTCAGACAAATTCGTTCGTCCGTTCTTGAGTTATAAATGATGTAACTAACACGACTTTCTTTTATATATATAGATTTATATACTAGGTTATTTTTTGTTTATGCAAAACATGAATACAGTTTGTTTAGAATAATCAACTGAATCGATTCCAATCATTTTTACACCATGTTATATTTTTTCCCAAATACATTTAGAATTTTTTGCAATGTGGTTACCGAGCGCGCCACGCAGCTTACGATAGATTTTATAGTACTGCGAACGCCCGCGCAATAGCTGACGCCAGAGATCAACGTACCGTTCGCCCGGCCGAGCGGAGCGAGGACCATATTTTTGTTGGGACAGCCAAGTAGGAAAAGAAGCTCAAAACATTGTGGTTTTTCATGATATCTTTTTGAAATTTTGTACATAGTAAAGATACTTAAAACATTCCGGACAAGTGTTTCGGGATTCGCATATATAAACAAAAAATAATTTTGTATACATTATTGTACACCATAAAAATAAATAACATCAAAAATATACATTAGGCGGCCTTATCGCTAATGTAATCTCTTCCAGGTAACCTTAAATATTGGCAGTGATATTCTTTTCCAAAAATACCGGCCAAGAGCATACCGGGCTGAATAAGAAACCGTGGTCCTCGCCGTCGCACAGGTAAGTGAAGAAACACGGGTGGGTTTTAGTCAGTAAAAGTCTGACACGCCCTTCCGCTCCGCCTAGAGCGGGAGAAGTCATTTTTTTTTTAATAATTATAAACTAGCTCTTGACCGCAATCCCGCCTGATGGTAAGCAGTGATGCGATCGTTGATGGTAAAGCGCACTAGTTTATTAAGAACCTATTCACTCAGATTGAGCGAATAGGAAGGAAGACGGCAGTTGAGCGAGGTGATGCAATGTTAAACCCAACAACACGACCAGCGATGCTGCGCCAAAGGGAGATTGGTCTGAAGACCCTCCACGACCAAACTCCCAACACAACAACATTTGGCGCATCGTACCCGGCACACATCGCAACACAACTGCTCAGACCCGTCCTCCGTACGGCTTCACCAGACATCATGCCGGAACACGACAAATTGCTTGGCGGCATGGCTTTGTCTGGTGGGTGGTAACTTCTGCCGGCGGCCGATCAACAAAACAAAAAGAGCATATCTTGCCACGCTTAGTGTGGGGTTTCGTAGTTTCCCTTCCGTCACAATAAGATATAAGTGTCCCTACTTAAGAATTTAAAAGCAACTGTGCCCAAAACCAGTTTATTACTATCCTTTATTGCCCGAAAAATCTTAAAAACAACCTCTTTCCATTTAATTGTCCCAGGTTTAGAGAAACTCCGCAGCAAACACGATATATCTTAATTTCGGAGAAGCAGGTCACCAGCACCTAGCTAATTAAGTAATTCCTTCAGTTCGGCCAACCAAGCTTTTACTTAATGACAATTTAATGCGGGCAAAGCCTTAAAGTGTTTACCTTTTTGTTTATTTTGCACTGTGGCTTTCGATTGGACTTTTTTTGTTTTATTTGCGGGTAATTAGGCATTGTGTTTGTTTTAACATTTTAGGTTAATGACCTTATTGTAAATATTCGTCAAAACAATTGGCTGCGTAGTAGGTACAGTTGGCAAAAAAGTCTATTTGCATATTTAGTTTTCATAATCGTGATAAATCGAAACCGAAGTGGCAGAATTAAAGAAAAGCACTCTGATTCTCTTTCTTTTCTTTATCTGTTAGCTTCTATTGTGCATTGCCAAAAGTACACTATCGCATAATTTCATGTTAATCGATTTTTGTTACTGAATGTACTCACAACCGGCGTGTGTGTACCTATATATAACTTAAATTAAGTTAAAAGAGTATGTTTGTATAGTAGAGGCTACGGAATCCTATGTTCTGTAGCCTCTACCTTCGACTAAGGTGTAACTGAAGGTGAGAGGTATTGAATGGAAAGGTTTCTGGTTTGGTATTCATATAGAGTGACGAATGGTGTGAATTATTTGTAATTTGAGTGCAAATCAAATTATAATGGAATTTGAATATGCTGACTTTACTGATGGGGTAGTTCTTTATTAAATATTGCTTTAGTTTATATAGGTTTACCAAATTATTTTATTTTTATGGGGAATCCGAAACACGTGTCTAGTATTTTTAAGTAAAGAAACTATGTACCAAAATTAAAAAAAATAATAATGAAAAATCACAAATTTATGAGCTTGTTATTCTACTTAGTTGCCCCAACAAAAATATGGTCAAAGCTCCGATCGGGCGGACGAGCGTGGGGCGTTGACCTCTGGCGTCAGCTATGGCGCGCCCGCTGTGACGTAGTATGTAAGTACCTATTATTCCATGCGTGTAACCAATATATAACTCGTGTATTACTTAGAATATAGGCAGTCCTGCATTATACTTTGAGATGTTTCAATCAACCATACACTCGTCCTTATATGGCAATCCAGCCACTAAACAGGGCTTGGCATCACGTGCGTGATTAGTCCAGAATTTGCTCCGCGCAGCGTTTGTTTAATTAAGAACTTTTTAACAAGAACAAGTGACTTTCCATCATGTGTAACCCAAAAGCAACTAATGAAGAGGTATTTATGGTGATATATCATAACCGCTCGGTAACCACTCTGCAGACATAAACAAGTAGACTCGGAACAACTACCTGTAGACAACACAAATATTTAATCGGATCCGCGACTAGCAGCGCAACAGTCGATCGCTCAAACATTGCGCCAGCCCTGTAAACTTCACGATATAATAGAAGAATTTTTCTTTGAATATAAGTTTGAGCAAAATTTAAATTACAATTATTTTTTTCAACATCGATTAATTTCGACTTCAAAAACCTGTTTTAATATCGAGTCAAAGTAAAAACGGTATACAGTAACCAAAACTTTGACTCGTTAAATTTCGAGAAGAAAATAGGGACTGTAAATTTTTCTTCTGATTATCACTAATTACTACGGGGCGTCGGTCGTTTGCAATTTTCGGGGGGCGCTACGGTTCAATGACCTCGAATAGATCGGCGTGACGGTGATACTTTTTTTTGACAGTAAAATTACGAGGATAGTATTTATAACGACTTGTATTTAATTTTATTACTCCCCTTATAGGGTTTGATGTTGCATTGTTATATTTTGTTAAAAAAAAATTCATGAAAAGCGAAAAATGTTAAAAAAAGGAAGAGAGAAGCGCAGCGGTCAACACGCCTGACTGCGACGTGGAGGCCCCGGGTTCGATCCCCGGCCAGGTCATGATGGAAAACGATCTTTTTCTGATTGACTTGGGTCTTGGATGTTTATCTATATATGTATCTATTATAAAATATAGTATCGTTGAGTTAGTATCCCATAACGCAAGACTCGAACTTACTTTGGGGCTAGCTCAATCTGTGTGATTTGTCCGTATATATTTATTTATTTATTTATTTAAAGCACAATAGAAAACATTACCTATATATTTTTTTCTTATAATTATAAAGTAGTGCTTCACCGCAACCCCGCCTAATGTTGAACAGTAATGCAATCGTTGATGGTAAAGCGCGCTAGTTTATTAAGAGCCCATTCACTCTACTCTAGCCTTCAAGACATTTAAATTGTAGTCAGAAGGAAACACCGCCGCTGGCAAAATGATCCAGTCCCTCGATGTACGCGGCATAAAAGACGAGGCGAAACGCTTCGTTCGGATCGTTGTGGTGTCAACAACGTAAGGGTGGAAACTCGCAGTACGACAGGTCGTCCGATGATGGCACGGAGAAGGGGGAATTACATCATGCAATTCCCTCGCACACTCCGCAAAATGTATCCTATAGAATTCCGACATGCTGATTGTCCAGGCATCTTCGCTTGTGCTTTAGGTTTTGGACACTGTTTCAAACCATATCTGGGTGGCCAATTACCCTCTTCGTACGCCTCTCCACTATAAGTAAATAATAATAATTTATCTCACAGTGAGAAGGTTGATGACGTAGAGTTTAGGGTGAGCTGTCAATAGTGGCAATTAATTCCTTAGCATTCGTTGGAATGACATCTCACCCGACATTTACTTCACCTAAGATTTCACGATGAGATGGTTACAGATTAGATCGACTTTTCATCCTATTAGTAAATCAACAGTAGTGGTCTTTCAGTCCTGGTACTTTCAACATTATCGTTAACCTTTTTTTATCGTCCCACTGCTGGGCACAGGCCTCCTCTTATACAGATAAAGATTGAGTGTAATCACCACGTTTGCTCAATGCGGGTTGGCGATTTTAGACTTAAAGTCCAGGTTTTCTCAAGATATTTTCCAACACCTTCTAATCAGTCATTGGTGTCCAGGATACACTTAGAAAGTACATATAACTTAGAAAAGTTACATTGGTACTTGCCTGACCTAGAATCGAACCCGCACACTTATACTTGGAGAGGCTGGTGTTTTAACCACTAGGCCATCACGACTTCTGTGCTTTACTTTGTTCAATTATTTTATTACCATAGCTCTCAAAATGATTAAGGAAAACATCGCGTGGAAACTGGCATAGTTCTAGAACCAAAAATCAAATATATATATGTTCCATATACGAGCTCCTGTGGCCTGGTATTACGGCCCACTTCCTCTAACTGAGAGAGTTCCAGCAGTGGTGAACATTTTAGCAGTTTGTCGTGAACATAGTACGATGGAGGCGTTTGTTGACATCATCTCCGTTATAAGAAGACATTTTCTTTATTTAAAAAGGAGCATCGCCCCCACTAGGAATTACTCCTATATCAGGGATGCGTTTCTTTTTCTTCTCCATCTATAGAGATCCACTGCTAAACAAAGCCTCCCCCAAGGCTTTCCACGATGACCGGTTTTGTGATGCGTGCATCCATCGGCTTCCCGCGACCTGCACCAGGTTATCGGTCCACCTTGTTGGGGGCCTCCCTACGCTGCGTCTTCCGATACGTGGCCGCCATTCCATAACCTTACTGCCCCATCGGCCATCGATTCTACGAGCAATGTACACCCCACTGCACATCGATGCGTTTACAAACATATTAACTCTCATTGTGTATGAGAGAGAACAACTAGACCCAGAGCTACTTGTAGATCATACAAATATTTGTTCTGTGAATAGCTTAATAAGGGCGCTAGCCACGTCGTCATTTATAAAAAATGTTTAAAAAACCGTCTGACACCCTACAAGTATCCGTTCAAAAGAAGCAACAGCGTTAAGGGAATAACGCTGCGACAGAACAATGATTGGCACAAACCACTCACAATTCAAAACGAATGCAAAACATTTATTCACTTTTCTTTCATCAACAACCTCACGATTCCTTATAAAAACTCCATTTTAAAATGTAAAGCCATCGTGGAATGCTTTCACGCAGTATTTTGAAAGAAAACTCCATTGAAAGCGCTCACTTCAAACGTTTAGTAGAACCGCCTTCGATAGGTACTTGTATAAAGATTTAAATCGTTAGATTTGCGTTACCGTGTCGAAAGTTTTTCGCGTATCTGTGTGTCTACTTGTTTAAGCCCGAAGTCAGTAGTTTCGGGCAATGTTATGGGCGTTTCTCATACCGTATTACTAACAGACAAACGATTATTTATGATAATGAACTAAAAGTTAAAAACAACACGATTTGACACCTGTGTCTATGCCCAAATTGCTTTAAACCCGTACGTTAAATTGGATTTGTTACATGTTTTGACGAACCTACTACGATGGAGTAGAACCCTTCAACGAACATACGGGCCTATCCAAATACCAGTGTGTGTCACAGATGTCAAAAGACGCCTGATGTCGAGACAGAATTATGAAAACACGTTACTTACTACACTGTAAAGGGTAAGATCACTCAGTATAAATATTTTCACCTACATTGAGAGCAAATCTAGCATTTTAAATCTTTGTATTCATTCATGCGATACGATTTCGTAGTATGGAATCGTGAAAGATTTTTTCCTCGTATGAGTAAAAGAAAGAAATAAAAATTGTTTATTCCGCACAAACAAAACGCACATTACAAGTTAATAATAATAATAAAAAAAGACAAAAATATAATACACTCAAATGCCTCCTACTCAAACACGTAAAAATGATAAACAATGTTTTCCAGGTGTCATAGTCAAGAACGTGGAAGAACTCACTTGAGAACGGGGTTCTGAAACTCAACGTGCCAAAGACGGTGTACATGGTCAGCAACACGACAGACCCTAAGTCTGTGTGCATAAGCGGAGATATGGTCGAGTGCACAGATCACTTTAAATACAGCACAGCTTGGGCAAAATGGTTCTCTCGGTGGTAGGCCATAACATCGGCCGCCGGCGGAAGTTACCACCCACCAGACAGAGCCTTGCCGCCAAGCGATTTGTCGTGTCGGGAGTTTGGTCGTGGAGGGTCTCCAGATCAATCTTCCTTTGGCGCAGCATCGTTGGTCGTGTTGTTGGGTTTAACATTGCATCACCTCGCTCAACTGCCGTTTTCCTTTCTATTCGCTCAGTTTTTTCTGAGTGAATTATAGGCTCTTAATAAACTAGCGCGCTTTACCATCAACGATCGCATCACTGCTTACCATCAGGCGGGATTGCGGTCAAGCGCTAGTTGATAATTATTAAAAAAAAAAAAAAAATGGCGTGAGGGTCACCTCACCTGGCAAGGTGTCACTTGTGACCCCAAAATTGTGGTATGCTTAAGGGACAGGTCTCTAAGACCAGTATTAGACTTGTTCTATTGTACTTATTGTATTGACCGACTTGTATTGTATTGGCAATGAGGCGTTGCCTGTGCTTAAACGACACAAGCAGGAGCTGCGTATCAGCGAGTTGAATATGCTGCGGTGGATGTGTGGAGTTACGCGGAAAGACAGCATCAGGAAGTCCCGCATCCGGGGTAGTCTTTGTGTCCGTGACATAGCAGACAAACTGCAAGAGAGTCGCCTATGCTGGCACGGTCACATCTTACGAAAAGCGGCATGTTACGTGGGTAACAAATGTCTTGCCATGGCGCTCCGCCGGGCCGGAACAAGCGAGGTAGCGAGGTAGACCAAAGTAGTTTTGGCTTGACGTTGTAAGAGATGACATGCGTGCCAACAATCTCACACCACGGGATGCCAGAGATTGTTCAAAATGGAGGCGTACAAGTAGGAACGCGGACCCCGGGCTCCAGCTCGAAAGCCGCGGATGCAACTGAGATTATACGCAGAGATGATGATGAAGATGATAGTCAGGATCAAAGACTACTGTCTCTCTCTTAGACAGAGCTCTGAAATTTCAAAAGATTTGTGCTATTATGCAGGATGCGTTCTGTTACATATGTGGCTTCCACTGTAGCATCAAGTACAGAACTATAGATAGTAGAGGATGATGTATTTCAACAATTTCTTTTTTATTTTTCTTACAGTCCTGTTTACTGTTTGAACTGTGTTGTTGGAACAAAGAAAAGTCACTCCTTTCACGTAAAAAAGAATATTGCAAATCAGCTTATAAGTAATGAAACTCTGAGGTAACAAACAAAAAAAAAAAACCAGCCGAATTAAGAACCTTCTCTTTTTTGAAGTCGGCTAAAAATACGGTCGCACGACAATGGTTACGTATCAGTCTGTGTAGCTATTTAAATTACACGAAAAATAACTTAAGACTTTATGATATTTTCAGATGAGTGAAGCAGAGTACACATGTTTTCGACAGCTATGTTTAAAATTCCACGTACCTAATATGGGACGAGTCTATTACCACCAACCAGGGACTATTATATTAGTATCAAAATAGTCGATCAGTGATATCATAATGATCGATTTTGACAAGTTTCCTAATCTAATAATAAAATGGCGTTTTTATGACTTACCAGTGGTCAATCACTGACTATAAATAAATGTTAAAATTGAGTATATATTAGTTTTAAGAAAATCATTTCTACTAACGGCTTTTATGATAATGGCAATGTCATTCTATAACCACTAAGAGACGACTAAGATAATTGATCGATCATTATGGATTTTTTTTCGCAGATTGCGAACTTATAAGCACGATGGCAATGAAATGACGATGTAATCGTTTTGGGAAGACAAATTTATAAAAATAGCAAACTTAGGCCCCCAAAAAAGTCGTGGTGACCTAGTGGTTAAAACACCAGCCTCACAAGTATAAGTGCGCGGGTTCGATTCCAGGTCAGGCAAGTACCAATGCAGCTTTTCAAAAGTTTTATATACTTTCTAAGTATATCTTGGACACCAATGACTGAAGGTGAAGGAAAACATCTTGAGTAAACCTAGACTTTTAAGTCTGAAATCGCCAACCCGCATTGAGCAAGCGTGATGATTACGCTCAATCCTTCTCTGTATGAGAGGAGACCTGTGCCCAGCAATGGGGCGATAAAAAGGTCGATGATGAGGTATGTAGATACAAATCCAGGCTCCAGCAAAGTAATTCTGTAACACACTATCTGAAGCAATAATATGACAGTTCAACAACATTCATTGCATTGTTTGCATTGTTGAGCAAACACATTTTTCAAACATACATAGCAATATGCTTCAAATTGACTATAATTGAGAGTAATAGTGCGTTACGCAATGAGGGTCTTCGTTCTTACCAAGAAATTCCAGACAGAAAAATAACTTAATTAAATTTATTTGATCCATATTAAAAACCAAATAACACCCCCTAAGTTGTTATGTAAAGTAACTCAGATATCGATCTTTATTGTCCAGCATCTGATGCTAATGGCGACCTTCGCCGATTACTCCAATGTTCTGCAGGTCACGTCCAACAAAAACGGCCGCTACGTGCTGTTGATCGGAGCCTTATCGACAGTTGCAGTTCATAGCGGTAGAAATAAGTTAAGTTATAATACTGTAATTCTTAAGAAATGTTTCGAGACCGAAAGTCTGAAAAACAGTTCTATCAAGGAGTATCATATTACCCAGTATCTGGGTTGTGAAGGCTGACCATTAATTTGGTACAAAACAAATTATTGGTTAGACTGGAAACTGACCCCAATATAGATGGGCAAAGATGACCTGAGGTCCTTATGATGATAATCAAATGTAATATTGGCCTGCTTGAGTAAACGACGTGATCAACGCGTTATCGCTAAAATGAGGCACGGTGCGGCGGTGACACGGCTCGGTCCAAACACCACTCGCCATCCCGGACTCCACCGCGATGGGTGACACTTCTCGCTGAAAACTCTTTAGCGGTATCTACAAACACCACATGCAAACCACAAGTCATACTGACGTCACACAGATTCTAGATTTCCCAACATAAACCGTTGGGCAAGTGCCCGCCAGACATAATACCCGTCTGGTCGGAGGATCATCACTTTTCTATGGAAGATGCGTGAACTTTACACATTGTTCCTCGTGTCTCCACAACTCGTATAAACTATTGTGTGTCCGGCATAGTGCACAAAATACTGCTACAATGACAATAGTAAGTTAAAAACAGCGTTTGAAAACTACCACACTATAGAAATAGGTTTTATTTTTCAATGTTATAAAATAGTGCATGAATACGATCCCGCCTGATGGGAATCAGTGATTCAATCGTTGATGGTAAAGCGCAATAATTAGTTAAGAGCCTATTTAGAGTTAGTTCATTAAGTGTTTTGTATATCAAGAGTCTATTAAGAGTTAGTTCATTAAGTATTTTGTTTATTAAGAGTTAATTTATTAAGTATCTTGTTTATTAAGAGTCTATTTAGAGCTCTTTCTCTCTTTCCCTTAATTCGACTATTCTTTGCACGTTAATTGTTTTAATTTTGTTGATGCGATGTTAGGCTCTGTGACCCATGAAAATGAGCCCTGCAATCAGGATGCTCCAAGATTTAAAAAATAATAACAACAATAACAACGCTTAATGTAATAAAATAATAATGTTCATAAAACGAAAATACCAAACCGTCTACGTGTGTTAAATTAATGAGGCCATTAAAGCTGCGCGCTGTATATTTGTAAAGATTAGCCAGAATATAAACCATTGCTTATTTCATACGGTCCGCTTATTTATTACAACCTGCACTCTGATTCAGTAACTTTCGCAGCGAGCGGGAGTAAGCTGTCTTTCCAAGTAATGGCGCTGATTCTCTTGTTGACAAACTAAACTGATTTTAAGTTAAGTGCATCTTTTCCTTTCTTTTTCATTAAGAAAAGGATAAAAGATAGCATTTAGTTTAATCCTGTCAAATTATGGTACTCCATAGACAGTTTAAATGCGATTATAAACATGGCGACCAATAATACGTCGATATACGTCTATACTAACACATTATTTTCTTTCCTTTTCTTGATTAAATAGAAAGACAAAGATGAACTGACTTAAATTTAGTTTAGTTTGGGAACAAGGAAATCGGGACTAATACGAATTGAGACTATTGAGAGCTTACTCTAAGCTCACTGCACACACTTTTCATGATGAAATTTTTACAGAGTTAATCGGATCTCATTCCAGCTAACATTGCCCTTCGAGCCGGATACGAACTCGAAAGTATTGGGATCGTTTCCTAACAACTTATTTAAGTGCATACCATGAATCAGCCATCGTGTTTTTGCCAATAGATATAGCTACTCAATTCCTTCACCTGTGTAATATATTCGCCTGTCTTAGACACTCAAGTCTGCCATCAAACAAGGGCTGCTCAATTGATGAATCACTGGCAGCCCCTCTGCCATCTTTAGGGTTGCCGATATTGTGTTTGTATTGTCATTTGATACAGCAACGACTTAATGCAGTTGCTATGACGTATATTTGCGATTGCCACCCTTAGGTAGGGTGTTAAATGTTGAGACAGTGTTTTGTTTGTGGAGTTTTTGAATAATTATTATTATGGAGATATAATATGTCAGTCTGTGTAGATGAGGTAGGGTAGAGACTGTTATAAAAAATATTTAGCACATAAAGAATGTAGAAAATGGCTCAGTTTGTATAGTAATAAAAATTCGTAATACAACCGTAAAAGTTAACTTAATATAGACTAATATCTACAAATTATAATGCGAGAAAGTTACTTTCTAAAACTAATATTGTGACCACCTGAACTAGGTTCATTTACATCTGTGTTTCAGGTATTCAGTATTTTTTTTTTTTTATCACACAGATTGAGCTAGCCCCAAAGTAAGTTCGAGACTTGTGTTATGGGATACTAACTCAACGATACTATATTTATAATAGATAAATATTCATATAAACATCCAAGACCCAGGCCAATCAGGAAAAGATCGCTTTCCATCATGACCTGGCCGGGATTGTTTAAAGTCTTTATTATTATAAGATAGGTATTAATTTTTCAAAACAGTCTAGAATATACTAAAAAAAGGAACATATTTAACTAACAAAGTGAGGAAGGAATAAATGTTCCTTTTTATTGTTGTATTTTGGGCATGTCCGAAATAAGTATTTTTCTCTATAACTTGGATCTCCTATCTAAATAAAAAATCTTGAATCACTTTTTTTATAATTATAAAGTAGTGCTTAACCGCAATTCCGCCTGATGGTAAGCTGTGATGCAATCGTTGACGGTAAAGCGCGCTATTTTATTAGTTCGGATCGTTATGGTGTCAACAAGGTAAGGGTGAATGAATACTCGTCGTACGACGAGTCGTCCGACGATGAAATGGAAATAAACTATTTTTTCTGCTTTGATAAGACCTTAACCGTGCTCACTTTAATGGGCAGCAAATATTTTTAGTTGTGATGAAATTCAACTACTGCGAAAAAGTATTTACATTTTTCGGTTTAAGAATATTTTTATGACACTCACAAATAACGTGACTTTCTATCGGTGAGATTTTTGAGATTGATTTTTAAGATTCTATAATCTTAAAAGTCAGTTCAGTAGATCCAGAGTCCTCTCATTTCCGTTTGGCCAATGAGGGCGAGTCTAGAAACTTTTAGAAAATTCTAGAAGCTTCCTTTGAAAATGTGCGACGCGTGACCCATTTTTGAAAGAGTTGTCTGACGTCCGATAACGAAGCTCCGCACCGGTAACTGTATTTTATTTCAGTAACCTCTATCTTCGCTCCAAACCTTCTTATAACATGGATAATTGTGTATACAGTATGTTAAGAAAACCCTGTCCGACCCGTGAAGGTATTTTTAGGTATCGATAACTGATTCTACTTATGGATACAAAACCGGGCTAAACTTAAAAAAAATCCCCCAAAAAAAAAAATATTATTTCGCAAAAAGAGGCAACTTAATAAATCTGCGTTAAGCACACGCGGTACGTGGTCGCATTATTCGCTCAAAATAATATCGGTGTTGTCACTTTTTTAAAAATTACCAAATTTCGGGGAAGTTGGAAATAATTCACGGGAAAAAAAGATTATTTCAAAATTCATTTGTATTGGTACTATGATAATTACGTAAAATTTTATATTATATTTGGTCATGTGTTTACCTAACCTTTATTATCCTTATGGGTCGGACAGGGTTTTCTTAACATACTGTATATCAAAGGTAATCTTAGTTGATGAGTATTGAATTAACATTTAAGAGACATATTACAAAAAAAACCTGAAATTGCATATGGCCGACGTTGAAAAAGTATGTTTTGAAAGCGTTGTATCAAATAACAATAAAACAGTTTGTTTTCTCTACTACAAAAATGATAAAACCGATTTTAATTATTTAGTAATAAGCTTTCCCCCGTTACATGTTTAGACAAATACCTGCGGAGACATGAATTCAGAGCTCTAATTTGGACATTCTTCTGTATATCTACCACCACAAAAAATATTAATAGCTCTTAAATATCCCATACTTCAATAATATTAATAAAAAGAAGTAGTTACATGTTTATTATATTAAAAAAAAATCTACAATAATTACATTATCGACCGAAAAGGCTTCGAAACAAGACCCAATATCTCGAAAGTTTTACATTATTTAGGAATAAAATTTACACCATAATATTCATCAATATTTGCTTAAACTATGGTATTATTTTTATTTTTTAAATCGCTACTCTTATTGTTTAATTAAACACATAAAAATACTACATATTTCGCTGCGTTAGCTATCTGCGTTTAGTATCGCGCTAGCGCTTGTCGAGGTGGGATCTTTGTCAGAATGTTTCTCGCTCGTCTTCGTTTCGATACTGTCGTCTTGTGCGTCCGCATTGCTATTGTGTGCGTTTGTACAACGAACACTTACCTCTGCAGAAGAATTTATGTCATATATTATAATAAAATATTTTGAATCTAAACTTATTTTCCTGTTCATTTCAAATTATACTTACTTACGTGACATATTCATCCCTAGTTATTAATTGGTAAAAAAATAATAATAAGGCGTAATAATTATGATCAAGATGTATAGTCCGTCTCACTGAACGCTAGCTCGCTACACTGGTCGCGGTGTGTGTTTGTAGATAGCTGCGTACACATCAATAATGTTGCCGTCATTTACCTAAACTCGAGAATTAAAATTTAGTGAAATGGCTCTTAAAAATTCTATGATTGAGAAGTAGAATTGTCTAATCGATTGTAGAATAGATACCGGCCGAGCAGAATTTCAAGTAAGTAAGTCATTTATTTTGCAAATATGGGTACAGTACATGGTGATAGAGTGATAAACGGTAGGTTCACTCACATTTTACCAATAGGCATGAAAAAATTATAATTTGAAGCTAAAGATACTGGAAATTAATACTTAGATATGTACATTGAATAATTTGATGTCATCACTTGTCTTGATAAAAATTACATAATAATATTACAATATGCAGAAACCAGTTAAAATTATTATAGAAAACACAATTTAGAGTTACACTAAAAATGTAATATAACACAATTTTAAATATGACGTCAAAGAAGTGTAAAAGAAAAAAATATAATATATATATCAAGCATTATGTATAAAGAATATCAAATATAATGTAAGAGGAAAAAAATAAAAAATCAATCATAATAAAAAGTAATAATACCTAATAATCAGAATACATTATGATTATATAATGTCAAATATAATAAAAAATAAAAAATGTGAACTGTAATAAAAATGTAAAGAAAAAAAAATAAAATAGTAAGAATAACAAAGATAAACAGTTTTATTTATTCAGATCACTACATAACATTTTTTTTTTAAATTCTTAGTAAGGAATTCGCTGACAGTATAGTATCTATGCTTTATGCGTTAGAAAACTTCGAAGCCTGTTTTTAAACAATGGCAGTGGTAATTCTTTCCATTGCCTAAGTAATTTATTATAGATTGCCGGAGCCATGCAGTAGACACTCTTCCACATTAGTGCCGTTTTGGCGAGGAGGGAGCACAGTACATTATTGTTTCGTCTGTTACGTGGAACTACATTAGCCAGACGTTTAAAATGATTTGGGTTGGACTTCACAAACACAGCTACTTCCATATGTACGCAATCAAGGTACCAACATTCATGCATTACTCCTAGAGCTGCCAACATGTTGTAACACTCTCTCTCAATCTCTCTTCAATCAAGGTACCAACATTCATGCATTACTCCTAGAGCTGCCAACATGTTGTAACACTCTCTCTCAATCTCTCTTCAATCAAGGTACCAACATTCATGCATTACTCCTAGAGCTGCCAACACGTTGTAACACTCTCTCTCAATGTCTCTTCAATCAAGGTACCAACATTCATGCATTACTCCTAGAGCTGCCAACATGTTGTAACACTCTCTCTCAATCTCTCTTCAATCAAGGTACCAACATTCATGCATTACTCCTAGAGCTGCCAACATGTTGTAACACTCTCTCTCAATCTCTCTTCAATCAAGGTACCAACATTCATGCATTACTCCTAGAGCTGCTAACATGTTGTAACACTCTCTCTCAATCTCTCTTCAATCAAGGTACCAACATTCATGCATTACTCCTAGAGCTGCCAACATGTTGTAACACTCTCTCTCCCTCTCTCTTCAATCAAGGTACCAACATTCATGCATTACTCCTAGAGCTGCCAACATGTTGTAACACTCTCTCTCAATCTCTCTTCAATCAAGGTACCAACATTCATGCATTACTCCTAGAGCTGCCAACATGTTGTAACACTCTCTCTCAATCTCTCTTCAATCAAGGTACCAACATTCATGCATTACTCCTACAGCTGCCAACATGTTGTAACACTCTCTCTCCCTCTCTCTTCAATCAAGGTACCAACATTCATGCATTACTCCTAGAGCTGCCAACATGTTGTAACACTCTCTCTCAATCTCTCTTCAATCAAGGTACCAACATTCATGCATTACTCCTAGAGCTGCCAACATGTTGTAACACTCTCTCTCAATCTCTCTTCAATCAAGGTACCAACATTCATGCATTACTCCTAGAGCTGCCAACATGTTGTAACACTCTCTCTCAATCTCTCTTCAATCAAGGTACCAACATTCATGCATTACTCCTAGAGCTGCCAACATGTTGTAACACTCTCTCTCTCTCTCTTCAGCCTATAGAGGTCCACTACTGGACAAAGGGCACGCCCAAGGTTTCCCACAATGACCGGTCCTGTACGGCCCGCATTCATCGGCTTCCCGCGATCTTCACCAGGTTATCGATCCACCTTGTTGGGGGCCTCCCTACGCTGCGTCTTCTGGTACGTGGCCACCACTCCAGAACCTTTTTGCCCCATCGGCCATCGGTTCTACGAGCAATGTACCCCGCACACTGCCACAACGCTGTTATAACACTAAAGCGATCTATATTTCGATGAAACAGCTCGTTCATAAGCTGGTGTTAGTATTTAATTCACTTAGCCAGTTTGCCTCGGGCGGCCGGATTGCAATAAAATTGCATCAGGGATTACCTCACAAAAAGATGAATGTAAATAATTTTGCGGTAGCCCCTGAATATGAGGCTTTTTAACAGGCAATCATTTTAAATTTCATTGGTGAATTTTGTTTGGTAATTAATTAATTAGGTGCATTTTGTGTTTGACGGGTGTACAGCGGTAGTTTTGTTCCTAAACATGGCATTGACTGCCACTGTAAGTAGGTTTCTACAAACATTTTGACGCGTCAATCGTATTTTAAATCTAGATGAATTCGATCTCGACCTCGATCTTGACGTAAACTCGAAACCCTCAGACAGAGGAGAGTAATGTACCGGTGCCAATAACGCAACATGCGAACAACGCGTCATACTGACGTCACGCGAATCCAGCATCTCGCAGAGTTTTCTGTGCAACTAGCACGCGTAAAAGTTCGTGACATTAACCGGCGGGCAAGTGGTCCGGTGACGAAGAATTTTCTCGTCCGAAATACCGCAGTGTCTCAAGACAAAAGTCTTCGACCAGTGTGTGTTGCCAGTGATGACTTATGGAATTGAGACGTGGTCGCAAACAATGGGCCTTATGAGAAGGCTCAAAGTCACTCAAAGGGCAATGGAGGGGGCTATGCTTGGGGTTTCACTGCGCGATCGAATCAGGAATAAGGAGATCCGCAGAAGAACGAGAGTAACCGACATAGCCCGAAGAATTGCAACACTAAAGTGGCAGTGGGCTGGACACATTGCCCGTAGGACCGATGCCCGATGGGGCCGACGGGTTCTCGAGTGGCGACCACGCACTGGAAGACTTAACGTGGGTAGGCCCCCGACAAGGTGGACCGACGACCTGGTGAAGGTCGCGGGAAACCGCTGTATGCGGGGGGCGCAGAACCGGTCGTCGTGGAGAACCTTGGGGGAGGCCTATGTCCAGTAGTGGACGTCTTTCGGCTGAAATGATGAAGTGGCCCGCCAGACAACCAGTTTGGTCGGAAGAACCTCCTTTTTCTATAGAGGATGAGTGAGCTTTGCACGCTGCTCCTCATACCTCCATACCTAGCTAACTACTAAGAAGAAAGGCTGTAATAAACTCAAGAGTGACTGGCGCCGATTCTGATATTCACAAACTAAACAAATTTTAAGTTAAGTGTATATTTTTTTTTTTATTATTTATAAACTAGCGCTTGACCGCAATCCCGCCTGATGGTGAGCAGTGATGCGATCGTTGATTGTAAAGCGCGCTAGTTTATCAAGAGCCTATTCACTCAGAAAAACTGAGCGAATAGGAAGGAAGACGGCAGTTAAGCGAGGTGATGCAATGTTAAACCCAACAACACGACCAACGATGCTGTGTCAAAAGGAGATTGATCTGAAGACCCTCCACGACCAAACTCCCAACACAACAACATTAATTTGGCGCATCGTACGCGGCACACGTCGCAACACAACTGCTCAGACCCGTCCTCCGTACGGCTTCACCACACATCATGCCAGAACACGAAATCACTTGGCGGCAAGACTTTGTCAGGTGGGTGGTAACTTCTGCCGGCGGCCGATGTTATGGTCTACCACCGAGACAATTAATTTATTTATCAGTGTATCGATTGTAGTATGGACGGAAAGACATGATAGTATTTCTAAAGTGGATTTAAAATCTGAATATACCACTTAACACCATTAAAAACTCACACGAGTCATAAAAATCAAGAGAACTGATTGTAAAAGGGCAACAATACCTGTATTATATGTTATTATTAAGTTCAAGCACTTCAAAGCTTATATACTATTAAAACTATATAGCAAAGTGGCTATCTAAAACCACAGAGGGAGAGCTGTTTGTGGACCAACGATAATGATATTTACTCAGACTATTTCGCATTATTTCAAAATAGTATATATATCAATCACAGCCATCAGAGAAAATTGAACTCTAATATGAGGAAGATAAGGATGCAGATGTAACGGTCTGAAATGAAGACAGTCTAGGTCATTCTTGCACCACTTGGCACTTTAAAGATTTCTTGAAGAAGGAACTCAACAATTTACTTGTTTGAAATTCATTCTGAAGACTGAAGTTTGTTTAGATGAATAAATAAAAGTTTAATACTTTAGATTGGCGTTGAGATGTAAGATTCGCTCGAGCTTTTAGCACGAAATTGTCATCGTTTTAATAAAACGTCAGTTTTGGTTTTAATTTATAGAAGTTTTGTTCGTGAAAATTATATTACTTGTGACAAGTGCGGCTTGTTATAATTTCAATGCTAATTAGAAGTATTCTAAAAGACAGGGCAATAAGTTATCGGTTATGACTAGCTGAGTTAGTGCTTAACCGTAGCTATGGGTATAATTTTGACAGCTCGAAAATATCCATTCTGTTATTTGCGTTGTTTCGGCGGACAAACTTTTCGAACATAATTATTGTTATAAAAGCTTTATATTAGCAATATACAGACTATAACAGGTCAAGCTACCCAAAAATGTTAAATAGTCCCAATCAACTGCGGTAACGTTGCAAATCTAACACAGAAAAATTTACAGATTGTATTAGGTTGATGTGCTGTCGTCTGTACATACTTTAAAATAATACAGATATAGAAAGAAAGAAAGAAAGAAAATACATTTATTTAGCACAGATTAAAAGACACACAATACATCAGATAAAGACAAACATTAAAAAGTAAAAAAATAGTAATAATAAAATAAAGTAAATTGATTGGAAGAGTGATCTGAGTGGACAGCCTCCGTGGTGTAGCGGTAGCAAACGCGGTCGCTGCGCAAGGAGGCGCGGGTTGCATCCCCGCGCAGTGCAAATATTTGTGTGCTTGAATATGAATATTTGCACTGGTCTGGTCGTGCCTCGGAAAGCATGTTAAGCCGAGGGTTCTGGTTGCCATACCAACATCTAGTGGCAGTCGTTACGGGTTGCTGGAACCCTCAAAAGTGGAAAAATTGGTCTAACTGCAATGCTTCGATCGCCTTTGAGTTGTGGAGGTCAGAAGGCAGTCGCTTCACGGAAAATATCGAAGTTTAGCCAAAATCAGCAGTTAGACTGATAAAGCGGACCTCAGACTCCAAAGCTGAAAAAGCTTCGGATGTGACTGGGATTAACGCTGAGATGATGATGATGATTGGAAGTGTGATCCTTTTGAAATCATAAACACAACTAGCTGAGCTCTGTTTTGCTTAGAGTCGCAGCATAATGCTGAGCAACAGCCGTTTTGCGTGAAAGTGACACATGTTCCCTTCAATCATTTCTTATTTTTTTTTTCTGTGCTTTTGTATTT
Source organism: Sesamia inferens (assembly GCA_037179545.1). Classification (NCBI taxonomy): domain Eukaryota; kingdom Metazoa; phylum Arthropoda; class Insecta; order Lepidoptera; family Noctuidae; genus Sesamia; species Sesamia inferens. The sequence continues at coordinate 8,123,544 of CM073923.1, read as the reverse complement.
TTTTGCTTCATGTTTAACGCAAATTAACCTTTTTTCTTTCATTCAAACTATTCCTTTCCCTATTTCAACTATCCTACCTTTTCCAATTATTTATTTAGAAAGCTAACAATGGCCGGCACGGCACATCAACCGGCTATTATCCCGTCAAGAACCGGAACTGACGTTTGTGACGACGGCTAACGACGTCCGGTCGACACGAATGACGCTTACAACTGTTAGTTTCAGGTCCCACTGAAATTGTAGGTATGTAAGAATAATGTGAACTATGGTTTTAATGATGTTTTTATTGTGTGTGTGTGTATGTTTGATGTGCAATATTAGTGTTAAATTGATTTTTTTATGTTTATAGAATACAAGTGTACCGTGGCGTAGCGGTAGTGAACGCGGCCGCTACTCAAATATTTGTATGCATGAATATGAATATTTGCACTGGTCAGGTCGTGCCTCGGAAAGCACGATAAGCGGTTGATCTCGGTTGCCATACGAACATCTAATGGCAGTCGTTACGGGTTGTTGGAGCCCTTAAAAGTCCATCAATTGGTCTAATTGCCTTTTTTTTTTTAATAAATTATGAATTAGCGCTTGACCGCAATCCCACCTGACGGTAAGCAGTGACGCAATCGTTGATGGTAAAGCGCACTAGTTTATTAAGAACCTATTCACTCTAGCCTTGAAGACACTCAAATTGTAGTCCGACGGAAACACCGCCGATGGCAAATTGTTCCAGTCCCTCGATGTACGCGGTATAAAGGAGGAGGCGAAACAGTGTAACTGCAATGCTTCGATGTCGCCTTCGGGTTGTGGAGGTCAGACGGCAGTCGCTTCACGGAAAATATTGAAGTTTAGCCAAAATCAGCAGTTAGACTGGTAAAGCGGACCCCAGGCTCCAAAGCTGAAAGAGCTTCGGATACGACTGGGATTAAAGCCGAGATGATGATGATAAGACAAGGAAATATGTTTGCATGTAATTATTTTGTTTGACCTTCAATGTTGCCAGTTCTCTGAGCTTGTTTTCGGTGACAGCGATGCGATTGAATAGGTTTAATACTCAACAATTTATTGCATTAATCTGTACATAAACAGTTGGTATATTAAAATATAGAATCAATTATGAACCCTGTCGGGCACAGCAAAGTATTTCGTTCCTTATAAAAGAGAGGGTGAAGGCGCTCTTGTTAAGGAAAAAAAATTAAAAGAGTATCATTAGAAAACAATATTTTATGCTTTTGTGAAATTTATACAGTATGTTAAGAAAACCCTGTCCGACCCGTGAAGGTGTTGTTAGGTATCGATAACTGATTCTACTAATGGATACAAAACCGGGCTAAACTTAAAAAAAATCCCCCTAAAAAAATTATTTCGCAAAAAGAGGTAACTTAATAAATGTGCGCTAATCACCCTTCCGCGGGCGGCGGGCGGCAGGGCACGCGGCACGTGGTCGCATCGCTATTCGCTCATAATAATACCGGAGTTGTCACTTTTTTAAAAATTACCAAATTTCGGGGAAGTTGGAATTAATTCGCGGGAAAAAAAGATTATTTCAAAATTCATTTGTATTGGTACCATGATGTTTACGTAAAATTTTATATTATATTTGGTCATGTGTTTACCTAACCTTTATTATCCTTATGGGTCAGACAGGGTTTTCTTAACATACTGTATAAGTAATTATACAGTGGCTTGGTTTAAATTTACTCATATATTGCAGGAAAAAGGAAAAATGGAACGTACGTAATAAGTAAAAAAAGTTTTTATTCTTGCTGAAACTGATCGCTGAAATATTCACTAATGGTGTAATAGTTTTTAGTTGTGAGGAATTGTTTTAATTTATTGGTATTGTTGACTAATTGTCACTTTTGTATTTATTTGTATATTTAATTATACTATGAACAAGATAAATCAGTTGTCAACTTCAACTCTTGATCAATCGAAGAGACACCACAATTTTTCCAATAATACGTGCTATAATCTTATAACAATATATAATATCTAATCTTATGTAATTTGTTACAAAAGAAAATCTTCTATAAAAGTCATTCTTAATTTTTTTTCATTCCTATATTAGTTATCTTTTATGTCATTTAGTACCTATAGATTAAAGTTGCATACTACAAAACAATACGTTAGAACATCGGCTGCCGGCAGAAGTTACCACTCACCAGGCCATGTCATGCCGCCAAACGATTCGTCGTGTTGCGGCATGACATCTGGTGAAGCCGTACAGAGAACGGGTCTGAGCAGTTGCGTTGCGATGTGTGTCGAGTACGACGCGCCTAATGATGTTGTGTCGGGAATTTTGTCGTGGAGGGTCTCCATATCAATCTGCCTCTGGCGCAGCACCGTTGGTAGTGTTGTTGGGTTTAACATTGCATCACCACGTTCAATTGCCGTCTTCCTTCATATACATTCAGTTATCTTTTTTGAGTGAATTGATTTAATAAACTAGCGCAATTTACCATCAACGATTGCATCACTGCTTACCATCAGGCGGGATTGCGATCAAGCACTAGTTTATAATTATTAAAAAAAACGCACATATAATAGTTACAAAAACATTTATGTAATTAAGGTAACCCGGTCGCAATAAAGGTGATTGGGGAAAGCCTATGGCCAACAGTGGGAAAATGGTGATGTTGATGAAACATGGTAATTTGTAGAGTACCCACATACACAAACAGCCAGACCCGGAAATATGACCCGTGCGTAAATCGAACCCGTGACACACAGTGCAGCGGTCGCTGGTTCAGCCCCTGGGTCAATCATATCGTGAAAAGTCAAAAGTTTAAGCAAAAGTATTGAGAACCTGCAGAGGTTTACAAAATTTTTATAAACAGCTGCAGGTTCTCAATAACTTTGCGTTTAAATGTTAATAAACGCACTCACAAAAAAAACTTGTCACACACACAAACACACACATACACGCGCGCTATTGTCTACATTTCTATTTCACTTCTCCTTTCACAGGTCTGTTAGAAGAAATTTCTTAAAATATAAGCATCACCTTTGTACTCAGATCTAAATTTTGTCATATCCTTATGTGTTTTATTGTGTGTACATACTTAAATAATAAAATAAACAAATCAATTATTTTATTGCCCTTAAAACGGTGAAGGAAAATATCGTAAGGAATCCGGCAAGTGTTAGAAAAATCCAAAAATTCTAAAACAAGTGATAACTACAAAAACCTTATCTTATTTATTTAACACTTTTATGTTAATTTGCTTCTTGAAGCGTCATATTTATTCATTTTATATTAAACAGCTTGAAACTTACAAATCTTAATTATTCATTTTCGCCATCTGGAAACAACGATTTTGAGGCGTTATTATAATTTATTGCTAATTAATAAACACAATGTTTGTGAGATCACTTTGTGATGTTGAGTTGTATTTTACGTAGGCAGTAAATAACGTACATATCACATCTCAACTCATACCTTCTTCCCATAACGGTAGGTAGAAACTACAGCAGTTCTATTCTGTAACTATGGCAACGTAAAAACTTAGGCGGAGAAGTGAAGCCTCCACGCCACAGAACAGATAAGACATTAGAATGGAAATAATTCGGGATTTGTATTAGAATCATTAATGATTCTCAAAAAAAAGTGTCAACTTGAAAAAATAAATAAAGTGAGCTTAGAATGAGCTGTTAATAGTGTACATCTATAGTATTAGTTGGAATGACATCTCACTCGACATTCTATGGGCTACGGCTACCGTGTCAGAGGCGGACACGGCTGAAGAAGCGAGCCCAAACCAGAAAACTCCGTTTCGCTTCGTGGAACGTTGGTACTGAGAGAGAGCTAGCGGAGGGTGGCCGTGGTGTTGTCTGACGAGTTCCAGGATGTCTTGGAGGTGAATCGCATCAGTGATTGGCTGATGTCGGTGTGGATGCTTGTCAAAGGGGTTATAACCCACTTGATTAGTGCCTACACTACTACTACCTTGACTAGCCCAGGCTGGATGCGATGAAGCCGAAAAGACGTTGTTCTGGAGACAGTTCCAAGGACTGCTTCGCGGGATCCTATTATCCTAGGATATCGTCCTAGGTGGTGATTTCAACGGTCATGTGGGTGAGAAGTGTGATGGGTATTAGCGTGTTCACCGTGGCTTTGGATAACATGAAGGGGACAACATTCTCCGAACGTGTGCTGCCGCTAACCTGGCAATTGTGAAAACCTATTTCTAAAAGAAACCGGAGCACCTTGTTACCTACCGGGGCGGGCGAAGCGCTACCCAGATCGACTTCCCACTGACTAGGCAACATAACATCGGTAAAGTAGTCAACCGCAAAGTCATACCCGGTGAGAGCCTCTCTGCACAACACCTTCTCCTTGTCATGGATCTTTTTTTTTTAATGATTATAAACTAGCGCTTGACCGCAATCCCGCCTGATGGTAAGCAGTGATGCGATCATTGATGGTAAGGCGTGCTAGTTTATTAAAAAACTGAGCGAATAGGAAGGAAGACGGCAGTTGAGCGAGGTGATGCAATGTTAAACCCAACAACACGACCAATGATGCTGCGCCAAAGGGAGAAGATGAAGATGAAGACCCTCCACGACCAAACCCCCAACACAACAACATTAGGCGCATGGTACCCGGCACACATCGCAACACAACTGCTCAGACCCATCCTCCGTACGGCTTCACCAGACATCATGCCGGAACACGACAAATCGCTTGGCGGCAAGGCTTTGTCTGGTGGGTGGTAACTTCTGCCGGCGGCTGATGTTATGGCCTACCACCGAGATAATCACTGCGTAAAGGCCCAAGATAACGTGTAGAAATGCCGGGGCCAGATCCGGTGGTGGCTGCTTGACAAAAATAAGTCCTAGGAGTTCGCGTCGGCTACCGGCGACAAGTGCGCTGGCACCGATGGCGAAACTGTCCAAGTCCACTGAAACAGGATCCAGGTAGCTATTGCTGAGACGGGCAGTTGGTTTTCGGCGTCTCTAAGGGCGGTCGCAAAAGTGACAAGGAGACCTGGTGGAGACCACACAGGTCTACGCTTTCACTTTGAGATGGTTACAGAATTGCACTACTGGACTTTCTTAATAAATTCACTATTAAGTCATTATTTTTGACTGTACTTATTTCACATTTGACTGCACCGTTAGCGCAGTGGTTAAGCTGTTGACTGCTGCGCTGCGTGTCGCGGGTTCGATTCCCGCACGGAACAAATATTTGTAAGATCGGCAAGTAGTTGTTCCGGGTCTGGCTTATTGTGTATGTGAATTTGTAAACGCACCCACGATACAGGAGAAATTCCTAGTGTAGGACAATGTTAAAAAAAACGGTCTTCTAGCTTAAAGTGCATGCCAGTGTAACATAAAAGAATACATGCACCTTGCATGTGTTCTTTTATGTTACACTGGCATGCACTGGCTTACATGGCAAATCAGCTTTCTGATAGCTTCTCGTCGATTGTTGCTCAAGGAAAAGGTATCGTGTGCTGTAGCCGTATTGTGGAAGGCCAGATAGGCACACAGAGGTCACTATCATAGTACGTAATGTTAAAAACAGATTAAACTCAGTATCAAATTATTTTAATTGAATATACGAGTCTTATTTTTTATTTTTTGTTGCAACATATTCTACAAATACAGTGAAACTTGGTTAATGGGACCTGGATAAGTGAGAAACCTCCATAACTGGAACTCATGCTGAGGTCCCAACACTTTGGCACTGAATTACCTCTGTTAGTTGAACGAGGTAAGCCTCTATATCTGAGATTTGTTCTTTCGATTTAGCATCATAGTTACCTCTATAACTGAGACAGCGAATAAATTTTATATGCATTAACCTCTGTAACTGAGATGACATTGTTTGTTTACTCATTCTTATTCTACCCACAAATTCCACACGTAATTTCATGTGCTAAAAATACAAACTTTGAACTTCAATTACCTTCACTTTTAGTTTCGCTTTACTATCGATCAGATGTTTATTTGAAAAATGCCAAAACGAAAGCTACAATCTTTATCATTACGTGAAAAACTGAAGTTTATATCCGTTTATGAAAGTGGGAAGGATTAATGGAATTATGGCTATTAATGGAACCCTCTGTAAATGAGACAGATATTTATTTATACCTGTATATCTGAGACACTGGGTAAGTGGAATACCTCTTTTCCTAATAATTGGTGAATAAAAATATGTAGGAAAAATGTTTGCGTTTCTGTTTTATTCAGTGAATTTTATATTAACAATATGACAACTATAACATGACAATGAAAAAATAAAAATACAAAAAAAGAATAATAGAAAAAATATAAAGAACAAGAAGGCTAATTGCTTTGCATCGATCTCGATCGTGCACAACCTCTATAAGTGAAACGACATTGCAGGTAAGGGACCTGCAATGTCGTTTGATGTCTCACTTAACCAGGTTTCACTGTATTACATGCGAATAACGCTTCCTACTGACGTCATGCAGATTCTACATCTCGCAAGTAGAATATACTGCGCAACTAGCATACATAATTATCGAAATGAACCGTACCCGCCAGACACGCCAGGTCCTCCCTTCTCTTAGGAGGATGAGTGAACTTTACACCATGTACCTAATGCCTCTTTAGGTTCATGAGATACGTGTTTGGCAGACATACGAACAGCCGAGGCTTATTAATAGGGTCTAGTTTTCATCCTTTAGATGTTGAACCCTAAAACAAAGTACACAATTTATACAAAGCACTGTTTCATAGTTTTCCAACTCCTATATCATAAAGGCAGGCACACATGACGCAGTTTCTTAAACATTTTTCTTTTAACGTATGCTAATGTTGGGATAAGCGCCAGTGGCTGGCAACTTTGATGTTATCAAACTAGCTTGGGAACATCCCTGAAGATTTGTTTTGGTAATACGAAAAATATTGGAAATATTAATATGATGTATTTGAGTGGAAAATTGATTTTCATTTAGGAAGTAATTATTAACATGGCAGGGCATGGTGGTAAGACATGTTTAGAGTGAGTTGTCAATACTGGAAATCTCTAGTCTTACTTTACATATAGCTTAAAAAAAACACCCGAAATAAAAAAAAAAAAAACACTACAAAATTAAAAATAACTAATTTCGGAAGTCGGTGGCAAAAACGAATATACAAAAATCAAAGACACCATGATCATGATATGTATATTGGTTTTTCAAAACAGAATCAAACAAAAGCTATTGAGACATACTTGAATATGTGTCTGTCTATGAGTGCGTGTGTGTGGGTGTGTGTGTGTATTATATTGTAATTTGTGAAAAACTAAAAAAAAATCATATCATTGAGAGGGCCCATTGGATCGTAAGTATATTGATCGTCAGACATGCGCCAGATTAAAAAAAAAAATAGCATAGCAGCTTTTCGAGTGAGATCTGTTTATCAGGGCACTTTTATAAATATACAGTATGTTAAGAAAACCCTGTCCGACCCATAAGGATAATAAAGGTTAGATAAACACATGACCAAATATAATATAAAATTTTACGTAATCATAATAGTACCAATACAAATGAATTTTGAAATAATCTTTTTTTCCCGCGAATTAATTCCAACTTCCCCGAAATTTGGTCATTTTTAAAAAGTGACAACACCGGTATTATTATGAGCGAATAGCGATGCGACCACGTGCCGCGTGCCCTGCCGCCCGCCGCCTCCGCCGCCTCCGCCACCGCGCGCGTAAGTGAGCATAACGCACGTTTATTAAGTTACCTCTTTTTGCGAAATAATATTTCTTTTTTTAGGGGTTTTTTTTTAAGTTTAGCCCGGTTTTGTATGCATTAGTAGAATCAGTTATCGATACCTAACAACACCTTCACGGGTCGGACAGGGTTTTCTTAACATACTGTATAGGGACAAATAACACAGATTGAGCTAGCCCCAAAGTAAGTTCGAGACTTGTGTTATGGGATACTAACTCAACGATACTATATTTATAATAGATACATATATAGATAAACATCGAGATCCAGGCCAATAAGGAAAAAATCGTTTTTTCCATCATGACCTGGCTGATCGAACCCGAGGCCCCCACGTCGCAGGCAGGCCTGTTGACCGCTGCGCCACGGAGATCGTTTTATATTGTCGAAAGAATTTGCCAGAAGTTAAACTAGTAGTTTTCGAACCTCCCTGTTCAAGACCAGAAGATATTCACAACCATTATCATCATTATCTTAGTATTTAGTCCCGGTTGCATGCACGGCATTGGCGTTGACGCCCGGGGTCCGCCTTCCTACTCATGCTCCTTCATTTCGCGCGATCTTTATCATCCTCTGGTAAGAGATTGTTGGCACGCATGTCATCTGTTACAACATCAAGTCAGCATTTCTATGGTCTACCCCGTTTATTCCGGCCCAGAACACGATGTTGACAACCGTATTCTTTTAAAATTAAGCTAATAATATTATTCTCTCAGTGTTACGCCCGGCAAGTAGGGATTGCAATCCAGCGGCGTTTTCAATCCAGCGGAATTTTTGCTGGATTGACCTGAATCCAGCTGGATCCAGCGCGGATCCAGCAAAACGTGGAACGAAAATAAAAAGACGACATTTTTAAGATTTTTTTTTATTAATTTGTACTTCTTACGATAATCTTTGAAATCTTCCACTCATTTGGTGAAATCTTATATTAATTTGCTTTGGTTTTTTAATAATTTGAGATCAAAATAATCAACATAAAATTAAATAACAAACAGATCCTTATATTCATATAACATTTAAGATAATGTTTCTAAGTAAGCACTATCTTATTAATTACGCTTATGTTTAATGATAGGACGGCTAATCAGTAGCAATCAGTCTCACAAATTCTTTTAAAATTAACTTAATTAACATTTTTTTAAAAAAGGACCGTAACATTATTGTAGTGCTATTTTAATTTTCAATAGTATTTTTGTATCAAACAAAAAAGCTTTGAAATAAACTTCTCTCCGCTCGTTAATCCTTAATAATTAAGCAGTTTAAAGTCTGACGATAAGAGACTACTTCTTTTTTTGAATTCTCTGAAAGTAAGACCTTAGAAAACAAATTTTATCTATAGTCTTATCTCCCAACCTCAAAATGGCGGCAACTCAAAACTAAACAATAGAAATTGATACGTTTGCGAATCCGCATCGCTGGATCAAGATGTATGCTGGATCCAGCATGTTTAAAGAGGCGCTGGATCCAGCTGGATTGCTGTATGCTGGATCCAGCAATTGCAGTCCCTACCTGCCAGTCATCAAATATCTTTCTTCAAATAAGTCCACATAACAATTACTTCAATAATTTATTTTCAACATTTCCGCCCTAATATTATCGGTAACTCAATAAAATGCCAGGTGTTTATCATTAAAATATTTCAGTTGCAACGCTCCAACGATTCCAGTGAGCTTGAACGGGTCCCGTCCGACGCGTCGAAGATTATACACCAACGAGTATTTTCTATGTAATAAAATTGTTTGCAAATAGTGAAGACTTGGGTGAAAATGAGAAATCTTTACTGAAAAATGATGAAAAGACAAATTGGTAACTGAATGACACTGTCTGGAGGTATATGGCGGTGGCCTAATGGTAGATATTCAATAAATTGTTTTATGACTGAAATAAATGAAATTAAATATTAGCAGCGAGTTTGCTTTTTTCCCCTTTCTTTACTTTTTTTTCCTTACGGTGTTCTATAGGATGCATTTTGGCGAGTGTGCGAGGGAATTGCATGATTTAATTCCCCAATCTCCGTTCCACCACCGGACGACCCATCGTACGGCGACTTTCCACCCTTACGTTGTTAACACCACTACGACCCGGACGAAGCGTTTCGCCTTCTTCTTTATATCGCTTACATCGAGGGACTGGAACAATTTGCCAGCGGCGGTGTTTCTTCGGACTACAATTTGAGTGTCTTCAAGGCTAGACTGAAGAGGTTCTTAATAAACTAGTGTACTTTACCATCAACGATTGCGTCACTGTTAACCATCAGGCGGAAATGCGGTCAAGCGCTAGTTAATAATTTATAAAAAACAAAACGACTTTAAAGTCATCATCAACCTTTTTATCCCCCCACTGTTAGGCATAGGTCTCCTCTCATACAAAGAAGGATTGAGCGTAATTAATACGCTTGCTCAATGCGGGTTGGCGATTTCAGACTTATAAAGTCCAGGTTTCCTCAAGATGTTTTCCTTCACCTTCAGTCATTGGTGTCCAAGATATACTTAGAAAGTACATATAACTTTAGAAAAGTTACATTGGTACTTGCCTGATCTGGAATCGAACCCGCGCACTCACACTTGAGAGGCTGGTATTTTAACCACTAGATCACCACGACGTCAGGCACTGCTTTGTGTAAATCATTTCATTATCACAAACGGTGAAGAAAACATCGTCAGAAAACCGGCATGTTCCAGAAAACAAATCTTCAAAGACATGTGACATCCACCAATACGCACTTGGCCCGCGTAGTAGATTATGGCCCACTCAATCTAACCGAGAGGAGACCAGTGTCTCAGTGTCCATGGAGTTTCTTGCCCGTTCTTCTCCATAGAAATCTACGCTTTGGAACATGCAATTTAGCTTCACTTTTCTTGGACTGACCGACAATGACTATTCAAAAGCACCACCGGATGGTTAATTTGAAACAAACAATTTTGATTTGATTTGATTTGATTGGTGAGAACATTGCAGGCTGATTGTGTGTTATATTATGCAGGCATATGCATCACTTTTTTTAGTTGTATTAAGTGGCTGGGACTGGAACAATCTGCCGGCGGCGGTGTTTCCGTCGGACTACAATTTGAGTGTCTTCAAGGCTAGAGTGAATAGGCTCTTAATAAACTAGTGCGCTTTACCATCAACGATTGCGTCACTGCTTACCATCACGCGGGATTGCGGTCAAGCGCTGGTTTATAAATTAATAAAAAAAAATATATATTAAGTGACTTTAACACTGCCAATTGTGTAGATTTATTTTAAAAATCAATTTACGTGACGTGACTCTCTGGTCTGGCGTATGTATATCCTGGTTAAAGAGTTAGCATCGCCACACATCCTGGCAATTCTGCCAGCCTTTTGGACACTATTCCTGTCAACAGTCCTGCGGACGACTTACTTGGTGCCGTATCATGATTACATACGTCATAATATTTTCCTCGGTGATAGGCCATAAAATCGGCTGCCGGCAGAAATTACCACCCCCCAGACAAGGTCTTGCCGCCAAGCGACACGTCCGCGTCGTGTTCCGACATGATGTCTGGTGAAGCCATACGGAGGACGGGTCTGAGCAATTTTATTGCGATGTGTGCCGTTTACGATGCGCCAAATGTTGTGGTGTCGGGAGTTTGGTCTTGGAGAGTCTTCAGATTAATTTCCCTCTGGCGCAGCATCGTTGGTCATGTTGGTCTTGGGTTTAACATGGCATCACCTCGCTCAACTGCCGTCATCCTTTCTATTCCTAAGTTTTTTAAGTGTATAGGCTTAATAAACTAGTGCGCTTTACCATCAACGATTGCATCACTGCTTACCATCAGGCAGGATTGCAGTCTAGCACTAGTTTCATCATTCATCATCATCATCATTTCAGCCGAAAGACGTCCACTGCTGGACATAGGCCTCCCCCAAGGTTCTCCATGACGACCGGTTCTGCGCCTCCCGCATCCAGCGGTTTCCCGCGACCTTCACCAGGTCGTCGGTCCACCTTGTCGGGGGCCTACCCACGCTACGTCTTCCGGTGCGTGGTCGCCACTCGAGAACCTATCGGCCCCATCGGGCATCGGTCCTACGGGCAATGTTTCCAGCCCACTGCCACTTTAGTGTTGCAATTCTTCGGGCTATGTCGGTTACTCTCGTTCTTCTGCGGATCTCCTCATTCCTGATTCGATCGCGCAGTGAAACCCCAAGCATAGCCCTCTCCATTGCCCTTTGAGCGACTTTGAGCCTTCTTATAAGGCCCATTGTTAGCGACCACGTCTCAATTCCATAAGTCATCACTGGCAACACACACTGGTCGAAGACTTTTGTCTTGAGCACTACTTTATAATTATTAAAAAAAAAAACACCTAGCCTATAATGTTCCCACTCCTGAGACACAAGCCTCCTCTCGGCGAGAGGGAATGTGCCGTAATCTACCACGCGGGCCCAGTGCGTGTTGGTATGATTATTATGTTTCCTTTTTCATAATTGTACATTTTTTTTAATAATTATAAACTAGCGCTTGACTGCAATCCCGCCTGATGTTAAGCAGTGATGCAATCGTTGATGTTAAAGCGCGCTAGTTTATTAAACCCATTCACTTAAAAAACTTAGTCAATAGGAAGAAAGACGGCAGTTGAGCGAGGTGGTGCAATATTAAACCCAACAATACGACCAACGATGCTGCGCCCGAGGTAGATTGATGTGGAGATCCTCCACGATCAAACTCCCGACACTACAACACTTGGTGCATCGTACCCGGCACACATCGCAACACAACTGCTCAGACCCGTCCTCCATACGGCTTCACCAAACATCATGCCGGAACACGACGAATCGCTTGGCGGCAAGATTTTGTCTGGTGGGTGGTAACTTCTGCCGGCAGCCGATGTGGCCTACCACCGAGAAAAATTATTACTATTTTAAATATTTAGCTGTCTGTTTTTTCACGATTACTAAGTAAATATCTTCAACACTGATAGCTATGGGTTTATTTACCTAGATATAAATATCATCCATTGTTGGATAGCGTAGGTAACTATGCAAATGGGGTACTTTATCAAGAAAAATAACACAGCTTGACGAATGAGCTAGTTTCGTGTGACGGGAGGCATAATATGACGTAACTGATGTCCATGACTTATTTAAGAAACGAGGTCAGGGTAAACACAACGGAACGTACTAGTTATGATATATCATAGCCATGTTTATAACTAGTGACATCGTTGAAGTAAAACATTGTAAGGAAACCAGCGTGTCACTTACGTAAAACACTAGACTTCTTCTTGTTTCTTTATTTTTTGGCTTCGCACGGTTTGTGCATTTAGCCAATGTCAAGTAATTATAAATTATTCATGTAGAAAAAGACTGCAGCGTGACCAGTCTTACGTGTGAGGTTAGGGGCAAAGTCATGATGTGGCCACTATGCTGCGATATTTCACTGTTCTTTATAAACTATTTACTAAATGCACTTTTTACTACATAAATCACGCACTTTTATTTAGTAAACAACACTATAAATAATTTTAAAAGTCCAATGAAAAACGAGCGTGACTCTCAGCTAGACTTTCCCGCCAAAAACTAAACACTAGACTTTGCAATAACTATCACTTTGACTGTTTGACAACTTTTTTTTTTTAATAATTATAAACTAGTGCTTGAACTCAATCCTGCCTGATCATAAGCAGTGATCCAATCGTTGATGGTAAAGCGCGCTATTTTATTAAGCATCTTCACTTAAAAACTTGGTGAATAGGAAGGAAGAAAGCATTTGAGCGAGGTGATGTAATGCCAAACCTAACGCCATGACCAACGATGCTGCGCCAGAGGGAGATTGATGTGGAAACCCTCCATAACCAAACTCTCGACACAACAACATTTGATGCATCATACCCGGCACACATCGCAACACAACTACTCAGACCCGTCCTCTATACGGCTTCACCAGACATCATGATATCATCATTATAACTTCCGGTATATGGCCGTCACTCCAAAACCTAACTTGCCTAATGTGCCCTGCCCAAAGCCACTTAATTTTAGCGACTCGAAGAGCTATGTCGGCGACTATGCGAATGTTCTTCCGTCTGATTCGATTGTATACTTAGAGTCTTCGTATGAGGCCTTTTGTGAGCGACCATATTTCTTTTTTCATAATTTCGATATAAAAAAAAAACATATTTTTTACATTGATACGTTAAGAAGTAGAATTAACTATTTATTAAGAAATGTGACAAGTTCAAAGCCTTCGCATTGCCTACGTACCAATAAACACAATTTTATTATGCGGTCTCTTTTTAACGCAATATCGAGTATTTTAAATCGGTTCCTTTTGAAATTTTTTCAAGTGTGAAATTCGCTTTCATCCCATTTACTTTCGACGTAATGAAATTTTCGATGCAGATCGTTCAAGGGGACTGATACGGCTTTTATTAAAAAATGTATTAATCATGTTAATTTATGCAATTAATTTTTAAGCTTTATTCCGATTGATAATTGATTAGATATATAAATGGTATATTCAATTAAAAAACAAAGTTTTAGTTGAAATTTGGAGTTATTAAACATATCCGATTTTTTTACCTATATTTTTTATCTACATTAAAAAAATATAAGGTGATATAAAATTTAAAGACTTTAGAAGTATATAATTTATAACTAAAAAATAAAATGTAACATTAACACCCCTTTCACCACACCCAGATTTTATTTACTCAAAGCCAATCGATTCAGTAGAAGTGTATCGTTTCCTTGGTCTCCCTATCTTGCACCGTATATCCTGCCATTTGCACATATGAGAACCTAATGGCTGCAACAGCGAATGCTATTCGCAATGTTGAATTTTGGGCCAAATAAATAATAAATGGTAAAAAAACATATTTATTGCATTGACCCGCTAAGAAATAGAAGTACCTATTTATTCAACGCCGATCGATTCTGTAAAAATCTCACAGTGACAATTTAGGTGAAGTGAATATAGAGTCTTCTCTTTATGAAAGGAGACCTGTGCCCAGCAGTGGGACGATAAAAAAAGGTTGATGATGAAGATGTTGATTAATATAGAGTAAGATAATAATTATATATGCCACCCACCAGACAAAGCCTTGCCGTCAAGCGATTTGTCGTGTTCCGGCATGATGTCTGGTGAAGCCGTACGGAGGACGGGTCTGAGCAGTTGTGTTGCGATGTGTGCCGGGTACGATGCGCCTAATGTTGTTGTGTTGGGAGTTTGGTCGTGGAGGGTCTTCAGATCAGTCTCCCTTTGGCGCAGCATCGTTGGTCGTGTTGTTGGGTTTAACATTGCATCACCTCACTCAACTGCCGTCTTCCTTCCTATTCGCTCAGTTTTTCTGAGTGAATAGGCTCTTAATAAACTAGCGCGCTTTACCATCAGGCGGGATTACGGTCAAGCGCTAGTTTATAATCATTAAAAAACAAAAAGATATCAAGAGCAGAAATTCCTGGCAATCAAAAATCAAAATCAAGTAATTTTTTCAAATTAGGCTGAAAATCAGAACTTTTTGAACGTCAATATTACACAGTACAGTCCCCTAAAACGCCCGCCCTTCGCCACTTCCTAGTGCTTTCACTGGCGCAACAAACTCCCCAGCAGCACAGCTGTCTCTTCATTTAAATAAATGCATGACTTTTTACAATACTATGTATAGAAAACACAACAACAATGAAATTATTTACTATATGCCAGCTAGCTACACCAAAATACCAGCAAAACAAAAAAATAAAACAAAATATATGTAGTTAACTATAACTATATTTTGTTTTATTTTTGGGCTTATGTCCCAGGTATAAAAAGCGTGACAGCTCACATATTTATGCATTTACTAGTAAGCTAATTCTGTAGAAAGAACACAAACATTGTCTTGAGTTAATCAGAGGCGTTTACTGAATAATATGCTTTTGATGTTAATAGTAGCCAATAGTTGGAATTACAGCTCATTTTACCGAGTTTCCACGGTAATATAGATGCAGAATTCCACTGCTGGCGGTCATTGTAAGGACTCGTTGAATACGGGCAATCAAAACAAAATTCTCGCCATATTAAAAATATCTTTTATTATTTTTCTGTAGGTACCTATCGAGTATCAAACCGCCTAAAGCTAGATTCATTTATTAAAAGCAGGGGTGACCAACGCTCGTACCACCCCTGCCGAGTAATCTTACAATGTCTCGGGGCAATCGATTTCCTTTGTAGATTGAAATGGTAAACAAAAATATTGGCAATTTTTGTCATTTCTTATATTATGAGAACTTCCTTCACTTTTATGTTGCGGATATTAACAGACTTTTTGAAGTTATGAATTTATATGGAGTTCTTCTTTTGAATTTTGAAAGACAACGCATAGAGAAGTCAAGGACGTGATTAGAATTATTGATGGATATTAAATATTGAGCTACGTACAATATGTAACAAAACCCTTTTTTAAATTATACTTACCTACCTACGTTTCAAGAATCGACATACGGACGTCATAAAGTAGGCCATTTATAAAAATCGTTCAACATAAATTAATATTTAATTACTAATATTTATAATCATTAACTGATTTCTTGCCTCTGCAGTTCTGCATGAAAAAACTAGTCAGAAGTAGAACGTTCCCGCTAATCTCTTTAACTTATATCAGGAGAAGATTTTGATTTGTTGTTCCTTGATTTTAATAGTTATTTGATTTTAACACCTCGACTAGACAACGATAACTTTTTTTTAATTGAATATTTATACCAAAAAAGGCTTAGCATGTATTGCATGGCCAATATTTACATAATTTAAAAAGTTAAAAATATTATTATGTACAAGTCTATAAAAGAGGAATGGAAATAAATAGAGGGTATCAAATTCATCTGCGTAGCTGTCAACAGGAAACGTGCCCAAAAGGCTGGTAGCATTGCCACGCTGTAGACACACGTTGCATCCCACACCAAAGGCCTACCGACCTTCCAAGGCATTTCAGTAATTGGGATGTTTCCTGGGTAAAATAAAATTGATTCTATTTAGTCCTTCATTGAGATTATAGAAAAATATTGGATACGTATATTTTGTTTTATCAAATCAATAAAAATTTACAAATATAAAAGGCATCAAAGATTAGGAGTGGTGGTTGGTGACGTTACTGCTCGCTAAAAAGTGTAGCGTGCAGTGACGTGACACGAGTTTTCAATGCACTGTGTCGTCTTAATTTTTTGTTTATATGAAAAAATATATGTCGGCGTTGAGTGCCGTCTGATATCGATATAGTTTTAAGTTATCCGATTAATCGATTTTCTAATTTCTGAACGAAATGTAATGTAATCGAGTAGTGATTCCTAAACGTAACACCCGTGATCCCTGAGTTTGTTTCGGCTATTTCTTCTCAGAGGTAGTCAGTTAGGAAATGCCGGCTTCATCTAGTTAAAAAAAAATATATGACGTGTAAAAGTGATCGGTGATCCTACTTGCTTAATAAACGATTTCATTTCATTTCATTTCACACTGGCACAAAAGAAGAGATAATGGGGACTGGTGACAGCTGGTCAAAGGTTAATTTTGGATGTGCGATTCGTGTCAAGTGGAACGTTATTTCTTAGGAAAATTATTGTAAATTGGAGTGATCAAACTGTGAAGGATCCATTGTAATGGATCCTTCGATATATAAAGACGGAGCATCCCTAGATGATGCTTTTGTGTCGCTAACTTCTGATGATGGTCATGTGCCGTTAGATAAAATACGCGTCTAGTATTTTTTAGAAATCTGACTGACGGACTAATTAGTTTTTTTAGTCAACTACTCTATTTCGTCTGGTCTCTTCCCATCGTCGCGTGTCACGCCGGCGGTGACATGAGCACGGCGGATGATATTATTAATACTGACGTGCCATGCTATCCGGCCTGCGCTTTTACTGCAGGATAAGTCATGGCATCCGAAGCAGTAAACACCTTCACCGCATTGGCAGCGATGCGGAGCCACTCAAGGGGCGCCCAAATTTTTAATTATAATTTCATTAATGATGTGTTTGCAGGTAAATCTATATGTCCCTGAAAAGAACATCATTACATCCTAAAAGTGCACACTTATGCATATGTTTTTAAATTAGCATCACTTTTAATCACAATGCGAAGGATTTTAAAGGAAATTCCCAATCTGTTGCTTCATAAGTTAGAAAAATTCGTCTACTTGTCGATGAAAATAACGGAATGAATATTGTTGAATTACAAAAAATCACAAAAGAAAGATAAATAATAATATTTTGCGTGTGTGAGTTTATATGTTTGTAAACGTACCGACAATATAAGAGAAATTCCTAGTGTGGGAAAATTTTATTAAATGTATATACTTTCAATGACATGATTGCCATTACAATAGCAAAATTTTAATTAATGTCTTCTCCGCCAAAGCCACTAACAGAGTTGAAATAGAATTAAAAGGTTATCAATATTAATTTTCCTTCGCTAAGGTATACAATTTGTAAAGAAATCCCTGTCCGATCCGTGAAGGTATTCTTAGGTATAACTGATTCTACTAAGGCCTACAAAGCCGGGCTAAACTTAAAAAAAATACCCCCTAAAAATAAATACTATTTCGCAAAAGGAGGTAACTTAAATGGCAATATGTGCGCGGGCGACTGGGAGCCGGGCACGTAGCATGCAGTGCATCGCTCATAATAATACCTTCAAAAATGGGGTAGCCACTTTTTAAAAATTTACCAAATTTTGCGGAAGTTGGAATTAATCCCGGATTATGATTATGTAAAATTTTATATTATATTTGGTCAAGTATTTACCTAACCTTTATTATCCTTACGGGTTGGACGAGGTTTTCTTTACTTATTGTATATTCCACTTTCACAACTTCTTATAAAAGCGGATACTGCTTACAAGAAACAATTCACCTGTTTTTGTAAATCTAAATTTAGGCATTACGGAAGGCAACAAAAAAAAAACACAACCGCACCAAATAATTAAAAAGTCAACCCAAATCCCAAATAAGGAAAACAATATGTCCTAAATTACAATGTAGTACATCCAATTATGGTAGCAACAAATAAGGAGGTGGAATGAGAGACAATCCCCGGACTAAACAGCGGAACCAATTTCGAGCTCATCCGTGTTTGTCAAAGTGCTTCCTTCGCGGCTACCAAGGATTTACGAAGGAAATAAGTTTATGTTAAGTAGATTTGTGAATGTTTTCGGCTACAAGGAAAGAAAGAAAAGGCATTTATTCCGACTCATTCAGGGAGATCACATAAACTAATTATAGTCAAGAATAAAAAAAATATATATAAAAAAGTAGGTAGTACAAATAAACACGACAAAATCAAAAGTCATTCATTCAAATTAGGCTAAGAATCAACGTTACAAAAGACAAAATCCAAAACGCCCACCACTCACCTTTCACCACTTTCTAGTGCTTTCTACAAACTTCCTAGCATAGCACAGATAAAATAGAATAGAACAAAATGTCTGACAGAGGACCAAAAGGCCCCTATCCATCAAGCTGAGATAGGAACCTTGATATTTAAAAAATAAATATTCATAGCGCTGGTATTTTGATAGGGCCCGCTTTTATGTTCATGTAGTGGACGGATATGCTAGTAGTGGAATTGGGACTAATGGTGTGGTGCTTTTTTTTTTTGGGACAAAACCCGCCACACTTTTCCCAACCACTGCAACTCCTGAAAGCCAGAATCAACAGTGGCGACCGCCAGAAAAACGCCGAGCAATGAAGCTCGACGAGTCCCGGAGAAACGATTCAACTGTCTTGGTGTGGTGCTGTGGTATCAACAACCACTTTACTTGGTGTATTTGAAGTTGTCAACATAGCTCTCAAAAACGGCGAAGGAAAACATCGTGAGAAACCCAGCTCATCACTCTACCGTATTCTAGAATCATAAAAAATCGAAGACGTGACATTTTTTTTTTATTATAATTATATAAACTATTGCTTGACGGCAATCTCGCCTAATGGTAAACTTGACACTTAAATTGTAGTCAGACAGAAACACCGCCGCGGACAAATTATGCCAGTCCCTCATTGTTTGTGACATTTATCAATCCGTAGTGGACTCGTGTGATGGCTCTTCCTTTCACAAGAAAAGATCTGTATCTCAGCAGTGGGAAGAATTTAGACTATGCCTTGGTGTAGAATTTGGAAATAATGTTAATGATTAACTTACTAAGTGAGTTTGATTGGTTTAAGTCACGGTGGAGTGTAGATCCATAGGGGAGGCCTATGTACGCCAATGGATGTCTTGTGACTGAAATGGTGATCATCATAAAGTGTCACTCGGCCCTTTAAAGTCAGTTACTGGGTAACATGATCACCTCTTGAAGTATGCCCGCTTCCAACAGTAACGACTGAGGAAGATAGGTATGTGAATTAATCTTCCATGATTGTCATGCTTTTCGAGACACAGAGGGGTCTTGATATGTATTGGATGGTTACCCATCCTCTAACTGACTGCGACAAACCTAACTAACTATTGTGTGACTGTTATTCCACGAACTCCTCAGCACATATCCATTCAAAACAATTACCTAAATATGATTCACAAGTTTCTATGTTGTTTCTTTTTAGGGTTCCGTAGCCAAATGGCCAAAAACGGAACCCTTATAGATTCGTCATGTCTGTCCGTCCGTATGTCCCAGCCATTTTTTTCCGAAACTATAAGAGCTATACTGTTGATTTTGATGCAAAAATAAAAAAATAATATTAAATATTTGGGGGAAACTCTAAATTTTTTTTGTTCATCAAATACACACGTGTGGGGTATCTCTGGATAGGTCTTTAAAAATGATATTGAGGTTTCTAAAACATTTTTTTTCTAAACCGAGAATAGTTTGCGTGACAGACGCTTCCAAAGTGGAAAAAAGTTGGTCACGTCCCCGCCCCCCCCCCCCCCCGTCTCTAACTTCTCTAAAAAATTTAAAAAAAACTTATGATGTACATTACTATAAAAACTACTAACGAAAATTGTTTTGATCGAGATCTAGTACGTAGTTTTTTTTAATACCTCGTAAATCGTAAACCGCTTATTACCGCGTAATTTTTCATACAAATAACTGAAATCCTTTAATTTCATAAATCAATGGCCGGTTTTTCTAACTCCAGGAGGAATCCACTATCGAAAAACCATTAGAACTCCAATCGAGATTGCTTAGTAACCCCTAAAACTAAGGTACGGGAAGACGTCACCCAACGCAAAGCTCTTTGAAACTAAAAACCGGAAATTGCGTCGCGTCGCGTTGTCTTCCTCCAATGCCTAGACGCTGAACGTCTTCATTAGTGGCATAAATTAAAACGCTTTGCGACGATAACGGAAGGGAATATTTCGTACGGTTATTGCTTTGAAAATATTCATTGCGGTGAAGTAGTTGTTGCGTCTTGTTCATAGGGTGTCTGTTCTTTGTGTTTTGTACCATAATTATTCTGTAGCCGCATGCGCCTTACGCTGATAGCAGTGGTGGTTTTAATGGTATCTGCCACGACTTACAAATTGTACATCGTAAGTTCAAACCTCATTAGGCGCTTTATGTAAATTATTTTATCACCGAAGTCGTGATGGCCTAGTGGTTAAAACACCAGCCTCTCAAGTATGAGTGCGCGGGTTCGACTCCAGGTCAGGCAATTACCAATGTAACTTTTCTAAAGTTGTATGTACTTTCTAAGTAAATCTTGGACACCAATGACTGAAGGTGAAGAAAAACATCTTGAGGAAACCTGGACTTCAAGTCTGAAATCGCCAACCCGCATTGAGCAAGCGTGGTGATTACGCTCAATCCTTCTCTGTATGAGAGGAGACTTGTGCCCAGCAGTGGGACGATAAAAAAAGGTTGATGATGATTTTATCACCACAACTCACAAAAAGGTGAAAGAAAACATCGTGAAGAAACTGGAACAAAAAATATAGAGGCGAGAACTTCGAAGATATGTGACATACCAAACTGTACTGGGCCCGCGTGGTAGTTCATGGTCCACTCGTTCTCTCGGAGAAAAGGCCTGAGTCCCAGAAGTGGGAACATTATCGGCTGACTATGTCAGCGCCTTGCTTTGTGTAAATAATATCATCAGCATAAGAATGATTACATGTAATAACCAATATAACACTAATAATGTTCAAGTACTTGAAAAAAAATATCAGTGACCATCACAAAATTCGACAGGATCGATGTCTAATGGAAAAAGTGTCTAAAAAACTGGCGGCGTCGCTATGTTAGATGGTAATACTGATTCATTGACCTGAAAATAGGCCAGCCCTCTGGTCACTTAAGGATTCGACTAAATGCTTGACGATATTCCGTAAGTACCCGATGAGCACTTGCAGCCACCATGGCCACACATAGATAAAAGACATTTTATCTCTGTTATATTCTGTTGATAACTACAAAAATATTTTACTTTGTGTAAATTATTTCATCACCACAGTTCTCAAAATGGTGAAGAAAGTAAGTACTCAATGAGCACTTGGACCCACCATGGCTATACATAGATAAAAGACATTTTATCTCTGTTGTATTCTGTTGATAACTACATAAATATTTTACTTTGTGTAAATTATTTCATCACCACAGTTCTCAAAATGGTGAAGGAAGTAAGTAATCGATGTGCACTTGGACCCACCATGGCTATACAAAGATAAAAGATATTTTATCTCTGTTATATTCTGTTGATAACTACATAAATATTTTACTTTGTGTAAATTATTTCATCACCACAGTTCTCAAAATGGTGAAGGAAGTAAGTACTCGATGTGCACTTGGACCCACCATGGCTATACATAGATAAAAGATATTTTATCTCTGTTGTATTCTGTTGATAACTACATAAATATTTTACTTTTTTTAAATTATTTCATCACCACAGTTCTCAAAATGGTGAAGGAAGTAAGTACTCGATATGCACTTGGACCCACCATGGCTATACATAGATAAAAGATATTTTATCTCTGTTATATTCTGTTGATAACTACATAAATATTTTACTTTGTTTAAATTATTTCATCACCACAGTTCTCAAAATGGTGAAGGAAGTATGTACTCGATGAGCACTTGGACCGACCATGGCTATACATAGATAAAAGACATTTTATCTCTGTTGTATTCTGTTAATATCTACACACGTAGACTAATACTGTAACGCATCTAGACTAGATTCTTTAACTTACCACTCGACTCAAGCACTGTACCGACGACAGGCAGGTCAAGTTACCAGAAACTGTAAAATATTTCCAATCAATCTTGACCGTCATTGTTTAGGGATAATGCTGTATACGACCGAGGGTCGACTTGGAGAGGATCGTCAAATGATACTACTGAACTATTGTACCAACCCGTATAATATTAATTTAGTTACAGTAAATCACAATAGAGGCGCGGCTCTCACTCTTACAAAAATAAAAAGCCAAACCTCTTATATTTTTGCTTGTAACGAAACCATAGCGCGATCTAAATCGACGCCAACGCCATCTAGAGAGGTAATCGGTACTAAATTCCGAACCAATACTAATTTAATAGGCGATCGCACTAGGGCTTCGCTACTTGCTTGGACAATGCTGATTATTTGATGTGCTGTCGTCGGTACATTAACAACTTGTCGTTATAAACACGTAAATACAAGAAAACACCTATTCAAAAATGAAAACACGAAGGAAAATAAACGTAACCTCTCTAAAAACTCCACTTACAACAATTAACATACGGCCACGAACAAAATGAAAAGAAAGAAAAACGCTAGTTTCAACAATTTTTTCAAGCAAAGTGCAATATTCCGACTATTCTTAAAACAAACAGCAAGCGCGGAATGGAATTAAAATTTCCATCAGAATTGTTTGTGTAGGCTAGACAGGAGACGGCGAGGGAAATATGACGTCACATCGTAGCGGTACGTCTATGTCAGTGATGGTATAAGAAGGTAGGGTGTTGCTGTTTGTTGAAGAAAGTTCAAAGTGTTTATTACCGCCTAACATAAGAATCTAGATACAATTTCGTTTCTCGGTGGTAGGCCATAATATCGGCCGCCGGCAGAAGTTACCACCCACCAGACAAAGTCTTGCCGCCAAGCGATTTGTCGTGTTCCGGCATGATGTCTGGTGAAGCCGTACGGAGGACGGGTCTGAGCAGTTGTGTTGCGATGTGTGCCGGGTACGATGCACCAAATGTTGTTGTCTTGGAAGTTTGGTCGTGGAGGATCTTCAGATCACCCTTTGGCGCAGCATCGTTGGTCGTGTTGTTGGGTTTAACATTGCATCACCTCGCTCAACTGCCGTTTTCCTTCCTATTCGCTCAGTTTTTCTGAATGAATAGGCTCTTAATAAACTAGCGTGCTTTACCATCAACGATCACATCACGGCTTACCATCAGGCGGGATTCCGGTCAAGCGCTAGTTTATAATTATTAAAAAAAAATACACTACACAACCACAGGACACAAATTTGAATTCTCCTATTTATTAGTTGAAGAGTACTAATACATATATTCCCTTGCTGTAGAAAAATCTATCAGCACTATGCCCATTTCAGACGTATCGTCCTAAATCAGAAAGTTCTCAAGAGGAAAGTCTTCGACCAGTGTATGTTGCCAGTGATGACTTACGGAACTGAGGCGTGGCCGCTCACAATGGGCCTCACACGAAGGCTCAGAGTCACACCAAGGGCGAGTGAGTCCCCGACAAGGTGGACCGATAACCTGGTGAAGGTCGCGATAAACCGCGGGAGATGCAAGACCGGTCGTCGTGGAGATCATTGGGGGAGACCAACGTCCAGCAGTGGACGTCTTTCAGCTGAAATGATGATGAGCTGCACGAACACGTGCTCAACCAATCAGAAGACAACGATTTCTCCAAAGCATAATAGTCCCTATTATCAAACTCTATTTCTGTTCCAAATAATATCAGTTACGTATCTTTCCAAGGAACACCGTTTTATCAATCAAGGTTAATTGACTGATTTATCGAAAGGTTACACCCAACCCACTTCCCGACACGCAATATTAGCGCAATAGATTTGCCACGAATAATGGAGCTTGAGGGGCTCAAATAATAACATCCGCCCGATCATCCATGTTAGGCAACGCTTGCAAGGTTGTGCCGAGGATGGGTGACTGTGTATTACATATCAAGACCGCTACATTAAGCAGTTGGTCCTGGCTGTCAATTCCTAGATATTTAATAATCGTTACGACTAGTCAGAAACCTTTATAATATGATAACCAGTCTTGTAATGCGTCGTTTTGTTATCAAATAATTTGGGCTGTGGAATTCTTCCACAGTCTTGTAAAATACTATAATACAGCTGCCTTCAGCTAGCCTAGAAGCCACTTCTAATACAAACGTTAGGCAGGTGATGAGATCGGCTATAAAATATCCGTCACGAAACAAATCGTCCAGTTTTCTAAGAAAAAAAAAAAAACTCCAAGACCCGTCAAAGTTTTAATGAAATTAGTTCTCAAGTTAGAAAATAGCACAGTTTTATAACTTGCAGTAAGACCACCTTATAAGTTGGTGACGCCAGCAAACTACTGTTCATAAGGATGAATTTTGCATTTTCTAGTCTTCGTTTTCATCTGCTAAGTTTTCTGGGAGAAAGAATTGTGTTGAGCAATTTTGAACTTAATGTTTGCTAGTCTGACAAATGTTTGCGTAAAGCATTGAGACTTTAGCATTTTTAATTCTCATAAGATGTCTGAGAGTGAGATTGTATGGTAAAAAATACTACCGACGCGCCGTATTTAAATAGGTTTTGTACGTTAGGGACTTTTCTTTTTTATACATTTCTTGCTATTTTATGAACTTGAGAATGTTGGCATTGTATACTCTAGTTCTGCGGCCTATAGAGGTCCACTACTGGACAAAGACCTCCCCAAGGCTCTCCACAATGACCGGTCTTGTGCTGCCCGCATCTATCAGCTTCCTGCGACTTTCACCAGGTCATCGGTCAACCTTGTTGGGGGTCTCCCTATGCTAGGTCTTCCGGTACGTGGCCGTCTTCTCCAAAACCTTACTGATTCATAGGCCATCGGTTTTCAGAGCAATGTAACCCGCCCACTGTTACCTAATTTTAGCGACTCGAAGAGCTTTATCGATGATTTTGGTTCTTCTGCTGATCTCCTCGTTTCTGATTCGATCACGCAGAGAAACTCCGAGCAGAGCCCTTTGTATGACCCTGAGCCTTCCTATGAGGCCTATTGTGAGCGACCATATTTCATATAGACACTTAAAAAACTCAAATAGTTGACGATTTTATTGTCTATCTTGTTATGAACTTAGTATTCATTTCGATCTACAATATCCTGTCATACCTAATAACAGTATAATTTGAAATAAATATTAATACCAATTATAATACTAATACAGTATTTATAAAGATTTACAGTACATTTTCTTGCTAGCTCTTCACCATATGAAATGGCCAATTGTAAGCGAGCAAGCTTCAGACATTTTAATTCTCCACTAACTACTAACAGTTACAATGCTGTCATCGATTGGCGTTCATTATTTAGATTTGCTTTTATTTTGCTACTGGTTCTTAGAACTGTACAATGTAGAATCTGACCCATATTCTAATAAATCTATATCACCAATGATATCGTCCGAAAAGGGTCGCATCGTTGTTAAATATAACATAACATTATCAAGCGTATCATGTTCCCACAACTGGAACATACGCCTCCCTCAGGGAGCGGGCCATAATTACCCACCATGCAGGCCCAGTGCGGATAGGTAGATGCTGCATGTCTTTGATTTTTTTGTTCTAAGACTCATCACAATGTTTTGCTTTACCGTTTTGAGCGCAGAAGTCATAAAACAATTGAGTTGCCTCACTATCAATTAAGTATCTCCTCAAACCAGACTTAAACTCAACAAAAATACCACCCAAAAATCGTGCCAAATTAACAGAATCCCAGGAAAGTGCCGAAAAGAGACAATCGTGCAGTTACAGCGCTATCTGAAACATCGCAATTTGCGTAAACAGCTCTCTCATGCTGTAACCAACGTTTTGCCAATTACTTCCAACGTTTGGGCCCAAAATATATAGGTATAATATTGTTGTAATGTCTGTTAAGGTACAGTGAGACAATCGAAGCCTTGGTTTGAGGTTAAAAAAATGTCTAACTGCTCAGAGATAGCCTTTACCTGCAGGTAAGGCCTAATTGTGTAACACACTATTATTCAATCAATTTGATTCATTTTGAAGCATACCGCTAATCCATTGCTCCATATGTTTAAATAATGTGTGTGCTTAACAACGTAAATAGCGCAATGGATGTTGTTGAACTGTTAAAATAAAACCCATTGCTGCTGGTAGTTTGTGTCGTGATTACCCTGCAGAAGTGGTCATCGTATTGTATTTGAACAGTTTCTGGATCATCAGCATTGTACTGAAATACAGCAGTAAGTCCTGAATGTTGTACGACTGCGACTCTTCAGAAAGCCAATTCTCGTAACTTAAAACATCAAATTCTTGTCACAGTCTCATTACAGCGACAAACAGATGGCAAAAAGTTGTGAAAATATTTTTTTTTTAATTTTTAATATATTTTTAAATTTAAAAAAAATTTACAGACTGAGACTGACAGAAAGATTTATTAAAAACACTTATTTTTAATATTTGTATATTTGTTATACTATTTTTAGTATTATTTATACTGTTTTGATTGTAGCTAAGTTTTAAATGATATTACGCTTTGTTTCTGAACTACTATTGAGGAATTCCAAATAGAATAATTGGTCAAACACATATTTGCGCAGTAAGAGTTTCGTACCATCCCTGCTTAATATTATAAATGCGAAAGAAACTCTGTCTGTCTGTCTATCTGTTACGCTTTCACGTCTAAACCACTAATTTTATTGAAATTTGGTACAAAGATAGAGTTAACCTTGAGAAATAACATAGGATAGTTTTGATTCCGGACTATTCAAGAGTTCTCTTGGAGACGCTATATAACCGAACTCCATGCGGGCGAAGCCGCGGGCGGAAAGCTAGTTATCTATAAAACCTGAAACTGTAACAATAAAAACTTATTAATACTGTTTCTTTGAACTCAGAACCTCATACTCAAGCAACTAGAGTTTGCGATCGCTAGACCAATGAGACGACAACAACAAAATTTACATTATTCACAAAACATACTCAAAATAAAGCTCGCATTTTCCTGTAAACTGATTCTTATCGTTCAAGAATCTCATTAGTTCACAAAACCGTGAAATAATAAAAAAGATTCCGTTCATAAAAACGTTAAATCAACAAGAACAAAACTACATTAGCATACATTACGTTGAGAATGCAGAGTTGTCGAGAACAATGGAGTCTCTGAAGTAATTTTCTGTTCTTTTAATACTGCGTTTTAAATGTATTCAAAGTAAAATTACTCGGGGAAACAGCTAAGAACTACTTTTTAGAAAATTTCACTTATTAAGTTTTTTAATTCACATTGTAATTGCGTTAGTTTTCCATTTATTTTTACTCGTAAACGAAACTTCGATCCTTTAAATACTACATTGATACTTTCTTTTTTGCTGCCTGATTTTCATAACACAGAATAAAATAGTTATCATCCACCTACCATTGCCGTCCATTCATTCCCAATGAATGAATGGATAGGCTGATGAATTGATGATGCAATCTGATTGTCAAAATGTTCTAAATGTTGGCTGTATACACCGTTCTTCAGCTCAAATCTCAAGTATGTTCACATTCTTCATTATATGCACGTGTAGCATCTACGACGCGCGTAAATACGTATTTTTTTTTTAACTAACTAATAATTTTTTTTATGTGGATATAGAATCTGCATAGAATACTTTTTTTTTCTATAGATGCCCAATTTGTGTTTTCGTGTTCGCATGTTATATTATTTTTGCTTTCGATGCCCAATTGAAATGAATAAAGTCTCAAAACACAAAGTGAATATCACGCGCGAGGATTTTTAATTTTAATATTGCACTTCAATTAAGCAAAATTTTATTCTTCAATTCTAGTGAATTTATTAATAGAATAATAATATTTTTTTATTATTATTCTATTAATAAATTCACGTAAATATCTCATACATTAGTAGATCGATTTTGTAAAAATTTCACCGTTAAAATTCAGATAGAGTGAAGAATACTGTCAATCCCTACTTAGTATTAGTTGGAATGACAGCTCACTTCACTAAATTTTCACGGTTAGGTCATTAACCCGTAACTCTTCAGTATATACATATATTCAAATAGGACATAGCTTACATTGTTAGAATTCCAATAACCGATACATATATTGGAATTCTGCGAACATGAATATTACGTTTACACAGTCTTAATATAGCTGATAATCGGTATTACGCTTTTGAATAATGATGTAAGTCATAGCCAAAAATATACATGTTTTTGATATCGATATCAGCACATACATTTTAAAGGTATTTTTTAAAACGGTGTTTTTTAAAAATAAAAACATTTGGAGTACTGGCTAGAGTGAAGCTCAGAACGAAAATAAAAGATGGCAGCTGCAAGGACACATGCACACACACCAATAATCTGCAATCATTGACTCGTACAGGGATAGTTCCAGGTACACAAGTTCCTTGTACAATATTTAATATTACATAATATATTATAAAAAACTCGCAGAAAAAAGGCTGTTTCTTTGTTATTACTAGCTACTCGCCGATTACTCACATGAATTTCAATCCCGTAAGTAAATCAGGATAAAAGTTTCCTAAGAGTTAATCTCGATTATAAACGACTGTGTGCTAAATTTCATCGAAATCTGTTTAGTAGTTTTAATCGGAGAGAGTAACAAATATGCTTTCATCCATACAACACCTTCTTGCTTATAACATTTGTAGGATTTTTTCGTTCAGCGGCTATCGCATTATACACTCTGTAAAAAGTTAATGTCTCTACCTTCATATTTTAGAATAGAATACTCTTTATATGTACGTATTACGGCGCATGATAGCCGTTGTTGTTAGACATATAGATAAGCCTTAATATATCACTCAAATACATACATGGAAAATGGTAGGAAAATGTTTTAATGAGTACAAAAAAAAACAAACTTTGTACAAAGGACCAAGAAGTAACCATCCAACAGGCAGTCTTGCCGTCAACCGATTCATCGTGTTCCGGCATGATGTCTATCCGTATGGAGGACGGGTCTGAGCAGTTGTGTTGCGATGTGTGCCGGGTACGATGCGCCAAATGTTCTTGTGTCGGGAGTTTGGTCGTGGTGGGTTTCCAGATCAATATCCCACTAGCGCAACATCGTTGGTCGTGTTGTTGGGTTTAACATTGCATCACCTCGCTCAACTGCCGTCATCCTTCCTATTAACTCAGTTTTTGTTTTTGAGTGAAGAGGCTTAATAAACTAGCACGCTTTCCCATCAAAGATTGCATCACTGCTTACCATCAGGCGGGATTGCGGTCAAGCACTAGTTTATAATTATTAAAAAAAATACCTTAATTTAATTCAGGGTGCTTATTCCACGAGCAGTCAATCAAGAAAGTCGTTCCTTTCGCATTACATCAAACTTGCCGCCTAAAAGATTTTTTATAAAACAAGTGTACAAATTTTTATATTACGTGAAACTAATTCTAGAAAAAATAAACGAATTTATAATACTAAAACACAAACATATAAGTTTAACCGGACACTAGAACAATCTAAATACATCAAAATAACCGGAAACTCAACCGAAAATACAAGTTAATTCAATAAGTATCAACGAAGTCAAATCAAGTACATAATATATTTTAAACATGCTTAAAATTAAAGGAGCCCATATTTACATCATATAATTCTTGTCTATGTATGTTTTGGTTCAATAAACTTTTTATTTCTTTATATACATATTAATTTACATTTTTAAATATCTATATAAAAAATACATAAAAAAACATTTAAAAAATATAAAAAAGAAAAAGTTACTGGTCGTTAGGGCTCCAGAGACAGACAGGCGACAGAGACCCCTTACGATGCGGGCCGTTTTAATGAGTACTGCCTTTTGAAACAGGCTCTTGATCTAAACGCCTAACAAGAGCCTTGATAGATTTTGGTCGAAGCTCTTGGCTATCAGATCCAAAAGATACAGCTGTTTGACTCGGACAGAGGACCCTTAGTAAAAAGCTCCCGTTAGGACTCTGTGTATATGAATTCCTTAAAAAACAAGTTAAAAACTGATCAAATATTAAACAGCCACTGCAGGATAACCATATATGATCATACTATTCCATGATCCACATAAATGAAAGAGACAGCGAATAATAAAATTACTTCTATTTTCTTAACGTCGGGAACTTTATGCTAGATTTGTTTGAGCAAGTCCATGAATTGTTATTAAAATTCGTAAAGACGCTGCTGAAGTTTTTATGCTAAAAGGATTGGATGTAAAAAGGTTACAATAGTGCTCGTTTTGCGAAGTCTAGGATCTGTTATGAGAGTATTTAATAAGGAAATGGGAACAATGTAGATAGATTAACTGGGTGCTTGCATGCGGGATTTTTGGGCAAACACTCGATCAGTTTGAGAGCATTTGAAATGAAACCATCTAATTTACGCCTCCGTGGCGTTGCGCATGGAGATACGAGTTCAATCCCCGCTCAGTGCAAATGTTTGTATGTATGAATATGAATAATGGCACTGGTCTGGTCGATCAGAAAGCACGTTAAGCTGTTGGTCCCGGTTGATTTACGAACATCTAATGGCAGTCGTTACGGGTTGCTGGAACCCTCAAAAGTCCAACAATTGGTCTAACTGCAATGCTTCGATATTGCCTTCGGGTTGTGGAGGTCAGACGGCAGTCACTTCACGGATAATATCGAAATTTTGCCGAAATCAGCAGTTAGACTGGCAAAAGCGGACCCCAGGCTCCAATGCTGTAAAAGCTTCGGATGCGACTGGGATTAACGCTGAGATGATGATGATGACTTTTCGGAAAGATGTGTTGTCATGTTGACCAGTAGTGAGATTTTGACCAAATATTTATTTATTTTATTTTATTGTGTGTGGGTGGCTTACGACCTGACTTGGCTTAGTGTGAAATACATAAAAACTTCTTTTACAAAATAAACAACCGACTTCCAAAAAACACTACAAAGTGAAAAATAACTAATTTCGGAAGTCGGTGTCTTTAGTTTTTGTATATTAGTTTTTGACACCGACTTCCGAAATTAGTTATTTTCAGTCTGTTCAGCTGCATCCGGTTAGACTGGATGCTGACGCTAAAATACTTAATGAAATAACTTACAAACGCACTGGTTGCCCCTACGATTTTTGAAAGTTCCCCATGATTTCTCTGTTCTTCCACCATAAAAACCTGGTGTCCTTATCATTTGGACCACCTTAAGAATGTCTTCTTTCCAACAGAAAAAGATGATCAAAATCGGTTCATAAACGACGAAGTTATCCGCGAACAAACATAAAAAAAGCATATACAGTATGTTACGAAAACCCTGTCCGACCCACAAGGATAATAAGGGTTAGGTAAACAAATGACCAAATAAAATATAAAATTTTGCATAATCACCATAGTAACAATACTAATGAATTTTGAAATAATCTTTTTTACCCTGTAACTTCCCCAAAATTCGGGAAATTTAAAAAAGTGTAAATACCATTTTAGACCTTATAACTGTCGGCGGCGTCAGTGTGTCTAGCCGCCGACGCGCAAAGGAATAATTAGAGCTGTACTAGTTTTTGCGTAATAACGTTTTGTTTTTGTCGCTACTATTCGAAACTTTTACCTGCTCGAATGATTTGTTGTAAAAACGCAGATTACCTAATGGTAAAAGTACTTTTTTTGATTATCGATTAATTATTCATAACAATATTGTAACACAAGTACCTATTATTAGTAAATAGGAACTAGAAAGGTCTTATGAAATACGATTTTAGGAGAATATTATAAACAATGTAAAGCATTTAAGTTCACCTGATTTAAGTTATGTGAAAGTTCTAAAATCTAAAGAATGCCATGCGATATTGAATCGATGCGTGAAATTCTGAAATACAAAATTGGTACCAAAAATCGATACGAGAAATATTTTGAATACTTTCACACCTCTAGTCAAAGGGCACCGCCGTGCAGTTAGAGTACCTATTTTTATGAAATAAAAATCATTTTTATTTTAAATTTATTAGTTTCGCGTAGACATGGCGTCCGTGTAGACGTATCGTTTATTGTGTGATCATATAGTTTTCTAACGTAATGTAACCTGCTGATGGAAGGTACCTAGTAAAACTGCAATTGTGTTGTGTTGTGATCAGGTGTTGAACGATTCGGATGTGACTACTTCTTGGTCAATGTGGTTCCAGCATGACGGTGCCCCACCATATTTTTGCCGACCTGTACGTGAGTACCTCCACTATCAGTTCGGCGAGCAGTGGATTGGTAGGAGTGGACTAACGTTGTGAAACACCGTGCTAATCTCGTGGGACGGTGCCAGGCCGGTATCGTTCTTAGTGAACGAAATATGGAACAACATCTCCGCCACAGCCATTGTGCTCATCGAATGAAATTCGAAGATACATTCGGAGGGTCAGACGACCATTCTACTTAAAAAAAAGTTCTTTTCACGGGCTGCCTAAGTAGGTTTCATTGTTTCTTTCTAGAGTCGATAAACGTGGTTAGACTACCAATACCTACATGCATGAGGTCAACTGAGGTCATGACCTGTGCCTGTGTTGCCATGAAATTACCTATTTATTTTATTTAAGTTATTTATTTTTAAGGGGGTATTTTTTTTTTAGTTTAGCCAGGTTATGTACGCATTAGTAGAATCAGCTAACGATACCTAACAACACCTTCACGGGTCGGACAGGGTTTTTGTAACATACTGTATACGGTCTAATTGAGTAACCTCCTCCTTATAGAAGTCAGACAGCAGCAGCGGTGGCCTAGTGGTATCAGCTGCGACTTACAAGTTGTAGATCGTAGGTTCAAACCCCATCGGTCGCTTTAATTTGTATAAATTGTTTCGCCACCTAGTGGTGGCGAAATAATTTATACAAATTCTCAAAACGGTGAAGGACGACATCATAAGGAAACCAGCATATCCTAGAGCCAAAACTTCGAAGACATGTGACATTTAGCAACCTGTACTGGCTCCTCTGGTAGTTTACGGTCTACGGATGATAAAGCGTGCTAGTATATTAAGAGCCTATTCACTCAAAAAAGAGCTGAGTGAATAGGAAGGAAGACGGCAGTTGAGCGAGGTGATGCAATGTTAAACCCAACAACACGACCAACCAACGATGCTGCGCCAGAGGGAGATTGATCTGGAGGCCCTCCACTACCAAACTCCCAACACAACAGGATTTGGCTCATCGTACCCGGCACACATTGCAACACAACTGCTCAGACTCGTCGTCCATACGGCTTCGCCAGACATCATCGCACGGTGAATCGCTTGGCGGCAAGACTTTGTCTGGCGGGTGGTCACTTCTGCCGGCAGCCGATGGGCCTACACCGGAGAAAATAGTAGTTACAATATGAAGCATAAGAATCATTAAATGCTCTGGGCCCGCGTGGTGGATTACGACCCACTCCCTCTCACCGATTGGAGGTGTCTCTTCTGTGTCTCAGGAGTGGAGCACAATCACTTCTACTTCCCATCCTTGACTACGCAGATGTCAGTTATCCAGATCTTACTGAGGCACAACTAGATAAACTTGAGCGACTTCAAAACTTTTGCATAAGATTTATATTTGGCCTGCGCAAATATGATCACATATCTGAATTTCGTACAAAGCTTAAGAGGCTTCCCATACGTCTTCGCCCGAATTCTCATATACTATTTCAGCTCTACAACATTTTGTTTAATCCTAAAACCCCCTCTTATCTTAAAGAACGTTTCAAGTTCCTTCATGACACACATAATAGATATCTGAGGTCATCGGAAAACCTGATATTAGACATGCCAATGCGTTCCAC
Source organism: Sesamia inferens (assembly GCA_037179545.1). Taxonomy (NCBI): domain Eukaryota; kingdom Metazoa; phylum Arthropoda; class Insecta; order Lepidoptera; family Noctuidae; genus Sesamia; species Sesamia inferens. The sequence continues at coordinate 8,088,993 of CM073923.1, read as the reverse complement.
TAGTTTCTATGATAAATCCTTTACTGTACAAGCAGTTCGGCTATGGATTGACTTGCCCGTGTCCGTAAGGCGTGCTCAAACATTGTTTACTTTTAAAACTATGATTAAAAAGCACTTCCTCTCTCTTTAAACATATTATTGAACGGAACCATTGCGTTATATATTTAACACAAGCCTGAACTCAGCGACTTTTCCGTCCCGCTGGAAAATCACCAGAGTCATTCCAGTACCCAAAGGTAAGGCAGGATCTAGCATTGATGGGTATAGACCAGTGGCAGTGTTGTCGACTCCAGCTAAAGTGTTTGAGTCAGCGTTGCAGCGCTGCTTACAGGCACAGATACACGGACAACTGTCGGACGCACAACACGGATTTAGACCGGGTCGAAGCACAGCCACCAACCTACTTAGCTTTATGACGAGAGTGGTACCAGCGGTGGATGCTGGAGTGCAGGTTGACGCGGCTTATCTTGATTTTAGAAAAGCATTTGACACCGTGGATAATGACATCTTATTAAGGAAGCTGGCCGAGGTTGGTTGCAAGCCACCATTAGTACAGTTTTTTGCTAGTTACATGAAACATAGGCAGCAGTATGTCGACTACAAAGGTTGCGAATCTAATCCGTATTACACCAGATCCGGAGTGAGTCAGGGCAGCAATTTAGGGCCTCTGAAATTTTTAATTATGATAAATAATTTACCGGAAGTCGTCACACATGGCTCTTGTTTGTTGTTTGCAGATGACCTCAAGTTGCTGCTTGAAATTAAGAATGAAACAGACTGTAAGTGCTTGCAGGATGACATTGATAGGATAGTTCAATGGAGTCATGAAAATAAGTTGTATTTCAATGTGTCAAAATGCTCAATAATAAGTTTTACTCGCGCGCGTTCACCGCTGCTTCATGAGTACATGCTCGAAAATACTACATTGAAACGAGTCACACAGGTGCGTGATTTAGGTGTTTACATGACCCCCGAGCTATTGTTCCGTGAGCACATAATTAAGATTTGTAAGAAAGCGTATAGAAATCTAGGGTTCTTATTGAGACAAACACATGATCTCACAAATATCTCTGCAGTCCGGGCCCTATATGATGCATTAGTCAGAAATCATTTGGAGCACAGTGCAATCATATGGGCGCCTCATGAGAGTAAATACTCACTAATGCTAGAACGTGTGCAGAATAAATTCACACGTCACTTGTACTATAAGTTGTATGGAGTGTACCCGTTGTATCCGTTGATGTATCCCTCTCTATTTTTCTTGGGCATGGTCGGGTACAATCAATTGAAGGTGCGTCGAGAGTTTACTCTTGCCACGTATCTGGTGAAATTGATTCTGGGACTGGTACATAACCCTGATGTACTAAAAACAATCAGTTTCTGGGTGCCAGACAACTATATAGGAAGGCAGCGGCGTCAGCCTCTGCTGGCGGTGCCAGTGGCCAGGACGAATTTACTGGCAAAGGCCGCGGTCGCGCAAGCTATCCGAGATATGAATGTTGTGCACGAGCAAATAGATATTTTTACATGTCAGCCGAGTGAATTCACAAAGATTTTGTTATATAATTTGTGTTATAGAGATAGATAAATGATAAAAGTGATAATTTTATTTAATATTTAAAGAGTGTATTGTAAGGACTAGCATTGGTGTTTCAGTTATTATTATTATTATTTTATTTTTGTTTTGTTTGAATAAGCTAATAAGTATTAAGTTTATTCTGGTGTATGATTCTCTAAGTATAAGTAGATCTGTAATGTATCAAAATACCTTGTTATCGCATTGGCATTCGCGTTTAACATTACAGGTTATTAAGAAATAACCTGTAATGTTAACAGAGAGAGGATAAATAAATAAATAAATAAATAAATTATTATATTATATGTGCTCTTGTATGATATGCATTAATTAGATGTATAAATTTATTTAAACTAGTATGATACACTTAACGTATATATTTATTGTATAATCTATGTAAATAGTACACTGTAGACTTACCTACACTATTTCTTTATCCTACCCCTTAGAATTCCATGCAAAGGTTGTCTGTAAAAGATCGCTCTTAGCGATAAGACTGCCCATTGTGTCACCCTTTGTAAAATATTTTTATTTATGTTCTGTAATCTATATGGTGTACATAATAAAGAGTATTCTATTCTATTCTATTCTATTCTATTCTATTCTATTCTATTCTATTCTATTCTATTCTATTCTATTCTATTCTATTCTATTCTATTCTATTCTATTCTATTCTATTCTATTCTATTCTATTCTATTCTATTCTATAATGTATTGACAGTTCTCTCAACTGTTCACAGTGAGATTTTTATAGATTCAATTAAGACCTACAATGTCAACAGTTATATCGTTACTATTGTTACTTTACTTCTCTGTATGAGAGAAGACCTGTGCCCAGCAGTGGGACGATAAAAAGGTTTATGATGATGATGATTGTTAATTTTACCGCAAATAAAGAATTTTTATGGAGGGACAGCCGGCTCGAAGGACCACTTTTTATGTATAGCTCAGAGAAAGTTGAATGTATGTTGACCAAAACCACAGACTTCACTATTATTAAGTTTATTCGTAAAATCACACGAAAGTTATTTGGATGCCAATCCGCGGTTATAGGACGCTACTGCAGTTATTGGTCAAATAAAAAGTATCAATATTAACGTAAGTAATACGAATTATAAAGTAGGTCGCGACGCGAGCATAATACCTATACGGAAACGTGGAGGATTTTTCTTTCTTTTTTACTTTAAAGGCACAAAATGCCTTTTTTTCTGCAAGGTCTCCTTAAAACTTATTTACTTATTAATTATTATAATAAACATGTGTTGTTCCACTACAGGGTAACTTAAAAAAACCGGCCAAGTGCGTGTCGGACTCATGCATAAAGGGTTCCGTACCATTGATTAATGAAATTAAAGGATTTAAGTTATTTGTATGAAAGATTACGCGGTAATAAGCGGTTTACGATTTACGAGGTATTAAAAAAAACTACTTACTAGATCTCGTTCAAAACAATTTGCGTTGGTAGTTTTTATAGTAATATGTACATTACTGTAAAAACTACCATATGTTTTTTTAAAGATTTTTCATTTTCTTATTTTAGAATTTGGAGGGGGGGACCAACTTTTTTCCACTTTGGAAGCGTCTGTCACGCAAACTATTCGGTTTAGAAAAAAAATATTTTAGAAACCTAGATATCATTTTTGAAGACCTATCCATAGATACCCCAAACGTATGTGTTTGATGAAAAAAAAAATGAGTTTTAGTTCTAAGTATGGGGAGCCCCCAATATTTATTATTATTTTTTTTATTTTTGCAGCAAAATCTTAATGCGGTTCACAGAAAACATCTACCTACCAACTTTCAACAGTATAGCTTTTATAGTTTCGGAAAAAAATGGCTGTGACATACGGACGAACAGACGGACAGACAGACATGACGAATCTATAAGGGTTCCGTTTTTTGCCATTTGGCTACGGAACTCTAAAAATCTGTGATTACACAGGATGAACTAGCCAACAATTTGTTTAAGACAGTAGAATGAGGACGAACTATTGTAGATTTCCGCCGCTCGATGTCACAGGCAAATGAAAGAACACGGTTGAGTGTTAGTCAGGAAACATCTGACACCCAATGCCAGCCGGGTCAATCTGGAAGAAGTCATTTGATGGTTTCCCATAAAAAGAGCATACTATGAGTACATCACATAATTATATCGAAATCGCACAGCAGATTCCTTTGCTAGTTTTATGTTTTGAATCATTTAGGTTGCTCTTATACATTTTATTTCTTCTAAAACCTCTTACGAAATCATGCCCATTACAAAATCAGAAATATCATATTCCCCTCCCAGATTTCACCCACATAAACACACTTCGAGCTTCAACATCCTCCGACGTAATTAGCAAGACCTACATTAAAATACCGGGCAACTTTTAACATCTCATTGCGTGAAACCATTGAAACTCGTATGTAGGTCACGTTCGAGTTTTATCTTTTCTCAGTCGGTTTCATTGGTTTCTCTTGACTCTGGGTGTTTTTAATGATAGTCTGCAATCTAGGAAGTTTATCTTTATCGGCGTTATTAATATTATATGTATATATGTATGTCAAATTATAGCTTTCTGTTTGAAATAGTCTCTCAGTCAGACATGGCAAAATTGTAAGGGTTCCTTTTGAAAACAGAATCTTAAATGCTCTGATTTAACTCGAGTTGGTCTCCAAAGGTACGCTCTCAGCATACAATATATTTCTGCATCGTTCTCACACGATTGATTTTAAAATGAATGATGTAATCAAATATTTGTATCAATAGCTTGATAATTTAAAAGAGTGTCCATGGAGTTTCTTGCCCGTTCTTCTCCATAGGTACCTACTCTTTGGAATGGGCGACTAGTTTCACCTTACTGACTGACCGACCTTCTGACAATTCAAAAGTGCCTATAACTGGTTTATTTGAAATAAATGCTTTGATTTTGATTTTGATTTTGAAAGCCTAGAGCACAGGCGTAGAGTAGCCAGCCTTTCGGTGTTCTATAGGATACATTTTGGGGAGTGTGCGAGGGAATTGCACGATTTAATTTCCTCATCTCCGTTTCACCATCGGACGACCCGTCGTACGAGTTTCCACCCTTATGTTGTTAACACCTCTACGATCCGGACGAAGCGTTTCGCCTCCTCCTTTATACCGCATACATCGAGGGACTGGAACAATCTGCCGGCGGCGGTGTTTCCGTCGGACTACAATTTGAGTGTTTTCAAGGCTAGAGTGAATAGGCTCTTAATAAACTAGTGCGCTTTACCATCAACGATTGCGTCACTGCTTACCATCAGGCGGGATTGCGGTCAAGCGCTGGTTTATAAATTAATAATAAAAAAAAAAGACTTCATAATCAGAAAGGCGCCAAGTTTTTTTGCGGATCACGTAAATATTACTCATAATTCTGCCACGCTGTAAACATCACATGACATCATACATCACACAGCATGACAAGGCATCATTGTCTTCTCACTCTGTTTCAATTTTACGCTAACATTTCTCCTTAAAGCAAAATCTCACCAAACATACCCTCTATCTACCTTCCAAACTACATAATTACTTCTAACCTTCCATGTAAGACCAATCTGACCGTCAAGGCAAAACTTGGCAGCTTAAGCCCGAATCTTGGCACGTTGTCAGACTGTTCTGCCTTGGACTGGATTGAAATGTAAATGTAATTAAATGCAAACGTATTCAATTAATTGGGTGTTATAGCGAGTCATTGAGGGTTGATTTGACTTCAATTAATTAACTGACGTGTTGTTCTAGATTCGGTATTGAACACCGAAAGTTTGTAAAATCCAAGTTTTTCTTTGATTTGACAAACAAAGCCCTTTATACCTGAGGCTTTTATTTAGGTAATAAGTTTTAACTTATTTACATTTCCATTTTAATGATATTTTATTTTTTGTCTTTGTTTTGCTGGTATTTTAGCGTGGTTAGCTGGCATATGGTAAATAATTTCATCATTGTTGTGTTTTTTTGTATTTATTACCTACTGTACCTACATAGTATTGTATAAAGTAAGTGTTTTTCTTTAAAACAATAGCTGTGCTGCTGCATAGTTTGTTCCGCCATTTCTTCTTGCGAGCAAAAGCACTAGGAAGTGGCAAAAGGAATGGCGTTTTGAGGTACTGTCTTATGAAATATTGACGTCCAAAAAGTGCTGATATGATTCTTAGCCTAAAAAAATGATTTTTGATTTGCTTTGATTTGACAACCTCAGTTCTTTGGTACCTTTAAAGCAACGTATGGAGAAATTGTTTACCTCCAAGGAAATAAGGCGCGAGTTTACATAAAATACCAGCTGGGCTCCACGGTTTCACCTCATAAGTTTGGATCTCATAAGAATATCGGTATGAAAAGTATTCTTTGTCCTATTCCTGTTTTCAAACCATTTGTGCGCTAAATGTCATCCAAATCTTTTTAGTAGTTTTTGCGTGATAGAGTAGCAAATGTCTGCCAATACAAAGAAACTTTCAAATCTATACTAATATATAAAGCTGAAGAGTTTGTTTGTTAGTTTGAACGTGCTAATCTCAGGAACTACTGGTCCGATTAGAAAAAATCTTTTTGCGTTGGATAGCCCATTAATCCAGGAAGGTTTTGGGCTATTATAACCTCACGCTCCGACCAATGGGAGCGGAACATTAAAAAAAAAACATATCGAAACTTACGCGTGTGAAATCACAAGGCGCAGCTGGTTTGTAATATTATTAGGATTATGTTACCAGTGTTACCAGTTATTGGATCATGTTCAATTGAGAATATTCTTAGTTTCACATGTTACCGTAAAAGCAATTGAAACAGTAATCTAAGAATTTGAGTCACATATGTCTGCAGTATTATGAGTTACTAGCGGCCGCCAGCGACTTCGTTGGCGTTTTATTTTACGTTAAACAAACAAACTCTTCAGCTTTATACAATATGTAAAGAAAACCCTGTGCGACATAAAAGAATAGTAAAGGTAAATAGTAAAGGTAATGACCAAATAAAATATAAAATTCTACGTAATCATCACAGTAACAATAATAATGAATTTTGAAATAATCTTTTTTTTCACGGATTGATTCCAAATTCCCCAAGAATAGTTTTTTTTTTTACGTGACAACACCATTTTTGACGATATTATTATGAGCGAATAGCGATGTGACCACGTACCGCGTGCCTTCGTTACTTCTTTTTGTTAAATAATATTTATTTTTAGGGGGATTTTTTTAAAGTTTTGTCCGGCTTTGTAGGCATTAGTAGAATCAGTTATCGATACCTAACACTTCACGGATCGGGCAGGGTTTTCTTTACATATTGTATATTAATAGAGATTTGGAGAGTTTGTGCGGCAATTGCATGACTTAATTCTGCCATCTCCGTTCCATCATCGGACGACCCGTATTATGGCAAGTATCCACTCATACGTTGTTGACACCACTACAATCCGAAAGAGGTATCGCCTCGTCTTTTATATTGAGTACCTTCTTTGCCGCTGGAAAATTTTTCCAGTCCCCATCGAGGGATTTGCCAGCTGCAGTGTCTCCGTCTGACTACAATATAAATGTCTTCAAGGCTAGAGTGAATAGACTGTAACTGTGACTAATAACTAGAGCTCTTTAACATCAACGATCTGATAACTGCTTACCGTCAGGCGGCTAGAGGCCTCTTAATAAACTAGCGCGCTTTACCATCAACGATTGCATCACTGCTTACCATCAGGCGGGATTGCGGTCAAGCACTAATTTATAATTATATATAAAAAAAGAATATTTTGACATCTTAAAAAAAATAAAAATAAATAATGTTCCCACTTCTAGGACACAGGCCTCCTCTCGGTGAGAGCGAGTGGGCCGTAATCCACCACGTGGGTTCAGTGCAGGTTCGTAAATGTCACATGTCTTCAAAGTTGGGAATGTCTCGATTAATACCACTAGGCCGCCGCTTCTGTCTAACAACACACTTAAAAAATCATGTACATACTCATTTATGTAGCAACATTATTTTCATGAAGACTTAATTCGCTGATACCGAAAGAGCTGGCGTATACTGTATCAGCACTTTTCATGCAAATTTCAAGAGTCAACAGGGGGAAATTGATTGATGTCGCAAACAAACACAGCTACTGAATAATCATAGACAATGCAGCGTTGTGGAGGAAACGATTGAGTTGTTAACTGAGTGATGCAACTTTAAACTGAACAATTTTGATACTTAAACACAGTAGACAGAAACAAAAGTAATCAAGGAAACGTATTCAAGATGCATTCAAATCCAACTCGTTGAACGAGACCCAGCATTGCATTAAAATATGTTAGCTGTCACGCCCTTTATGACAGGAGCCTTTTATTTGTTTTGTTTTGTTTGCTTTGTCTATAGTTATATTTTTCATTCAAAAGGTGTTGCCATTAAATCCATTTTCATACCGCTAAATGAGTTTTCTAGTTTCCAGATACTCGTTAGTTACTGAAAGCCACAACTCAATTAAACTTTAAACGCTCTCAACAGAACACCTTAGTTGATAGTTGCGTTAACGAACGTTAAGACTTAAATTACGACCTTATGTTTCAAGAGTTAAGTCTTAATTTGGGTTTGAAAGTTAAGTTGTAGTTTGAGATTATTTTTATTCGCTCTGGCAATAAAGGTAAAGAGGTTAACAACAAACTTTGACTCTTTGGCTCCTGGATTTGAAACCGGATAGTTAAAGGACATCTTAATGCAGTTATATAAAATTTAAAGACTCGGCTTATTTTATCTGAGTTTTTTGCTGAATCAAAAAGTATAGAATCTATTGGACGTGAGGAAAGCTTATTACCAGTTGCAGGAAAAAAGCTCAGATCTAAGAATATTTCCAGTTTTTCCTTTCCTGCAAAGATTTCCTCGCATTTTCGTTGCGAAAAGGTGTGATTAAAACACTACTTATAAAAAAAGGGAGGGCTACACGAGTTGGTCGATCAGGCCCACATTTATATAAGTTTTTTCGTTTGTGTACGAGACTTTTGATTCTATTATACATACGTGCATTTTGTCTTTTTAAGGGTGCCGTAGTCAACTAGGAACCCTTATAGTTTCACCAATTCTGTCTGTCTGTACATCCGCGGATAATTTTGGATATGTATTAAAACTGAACAAGAAACGAAAATCATTTTCTGATATTGTTAATAGTTTCGGAATTATGATTGCCGATGTTTCAAATCAAAATAAAAGTGTGAAAAAATAATTCCAAATGCAGAACATTATGACTTTGTAGAAATATTATTTCGAATTTAATGGGTAGTATTTGAAAAATTATATAAAGTGATTTATAAACTAACTAAAACTCTGTATGAGAGGAGACCTGTGCCCAGCAGTGGGACGACAAAAACATTGATGATGATATATATGATATATAGATTTTTCTTTCAAATTAAAAAAGGAATTCTTAATATCGGTTCACGCAATCCAAAATTTCCATCGTAAATCCAACATACACACATCAACAATGCCTTTTTTTGTTTTAAATATTTTATTAAAATAATTATATACGAAATTCAAGTTTATTTTACCACATTTTTATGGGTTGATATTGTCACTATAGTTTTATAAACTGCTCTTCTCAACTGAACAAGCACACATAAAAGAGCCTTCTCCTATTACTGTAATTTTGTATTATTCTTGGAGATCCAAATACCTAAATAAATAAATAACTAAACAATTAAAAAAATAATAAAAAAATACATAAATAAATAAATAAACATTTTTAGGGAAACCTAAACACATAAACTTAACATTTATTTTCATAACATAAACACATGAACTGAACATTTATTATCAATGTCAAAATAACTAGAGTTAACAGTCATTACGTCTTCAGAACTCGCAAAATGTCGGCCATACTTCAAATGTAATTAAATAACCTACCTAGAAGCTGTTGCCTTAGTAACGGAACTGCTCTTTCGTATAAGGATGGGGTGCTAATACTAGTGAGATATTGTGGTAATTTATATTCGAAATTTGTAAGTTATTATTAATCAGGGTATAGAAGAAATTATTTATAATGTATAAATATAAATAAATATATATGGACAAATCACACAGATTGAGCTAGCCCCAAAGTAAGTTCGAGACTTGTGTTATGGGATACTAACTCAACGATACTATATTTTATAATAGATACATATATAGATAAACATCCAAGTCCCAGGCCAATCAGGAAAAGACCGTTTTCCATCATGACCTGGCCGGGGATCGAACCCGGGGCCTCGACGTCGCAGGCAGGCGTGTTGACCGCTGCGCCACGGAGACCGACGATTGTTTTTAAATCGCCTGGTAATTTTTATTTGAGAATAAAATTGATGTATCACAGCTTTTTTATAAAACATTCGATGGCATTGTAAAAATCAGCATTCAATTAAATTTTTTATGTATCCGTATTTCGTATGTTTTTTTGATGTGGATGGAAAATCATCAAATGTCCCGCTCTGGGCGGAATGGCCACTATTTTTATTCCAACCAACCCGCAGCCCTGACCCAGGCATAGGTCTTCGTGGATTCCGTCGCTGTATGCTGACATCTCTTAGAGGCGCGCGTGAAACACAATGCGCTGTCAACCCGGGCCTGGTCCTTACCAGGTGGTGAGCTGCTCACTGATTGCCGCCCGCCAGCCCGCGTCTACGGTGGCCGGGTTCGATGTTCCGACCAAGGCGTCTCCTGCGGGTAGCGGCTAGAGGCGTGAGAGCGATTCCTACAGTGGTGTTATCCTGGCATTTCCTCCGGCCTTATCTGGAACAGGAACCTTCCGAAACAGCCGTGTTCAATGAGACCACTCTTCAAAGAGGGGTCTTACCGCCGCTATGGTCGCGTGCCCAGCTAGGTTGCGACAATCGCACTTTCGATGTCGACATAAGATCCCGCCGGAGCTCTGTTCGCCGTACTGCGATTTCCCGCGGCAGCGGAGTTATGCAACCTCTCACAAGTTGGCCCATCACAGTTTACTTGTAAAAGAAAAACTTTTTAATCTCAATTTTTGGGTTCATTTCATCGTTTTAAAAACCCTACTGTTAATCGTATGGCCAGTATATTCATTTATTGCCGTATTGAGGATATTCACAGCGTAGCATTTAGGCACAGCGTAGCTGTGGCCCAAGATTGGGCCAGATTACGTGCGGAGACCAAGAAGCATAAACTGTCCAGCAGTAAGCAAACGAGTTGTTTTAGCCCCATAAAATTGTACGCTTCTACAAACGGAGTTTTAGGTGGTGCTATTATAAAACAGTAGCATTTCACTTAATAAAAATTAAGTTGATTAAAGGAAACATTACTTTCTAAGTATATCTTGGACACCAATGACTGATTAAAGGTGAAGGAAACATCTTGAGGAAACCTGGACTTTATGTCTGAAATCACCAACCAGCATTGAACAAGCGTGGTGATTACGCGCAATCCTTCTCTGCATGAGAGAAGGGTGGGACGTGAACGGAAAGTGGGACGATAAAAAGGTTGATGATGAAGATGATGATGAAACAATACGTGAGCCTGATTTTATTTTGCTACCACTTACATTCTGTTCAATCAGCACGGTATGACAAACGTAATAGTTAAGTTTTATTCTTTATACGCACGAGGAGTAAAAGTAAATATCCTAAATAAAAATTCTACCTTTTATATCAAGGGCTTTTTTTTAACATAAAAAACCTTTGTCAGTCTGGAATCATAATAATCTCTAATTATATCACTAAACTGATGATGTAGACACTTTCAACCCTCTCCAGCCATTCGTGATGAACAGCAGTTATTATAAAATATGTAGAGAAAACCCTGTCTGAGCCGTGAAGGTATTGTTAGTTATCGTTAGCTGATTCTACTAATGCCTACATAACCTGGCTAAACTAAAAAAAAAAAATACCCGCTTAAAAATAAATAACTGAAATAAAATAAATAGGTAATTTCATGACAACACAGGCTCAGGTCATGACCTCAGTTGACCTCATGCATGTAGGTCTATCCAAGTTTATCGACTCTCGAAAGAAACAATGATACTTACTTAGGCAGCTTGTGAAAAGAACTTTTTTAAGTAGGAAGGTCGTCTGACTCTCCGAATGTATCATTTTATTCGATTAGCACAATGGCTGTGGCGGAGATGTTGTTCCATATTTCATTTACTAAGAACGATATAGGCCTGGCACCGTCGCACGAGATTAGCATGGTGTTTCACAAAGTTAGTCCACCCCTACCAATCCACTGCTCGCCAAACTGATAGTGGAGGTACTCACGTACAGGTCGGCAAAAATAATGGTGGGGCACCATCATGCTGGGACCACACCACCACCACCACATCCGAATCGTCTAACACCTGATCACAACACAACATAGCTAATTGCAGTTACTACCTTCCATCAGCATGTTACATTACGTTTTGAAAACGATATGATCACACATTAAACGATACGTCTACACGGACGCAATGTCTACACGAAACTAATAAACTTAAAATTAAAATGATTTTTATTTCATAAAAATAGGTACTCTAGCTGCAGGGCGGTACCCTTTGACTAGAGGTGTGAAAGAATTCAAAATATTGATGGATCGATTGATACGATTTACTCGTAATCGATACCAAATATCGATTTAGTACTGCAAATCTCACGCATCGATTCAACATCGCATAGCATTCTTTAGATTTTAGAACTTTCACATAACTTAAATTAGGTAAACTTAAATGCTTTACATTGTTTACAATACCTGTAATATAACAATAGTATTAGTAATTAATCGATAATCAAACGAAAGCACTTTTACCATTAGGTAATATGTGTTTTTACAACAAATCATTGAGCCAGGTACAAGTTTCGATTAATAGTGATAAAAAAAATGTTATTACGCAAAAAATTGTGCATCTCTAATCATTCTTTTGACGTCACCGAAAATGCTCACTGCCCACTGCTGATTGGTCATTGGCTAGACAGACTGACGCCGCCAAAGAATGAAAGGAAATCCGACAACTATACCGTCTAAAATGGTGTTGCCATTTTTTAGAAATTTACCAGATTTTGGGGAAGTTAGAGTAAATACGCGGTGAAAAAAGATTTTTTCAAAATTGATTAGTATTGTTATTATGATGATTTTGCAAAATTTCAAATTTTATTTGGTCATGTGATTATCTAACCTTTATTATCCTTATGGGTCGGACGGGGATTTCTTTACATATTGTATATATACAGTGGTGCTGACAATACGACAATAAATTAAACATCGTGTACCTCAACCCATTCTCAGTCTGCCTATAAAGAATCATTTAAATACGTCCATTAGTTTAGTCACAGGAAATTATTTTTCATTTTTCTCATTTTCTACATGATGTATCTACATGTTCATAATGAAGCGCTTACAGGTTAATGAACGCCGCATCCTGTGGTACCAACCTTTATTAATAAAGGCGCGAAAAGAGCAAGTCGATACAGGATCGCGCTATCGCCGATCGGAGGTCAGTGAACCAATATTTTTAAAGGATGTTCAATTCCGTTTGCAATTTTATGCGATTTAGTTTGCTTGAAATTTTCATTTTTTATTTTTGATGGTTTTTTTACTATGGTTTAGGATTATTCCTATGAACCACCATTGTTCGTGTTTTCATTTATTGTCGTATTGTCAGCACCACTCTGTTTATTCACTATAAAACTGTAACTATACTACTATTAAGAGCGGACTTTAGTGGTGCTTTCTCTAAACAAACATATTCCGCTGTTTTATTCGTGAATAATGCTTTTAGAGTAATTATTTTTCTACAATTTTACATCGTGATTGTATGTGTTCCCTTATCATTTGTTTTCTTTCCGAAACTTAATTAATAAAAGAAGTACGATACTTCAAAATCGCGAAAAAAAACCCATTTTTACCGTGATGTTCAGATAACTATTAGACAAACGTGATAAGTTTTATACAAAAAAGAAACATATTATCCTCTAAATTTTGATATAAAAATAATTGAGATCTGTCGTGTTTTGAAAAAGATAACAGCGGAATACGAAACATCTTTTGGTCAAAGTTTTTGTAGGTAAAATCAGCCTGAGCTGCAACTCTCCTTTTCGCACTTTACCGAGAGAGGTTGGAAGCAGCGCGACGGCAATAGTTTCTTCAAATACCTATTTTCCAAATTCCTCGGCACTAGAATCCCCTCTTGAATATAATAGTGCTTACAATAATTAACCAACTTTTTTAAATGGCACTTCTGTTTCAACTTTTGTTAACTAACCACAAATAATCAAAACCTTTCGTATCCTTCTACCAATCAGTAATATAATCAATTGGCGTTTGAAAATAAGAGCAATGATGATGAAATAATTTACACAAAAGAACTTAAGACTTACAAGACTCCTAAGTCAAGGTCCACCAGACAAGGTCTTGCCGCCAAGCGATTCGTCGTGTTCCGGCATGATGTCTGTTGAAGCCGTACGGAGGACGGGTCTGAGCAGTTGTGTTGCGATGTGTGCCAGGTACGATGTGCCTAATGTTGTTGTGTCGGCAATTTGGTCGTGGAGAGTCTCCAGATCAATCTCCCTCTGATGCAGCACCGTTGGTCGTGTTGTTCGTGGGTATAACATGGCATCACCTCGCTCAACTGCCGTCATCCTTCCTATTCCTAAGTTTTTAAGTGAATAAACTAGTCCGCTTTACCATCGACGATTGCATCATATAATTATTTAAAAAAATAAATAAGTAACCACCATTGCTCCCAAAGGTTTTTTTTTTTATATTATCAACTAGCTATAGCTAGATTGTGATTCCATCTGATGATAAGCAAAGATGCATTGATTATGATTCTATTCACTTGAGACTTGGGGTTTGCTTTATTATTTTTATAATAAGTCAAGTGTAATTGAATAAGTTAATAAAAACGTTACAACACTTCAAATGTTTGATACACTAGAGTTTAAATCATAATGTGGTGTGAAAAATCTGAAATGGGTAAATGTGAGCACTTGAGATCTGCTGTAAGTTAAACTGCTCTATAGGTAGAAACTGTGCACCACTCCAATATCCCGAAAATCAACCTAATTACAGTTATTAGATATGTACATTTATTTATTTATTTAAACTTTATGCACAAACATTGCACAATGGCGGACTTAATGCCTTAGGCATTTTCTACCAGTCTACCTTGAGGTGATGCAGAGACAAAACATGGTAAGTGTAAACAAATTAAAGTTAAGAGAGAAAAAAAAATATTATAATAAATACATAAACACATACATACAAAATATAACCAGAAGAGAAAGAAAAAAAGAATAAATTTTACCCTCTTAAACTGACACCCCACCTCACTGTCGTCAAATCTATGTCTACCAATTCATGTAATTTGTCATTAATTTGCGCCGAATTTAATTATTATGTATTACAGTGAGCACGAAATAGTTGTTTGCGCAAATTATTCACATTTCTCATTAATAATTGCGTTGAAATTACGTTTTGGGGGGAAAATCAAAAGAGCCGTCTTGTTTGCGTTGCGTTCCAGTTTAGCGTATGATTGTAGATAATTAATAATGTTATTTTGGACTGAATTTCCAGTAAAATTAATCAGCCTAGCCTTTTTTCAACTCTAGTGTAAGGAAATGGAAGACAGCACCAACTGTTGACTTCCACTACCCCTATTTTTTACGTAAAGTATTTACTTATTTTATGCTCGCAAAAATATCTTTATACACTGCTGAAACACTTTAGTGAGTTCCAGTGTTCACACCAAACTTATCCAAAAAATTACAAATTTTTCTCATAAAAGATTTGCAAAACCAAAAGTGAGCCCATCACTTATCCAGGGGGACCAAACGCCACGCCGATGCTTATTTTCACTTAATTTTTCCTTTTTTTTACTTGAAGGGAAGAGGCGCGCTGGACGAAAGAGAAAATCATGCCTGCGAAGCATCATAGAGTGAAAGTGTGAAATGGAGTGGATTTCTTCCGTCGAAAAACTGTTCCGACTCGCGGTTGACAAGACCGAGTACAAGAAGCTGACGGCCAACCTTCAGAATTGAACAGGCTCTGGAATAAGAAGAAAAGAATTTACTTATTTAGCTATTCTACTGTTTATTTTGACCTCCGCAATTCGGTTATTGAGTACCTACGCAATAAGCCTTTTGTAAAACTGAAAACTGCTGAATATTTACGAATGGCTATGACAGCAGTGTAGCTTTCGAACGATATGGCTGTTCATATTAGCCACGAGCCACAAACAATTAATGAAAAATAAAGTGAGCTAATTTCCGGGATATAAAATATTGCTTTATGACGCCTGGGAGCTATTAACACAGCTGCCAAGTATTTGATAAAATGGGTTACAAGCGGTGTGTGATATGAAATTTCATTTAATAATACAGGCTAAATTGATTTGCGAGTAGTTTGTTGTTTTGTTCGAAGTGATGCAAGAAGTTTTGTTAATTCCTTTGGTATTTAGTCTCGTTTGTGTTACTAACAATATAGCTGAAATCGCTAAATAGTAGGCGAGACTGGGGCAAGATGAGCTAGCTAAGACGTTATACAAGGAAAATTAAACTCTTTAATAACATTCTATAACAAAAGAGGTAACCATTATACATTTCTGTCTTATAGTTAAACGTTCTAGCATGCAAAATCACAAAACTTTTTTTGGCAAGTAATGAGAAAATAAACTTGGCAAATTTTCCTTTTTGCCCCATAACTGGGGTAAGATCGACGCTGTGAGGCAAAACGCAGCGTTCATAAATGTGTACCTCTTCGTCTTCCTTCCGTGAAGCGTCTGCCGTCTGACCTCCACAACCCGAAGGCGATATCTAAGCATTGCAGTTAGACCAATTGTTAGACTTTTGAGGGCTCCAACAACCCGTAACGACTGCCACTAGATATTCGTATGGTAACCGGGACCAACGGCTTAACGTGCTTTCCGAGGCAGGACCAGACCCGTGCAAATATTCATATTCATGCATACAAATATTTGCACTGTGCGGGGATCGAACCCGGGCCGCGTTCGCTACCGCTACGCCATGGAGGCTGTCAAGTGGGAATATTGTGTTTAGGATAAAACACCAGTGTGTCACATCGTATAAACTAAACGTATGTAGGTACACGTCAGTAGTAAAAACGAAACGGTGTATTGTACATAGGAAGGACTTGAAAATTTTGGTCGGTCGTGTCGTGACAGGTAAAATATTCGGATAAAATATATTGAGTGAATCAATCCTTGCCACCGCACGATATTTCGGATAATATGATAGTTTGACGTCCTCTATGGCGCAGTGGTCAACACGCCTGCCTGCGACGTGGATGCCCCGGGTTCGATCCCCGGCCAGGTCATGATGGAAAACGATCTTTTCCTGATTGGCCTGGGTCTGGATGTTTATCTATATATGTATTTATTATAAACATAGTATCATTGAGTTAGTATCCCATAACACAAGTTTCGAACTTACTTTGGGGCTAGCTCAATCTGTGTGATTAAAAGAAAAAAAAAAAAAAAAAAGTTTTTATCTAGCTGTGTTGGTAAGCTGAGTCGCGAAGTTAATTTGCAAGGGACGCATGCGACTGGGCGCTGCGGACCCAGAGGATCCAAGTTTTGTAAATTGTATTTATCATTATAATTATAACACACAGTAATACAACATTACACACCACATAACACAAAACAGGAGACGAGTCAAAAACAGTCAGCGACTCGGTAAGTCTTATTTTATACTTTATTTTCTATGTTAAGTACCTACTTAGAAGATTCTCGTAGGTGGGTATATTTTCGGCTTCGGTTTCAAAAGTAGGAAGGCACGGGCCTTCTTCCCATATGGCAGCATAGAGCATATTATTAAACATATAGATTGATTATGTTTATGTGAACGCGGCCCAATCGAATCAGATTCAGCAAGTGACCCTCTTTCTTGAATTTGGATCTATTTATTTATTTAAAAATGCAATGCCACATCACAAACATTTAACATTGAAAATGATTTAAACTATTAAATTTATGGCCTGTTGCATGTGACAATAATGGCGTACATAACATAAGCAGTTCATTGGCTGTAAGATGGAAAAATAAAAGCCATATTAGTAACAATTTATGTTATTATTGGGTTGATATAATGACAACTGTACCTACTTATCTATTCCCAGGACACTAATACCAAACTACAGTCTACATAATAAAGAATATATATATATATATATATATATATATATATCCTGAAGTAGACCTGTTGAACAAACTCGAAACTATAATATTACATTATATCGCAAGTTATGTAATGTAACATTACCCTGAAGATCCCATACCGTTCATTGTTAACAACACCATAATCATATAGGGATTCATTTGTTTCAGTAAGGTGTAGGGTTGTCCAATTCAAAACTAGCGGATGAAATAAAAAAATATTCGGGAAAAATTAATAAATTTTCAATATTTAGAATTAAAACTGTGGGTTGTTTGTTGTATTAACTGACCGCAATCATGCCTGATAGTAAGCAGTGATGCAATCGTTGATGGTAAAGCGCACTAGTTTATTAAGATCCTATTCCCTAAAAAAAAACCGAGTGAATAGGAAGGAAGTCGGCAGTTAAGCGAGGTATCCAATGTTAAAACCCAACAACACGACCAACGATGCTGCGCCAAAGGGAGATCGATCCGGAGCCTCTTCACGACCAAACTTCCAACACAACAACATTTCGCGCATCGTACCGGGCACATATCGCAACACAACTGCTCAGACCCATCCTACGTACGAAAATTACTAACTATATACCTAAATAAAAAAAAAAACACATTAGACAGTTAGGCTTCGAAGTACTCGTCTGCATCGCCGTCATCAGTAATCTGTTTATTATCAGATTTTTATAACTATTGACCTACCTAGAAGTGTTACACTACAACTTGTCAACAATACAAGCATAGTGTACAATATTATGCGATAGGTGGTAAGCCATAACATCCTGGGCAGTTGTGTTGCGATGTGTGGGGTACGACGCACCAAAAGTTGATGTGTCGGGAGTTTGGTCATGGTGCGTCTCCAGATCAATCTCCCTCTGGCGAAGCATAGCTGGTCGTGTTGTTGGGTTTAACATTGCATCTCCTCGGTCAACTGCCGTCTTCCTTCCTATTCACTTAGTTTTAATTAACTAGCGGGATTGCGATCAAGTACTAGTATCCAATTATATCGACGCTGGAAAGTGATTTTGTCGTATCTCGAAAAAAGGTAGTTTTGTTTTATTTTATAATAGAATTTAGAAAAAAATACTGGGTCGGACGGTCTGATCAACGTAATTCTACGTTGTTTTTTTTATGATACGACGTTGATTTTTCTAAACTTTTTTCTGAATTCAATTATGCAATAAAACAAAATTGCCTGTTTTCCATAAACGACAAAATCGCTTTCCAGCGTCGATATGTAAAAAAGATACAGCAAGTTAAACACTAGTGTTAGTACATCCATAATATTTGTTAGTTATAAAGGTCCTGAAACTATTATATTATACTGATTTCAACTGTATGCCAACCCTAACTATAGGTCCTATAAATAATAAAACCCTTGTCAAAAGGCTTATTGAGCTTATAATGGTTTAAATACGTGTACTAAATAATGTTTTAATAATACAGGTCCGAAGAGTTAATCGCTTGTTTGTTAACTTAAATTAATAATTATATTACAATTTCTTAAATTACCGTCCTCCGTGGCGTAGCGGTTAACACGCCTGCCCGCGACGTGGAAGCCCCAGGTTCGATCCCCTTCCAGGTCTTGATGGAAAACGATCTTTTCCTGATTGGTCTGAGTTTTGGATGTTTATCTATGTATGTATGTATCTATTATAAATATACACACATCAAAAGTGTCTAGGGATCAACATATATTTTTGCAATAACTTTTCTCCTGATTGATATTATTTAAAATTTTCTTTAAGGATTCATCAAATAAAGTGTTTTCGTTTGTCACAGTAACGATAAACCAAGTCACCTTTGCATTAATAAAGAAATTTGCCATTTTGATGTGAAACATCTATAGGCGCACGTGAGACCGATTTCTGGCGTGGCGACGCGTCGCCACGCGCAATCGACTGTGCGTTTCTCTCTCACTCGATCCGGCGTTAAGCCATCTCTTTCGCTCCACTGAGTCGACTGTGCGTTTCTCTCTCACTCGATCCGGCGTTAAGCCATCTCTTTCGCTCCACTGAGCTCGGATACCTATAGTGTATACTCTGTTTATTACAGTACTCATAACCTGTGTTTTTCTGGTAAATAAATCATTTTTCTGTTCTGATAATAAAATGTCTGACCGTGATAATTTAGAGAGTGGAAGTGATCAGCCTCCTGCAAAGAAAGCAAAATCACACTATGACACATTATCAAGTCATCAGTAAGTTAATTATATTTTTATAATTAAAGTATGCATTTATCTGTGCATTTAGCACGCGTATATTTGGTGTGTATTGAGCGCCAGTAAATGTAAAATCTACTCTCTAGGTAGATTAAAATTCACATAAATTTCATTGCATATCATGTTTTTAAATTAATTATTAATTTTAATTTCATTCTTATTGAAATTAAGGCATTAAAACAATTGCTTAGAGAATAAATTTATTAAGACTGACAGAACTTTATTTTAAAATCAGCTGATGGCGTGCAGCGCACGAATCTTTTTCTTATTTGTTATTAATTTAAACTTTAAAAAATTAATTATTTTTTCTAATCATAATGGAGTTTATAGTGAAACATTCATTATTTATATTTATAATTTACGATCTTTAGTAGTATATTGAAATAACTAGCTAAGATTCTTGAGTTCACTAATATATTGAAGCCATTTAAAATTTTTTTCTGCATATTTTAATAACTTAATATTTAACTTAATATTTTAAAAACTTAATATTAACTTAAATTTTTTTTTTATACATGTTTTAGAACCCAACAATCATCACAGGGGTCACAAGATATTATTATTGAAACTGGACATCACCAAGGTCAATTAAACACAAGACATACTATTAATGTGATGTAAGATTTTATTAATCTAATAGTACCTGAATCTACTACTTTTACGAAATAACGTCGATGTTTCACATCTACCAGGCGTCCCGTGACGGCTCCATTTTTTCCTAATAAAGGGATATTTGACATTTGAACCACTAACACAAAAGTTCGAAAAAAAGACTGAAATAACAGTTTTCTCTAAAATTTTATTGGGTAACTTAAACAATTAATAATCCGTGTTTCTACCGCGAACACTAACAACACAAGAACATCGGTTTGGCATACTCAAAATGAGTTCATCCAAATCACGCTGTGGAAGGGCCGCCCATGTTCGTTGCAACAACAAAAAAAGGTCTTCTTGCGACTGGATACCCTCCATATTCGGCAGAGCTCTTCTCTGTAGCATATCCCATGCATGCTCAATCGGGTTCAAGTCTGGCGACTGAGCAGGCCAGGGCAGGACATTGATGTTAGCTGCGGCGAGAGTCTGTCTTACAACTCTTGCGGTGTGCGGTCGTGCATTATCATGCATTAACTGAAATAAGGGACCGATTTGCACTTGTAGAGGAACGATGACGTCTGATACAATCGTCTCAGCATAAATTTGAGCGTTGAGGTTGCCTCTGATCCAAATCAACTCAGTTCTTCCGCCGATCCAAATACCCGCCCATACCATGATGGTTCCACCACTATAAGGATGGACTTCCTGGCAGGATTTTAATCGCTGTTGGCGTCCAGGGGTTCTCCAGTGTCGTATACGTCTTGTATCCGGTCTCATACCAAAACGAGACTCATCAGAAAAGCACACGAAACGCCATTGTTCTTCTGCCCAATTTCTGTGTTCAAGAGCCCATTGATATCGAATCCTACGATTGTGCATTGCTATAGGTGGTACCCGTAGCGGTCTTCGGGAATGAAGGTTCACTTCATGCAAGCGGTTTCTGACTGTTTGGTCGCTAATTAAGTTCCCTGAAGACTGATGAAGCCTCAAGGCTAACATCATGGCGGTTATTGTTGGAGCTCTTCGAGTTAAGATTTGAATGTATCGGTCTTGTCTCCGTGTGGTGCAGCGATACCGTCCTCCATGGCGCTCAGCCACGGTACCAGTGCTTCGGTAACGTGTCCAAAGTCGACTGATAACACTCTGACTTGTATTCAGAGCTAAAGCCACAGTACGTTGCCGGGAACCAGCTTCTATCATTCCCACGGCTCTGAGCATTTCTTCCCTGCTTAAATGACGTCGCCGCTCCATAATAACGTTGGTTTTAATCAGTAGTAGGGAAACAGTAGCACTAATAATGTCTTCAATGCGTTGTATGTTTTTATAGGGAAAATATTGACAGCTGATTTTCATCTTTTACTCGAATTTGATTCACAGTTCCTGATTCAAATTATGAAATGCACCAAAAAGGATCCATATAAATTTATAAAATCATAAATTTATTACAAAGCCACATCTCAATCTCAAGAAATCCGCATAAAAATGCTTGATCCCTAGACACTTTTGATGTGTGTAGTATCGTTGAGTTAGTATCCCATAACACAAGTCACGAACTTACTTTGTAGCTAGCTCAATTTGTGTGTGTTTTTTTTTTTTAATAATTATAAACTAGCGCTTGACCGCAATCCCGCCTGATAGTAAGCAGTGATACGATCGCTGATGGTAAAGCGCGTTAGTTTATTAAGAGCCTATTCACTCAGAAAAACTGAACGATTAGGAAGGAAGACGGCAGTTGAGCGAGGTGATGCAATGTTAAACCCAACAACACGACCATTGATGCTGCGTCAAAGCGAGATTGATCTGAAGACCTTCCACGACCAAACGCTCAGACCCGTCCTCCGCACTGCTTCACCAGACGTCGTGCCCGAACACGACGAATCGCTTGGCGGCAAGAGACTGTCTGGTGGGTGGTAACTTCTGCCGGCGGCCGATGTTATGTCCTACCGGGGACCGTGTACCGTGGTTGGGTGTAACATTGCATCACCTCGCTTTACTGCCGTTGTCTTTGATCTCTTTGATCTCGTTGATTTTCCTTAACATGCAAAAGTTAAGGTTTGTATATTTTTTATATTATATCCTATTTCTCACTGCTTAAATTAAGAATAGTACCTACAATAATTATGGCCTTACTATAATTATTTCGCTGATTATGGAAATCGATGCTTTAGTTGTGTATCACACTTTAAATAATTTGCAGGATATTGCTAAAATGTAGCTTCAAGTGTTGAAAGACTTTGCTTATACACAGCGCAATGAAAATGATGTTGAACTGTCAAAATTTTAGCCATTCCTACTGTTACTGTGATGGGCGATTACCTCGCTGATTAGTCCTTTAGGAAACCCAGACATGAAAGGGAAATATACACACATCAAAAGTGTCTAGGGATCAACATATATTTTTGCAATAACTTTCCTCCTAATTAATATTAATTAAAATTTTCTTTAAGGATTCATCAAATAAAGTGTTTTCGTTTGTCACAGTAACGATAAACCAAGTCACCTTTGCATTAATAAAGAAATTTGCCATTTTCCTAATAAAGGGATATTTGACATTTGAACCACTAACACAAAAGTTCGAAAAAAAGACTGAAATAACAGTTTTCTCTAAAATTTTATTGCGTAACTTAAACAATTAATAATCCGTGTTTCTACCGCGAACACTAACAACACAAGAACATCGGTTTGGCATACTCAAAATGAGTTCATCCAAATCACGCTGTGGAATGGCCGCCCATGTTCGTTGCAACAACAAAAAAAGGTCTTCTTGCGACTGGATACCCTCCATATTCGGCAGAGCTCTTCTCTGTAGCATATCCCATGCATGCTCAATCGGGTTCAAGTCTGGCGACTGAGCAGGCCAGGGCAGGACATTGATGTTAGCTGCGGCGAGAGTCTGTCTTACAACTCTTGCGGTGTGCGGTCGTGCATTATCATGCATTAACTGAAATAAGGGACCGATTTGCACTTGTAGAGGAACGATGACGTCTGATACAATCGTCTCAGCATAAATTTGAGCGTTGAGGTTGCCTCTGATCCAAATCAACTCAGTTCTTCCGCCGATCCAAATACCCGCCCATACCATGATGGTTCCACCACTATAAGGATGGATTTCCTGGCAGGATTTTAATCGCTGTTGGCGTCCAGGGGTTCTCCAGTGTCGTATACGTCTTGTATCCGGTCTCATACCAAAACGAGACTCATCAGAAAAGCACACGAAACGCCATTGTTCTTCTGCCCAATTTCTGTGTTCAAGAGCCCATTGATATCGAATCCTACGATTGTGCATTGCTATAGGTGGTACCCGTAGCGGTCTTCGGGAATGAAGGTTCACTTCATGCAAGCGGTTTCTGACTGTTTGGTCGCTAATTAAGTTCCCTGAAGAGTGATGAAGCCTCACGGCTAACATCATGGCGGTTATTGTTGGAGCTCTTCGAGTTAAAATTTGAATGTATCGGTCTTGTCTCCGTGTGGTGCAGCGATACCGTCCTCCATGGCGCTCAGCCACGGTACCAGTGCTTCGGTAACGTGTCCAAAGTCGACTGATAACACTCTGACTTGTATTCAGAGCTAAAGCCACAGTATGTTGCCGGGAACCAGCTTCTATCATTCCCACGGCTCTGAGCATTTCTTCCCTGCTTAAATGACTTCGCCGCTCCATAATAACGTTGGTTTTAATCAGTAGTAGGGAAACAGTAGCACTAATAATGTCTTCAATGCGTTGTATGTTTTTATAGGGAAAATATTGACAGCTGATTTTCATCTTTTACTCGAATTTGATTCACAGTTCCTGATTCAAATTATGAAATGCACCAAAAAGGATCCATATAAATTTATAAAATCATAAATTTATTACAAAGCCACATCTCAATCTCAAGAAATCCGCATAAAAATGCTTGATCCCTAGACACTTTTGATGTGTGTAGTATCGTTGAGTTAGTATCCCATAACACAAGTCACGAACTTACTTTGTAGCTAGCTCAATTTGTGTGTGTTTTTTTTTTTAATAATTATAAACTAGCGCTTGACCGCAATCCCGCCTGATAGTAAGCAGTGATACGATCGCTGATGGTAAAGCGCGTTAGTTTATTAAGAGCCTATTCACTCAGAAAAACTGAACGATTAGGAAGGAAGACGGCAGTTGAGCGAGGTGATGCAATGTTAAACCCAACAACACGACCATTGATGCTGCGTCAAAGCGAGATTGATCTGAAGACCTTCCACGACCAAACGCTCAGACCCGTCCTCCGCACTGCTTCACCAGACGTCGTGCCCGAACACGACGAATCGCTTGGCGGCAAGAGACTGTCTGGTGGGTGGTAACTTCTGCCGGCGGCCGATGTTATGTCCTACCGGGGACCGTGTACCGTGGTTGGGTGTAACATTGCATCACCTCGCTTTACTGCCGTTGTCTTTGATCTCTTTGATCTCGTTGATTTTCCTTAACATGCAAAAGTTAAGGTTTGTATATTTTTTATATTATATCCTATTTCTCACTGCTTAAATTAAGAATAGTACCTACAATAATTATGGCCTTACTATAATTATTTCGCTGATTATGGAAATCGATGCTTTAGTTGTGTATCACACTTTAAATAATTTGCAGGATATTGCTAAAATGTAGCTTCAAGTGTTGAAAGACTTTGCTTATACACAGCGCAATGAAAATGATGTTGAACTGTCAAAATTTTAGCCATTCCTACTGTTACTGTGATGGGCGATTACCTCGCTGATTAGTCCTTTAGGAAACCCAGACATGAAAGGGAAATATACACACATCAAAAGTGTCTAGGGATCAACATATATTTTTGCAATAACTTTCCTCCTAATTAATATTAATTAAAATTTTCTTTAAGGATTCATCAAATAAAGTGTTTTCGTTTGTCACAGTAACGATAAACCAAGTCACCTTTGCATTAATAAAGAAATTTGCCATTTTCCTAATAAAGGGATATTTGACATTTGAACCACTAACACAAAAGTTCGAAAAAAAGACTGAAATAACAGTTTTCTCTAAAATTTTATTGCGTAACTTAAACAATTAATAATCCGTGTTTCTACCGCGAACACTAACAACACAAGAACATCGGTTTGGCATACTCAAAATGAGTTCATCCAAATCACGCTGTGGAATGGCCGCCCATGTTCGTTGCAACAACAAAAAAAGGTCTTCTTGCGACTGGATACCCTCCATATTCGGCAGAGCTCTTCTCTGTAGCATATCCCATGCATGCTCAATCGGGTTCAAGTCTGGCGACTGAGCAGGCCAGGGCAGGACATTGATGTTAGCTGCGGCGAGAGTCTGTCTTACAACTCTTGCGGTGTGCGGTCGTGCATTATCATGCATTAACTGAAATAAGGGACCGATTTGCACTTGTAGAGGAACGATGACGTCTGATACAATCGTCTCAGCATAAATTTGAGCGTTGAGGTTGCCTCTGATCCAAATCAACTCAGTTCTTCCGCCGATCCAAATACCCGCCCATACCATGATGGTTCCACCACTATAAGGATGGATTTCCTGGCAGGATTTTAATCGCTGTTGGCGTCCAGGGGTTCTCCAGTGTCGTATACGTCTTGTATCCGGTCTCATACCAAAACGAGACTCATCAGAAAAGCACACGAAACGCCATTGTTCTTCTGCCCAATTTCTGTGTTCAAGAGCCCATTGATATCGAATCCTACGATTGTGCATTGCTATAGGTGGTACCCGTAGCGGTCTTCGGGAATGAAGGTTCACTTCATGCAAGCGGTTTCTGACTGTTTGGTCGCTAATTAAGTTCCCTGAAGAGTGATGAAGCCTCACGGCTAACATCATGGCGGTTATTGTTGGAGCTCTTCGAGTTAAAATTTGAATGTATCGGTCTTGTCTCCGTGTGGTGCAGCGATACCGTCCTCCATGGCGCTCAGCCACGGTACCAGTGCTTCGGTAACGTGTCCAAAGTCGACTGATAACACTCTGACTTGTATTCAGAGCTAAAGCCACAGTATGTTGCCGGGAACCAGCTTCTATCATTCCCACGGCTCTGAGCATTTCTTCCCTGCTTAAATGACTTCGCCGCTCCATAATAACGTTGGTTTTAATCAGTAGTAGGGAAACAGTAGCACTAATAATGTCTTCAATGCGTTGTATGTTTTTATAGGGAAAATATTGACAGCTGATTTTCATCTTTTACTCGAATTTGATTCACAGTTCCTGATTCAAATTATGAAATGCACCAAAAAGGATCCATATAAATTTATAAAATCATAAATTTATTACAAAGCCACATCTCAATCTCAAGAAATCCGCATAAAAATGCTTGATCCCTAGACACTTTTGATGTGTGTAAATACCACATACATAAGATACCATATACATAAAATAGCAACCGCAATATAACCACTAAGGTGAGAATTTCACCTCTAATAAGGTTAATGGTAATGTTAATATGGTAATAAGTTTTAAGTTCACATTAGTCGGACATACCACTGAAACTCGTTAGTGTTTAAGCACCACAGAATAAAGTATAAAATCACAAATCTACCCATTCAGCACAATAAAACGGTTTCGGGAATGAGGGGGTGTATTCTCAAATACACTCGACATTTTAAGAACTATCGGACAATCATCACATCTGCCTGCTTTTTCACAACTATTTGGGTGGACTTCTAACCTTACCGGATTCACCTGAATACTTGCAATAGAGAGGACTATGCTTGGGGAGGCACTGCGTGATGAAATCAGAAATGAGGAGGTCCGTAGAAGAACTAGAGTAACCGACATAGCCCTGAGAATTGCAACACTAAAGTGGCAGTGGGCCGGGCACATTGCCTGTAGGACCAATGCCCGATGGCGCCGACGGGTTTTCGAGTGGCAACCACGCACCGGAAGATGCAGCGTGGTTAGGCCCCCGACAAGGTGGACCGACGACCTGGTAAAGATTACGGGAAACCGCTGGATGCGGGAGGAGCAGGACCGGACGTCGTAGAGATCCTTGGCTATGTCAGTTTTTGACCCCCCTCAGCCCTGTCACTGATAGTAATTATTTTCACATGCTGATAGCTGAGTTTTTAAGGGAGGCTATGTAATCATATCACACTGGGCCTTTTATGAGCAAAAAGAGGGAAAGTCAGAAGGAATGTTATAGGTACAAAACGAAGCAAAAGTGCGAGCGGGCTATGCTATGCGAAGAAGCGGGATGGAAGACCGAAAAAATTTACGAGGACGAGGTCGATAGTTATTTTCATGTAGGTACTATTCAGCAAGGTAATTGCGTAACACAATATCAGTAACAAAGGGACAGCCTCCGTGGCGTAGCGGTAGCGAACGCGGCCGCTGCGCAAGGAGGCGCGGGTTCGATCCCCGCGCAGTTCAAATATTTGTATGCATGAATATGAATATTTGCCCTGTTCTGGTCGTGCCTCGGAAAGCACGTTAAGCCGTTGGTCCCGGTTGCCATACGAACATCTAATGGCAGTCGTTACGGGTTGTTGGAGCCCTCAAAAGTCCTACAATTTTTCTAACTGCAATGCTTCGATATCGCCTTCGGGTTGTGGAGGTCTAACGGCAGTCGCTTCATGGAAAATATCGAAGTTTAGCCAAAATGAGCAGTTAGACTGGTAAAGCGGACCCCAGACTCCAGAAGCTGAAAAGCTTCGGATACGACTGGGATTAACGCTGAGATGAAGAATATCAGTAACAAAGGGTTTCTTTTTGACAGTTCAACAATATTCATTGTATTGATTACGTTGTTGCGCAAACAGTTTTAGGGGTTAGCTATACGCAGAAGGCTTACAACGCTCTGCGCGTCCAGTACAATAATGCGCTGAGGATGTTGTTGGGGCTGCCTCGATTTTGCAGTGCATCAGGTATGTTCGCGGAAGCGAGAATTGATGACTTTTATGCCATCATACGCAAACGGTGTGCTTCGATGTTGCGGCGATTTCGGGGCGGCCCAAACAGTATCCTAGCTACACTGGCGGACAAGGTCGACGGACCTTTTATTAGGCTCTGGGCGTCAGACATGTGCGCGCACATATTCATGAGTCCAACTGATGTTGAACTCTGTTTCTCTTTTTACTAACATAGGATAAGTTTTTTTTTTTTTTTTTAACTAACAATATATGGGCCTTGCCTGAAATAAAGAATTTGAATTTATCGAACATATGGAGCAATAGATTAGCCATATACTTTAAAAATAATCAAATTGAGAGTAATAGTGATCAGTAACGGTGCTGACAAACGCTGTTTTATTTTTTAATTTAGGCTAAAATATGTTTGCATAGGAAAAAAGTTAGCCATTACAAAATACCTGCGTGAATTTTTATCATAGTTTTAATTTAATCCTACTTACACTTGCACTGTAGCGCATCAATATATTTCAACTAGTGGCCGCCAGCAACTTCGTTCTCGTAGGTTAGTTATGCTCCGCTCCAATTGGTCGCAGCGTGATGTTATATAGCCTAAAGCCTTCCTGGATTAATAGGCTGTCCAACGCAAAAAGAATTATTCAAATCGGTCTATTAGTTCCTGAGATTAGCGCGTTCAAACAAACAAACAAACTCCTCAGCTTTATATATTAGTATAGATATGGCGCATATATTCAGAAAGCCTGGTATAAAATTGTAATTTTAAAGGTGTAAAATGTTTGGGAAACGTTCATGGTATTTATTTAAGTGATTGCATATCAAATGGATTTTTATTTTGTGCGACGTAACTTTAGTAAGTATTTGCTTGTGTTAACGTATTGAACTGGTGTGTTTGTTGATACATGTCACCTCTAAGTGCCCAATAACATTGGCTGAATGAACACCTCTATGTGGTTTTCTTTTTTATTAAACATTGCCCTACACTGGGATTTTGCTCTGTAGCGTGGATGCTTTTACAAACAGCCTGACATACACAAACAGACAGACCCGGAACAACTACCTTTAGGCCATACAAATATTTACTTGCGGGAATCGAACCCGCAGCATGCAGTGCAGCAGTTGATTGCACAGGCACTGCCCCAACCGTGTTGTCGAGTTTAACAATAGTTTTTATTTTTTCATAATTCTTAACAGTATTTCCTGTTTTCACTCTGCAGACCTCTAGATAACAAAGTTAAAAGTTAGTCTTTTCTGGTTACTTCGGAACCAAATAATTAATAAAAAAAAACTAACCAAGAACCATTTTGATTGGTGACAGTCACTAAAACAATAATAACTAAAAACAAAAGTCAGTAGTCATTTGTTTTTTCAGGATAAGAAATCATCAAATGACCTCTCCCGTTCTGGGCGGAGCTGGAGGACGTGTCAGACTTTTATTGACTAAAACCCACCCGTGTTTCTTCCCTTGCCTGTGCACCAGGGGCCAACCTCTTCCGAACAACCCATAACCATATGCTGAGATCTCTTTGAGACGCGCGTGGAACACAACGCGCCGCCGACCCGAGCCTAGTCCTTGCAGGGCGGCAAGCTGCCCATGGCTCGTCGCCCGCAAGCCCAAGGCAGTATTGTATATATATGTAATTAAATATTTAAATAAATTATAGAGGTATGAAATCAGGGTATAAAGTAAAAGCATGCTCCATGAAAAAGGGAGGAACCTTCGATCAGACTAGTATGTTGTGTCGGACAGGCAACGCGACGCGACGGTTGATAAATAAATGATAGTTGCGCGGTAATCTCTGCTTTTGGGATGCCGGGTTTTCGTGACGTCTGTATGACGCTTTGTTTGCATATGCCGTTATATTACCGCTTCAAGATAAATAAATTAAATATTAAATAAATCAATCAGGCATATTATCTTCAGGTACTTTCGTCTAGCTAACGGAAAATATAATTGCATAGACACAACCTTGAAGCTAATATAATCCATCAGCAGCTTTCTCTAAAATACAGCCTTGTGGAATCGGACGTGGCTCATACATTGTAACGTTTAAAAATCTAATATACTTGTAAACGAGATAAGTAGCGACATCTAGCGGCAAATGGTGGAATGAATTTATAATCGGTGCCAAGTAGGTTCGTATAGATGGCGTTGGTTACTAATCGATTTCTCTTAAAATAATAATAATTTAAATTAGAAGAAATGTATAAAGGATGCATAAATTAATATAATAATTAAAATCTAAGATATAGTATTCTTTTTGGTGGTACTGGCTATCCATGGACAATAAGGTCGAAGTATCTTGCAGATTCAGATATTGGCTTAATAGGCAGCACGGTAGACATTATTTTTTAACCGACTTCAAAAAGCAGGAGGTTACTCAATTCGACCGGTATATATGCTTTTTTTATGTTTGTTCGCGGATAACTTAGTCGTTTATGGACCGATTTTGATAATTATTTTTCTGTTGGAAAGAAGACATTCCCAAGGTGGTCCCATGATAAGGACTTTGGAAGACGAGAGAAATCAAGGGGAACTTTCAAAAATTGTAGGGGCAACCAGTGCGTTTGTAAGTTTTTTCATTAAGTATTTTAGCGTCAGCATCCAGTCTAACAGGGTGCAGCTGAACAGTACTTTTCACAACTAAAAAGTGTAAAATAAAAACGTAGGTTAAGTTTTTTTATTGTACTTTTTTATTCGGTTTTTTATTTTATTTTGTTGTTACCTGATGTATGTTTATACTAGATGTATTGTGTCTTTAAGTATGTGCTCAATAAATATATGTTCTTTCTTTCTTGAGGAAGGCTTAGGTACCTATATCATTTGTCCACGTGCGAAGCCGGGCGGGTCGCTAGTGAATAATAAACACATGAGCCTTAGTAAATTAAAAATACACATGTAATTTTAAAAATAATTATTATCGAGTGCTACAATGTTAGGCTCACAACCGCAATCTCTGAGTGTATTTCCACTTTTATTTGAGGATAAAAGCAAAATTTGGATGGACTCCAAATTAACTCTTAAGCCAACGACGCTATTATATGCATCAAAACTAATACCACTGCATTTGGAGATAACTGAATTTCGTGTTTAGCTTTTTGTAGGTACTAAATTTGTTCTTGGAAAAATCTAATGTATGTAATTTATTTGAAATGAAATTGTGTGAATCTAAAATAGAACTTAAATATATCTAATAAACAGTCTACTAATTATAAATAGGTGTTATAAATCGAACACAGGTTTGCAAAGAAGTTGTCGAAACACTAAGCTATTGGATTGTAATTGTTGTGGTTGACTGTACCTAAATATTTCATGATAAAGCTGGTTTGTTTTTAGAGGTAATTTTGTAACATACAGAACCGATCCCGAAAATTAATTCACTAATACCCATTAGTGAATGAATTTTCTGCTTACGTCAGACGGGATTGCGGTCGAGAACTAGTTTACAATTCTAAAAAAAATATCGAAATATTTTTTGTAAGAGTACTAGACTACAGTTTGACCGAGTATCATTAGATACATACAGGCTGTATCTGACATCGTAACGCAAACTTCGCGAAAAGGCTAGACCGCATGCCACTAATAAAATTATGATAGTCATTTATATCGAACAGTTACAGATTTCACAGTGTTTAAAAAAATGTGTCAGCTCGACCTTTGAACGTTGCAAGCGTGCTGCCGTGCGGGTTTGTAGGTATAACGTTGATCCCTGATGTGAACTCTATTAAATCAGCTGATAAGATAGTTTTTCGAGTTTTCTTTTCTTTTCGCTTTTTAGTGTAATATGCGAATTAATTAATTTTTACTTTAAAATCTTATTGGGTTATAAAAGTATACCAATTATGAACGGTCGAAAGTGAAAAAAATTACATATATTTTTTTTTTAAATGATGAAAAAGCCGACGAAAAATTCTAGCACTGGGGGGATCAGAATCATGTACTGTATCCATGGTACTCGTTTGTGTGTCGATGTCAGATACACCCTTTATATTTTATGTTAAAATTTGATGTAATGTTAAACCCAACAACACGACCAACGATACTGTGCCAAAGGGAGATTGATTTGAAGACCCTCCACGACCAAACTCCCAACACAACAACATTAGGCGCATCGTACCCGGCACACACCGCAACACAACTGCTCAGACCCGTCCTCCGTACGGCTTCACCAGACATCATAATCCAGTCAAAATAGACAAAAATAAGTCATAACTTAGCCAAAATTCGCATAGAGCTGAAAATTGCCAGATACGTTAAATACATCATTATAAATTAAATATCAAAAATCCCCTTCGATCCTACTTCTGCAAAAAAAATTATTCAAGGTTAAAAGTATAAAATTAAGGTTTTTTCCATTTTTCTCGAAAACAGTAAGTATTATCGTAAAAATAGGTCGGACAAAAGTTGAAAGTTCGTAAAATATGAATTTTCTAATGATTAAAACCGCGATATCTCACGAATGGTGAGTCGTAAAAGAAAAAGTTACTGGACCATTTTTGTAGAGAATTGTATGATCTACAACTTTTGTCTGACCTATTTTTACGATAATACTTACTGTTTTCAAGAAAAATGGAAAAAAACCTTAATTTTATACTTTTGACCTTGAATAAAATTTTTTGCAGAAGTAGGAGCGAAGGGGATTTTTGATATTTCATTTATAATGATGTATTTAACGTCTCTGGCAATTTTCAGCTCTATGCGAATTTTGGCTAAGTCAAATGTCTATTTTGACTGGACTAATCATGCCGAAACACGACAAATCGCTTGGCGGCAAGGCTTTGTCTGGTGGGTGGTAACTTTTGCCGGCGGCCGATGTTATGGCCTATCACCGAGAAAAAAATAAAAAATACTCGCGGAGTATTGCTAGTATTCTAACTATTGGTGAACAGCAGGGTAATTACGTAACATACTACCAGTAGCAATGGGTTTCTTTTGACAGCCCAACAACATTCATTGCGTTATTTACGTTGTTGAGCAGACAGATTTTTCGAACACATGGAGCAATTTACTAAATTAATTAAATTTTCTCGGTGGTAGGCCATAACATCGGCCGCCGGCTGAAGTTACCACCCACCAGACAAAGTCTTGCCGCCAAGCGATTCGTCGTGTTCCGGCATGATGTTTGGTGAAGCCGTACGGATGACGGGTTTGAGCAGTTGTGTTGCGATGTGTGCCGGGTACGATGCGCCTAATGTTGTTGTGTTGGGAGTTTGGTCGTGGAGGGTCTTCAGATCAATCTCCCTCTGGCGCAGCATCATTGGTCGTATTGTTGGGTTTAACATTGCATCACCTTTCTTTTTCCCCGGGGTGGAAATCCTCAAATCCTCATAGGATGTCCGCCGCCCTGGGGTGGACGACGGGGTCTGTCAGACTTTTACTGACTAAAACCACCCCGGTGTCTCTTCTATTACGAGCGCGCACCACACCCTCGTGCTGGCCCGGTCTGTCGGGCATCTTCTCCTGCACGGGGTAGTGGGGTGTTAAACTACCCCGTCAATCACCTCAGAGGCGCGCGCCGAAACTCGCGCGCGCCTCCGCCTCGGAGTCCATCGAATAGGGGGCGGGGACTTCCCCATATCCCTCGCCCCTGGACCCATTCATGGGGGGCGAAAGAGGGCGTTATCCGCCCTTCCTCAGCGCCCGGTAAGTCTTTTGCGGCCCGGGAAGGGAGTTGAGATCTCCCTCTCCCGTTCCGCAGCTTCCTTCTGCGACATTACGTCCTCGCAGAAGGACACCACTGCATCCCATGACTCTGCGCTGCCGACCATCCTCCGCACTAATGCCGGCAGCGTCAGGTCGCCTCCTACTTCATTTGTGAGGACATGGCGCTGCTTCTCCCAAGCTAAACACTCGGCGAGCGCGTGCTGCGCAGTGTCCTCCCCGCATTGGACGCAGTGGTGGCACCGAGCGTCCGACTCCCTGCCTCATTGCAGGTACTTGCCGAAGCAGCCATGCCCCGACAGTACCTGCGTCACCCTGAACGACAGGGAGCCGTGCCTTTTCCCGAGCCAGTCGTCGAGTACTGGCCGGATCGCCTCGACGGTAGCGAGACCGGCGGTAGGGCGCATAAGCCTCTACCGCCAGTCCACGACCAGGACCTGACGGAACTCCTCTTGGCGCAGCTCGATCTGCCGCTGCACCGGACTGGAGCCCCGTATCCGTTCTTCCTCACGCCTTCGGTACAATGACGAACATTGCATCACCTCGCTCAGCTGCCGTCTTCCTTCCTATTCGCTCAGTTTTTACGAGTGAATAGGCTCTTAATAAACTAGCGCGCTTTACCATCAACGATTGCATCAATTCTTACCATCAGGTGGGATTGCAGTCAAGCACTAGTTTATAATAATTAAAAAAAAATGGATTAGCAGTCTGCTTCAAAATGTTTTCAATTGATAGTATGAAATAGTATGTTACGCAATTAGGATGCTGATCACAGTTCACCAACAGTAATAACTAAGTAGTTTATTTCTCAGCTTTATACGGACGACAGCAAATCATTTAATTCATTTATTTAATAACTTACTATTTGATGAAGATGTAAAAAAATTAGTTACAACATGTTTACCAGGTTGATACATAGGTACTTGGCTAGATAGTTCATTTATTTTAGTGACCTTATGTTATGTTGTGCTTGGGTAACATCTATTGTTACTTTTGGCTTAATTAGCAGACGAGGACCCTGGCACCCTAAACACAAGTTAAATCTTAAATTTGGTGGCGGAGTTTATCTAAAACACTTGCGTTGTTATAAGTTTAGTGATTGATATTTTATGTTGTTATGTTCAAACCAGTGGTAATAAATATCTTTTTTTTTATCAAGCTACTACAATCTGTCAGATTTCCTTATTCGATTTTCAACTTTATCTCGAAAATATTAAGGGTCAAGGTTGATTGGGAATATCTGATAGTTTGGGTTAGCTTTACCTGCTGTAGTTCGTACATATTTTTTATAACATTTTGTTTAATTCTAAATAGTGGATTTTGTTTTGGAGTAATGGATTGCTTGTAGGCTGTTGATTGATATCAATTAACCAGCACTGTTGGGCATAAGCCTCTTCTATTACTAAACACCATTCAACTCGTTTTTCTCGATTTTTTTAACAGATCGCTCGTAGCGATAACACCGCCCATTGTGTCACCCTTTGTAAAATCTTTATATTTATGTACTGTAATGTATATGGTGTACATAATAAAGAGTCTATTCTGTTCTATTCTATCTTCGCTCTACCAAGCCTGTGCCCTAATTGAGTAATACACTATTATTATAAATTGGAATCATTTTGAAGCTAACTGCTAATCCATTGCTCCAGGTCTTCGGAAAGTATGTCTGCTCGATAACGTAAATAACGCAATGAATGTTGTTGAGGGGTTTTGGCGGGAAAGTCAAGTGGCGTGTCACGCTCATTTTTCAACGGACTTTTAAAAAATAGTTACAGTGTTGTTTACTAAATAAAAGTGCGTGATTTATGTACTTAGTAAAAAGTGCATTCAGTAAACAATTCATAAAGAACAGCGAAATATCGCAGCATAGTGGCCACATCATGACTTTACCTCAAACCTCCTTCGTAAGATGGTTCACGCGGCCGTCTTTTCCGACTTGAATAATTCATTACGTGACATTGGCTAAATGCACAAACCGGGCGAAGCCAAAAAAGAAAGAAAGAATGTTGTCGATCTGTCAAAATGAAACCCATTGCTACTCATAGAATGTTACGCAATAGGGATGTTTTCAAGGTATGAAAATCAAAAAAATAATTAGTCCGTCTTATAGATAGTAAAAAAAAATTAAGAACCGTATTTTTTATTTTGTCGAAATTACCAAAAACTACTGAGATATAGCGTATTAAAGTTATGGAGTGGGGGCTAATTACGTCACGCCGTGGTACGAAATATACCACGGTGACGTCGAGCGACATTTCAAATCAATATATCTTCCTAAGTATTTGAATGAAAGAAAAAACAAAAAATATGTATTCAATATTTTTTATAAATCTATCTGATGGACATTAAATTATTTTTTAGGATACAACCCAGTGGATCTGTGAAACCCTATTATGATACTGGCATTATAATTATTACAGTCCGTAACCGCTTTATGATAATTTTCCTATAAAATGGATTTCCAGAATGGAATACCGCTCGATCATAAGCTCTCATGCGACATAGCCTAATGAAGCGGTCACATTGAATAATGTATTCGCTCGGATACTAGTAATTTACGACCTATAATAATTATCTAATGCAGTGGTCATTAACCACTACAATAATGCATTGGAAATCTGAAATAGAAGAGGCGGACCGAAGTGTACCAGGTCACTCAGAAAGTATTTCTACAAAAAGTTTTTATGTATGTGAAACTGGCCAGTTATAATTTATTTAAAAAATATGCATATGCTAGCGGCTCGATACGTACTTCGCTGCGTACAAAGAGAAATAATAAAAACAAATTTATTGGATCATCAAAATTATTTATTCAAACATAAAATATTTTATTTAATTGCAATTTTTAAACTTAATCCAAAACATTTAGATTATTAAACAAACGACTGGGGGTACCGACTCTCGAACAGGCAACATAAAGTTGGCCATTTGAAAAACATGATTCCTCCAAATTCAGACCACAAAAGTGAAATGTTTGCCCTAAGGCTTTGTTGATGGACATAGCAAATTATAAACGCACAGGATATTGTATTCGTGTGAACTCAAACGGCATATCAGTTGAGGTCATAGGGATACGCGGTATCAAACAAACTTCTCCTTTTGATTTACCAGTTAAGATCGTAGTTTAAATTAAATTTGGCAATAAGTTTTCACTTTTACACATTTTCACAAAATAATAAAGAAAGTGGCATTGATTTTAATATACAATGAGATGTTGATCCACCGTTCATTGAATTCAAACATTGTTACAAAAATGTGATACGAGTAAATGAAGAACCGCTTGACCAATTCTATTTAAACTTCACATGGTTTATGTTTTTTTTTTTTTATAAATTATAAACCAGCGCTTGACCGCAATCCCACCTGATGGTAAGCAGTGATGCGATCGTTGATGGTGAAGCGCGCTAGTTTATTAAGAGCCTATTCACTCTAGCCTTGAAGACACTCAAATTGTAATGTGACGGAAACACCGACGCCGGCAAATTGTTCCAGTCCCTCCATGTACGCGGTATAAAGGAGGAAGCAAAACGCTTCGTCCGGATCGCAGTGGTGTCAACAACGTAAGGTTGGAAACTCGCCGTACGACGGGTCGTCCGATGATGGAACGGAGATGGGGGAATTAAATCATGCAATTCCCTTGCACACTCACCGGAATGCATCCTATAGAAGACCGAAAAGCTGGCTACTCTACGCCTGTGCTCTAGGTAATGTGATCTACTAATTAGTCAAAACAAAGTCTAAACGTTTAGTTTGGATAGGTGAGTCCGTTCTTGAGTTATAAAATTACAAATAGAAAACGAAAGTGGCATTGATTTTTGTATATACAGTATGTTAAAAAAAACCCTGTCCGACCCATAAGGATAATAAAGGTTAGGTAAACACATGACAAATATGATATAAAATTTTACGTAATCATCATAGTACCAATACAAATGAATTTTGAAATAATCTTTTTTTCCACGAATTAATTCCTAATTTTTAAAAAAGTGACAACCCGGTATTATTATGAGCGAACAGCGATACGATCACGTGCCGCGTGCCCTGCCGCCCGCCGCCCGCGGAAGGGTGCTTAACGCACATTTATTAAGTTAAGGGGGTGTTTTTTTTAAGTTTAGCCCGGTTTTGTATCCATTAGTAGAATCAGTTATCGATACCTAACAACACCTTCACGGGTCGGACAGAGTTTTCTTAACATACTGTATAGATAGAACAACTAATAATAGGTATATTCCAAATTCAAAACCTCCCTCCACATTTTTTATTGCGAGCTAATTAAATTATCGTGTCTCTTTGAAAAATGGATTTTCGTCGAGACCATTTTCGCGCTATGATTTTTTATGATTTCAACACAATGACAAATGTCGCCTGACAGCTTCCGTGTCGTAGCGGTAGCGAATCCGGCCGTTGCGCAACGAGGAACCCACGGTTCGATCCCCGCGCAGTGCAAATATTTGTATGCATGAGTATGAATATTTGCACTGGTCTGGTCGTGCCTCGGAAAGCACGTTAAGCCGTTGGTCCCGGTTACCATACGAACACCTAATGGCAGTCGTTACGGGTTGTTGGAGCCCTGAAAAGTTCAATAATTGGTCTAACTACAATGCTTCAGTATCGCCTTCGGGTTGTGGAGGTCAGATGGCAGTCGCTTCATGGAAAATATCGAAGCTTAACCATATCAGTGGATCCCAGACTCCAAAGCTGAAAGAGCTGCGGATACGACTGGGATTAACGCTGAGATGATAATGATGATGATGACAAATGTCGCCTGAAACCAGACGAATCATACGATAGACTTCGAAGTGTGGCATTCATGGATGAAGGCCGTATGTAGGATGTGTGTGTGAATGTAATCAAAAAGCCCTGCGACCATAGGATCAAAGCAAGGTTTGTATTGATAAAATATGGACCAATAAAGTTTTAAAGGTAATCCACTATCAACATAACTAAAAAATCGTTATCTGTATGCTACAAGATGCATTTTGGAGAGTGTGCGCGGGAATTGCTTTACTTAATTCCCCCATCTCCGTTCCATCATCGGACGACCCGTCATACGGCGACTTTCCACCCTTACGATGTTGTCTACGATCCGGACGAAGCGTTTCGCCTCCTCTTTTATACCGCGTACATCGAGGGACTGTAACAATTTGCTAGCGGTGGTGTTTTTTTCTGACTACAATTTAAGTGTCTTTTAGGCTAGAGTGAATGGGCTCTTAATATTTTTATTTTTAGTATTTATTATTATAGCGTGTACATAAATAGCTAGCGGTTCATGAGGTACAGTCTGGTGACAGACGGACGGATGGACGGACAGACGGACACCGAACTCTCATGAATAGGGTTCTGTTTTACCTTTAGCTACGGAACCCTTAACATTCTCTCGCCTTTCGCCTGTAGCTTTTTTACAACTTTGTTGAGGTCGGCAAATAAGTCGTGGTGGCCTAGTGGTTAAAACACCAGCCTCTCAAGTATAAGTGCGCGGGTTCGATTCCAGGTCAGGCAAGTAGCAATGTAACTTTTCTAAAGTTATATGTACTTTCTAAGTATATCTTGGACACCAGTGACTGAAAGTGAAGGAAAACATCTTGAGGAAACCTGGACTTTATAAGTCTGAAATCGCCAACCTGCATTGAGCAAGCGTGGTGATATTACGCTCAATCCTTCTCTGTATGAGAGGAGACTTGTGCCCAGCAGTGGGACGATAAAAAGGTTGATAATGATGACGATGATGATGATGAGGTCGGCGGCTTTCAGTGTAACTGAATGCAGCCGAATATAATATTTTACACGGAGGGGCTGCTTATCTGAACTCCCTTGGTGAGACTGGCTGTCGGACTTTCGGCCTTCTGACCACACGTTAATAACGAGTTTAGGTTGTGCCTCAGGCCTTAGCTGCAGCCGATTAGACTGGAAGCCAAACCGGAAACAGTTGGGAAATAGTGTGCGGCTGTATGTAAAGTAGGTTTTGAAGATCTGATTATATATTACTAACGATCCACCCCAGCTTCGCACGGGTGCAATATACACTACAGAAAAACTGCGAATGAAAAAACATGGCAGCCCGCCGCTACCGACGCCCCGGCCGCGGCCGTCGCGTTTCCGTAGCACTGGAAACGCGACGCACCGCAATTTTTAAATGTGTAATATCTTCGAAAATATTCATTTAAATCACATGCTGTACAGGACGATATAGATCTATATTAAATCAACAATGTATTTAAGG
The DNA here is from genome assembly GCA_037179545.1 of Sesamia inferens. Lineage (NCBI taxonomy): Eukaryota > Metazoa > Arthropoda > Insecta > Lepidoptera > Noctuidae > Sesamia > Sesamia inferens. Next base: position 8,048,772 of record CM073923.1, on the reverse strand, counting down.
TATTAAATTGAATAAGGATTAATGTTGTATTGATTAAAAACGCTTCGAAAATTAGCCAATATTTGTCGTAAAAAGTAAATGACAAAAAAATGTTTTTGTGTGATATGAATATAGACATATAATATCAAGAACTTTTCTGTGGATCTTTTCAATGTGTACAATAATCAATACATTATTTTGATAAATCTCGTGGGCATCACATTAGAAGCCTCAAAAATAAAAGTATTTCTCCACTATTTAATGGACATTATTATACATATAAACCTTCCTCTTTAGTTACTCTATCTATTAAAAAAACTACATCAAAATCCGTTGCAGAGTTTTAAAGGTTCAATCAAACAAATAGATATAGGAACAGAGGAAGCGACTCTGTTTTACAATAAGTAGTGATTAAAATGTACCAAAATTCACAACAATGAATTTGGCTCTAGGATATGCCGGTTTCGTCACGATGTGCCCTTCACTGTTTTAAGAGCAGTGGTAATGAAATAATTTACACAAACCAAAGCGCCTGATGGGGTTCGAACGTACGACCTACAACTGGTAAGTCGCGGCCGATAAATAGCACTAGGCTACTAACGCTTTAAAAACAAAGTATCTAAGGCACGTGACATCTACCAACATGGACTGGGCCCTCGTAGAATAAGGCCTACTCCCTCTCCCTGAGAGGAGACCTGTATCCCAACAGTGGGAACGAAATGATAAATTAGTATTATTATTATTTCGTTTATTTTTATACATATACATATTCATTTACATTTTTAAATATTTATAAAAAACATAAAAACATTTAAAAATATAAAAAAATAGTGTTCCACCGATGGCGGGAGCGGGGTCCAAGCTACCGGTGGTTAGAGCTCCAGAGACAGGAACCTCATCACGATGCGGGCCGTATCGAGGAGTACTGCCTTTTGAATCTGGCCTTTGATCCAACTGCCTAACGAGAGCCTCAATAGATGTTGTTCGAGGCTCTTGGCTATCAAACCATTGGCCGATACGACAATCGGTACAATGACTGCCGAGTTCACATTCCACATGTCAACAATCTCATGCGCCAAGTCGAGATATTTAATTTGTTTTTCTTTTTCAGCTTTCACGAGATTCCCGTCATGTGGAATGGTAACATCGACAATCATTGCAAGGCGCGCTAATCGATCTATCACCACTATATCAGGCTTATTGGCAACAATAGTCCTGTCAGTAATGATAGACCGATCCCAGTATAACGTGACATGGCCATTTTCAAGAACTGGGTCGGGCACATACTTATAATACGGTACCTCAGAATCCACAAGTTTATATTTCAAAGCAAGTTGCTGGTGGATAATCCTAGATACTTGGTTATGCCTGTGCAAATACTCGCTGTTAGCTAAACGAAAGCAATTTTATTATTATTCTTATTATGATGATGTCTGAAGACTAAAGTCTGTGACCAGTGTGTGTTGCCAGTGATGACTTACGGAACTGAAACGTGGTCGCTCATAATGGGCCTCATACGAAGGCTCAGAGTGACACAAAGGGCAATGGAAAGAGCTATGCTCGGAGTTTCTCTGCGTGATCGAATCAGAAATGAGGAGATCCGCAGAAGAACCAAAGTCACCGACATAGCTCTGCGAGTCGCTAAACTGAAGTGGCAGTGGGCAGGGCACATTGCTCGTAGAACCGATGGGGCAGTAAGGTTCTGGAGTGGCGGCCACGTACTGGAAGACGCAGCGTAGGGAGGCCCCCAACAAGGTGGACCGATGACCTGGTGAAGGTCGCGGGAAGCCGATGGATGCGGGCAGCACAGACCGGTCAGCGTGGAAAGCCTTGGGGGAGGCCTTTGTCCAGCAGTGGACATCCATAGGCTGAAGAAGAAGATGATGATGATGATGATTAAATTTGAATTTGAAAGCTAAGCAGGAACGTGTGTGCTACAAGATAGATCGGACACCACGCGTAAGCTCACTCATAATTATGATGGACTGAGCTTGTATGAGCGCACTAAAAATCAGAGTATGTGACTAGAAATCGTATGGCGATAGACATGAAACAACATGAGAACCACGACCGCCCTGACAAGAGTACTACAAAGAAAAAGAACGTTTAAATACCCTTTTAACGTACTTATAAAACTTTGAGTATCGAAACTAATTGATACGACGTACGTGAAATGATTGATTCGCGTATCGCGTGCTTCGATGATTGGGCCGGCCGATTGATGAAACAATGTCCATTGTCCATCGCTTGCATTGTTGGACAAACAGAGTAATAAATCAATCAAACTCGCTTTGGATGGAGTATTTGCGGTCCAAGTTGTAAACTGCTGATGTTATTCTTGATTCGATCTTAATCTTAAGTAATCAACATCTGCCTAGGCTTTTCTTAACAAATATCTCATCATCATCATTTTAGTCGAAAGTCGTCCACTGCTGGACATAGGCCTCCCCCAAGGATATCCACGACGACCGGACTATATCCAGCGGTTTCCCGCGACCTTCACCAGGTCATCGGTCCACCTTGTCGGGGGCCTACTCATGCTGCGTCTTCCGATGCGGGTTCACCACTCGAGGACCCGTCGGCCCCTTCGGCATCGGTCCCACGGGCAATGAGCCCGGCCCACTGCCACTTGAAGTGTTGCAATTCTTCGGGCTATGTCGGTTACTCTCGTTCTTCTGCGGAGCTTCCCATTTCTGATTTGATCACGCAGTGACACTCCAAGCATATCAATTTCCATTGCTCTTTGAGTGACCCTGAGCTTTCTTATAGGACCCATTATTAGCGACCACGCTCAGATCCATATGCCATCACTAGCAACACACTGGTCGAAGACTTTTGTCTTTGACCACCTTTTTTGTCGACTATTGCATCTGAGTACTGGTATTTTAGATGATGCGACTGTCCAGCTAAACTCCACAACCCTCTTATTGGGGTATGCGATATATCGTGGTAAAACTGACTCTCAGACTTTTGGGTTTCTTACGACCTGTTCCGATTTCCCAAGTTCCACGGATGGCAGCTGGCATCAACGATACTCATAAATCCCAGCTGTATATAAGTATGTACCTCTATCTAGTAGTAACAATATTTATTTCTCAAAGGCTACTACTAAGAAAAGGATACTAAGAAATATTTACGGCAAAAGAGGCAATAAGTTATGATTCGGAAAGAAACTTAAAGAAAGAATTATAGAAGAAAAGAAAAAATTATAAACTAGTGCTAGACCGCAATCCCGCCTGACGGAAACACCGCCGCTGGCAAAATGTTCCAGTCCTTCGATGTACGCGGTATAAAAGAGGAGGCGAAACTCTTCGTCCGGATCGTAGTGGTGTTAACAACGTAAGAATGGAAACTCGCCGTACGATGGGACCAAATTCTTCTTCTTCTTCAGCCTATGGATGTCCACTGCTGGACAAAGGCCTCCTCCAAGGCTTTCCACGCTGACCGGTCTTGTGCTGCCCACATCCATCGGCTTCCCGCGACCCTCACTACGTCATCGGTCCACCTTGTTGGCGGCCTCCCTACGCTGCGTCTTCCAGTACGTGGCCGCCACTCCAGAACCTTACTGCCCCATCGGCCATCGGTTCTACGAGCAATGTGCCCTGCCCACTACCACTTAAGTTTAGCGACTCGCAGAGCTATGTCGGTGACTTTGGTTCTTCTGCGGATCTACTCATTTCTGATTCGATCACGCAGAGAAACTCCGAGCATAGCTCTTTTCATTGCCCTTTGTGTGACTCTGAGCCTTCGTATGAGGCCCATTGTGAACGACCACGAAATTCTAATTGATTGTAATGTTTTACAATTGTACCGAATAATGGAATGTTGTTACTCGAACAACAACATCAATTTAACTTCCAGACGCTTGCTCCTATACCTTATACCACAATGTAACATCACGCGTCCAGTAATCCTGGCGTGGTGCGACAACCATTGACAGGATTATATGCAGTGGACCGTACGACAGAGGTATTAGGAGACAAATAAGTATTAGCTTAGACTAAAACCGGCCCGGGTAATTATATAAACGGATAATGGGGTTATCAAGGACGCACTTAGATGGTAACGAATTTAAATCTTATTTGAGAGAACCCACTTCATTTATGCTCAGGTATAAAATGTGCCTTTTTTAAAAACTTGGCTTTAAACTCAGGCTAGATAGGGGATAGGTTACGATTTGTAAAGAATATTCTATTTATTTGATAATGTTTAATGTCGGCGAATTTTGAATAATATTGAAAATAAGTATTTCTGAAATCGGTGGGAAAATACGAAAATGCAAAACTAAAGACACGGACTTCCCAAATTACCTAGTAATTTTTCACTAAGTTGGTTATTCATTTTTTTTGGAAGTCGTTTGTTTTTTCTTCCATGCTTTATTTATTTGTAGTCATCATAATTATGAGAAATTTTCGCTACAGTTTCGTAGCAGACAGCGTAGTCAGGTGTACGTAGCACTTGTAGCGCGCTACGAATGGTATCGTAGCACCATAACTATGAAATATCATCCTGATACCGTAGCCTTTATGGTTTCTGTCTTTACGCCAGGGGTAAGCTAAATTTAGTTATCTAATATAAAGTGATATATATTAAACCTTATTGTTGCTGTTTTAAATTCATATATATCTGATATAAACAGACGTAAACCTTATTGTTTTAAATTCTTAAATTCTTGAAAATTAAACTGGGTCTGTAATTCGCTGAAAAATCAGAACAATATTTTGATCCACACAGTTCAAATTTTATTAGTTACATAATATTATTTTAACACAAGCATATAATGACAAACATATTTTTGAAAGTGATCTCTTGTAGATTTGTTATATGTTAAACAATTTGTTTAATTTATTCCTTAAATATAAACATCAAACAGAAAAATAAAATAGTCTAATTCAGCCACAAAAGTCATATAGAATTAGATACATAAAAGAAGTGATAACAAGCACAGGCAAAAACAAAAAACTCACAAGATGTTTACTGCAGTATTGCCAGATATAAGAGAAATGTCATAATTCGATATAAAACTAAGAAACAAACTACACAACTCTATTCTCAATTCTCTACGCCAATTTGCCATAATCCTAAAAAGGAACGTATGATATTTCCGCAATATTTCAAAAAGAAACCATGAACCGACAAATCTCGTCTGTTCAGTCCTGTATTGGATTATAAGAAAGTCGAATTGAATGTGATGACCGCAGAAAAGGACAGAAATAGCTACAGAAAAGGGACACAACATACGTCGGCTATTAAGCCCTGCAGCGTAAAATTTCACGACAGCGTAAATACTCCTTTGAAGGAAATATGATGTAAGTTGCTATAACGACCACAAAGTGCTTTGAGCTTTATGTAGTTTCTGATAAGGTTGGTTTCTATTCGGTGATGCGGTTAAAAAGGCTTAATTTTGAAGGCGTGCTAAGTTGGTTGTCGGTCGGATTTGAGATTTGTCGCTCATTTTTTATTGGTGTCTCGGCATTATTATCTATCGCCATAAGGCACTTGTAGACAAATAAATTATTTTCTTTTTTATGTTACTAGTAACGGACAAACCGTTGTGTATTAAGCTCTCTATGATGAAGTTGGGTTTTTTGGCCTGTTTTGTAACCTCTCGGTTCTTATGCAAATATTAAAAGAACCTTTGTATGCTTCACTGATTCTAAGAATAATATGAAGGTTCTTCTTCAGCACTTTTCTGTTGCGAGCAAAAAAAAAACACAGGCAAAAGCCTCTTCGTTAAGAAAAAAATGCTTTCAACCGTAAAATATATGGTTGCTAATCAAATCTCCATCAAGAGTTTAACATCCTGAGACTGACCTAAAAATTAAATAAATAAATAAATATATATATACGAAAAAATCACACAGTTTGAGCTAGCCCCAAAGTACATACATAAGTTCGAGACTTTTGTTATGGGATACTAACTCAACGATACTATATTTATTTTATTTATTTATTTGGCTCAGGCAACAAAGTCCATAGTCCATAATAAAAATGATAACACTATACAATAAAAACAAATAAAAAACTTAAAAAATACTATAAATACATATAATATAATATATAATAGATACATATGTAGATAAACATCCAAGACCCAGGCCAATCAGGAAAAGATCGTTTTCCATCATACCACGTCGCAGGCAGGCGTGTTGACCGCTGCACCACGGAGGACGAATCGTAAGAAAATTTGGATCTCAGAAAAACTCACCCGTGGTCCTCCACTTGCCTGTGAGCCACTTACCATGGTATCTCTTTTGACAACCAGTAGCCCTGGCAAGCATCGATCCTTGGGGGTACCGTAGACCCCGTCACTGTGTGTTGTCATCTCTTTGAAGCGCCATTTTGAAAAATTTCATCCTATTTCTCGGTGGTAGGCCATAACATCGGCCGCCGGCAGAAGTTACCACCCACCAGACAAAGCCTTTCCGCCAAGCGATTTGTCGTGTTCCGGCATGATGTCTGGTGAAGCCCTACGGAGGACGGGTCTGAGCAGTTGTGTTGCGATGTGTGCCGGGTACGATGCGCCTAATGTTGTTGTGTTGGGCGTTTGGTCGTGGAGGGTCTTCAGATCAATCTCCCTTTGGCGCAGCATCGTTGGTCGTGTTGTTGGGTTTAACATTGCATCACCTTGCTCAACTGCCGTCTTCCTTCCTATTCGCTCAGTTTTTCTGAGTGAATAGGCTCTTAATAAACTAGCGCGCTTTACCATCAACGATCGCATCACTGATTACCAACAGGCGGGATTGCGGTCAAGCGATAGTTTTTAATTATTAAAAAAAAAATCGGCCTTTATTCTAAACATAACAGAAAATGACAATACCACATAACTACACCATACCCACAGCTGATTAAGAAAGACCACAAATGGTCACAAATTCCATTAATAAACATGGAGTCGGTTTTGAAATTATAATAAAGCAACTTTGATTCATAATTCGCGAATTGTTAGGTACAAGTTATAAAACAAAATGGAATTTTGAATAAATCATACGTTTATTTTGAACGTTGGGTCGTTACAAATGGCGAAGTTTCTTGCCTTGTTCTATGTTTAATTGAAATATCCGCCCTACCTTTAATGAAGTCGGGAGGTAAAGGAAATGTTTGCTGGAGTTTCTGAATGCTTTTGTTATTCGTCGTTGAGACATGTTTTTGACGCTGAAAGGTGAAACAAATAACAGGCAGGATGAAGCTATAGGTACATATAAAGGCTGTATCTGACATCGACGCACAAACGAGTACCACGGATACAGTACATGATTCTGAACCCCCAGTGGTTGAATTTTGCGTCGGCTTTTTCAGAATTTAAAAAAAATATATATCGGAGATCGTCGATATAATTTTCAATAGAAGTTGCTGATTTGATTTACGTAGTAGAGGGGCGAACGCTTGTGACGATATTTTGTGATGGCGTCACATGGACAGAGTCGCTTTGGAAAGTGGGGTTCGTCGAACGGTCACTTTGCATCGAGACGCGGACCAAGGCACATCTCCGAACTGAAACTGTCGGTTTGCCTATTCAAATTGTTATTATGAAGATTGGAGGGTATATCTACACGTCGTGCTTCAATTCAAAACTCACCTACGAAATGGAACCTGTACCACCACACCAAGATGCTGTCGGCTCTACCGCTCTGCCGTCGCTGTCTCCGACATCAGAAGTTGGATAAAGAACTACACTGCTTACAATCTCGTTATAAATCAAGGAATAGAATAACAGTCACTTTCTACCAATATTTTTATAGTACTTGTGCGATTACTTGTGTGGTAGTTGTTCATTGCCTTTGTATGAGCTTCTGTAAATGCTGGATGTCTGGCAGTGAGGCTGGAAGTAAACGTCACGTTACGAAGTGCGCTTAATTGCTGGCACAGAGATCGCTCCGCGCAAGGTGCGCTGTGTTGTATCATACATCACTACTCTGTAGTCGAGTAACTAATACCATCTCTATGTATTAGTGTCTATGAATATAGTCTATAGTCTTGTCATTGTAACTTAGGATCTGACCTGGAAGATGTCGATTATAATGTAATAATTATACAAGTGAAATAAACCAGTCTAATTATCTAAAGTCTTTAATATTTACCAACGCAAGAATCATACATGGTGTCAGAAGTGTAACCATACATGGTGTCAGAAGAGTGAAAAAACCCAATACGAAGAAAGAAAATTCATAAAATGCAAAAGTCGGATGGCGTCGGTGGCGGCCATGACACCGAAGCTGCAATGAACAGTGGCTTGAAGGCGCTTAAAATATCGTCAGATGCAACAAACAACAATTACGAAACCTGGAAGCGCTGGTGGCAACAGTTCGAATTATACTTGTTGGCAACAGGTTTGGACAAGTCCGGTGAGAAACGCAAGATCGCCATTTTATTACATCACATTGGTGAAAAATGCTTAAATATTTTCAACACATTCAACATAAATATTGGAGAAAGCACATTACATGACGTCAAAGCCAAATTCGACGAATTTTTTCAACCCAGAAAAAATATTACCATGTATCGTTACATGTTTTTTACCACACGTCAACAGAAATCGGAAAGCATCGAGGATTTCTTAACCGATCTCGAAAATAAGAGCCAAGATTGCGAATTTGGAACGCTCAGAGAATCTCTTATCAGAGATATTTTTATCGCCAACTTGAGTTTGGACTTAGCACATGTACGTCAGAGACTGCTGCAGGAACCTGATCTGACATATCAGAGGATGCGAGAGCTAGCTAGGACACTCATCGTCGCACAGCAGGATGCAGACCAAATTGTCAAGAGGTCCACTAGTCAAGAGTCTGAAAAAGTCATGCATCTGCGTCGGAGGAGCCGTGGTCGAGCGGAGCGTCAGCGACGGCGAGCTTCACCAGTCAGTCAGCAGGGATCCAGCGCAGGGAGGTCAAAGTCAAGTCCCGGTCCTGAGAAGCGCTCGAAGACGTGTAGCCGCTGTGGACAACACCACCGCTACAAATGTCCAGCGCAGGGAGCTAAATGCAGGTCATGTAACTCTTATGGTCATTTTGCAAAATTTTGTTACTCAAATAATAAAAAAGTCAGTCATTTAGAGTCTTTTAGTTCAACTGGTAGTCAAGATGATTTTGTTGGAATTTTAAATTGTCATAACTTCAGTCATAGTTATAAGTCTAGTCAATATAATTGTCATTTAAAGTCACAAAGTCATCACAATCAAAATCATTACAGACATAGCAGGTTGTCATACACACAGTCACAGTCACATCCCAAGTTACAATCAACGGTCAGGTCGCACATAGGCCAGTCGCAGTCAATGTCTAAGAGATCTCATGAAGACTCATCTTGTCGTAAAAAATATCCTGTGTCATATTTCTGTGATGAAAGTGGTGATAATGTCATATCTGAGAGGTCTAATAAAAAATGCCTCAGTGATGAAAAAAGTCTGGTGACTGATAAGTCCGAGAGATCTCATGAAGACTCATCTTGTCATATGTCGTATCTCAATGATGAAAACACTAAACAGTCTGAGAGATTCACAGTCAAGTCAAAAAAGTCAAAAAGTCTTAGTCGAGATTCATATCTTAATGATGAGCACAGACACAAGTCTGAGGAATCTCACACAACAAACACTTGTAGAATTATTACAGCAAAGTCAGCACATAGTAAACAGGTCAATACAGTCGAGTCAAAACAAAACAAATACTATTCTAAACAGTCATGGAACATAAACATTTTAGTTGGTCATACACAAATTAATTGCATTATTGACTCGGGAGCTGATATCAATATTATGTCAAAGAGAACTTTTCAATTTTTGAAATGTCAAAGTCAAATGTCACTTGAGAAATGTCAAATAAACGTTAGTGGGTTTGGTGGTATATCAATACCCATTATGGGCAAAGTCAATATAAAATGTAGTTTATCTTTAAATAATAGCACTATTAGTGTAAATATAGTGTTTATAGTCGCAGATTTAGTTTGTCCGAATGTTTTAGGTCTACCAACTTGTGAAAAATTAGGTATAATTCAAAGAGTTTTCTCTGTGTCTCAACAAAATTTTAGTGAACAAATTCTTACACAATACAATGATGTATTTCAGGGTCTTGGATGTCTACCTCAAGTCTGTCGCCTGAAACTCAAACCTGAAGCAGTGCCATGCGTGGATGCTCCGAGAAGAGTACCCTTCGCTTTACTGAACAAACTGCGCGATGAATTGGATCGCATGGAGAAAATGCAGGTCATTGAAAAGGTTATTAAACCTACAGAATGGGTGAACAGTATAGTGATAACAGTCAAAAGCACAGGTCAGTTACGAATTTGTTTAGATCCTAGAAATTTGAATAAGAATATTGTAAGGGAAATTTATCCACTAAAGTCAATAGATGAGATCAGATCTCAACTAGCAGGAGCTGTTTGTTTTTCTCATTTAGATGCATTTTCAGGATTTTGGATGCTTAAACTAGATGAATATAGTTCTGATTTATGTACATTTCAAACACCTTTCGGTAGATATAAATATTTAAGGTTACCTTTTGGTATTAATGCATCGTCTGAAATTTTTCAAAGAGTCATGATGAATTTGTTCGGTGATTTAGAAGGAGTTCTAATATTCATCGATGATATTTTGGTATATGGACCAAACGAGTCAATACATAATGAGAGAGTACATAAAGTCATGCAACGAGCACGTGAAGTCAATTTAAAGTTCAATAAGTCTAAATGTAAATTTCTAGTTTCAGAAGTCTGTTTTTTAGGGTATGTTTTTAGTAAAGATGGTGCCAGGGTTGATGAAGAGAAAGTAAAAGCAATTGTCAATATGCCCACACCAAAAAATGTCAAAGAATTGCAAAGAATATTAGGTATGATCAATTATTTAGGTCCCTTTATTAGCAATTTGTCTCAAAAAACTCAAATTTTAAGAAATCTTTTGAAGAAAGATTCAGTCTGGACTTGGGATGAAAATCATAGTCAATGTCTTAAGAGTTTAATCGATGAAATTACAAATTCACCAGTTTTAGCTCATTATAATCCCAATGTACCATTAGTCTTGTCAGTCGATTCGTCAAAGTCAGCATTAGGAGCAGTCATTATGCAGAATAATAAACCTATTGCTTATAGTTCAAAAACATTAACTCAAACTCAGTCAAGGTATGCTCAAATTGAGAAAGAATTGTTAGCCATTCAGTTTGGTTGTGAAAAATTTCACCAGTATGTGTACGGTCATAAAGTAACTGTTCATACTGATCATAAACCTTTAGTCTATCTTTTTAAAAAGCCATTACATGATGTACCAGCAAGATTGCAACGTATGATGTTAACTTAACAAAAATATGATTTGGAAGTTATACATGTTCCAGGTAAAGAAATGTTTATATCTGACACTCTGTCTAGAGCAGCATTGAAAGAACATTATATACCTGAGAATGAGTCAGAAATATCTTGTCATGTCAATTTAATGCATTCAAGTCTAGCAGTCACAAAGGAGTACTGTACAAAATTGTTACAGAACACTAAGAAAGATGATACTTTGCAATTGTTAAAAAAGTATTATTATGAAGGTTGGCCAAAAAATAAAAATAATGTCAGTCTGTCAATAAAACCATTTTGGAACATACAAGCTGAAATTCATGTAGTCAAAGATTTGTTGTTCAAAGGGTCAAAATTAATAGTACCACAGTCAATGTATAAGGAAATGTTAGGTAAAATTCATGAAGGTCACCAAGGTATAAATAAATGCTTAAAACTGGCTAGAGAGTCTTTGTACTGGCCAAGCATGTCAGCTGATATTAAAAACTTGGTAGAACAATGTTATGTATGTGCACAATTTAAACCTAATAATCCAAAGGAACCACTAAAAAATTTTGAAATAAATAAATATCCATGGCAACAAGTAGGTGTTGATTTGATGTATTTTGATAACCTTACTTATTTAATTGTCACAGATTATTATTCTAAATTTATAGAAATAGCTTTGTTAAATAAAAACAGTACAGCAAAGAATGTAATAACACATTTAAAGTCCATTTTTGCTCGTCATGGAATACCTTTATCTTTAGTGTCTGATGGTGGTCCTCCTTTTCAGTCATTAGAATTTAAGAATTTTATGCATGAATGGGACATAGAACACATTGTAACTAGCCCATATCATCCACAGTCAAATGGTCAAGCAGAGAGTTCAGTCAAAATTATCAAAAATATGTTAAAAAAATGTAAAAGAAACTCATCTGATCCATACATAGCTTTATTACAGTATAGAAACACACCTAAGAATAATTTACCATCTCCAGCTCAATTGTTAATGTCCAGGAATTTAAGAAATAACATTCCTATGTCTTATAAGAAATTAAAACCTAAAGTGGTTACATTCAAAAATTATGAAGAATGTGTCAAGCAAAATAATAAAAATAAGTCTAAATATTATAATAGAAATACAAAGTCATTGTCATTACTGTATCCCAATGATCATGTATACTTTAAAAGAAAGCCTGATAGCGATTGGGAACAAGCCATTGTCAAGCTAAGGTTGGCTAATAATAGGTCATATGTCGTTGAGGATGTCAATGGAGTTAGGTATAGGAGGAATAGGGTTCATTTAAGACACAAATATTCTCCTATGCTATCCAATTCGTCGCAGGGGAGAGAGGAAGGTAACAGGCAGGAGTCTAGACCTCAAGAGCTCTCATCTCAATCCTCAGTCAGTCAACATGTAACTCGTTCTGGAAGAGTTGTAAAGCCAACCAGAAGGCTAATTGATGAAATAGATTAAGTAGAACATTGTATCCTAGATTAAGACCTAACCATAGGCTTAAGTCATTGTCTAAATTGTAACTGGGTCAGGTCTCTATAATATTGTTTGTCAAGGGTTAATTTAAACTTAAACAGGGGGGATGTTGTATCATACATCACTACTCTGTAGTCGAGTAACTAATACCATCTCTATGTATTAGTGTCTATGAATATAGTCTATAGTCTTGTCATTGTAACTTAGGATCTGACCTGGAAGATGTCGATTATAATGTAATAATTATACAAGTGAAATAAACCAGTCTAATTATCTAAAGTCTTTAATATTTACCAACGCAAGAATCATACACGCTGCAGGAGTGCGCTGCAGACGTGCACGTGCTGCTGGACGCAGCGCTGTCGCGACAGTGCTGGCTGTTGCTTGGCGCGCGACAGTGCTGGCTGTTGCTTGGCGAGCGACAGTGCTGGCTGTTGCTTGGCGCGCGACAGTGCTGGCTGTTGCTTGGCGAGCGACAGTGCTGGCTGTTGCTTGGCGCGCGACCGTGCTGGGTGTTGCTTGGCGCGCGACAGTGCTGGCTGTTGCTTGGCGCGCGACAGTGCTGGCTGTTGCTTGGCGCGCGACAGTGCTGGCTGATGCATGGCGCGCGACAGTGCTGGCTGTTGCTTGGCGAGCGAGGTGCGCTTGCGGAACATACAGGGTGTGCTTGCGGAGCGCGCTTCTAGCTGCTTTGTGAATCGCATCAATGGCGTGTGGCGCTGCTGGAGCTGCTTGCGGCGCAGCCGGAGCTGCGTGCACTTTGCGGAACGCCCAAGGTTTCAAGACTTGAGCCTGTAGAGGCTCTGCAGGCGATGAGAAGATTTCAGGACAGCATCTACTCTGCAGGTGATGAGAAAGTTTCAAAATACCCAAAACGTTTGTGGTAACGTGATGGGGTTTTATGAGAGCTCAGAGATGTCTGGTGTGCAACGGTTGACAACTGCCAAGTGGCAGGTGTTTGTGGGAATTTGCCATAATCCGGTGAGTCGTACTATTTTTATTTTGATTCCGTGGCCGAATGTTCTCTTGTCAAGCAATCTGTAATTTCATTTGTATACGTACACACGCGATAGTACGTATACAGGGTATGGGTAGTACCAGCGTTGTGTACTGAACCATTTCTTTGCGACATGATAATGAGAGTTATTTTTGCAAATTTTATTTCTTGTACTACCCGATTATTGTTTGATATAATGGGCTGAGAAATTTTAAATCAGGGTTTTAAAATTATGATGTTTGATTTGTCTGTGAATAATTCAAAACTAAAGTTCACTGTGGCCTATAGTTACGAGCTCACTTGAGCTTCTGATAGTATGTGTAGCTAGACTATTAAATCTTCTCAAGAGAACAAGCGGTAACGAACATAGAAATGAGTGCTATTTATGAAAAATCTAAATTTGATAGAAATTAGCTAAAGTAATGAAATTTAATATTGGTGAGCTTTTGATGGCGATAATGGCGAGCGTTACCTATTGAAATCGTTGATTCGAAACAGAACTTATAAGTACCCCACGATCGCATACGAAAGATTTTTCCAAGTAATGTTTGCTGAGTTAGATTTTCATAATGTTAGAAGATGGTGAGGAGGGTGCCTCCGCCAGCAAATAGAACACGTATCATGGCTATGTGGTCGCGCTGCACGCACTAGTCTGTAGTCGTAACTGCAACCCAGTGAGGGGTTGTTCAGAGCGCGATGGGCAGCTAGTGGTGTGGCGGGGACACTAGTAGGTATGGTCGCACTGCATGCACTAGTCTGTAGTCGTAACTGCAACTCAGTGAGGAGTTGTTCAGGGGGCGATGGGTAGCTAGTGGTGTGGCGGGGACCTAGTTAGATATGGTCGCACTGCATGCACTAGTCTGCTGTCGTGACTGAAACTCAGTGAGGAGTTGGTCAGGGCACGATGGGCAGATGGTGGTGTGGTGGGGACCAGGGTCTCGGAGAAGACTATTAGTTGTACGGTCATGTGTTGACCTGAGAGTCGTGAACTCTAAGAGTTGGTCGTATCACAAGAGGTGATGACGATGTGGGTGTCAACTATGAGTTGTCACTAGCTACTGTGGTAGCGGGCCATGATTTGTTTTCTTTTTGAAAATTATGATTATGATTTTGATTTGATAATTATGAGGCTTGGAGGAACCTTTTGTTTTCTTTTTGAAATTTGATAATTATGAGGCTTGAAGAAAGCTCTTGTGTTCAAGTTGTTAAAATAATTAAGTTTTGTTGGTTTTCTAATAGTCATTGTAATTAAACGTGACGTGTGACGGTCAGGTTGGCCGAGCTCTCAAAAATGCTTCAAAGTCGGTTTTCTGTGTTTTTTTTTTTTTTAATTTGTTACAGACATGCACGAGGACGTGCAAAGGGAAATATCGAAGTTTGGCCGGAATCTGCGGTTGGCCTGTTGAAGCGGATCCCGGACTTCAGAGCTGAGGGAGCTTCGGATGCGACTGGGATTGGCGCTGGGATGATGATGATGATGATGCACGAGGACGTGCAAATCGTCAGGCTGGCCGTGTCGGAGATCGTCGATATAATTTTCAATAGAAGTTGCTGATTTGATTTACGTAGTAGAGGGGCGAACGCTTGTGACGATATTTTGTGATGGCGTCACATGGACAGAGTCGCTTTGGAAATTGGGGTTCGTCGAACGGTCACTTTGCATCGAGACGCGGACCAAGGCACATCTCCGAACTGAAACTGTCGGTTTGCCTATTCAAATTGTTATTATGAAGATTGGAGGGTATATCTACACGTCGTGCTTCAATTCAAAACTCACCTACGAAATGGAACCTGTACCACCACACCAAGATGCTGTCGGCTCTACCGCTCTGCCGTCGCTGTCTCCGACATATATATGTAGTTTTTTTTTTAACTTTAGACCGTTCATAATTGCTATACTTTCATAACCCAAGAAGATTTTAAAGTAAAAAATAATTAATTCGCTAATTACACAAAAATGCGCAATGAAAACAAAACTCGAAAAACTATTGATTTAACAGAGTTTACATCAATGTCATACCTACAAACCCGCACGGCGGCACGCTTGCAACGTTCAAAAGCCGAGCCGACACTTTTTTTAAACATGATTATTTCTGTAACTGTTCATTAACGACATAAATGACTATCATAATTTTATTAGTGGCATGCAGTGTAGCCTTTTTGCGAAATTTGCGTTACTATGTCAGATACATCCTGTATGTGTGCAATAATTTCAAAGTACACACTACACATTTTTCATTTTACACCTGGATACTGATATAATATTTAACTTTTTTATTAATGATAAACTTGTACTTGACCGCAATCTCGCTTAAAGGTAAGTAGTGATGCAATCATTGATGGTACAGCGCGCTAGTTTATTAAGAGCCTATTCCCGCTATATTATAGCTAGTTTGTTTAAAGCCTGAAGACACTTAAATTGTCGTCAGACGGAAACGTCGCCGCTGGCAAATTGTTCCAGTACCTTGATATACGCGGTACATGTTGGTTTTCTGACGATATTTTTTTCACCGTGGTGAAAGCAGCGATGACGAAAGGAAAGTGCCTGTTTGGATTTGGACCTACGACGTACAATCACGGCTGAAACTACTGGGCCACATCTACTTTGTAACCACCGATAACGGTCAAAGCTATTAGCCAGCACAACGGCAGATCGAACTAAACCGTGTCCCGCTACTCAAGATTCAAAAGCATCGTTTTGGCCAAAATAAAAACGTTTCGACCAAAATTATAAGTCATTAAAACCCGACATCCATCATTTCATCTTCCATAGAAAAGCATCCTTTTCACGACAGGTACCCGCGTTCTTCAATAGCTCCCCATGTCACTGGGGGCCGTGGGTTGGAACCCGGCGGTTATTAGCACCCATACAGAAGGGTGCATAATGTGAACTTAATTTGCTTTCGGTATGTTGATGATATGTGCATATCTTATGGATAATATATGTACATGTACCGTTTAAGGTATCTAAAGCATAACTGTGTTCTCAAGGTCATGGTAGAATTAAAAGTCGCTTAGGGCTTCTTCACATGATAGTGGCGCCGATTAACTTATTCAAAAACTAAAAAAACGGAGATTGATCTGGAGTCTCTCCACGATCAAACTCTCGACACAACAACATTTGGCGCATCGTACCCGGCACACATCGCAACACAACTGCTCAGACCCGTCCTCCGTACGGCTTCACCAGACATCATGCCGGAACACGACGAATCGCTTGGTTATTACATAGTTGTGTCGTTGTATTCATAAAATAATAATAATAATAGTTTATTGATCACTCCAAGAATTACAAATTTCTCTTGTTCTACATACTAAATCATAGTAATAAACTTATTCATTAAATAAAAATAAATAATAAACTTACATTCCTTATTTATAAGAGATAATGTTGACGACTATACTAGTATAAATTGTGTAACAGCCGTCAGCGCCTTCCAGACTCAATTATTTGAACCATAATTTATAGTTTTAAGTAAAAGATCTGTAACATTAATGAATTGGAAAGATTGATATAAAATTAAAAAGAATTTACAGGGTAAACTTAACTATTTAGTATAAGTACGTTACCACATTGAGGAGTGAGGAATGAGTGTCTAGAATATTAGTGAGTGTGGTGTGTGTTGTATGGGTGAGTGTGTGATGTGTGTGTGGGTTGGTGATGTATGTGTTGGTGTGCATGTGCAGTAGGCGTAGAGGAGTTGCTGTGTTTCTTACTTCAAATATAAAGTAATTTTTCATTTTGACTATAGTTTAATCGAAGTAGCCAGTCTCCTTTTACAACCCTTTTTTTTTTGTTGGGATGGGAAATCATCAAATGACTTCTCCCGCTCTGGGCGGAGCGGAAGGGTGTGTCAGACTTTTACTGACTAAAACCCACCCGTGTTTCTTTACTTGCCTATGCGGCGGCCAGGGCCGCGGTTTCTTGTTTAACCAACCCGCAACCCTGACCCAGGAGGCATCGGTCTTCGTGGACCCCGTCACGATGTGCTGACATCTCTTTGAGGCGCGCGTGAAACACGACGCGCCGTCGACTCGGGCCTGGTCCTTACCGGGCGGCGAGCTGCCCACTGCTCACCGCCCGCAGGCCCGCGCCTACGGTGGCTGGGAGTTAGGTGTCGTCTCCCGACCAGGGCGTCTACTGCGGCGGCTAGTGGCGTGAGGGCGCTGGGATTCCTTTTACAACCCTACATTTATTATTTGTAAGTGCATAAATTTATTCAAACGGTTTGCTACATTGTATAAAATATTACTTGCAATATAATACTATTGCCTAGTAAGTACCGTTCTGTAAGGAATCCCTGAGCAAACTCTTGTTTAGTCCCGCTTTGCAATTGGGATATATGCAATGTTTTTATGCTTACGGAGTATTTCTAATGAAATAAATAACTTTCTAACAGTTTTCGTGGTCGTCCAAGCATGACCTTCAATATAGCTCTCTGTGCACGTTCCAAGGGAAGTAGGATAGACTTGCCAATCCCTCCTCATACAACGACACAGTATTGCAGCAAACTTTGAGCAAGGGCATAATACACACATAATAAAGTTTCATGGTCAGTTTTCTGAAGATTAGCAGCAACTTTCTTACTCGGCCAATTAACTGTATTATATGTGCATTCCATTGTAGGGAGTTGTCAATAATTAGACCAAGATATTTTATACATTTTTAATCACAATTTTCTTTTAAGTCGCAAGAATGTATCCTAACTAGGAATTCCGGCGGAGGCTGGGTATTACCACGGTGCTTAAAAGTGACATATCTGGTCTTGCGAACATTCAGTGTCAAAAGGTTATCATTTAGTTATATCATGATTTCCTTAATTGCATATTCGCTGTAGTACTGAGCCTCTTTCCAGTCACCTCCTTGCACAATTAAAACAGAGTCATCGGCATATGTAATTATATTACAATTTGGAAGAACATTTGAACACAAGCTGTTAATGTACAAAAGAAATAGGGTGAGTCCAAGATGCTTCTGAGCTCGTATAGTTTCCTATTCTAACGCACTGGGTTCGTCCAGACAGGTAAGACTTAAAAATCTCTAAAGCAATCCCACGAATGCCAATCGATTCCACCTTTGAAAGTAATAAGGGGACAGAGACACTGTCGAAGGCTTGTTATGTTGTCATATATATGATGACAATCCAGTAGTCGCGCTTACAACCACGAGAAACATGGGGCAGTCAAAGCTAACAAATAGTTTTAGTGGCTGTCATGCAATGTTGAGCAATGTAGTCAAGTGTGTGAATTGTGTGAATCACAACGTGTAACATATTAGAGATAGATCCAGCAATCAATTTATTTATTTATCCATAATTGATTAAAACTGTACAACACTGATTGCATCAATATTAACATAGAAAAATTAATATAACATGACATGAAAACCAACCTGGAACAGTGGACTCCATCACATAATTTTTCTCGCAACACCTAACATATAAAAATAAATAAAGAAAAATGCGTTCATTAGCATTACAGCAAAACACTGAGACTACAAAATACAAAACGAAAATTATAATGCCAAAATGGCCTCAGCTCAGCAGAATGTCGGATGATCTGACGCTGACTTTCAGAGGTAACACACGAGACACAGGCACATATAATCTCATTCCATACATCCGCAAACACAACACATCCAGGATCGGCAGTCTAACGTCTATCAGGCTTTACCGTTGTGCTTGCAACCAATGGGACTGCAGAACGATGGCAATATCGCAGCACAGAAACAGCCAGCAATACAACCACAATATACATTCAAACCACCCACAAACTCTCACTACCGGCACCAATAAGGCGAACAATAACGTCAATTCCTATCTGATAGTTTTAGTACCAAAACACATGAATATTTGGCACGTTCGTTGGCATAGTAGCCAGTTGTTCTGGCACTTAATACGCGTATCATTGCCGATTTGGCAGTCTTCGTTCAATGGTTGTTACGAGAATGCTGATGCCATACAGAGACGGTGGCAGTATACATTTAAATGAGTGCTGAGAGCCATGTGGAATTGCAGAGTAAGTGTTATTTGATAGCTGTTGTAAACGGCAGTGATTTATATGGCATTTCCGAGAAAGGAAATGTTGGATCTGTTTGTGCGTATTTCTCAGTGACTGGATTTGTGCTCAGTTAATGGCTAAAGATTAAACCTTATTACAGCGGGTGTAAGGTGCATAACTGACGAAACGTGGATATACTAAAGGTTCACCTCCATCCAACAATTCAGGCGTGGCTTCCAGCTAATGCTATGTTACTATTGTAACTTAATGAAAAGTGATGTTTGTTTCTAAACACTTCGTCATTTATTCCTATAAGTTGCTTATTGACTTAGTGATTAGCGACTACTTATAGCTACATATTTTTGACGTACAAACTTTTTTTTTTTTTGTAAATTCGTGCTTGACCACAATCCCGCCTGATGGTAAGCAGTGATGCAATCGTTAATAATAACGCGCGCTAGTTTATTAAGCTTATTCACTTAAAAAACTTAGTGAATAGGAAGGAAGGCGGCAGTTGAGCGGGGTAATGCAATGTCAAACTCAACAACACGACCAACGATGCTGCGCTAGAGGGAGATTGATCTAGCGACCCTCCACTACCAAACTCCCGACACAATAACATTTCTCACATCGTACCCGGCACACATCGCAACACAACTGCTCAAACCTGTCCTCCATACGGCTTCACCAGACATCTGCCGGAACACGACGAATCGCTTGGCGGCAAGACTTTGTCTGGTGGGTGGTAACTTCTGCCGGCAGCCGATGTTATGTCTTAATACTAGAAAAGAACAATGTTTTCTTCCAAATTATTTTTTTCTGGTAGGTATACTACAGAACTAGCTGCGCCTCGCGAAATCTCCCCCATAAGTTCCAATCCCGTGGGAACATCGGGATAAAAAGTATTATTTAAATTAATACTGTTTAACCATCTGTGTGCCAAATTTTATTAAAATAGGTCCAGCGATTTGAGCTACAACTGCTAACTGGTGCTGTTAAAATATTAGTATAATCTAAATTCATAATCTTATACCTTTAAACGAGCAATTCTTGTATATATATATATATATAATTGGAATCTCGGAAACGGCTCCTACGATTTTCATGAAATTTTGTGTGCAGGGGGCTTCGGGGACGATAAGTCGATCTAGCTAGGTTTAATTTTCAGAAAATGTCTTTTTTCCATATTTTGAGGCACTGAACAATTGCTAAACTTCTTATAAGAAGCTAAATTTCGCCACTGTCCTTAATGATACGAATAGCTGAGGGGCTTCGGCCTCTGATTCGGAGCTCGTAGACTTCGGGTTCAAATCCCTGGCGATATAGTGTTTTTTCCTTTTTTTTTTGGAGTTTTAAAAAAAATAATGATGGCGTTGTCTAATGCTTTTTATTACATTTTATTGTTTTTTCCTTTTTTTTTGGAGTTTTAAAAAAAATAATGATGGCGTTGTCTAATGCTTTTTATTACATTTTATATAATTGGAAACGGCGTCAACGAATTTTCTTTTTCGTTTATTAAATCAATGGAAGAAATTTTGTTTTGCCTAATTTATGGAGATGCAATGTACCAGGGTCGCACAAAAGTGTAGAAGTCGAAACAATTGTGAAAGAAATGATGTTGTATATAAAGAACAATATGTTTTGTTGTAAATATATAATACCTGGAAGAACTTTTATTTTGCCTACTTTATGGAGGTGCAAAGTACCAGGGTATCACAAAAGTGTAGGAGAAGTCGAAACAATGAAGCTCATTCATTTTAAAGATCAGCCTGAAGGAGCAATCCAATTTACAACAGAATTTCTCAACAGTGTCAACATTTCAGACTTGCCACAACACGAACTGAAATATTAGTATTATTTCCTTTATTTCATTATAATACACTTATAAATTATTTTTTTAAATATTTCTACATAAAAATATATATAAAAAACATTTAAAAATATAAAAAATAGTAACCCACCGGCATCGGGAACAGGGTCCAAGCTACCGGTGGTCAGGGCTCCAAAGAGAGGAACTTCCTGACAATGCGAGCCGTGTCCAGAAGTACAGCTTTCTGAATCAAGCCCTTGATCCAGCTGCCTAACGAGAGCCTCTTGAGGTGTTGGTCGAGGCTCTTGGCTATTAAGCCATTGGCTGTCACGACTATCGGCACAATGATTGCTGAATCCACCTCCCACATGTCGACAACCTCGTGAGCCAAGTCAAGATACTTGATTTGTTTATCTTTCTCGGCTTTCACGAGGTTCTCATCATGCGGGATGGTTATGTCAACAATCATTGCACGCCGCTCTGATCGATTCACCATCACTATATCAGGCTTATTGGCAACAATAGTCCTGTCAGTGATGATGGATTAGTATTATTATTATTGCTAACCTTATGATACCTCGCACCTCCTCAAAGTAGGCAAAATAAAATTCATCCATATAATATGATTTAATAATAATGATGAAGTACCTGGGCGACCCAGCTTTGCTCGGCATCTTTTTTTGTGTTATAATTATTATTATTGATTTATTTACATCAGACAATTGTTCATAGTCTTCATAAAAACACATAAGTAAACAAAATACATTTAAATTATTTATGAACTATTATAAATAAAATTAAATTAAACTGATAATTAAAATAATACTTTGATTTGATATAGATGACGTTTACATTCATGGTACACGAAGCCAATGTTTGGTTTGAGGTTAGACCCAGAAAATTGCTCTTAAAATATCATGTGTCTTTTTTACACGAAAATGCCAAAAAGAACATTTAAAAAAACGCTTACGAACAATTTAACTCCTCAAGAAGCAGAAGAAAACCTCCATGAAAACAATCTGATTTTCGCTCGTCCCACACGTGTTTGTCAGACTTCGCACAGTGAGGACCCATTTGAAGAAGAACTTGATGAAAATCATCAGGTTTCCGCTCATCTCACACGTGCTGCTAAAGTAAGATGCTTGCAAAACTTGACTAACATTTTAAGAACAGAAAGGTCTTGTACTTATTTATAATAAAATGTTAAACTAAATTGCACTCGTAATTTTATATTTAAATAACAGTTGATAATATTTTTTTATTATTATGTCGGTATGATCGAAAAACATTAATCAAAAAATATTATTTAAAATATTCGCTCGTTATGTATTTTTTTTTTTTTTGAAAATATAGAGACACGCGATGTACCTAACAAAAAAAAAAGATGCCGAGCAAAGCTCGGTCGCCCGGTACTAATTATTTTGTAGTACCAACTCGGAAAATAGAAAAATAAATTAATTAAATAGGGGCAGAATTTTTATATGATTGATAATATAATAGTAGTATTAGTATTTGTATACCTACATAAAATGACATGTAACAATTCTTGCTTGGAAAAACTGTAAAAAAATCCAAAATCACTCTTTCGAATGATTTATTTAGCGTTGGTAATATCATCCAAAAAGTAATTAGAAATTTGCACCCTAACTGCGTAAGACACTACTACTACCAATTGGAATCATTTTGAAGCCAATTGCTAATCCATTGCTCCAATTGTTCAGAATATGTGTCAGTTCAACAACGTAAATAACGCAATGAATGTTGTTAAACTGTCAAAATGAAACCCATTGCTACTGATAGTATGGTACGCAATTACCATTATTGTATTATTACATATTGAAGTACAGACGCAGCAGGTCAAACTAGCCAAAACTGTCAAATATTCCCAATCAATGTTAAGCCTTAATACTTGGCGATAAAGTTAAAAATTTAATAAAGAAATATGACAGATTGTAGTAGCTTGACGTGTGTCGTCTGTACATTATAATATGTACATAATTATAACAAGTTAATCGACGTATGTTTCTTAACGTACATACACATTACTTGAAAACAAGACTGCTGTTAATGTTAAAGATTAGCTTAAGTGAAGAAAAAGATTAATATAACGAGCGATCCTTTGAACTTACAAATTAAGATGAGTAATGTCATTAAATATACTCACGTACATAATTTTCCGTGTGGCTTAATTTTATCTACAGAAGAAATTATGACATGTACGAGGTACTTTCTTCTTCCCTCTACTTCGTCATTCTGAAAATTCTTGTAACCAGTTTTTATATAATGACTGCACAGTTAGCGTAGTGGTTAAGATATTGATAGCTACGCTGCGTGTCGCAGGTTCAATTCCCACACGAAACAAACATTTGTATGATCTACGAGTAGTTGTTCTGCTTCTGGTTGTAGGTACGTGTATGTGAGTGATAAATGTTTGTAAACGCACCCACGATACAAAGGAAATTCCAAGCATGGGGCAACGTTTTATATAAAAAAATAGTATACAAAAATGAAAAACAAAGATTATAATGCCAAAAGGGATTAGCATAATGTTCTACATCGAACTGTGAATTTGAACAGTCCGCACATCACATCTTGCGGGAGTGTATTCTTTAGCAGAATGAACGCAATATTATGTTGGATAGTGTACAAGATACATCCGGAGTCGTTTATTATACGGACCTTGTAGAAACTAGAACCAATTTCAAAAACCTTTTGCCATACCTATTATTGGAATCAATTGTAACAGCACATACCTACTTAGGACCCATTAATTTCGTTGCGGGACCCAAGACAGTTGAATCGTTTCTCCGGAACTCGTCGAACTTCATTGCTCGGCGTTTTTCTGGCGCTCTCCACTGTTGATTCTGGCTTTCAGGAGTTGCAGTGCGTGGGAAAAAGTGTGGCGGGTTTTGTCCCAATTAAAAAAAACACAAGGTGTACAATCTGATGCTCATTTTCAGCGGCAACCCACGAGTGCCATACACTGAAATTCCAAACACAGATATGTTGTTTTTTACAGAAGTGGCAGTCCGTCATAATAAACGTTAAAGCAGAAATATAAACGATAGAAAAGCTCAAACCAAGTGAAATAAAAAAACGAGTGTGCTTATGACCACACGACTGAAGTGAAACTTCTTTCGCACCATCTGTATGTATATATATATATATGTGTGTACAATATATACATGTATACACATATACATATATTAATTTTCTATAAATATTTAAATTTATTTCATGCTTTCATTTATAAATTAATATTTTTGCATAGACCTCCAATTTAAAAAAAAAAGAAAAAAGTGGATTCCCTCGGAGCCAAAAGGTCGGGCTCTTCCTCTTGAATCAGGGGACTCCAAACTCGGGTAGTCCACGACCTTTGGTTCCCGAGATAATCCACGGGGGGGTGAGGTAACTAAAGGGGGTCGGGGGGGGGATAGGTTTCGTGGGGTTGCGGGGGGGAGGGGGAGGGGGAGAGGGGGGAGTGGATTCCCTCAGGGCCAAAAGGTCGGGCTCCTCCTCCTGATTCAGGGGACCCCAAACTCGGGTAGTCCACGACCTCTGGTTCCCGAGATAATCCACGGGGGGGTGAGGTAATTAAAGGGGGCGGGTGGGGGGGTAAATTTCGTGGGGTTGCGGGGGTAGGGGGGAGGGGGAGAGGGGGAAGGGGAGAGGGGGGAGTGGATTCCCTCGGGGCCAAAAGGTCGGGCTCCTCCTCCTGATTCAGGGGACCCCAAACTCGGGTAGTCCACGACCTCTGGTTCCCGAGATAATCCACGGGGGGGTGAGGTAATCAATGAGGGGGGTCGGGGGGTGTTCGCAGCGTCATGTTCACGAAGAAATTCATAGTTCTTAATCAATCAAGGTACTAGCTTAATAATTGAGCTTATGAGGCTCGAAAGCAATTTGTACTTTGTGTCCAATTATCGTATTGTGAGGATATCTTCAAGCTTCTATACTTTCAATTATATCAGAAATATTCAGCAAATATATAAAACAATATAAAGGCCAGAACAGAACGAAATTTATAAATTATTTGTGCTCTTAGGTAATCAATTGTTGACAAATCTTAAAAAGATCCAAAAAATATATATTGCCTTCGGCGAGATGCGAACTCACAACTTCATACTCGACTCAATTGTTAACAAATCTTAAAAAGATCCAAAAAATATATATTGCCTTCGGCGAGATGCGAACTCACAACTTCATACTCGACATGTCATGCAATATTTACATGAGCCAACTCCTTGTTTGTAGTACAGACGAAATAGGACTATACTCTGCTTTCGTTCGCCTTGCCCGATCATTTTTCGTAACGCTTTCGCTAGTTTACTCCCCAAGTCAAGCGTGCCTAAAGAAGTTTCACTTCAAAAACGGTGACGTACATGAATTTTGAAATTTACGCTATTCGCTTCCTCTTTTATACCGCGTACATCGAGGGACTGGAATAATTTACCAGCGGCGGTGTATCCGTCGGACCACAATTTGAGTGTCTTCAAAGCTAGAGTGAATAGGCTCTTAATAAACTAGCGAGCTTTACCATCGACGATGGCATCACTGCCATCAGGCGGGATTGCGGTCAAACACTATTTACACACTTTATAATTTACTAGCGGCCGCCAGCGACTTCGTTCGCGTGGAGTTAGTTATGCTCCGCTTCTATTGGTTGCAGCGTGATGTTATATAGCCTAAAGCCTTCCTGGATTAATGGGCTATCCAACGCAAAAATAATTTTTCGAAACGGACCAGTAGTTCCCGAGATTAGCGCATTCAAACAAAGAAACAAACTCTTGAGCTTTATATATTAGTAGAGAGAGATAATGAAAAAAATCCCAGTTTTTTTGTATGGATAATGGCACGGATCTTTGTGTGCGAATTTTGTCGCACATAACTGTTCCTTTCTTAATTAAAACTATTAAAAAAAATGTATCATCAGTAGATTTGAATCTAATACCATTCTAAGCGTACCACAGTATTATAAAAATATAGCACACTTATTTTGTAGACAGTACGTATAGGTCCCATGGTGTAATGGTTAGCACTCTGGACTTTGAATCCAGCGATCCGAGTTCAAATCTCGGTGGGACCTTGATTTTAAATATTTTGAATTATTTCGTACGCATAATCTGTGATTGCTAATGACGCATTTCGTTGTAGATAACAACTAAACGTGAGTAGATAATGACAATTATAGTGATAAAATACTAAAAACGAATTGTTTTTTTTATATTTAAAATAGATGGCGATATCAGTCATCTGCAGTGAGATTTTATAGGAGCGAGGGTCACGCTCATTTGTTTGTTGTGAACTTTTAAATAATTTAAAGTATCGTTTACTAAATAAAATCGCATGATTTATATAATAAAAAGTGCATTCAGTAAATAATTCATAAAGAATATTAAAATATCGCAGCATAATGGCCACATCATGACTTTGCCCAATACCTCCCTCGTAGAGGATTCAAGCGGCCGTCTTTGTCGAACCGTGAAAACTTAGGTGGAGTGAGTTATCATTCCAACCAATGCTAAAGGATTGAGGAGGGATTTCATCGTATTCCAGCATGATGTCTGGTGAAGCCGTACGGAGGACAGGTCTGAGCAGTTGTGCTGCGATGTGTGCCAGGTACGATGCGCCAAATGTTGTTGTGCCGGGAGTTTGGTCGTGGAGGGTCTCCAGATCAATCTCCCTCTGGCGCAGCATCGTTGGTTGTGTTGTTGGGTTTACTATTGCATCACCTCGCTCAACTGCCGTTTTCCTACCTATCCTCTCAGTTTTTTTTTTATTTTTTTGAGAGAATAGTGTCTTAATAAAGTAGCACACTTAACCATCAACGATTGCATCACTGCTTACCATCAGGCGGGATTGCGGTCACGCATCAGTTTATAATTATAGAATAAAAATTGACACTATTGATAGCTCACTCTTACCTCACTTCACCCAACTTTTCTACTTTTAAGTGAATTTTACAAAATCGATAGTATGTATTATCTAGCTCTGAAATTTTGGTGCAATATAGCCCGTGGGGCTATAAATGTGTCGAGATTTCAGCCAAATCTACTTTTTTCATAGTTCTCTTGCAGGGTCCTTTGTGAAACGACAATTTATAATGTCTATAACAAATACTGCTCCTCCTGTTTTTACTTAGCGCACGTTTCAATTGCAAGCCCTTTTGGTTCGCCATCTTGGAGTATGACGCCATGTTGGATTTAGAATGACGTCACACAGTTAACCATATACTGTCATCCAAACCAAAAACAATAATGTTTATCTACTTCAAAATTGCGTTGCAAGAAATCAACCGAACATACCTACATTGCAAGCTAATAAAACCTTGTAAAAATAAAATAAAGTCGAGATTTTAATCTCCTTCTTTTAGTAATCTGACAAAAACGAAAGCTATTGCTATTAAATAATTAATCAGCCGGTAAGAATTTTTTAAATAAATAAATATGAAGCTACTTGAAATGTCAATACGCCACAAATGAAAACATTTCTAAAAATTTTAGGCTCTCATACTTATTCCATATTGTCCCTATATTCATGTAGGGATCGTAATTGTTCCGATACATCTCAAATTATCACCATGGCGACGTCAACGCCATCTTCAGTTTGGTTCATTAACTTTTTGTTTTTTATCACAGTGTCAAGTAATAAGCGAAAAGCGATTTACACAATACCGAAATAATAATGTTTAGTTTTTTTTTCTTTTCACATTTGGTGATCATTATTATCATCAACCTTTTTTTTAGAGGAGACCAGAGAACAGTGGGAACTGTCCCATTGCTGGGCACAGGTCTCCTCTCATACAGAGAAGGACTGAGCGTAATCACCACGCTTGCTCAATTGACAGCCTCCGTGGAGGTGGCGAACGCGGCCGCTGTGCAAGGAGGCGCGGGTTCGATCCCCGCGCAGTACAAATATTTGTATGCATGAATATGAATATTTGCACTGGTCTGGTCGTGCCTCGAAAAGCACGTTAAGCCGTTGGTCCCGGTTGCCATAAGAACATCTAGTGGCAGTCGTTACGGGTTGTTGGAGCCCTCAAAAGTCCTACAATTGGTCTAACTGCAATGCTTCGATATCGCCTTCGGGTTATGGAGGTCAGACGGCAGTCGCATCATGGCAAATATCGAAGTTTAGCCAAAATGAGCAGTTAGAGCGGTAAAGCGGACCCTAGACTCCAAAGCTGAAAAACTTCGGATACTACTGGGATTAACGCTGAGAAGAAGAGAGAAGACCACGCTTACTCAATGTGTGTTGGCGATTTCAGACATAAACTCTAGGTTTCCTCAAGATGTTTTCCTTCACCTTGTAATAAGTCATTGGTATCCAATATGTGCTAGAAAGTACATATAACTTAGAAAAATTACATTGGTACTTGCCTGACCTGAAATTGAACCCACACACTCATACTTGAGAGGCTTGTATTTTAACCACTAGGCCACCAAGACTACTATAATAATAGCAGGTTATTTATCCAAAGACAAAAACCTGCTTTGAAGCGCCTTGCTTTATAAAGCAATCAGAGGGAAAGAACGTTCACGCTCTGATTTCAGTACCACAGTTTCTTCCGCATAAGTCCGATTCCGTGGAAATATCGAGATAACAATTACTTTAGTCTGGTTACAAGCTATCGGTGTCCAAATTCCATCTAAATCCGTTCAGAAATCAATCACTTACATTTGATCAAAGAATCAGCATCGCCATACAACGTGACAATGCTGCCAGCCTTTTGGGCACGTTTCCTGTTGACAGCGATGCAGATGAATGTTTTGATGCCCTCTAATTATTTCCATTCCTACTTTGTAGACTTGTATATTATATTATTTTTAAACGTTTTAAATTATTTAAATAGTAGCCAAAATACTAGTATAATAATAAATAAAACGTAATAAAGAAATCTAATTAGGTCACTTTACATTTATATTTAGCTACCCATAGAAACTTTCGTTTTTTCTTTCATATATTTGTGTTCATTTCAGATATTTGTGCCGACGAGCAATATTTCGTTTTCTTTGACGACATCATTTTTCGTCGCCCGGAGTAATTGCTCGTATGTGACTCTCTTGGCAATGTTTTACGCCAAATTTTTTTCGCAAGTAACAATAAAGAAGGTAATGAGAATTGACAAGGCAAGTTGAAAAGTGCGTATTTTGGTATATTTTTGTGTTTCTTTTGTTTCAAATAATATACTTATATTCCAAACAAAAAAAAAACACAAAAATACATAAAATATATGTTTTTAAACAGACTTTTATAAAATTTCTCATTACATCATGGGGCATCTTTTAAATATCTATTTACACATATGTGAGTGTCTTAAGTCAATCTTGAAGTGGTCTGGTGAAGCCGTACGGAGGACGGGTCTGAGCAGTTGTGTTGCGATGTGTGCCGGGTACGATGCGCCAAATGTTTTTGTGTTGGGGGTTTTGGTCGTGGAGGGTCTTCGGATCAATCTCCCTTTGGCGCAGCATTGTTGGTCGTGTTTTTGGGTTTAACATTGCATCACCTCGCTCAACTGCCGTCTTCCTTCCTATTCGCTCAGTTTTTCTGAGTGAATAGGCTCTTAATAAACTAGCGCGTTTTACCATCAACGATCGCATCACTGCTTGCCATCAGGCGGGAGTGCGGTCAAGCGCTAGTTTATAATTATTAAAAAAAATACATATATATCAGAGTGCAGTGGGTCCAGTATGTTTAAAAAAATACCTAGTGTGTATGTTTGTACTAAACGATAGAAATGAGAACTTACGACTGGAGCCGAGTTTTCTCGATATAAAACCGAGTATACGCACTTTTTTATTTGGGTTTACCTACCCTATTACATTCTTATACTCCTTGGGTTTATTCTATTTTATTGTTATACTCTTTGAGTACAATCCTCGAACAAATTGTGATTAACAAACATTTACGAACTATTGGACACGATAAATAGCGTAAAACGCAATCTTATGTGGGTTTGTGGAACTATTAAATCTGTTCTAATTGACGTGGACAGAAAGCAAATGATAGTGGGACAGCATCCTCCGAGTAACGGTATGTCTGTAAGACTAGAAATTTCTTATAGTGATGAGTCATAGCATGCTAAGTACGGTAACCATCGCCTGGCGCGCAACAACCCTGCACGTTATCAACCCCCATAATCTTCAAAGCGTAAAAAAATCTAAAAAAAAAACTTTTTGCTGTAAGCTTCAAATTTTTGTACGATATTGTTCATTTATTAAGATGTTCAAAAAAAAATTACAGGTGAATTTAAAGAGCACAAGTACCTGACAGGTGAACCGAAAGGTGTATAGTATATGAATTAAAATAAACTTTATTTTGTAAAGTTGAAATTTTTATCTGTGTTCTTCTAAGCGATTTTAAGAAGGTATTTACAATGACAGGCGGTTCTGGCTAGCATAAGTCAGCTAGGTAAATCGCGCTGTTTATTAAGAACCTAGTCTCGCAAAAAAAAAACTGAGTGAATGGAAAGGAAGACGGCAGTTGAGAGGGGTGATGCAATGTTAAACCTAACAACACGACCAACGATGCTGCGCCAGAGGGAGATTGATCTGGAGACAGTCGACGACCAAACTCCCAACACAACAAAATTTGGCGCATCGTATCCGGCACACATTGCACCAAAACTGCTCAGACTCGTCCTCCGTACGGCTTGACTTCACCAGACATCGTGTCGGAACACAACGAATCGCTTGGCGGCAAGACTTTGTCTGGTGGATGGTAACTTGTGCCGTCAGCCAATGTTATGGCTTACCACCGAGAAACTTCAATCAAGTTCAGAAGACCCATGTCTGAGAACTGTTGAATGCTGATATTTATAATTCCAGGGTGGAAAAACTAATGTTAGTGACAAATCTCGCGAAGGACGCCCAAAATCCGCCTTCACTGAAGATAATATCATTGCTGTGAGACAACTAATTCTCAAAAATTATCATGTCATATATCGAGTGATTGAGGTTCTATTAGGCATCTCAGGAACAACCATTCAGAAGATCTTGCATGAAGCGCTTGGTGTGAGATATCTAGTTTGCCGTTGGATACCACATCTGTTTTCCGGTGATCACGGCGGCCTGTGTCAGATGGTGTAAGAAAACTCTACAAAGGTTCAACTGAGGTGAGTCAAATCACGTCTACGACATCATCAGATCTTGACTCCAAACAACAATCTACAATCTGGATCTTTCAAGACAAGGCAAAGACGACTAAAGTTGTTCATACTCGAAGCATTTCAAAGAAGATGGTGGCCACGTTCGTTTTAAAAACCGGCCAAGTTGCGGCTATTGAACTTGAAAATCGAACGGTAAATGCAGAGGGTCAGTTGAACAAGAAAATCTAACTCAAAGCGACGAATTATGTCACACAGCGTTCGTCAAACGATTGAGTATTTGAAGCAGTAAAAAGTAGAAATTCTTTATCGTCCTACCTGAGCTAAGCCCTAATAATATCTTTACATTTCCTTAAATTAAGAAAAGTCTTCATTCTCAAAGGTTTCAATCCGGTGGAAAAGCAGTCGACACTTTCAAGTCAGCTATTATGAACACCCCCACTTTAAAATGGAATAAATGTTATAATAAGTGGTTTTAGCGAATGAAAAAGTGTATTAAGCTACGTGGTCAATACTTCGAAAAACATTAAAAAATACTATAAGGCTGTAGTTGTGTTTTTTTCATCAAACGATAAATCTTTAAAGGCATGCCTCGTATACATACAATCTTTAACGTTTATGACATTAGTGGGATAATCACGCTTAGGTAATAAAAAGCGCGTAAGTTACTCGGTAGTAATTAGAAAAATTGAATCCGGCAGTGTTTGTAAAAGCACCATTTCACTTATTCATAAACTAGTGATTAGCAATTTTTAACCATACATTTTAGACGTTTTCACGTCACTTAACTGTAATCATCGTTTATGAATAAACCCCTTAAACACTAGTGTATTTATTCATAAACGATGATTAAAGTTAAGTGACGTTAAAAGGTCAAAAATGTATGGTTAAGATTGATAAGAAAACTTTAAACATCTTTTATTAATAAAGGGGTTAAAACTTATCTTATTGGGTTCAATACGTTACTGTTTTATTAAAGGAAGAAAGAAATAATGAAGGAAAATATTGATTAGAAAGTGAAAAAGTTGTTATGTTGTTAAAACCTTTAAAATCAAGGTTTTAGTGGTCCAAACTGTTATAAAAAGTCTGTCTATGAGAGGTTGGCCCAAAAGCCATCACGCGGGCCCAGAAAAAGTTGGTGGATGTCACATGTCCGGTATTTTCTGACTCTGGAAAAGATTCCGTTTTCCTGTTATATTTCCCAATGTGAACTCTGTATATGTAAACGCACATTTTACATTAAATTGACATTAATCAGTGTTAGGAATGTGTTGTCGCCACGTCACAGAGGCTGTCAACTGCATGACAGCCTCTGTGACGTGGCGGTAGCGAACGCAGCCGTTGCGCAGGGAGGCGCCGGTTCGATCTCCGCACAGTGCAAATGTCTGTATGCATAAATATGAATATTTGCACTGGTCTGGTCGTGCCTCGGAAAGCACGTTAAGCAATTGGTTCTGGTTGCCATATGAAGATCTAGTGGCAGTCGTTACGAGTTGTTGGAGCCTTCAAAAGTCCAAACAATCGGTCTAATATCGCTTTTGGGTTGTGGAGGTCAGACGGCAGTCGCTTCACGGAAAATATCGAAGTTTAGCCAAAATCAGCAGTTAGACTGGTAAAGCGGACCCCAGACTCCAAATCTGAAAGTTACGGATGCGACTGGGATTAACACTGAGATGATGATGATGATGAATCAGTGTTAGGAACTGGATTTAATTTTGCAAAATTCTTTAGGTAGTTTGTAAATTGTTCCTATTTAATCCCTTTTCAACAGGAGCCAGAAGTGCCAAAATTAAATACCAACATCAAAACTCCTACTCCTAATGGCAGGTTCCCAATCGAACTTACAAAGAAATTTCATTTATATCGTTTCCATTCTTTCCCGTAAGTAACAGCCCAAAAACTGTTCAAATTGGATAGGTAACAAGTTGAATGTGCCGCTGTAATGAACGGGATTCCGTACATACTGGAATGCGAAGACATTGCAGGTGGGAGTCGCCTTTTATTGGATTTCTCCACTTGAACTGTGAAAGCTTTTGAAGAACGCTATATTGAGTTTTTCGGAGTCACAGTGCGAATAGTTTTGAAAAGGCATGGTGTTTCCTGCTTTTTTTTTCGTGGTTCTGGGTTGCTGATTTTTAGAGATAGGATTGCTGTTAGCAATTTTAGGGTAAAGCTGTTGTGTGGATCGTTTTGGTTTCATTTGCGTTTTTTGTGGAAAGTCGATTCCATCCGGCAGATTTTTGTGTTCGAATTTCTGTGTTCGATCCTAGACTGGGTTAGCACTTCCCGATGGCATGGCGTATTAGTAATTTATATAGCATATGGAATCAACAACGTTATAGTCTTCCTATTGTTACTTTTTCTTTTCCTTTTGTCATAACTTATGTTAAAACCATTAAATCCAACAAATTTTTCTGATTTAAGCCATACGAATTCTGGGTAAACTTTCAACACCCTCTGCGTTGAAAGTTTCAGAACTATTGGAAATATCGGCATAAAATAATATCATGTGTGCCAAATTTAATTCAAATCCATTGAGTAGTGTTTGCGTCAAAGTGGTAAAGCGCCTTATTAGTTACTTAGTTTATTAAGAAACCGTCCTCTTGCAGAAGGAGGCAGTGGAGAGGGAGCGAGAAGAGGATGCTCTTGCCGCTCCGCGGGGCGGCGGGGCGAAGAAGGCGGGGGACGAACCCCCGTCTCCTTCAGCCCTGGAGTGTGACCAGCGTTGGTGGGTAGCTCCCGCACGCGCATTGCACTGGCCACCACGTCTGAGGATTACTCTGGTACCCGGGTAATCCTCCCATGGCGCGGAAACCGGCCTTAATTAGGCCGGTAAGCCCTGAGAGTGGCACGGCGATAAGGCCTTCGGGCCGATCCCGTGACACTCTCAATGCAGGGCTCGAGGGTAAGCGAGTGGTTTTAGTGGGTATTCCCGGCTTCGGTCGGGCGAGTCAGACACACACCCGTCGCCTAGCTAGCGGCGGGTACGGTGCGTAAATTCATTTCCTCTCGTAAAAAAAAGGAGGTGATGCAATGGTGTAGACGGGCGAGGCGAAGAAGGCGGGGGACGAACCCCTGTCTCCTTTAGCCCCGGAGTGTGGCCAGCGTGTGTGGGAAGCCCCCGCACACGCATTGCACTGATCCCCACGTCTGAGGATTACTCCGGTACCCCGGGTAATCCTCCCTTGTCGCGGAAACCGGCCTAAATTAGGCCGGTAAGAGTTGGGTGTGGCACGGGGACAATGCCTTCAGGCAGATCCCGTGACACTCTCAACGCAGGGCCCGAGGGGAACCGAGTGGTTTTAGTGGGTATTCCCGGCCTCGGCTGGGCGAGTCCCACACACGCCCGTCGCCTAGCTAGCGGCGGATACGGTGCGTAAAGGCATTTCCACCCGCAAGAAAAAAAAGATGATGCAATATTAAACCCAACAACACGACCAACGATGCTGCGCCAGAGGCAAATTGATCTGGAGACCCTCCACGACCAAACTCCCGCCACAACAACATTTGGCGCAGCGTACCCAGCATACATCACAATACGACTGCTCAGACCCGTCCTCCGTACAGCTTCACCAGACACGACGAATCGCTTGGCGGGAAAGCTTGTCTGGTGGGTGGTAACTTATGCCTTACATACATATCAATACACACATCCTCACCAACTTTAGCACTTATAATGTTGTAGGAAGTTATTGGTACCTAAGTAAGACATGATTAGTAAGGCAAGATTTCTAAAATTGCAGGCAACATTATTTTTCGTTTATGCTAAACCCGAAACACATCAATTTCAAAAAGTTATCCTGGAAAACCACAAAGTTACGAGCTTGTTATCCTACTTGGCTGACCTCAACAAAAATATGGTCCACGTTGCACTCGGGTAGGCGAACGGTGGGTTGACCTCTGACGTCAGCTGTTGCGCGTACGTGCGCAGTACCATGATCTATCGTAAGCTGCGTGGCACGCTCGGTAACCATATTGCAACAATTTCTAAATGTATTTGGGAAAAACAAAAAATAATGTTGTATAATATGAATAATGGTATATTTCTAAACTATTAGACCAAGACTCCAATAACTTCAACATCTTTATTAGCCTACACCGAACCGAATTAACCTCAAAATGAACCTATCCTCAAGATGCTCGTTACTTCGATAGCGGAAAGTAGATAAAGGTGACCCATCGTCGACGTGGATGGCCGCCTGGAGACGAAGGTGTAATTGTACCACTATCAGCCAGTATATTTGTGGAGACCGTTTAATTTGCGTCAGCTAAAACGTTTTTTGATGCGATAAGGTGTAGAAGGAGGTAAAACGATTTTTGATGACGTAATAGGATACCAGTAATAGGACGATGGTCGAATTTATTGCAGAGATTGCGATAACTTGGTGTAAGGTTAAGCAGACAGACGCGACAAGACAGTGCGGTGCGATTTTGATAGTACAATTTCCATATACAATGTTTTACTAGAGTCGCGTTGCGCCTGTCTGCGGGAGTCTAAGGTTTGGACGTTGGAGATCAATAAATATGTGATGTGGCTGCAGTTTTTACTGTTAATGCAATCTTGGAAAAGTTGTAAAATAAAGTCAGACGAATTCGACCCAAAGTGAGCTATTGCAAGCAAGACGATCTGTTGACTTGCTGAGATATTTACACAAACATCTTTTACAGTCCGTTAACTGATTATGATTTCTATTTAATGGGCATAAGAACGACTTCTATTCTATTTTTGTTTATGGCAATGGTGCCGATGTCGACAATTCTGCCAATGTCTAATGTGATTTGATGAGAAAACAATAAAATAATTTAATTATTTTATTTAAAAAAAAGGTGGGACCTAAAATGCCAACTTTTTTCTGCAACTACCATTTACCGACCGATTTATTTTATTACCGACGCAATAGATGTCATAATCGGTTGAACGGACAAATAAAAATGTATTTATACATTTTATCCTATTTTACTTTATTCTTTTTATAAATTATAAACTAGCGCTTGACCGCAATCCCGCCTGATAGTAAGCAGTGCTGCAATCGTTGATAGTAAAGCGCGCTATTTTATTAAGAGCCTATTCACTCTACCCTTGAAGACACTCAAATTGTAGTCCGACGTCCGACGGAAACACCGACGCTGGAAAATTGTTCCAGTCCCTCGATGTATGCAGTATAAAAGTGGAGGCGAAACGCTTCATCCTGATTGTAGTGGCGGTATAGGATAAGACAAATAACTTTATCCAAATTATTTTTTGGGTCGGCTTGTAGTCTAACCAGTAGCAGCTGAAACCAGTATTTTACATGGAGTGTTGACCTACCTGACTGGTCTAGCATCTCACGACTTGTACCGACTGTGAAAGATTCACAAAATTAAATTACAAGAAGGAGAAATACTTAACGTAACTATATTCAGAGGCACGTAGGGGTGTCGATTCGTATAACTATGGTTACCCATTAATGGGTTGATCGCGGAAAGCATAGTTTAACCTAATTGATCGACTCTTGCGAATTATTACTTTACCACGAGCTCCTCTTATGGGCCATTCTACAGCGTTCAGCGAAACGTCTCGTCTTTTATACCACGTACATCGAGGGATAGAAATAATTTGCCAGCGGCGGTGTTGCCGTCTGACTACAATTTAAATTTCTTCATGACATTTAAATTGAGAGAGTGAAAAGGGTCTTAATAAACTATCACTCTTTACTATCAACGATTGCATCACTGCTTACCATGAGGCGGGGTTGCAGTCACGCACTAGTTAATAATTATAAAAAAACACTACAGGGGAGGGGGTGTGGTGGTGATCATTCAGCAGTATAGCTTTTCTTACAAAAGATGAGCAAAATGTTGAATGGTTTCAAGAGAACGATGTTGATGTATTTATTTATTTATTTATTTATTTATTATTTATGTACACACAATAAAATACATATAGATACAACAAAATGAAGATCTGAGTACAAAGGTGCTGCTTATTTCTTAGGAAATTTCTTCCAGCAGACCTGCGAAAGGAGAAGTAAAACAGAAATGTAGACAATAGTGTGTAAGAACAAGGAGGAAATAAAATATGAATATGATAACTATTAAAGTAATAATATTAAATATACCTAAAAATATAAACCTAAAATAATTATATAAGCCAAACCAATAAAACCAAAAATAAGTATACTACTTAAATAAATACATAATACTAAAATATATAAATATATATAAATAATAAACAAATTCTCACAATATAGAGGAAAAGTAATGCTCTTTTAATCGACGCTTAAAATTAGAAATAGTGTTTAAATCACGAATGTTAGGCGGGAGTGAGTTCCACAATCTTACAGCATGTACAGAGAAGGAATAGGAATAGTAAATCGTTTTATGAGGAGGAGAATTAAGGATGGACCTTAGGTGTGATCTACAGGGTGCGTCGCTAGAGCGCGCGTAAGAAAAACGCTCACGCAGGTAGGAAGGATAAGACGGGTTGTGTAAGATGTTGAAAAGGAGACATAAAATCCTAGTATTCCTGCAAAGGCGAATTGGGAGCCACTTGTGTTCCTTTCGAAGGTGAGAAACATGGTCATACTTACGAAGACCGAAAACAAAGCGAATGCACAGGTTTTGCAAGCGCTCAAGCTTGTTTAACAGCTCCTCAGTAGCATACAGGTAACAGGCATCGGCATAATCTATAATCGGCTGAATAAGGGTTAATGTTATTAATGCTGAGCGACAGGCGTTTTGCTTGGATGTGATGCATATTCCAACCATTTTTTTTTTGCGTCATGCTTACCGCAATTAATCTTTTAAGTATTTATCATCCTTTTTTCTTTCATATTAAAAAAATATTTGTAGAAAGAAAATGTGAGCAGATACAACATTGAACGACATATTTCTAACATGACATCATGGACTTATTTATGTGTCTCGAAAAGGTATAGTACGTATTTCTTACTTCCAATTTGAACACCTAGGAAACAAATCACCATTTTAGGTTCATACATTTTACCCGACATTTCACCTGAAAGTCAATGTTTGTTCCTGAATGTAATAAAGTTGACCACGAGACTAACTTGCGAAATGGTTTATGCTGCAGTTAAAAGTTGTGTCGTGCGATTACACGTGTAAAACACAAAGTTGCGGACATGAGTTAGAATGTCATTGTGCCGGAGTTTGTTGAAGCTATACAATGTTAATTTTTCTTTATACTAAACCTGAATACAGTTTGTTCAGAACAAGCAACTGAATCGATTCCTATCATTTTTACACCATGGTATATGTTTCCCGAATATATTACAAAAATGTTACAGTGTGGTTACTGAGCGAAAAATACAGTTCACAGCGGATACATAGTGTTCTAGGGCGTTCGTCGCGCCGCGCAGCTGCAGGCGCGAGCGGGCAAGCTGCTTGTTGACCATATTTTTGTAGCGACAACCAGGTAACACAACAAGCTCATAACTTTGTGATTTTTCATTATAGCTTCTTGAAATTTTGCACATAAAATACTGGACAGGTGTTTCGGATTTCGCATATACGCTAAAAAATAACGTTGTATACAGAGTGGTGCTGACAATACGACAATAAATTAACCACTCAAGCGTCCGGGCCAACAAAGTTGCCTAAAAATTTTTGGCGTTAAGCGTTCAGGCAACCATGTTGGTCTCGCCGACATGTACACTTTAAACGAGTTTTTACATAAGATATGTATCAAAGAGCTTCATGAACTTTTCACGAGATGGTTCTGTATTAAACAGCGATTCTCTGATGTATAAAACAGTGCCCCACCTGACACATAACATCTAAAAAAAGTTTGTTTATGAACGGTGAGTGCAGTTTTGTACAGTGGAAGTGAGTTCTGCGATTAAAATAAGAGTAATAAATTATTTTTTATTATTAGTGTTACAAATTAAAATAATTATCGAGATATATTCTTTCTGATCATGTATAAATACTTTGTATCCAATGTCTGATAAGTTGTCTTTACGAGTGTTAAAGTGGACGATGAAATGATTACTCATTGCTCATTGTGTGCCGGCTTTTCTTAAACATAGTGTATCTTAACATATTCTCAAACTACCCATAAAAAAATCATATAATATCATATTGTTACGGGCTGCAGGTACTAAAATACCGGTTAAGGGTTACGAAGTTTATTGGCAACGAAGGTACAGTCGATTGTAGGCAATGACAAGTAGAATGTTGTTGACGTTGCACCGAAGTCTTCACTTACGTCCACGAAGTCCGTATTGTAAACACAAAATAACACTACAGATGTTACTTCACGTAGTACTCAATGTTTTCGTTACAGTTGTCGCAGTAGGTTTTCTCAAAGATCGCTTCTTATCTGTCGCTTGTTTTCGTCTCGGTAGTCAAATGCAGACTGACTGGGCGCCGGCATCACGGCGCTATATATAGTCCAGCTGATCGAACATTCCAGAATCGTCTAGACGTAATAATAATAGCGCATAACTTCGAGTACATTCAGTAGGTACCTATGGTAATTCCCGGAAACGGGTTTCTAGAAATTTCGATGTCGTCACTTAGTTGACAAAATTGATGAAACCTGTACCATTCGATAGGCCACCTTAAGTCTAGGAATGCGTTTTTATATTACACCTAGACAATGTCTAGGTCTCGAGTTATAGGGCTTAAAAGTTACGCACTGCATGTCACGCGATATTGAACCTTATGCCATCGACATAAGGTGCATTCGTAACATTGCCCCCTTCTTAGTCGTGCTCGTCCCGAGCATGATTTGATCCGTAATAGCGAGCTAGGCGGTCTACATGTACGATCTTCAGCTTTCCTCTAGGTCCTTTCTTAATCCGGTAGGTGACATCGTTTATTCTGGTTACTATCGTGTACGGACCCTACCATTTGGCTTGGAACTTTGGACTCTTTCCTTTTCTCCTTATGGGATTATGTAACCATACCAAAGTTCCCTCTTCAAATCCGGGCACGTTAGCTTTGCGGTCGTATCGGATCTTCATTTTCTCGCTGGTTTTTAGACCATTCTCTCTCACTAGCTCATGTATTCCATCTAATTTACGTCGCAGGTCGGCTACATAGTCGACGGCTAGGATAGGGGTATCGGGGGGTGTTCCGGTTAGTGCATCTATGGGTAGTCTAATCTCTCGGCCGAAGTTGACTTTCGCCGGTGTACAATTTGTGCTGTCATGTGTTGCAGAGCGGTATGACATTAAGAAGAGTGGAATATATTGGTCCCAATCCCTCTGGTGTTCTTCCACTACTTTGGCCAAATGATTCTCTAGCGTCTGGTTGAATATTTCGACCATTCCATCTGACTGAGGGTGATATGGTGTTGTACGAGTCTTATGTATCCCGAGTAGTTGGCAAACCTCTTGAAACAGTGAAGACTCAAAGTTTCTACCCTGGTCAGAGTGTAACTCCAAGGGTACGCCAAATCGACAGAACACCTCATGAACTAGCTTTTTGGCGACTGTATGAGCTTCTTGGTTAGGTACTGCAAAAGCTTTTGGCCATTTGCTGAAATAGTCTTGCATGACGATGATATACCTATTCCCTTCTTCAGTAACAGGGAATGGCCCAGCTATATCGACAGCAACTCTTTCCCATGGTGCACCAACATTTTACACTTTCAGCCGACCTCTGGCTCTCGTTTGCGGTCCCTTTACTGAGGAGCAGGCTACACATTTCCTACACCAGTCCTCTACGTCTTCGCGACAATGCACCCAATAAAATATTTTTCTCACCTTCTCCAGGGTTTTCTTCACTCCTAGATGTCCTCCGGATACTCCGTCGTGTACCTGCTTTAGCACTGATGCGACTTTATCGCAGGGGACAACTATCTGTAAGGCGACCTCCATTATCAATTATCAGGCTGTCCCATTGAGACCAGTAACTTTTTGCTGTTGGGCTAAGCGCTGATATTTCACTCCAACCGGGCCTCTGGCCACGTTTCTTCCATTCGATTACTGTCTTCAAGTCACTATCTTCCTTTTGTGCCTCTTCCAATGATCGATTATCCCAGTCTTCATCCAAAGCGTTCACCTGGATAATCCTTACGTTCTCTTTCTTTTCCTGTTTGCGTTCTTCACCTTGGTCCCTACTCCCTGAAGTAATCTGGCGACGGCGGTCCTTTTGTCTTAACTTTTTCTCGAGGCGCTTGTTCTTACGCGCCTCGTCCTCGACCTCCTTGTCCCGCCTTGCGTCTGCCTCACTCCACGACCTTCCGCAGGACCGCTCTCGCTCTTGTTCTCGCTTGCCGAAACGTTCGCGTTCCCGGTCCTTGACACGTTCCCGCTCTCGTTCAGCGGGTCGCTCGCG
This sequence comes from Sesamia inferens, assembly GCA_037179545.1. Taxonomy (NCBI): domain Eukaryota; kingdom Metazoa; phylum Arthropoda; class Insecta; order Lepidoptera; family Noctuidae; genus Sesamia; species Sesamia inferens. Next base: position 8,006,855 of record CM073923.1, on the reverse strand, counting down.
GAGCCCACTCCGATCGCTCCGCTCGCGCCACTCGAAGCGCTCGCTTGGGCGCTCGGGCTCGACCTTGGCGTCGCGCTTGCGCCACAGCAACACCTCTGCGTCTTTACGTGCCCAAGAAGTACTTCTTCCCTTAGCCTTCCCGGGGCAATCAATTCGAATGTGCCCCTTTTCGCCGCACTCATAACAAGTTGGTCCTCGTCGGGCTTTTATTTGTGCAGTTACTTCACGAATACGGTCGAGTTGTTGGCCATCTTGACGTACAGCTTCCACCTCTAGAGCGTGCGTCAAGGCTGCCTTCAGGGTCTGATGGTGACCCAGACGTACTGCAGCTCTGACTTCTGCATCTCGAATCCCATCAGTAAAGAATCGCAGAGTAGTAGCGTCAATCAGTCCCGGTGCTGATGCATACGCCTTCCGAACCATACGTTCTATTTCCGTTGCCCACTGTTGCAAACCCTCATTGCTCTTCTGTGTGCGGTCGCGGAGTTGAGCCCTGTAGACATGTTCGAGGTGTATCTCTCCATATCTAGTCTCCAACGCTTCTAACAGACAGGCTAGGGTATTGCAATCGCCGGAAATATTATCGAGGATTCGTACGGCATCACCACGCAAAGCAAGCATAAGGGCCGTTAGAGCTTGATCGTCGTCCCAGTTGTTGCCTTCTGCGACCTTTTCAAATTGCAGACGGAAGGCCACCCATGACGTTGTTCCGTCAAAATGAGGTACTTTGAACGTCGGCAAAGCACTGGGTACAGATACCACACCTTTGATACCTACTTTTTGTACTCTTTCTATTTCTTTCCCAAACTCCATGATGGTATTATCTAGTGTCTCGATACGAGCATCATGATCCTCTATACGGGCTTCTTGCTGGTCCATGCGGGCATCTTGTTGTGCTGTTTTTATTTTAAGCTCGTTGACCTCTTCTTTAGTTGTTTCCCACTTTTCATTAAGTTCTAATACTAATTGCTGGGATTTTACCTGAGATTCTGCTATACTTTTAATGATTTGTGCCTGGGTTTCTGCCTGGGATTCTGCTATACCTTTTATTTGAGTCGTCAACTGGGCCAATAACGCCGATAAATCATATCCGCTGGTTCCGGGAATAGTGATGGTACTAGGCGCACTCACATTCGTCGGTGTTAAGACGGCCGCATCTTCTACGCGTGCAGGGACACCAAACGATTCTTCCTCTTGACGCGCCAGATCCATCGCTGCTTGTCGTCGCATGCGAACTCTTTTGTCTTCCCTTGGCGTGACCGGCATTCCGCTTCTGACACCAATTGTTACGGGCTGGGGGTACTAAAATACCGGTTAAGGGTTACGAAGTTTATTGGCAACGAAGGTACAGTCGATTGTAGGCAATGACAAGTAGAATGTTGTTGACGTTGCACCGAAGTCTTCACTTACGTCCACGAAGTCCGTACTGTAAACACACAATAACACTACAAATGTTACTTCACGTAGTACTCACAGTTCTCGTTACAGTTGTCGCAGTAGGTATTCTCAAAGATCGCTTCTTAAGTATCGCTGTTTTCGTCTCGGTAGTCAAGTGCAGACTGACTCGCGCTTTTTTTTTTTTTTGATATGGCATCTCGTAGTTGACCTTGAGAGGTCGTGACTACTTAACCGGACTATCCTGTGGCTGCCTTAAGTGAATTTAAAGCCTCCAGCCAGGGCTACTAAAAGCTAAGCGACTACACGCTAAGGGCACCCCCTGTGGGGTACGAACCTCGGCTTAGGGTGTCGCTGGAGAGAACAGCAAGGGACGGCTGGATCGAATTATTATTGACTCGCGCTGGCGTCACGGCGCTATATATAGTCCAGCTGATCGAACATTCCAGAATCGTCTAGACGTAATAATAATAGCGCATGACTTCGAGTACATTCAGTAGGTACCTATGGTAATTCCCGGAAACGGGTTTCTAGAAATTTCGATGTCGGCATTCGGTGCATTCGTAACAATATGTCCATTAGTTTAGTCACAGGAAATTATTTTTCATTTTTCACATTTTCTACATGATGTACATGTTGATAAGGAAGCGCTTACAGGTTAATGACCGCCGCATCCTGCGGTACCAAACTTTAATAATAATGGCACGAATAAATCAAGTCGATACAGGATCCCGCTGTCGCCGATCGGAGGTCAGTGAATCAATATTTTTAAAGGATGTTCTATTCCGTTTGCAATTGTATGCGATTTAGTTTGTGAGAAATTTTCATTTTTTTTATTTTTGATGCTAGGTTTTTTTCTATGGTTTAGGATTATTCCTATGAACCAACAGTGTTGTGATGATGATGATGAATCAGCCTATAGTGTCTCACTGTTGGGACACGGGCCCCCCTCGCTCAACTGCCGTCTTCCTTCCTATTCACTCAGTTTTTTTGAGTGAATGGGCGTTCGTTGATGGTAAAACGCGCTAGTTTATTAAGAGCCTCTTAATAAACGCGCGTTTTACCATCAACGATTGCATCACTGCTTACCATCAGGCGGCATATAAAAAGAGGTGGGCCATAACGCAGTGCGGGTTGGTAGATATCACATGTTTTCTAAGTTTTTGGCTCTAAGACATGCCGTTTTCCTTTTTCCTTGCGATGTTTTCTTTCGTGGTTTTGAGAGCAGTGGTAATGAAATAATTTACACAGGGTAAGGCGCCTGATGGGGTGCGAATTTACGACCTTACAACCAGTATGACGCGGCCGATATCACTAGACCAGACCATACAGGCTGTTCTCATCGCTGCTTGTATCGATAAAAATAGCTCAATTCAAAGTTTGTTTCCAATCGACATTATTTCCAGTTAAACGAATTCCAACTTTATTTAAATGGAAATTAAGCTTTTTTTTATAAGTATAAACTAACTCAAAAACATACACTGCTATATCACATTCCTACTGAAAGGTACTTTTTATATTTTGAGTTTTAAGGTTTTCGTAGGTATGTACAGAAGAAGAAACTTTTACAGAATCATTTTGTTGTCCATGAGTCAAGATACAAAATTGTTGCGGTTTGCAGTCAATTATGCCAAATAATTTGTTTCCAAAACCTAAAAAGGAACCTTTCCGTACGAAGTGTTTTGCCTTTTTTTTTTAATAATTATAAACTAGCGCTTGACCGCAATCCCGCCTGATGGTAAGCAATGATGCGATCGTTGATGGTAAAGCGCGCTAGTTTATTAAGAGCCTATTCACTCAGAAAAACTGAGCGAATAGGAAGGAAGACGGCAGTTGAGCGAGATGATGCAATGTTAAACCCAACAACACGACCAACGATGCTGCGCCAAAGGGAGTTGATCTGAAGAACCTCCACGACCAAACTCCCAACACAACAACATTAGGCGCATCGTACCCGGCACGCATCGCAACACAACTGCTCAGACCCGTCCTCCGTACGGCTTCACCAGACATCTTGCCGGAACACGACAAATCGCTTGGCGGCAAGGCTTTGTCTGGTGGGTGGTAACTTCTGCCTCTTCCTTTAGACATCGATGGACTGGAACAATTTGCCTGCGGCGGCGGTCTTTCCGTCTGACTAAAATTTAAATGTCTTCAAGGCTAGAGTGAATAGGGTCTTAATGATGGTGCGCTTTACCAACAACGATTGCATCACTGCTTACCAAGCACTGGTTTGTAATGCTAAAAAATAACATAAAAATTGGCGTTGATCCTTTACTTTATATAATTAGTATGCAAAACAACTTAAGGTCGAATCATACTATCAAAACGCAACGCGATGTGTTGTGTCGACACCCGACGCTCGCCGTGTGTCTCTCACGAAATGCTGAAGTGTATTGACGTGTCACGTGGCCATGGATTCGATTCTACTTGAAGACGAGTTAGATGAGGATTTTGAAGAAGATTTTAGGGATATATTTTGTACAAAAACAGTTAATAAAAAAAGGCGTACTCATATCATATAACAATGAGTACCGTTTTTCCCTAATTCTATTAATTTTTCATCCGACATTTTTCTTTTATCATACCCTTAAAATATTCACGAAAGACTGACGCGTCGCGTCGGGTGTTACCTAGAAACACACTGCGCTGATACGTCGGGTGGCGTGTCCCCCCCTTCTCCCGGCAACACGGTGATCCAAATTGGTTGGATGTTGCTTCGTGTGGTCACGTAGCGTGTTGTCTATGCGCTTCTGACCATATTAAATACATATATGGAATTGATACGTACTCACATGCGTCGGGTGGCGTGGCGTCGTGTCACATTTTAATAGTATGTTTCGACCTTTATTTTGCATTGTACGTAATTTACATAGGTATAAGTGTCATCTATTACTCCATCGGTGGACATACGCCCCGTGGATTAGTTAACCGATTAAACGTAATAGCAGTATCTTCAGTTGTCAATCTACGTCATAGTTGTACTCTATATTTCCTTAATAACGTTGCTAATTATAAAAGAACAAGTTTGACCTAGCAGGATAACTGAATAGAAAAACACAGTATAGAGATCTCTATACTGTGGATCTATAGGCTACCTATATTGAAAAAAAATAATATTCCCGAGGAAAATCTAAAAAGCGCGCTATAACCGAATACCACGCGGGCGACTTGTATTTTTATTCAAATTAATTAAGTAGTATTTTTATGATAATCTATTACTTTTTCCTTTTTATCTATACAACATTATTATTTGTTTATGTGAAACCAGAAACATCTGTCCAATATTTTTAAGTAACAAATCTATGACCTCTGGCATCAGCTGTGATCTATCGTAACCGCTCGGTAACCACTCTGCAGTCTCACTCTAAATGTATTTGGGAAAAATATAACATGACGTACAATTGATTGGAATCGATTCAGTTGCTTATTCTAAACAAACTATATTCAGGTTTTGCATAAACAAAAAATAACGTTCTATAGTGTACATAGCGGTGGCCCAAAATGAAACGCCTCCTTTGAGCGATGGCGATAGGTGGATGTCTGTATCTCAGACACAAATCTACTATTCCTACCGTCCTTCCAACTGGGGTTTTCACCTCCACAATTATCAGTGAAAAGTAAAAACAGAAAAATACACCCCTGTTTGTGACGTCACACCTTCAAGCCACGAGTAAAGGCACGTTTACACTGTGAATGTTAACATTGATATAAAATATTTTGTTAAAATTGTGTATATGATTAATGACCTAAGAAAAGACGTCTTTTTTAAAAAGAAATATTGCATTTTTAATATACTCGTCCAGAGTAAAATAGTCATAAATTAGTTAGCGGTATCAGTATTTAGATACACATACGATCACGTTTAATGATAATACCATTAATGATGAAGTGAACGAACATGAGCGTACCCAGGTCTAGCCTTCAAGTCAGGCCTAGCTCGCCAAAAATCTGGTTTGTTCACACACTTCAGAAATGTAACGTTTATCAAGTTATTGATATCTAAAGACAAAAAATAATATTAATATACCAGGGATTATTGACCCCCAAAATCAATTAACGTTAAATAGATGATTTTCCTTTTATCATGCTTGAATACTAATTATGACCATGTCTGCGGCGTCTCCCTAAACATAAATTTGAACTTACAGAATAACATATAAGTCAAAAAGACATTACTTTTAGATTTTTTTTAAGACAGGAGACTCCTTTTATTTTATTTTTTTATTGTTTTGTAAATTTTTTGTGGTTTGGAATACTTTTTGGTCTCACCAATGAATGTACGTGTGACAGATTGATTTTTTAACAAATATCCAATAATGACACACACTTATCTACGTTCTACGTCTGGTGAAGCCGTACAGAGGACGGGTCTGAGCAGTTGTGTTGTGATGTGTGCCGGGTACGATGCGCCTAGTGTTGTTGTGTTGGGAGTTTGGTCGTGGAGGGTCTTCAGATCAATCTCCCTTTGGCGCAGCATCGTTGGACGTGTTGTTAGGTTTAACATTGCATCACCTCGCTCAACTGCCGTCTTCCTTCCTATTCGCTCAGTTTTTCTGAGTGAATAGGCTCTTAATAACCTAGCGCGCTTTACCATCAACGATCGCATCACTGCTTACCGTCAGGCGGGATTGCGGTCAAACGCTAGTTTATAATTATTAAGAAATTAAGAAACAAAAATGTCCCCGCCAGTAGATACTTTAATCTGCCCTTTTTATCAAACAGATTTTTTGTGTACACACACCTTAAAATGCATTTAATCTCAGTTTAATCTACTAGATTGCGGCAAGGCTTCCTTTGTTCTTCTTCGATTTTCACACCTGCGCTTGGAGAAGAATTGATTAAGTATAAGTATTCCTACCTAGATAAACATGGTATTCAACTGAATCTGGCTAGACTGGAAGCCGACCCTAAAAAAGAAAAATGCATGGCAAATGATGGCCTAAATTTTTATTTTTTGTTTTGAATGAGAAATCATCGACTAAAACCCACTCGTGTTTCATCACTTGCCTGTGCAATGGCCAAGGCCACGGTTTCTTTTTTAACCGACCCGCAACGTCGGCCTCCGTGGACCCCGTCACGATGTGCTGATATCTCTTTGAGGCGCGCGTGAAACACAACGTGCCGTCGACCCGGGTCTGGGGGCCTAGTTACGGATTTTCATTACGATATCGACGATCGAGTCTCGTAATGAAAACTCATACTAGGCATACAGGTCCTTATCGGGTGGCGAGCTACCCATCGCTTACCGCCCGCAATTCAATTTCAATTGTAGATAATTGACTAAAATTATCATTACATTTATGTTTATTTTAAAGGACGGAAATAAAAACGGTTATATTAATTTAGTAAAATTATTGAAAGCGTGTCATATCCCATTGCCTACAGAAGTGATAAGAAAGAAGGAATAGGAAGATGTGAAGTTAAAGAATTCTCACTGTTTATAGCTTGCAGGGAGAAATTCAGAACAAAACTTTGTCTGTGTGAACGAAAGAGTTTCTTATCATTCCTAATTCGGCTGCAGACGCTATACCTAGTTCGATTACAGACGCTAAACTTTATTTTAATAGAAATTGTTGCCACATTGTAATATAAAGTCATCATCATCATCATTATCAACATTTTATCATCCCAATGCTGGGTACAGGTCTCCTCTCATACAGAGAAGGATTGAGCGTAATCACCACGCTTGTGTAAAGTTGCTAATGTAAAGTACCTAAGTACTACTAAGTTTTTCTAAATAAAGTATTATTATTATTATAAGTCGTGGTGGCCTAGTGGTTAAAACACCAGCCTTTCAAGTATGAGTGCGCGGGTTCGATTCCAGGTCAGGCAAGTACCAATGTAACTTTTCTAAAGTTATATATATTTTCTAAGTATATCTTGGACACCATTGACTGAAGGTGAAGGAAAACATCTTGAGGAAACCTAGACTTTATAAGTCTGAAATCGCCAACCCGCATTGAGCAAGCGTGGTGATTACGCTCAATCCTTCTCTGTATGAGAGGAGACCTGTGCCCAGCAGTGGGACGATAAAAAGGTTGATGATGATTATTATTCCGGCATTCATCTTTGTTCAGGCCTATCACAATTTGGCTTATCTTAAGGGTAGGGCCTATTTATTTGGTCGTGATTTTGGCCGAAAAGTATATTAATTTACTTTAATTAAGACGGGGAAAAAAACGATAACGACACATCGTTATGGTTTTTTTCCCGTCTCAATATTCACTTCACTATCACTTACAAATGATAATAATGTCAATGTTGAGTCCATCATCATCATACACATTCAAAATTGCTGTATTATGAGCATTGCTGATATTATTGTCTATTTACAGCAATCTAAAAATCTCTTGAAGGATATGATGAAGCTTCTTGATAGGTGCTATTTGAAATCGCATACAAGGAGCTTAAATATCTTATTAGAGCTGCTCGTAATAGTGAAAAGTGTGCATATTTTCAAACATATATTATTAATAAAAATATTAGACAACCTAAAAAGTTGTGGAGTCCGTCGTAACAGTTACCCTAAGAAGCGCAGTCGTTCTAAGGAGCCAATCACGTATTTAGGTGTTCTAATTTTTATAACTTACATTCCTTATGCGCTTATACGTAATGTATAAGCGCATAAGGGTTATTGAAAAGTCCTAATTGTTGTTGAAGAATACATATGATAAAAATTATAGTTCGGTTCGGAAATGTGTTTATATTTTTTCACAGTATCTTTTGAGTTATCATATGAACTTCCACATAGCTACATTTCAGAGATAACAATATGACACATGTGAGTATAAACCAGCTCTCGTCTCTCATAGATTTTTTTAGAGTCCAACCGAGATTTTGCTCTTGGCTACTACAACAGCAGCAAAGAAGGTCGCAGGTGGTGTTTCCGTCGGACTACACCTTGCCTTCAGGGCCAGTGTCTTCAGGGCTAAAGTGTATCTGTTTTGTAAAAAATTAGCGCGTTATTATCATCGATTACATCACGTCTTACCATCAGGTGGGATTGTGGTCAATCAATAGCTTAAAATTTGTAAAAAAAACCTATCATTTATCTTGGCAAGATCAAATAAAAATCTATGCTACAAGCGAGTTGTAAGTCAAACTTTTACAGAACAAAAGCCCAACATACCTCATCTTTCTAAGCCAACAATCAGGCCATAATATATTCAAATTACGGTACAGTATAGAGGGAAAAAAAAAGGAAAAGTGAGACTTTGGTTCGTCCACAAAGTGTTCCTTACCATTATTTTAATGTTTAACTTTTTTTGTAAATACTTAGAACAGTATAGAGTAGTGTATTTTTTTCTTGGGATCAGCAATTCGACCTGTTTTATGGAACTCCAGTTGTTAGGAACTGGGATAGCGAACCAGGTTCCAAAGCAGTCTGGAACCGAGATGCTAACTGAGCGTGCGGCCTTGAAAACCATTTGATCTAAAAGTTGTGCAGCCCGTCCGATCCTGGAGACTTCCAATTAGGCAACGGATGGGCTGCACGAGCTACATCCTTGGGCCAAGATGTAATAATTTCTTTATTACATTTTATTTATAAATTACCGAGCTAAAATGCAAGCAAATTATACATAGAGTAACTCAAATGGCGGTCTTAACGAACAGACCTCAAATACAAGTACATGTTACAAAGAGTCAAATAGCGGTGTTATCGGTAAGAGTGATCTTTTAAAAACAACATTGGGTATGAGGGATGAGGGTCTATTTTTTATTATTTGTTATCGTCATAGTGGTCACAGAAAGTACACACAAAGGGCTTTGAAGAGTTGTGTTAACCCTCTATCTAGCGCCTTGCGTAAGTACATCTTGTTGCAACAATGTAAAGAGTGATTGTTTTAAACATATATGCAACATTTTCTCAAAAAAATACCATGACGTTTGAACAATTTTGAATGTTAATATCTCGACAATTGAACGCCTTAGGGGGTTTGACCCGAAAGTTTTTCGTTTGCACTGATAGAAACTGTCGACTTATACATCGTGGAACTATAAAAACAGCCCAATAAATTCAACCCAATGATTACTAAACATTAGTAAAAAAAAAAAAATGACTTCTGAATAAATAAAATAAATGTAAAAATACTATGCTTTATTATGACACATGACATCTTTTAATACGATCTATGTGCGAACCCAGTCCAAGTCTTACGTTCCAAGGGCACGCCCAATGGAGAGGAGAGATTTTTACCAGAGTTCATTTACCCTAGCTCAAAAATTAATAATATTTTATAATTTTCAAAAAAAAAAATCTAATACTGCCTCCATTCCCATGATCAAGTAGAACGAAGCAACAGTGGGTTACCCAGGCTTCATATAATAATCTTCATTATGCTCTCAAGTGTCAATCTATTGGTGTTCATACGCAAGATACAGATTTATGACAGACAACAGACGAACATTAGACAGCTTCTCATAGGTTCAGTGGAGTAATAAAGTTCCGACGGCACCCTTCGTTTACGGAACCCAAAAAAAATCACTTTCTTCCCAAGTCTAATCCGGTTCGTTACATTCAGGATAATTTGACAGTAAGAAACTGTAGGGAATGAACTGAAATCCTTCGGTAATACCAAATTGTCAGGTTGCGTGTGTCAGATATAGCAATATGAGATTTTGCGCCAAGAGAAATATTTATAACTTGTGAGGCTTTTAAATTTCGGTTTGGTAGCGCTTTACCTTGTGGTTTTAGGGTGCGGTTGGTTGAATTTAAATATGACATGTGGACCAAGATTTGTTTGTAAATCACTGTGCAGCTTATTATTTTCATTAAATTAGAGAATATTTCTTTCACTTTGATTCTATGACGCATTGATTATGACGTAGGTACTTCACATGAATTTGATATCTAATCATGGAATGTAAGTCGAAATAATATTTTCTAATTGTTATGGTTTTTAGTTTTGGTACCTACATTTTACACGAGATCTTAATAATAATTAATAGATTCCTCAAAAACTACAGAAGATAGATGATACACCTTTTCACATAATTACTAGTTATTATAAAAAAGAATAACAAATATTAAAATAAAATAATTAGGTACCACAAAACTAAACGTAACTCTATGAATGAGAAATTTCGATTTTTATTTTTAATAATTATAAACTAGTGCTTGACCGCAATCCCGCCTAATGGTAAGCAGTGATGCAATCGTTGATGATAAAACGCGCTAGTTTATTTATTTAGCCTATTTACAAAAAAAAAAACTTAGTGAATAGTAAGGAAGACGGCAGTTGAGTGACGTGATGCAATGTTAAACTCAACAACACGACTAACGATTCTGCGCTACAGGGAGATTGATGGAGATCCTCCACGACCAAACTCCCGACATAACAACATTTGACGCATCATAACCGGCACACATCGCAACACAACTGCTCAGACCCGTTCTCCGTACGGCTGCACATCATGCCGGAACACGACGAATCGCTTAGCGGCAAGACTTTATCTGGTAGGTGGTAACTTCTGCCGGCAGCCGATGTTATGCCCTAATTATTTTATACGTGTGTATGTCACTGAACTCATCTTTAACTATTAACCCGAATTTTTTAAATGAGTTTGAGTGGAACCCTGGAAGGCTTAAATACTCATAATTAGACACGGCAGGTGACACCGCGGACGAGTTTTAGAATAACTTCTGTCCGTCAGCTCCTAATATTACCTAATACGTTATGCATAATATATTTTTATCCTGGATTAAAAACAACCAGCTCCTTAAATATTAATTAAAAATTAACCAAAAAGCTTAACAAGATATTTAAATCGAAGTTAATTTATGATGTGATAATTATTTAAAACTAAAAACAGTATTGATTGTACTTTACACAAGTTCGTTCCACTTTTTTATATTATGATATGATGATTTATACTTTTTTCATGTGTTTTATGTATCTAAATATTATTGATATTATATTATATACTAGCTAAAAAACGACAAGTCTATCGGTATATGTTTGTAAATCTCAGCACTTTCCGAATTTCAATTTACACAACAGGAAAACGCAGCGTAGGGAGGGCCCCAACAAGGTGGACCGATGACCTGGTGAAGGTCGCGGAAGCCGATGGATGAGGGCAGCACAAGACTGGTCATCGTGGAATGCCTTGGGGGAACCTTTGTGCAGTAGTGGACCTCTATAGGCTGAAGGAAAAGAGAAGAAATGAGTCTTATGTATTTTTTTTACCTGGGAAGAAGAAGTGACACAACAAACACCCTAGCAGCCTTAAACACCTTAGTTACAAAAACTTGCTTCTATACTTTTTTTATTGGGACAAAACCCGCCACACTTTTTCCTACCCACTGCAACTCCTGAAAGCCAGAATCAACAGTGGAGACGAGAATCAACAGTGAAAACGCCGAGAGAGAAATTAATGAGAAAAGAATAGCGGAGGAGTAAGAAAAAAAATATTTTTTCCACTTCCCTCCATAACAAGCAGGAGACAGAACAGAACTAGGCCAATCGGCACAAAGGGACATTATTGCAACTGGGAGAAGTCCAATAATAGGTATGGTAAAAGCGCCTGAACGCACAGAAATTGGTTGTAGTTTCTACAAGGTCTATATAATAAACGACTCCGGATATAACTTGTACACTGTCCAACATAATATTGCGTTCATTCTGCCAAAGAATACACTCCCACAAGATGTGATGTGCGGACTGCTCCTATACTTACTTAACTTACTTTATGTTTTATTAATATGTACATAATATCCTCACCTAGTTTATCACTTATTAATCCTACAAAAAAATTACACCTACCCGATTTATTGTCTCACAAGCTGGGACGTCATTACGTCATCCGAGAGGTGGATGTTGAAAATCAGCGCTGTTGGCAATAGGTTCGTCTGAAGTCACAGCATTTTGCTGAGCAACGACCTTTTCTTGCACAAATGCGACGCACAGTTAAACTGTTTTTTTTTTTTTAGTTTTGTAACACATTTAATTATTTACTCCTCTCCGCAATTATCTTTTTGTATTTTTATGTTGTGGTTTGTTGTCATCAGCCAGTGTCGCGGGCACATTACGGATGACAGACGGATAGAATTGTCAAATAATGTATGCTGTCTAATGTCAATGGCATGAAGATAATAAGTACTACGTTGTATATAGTACTTAATACTTCCATCGTCTATGGTCTATGACCCTGGCTTTGACATCAAATCAACTTTGTTAATAGTTTGGCAGTTTGGCATGTTAGAGTACGAGACTTTTGGTGATATTATTATTATTGTTTTTTTCGTGTATTTTGTTTGTTATTATTATTTTATGGTATTTAGTTGTAAAGTGGGTTTTGTTTGTGCGGAATAAAACATATTTCTTTCTTTCTATAATACGAGTATACAGTTATTAACATCACGAACGACAGAACATCAAATTATTTTCCATATGTTAAAAAGTCAAACCAATACAATAAAAGTAAGCTCAAACAAAAAATAATCTTAAAATACAATGTAATTAAACAAATAATTAAAGGATGAATACCTCTAGGCACAATCGAAATAATAAATAAATGTAAGACAGATACAAAACAAATAAATTTAGAGATAATCATTACATTAACTAATATTTCTATGTAAGCAATACGATACTAATAATAACACTGTATACTGCCGTTTTGTTCTAGATTTACTATTTTTATTGTTAATTTATTGCAAAATATAAATTTATAATAAGCTCTTTTACGCCTCAAGCACAGATTCTTCCTAGTTCAGGCTAACTTTATTCATCAGTACTATTTCGAATTAAGCAAACTATTATAAAAAATATGTATACAAAGTTGAGAAATAAATAATGTATTATTATGTATGGTCGTATTTACATAGATTTCGCAATGATACCTAAACTAGTAGCATTGAATTAAAATAATTAAATATAAATAGTTAACTACCAATAACAAAACCATGGAAGATGTAGAAGTAGGTAGCTATAGTATGAATGCATCCGACGAACCGACTGTCGCGTCCACCGCTAACTCAATTTCAAAGGCACAAACACAAAACCTTCAAAACAGACGAAACATACAGAGAAACAGATAGTCGAATCAGAGTGCGTCAGTTTATACAACGCAATATGACGGGGAACACAATTGTTACCGAACTTCCCCCGTCCATCCCATTGACGCGTCGGAAACGCACAATGCACGCGAAAATTTGCATACCTACAGACGTTGAGGTATATGTATGTAGGTACATGTAGACTCTCATGTAACTCTCCAGACTGTCGATAATACGTATGAAGTGGGATGCGGACGAAATTGATTTAACTTCTGATAATGGTTTGGATGGACGGAGGTAATGCAACTATGATTTAGTACGCCGATGTATACAGTATGTTAAGAAAACCCTGTCCGACCAATAAGGATAATAAAGGTTAGGTAAACACATGACCAAATCTAATATATAAAATTCTCGTGTCACGGTGTTCGGCTTTAAACTCCTCCGAAACGGCTCGACCGATTTTGATGAAATTTTTTGTGCTTAACCGGTATCTATGAGAATCGGCCAACATCTATTTTTCATCCCCCTAAATGTTAGGGGTAGTCCACCCCTAAATTTTTTTTTATTTTTTAGACAAAATTTTTAATTTCTATTTTTTTATGATACAACATACAAAAATACATACAATCCCCAATTTTCACCCTTCTACGATCAACCCTTATTTTTTAATAGCCATTTTAGTAATTTAATCTATTATTTATATGGCAAAACAACGTTTGCCGGTCAGCTAGTATAATATAAAATTTTACGTATTCATCATAGTACCAATACAAATTAATTTTGAAATAATCTTTTTTTCCCGCGAATTAATTCCAATTTCCCCGAAATTTGGTAATTTTTAAAAAGTGACAACACCGGTATTATTATGAGCGAATAGCGATGCGATCACGCGCCGCTTGCCCTGCCGCCCGCCCCCTGCGGGCGGCAGGCGAAGGGTGGTTATCGCGAATTTATTAAGTTACCTCTTTTTGCGAAATAATATTTATTTATTTAGGGGGATTTTTTTTTTTTAAGTTTAGCCCGGTTTTGTATGCATTAGTAGAATCAGTTATCGATACCTAACAACACCTTCACGGGTCGGACAGGGTTTTCTTAACATACTGTATATAAATTACAGCGGTTTCTGCAACGCTATGTACGAAGAACGCGTCATACTAACGTCACGTAAATCTTGCATTTTTTCTTCGTTAAGAAGAGAACAAAACAGAACAGAATATACTTTATTATGTATATCATATAAATTACAGAACATAAATATAAATATTTTACAAAGGGTGACACAATAGTTGGTCTTATCGCTAAGAGCGATATTTTACTAAGAGGAAGGAAAGAAATAATGTAGGTAGTTATTAGGGCTGTTATTTACATCGCGGGCCCAGTGCAAGTTCGTAGATGTCATATATCTTCGCATGTTTGGTTATATTGGTTCTAGAACTTTCTCAGCATAAACTGTGAGGGATATTTCAATGCTAGATCTCCGAACAATCTTGGTCGCTAAAGATACCTTTTTTGGTTTCACGTTGGTAATCCTCGTTACCCCTAGGACCGATGCCGGATAGGGCCAACGGGTTCTCGAGTGGCGACCACGCACCGGAAGACTCAGCGTGGGTAGGCCCCAGACAAGGTGGAGCGATGACTTTGTGAAGATCCTGTGAAACCACTGCATTTGGAAGGCGCAGGACCGGTCGTCGTAGAGAACCTTGGGGGAAGCCTATGTCCAGCAGTGGACGTCTTTCGGCTGAACAGAAGAATCCTCTTGGGCTTCCTCTATCCTGTAGGCGAGAGAGGGCTGTGTCGGATTCTTATCGGCTAAAACCATCACGGCGCTTCACATCTACCCATAGCCGGGGCGCGGGATCCGCATAAGCATTCACCGCACCCCGACAAGTTTTCTTGTAAACTTAAGAAACATTTCTCCTGGGGTACCGTCCTTGAAGTAAGCTCTCTAGAAGAGCGGTTATAATGCATAAACTGGAATATTCCGGACTTGTGTACGTACGCACCACAAAAGGACAGGTCCGTTTCACAGTTAGACGTCATAAATTGCACAGACGTCTGAGTTTCTCATGATGTTTAACTTAAGAGCTGAAGCGAATCTATCCATGCCTGATACAATAATACATCTTAGTAATAATACTAGACTTTTATCAGAGCAAAGCATAATCGGCATGTTTCCACTGCTGCACACGGAACTTCCCTGTGTGAAATGGAGTATACCAGCGTTTCCCATCAGTTGGGTCGCGACCTATCTTCGGGCATCGGGTCGTCAAAATAAATACCGAGTCGCAGGCAATTCTGAGACTTCAAATAAGTATGTACTAGGAAATGGTCGTTTTATTTCTTGACTAACAAGACTACAACACTAGATTAGCTGAAAAGAAATATAGAAACCGAATTGAAGTCGAACCAGACTTCAGGAAATTCATGTCATCGTTTACGACGGACTTGGATACGTTTGTCAAAAATAAAGAGATTCGTACTTCCCACTGATTATATTTTGATTAGATTCTGATTAGGTTACTTACATATTTTGTCATATTTGTGTTTTATTTTATTTATTACCGATTTTAGTTGGGTCCAAAAACTTAAGTGGGTCACGAAGGAGGAGTATAAAATTTACTGGGTTATAACAAAGTTTTGAAAACGCTGGAGTAGATTGTAATTGTGACGTTTGCGCTTCCAAAATAGAATCTGCAATTTTTTTGGTTCTGGAATACTCGGGTACCCTCGTGAAGTTATCCAATTTGAATTTAGTTATATGCACATCACAGGACGCAGCTAGGTCTAAAGCGGTTTGGTGGATAGGTTTTTTAGGTTGCACCTATTCAATATACCTACTTATTGTGTTTTCTAAATATTCTGAATATTTAGAAAACACAGAATCATTTTATTTTCAGAATCATTTTTTTTTTCAGAATGATTTTATTACTATTTTCAAATCCAAGAATATTATTGTTATCTGTATATTTACTTTTTTCTGCATTTCTTAGCAATAATCATATGCGCTCTTCTTTCGTCACTTACGGCATCTCATCTGTTTCATAGCAGCTAGCACGGTGAATAAAGTAATTTAATAGTCCCCGAAAAGATGAGCACTTGTCGACTCCACGCCAGCTTTCGTCTCGCGTACATCTAACGTTTTCCTATGTTATTAGTTGGAGGAATTTTAGAATATATGGAGTCGTGTTTTCTGTTTTATTTAGCACCTCTGGTGGTTCTTCGCATTCTGAACATGAAGATTTGGGATAATGTTTTGTTAGAAATGAATTTCCTTATTCTTTGATGTTCACCTATCGTTTTATTATTGGCATTGGTTCTACGAAAATTTTATCTTACAAATATTATAAATGCGAAAGTTTTTGAGGATGTAGGTATGTATGGTTAGGTTTTTTTTTTTGCTTTTATGCAAAAACTACTGTTGTAATTTGTCACGCGGACACTCTATAACCAGGAATAACAGGATTTTGTACCGATATTCAAACTGGATTGAAACCGGGGATCTATGGGACTGTACACACTCAATAATTGTTGCCTTTAGAATACAACGAATTTTTATGAAGTGCTTAGGTACGCGACCTTAAACCAGAGGACCTAGACAAAATCCCTTTTCTGTTAGCGTTAACTCTAACGGAAAAGTCAAACGATATGGAGTTGACGTTTGCTTACCAGATGTCACGTGACTGCTGCTAAATTGGTAGACAAGTCCCTATTTCGTGCGGAAAGGAACGT
The DNA here is from genome assembly GCA_037179545.1 of Sesamia inferens. NCBI lineage: Eukaryota > Metazoa > Arthropoda > Insecta > Lepidoptera > Noctuidae > Sesamia > Sesamia inferens. The sequence continues at coordinate 7,989,727 of CM073923.1, read as the reverse complement.
CGAAGCGAGCGTGACAGTTAAACGACAAAATTGTTCATTAAAATGGCAGACAAAACCTACTTTTGACAAACGCTAATGATATTTTAACGAGTTTGCTTGAATGGATGCTTACGCATTCCATACAAAACCGTTGTTTTCTTTTGAACTTACATAGTAGTCCCTTGTACCGCCTAGCTCTCTAGAATTTGAGGGTACATTAACAATTCAAGTATAAACTACAATGCATAGTTTACATTTCTTTTTTTCAAGCAATAAAAATTAATATTAAACAATCTGTACATCAGCGTTGATTCGGCGATTGATCCAATCACGATTCTGGTAAAAACAGAGTCGTACAACTTTTAGTTAAAAAAAGGTTTGGAAAACTTGAAACTTAGGGCATCACTTAATTATAGAATACTATTCCTACACATAAGCAAGCATCGATCAAGGTGTAACCAAAACAAAAACTTCAACAGCAAAGATTTTCCAATCTCCAATCAAATCCAATATCCAAGTATCCCAAGTATCCAAGACTGTAATCAAAACCTCAAAATTGCCTGAACCTGAACCAACAGCCCCTCACTAAAACTAATAAGCAAACATATTCAAATTCACCCATGTCCCTATTCTACAGTATGTTAAGAAAACCCTGTCCGACCCGTGAAGGTGTTGTTAGGTATCGATAACTGATTCTACTAATGGATACAAAACCGGGCTAAACCTAAAAAAATCCCCCTAAAAAAATAAATATTATTTCGCAAAAAGAGGTAACTTAATAAATGTGCGATAAGCACCATTCCGCGGGCGGCGGGCAGCAGGGCACGCGGCACGTGGTCGCATCGCTATTCGCTCATAATAATACCGGTATTGTCACTTTTTTTAAAATTACCAAATTTCGGGAAAGTTGGAATTAATTCGCGGGAAAAAAAGGATTATTTCAAAATTCATTTGTATTGGTACTATGATGATTACGTAAAATTTTATATTATATTTGGTCATGTGTTTACCTAACCTTTATTATCCTTACGGGTCGGACAGGGTTTTCTTAACATACTGTATAAACGTCAAACCACTTTCGTACGCTTCGGCGACTTAACGCCAATCCGCCAATCACAGCTTAGCGACACCCAATACAGACGGGCTCACGGATTAATTGAATATATTTGCATTTCATCGTGGTTACATTTCCATTTGTTTCGCATAACGTATAAGGAATAGTGATGCGAGAGTGTAATTTCTTTTCTTTTAAGTTAATTGTGTTTTGATAGTATAAAATACTTAGTAAGATTTTAACCTTTTTATTGCTAACTTTGTAGCGTTGCAGTCGTTGAGATCGGTTCGTCGAGTAAGTACGATGTGTTTTATTTAATGAGCGCGAAGTCTGGAGCTTTATAACGCAATGAAGTAGTACGTATCAAATATGATTTTACAGAATAACATACGTCAACCTTTCTATCGTCCCACTGCTGGGCACAGATCTCCTCTCATACAGAGAAGGATTGAGCGTAATCGCCACGCTTGCTCAATGGGACTTATCGATTTCAGATTTAAAAGTCCAAGTTTCCTCAATATGTTTTCCTTCACCTTGTAATCAGTCATTGGTGTTCAATATATACTTAGAAAGTACCTATAACTTTAGAAAAGTTACATTACTATTTGCCTGACCTCACGAGGTATAATTGGTACTTGGCTGATCGTGACGATTAATATTTCACACCAGGGCAGCTTTTAATGTTGTACGAAGCACAGGTACGTTCGTGTGTGAGAGTACTGCAGCCACATTAGGGCTGGAGCTGCGAAATGTCACCTGGCTGCTTTGGATTCAGTAGAGAGGCGTGCAAAGAGGCTGATTGGCGCCCCAGAGTTAACTCAAAACGGTATTCAAAGCCTGGAGCACAGGCGTCGAGTAGACAGCCTTTCGGTGTTCTATAGGATGCATTTTGGGGAGTGTGCAAGGGAATTGCATAATTTGATTCTCATATCTCCGTCCTATCATCGGAAGATCCATCGTATAGTGAGTTTCCACCCTTACGTTGATGACACCGCAACGATCCGCACGAGGCGTTTCGACTCGTCTTTTATACCGCGTACATCGAGGGACTGGAACAATTTGCCAGCGGTGGTGTTTCCGTCGTACCTAAAATTGAAGTGTCTTCAAGGCTCGAGTGCGCTTTACCATCAACGATTTCATCACTGCTTACCGCTAGGCGTAATTGTGGTCAAGCACTAGTTTATAATGAAAAAAAAAAACAAAACTTACACTTACTTATAAGCGTTCGTAGACCGAATGTGAGTATTCGTGGCGCAGCAGTCAACACGCCGCCCTGCGACGTGGAGGCCCCGGGTTCGATCCCCGGCCGGGTCATGATGGAAAACGATCTTTTCCTGATTGGCCTAGGTCTTGGATGTTTATCTATATATGTATCTATTATAAATATAGTATCGTTGAATTAGTCCATACTAATATTATAAATGTGAAAGTGTTGTTGTTTGTTTGTTTGTCCTTCCTTCACGCCGTAGCTAAGCAATCAATCGACCTGATTTTTGGCATACACTTAGTTGAAAAGATGGAGAGTAACATAGACTTTTACTCCTAAAAAACATCAAGTTCCCAAGGGAGATTACTGGAATATTTGTATGTGTACATCAAATATCCTAATATTATAAATCGGAAAGTGAGTTTATTTGTTTGTTTGTTCCGCTTTCTCGCCGTAACTACTAAGCCGATTGTTTTGAAATTTTGCAGACGTAAAGTTAGAAGTCCGGATTAAATAATAAGGTACTTTTTTATCCCGGAAAAAAATTATATTCACGAGGGAAATCTAAAAGCGCGATATAACCGATCTCCACGCGAGCGAAGCCGCGGGCGGAAAGCTAGTATCCCATAACACAAGTCTCGAACTTACTTTGGGACTAGCTCATTCTATGTGATTTGTCAGTATATATTTATATATTTTATTTAAACCATTCCAGCACCCTAATTGAGGAACACGCTGTTACTGTCTATGATATTCTCACGGGATTAAAAGTAATGCGAATGAAACTGGGCGCAGCTAGTATTATAATCCTACTTGCTACTCACATTATAAATACGAAAGTTTGTGTGGATGTATGTATATACAATGTGCATCGTAACGCAAACTTCGCAAACTTCTTATAAAAGTATAGCAATTGGCTTGTATCCTAAAAAATAATTTAATGTCCGTCAGATAGCTTTATAAAAAATATTGAACACGTATTTTTTATTTTTTCTTTAATTCAAATACTTAGCAAGATATATTGATTTGAAATGTCGCATGACGTCACGCCATGGTGCAAAATATAGAACGGCGTGACGTAATTAGCCCCCACTCTGTAACTTTAATACGCTATATCTCAGTATTTTTTGGTAATTACGACAAAATAAAAAATACGGGTCTTATTTTTTTTTATTATCTGTAAGACGGACTAATTATTTTTTTGATTTTCATACCTTGGATACATCCCTATTATGAACGGTTTAAAGTGAAAAAAACAACACATCATTTTTTTTTAAATCATGAAAAAGCCGACGAAAACTTCCACCACTGGGGGGGTTCAGAATCATGTACTCGATCCATCGTACTCATTTTTGCGTCGATTTCAGATACCTACATACACCCTTTATGTATGTACTATTTCACGCAAAACTACTCAACGGATTTGGTTGAAATTTGACACTTAGATGGTTTATTACTAGGATTAATAACACTACTAATTTTCATCTCGATATTCGCACGGAATCGAATCCTACACGGATGAAACCGCTGGAGTACCTAGTAATACTATATTTGTATGTTATTATTCTATCACGCAAAAAAGGCTAAACTGATTCGGATCAAATTTCACGCACAGTTAGATTACAATTTGAATTAATAAATAATATATCATTTAACTCGGTCTGTATGTTGGTCTCGGATAATTTTCGACCCTGTCATAAGCGAAGCCGCTTGCAAAAGCCAGTCAACAATAATATAGTTACTAAAGTTTACGTCTTCATTATAACTAAACCTGCATCATATTTTATGACAGACAGACACTAATCTCTACTAACAGTTGATACAATGACTGACAGTTTGCAGCCTGAGGATCTTCTTAGAACCTTAGATGAATGAATGACGTGACCGCAATCCCGCCTGATGTTAAGCAGTGTTGCAATCGTTAATGGTAAAGCGTGCTAGTTTATTAAGAGCGTATTCACTCTAGCCTAATTTATTTCAATATAAATGAGCACCCTAATTGCGTTATACACTATTACGACCAATTTGAAGCATATTATTGCTAATCCATTGCTACATAATGTTCAAAAAATGTGTCTGCTCAACAACGTAATAACGCAATGAATGTTGTTGAACTGTCAAAATGAAACACATTACTACTGATAGTGTGTTGCCCAATTACCTTACAGATTATTATGTTCCCACTTTTGGGACACAAGCCTCTTCAAGATTCTCTTTGAGAAGGAATTGGCTGAAATCGACTACGGCCCAATGCGAGTTGGCGATGTGACACGTCTTCCATTTCTTTGGTTCTACGCCCTCGGACATGACATGACATGACATCCTCACGGTGTTTTCTTCAACGTTTTGAGAGTAGTGGTGATGAAATTAATGACACAGAAAACTGTTTGACTCCATTTGAACCCAGGAGGCTACTCGTAAGCCAAGGTCGCTACCATTGATTTACTTTAAATTATTTAATATAATTATTATGGGTAGCTTTTGTTACAGAAAACAAAGGGTCTGTTCTGACCTCTGCCGTCTGTATCTCTCAAATCTTAAAAAGACAGAAAAGTTATTCAATTAGCTTTTAATACTAGGCTGCTTTTCATACTTTTCAGTGTACAGAAAAAGTCAAAATTTTAAACCTCCTGCTAAACTTTGTCATTAACAAAGGTTAGTAGGAGGTTTATAATTTCGAGACGTCGTTTTACGGATAGAAGCTTTGAAATGGAAGACGAACATTTTGAACGTTACAGGCATGCCGCCGTGCGGGTTTATAGGTATGACGTCAATCCCTCATGTGAACTCTATTAAATCAGCTGATAAGATAGTTTTTGAACATATGAATACATACATCTAAATAAATACAATAAATACACACATACCTTCTTTGAATATTTCGCGATTCGCTAAATATTGTTGTGTTGGGAGTTTGGTCGTGGAGAGTCTTCAGATCAATCTCCCTCTGGCGCAGCATCGTTGGATCGTGTTGTTGGGTTTAACATTGCATCACCTCGCTCAACTGCCGTCTTCCTTCCTATTCGCTCAGTTTTTCCGAGTGAATAGGCCAGGGTAGGCGAACCAATGGCACGCGTGCTATTGATGGCACGCGACACAATATTTTGGGCACGTCGCAGAATTAGGTATTTTATGACGATCGATGTGTTTTCATCTACCTATGCCTGCGAGTCATTATTTTCAGAGATGAATAACATTAAAAACTCGATTAGAAACCGTTTGGCAGATGAATCTAGTTCAGCATGCATTTTGCTAAAAGTAACATCTTACAACCCTAACATAAATTATTTGTCATCTAACCTTTTTTTTTTTTTTTTTTTGTTCTCGCTGGGGAAAATGACAATTACGCATCCCCTCCCGTCGGGGGACGGGAAGGGTATGTGGGACTCCCCGGGAGAGAGCCTCCCGGTATACCCACTAAAAACCCCAGCGCAACTCCGGCATCGCCATAGTAGCGGGGGAGTGGGAAACTAGCACAGCCTCAGCTACCTCTCCCCCGCCGGCGAAACCCGCCTAAGAAGGCGGGCCCTCATTTGCCCCTCTTAAAGAGGGGCCGTGGCTCCCGCGTGGTGAGCGGTGCAGGGCGGGCGCGGGCACCCCCGTGCCTCACGCCCGCCGCTCACCTCAGGGCGGGAGAAAGCGGGCGAAATCCCGCCTTCTCCTGCCCCTACGCCGCCTACGGAGCGCCGGAGCGAGGGGATCCTCCTCTCGCTCCCGCTCCGCGGCCTCCTTCTGCGACATCACGACCTCGCAGAAGGAGGCCATCGCCGCCCAGGCCCCCTCGCTCCCCACCATCGCTCTGACGATGGCGGGCAGCGAGAGGTCCCCTCCTACCGCCGCGACAAGATCGCGGCGCGGCACGGCCCACGACGGGCACACCGCGAGGGTGTGGTCCGCCGTGTCCTCCGCCGCGCCGCAACCGTGGCACGACGGCGTCTCCTCTCGTCCTATCCGGTGCAGGTACCTGCCGAAGCAGCCGTGACCGGAGAGTACCTGCACCAGACGGAAGGAGAGGAACCCGTGACGCCTGTCGAGCCAGTCCTTCAGGACCGGCCCGATGGCGTCGAGGGTGCGACGGCCGAACACCGCGGAGGCGAGGTCGCGCGTCCAATGTTGGACGATGGCGTCCCTCGCCTCCCGGCGGACGGCCTCCCTCAGCTCCGGGGCCGGACGCTCGCCCAGCGCCCTGCGCCCCGCCGTCCACTCGTACACTCTGGCGAGCACCCAGGCCTCGAGCTCCCAAGGCGGGGTGCTCGCCAGAGCGCATGCCGAAGCGAAGCCTACCGTGCGGTAGGCCCGCGCTGCCCGCTGGGCGATGGCCCTTTGGGGCGCCCGAAGGGCGGTGAAGTTCTCCCTCCTGTGGAGGGAGTCCGCCCAAATTGGAGCCCCGTAAAGGGCCATGCTCCGCAGTATGCCGGCGTATAAACGCCGGCACCGCGTGCTGGGCCCTCCCATGTTCGGCATGAGCCATGAGAGGGCGTTCGCAGCCTTCAGCAGGCGCGTCGACAGCCCGCTGAAATGCGGGCCGAAGCGCAGCCTGCTGTCCACAATGAGGCCCAGATACTTCATCTGGGCCTCAACCCCGACCCTCACTCCCTCCACAAATATGTGGGCGTCGGGTGGGGGGCGCTGCCGGGGGCCGTGAAAGAACACGGCCTCCGTTTTGTGCAGCGCCACCCTCAAGCCCAGGCGGCGGATCCTCCCCGCCACTAAGGATCCGCCCGCCGATGCCAAACTGGCCGCCTCCCGGAAGGTGCTCCCGCGGGAAGTGAGGAGAGTGTCATCCGCGTAGCAGATGACACTCGTGCCTCGTAGGAGGGTTCCCCGCAGGAGCCAGTCATAACCGACGTTCCACAGAAGAGGCCCTAGAACGGACCCCTGTGGAACGCCGGTTTCCACGCCATACCGCCGGACCTGGCCAGCCCCGTCCACGAGGAGGACGGCACGGTCCGCCAAGTAGCTGGCCAGGAGGCCCCGCAAGTACAGGGGCACACCGTGGAACCGGAGCGCCTCCAGGATGGTGGAGTGGGGGATGGAGTTGAAGGCGTTGGCTATGTCGAATGACACAGCCAACACTCCATCCCCCACTCCTACCGCCTCTGTCACCTGGCCCTTTAGACGGGCCAGGGCGTCCACTGTCGAACGCCCAGCTCGAAAACCGAACTGGGCGTCCGACAGGTCCGGTCCCACGTCCCGCAGATGGCGCTTCAGGCGGGCGGCGATAATCCCCTCGAACATCTTACCGGCCTCGTCAAGCAAGACGATGGGCCGGTAAGCCGAGGGGGAGTCCGCCGGCCGCCCTTCCTTCCGGAGGAGGCACAGTTGGCCTTCCCGCCAAGGTTTCGGGAACCTCCTCGACGCGAAGCACGCGTCGAAGAGGTCCCGAAACCCTCCCTCCATCTCCGTGGCCACGATGGCCACCACCCGAGCGGGAACGCCGTCCAGGCCGGGAGCCGTCTTTTTGGCGCGGAGACGAATAGTCGCCGCGCCAAATTCCTCCTCTGAAACCGGAGGAGGAGGAGCTTCCTCCTCCGGTAGAGCCGCTGTTCTTGGCGGGCCCATCGCTGGTGGGGTGAAGTGTGGATCCCTGCGCGGAAACAGGGACCGCACCACCCCATCCAGGAGCGCTGGTTCGAGGGTCTCGGCAACCGGGGGACCAATGCGACGCAGTTTGTTCCGCGCCGCCTTATATGGCCTCCCGAATGGGTCGTTGTCGAGACCCTCCAGCAGCTCAGCCCTCGCCGCGTCCTTGGCGGCGCCGATGGCCGACTTGAAGGCCGCCCTCGCCTCCACGTATCTGGCGTAGAGGCGGTCCTCGTCAGCCAGATCCCGTCGACGTCGCCGACGCGAGCGGGTGTAGGCCCGCCGTGCCGCCACGCAGGAGGCCCGCAGCTCCGCCAACTCCTCCGACCACCAGTACACGGCACGTCGGGGAGGTGGACGTCTCGACCGAGGCATGCTGGCGTTGCACACCTCGGTCAATGACCCCCTCAGTCGGGCCGCCGCCGCGTCCACGTCCAGGACGTCCACGCCGGGACCTGGCCAAAGCCAGTCCTGGACGAACGCGGCCTCCCGTGCCGCCTCCCGATCCAGGTGGGTCAGAGCCCACCTTGGAAACGGGGAACGGCCCGACGATGAGGGGGTGCTGCGGCGCCCCCGTGGATTCTGGGGGGAGATCTCGAATCGCACGTAGCGGTGATCCGAGATCGTCTCCCCCAGTTCCACCCTCCAGTTATTTGTCATCTAACCTGCAGCAACAGAAGTCACACTAATATTGCTGAAATTTAATTTATGCATGTAATAAAAACATACCAAAATGTACCTCTTTTGCTTACTTTATTTAATAAAGAGTTTTGATATTCATTTTTACAATGGACTTCCAGAGGTGGTTCAAGATCTGAGCCTGAATAAATTCAAATGCTTCATTAAACGTAAGTTGTGTCAGAAAGCATTTTATAGTGTTAAAGATTATATTGACGACAAAAAGGCTTGGGCTTGAGCTGCGTCCGATTTCTATGCTTACACTGATTGTTCTTTGATTTTTCCTCTCGTAGTTTAAATTTGCAATTGTTTGTTTTTTCTTAACTCAAAGCCAGTACACACTATGTAGCCAGGCATATTGTACGTTACGGAATTGCATCGCTGACAGGGGTATTCGGCACTGGTGCAGCTGCACAGGAGCTAAACTTAGCATTCGGGAACACCGTTGGAGCTGCTGAACCTTGGACAAAACTGTCTTTGCATTGTGTAGATTCAATTTCTTAGTATTGTATAATTGCATGGAACACGTGTAAGCACGATCTATTTGCTGTAAAGCATCTATTTGTTGGGTTAGTCGTTTATTGACTTGATAGTGCTATGGCTGTTGAGAGTATGTCATGCTCACTCAAATGTCTCGCTGGTGGTGGCGTGTGTGTTGGGTCATTAGGTTCCCTTCAATATGGTTGAGCTGAATGATGCTGATCCATACGTCATGTTCGTGAACGGACGCCGTCAGAGGGGACTGGTCATCTCTTAGCTGCTACGGCGTATTTTAATTTCTAAATTGTTGTTTTTTTTTCCATAATGGACGCTCTCAGCGTACAATATTTTATTTTATTTTATTTTATTTTATTTTTACATTTTAAGGAAACTTACAGCTAGCATATATACAGATAGAATATAATTAGTGAAAGAAGGCCAATTAAAAGTTTCCACAGATAACATCAGGTTAGCACAAGAGACAGTAACAGGTACAGCACAGGACATGAAAGTGAAATTAAGAACAAGTAAGCACTCTAAGAGTATTTAGTAAAACTTAATTTTTTTAGTAATTAACAAAGAAGCTATCACAAAGTATTTTTTTTAGTTTAGGAACACTGGTGGAGAACAAATCGAGATCATTAACCCTCCGACACAACAAATTATATGCTCTGCTAGCTCTTATCATATAAGAGTTTTGTCGGTATACGCATCGCACAGAGGGAACATACAGAGGCTGGTGATTCCTTAAAGTGAAGGATGGAACACGCAGACCAATTTTGCTCAACAATTCAGAACAGTCGATTGAGCCATTAGCTATATTGAACAGAAATACCATGCCGGCAATTTTTCTCCGCTCAATCAGTGGAAGAACGTGAAACTTTCTGCAACGGTTGTTGTAATTCGGCAAATAAGTTCTGGATCTAAACTGAATGCACCTCAAAAATTTCCTTTGGATACTTTCGATGCGATTGACGTAAGTATCGTAGATAGGATTCCATACTGGTGAGCAGTATTCGAGATGACTGCGCACAAAAGCACAGTACAGAATTTTGAGTGTTTTAATGTTTCTAAAATCCACTGATATCCTCAAGATAAAACCAAGGGCTTTAGAAGCTTTTTTAATAATTTTATCAATGTGTGTGTCAAAGAGAAGTTTAGAGTCAAAAGTGACTCCCAAGTCTGTAATCGTGTTAACTCTGGCTATTGAAGTATTGGCTAATTTGTAGTCATAAATAACGCGCTTTAGTTTACGGGTGAATGTACACGTGCAGCATTTCGAGACATTTAGATCTAACCGGTTGGCCGTGCAGTACCCTACGAACCTGTCCAGATCGTGTTGGAGGCGTTCAGCATCTTCATGAGTCCTGATCTCACTTAGAATCTTCATGTCGTCCGCAAATAAAAGGACTGTTGAATTCGAGAAACATGAAGACACATCATTTATGAAGATGTTGAATAACAAGGGTCCCAAAAGCGATCCCTGCGGAATTCCTGAGGGGGCCATCATAGTTCTTGATGTATATCCATTAAGGACAACAGTTTGACACCTGTTGGCCACATAAGATGAGAACCACCTAAAAAGATTTCCACTGATACCCATAGCCAGCAGTTTGCGCAAAAGTATAGCATGATCCAAACGATCAAAACACTTGCTGTAATCTGTGTAAATTACATCTACTTGTGAGTGGCGGGCCATACATTCAGTCAAGTAGTCGCTATAAAGAATTAGGTTGGTGGTTGTGGACCGACCTCGCAGGAAACCATGTTGGCGGTCGTTAATGCTTGATTTAAGACAGGTGTAAAGCTGTTTGTATATAATTTTTTCCAAGATTTTAGCGAAAATACATAGTTTGGATATGTTTCTGCATCGTTCTCACACGATTGATTTCAAAATGAATGATGTAATCAAATATTTGTATCAATATCTTGATATTTTAAAAGAGTGTCCATGGAGTTTCTTGCCCGTTCTTCTCCATAGGTACCTACTTTTTGGAATGGGCGACTAGCTTCACCTTACTGACTGACCGAACTTCTGACAATTCAAAAGTGCCTGTAACTGGTTTATTTGAAATAAATGCTTTGATTTGATTTGATTTGATTTGATAGTATTTATAATTATTATTTTCCAAATAATCAGAAAGTCAAAATTATTTGATGGCACGCGAATGAACCCATTAAACTTTTTTTTAGAAAAAATGGCACGTTTATGCGTAAAGGTTCGCCTACCCTGGAATAGGCTTTTAATAAACTAGCGCGCTTTACCATCAACGATTGCATCACTGCTTACCATCAGGTGGGATTGCAGTCAAGCACTAGTTTATAATAATTAAAAAAAAAAAGTTACGTAGCAACATCAAACATTTTTTATAACTTGTTCAAGTTGTTCTAAAATAAACTGATATTTGTTTCACTTGAAATCTTAGATGGTGTGGGTGTATGGACAGTTGGACACTTTTACTATAGAATCCGACAGACTATCATCGTCACAAACAAGATACATTTCAATAACCTGATTTGGATTTCGGAAATCAGGTGTCGAAATTATAATGATCGTCTAGTTAATTCATGTGGAGGTATGAGGAGCAGCGTATAAAGCTGCACTAGAACCGTGACCATGGCCGTCGCACAGACAAGTGAAAAAACACTGGTGGATATTATTCAGTAAAACTCTGACACGTCCTTCCGCTCCGCCCAGAGCGGGGAGAGTTCATTTGATGATTTCCCATCACAACCAAAAAAAAAGCTGCCCTCATCCTTCATAGAAAAGGGAGGATCATCCGACCAGTATGGGAATGTCTAGCGGGCCACTTTGCCCGCCGGTTGATGTCTTTTTTTTTAATAGTTATAAACTAGCGCTTGACCGCAATCCCGCCTGATGGTAAGCAGTGATGTGATCGTTGATGGTAAAGCGCGCTAGTTTATTAAGAGCCCATTCACTCAGAAAAACTGAGCAAATAGTAAGGAAGACGGCAGTTGAGCGAGGTGATGCAATGTTAAAGCCAACAACACGACCAACGATGCTGCGCCAAAGGGAGGTTGATCTGAAGACCCTCCACGACCAAACTCCCAACACAACAACATTAGGCGCATCGTACCCGGCACACATCGCAACACAACTGCTCAGACCCGTCCACCGTACGACTTCACCAGACATCATGTCGGAACACGACAAATCGCTTGGCGGCAAGGCTTTGTCTGGTGGGTGGTAACTTCTGCCGGCGGCCGATGTTATGGCCTACCACCGAGAAAAACTTGTATGCGTGTTAGTTGCACAGTTAACTCTGCTTTTGAAATGCCTGAGATTCGCGTGACGTCAGTATGATGCATTGCTCGTGTGTAATGTTATAAGTACCGGTACGATTTAAATAAACAAAATTTTCGGTTTCTGGACTTGTGAATGTCGTTACGAGGTTTCTTAATCCTTCCAGGATAGTTGTAGGTCGTCCAACCTACGAGAGATTGCAGAGAAGACCAGGTACAAGGCTATTTATGATGAACCTAACTTGACATATTCACTGTAGCTCTGCTTACTACTTCAAACAATTTTCTAATTTCGTAGAATTTAGCCAAGACTTGATGTTTACGACGTCAGAGCCGCTTACTATGTGACGTCCCCTGTTTGATCGTTTGTATCTTGACGTCACGTCTACATAATGCCAGGAGTATTTAACAAAGTTCATGAACTCAAGCGTGGCAGCGCATACATTATTAGTTTTAATACTACGAGCAAAGCTGCAAGCTTTTGTCTCTTCTTATACTTCTTGATATTTTATTTTACATATATTTAACTTCATCTATTCCTCTACAGTCTACTCTGATGCCATAAAGAGGAAAGATTTGTATTTTTGTATGTATCGAAAAACTCAAAAAGTACTGGACCGATTTTAATAATTCTTTTTTTTATTAGAAAGACAACTGAATTTAAAAAAAAATACATTTAAATATTTAAAACAACTTTAACAGCCTCATAAAGACAATATATGCAGCCTGCGGATAATGTACTGCGTCCTCGATGTTAGTGTCGATGTCTGTGAATTGACTTGGGAATTATTTTTCTGACCGTGTCTTCCCTGGGAAGGCGTTTTGCAGCGGTAGCCGACATCCAAGCGGGCGGAGCTGCAGGCGACCGCTATGTAGTATAAAACAAAGTCGCTTTCTTCGTCCCTATATCCCTATGTATGCTTAAATCTTTAAAACTACGCAACGGATTCTGATACGATTTTTTATAAATAGATCGAGAGATTCAAGAGGAAAGTTTATATGTATATAATACATGCACCCATGAGAAGCCGGAGCGGGTCGCTAGTATTTTATTAATAAGTAAAATTGAAGTGCTTCTTTATAATGTCAAAATAACAGCTTTTTACTAAAGTAATTACGGTATTTTATTTATTTACTAGTATTGGGGTTTCACTGCGTGATCAAATCAGAAATGAGGAGATCCGCAGAAGAACGAGAGAAACCGACATAGCCTGAAGAATTGCAACATTTAATGAGTGTATGGCCGAACATTACCCATAGGACCGATACCGGATGGGGCTACGGTTACGACGCACCGGAAGACGGAACGTGGGTAGGCCCCCGACAAGGTGGACCGATGACCTGGTGACGGTCGCGGGAAACCGCTGGATGCGAGAGGCGCAGGACCGGTCGTGTTGGAGATCCTTGGGGGAGGCCTATGTCCAACAGCAACCGTCTTTAGGCTAAAATAATGATGATGACGAATTTAGAGTAATTCATCATCTGACTAGCCTTTTCCAATTATTTCGCGGCCAGATACCAGTTAAATATCAGAATTTTACATGGGACGATCCGTCTAACGTTCACAACGCAGTTACTGGATTATTTCTATATGGACGTCAGACTTTCAGGGTTTTGTTTACCAGTAACGATTGTCAAATATTTACGAATGGCAGCCAAGACCGATGGTTTAACGGGATTTAAGAAACACGCGATCCATACAGTTTCAAAATAGCCATTTTACGTCGAATCTTTACGAAATCTGTATACATATTTCGGATCTGCTGTACAAACAACTGATCTTTATGAAACTTACTAGCTTTCCGCCCGCGGCTTCGCCCGCGTTAACTTCGGTTATATCGCGCGTTTTAGATTTCTCTCTGGAATATCAATTTTTTTCGAGATAAAAAGTACCCTATTATTTACTCCGGACTTCTAACTTTACGTCTGCAAAATTTCAAAGCAATCGGTTCAGGAGTTACGGCGTGAAAGTGGTACAAACAAACTCACTTTCCGATGTATAATATTAGTAAGGATATATTTTGTGTACACATACAAATATTCCAGTAATCTCCCTTGGGAACTTGATGTTTTTTTAGGACCAAAAGTAGCCTATGTTACTCTCCATCTTTTCAACTAACTGCCTGCCAAAAATCAGATCGATTGATTGCTTAGCTACGGCGTGAAGGAAGGACAAACAAACAAACAAACACACTTTCACATTTATAATATTAGTATGGATTTTACAAAAAAAAAAAAACAACTGACTTGTAAAAAACACTACAAAGTGAAAAATAACTAATTTCGGGAGTCGGTGTCTTTGGTTTATGTACATAAGTTTTTGACACCGACTTCCAAAATTAGTTATTTTTCACTTTGTAGTGTTTTTTGGAAGTCGGTTGTTTTTTTTGAAAAATAAGTTTTTATTTTACACTTTTTAGTTGTGAAAAGTACTGTTCAGCTGCATCCGGTTAGACTGGATGCTGACGCTAAAATACATAATGAAAAAACTTACAAACGCACTGGTGGACCCTACGATTTTTGAAAGTTCCCCTTAATTTCTCTGGTCTTCCACCATCAAATCTGATGTCCTTATCATGGGACCTTGGGAATGTCTTCTTTCCAATAGAAAAAGAATTATCAAAATCAAATTCATAAACGACGAAGATCGATCTTCGTCGACATCCGCGAACAAACGTAAAAAAGCATATATAGGGTCGAATTGAGTAACCTCCTCCTTTTTGAAGTCGGTTAAAAAGTTTTTATTTTTTCCCAGTTGTCGTTCTGAATTCAAATCACTAACCAGCGGCAGGGTAATTGGCTTGTATCCTAAAAAATAATTTAATGTCCGTCAGATAGCTTTATAAAAAATATTGAACACGTATTTTTTATTTTTTCTTTTATTCAAATATTTAGGAAGATATATTGATTTGAAATGTCGCATGACGTCACGCCATGGTGCAAAATATAGAACGGCGTGACGTAATTAGCCCCCACTCTGTAACTTTAATACGCTATATCTCAGTAATTTTTGGTAATTACGACAAAATAAAAAATACGGGTCTTAATTTTTTTTATTATATATAAGACGGACGAATTATTTTTATGGTTTTCATACCTTGGATACATCCCTATTGCGTAACAGATTATCTGTAGCAATGGGTTCATTTTGACAGTTCAATAACAATCATTGCGTTATTTACACTGTCGAGCAGACACATTTTTGAACATGGGAAGCAATGGGATAGCAATAAGCTTCAAAATGATACTAACTAACAGTAATAGTGTGTTACGAAATTAGGGTGTAGGTTATAATAAAATTCTGTACTATATTAATGCCCAGTTAGAGCCAAGGGCTTAAATAGCTGATTTTTGGTTAGGTTTGCATGGCATATGAGGTAATCGAGCAGATGGTATAAAAATACACCTTATTTGCCAGTCACAATAGATCAATATTTCTAGTCTAAACTATCTACTTTTTGAAATAAAAGCAACAAATAAAAGATATATTTTATCTCCTCGTAGTTACTGGGCAATTAGCAGCAGCTGTTAAAATATCACCGATAGGAAGAATGGAAGCGTGATTTTGAATATATTAGTTTAGTTTCCTAGTTCCTCTGTACTTCGTCCAACTTCATTATGTAAAAGTTTACAAAGCTTTATATTAAAATTCAAATCTACCCGTCATCAGTTAAGTCTTAACACACCACTAACTTTGAATTTATTAACTACACTTTAATAATTTTGTTAATTTTTCAGTGTTTTTGTTCAGAGATTCATCAGAAAAGCTCAAGTTTTAGATTGTTTCTTTACTATGCAAATGTTTTTTTTTTTTTATACGTGGTTTCACTAAGTACTCGAACGGGTTCAAGGCAATATTCATAAAAATGTGGTCTTGCTACCTCGACTACGTTCCTAATATTTACCAATATCTAGATGATATTTAAAACTTTGTAGTTTGAACGTGCTTTTCTCTGGAAATTTTCTGACATTTTATTTATATTTGCGACTGGTTGACAAGTAAATGACAGACATTTTGCTCGGCGAAAACGCCGTAAAGCGCGGATGGGCAAGACGGTGCGACGCGGTGAGTTCGGGTCGAAAGAGTTTTTGTGTATTTACAACCTTTTTACGAATAATGTCACGAACAGAAGCTAATTGAGTTAACCCTAGATTACTAACCTTATTTTACGAATAATGTCACGAACAGAAGCTAATTGACTTAACCCTAGATTACTAACCTTATTTTACGAATAATGTCACGAACAGAAGCTAATTGACTTAACCCTAGATTACTAACCTTATTTTACGAATAATGTCACGAACAGAAGCTAATTGACTTAACCCTAGATTACTAACCTTATTTTACGAATAATGTCACGAACAGAAGCTAATTGACTTAACCCTAGATTACTAACCATATTTTACGAATAATGTCACGAACAGAAGCTAATTAACTTAACCCTAGAATACTAACCTTATTTTACAACGCTTATTACTAACCTTCGTCGTTTCGACTACGCCATCTAAAAGGGAGGCTTGTAAGGGTTCATGAAATAAAATATTTACATATCTTTTATTTATTTACTACAATAATCGGTTATTAACATAGTTGTAAGTTTTTTATTCACTAAAATCACATTTTAATTACTTTGACAGTCTTTCAATTGAGACTCGAAAATTTTTAACATTTGTTTTTTAAATATTTAAAATCTTACTAACAAAAAACACTGTAGGTACTTATTTCAGTGCAGTCAAAATAAGTATAAAGTTTACAAAACACTGAAATAATTATAACAAGAAATAATAATAAAAAATATTCTTCATGAATAAGATGTTACTACGTTAATACTAACCTTCGTCGATTCGACGACTCATGATGGCTGGAACGGCGAGCACAGTGTCATTAGATAAAAAACACATCCATGTACCGTACGAGTTTCAGGTCGACTGAGATTAGCTGGAATTTGAGATGCGTACGACGACACTATCAAAATTCATACCACTTTTTTAAATCCTCGTCGTCCTTTCGACGAAGGTTAGTAATCTAGGGTTAAGGATAGTTATTTTGACGAATCAAAGAATTAGGAACTTGAGAAGATTAAGCCAAGATTAACCCACCACATCGGCTGCCGGCAGAAGTTACCACCCACCAGACAAAGTCTTGCCGCCAAGCGATTCGTCGTGTTCCGGCATGATGTCTGGTGAAGTCGTACGGAGGACGGGTCTGAGCAGTTGTGGTGCGATTTGTGCCGGGTACGATGCGCCAAGTGTTGTTGTGTCGGGTGTTTGGTCGTGGAGGGTCTCCACATCAATCTCCCTCCGGCGCAGCATCGTTGGTCGTGTTGTTGGGTTTAACATTGCACCACCTCGCTCAACTGCCGTCTTCCTTCCTATTCACTAAGTTTTTTTAAGTGAATGGGTTTAATAAAGTAGCGCGCTTTACCATCAACAATTGCATCACTGCTTACCATCAGGCGGGATTGCAGTCAAGCGCTAGTTTATAATTATTAAAAAAAAGAACTTTAAATAAGACTGTGACCTCTGACTTCAAAAGAAAAGAAAAACGTCGCCTGACACAAAGAATTTCTTCTGTACCGTAATTACGATTACAAATATATAAATACATACATATAAGATTTTTAGGAATTACTCCAGTATAGTGGGTGCGTTTACAAACATTTCCTCACATATACAAACAATCAGAACTGGAACAACTACCTGTGGGCCATACAAATGTTTGTTCCGTTCGGGGATCGAACCCGCGACACGCAGCGAAGTAGTCAATCACTCAACCACACCACTTTTCACAGCGCGGAGTAAATTTTTGGTATCGTGGTTTGAACATCAAAATCCCATATTGTCCCAAAAATTTTAAACGCATCCACTTTAAAGTACAAAGGACCCATTACAAAGATACTCATCCAAAAGAATACATTACATTAAATTGAGTTCCTGACGACAAAGAATACAAATAGAAGATCGCAAAGCGAAAGAAAGTGCTCATTAAGTGTACTAGTATATAAACAAAAGATAAATTACTGCACGGCGACAAAATATTAAAAAAGCATGCAGATTTATGACGCGACTCGTCCTGTGGCCAGAAGAACAGCGGAAGAGAAGAAAGTCTTTTAAAACAAATTGACATTTTCAAATAGTCATTATTTTTATTGTAATTACACTAACAGAATAATAATATCTATTGTTTCCGAGGGCAATATCGAGATGAAAGTATTGTTATGTTATTAATAAAGAATACTTTCATTTCCCCGTGTGCCAAATTTCATTCAGTTATGCATAGTAGTGGGAAATAGGATTACAACAATTTTATAAAACAAGTGAATTATGTGTTAAGCACAAAAAATCGCACTCCTTCACACAATCCGCCTCCTCCTTTGCCAGCATCACTACTTCGCAGGAGGTAACGGCTTGCCATGCACTGTCGCTCGACCATGACCTAGACCATAGCCGGACGCGAGAGATCGCCATCACGAGGACACGGTGGTACCCCGCCCAAGCCGGGAAGACCTCCACCGTATGCTCCACAGTGTCCTCCTGCAGTATGTATCCGAAACAGGATCTACGTCGACCGAAGGCGAGGTCGCCATGGCGCCTCTCTAGCCCTCCTCAAAGAGGGGACTTGCCGCCGCTATTGTGGCAACGAACCGACAACCTGAAACGGATAATCAAAAACCATCAGCCTTTTCATTAGTCTTCGCTCAAAATCGTTTTCTATAAAGTCTTATTTAGTTTAACATCTTAGCCGCTTTCATGGCCCCAAAAAGGAAACATGGCGAAAGCTACAGTGTCAGTTACACTGGAAAAATACTGTCGAGAAAAAGTGAGTGTGATAAGAAACGGGACAAGAATATTTTAAACAAGCGTTTTTTAGCCTTAACTGAGTTGATATCTTACCAGATAATGGTAGCGTTTTGCAGGAAATATTTTTATGTAGATCTAAAATTAGTAGCGAAAATATTTCTGTGGTTAAATAATAATAGCCTCGCAGGTCTTGCCGCGGTTGGTGTGTGGATGGGTAACCATTTTTATACACCGATGTCCCTCCGTACTTGTGGAGTAAAATGATACTGAGAAAAAAAATATATTCCTTAAAAAAGAAAATTGCAAATATATTTCGCCTGTATTTATTGATCAAACCAAATCATTTATATCAGATGTTTAAATATCAGTAGTTTTTTTACACACGTCAAAAGTAAAAATACAATAAAAATAAAACAAAATCACCAAGCTGTAAAGAAAATCCTGTCCGATCCGTGAATGTATTGTTAGATATCGATAACTGATTCTAATAATGTCAACAAAGCCGGGCTAAATTAAAAAAAATCCCCCTAAAAAAATAAATATTATTTCGAAAAATCGAGGTAACTTAATGTGTATGCGGTAGGCAACACGTTAGACGTACATGCTCGGGTGTAGGGGGCAGAGCATGCGGCACGTGGTCGCATCGCTATTCGCTCCGTCACAAATGGTGTTGACCCTTTTTAAAAAAAGTACCAAATTTTGGAAGAGTTGGAATTTATTCGCGGGAAAATAAGATTATTTCATAATTCATTACTATTGTCACTCTAACGATTACCTACGTAAAATTTCGTATTTTATTTGATCTTGTGTATACCTAACATTTATTATCCTTATGGGTCGGACAGGGTTCTCTTAACACATTGTATAATAAATTAATATTAAAACAAAAGAAACTAATAAAAACTAAAATTTAAAATTATAATTCAGTAAAAAAATAAATAATAGTTAAACTACGTTAAACAATAATCGCAGGCGCTGGCATGTAGCTGCAGTCACCTCCGTAAAAAAGGCAAGCCCTACCCTCAGGAGCCCGTTCGAACTGCCACGGGTACGGGACGCACTCCTTTTTCTAATGACTCCTTAGAAATCATCGGTTCTGATCTCAACGAAGTGGTTCTCAATAAACATCACTGACACGCTACATAAACACAAACCATATCCATAGAGCATTATGTAGATACATATAACAAAATGCGTCAAATAAAAATGCACAACACACCTTTTACACAAGTAATATATACAAACGACAGCACACAAGGCTACTACAATCTGTCAGATTTCTTTATTGCATGTTCAACTTTATATATAAAGTATTAAGGCTCAAAGTTGATTGGGAATATCTGATAGTTTTGGGTAGCTTGGCCTGCTGTCCTCCGTACCAACCTTTAAAATTTTACAATAATTAAATCCATCCATAATTCATCATCATCATCATTATCAACCTTTTTATCGTCCCACTGTTGGGCTAGGTCTCTTCTGGATACAGAGAAGGATTGAGCGTAATCACCACGCTTGCTCAATGCGGGTTGGCGATTTCAGACTCAAGTCCAGGTTTCCTCAAGATGTATTCCTTCACCTTCATTCATTGGTGTCCAAGCTACACTTAGAAAGTACATATAAACTTAGGAAAAGTTACATTGGTATTTGCCTGACCTGGAATCGAACCGGCGACCTCATACTTGAGAGGCTGGTGTTTTAACCACTAGGCCACCACGACTTACCATAATTCATAATTGATATTAATAGCGCACTGTATAGGCCTACACGCAAAAGCTAGTGCCTGAAATGTTTTCATTGTTTTGTTTTATTATTATGCTGCTACTAACATAGGCTAAGAACATTGTTACTAACAAATAATGGAAGCAATAGGTCCGCTCGTGTGTGGAGTACAGCAGCCACATTTGGGCTGGTGCTGCGAAATGTCACCTTGCCACTTTGAATTCGGTGGAGAGGCGTGCGAAGAGGCTGATTGGCGACCCAGACTAAACTCGAAACGGTCTCCAAAGCCTGGAGCACAGGCGTAGAGTAGCCAGCCTTTCGGTCTTCTATAGGATGCATTCTGGTGAGTGTGCAAGGGAATTGCATGATTTAATTCCCCCATCTCCGTTCCATTATCGGACGACCCGTCGTACGGCGAGTTTCCACCCTTACGTTGTTGACACCACTGCGATCCGGACGAAGCGTTTTGCTTCCTCCTTTATACCGCGTACATCGAGGGACTGGAACAATTTGCCAGCGTCGGTGTTTCGTCGGTGTGTCGTCGGACTACAATTTGAGTGTCTTCAAGGCTAGAGTGAATAGGCTCTTAATAAACTAGCGCGCTTTACCATCAACGATCGCATCACTGCTTACCATCAGGCGGGATTGCGGTCAAGCGCTGGTTTATAATTTATAAAAAAAAAAGTATTTGACTAAAAAAAACGAATTAGTCCGTGAGTCAGATTTCTAAAAAATACAGGGTTAACAATTGAAAAAATCGTATAAAGAAAACTATTTGACATATTTTTAAAATTATTTATTTACAAGAAAGTTAATTATTTGGAATTTATTTTTTAAAAATAACATCTTCTAAATGTCCACCGTTTCGATTTTTGCACTCTTCTAAGCGAGCACCGAAATTTTCGAATACTCGTCGACAAAGAGACCGCGAGATCGCTGACATTTCTTCGCTAATTTTTTCCTTTAGTTCACGTAGTGTTTTTGGTTTATGGATGTAAACACGACTCTTCAAATAGCCCCTTAAAAAGAAATCTGCTGGGGTTAAATCTGGACTCCTGGGTGGCCATGGGATGTCGCCTCGTCTGGAAATCAGCTTTTCCGGAAACATTTCTTTGACTACCGGCAGGGACTCGTTGGATGTGTGACAAGTGGCTCCATCTTGTTGAAACCATGTGTTACGATTGTAGCCAGCAAATTCCAGTAGCTTCGGTGCCAAGAACCCCCGTAACATTTTCACATATTCAACAGAATTCACAGTAACCGAACGGCCGCGAGAATCTTCGAAAAAATAGGGCCCAATGATTCCTTTTGCTGAAATTGAGAGAGAGGCGCTAGTTTATAATTATTAAAAAAAAGAGGAATTGGGCCACAACCACGCAGGCCAAATGCGGGTTGGTATATGTCACATGTCTTCGATGTTTTCGCTCTAGAACATGCGGGTTTCCTCATAATGTTTTCCTTCATCGTTGTGAGAGCCGTGGTGATGAAATAATTTACACAACGTACCTGATGGGGTTAGGTATTACGACCACTAAGCCACCGCTGTTTTTTTTTTTATAATAATAACTAGCGCTTGACCGCAATCCCGCCTGATGGTAAGCAGTGATGCGATCGTTGATGGTAAAGCGCGCTAGTTTATAAGAGCCTATCCACTCAGAAAAACTGAGCGAATAGGAAGGAAGACGGCAGTTGAGCGAGGTGATGCAATGTTAAACCCAACACGTGTTGTTGGGTTTAACATTGCATCACCAACCATGCTGCGCCAAAGGGAGATTGATCTGAAGACCTTCCACGACCAAACTCCCAACATAACAACAACAACACTACTATACAACAATAAAATAATACTTCAACATTATTTTAGAAAACAATAAATAAGTCTAGCGCAGACAGTTAGTCCCAATGGAGACGTGGGTATTACGGAGAGCAAAGACATATTGACGTTTTCTAATAGTTATAATCCCCAATACAGGACCTAAGGAGAAAATAGTAAAACTATTACACGAAATAAATTTATTTTTGAAAATATATATAATAGAAACATTTCATGAGGGCTTGTAATGCTTCGCCACATATAACGTTATTTTTTGTTCATGCTATACCTGAATATAGTTTGTTCAGAATAAGCAGCTGTATCGATTCCAATAATTTTTACACCATGTTATATTTTTCCCAAATACATTTAGAAATTGTTGTATTATGGTTACCGAGCTCACAACAATGCAATCTTTCTGATAGATTCGTTACTTGAAAATACTGGTAATTTCAAAAAGGTATCATAGAATATATTAATATTAAGTTATAATAAGACATGCTGGTGACCACACGATGTTTTTCTTTACCATTTTACGAGCAGTGGTGATGAAATAATTTACACAGTAAAGCAACTGACGGGGTTCGAACCTATACAGGTTGTATCTGACATCGTAAAGCAAACTTCGCGAAAAGGCTAAACCGTACATTCGAAAGTTACCCATTAAACGATTTAAAAACTATATAAAGGCCAAACATTGCAAAAAGGGGTATTATAAAATCACAATTATTTAGAAGACAAAAAAGCTTGGGACTGAGCTGCTCACTCTGTTAAGCATTTTTATTACGCAATATGCGTAATTATAAGGTAAATAATTGTAAACATTTTAATTTTTAATGTCTGGACCTGAAAAAAGACGATGATCCCCGAGTTTGTTTCGGCTATTTCTTGCCGAAACAAACTCGAACGAAATGCCGGCTTCATCTAGTTTAAAAAAAAAACATATGACGTGTAAAAGTGATCGGTGATCCTACTTGCTTAATAAACGATTTCATTTTATTTCATTTCATTTCCGCATGCCACTAATAAAATTATGATAGTAATTTATGTCGTTAATGAATGGTTACAAATTTCAGTGTTTAAAAAAATGTGTCGGCTCGACCTTTGAACGTTGCAAGCGTGCCGCCGTGCGGGTTTGTAGGTATGACGTTGATTCCTGATGTGAACTCTATTAAATCAGCTGACACGGTAGTTTTTCGAGTTTTGTTTTCTTTGCGCTTTTTTGTGTAATTAGCGAATTAATTAATTTTTACTTTAAAATCTTATTGGGTTGTAAAAGCCGACGAAAAATTCTACCACTGGGGGATTCAGAATCATGTACTGGATCCATGGTACTCGTTTGTGCGTCGATGTCAGATACACCCTTTAAAGTAAAAAATAAAAAATTGAAAATTGTGGGCTATACCACTAGGTCACTGTTCCTCTCCCGTGGTTTACCAACCGCATAAATGGATCCCCGAAAAAGAAACACAACATTCAGAAACTTCCTACCTATTTATTAAAACATGATTACTTCCCGGTCCCTCTATTAGTGGAGATTTCATTTAGTCGTGTATCCCCTAAATCGTTTAAGTTAAACCCGGGATTTTTCCCCGAGGTGAGGCATTAAAGGTGCATTTGCTGTACTAATTGAAACGAGGGGAAATATTATTGATTGGCTCTTTTGTTTGGAAATACTTACTCAGAGATATTGTACTTCTTAATTTTCTTTTGAAATGTTTATGTTGGATAAGTTAATTGGTTATCGATAAAAAGTTAGGGCGAAATTGAGGCTTTACTTGGCTGATCCTGTAATCATTACTTCTGTATAATAATATATAATACACTAGTTTTCCGCCCGCGGCTTCGCCCGCGTGGAATTCAGT
Source organism: Sesamia inferens (assembly GCA_037179545.1). Classification (NCBI taxonomy): domain Eukaryota; kingdom Metazoa; phylum Arthropoda; class Insecta; order Lepidoptera; family Noctuidae; genus Sesamia; species Sesamia inferens. Next base: position 7,965,284 of record CM073923.1, on the reverse strand, counting down.
TATATCGCGCTTTTTAGATTTCCCTCGGGAATATCAATTTTTTGATAAAAGGTATCCTATATCCTTTCTCGGGATCTAAAGATTGTCTGTGCCAAATTTCATCAAAATCGATTGTGAGGTTTAAGCGGGAAAGCGTAACAGACAGAGAGACAGAGTTACTTTCGCATTTATAATATTAGTATGGATATATTGCATTGATAATCAGTAATAGTCAGAGCAGTGATGGCCTATTAAGCAGCTCCCACTTACGGAGATTTAAGGTTAGATCTCATCAAGTAGGGCATTATACTTGCCCCCTTATTCATAAACGCTGCTTAAAGTTAACTAGTGATTAGCGATTCATTAAACATACATTTTAGACGTTTGCACGTCACTAAGCTTTGATCATCGTTTATGAATGAACCCCTCAAACACTGTGGTGTTTATTGTTAAAAGTTCAAAAAATTATTCTTAAAGAAAGAAATGTATTGTTGAAAAAAATCCTGACGGAACCATCATGTCCTAGAACCAAGTCATACGACGACATGTGACATCTTCCAAACCGCCCTGGGCCCGCGTGGTTGATCCGGTATGGAGAGGAAGTATCTGTCTCAGCAGAGTGAACTTTGCAGGCTCATTATGTTGATAATCATATACATAAAATATACGTGTAGGTACGTATGTTACGTACGTCTACGTGGACGTATGTATTTGCATAATTTAATTCCTTTATCTCCGTTCCATCATCGGACGACCCGTCGTACGGCGAATTTCCACTATTACGTTGTCGACACCCCAACAATCTGAACGAAGCATTTCGCCTCGCCTTTTATACCGCGTACATCGAGGGACTGGATTTGGACAATTTGCCAGCAGCGGTCTTTCCGTCGGATTACAATTAAAGTGTCTTCAAGACTAGAGTGAATATGCTCTTAATAAACTAGCGCACTTTACCATCAACGATTGCGTCACTGCTTACCATAAGGCGGGATTGCAGCCAAATGCTACTTTGTAATTTATAAAAAAAAAAAAAAAAACGTTATTCGATGCACAATAATATGCAGCTGAGTACTTTGATTCTACAAACTTCCTAGTTATTATAATATAAGTTTGACAAATATTTACCCCAATGGATAAAGAAACAAATCTTGTAATCTAAAAAGCCCGATATTTACTTTTGGTTGATAATTATTGGTTAAAAAAAAAGAACACTATTGCGTCAGTACCAATACCTCATCATCATCATCATCAGCCTCTACTCGTCCACTGCTGGACATAGGCCTCCTTCATGGCACGCCAACAAGCTCGATCCTGAGCAGTTCTCCGCCAGCCACTACAAGCCACCTTTTTGATGTCGTCGCTCCATCTCGCCCAAGGGGGTCTTACGCTACGTTTGCCGAGACGCGGTCTCCACTCGAGGACTCGTTTACCCCAACGGTTGTCGGTCCTGCGGCATATATGACCAGCCCGTTGCCACTTCAGCTTGCTAATCCTCTCAGCTATGTCAGTGATTCTGGTCCTCTGTCGGATCACCTCATTCCTGATGCGGTCCTCCAGAGAGAAGCCCAACATAGCTCGCTCCATAGCTCGCTGAGCGGCTTTAAACTTGTGGACTAGTCTGACCGTTAGTGTCCACGTCTCGGCTCCGTAAGTCATGACGAGTAGGACGCACTGGTTGAAGATTTTAGTCTTCAAACATTGGTTGAAGTTTACCAAATGCTGCCCCACCCAGCTGGATCCTTCTATTTGCCTCCTTCTCGAAGTTGTTTTTCCTTAATTCCAATTCCAATACCTCTATTTGATTGAATTAATTCCCCAGATTTGCACAAGAGGACTCAGGCGACTGGAGCCGCGAATGTCAGGGTACAGTACATACAGTAAAGCCTTTTATTTCTCGCTTTCCATAGTACAATTAATATCAATAACAGTGTGCATGCAAAAATTAAAAGAAATTTAAAATTAATGTTATTATGATTAAAAAAAGAATTATAAATAAGATTAATTAAATATTGCTGTATTTCATGTTGCTGTTTAAATTGACATAATAATAATGTTTAATAATTTAGCAAGAACCCTCTCCATGATAGGTAAAGGCCTCCTCCAGAGAAGACCAGTACTCTCTGTTCTCTGCCGCTCGTGACCAATGAGTACCTGTTACTTTTATGATATCGTCTACCCAGCGTGCATTCGGTCGGTGCATACAGTACATAATTAGCCTAAAATGTTCCCAGTCAGTGTCTTCAAGGCTAGAGTGAATAGGCTCTTAATAAACTAGTGCGCTTTACCATCAACGATTGCGTCACTGCTTACCATCAGGCGGGATTGCGGTCAAGCGCTGGTTTATCAATTAAAAAAAAAGTCACGGAACACAGGACTAGGCCTGCCCTCAGTGAGACGGAGTTGACCGAAATCCCAATGCCCGCACACACAATGCAGGTTGGTATATGTAAGTTTTGCTCTAAGATATGTCAATTTCGTGGTGGCCTAGTGGTTAAAACACCAGCCTCTCAAGTATGAGTGCGCAGGTTCGATTACCCGGCAAGTACCAATGTAACTTTTCCAAAGTTTATATGTACTTTCTAAGTATAGCTTGGACACCAATGACTGAAGGTGAAGGAAAACATCTTGAGGAAACCTGGACTTTAAGTCTAAAATCACCAACCCGCATTGAGCAAGCGTGGTGATTACGCTCAATCCTTCTCTGTATGAGAGGAGACCTGTGCCCAGCATGTTATACTTTACTGTTTTTGATATGTTAATGTTGGGACAAAAATAAACCCATCTGTCAAAATGAAACCCATTGAGGATTATATTGACAACAAAAAGGCTTGGGCTTGAGCTGCGTCCGATTTCTATACTTACACTGATTGTTCTTTGATTTTTCCTCTTGTAGTTTTAATTTGTAATTGTTTGTTTTTTTTTTTACTCAAAGCCAGTACACACTATGTAGCCAAGCATATTGTACGTTACGGAATTGCATCGCTGACAGGGGTAGTCGGCACTGGTGCAGCTACATAGGAGCTAAACTTAGTATTCGGGAACACTGTTGGAGCTGCTGAACCTTGGACAAAACTATCTTTGCATTGTGTAGATTCAAATTCTTAGTATTGTATTATTGCATGGCACACATGTGAGCACAATGTACTTGCTGTAAAGCATCTATTTGTTGGGTTAGCCTTTTTTTTGTTGTTGCTGTTTTTTTTTGTGTATTTTCCATAATGGACGCTCTTAGCGTACAATATATTTCTGCATCGTTCTCACACGATTGATTTCAAAATGAATGATGTAATCAAATATTTGTATCAGTAGCTTGATAATTTAAAGGAGTGTCCATGGAGTTTCTTGCCCGTTCTTTTCCATAGGTACCTACTCTTTGGAATGGGCGACTAGCTTCACCTTACTGACTGACCGACCTTCTGACAATTCAAAAGTGTCTGTAACTGGTTTATTTGAAATAAATGCTTTGATTTTATTTGATTGCTATTGCCAGAATGTTACGCAATTACCCTACTGACCCAATAAGGTACTCGTATGTCACAACACCACCTTTCCTAATTCAGCTTGTCTGAAAAACAAATCACCATCATCAAGAACCTACAAAGAGGGTAGGTGTGACAAAAACACGAGAATTTACATAATTAATCTAAGGATCGCTGTGACATCGTATAAGGGGATTACGTTCAGGCAAATTGGATGTGGCCACTCTATTAGATTCCATGTAGTTTTTCTACCTAATTTTTGTTGTGAGTGTACAGTTGCCGGATTCTAGTCTAGAGTGGTATGGGTTATGGTTTTCAGTTCTAAGACTTCCTGATGGAATGAGAGTTAAATACTGAATATAAAATCAGGGTGTAAATTTTAAAACTAGTTTTAGGGACTTTACAAAGAGCTAAATAACTTACTAGAGGCTAATTAACTAACGACAGACGTGTGTGATACTGATATGTATAAGTAATTTACTACTATTTTATTAGTTTTTATTTTATTTTTGTTAAAATTTGATGTGTATTGTATGTTACCTTACCACATAGTATAGTATAGTCAAAGTCGGTATCGGAATCTTCAGAACTAGGCAAGTGATTTTGATGGATTATTTTTAGATAGAGTGATTCTGGATAGAGAGAAAGATAAAGGAAGGTGTATAATATATATTTTATGTATTATAACATCCATTAAGTAGTGGGTTATTTTTGAGGATTTTAATGTGATGTCGTAAATAATGATTACATTTTCCCGCTTCCATTGCATTTTGACGGTCTCTGTGGCGCAGCGGTCAACACGCATGTCTGCGACGTGGAGGCCCCGGGTTCATTCCCCGGGGAGGTCATGATGGAAAACGATCTTTTCCTGATTGGCCTGGCTCTTGGATGTTCATCTAAGTATGTATCTATTATACAATATAGTATTGTTGAGTTAGTATCCCATAACACAAGTCTCAAACTTACTGTGGGCCTAGCCCAATCTGTGTGATTTGTCCGTTTATATTTATTTATATTTATTGCAAGCATGTGTTGAACCCTACGAGATTTATCAAAATAATGTACAAAGTATTGAAAGGTCTACAGAAAACTCCTCAATGGTATCTCTCTTATGGATATCCCACAAATTTTTTTGTCATTGACTTTTTACGACAAATAATGTCTAATTTTCTTTTTTTTTTTTTTTTTTTTTTATTAAAGTATAAACCAGCGCTTGACCGCAATCCTGCCTGATGGTAAGCAGTGACGCAATCGTTGATGGTAAAGCGCACTAGTTTATTAAGAGCCTATTCACTCTAGCCTTGAAGACACTCAAATTGTAGTCCGACGGAAACACCGCCGCCGGCAGATTGTTCCAGTCCCTCGATGTACGCGGTATAAAGGAGGAGGCGAAACGCTTCGTCCGGATCGTAGAGGTGTTAACAACATAAGGGTGGAAACTCGCCGTACGACGGGTCGTCCGATGGTGGAACGGAGATGGGGGAATTAAATCGTGCAATTCCCTCGCACACTCCCCAGAATGCATCCTATAGAACACCGAAAGGCTGGCTACTCTACGCCTGTGCTCTAGGCTATGGAGACCAACTCGAGTTAAATCAGGGTCACCAATCAGCCTCTTCGCACGCCTCTCTACTGAATCCAAAGTGGCCAGGTGACACTTAGCAGCACCAGCCCAAATGTGGCTGCAGTACTCCACACACGAACGGACCTGTGCTTTGTACAACATTAGAAGCTGCCCTGGTGTGAAGTACTGCCGGACCTTTGCGATTACACCAAGTTTTCTGGCAGCCACCTTGGCCTTGGACTCAACGAACCGCCCAAAGTTTAGGTTCGAGGGAATCTCAATACCCAAAAGCTGAAGGCGGTCGGTATACTCCAAGGATACATTCCGAAAAGTAGGAGCCAAGGTGAACGGGCTCCTTTTGGCGGTGAAAAGACACGCCTGCGTTTTGGCGGCATTGAATGCTACAAGATTGGCATTGCCCCATTCGGAGACTGCCTGAAGTGCAACACTCGTTCGCTCTACCATGGCCTCTCTTTCGGACCGGATTGATTCCCTACTAGCCCGAGCATCCGGCAGGTATCTCTCCACAACTGTGCTGTCATCTGCATACCCATAGATACCGGGCATCAGCAGATCGTTAATATGCAGCAGAAACAGAGTTGCAGAGAGAACAGACCCCTGAGGAACACCGGCATTAGTCGACATGGGCTCAGATGAGCATCCGTCGACAACAACTCGGAGGGAACGTTCAGTCAGGAAGTCTTTTACCCAGCCAGTCAGGCTAGGGGAAATGCCGTACGCTGGAAGCTTACTCAAAAGGCCAGCGTGCCATACCCGGTCGAAGGCCTTCGAGACATCAAGGGAGACAGCAATTGCTTCCCCATTCCTCTCGAGTGCCTCGCCCCACAAGTGAGTGGCATACACTAGTAGGTCCCCAGTTGACCGATTGCGGCGAAACCTGTACTGTCGGTCACTGAGGAGATCGTTACCTTCCAGGTATGCCAAAAGGCGCGAGTTCAATACACGCTCCATAATTTTGCAAAGTATGGAGGTGATCGAAATCGGCCGATAGTTGTTAGGATCGGCACGACTACCCTTTTTGGGCACGGGCTGCACGTTGGCAAGCTTCCAGGACTTGGGCACTATACCAGTCCCAAATGAGAGGCGATACAAGCGTGTCAATACAGGAGACAACTCGGGCGCACATGCTTTTAGAACAATCGCTGGTATACCATCCGGACCACTAGCCTTATTCACGTCTAGACGACACAGTGCTCTCAGAACCTCCTTGTTCCGAATGCGAACCTCAGGCATTGAAGTACCGCAGTGGGGTAAAATAGGTGGAGTAGCACTGCCAGTATCAAGACGCGAATTGTGGGCAAAGAGAGATGCAAAGAGACCTGCTTTCTCTCTCGCCGTATGAGCCAGTGTTCCATCAGGCCTAACCAGCGGAGGCAGTGAGGGCCGACAGAAGTTCGCCTCGACCGATTTGGCAAGGGACCAAAAAGATCTGCTACCGGAAGGCTGCGCAGATAACTTGTTGCCAATATGGGTAATACGGTCAAAGCGAGCCTTCTTTAGCGCCTTTTTGTAGGACTTGGCAGCACGGTTAAAGGCTCTCTTCTTTGAGCTTAGATCCGGAGCTCCGCGGTCACGAGCGTCAACCCAGGTGAGAAATGCCGTGTGCTTACGCTGTTCAGCTTGGGCACAATCGGCATTAAACCATGGGCGAGCCGAGCCACCGACGGGCACGTCATTATAGGGAATAAAATATTCCATAGCTTGACGCACCACATCGGTTATAGCATCCGCACAGCTCGACGGATTGCTAGAAGAGAAGCAGACCTGCTGCCAAGGATAAGACGCAAAGAAATGGCGCATCTCATCCCAGTCTGCTGACCTGTATCGCCACATTCGCCGTTCACCACGAGAGTCGTGATCTGGTGGGGAGAAGGTCGACACAGACTTCACCAGACAGTGGTCTGAAGTTCCCAACGGTGAGGAAACTGTTACAACACACCTGTCCGGATCAGTGGTCAGCAGAAGGTCCAGACAATTGGCAGTATGACCAACTACATCAGGCGATTTTAACCAATACAGCACTCATCCTTATCCATTTAAATACCTTAAATACACTTTTGATCTAACACAGACAGATTATATTATTCCTTCAAATTATGTGCTGTAAAGGGCCATATAGCCCTTTACAGCACATAATTTAAAGGAATATTTTCGAAGAAATTACAGATTAAAAATTTTCGGGACGTAGCGTTTGCAGCGGTGCCGACCGGCCGGGGCGGCAAGAGCGGCGGGCCGCTTTTTCTTATACAGGCCTCCCAAAGTGATAATGCACATAGAAATCTTCGTCGTGTTAGAGTGGTGCACTTAACCACTTTTTATGCACTTAACCACTCTATATACATATCTTCTTCCGAACGCTCGGGGAATACGACCATTGCCGAACAGTGACGAAGATTTCTATGCGCATTATCACTTTGGGAGACCTGTACAACATTCACAGTTTTTCTGTAGTGTAATTAGTACTAGTGTTGCTCTCGTGTGAACCCGGGGCGAGTCGCTAGTGTAGTATAAATTGAGAAGATAAGTATTATTTAATTATCGATTCCACGCAAATCTGTGTTTACATTATGGCATATATTTAAATTGCGTCAAAGAAGTTTTTCACGGTGATAAATAAGTATATAAGTATACACGTACAAAATGCATTCTGTACAGTTACAATACACATTCTTGCCTTACTGGATCAACTAACTACACCACTCAGCATACACTCGAGAACTCGAGTGCTGTTATCGGTAATATTCGACTCGAATCGATAGTCGATGCTTCTCGGATATGTATCGATGCGTGATCCACCACTTCATTTCGCTGAAGTAGTGTCTACATTACTCGGTTTTAAGGGTTCGTCTGATGAAATGTTCGAAGGTTGAGTAAAGGTAAGCTTTTAGGAATAGATTAACTCTGAGGTGAGTGAAATGGTTTAGACTCGGGATGGTTATAGGTTAGTTTATTTCACGTCTTTTGTTTTTATTGAACGTATACTTTTATTTTTGGAAAAATGTTACCCCACACAATAACTTTTTTGGGTTCCATAGCCAAATGGCAAAAAACGGAACCCTTATTGATTCGTCATGTCTGTCTGTCCGTATGTCACAGCTATTTTTTTCCGAAACTATAAGAGCTGAAAAAGAATGCTGTTGAAACTTGGTAGGATGTATTAAATATTGAAATATTGGGGGCTCCCCATACTTAGAACTAAAACTCAAAATCGTCAATCACATACGGAGATTTCTAAAATATTTTTTTTCTAAACCAAATAGTTTGCGTGACAGACGCTTCCAAAGTGGAAAAAAGATGGTCCCCCCCCTATCTTCTAAAATAAGAAAATGAAAAATCTAAAAAAAACATATGATGTACATTACTATAAAAACTACCAACGAAAATTGTTTGAATTTAAGTTGAACGAGATCTAGTAAGTAGTTTTTTTTAATGCCTCGTAAATCGTAATTATTACCGCGTAATCTTTCATACAAATAACTTAAATCCTTTAATTTCATAAATCAATGGTACGGAACCCTTTGTGCGTGAGTCCGACACGCACTTGGTCCGTTTTTTAATCGTGGATGTGTTTAAATACATTTACCACTCACATACACACAAACAGCAATAAGTTGTGAAATTAAATTTCATATGTATGATAGTGATGCTGATGTTTTTTTTTTTTTTTTGATTAATTAGAATATTATTATGTTATTTCTAAGTGTGGTATCGGCCACCCCCAGCAGGAACAAAGTCCAAAAAATATATATGGCGGTACGACTTTGGTATCTTTCGCAGCCACCATCTTGGATTTTCATTTTAAAGTCACTATCGACATCAGAACAGTACAAAATCATGAAAACTATCGTTCTCTTTCTCTCTCTGACTATTTTATTATATGGAAACTTCTATGACCATGACGCTTTTTAGTTACTTTTCTACCAGTTTACTTCTAGCGCAAGCTCCGTTAAAGCACTTCATTCCAAAATATTTGCCTATATCGCCCCACTTACGACTATCTGGTTGTTCGAAAGGGATATCATGGGCCCTGGTGCACAGTTAAATAAAGGAACACGGGTTTCAGCAAAACTCGCGAGTCAGTAAAAGTCTGACACGCTCTTCCGCTCTGCCTAGACCGGGAGAGGTCATATGATGTTTTCCCACCCAAAAAACCCGGACAGTATTTTTTTTAATTTTTATTGAATTACCCTCTTATATACATAAAAAACGACTGTTTGCATAAAATATAGCTTATACTGAAAATAAATAATCGTAATAAGGATTAAATTACTTCATCAAAGCTATTTTACCTGCTTCAGCATTTGCTAATAAAAGCCTCCATCGAAGCTTCATAAGGGAATCCAACATAAAATATACTAGTTAAAATATTATTTAATTATATCAAAAACAGTTCCCCATACGAAACAAGTGCACCAATTTAAATAACGCGAAACCAACCTATCGTACATAAAAAAGTCCAAAATAAATCTTATTTATGGAGCTTATAGAGTTCGTTTTGCAGTGACAAAATTATAGTTATCATGTAATTAAAGTCAGTTATACACGATGTGAGATGTCTAATTAGCTGCCACGCATTTGCTTCAGTTAATTTAGTTCCAAATATTATGTAATTAACATAACTGCGGCAACCTATGGGACTACATACTATGACGTAATTTAGTTCATAGTTTAGTTATTCGTAACATACAGACATCACGAAGTAGTGAAGGTGGGTGAATTGACAGAATTAGGTAAGTATCAACTAATTAAATTCAGTATGCAGATTAATAATAATTTGGCTGCCTTTTCATCAGGGATTTTCGGGAGCACAAGCGGCGGATGAGTGTTTAGCTTATCGCGTGCTGCGGGCACATAATCAATCTCGATGTGAAAGTACAATATTATTTTGAAAGATACTGCCAATCCATTGTGTGTATGTTCGAAAAATGTGTTTGGTCAAAAACGTAATAAATGTTGCTGAACTCTCAAAACAAAAGCTATCGCTACCAACCTTGCTAATTACCTTGCAAAGACCTTTGTTTTTTTTTTTCATGATGAAGTCCTCATGGATACCCTCCGTCTGGGAATAACGGGAGGCCATGTCGGACTCCTTCCGACTAAAACTCACTAAGTCGGGGGCCCGGGAGAAACTACAACATTCACCGCACCCCCGTCTGGTATCAGCCCGCCATCCCAAGCAGGCGCTAACGCAAACTGCGACCGATACCATGACCGCACAGCCTTCCACTAAGACGCACATACTGCATGTCCTCTCCTTGAGCCTTAGCGTTTGAACGATGACACGGCCCACATTTCGACGTCCGCATGTTCTTTTTACCTTGCAGAGACTTGGCCTGACGGCGGCCGCGACACTTTAGTGCCCCATGCATGTGTGTCGAAGTTAGCGTCGACTGCTTTTATGCAACGATGAGTGTTTAGAGGTTTTCTCTGGTGCCCAGAGTATACAGCCTTGCTCTAGTATTTCTGGTCTCCATCCATAGATCGGCCAAGTAGTTATTTTTTTCAAAATGCAAGCCACATTTCGATGAAAAAACTTTCATCGAGATTTTGTTAGAAGCCTGGAGAGTTATGCTCGTTTGATGGCAATAAACTTGCCTCCTACACGGACTTATTGATAACTAGTGAAATTTCGGTGTACTATAGTAGATACAACTCTGCCGACTCTTTGTAGATCATAATCGTGATGTTGTGTTGATCTAAAAGTATATACTATTCATATCAATAAAGATTAACCCATCCTTTTTTATTTTATTAACATTTATATTATGATATTCTACGGATTTTAAGGTTGAAGTAAATAGGTCCTAGATGTCAATTGAACAAAAACCAATGCCCCTTTCCATCGCGTGTCCAATAAGGCATAGATTACATAAGTTAATGAAGACAAACGTAATGGAGCTTAATGACCGTATTTTGTTCGACTGTTTGTTTTAGAACCGTCCCTATAGATGGTAGATTAGCTTTTATTTGTTTGTATTGGACTATTATAAAGTCATTAGAACACCAAGGTATTGGTGTTGCTAAGGATAACCTCTAGGTGGGGCAGATGTCTACATATTTCTACTTTTATAAAATAAAGACTTTATACAAAACTAGCGACCCGCCCCAGTTTCGCACGGGTGCAATGTTTATACTAAATACAGTACAGAAAACCTGATCGTTGTATAAAAAACATAGCGGCCCGCTGTTCCCGCCACCCCGGCTGGCCGGTACTGCGTCTCGCAATAGGGATGCATCCAAGGTATGAAAAACAAAATATATATATATGTCGGAGATCGTCTATATAGTTTTAATAGAAGTTGCTGTTTTGATTTACGTAGTAGAGGGGCGAACGCTTGTGACATTATTTTGTGATGGCGTCACATGGACAGAGTCGCTTTGGAAAGTGGGGTTCGTCGAACAGGCACTTTGCATCGAGACGCGGACCAAGGCACATCTCCGAACCGAAACTGTCGGTTTGCCTATTCAAATTGTTATTATGAAGATTGGAGGGTATATCTACACGTCGTGCTTCAATTCAAAACTCACCTACGAAATGGAACCGGTACCACCACACCAAGATGCTGTCGACCCTGCCGCTTTGCCGTCGCTGTCTCCGACATATATATATTGTCCGTCTTATAGATAATACAAAAAAATAAAATATTAAAATTATATACGCATAACTTTCAATTCCGTGGAAATATCAGGTTATAAACCAGATGTGTGCAAAATATCATTCAAATTCGTTCAGGAGTTTTTGTGTGAAGAAGAGTTATAAGCATACATCCAAACTTATTCAGCTAGTAGGGTTATAATAAACTAGCTGGACCCAGCAGATGTAAATTTCGAACTCGTGAGAATATAGGAATAAGTTTCCTATAATATATTGATTCCGGTCATAAAGCCCTGTGTGAAAACCTTATGCAAATCCGTTCAGTACCTAGTTTTTGTAATTTTAGTAACAAACATCCACACTTTTATATGTACATACATAACAAGTTTTCGCATTTATAATATTATTTTTATTTATTTATTTATACATCCATTTCAGGCATCACAGCCCATACAACAAAAACAATACAATATTACAATAAATCCAGAAATACAAAAACTAACCAACTACATATACAAATATATTATGCAAAATTTTAAATGTCAAAAATAAAGAAATAAAAAAGAGAAAATATTTAGTAGCACGCCTGCCTCCGAGTCATTTGTTTGTTTGTCAGTACATTAATCATATAACAATGGTTAATACAGGCTGTATCTGACATCGTAACGCAAACCTCGCGAAAAAGCTAGACCACATGCCACTAATAAAATTATGATAGTCATTTATGTCGTTACAGAATGAACGGTTACAGAATTCAGTGTTTAAAAAAAAGTGTCGGCTAGGCCTTTGAACGTTGCAAGCGTACCGCCGTGCGGGTTTGTAGGTATGGTTGGTTTGTTGATCCCTGATGTGAACTCTATTAAATCAGCTGATAAGATAGTTTTTCGAGTTTTGTTCACATTGCGCTTTTTTGTGTAATTAGCGAATTAATTAATTTTTACTTTAAAATCTTATGAACGGTCTAAAGTGAAAAAACTACATATTTATTTTTTTAAATCATGAAAAAGTCGACGAGAAATTCCACCACTGGGGGGTTCAGAATCATGTACTGGATCCATGGTACTCGTTTGTGCGTCGATGTCAGATACACCCTTTATATTGACAATCAAACCTATTCGCCAATACGCTCAGGATAGTGTTGAAGGTGATCCGGAGCCTACGCCCCAGAGACGCGCACCGCTTTCGCATTGTCGTGTAAAAACAATCGACACGTGCATCGGCAAACATACCCGATTCGCTGCAGTGCAGTAAGAAGAGGATTACTAAGATAAAATACCTAAGAAAAGATAAGATAAGGATACGTAAAAGATAAGATAAGGATACGTAAAAGAAAACCCTTTACCATCTGTAAATGTTTTTCATTAAACATTTCGTGAGTTTGCCAGCGGCGGTGATTCCGTCGGACTACTGTGTCTTCTAGGCTAAAGTATAAACTAGCGCGCTTTAGCATCAATGATTGCATCACTGCTTACCATCAGGCGGGATTTCGGTGAAGCATTAGTTTTTAATTATAAAAAAGTGGATAAAGTGGATACTCAATACTCAATACTTTATTGCATTCCGTAATGTTACATAATAGTTCGTGTATTTAAGTATAGAATCAATTATGAACCCTGTCGGGCACAGGAAAGTGTTTTGTTTAATTTTTGTTATAGGAGAGAGAACGAAGGCGCTCTTGTTGGGGAAAAAAAAGTAACAATTAAAATGATATCATTAACGAACAGTGTTTTATAATTTTATGGTATTTATATTTTATATAAGTATTTACATAGTGGTTTGGTTAAAATTTATTTTTATATTGCACGATTGACGTTATTACTATTAATTATAATAAACTACTTAAATATTTATAATTTTATTGAATGTTATGTACTTAGTGCACTCATTAGTTCACTGTGGCGCTGATTTTTAGTTTCTACCTGAAAAGGACGGATTAAAAGACATACATATTATGTGTGCCTATCTTGATATCTCGCATTGTTATAAAAGTAATCAGTCTATCCTCAAGGTTATTTATAAATAGATGTTTAGAGTCATCCCGTTCATTACAGAGTGCATTTTAAGCGCATTCATCACGAGACTCCGTGGCGCAACGGTAGCGCGTCTGACTCCAGATCAGAAGGTTGCGTGTTCAAATCACGTCGGGGTCAATTCACTTTTTGTAAAGTTAAAATTTTTAATTCGTTTTAGTGCACTATCTTTTTTAAATCTTGTCGAATTTTATTGTGCCGCACGAAAGGGGTTTTTCTACTATACAATTGGTTTCATTTTGACAGTTAAACTGCTTTCATTGCATTAATTGCTTTGCCGAGCGAGCAACTAATTTTTTTTTTAAATTATAAACTAGCGCTTGACCGCAATCCCGCCTGATGGTAAGCAGTGACGCAATCGTTGATGGTAAAGCGCACTAGTTTATTAAGAGCCTATTAACTCTAGCCTTGAAGACACTGAAATTGTAGTCCGACGGAAAGTCCCAGTCCCTCGATGTACGCGGTATAAAGGAGGAGGCGAAACGCTTCGGCCGGATCGTAGTGGTGTTAACAACGTAAGGGTGGAAACTCGCCGTACGACGGGTCGTCCGATGGTGGAGCGGAGATGGGCGAATTAAATCATGCAATTCCCTCGCACACTCCCCAAAATGGATCCTATAGAACTTCGAAAGGCTGGCAACTCTACTCCTGTGCTCTAGGCTTTGGGGACCGTCTCGAGGTAAATCAGGATAACCAATCAGCCTCTTATAGGCTTATAGTATTCACAATTAGGGTTTCAATTCTGTGATATTCATAATATTAACATCAAAAATAAGGACAAACTGCGAGCCTCTTTTCATAGACTACAAAAGGTTCATAACTCTTTTGTAGGGCTTGGTATAACTTTTTATAACAAGATACCCTCTGCTTTGCTAGACTTACCTACAATGCATTTAAAGCACAAATCAAATTCAAGCTTTGTTCAAAAGCATATTATTCCGTGAATGATTATTTAAATGATAAGAATAGCTGGTCGCTCTGATTAACTCGGATTATGTTTGTGTTCTTTCTCCGGAATTAGCTTACTGATACGTTATATGAGTTCATATAATTTACTTTTTTACAATACATAAATATGTAAGCTGTCACGCATTCTGGTTGTATTTTATTGTATTCATCACTATACGTAGTATAGTATAAAGACGTGTGTTTTTTTAAATGAACAGACAGCTGTGCTGCTGGGGGTTTCTTCCGTCACTTCTTCTTCCCAGCGAAAGCACTAGGAAGTGTCGATGCGTGGGCGTTTTGGGGGACCGTCTTATGTACAGGTCTCCCAAAGTGATAACGCGCATAGAAATCTTCGTCACTGTTCGGCAACGGTCGTATTCCCCGAGCGTAAGGAAGAAGATATGTATATAGAGTGGTTAAGTGCATAAAAAGTGGTTAAGTGCACCACTCTATATACATATCTTCTTCCGAACGCTCGGGGAATACGACCGTTGCCGAACGGTGACGAAGATTTCTATGCGCATTATCACTTTGGGAGACCTGTAATATTGACGTTCAAAACGTGCTGATTCTCAGCCTAATATATGCCTTTTGATTTCGCGTCGATATTTACGCCTTTTAAACTTCTTACTGGGCTGGAAGTCAAGCCTGATTAGTGTTAGATAAACTTGATTATCCCTGTACTCGTGTGTAAATCTATGATCTGCAGAAACACAGCCACCGGCCCGATTCTCTTATTCACAAACTAAATTAAATTTAAGTTCAGTGCATCTCTTTCTTTCTATTTCATTAAGAAAAGGACAGAAGATAAAATGTCAGTTTAGACCTGTCAAATTAGTGCGCTCCTGACGTAAAGTGGCGTATTTTTAGTCGCCATGTTTATAATCGCGTCTAAACTGTTTATGGAATTTCTTAATTTGACAGGTTTAAATTATATAATATTATCTTCTTAATGAAATGGACAGGAAATAGAATAGTAGTTTATCCTGTCAAAATAAGATAGATAGGTACTCCATAGGCAATTTAGACGTGATAAAAATATATAATATAAGACGGCTATAAATATAGGTAATGATAAGTTACATCAGACGCTAACTTAATTGACAGGACTAAACTATCATCTATCTTTTTTCCTTTTCTTGATGAAATGGAAAGAAAAAGATGGACTGAAAATAAACTTACTTTATTTTGTGATCTTAATTCGACAGGATTAAACAAAAATGATATCTTCTATCTTTTTCTTAACGAAATGGAAAGAAAAAGATTCACTTAACTTAAAATTAGTTTAGTTTATGAACCACAGAATCGGCGCCACTGCGCCAAAGTACAGCCAGAAACTCACTTTTCCTTCTTATTTAATTTAGGAGATCAACCTTTACAGATGCCATACAAAACCTCGACATAATTAAATTCCCAACCACCAACACATCCACACCTATTTCACACCCGAACTTATCCGAAAAAAGGCGACAAAGCCGTTCACAGGACCGGTGTCAATCCCCTGTAATTTTCGCCTCTGTAAGGTTCTCATTGAGTAGGAGGTGTAAGGAGATTTGCCTGGCACACCCTGGCAAATTGGTAGGCCGAATGGTACGATAATCGGCTTATGACGGGTCGTCCGCCTGCTATGTAACTTGTGTTAGTTATTATTTATGCTAGACATGGTCGTTATTTCACGTAACTAGTTACAATAACCAGTGATGCGAAGTGTAACTGAATCCCTAGTTACTAGTCAAATTAAACGTAGCCGTATCATGCATCAATCACACCGGCATAATTTATTGATTTAACTGTATAGCTACACACTCAAGAAAGTGATTTAATTTAGTTTAGTTTCGTGAGTAACTGTATAGTTGGTGGATGTAAACAATCACAGTAGCTGAATGAAACCCAGCTACAAAAATAACTGGTTTTATAACAGGTGACGCCGTCTAAGTAACTGGTTACGTTACGTTTCTTGAAAAAGGCGTAACGACCGACACCTAATTTATACTGAAGAATTGAAGATGGGTTATATTGTATAGAGGGCGAGTTGTTGAGCGATGAACTATATTTTAGTGGGACACTAATTATGTCACCATCCAAAGTTACATCTTTCTAGCACTAACAGTTTGCAAGGTAAGCCGAAAACGGATGGGATGGCATGACGAAAGGGTTCTTAAAAGTATTATGAAGAAAAATGAAACAAAAATTTCCATACCGGCCCAAAAGGTTCCTATCTTCAGCTAAAGCCTATGAATAAGGTAATTCTTTATAAAGCTTAGAACCCATGAATCTTGCTTCTCAAGCTGCTATAAATCATTCTGAAAAATATAAATGAGAAATGTATGGAGGAAAAATCGCAAACGATCGTAGCAATGCAATAAAATTGAAATATAGTAAGCGTAAATCAATGACTAGCACTACTTAGCTTCGGCCCGCAACTTTGTCTGCCTAAAATTTCGGCCCCGTCTACCATTAACGTCGCATCGCATCGCCTATCCGCGCTGTCACGTCGTTTTCGCTTAACATACTTTTTGATTTTTATCACCTCTAATTAGTGTTTATAAACTTGTAAAAAGATCAGAGTAATTAGAGATTTTTTAGAGAGATTGAGACTGTGATAAGATTGTAAACGATTTGATTGTAATAATTACGAGAACTACCCCTAAAAGGAATAAAAAAAAATATTGAGGAAAAAAACATTTGGAAAAAAAAATTGAAAAACATTTGCGGTAAACATTGCGCAAAAAATTACGCACACACACACAAAAAAAAAAATTGTTTAAAGAATGCGTCTCATCCACGCAAAACGGCTGTCGTTCAGCATTTTATCATTTATACTCAGCATGCTGCGGACCCTATGCAAAACAGAGCCCAGCGGTGGTTTTCAGCGAAAGCCGGCACCGACAATGACGTCATCCGGTGCAGCAAACAATTATTAGTTACACTGAACCGGTAAAATAAATACATGTATATATATAGATGCTAATAGAATGTTTTACACAAACGCAAACAAAAAAGCATTACAGACTAAACTTTTTACATTAGTCCTGTTTTTTGGAAAAGTTTAGTCTGCAAGGCTTCCAAGAACCATCTTACCACCAACTTACCACCGAACCGTACCAACATACATCAGTTCTCCTCTAAATACCTGTTAGATTAATTGTTCAGCAGACCACGAAACTACCGCGGACTATAAATTAAGGGGCCAACACGATTTAGTGCAGCCCCTGTAAATTAGAGGCCTAATGATACATTAGATTGAAATTAGTGACGTCATATGGTACCTAGTATGGAATAGCGTTGTAACTTGGTGACGGTTTAGGAGGGTTCAACTAGAATATCAAAATTGATTAAAAATACTTTCTTCAGAATTGTGGACACTGGAAATTGTAAAAGTTAGAAAAAGTCCTTGTAAAGAAAATAGGGTAACTTTCTGCTTCCTAAGAAAAATAAGGTTATAGAAAAATCCTGAGCTGACAAGACTTTAGATTTATCATCATAATATATTATTTCTCAAGGGATTTTTTTTCATTCATGCTTTATCAATATACATAAATGAGGCATAATTTTATAGCTATTCTAGATCGCTACACCGGAAAAATATACAAATTACTCACATTTCAGTAGTTTTTTCGAAGATTTACGATTGAAATGTGAGAATACTTCGCACGGATCACCTAGTGATACAGAATGGCATCAAGTTGATTACCGAATAAAAGAATCCATATGATCTTGGTGTCGCTTTTAGACTTGCATTCGTCAAAATACCTCTAAACGTTGACCGCCTCCGAGCGTAAAGCGGACCCCAGAGTCCAAAACTGAAAAAAAAGCTCCGGATGCGACTGGGATTAGCGCTGCGATGATGATGATGACCTCTAAACATCTCAACTGCGCTTTTCAATTGAGGATGAGTGAACTTTATACTCTGTTCTTTGTTAATGCCGGTTGCACATAGAACACTTTTATCCCACGGGATCGAAAGTTAGTTATCAGTTAGTTTATTATAAAAGATGCATTTTAGAGAGTATATGAGGGGATTGCATGACTTAATTCCCCCATCTCCGTTGAAATCATCGGACGACCCGCATACGGCAAGTTACCACCCTTAGGTTGTTGACACCACAACAATCTAAACGAAGCATTTCGCCTCGTCTTTTATACTGTCTACATCGAGGGATTGAAACAATTTACCAGCGGCGATGTTTCTATTCTATTCTAACGATTGCATCACTGCTTACCATCAGGTAGGATTGCGGCTAAACGCTAGTTTATATTTGTTTAGTTTTTATCTTGCCACGATGCGCTATTGTCGACTACCCTAATTTGATATTTACATCACGTTAACGGTAAAAATCGATATCCATTCTCAGTAACAACCTTACAACTTTCCCACAATTCCCACAAATAGTTGTTACAAGTAACCGAGGCGGCCGCCGCTCGCGCGGTTTGAATATTCATGCAGCTGTCAGTCATAACAAGGGGTGAGATCTGACTGCTATTGACTCGATTCAACAAGAGCCGTGAACTGTGCTCAACTGGTAGATATGTATAGGTGTGGTTTGGTGAAAATTGTAGATTTACATGTACTGCATATGGATCCCTAATCTAGTTAGCATCCACTAACCGCTGTAGGAGTTTAAACCTGGAATCAAATTGGGAAAATGCCAGGAACCAAACGACTATTGGATTCCTCTACATTGTTAGAATGTTTTCACCTATTACTGACTTAACAGTTGAATAGTTTCTCCGGGACTCGTCGAGCTTCATTGCTCGGCGTTTTTCTGCACTGTTGATTCTGGCTTTCAGGAGTTGCAGTGGGTGGGAAAAAGTGTGACGGGTTTTGTAAGTGTAGCATGGACACCTAAAAATCCTAATCAAACTACACATCTTAACCTAAGTCCGCTTGAATGGTCGAGTGCACCCCGCGTAATCTTGTGGCCAGCATGCATCACGTAAGGTTTCCTTCGGCAGACAACCTTCAAAGCACTGTTCCAAGTGAAGACAACAACTAGGATGAAGTGGGATTGGATCAGTTACATCTCTCGAATGAACCGAACACCGACGAAGGGCCAAACGCCTGAGGAAGGACCTCGCCGGTGAGGTAAACCACGTCGGCGTGGCTCGGTGGAGAAATGATAACGTTTGCAAGACCAACATGACGGGCTAAAAATTTCCGTAATATTTAACCGATTTGTAGTGGCGGCCTAGTGGTTAAAACACCAGCCTCTCAAGTATGAGTGCGCGGGTTCGATTCCAGGTCAGGCAAGTACCAATGTAACTTTTCTAAAGTTATATGTACTCTCTAAGTATATCTTGGACACCATTGACTGAATGTGACGGAAAACATCTTGAGGAAACCTGGACTTTATAAGTCTGAAATCGCCAACCCGCATTGAGCAAGCGTGGTGATTACGCTCAATCCTTCATTGTATGAGAGGAGACCTGTGCCCAGCAGTAGGACGATAAAAAGGTTGATGACGAATTAACCGACTTCTAAAAGGAGGAGGTTACTCAATTCGACCGGTATATATGCTTTTTTTATGTTTGTTAGCGGATAACTTCGTCGTTTATGAACCGATTTTGATAATTCTTTTTCTGTTGGAAAGAAGACATTCCCAAGTTGATTCCATGATGAGGACATCAGGGTTTGATTTTGGAAGACCAGGGAAATCAAGGGGAACTTTCAAAAAATCGTAGGGGCAACCAGTGCGTTTGTAAGTTTTTTCATTAAGTATTTAGCGTCAGCATCCAGTCTAACCGGATGCAGCTGAACAGTACTTTTCACAACTAAAAAGTGAATTTCGGAAGTCGGTGTCAAAACTAATATACAAAAACCAAAGACAACGACTTCCGAAATTAGTTATTTTTCACTCTGTAGTGTTTTTGGAAGTCGGTTATTTTTTTTTGTAAAAAAAGTTTTTATTCAGAATTATTTTGAACCATGATCCTAATCCATTGTTCTATACAATATGTAAAGAAAATCCCTGTCCGATCCGTGAAGGTATTGTTAGGTATCGATAACTGATTCTACTAATCTATACAAAGCCGGGCTAAACTTAAAAAAAACATTCCCCTAAAAAAATAAATATTATTTCCCAAAAAGAGATAACTTAATACATGTGCGGTAAGCAACCATTCCGCGGGCTGGGGGCAGGGCACGCGGCACGTGGTCGCATCGCTATTCGCTCAAAAATTAGCAAATTTCGGGGAAGTTGGAATTAATTCGCAGGAAAAAAATATTTTTTTCAAAATTCATTAGTATTGTTTCTATAATGATTACGTAAAATTTTATATTGTATTTGGTCATGTGTTTACCTAACCTTTATTATCCTTATGGGTCGGACAGAGTTTACTTTACATATAGTATATTCGAAAATTGTGTCTGCTCAACAAGGTAAATCACGCAATGAACGTTGTTGTAAACTGTCAGAAAGAAACCCTTAGCTACTGATAGTGTAACGCATAGTGTACGCAATTATCCTAGAGATACCCCAAGACAAGTAGGTTTTCAAAAAAGAATGGTATATTTTTTTTGTAAAAACGAAGTATATATAGGTCCTATCGGCCCCCGGCAGAAGTTACCACCCACCAGACAAAGTCTTGCAAAGTCCAAGCGATTCCTCGTATTCCGGCATGATGTCTGGTGAAGCCGTACAGAGGACGGGTCTGAGCAGTTGTGTTGCGATGTGTGCCGGGTACGATGCACGAAGTGTTGTTGTGTCGGGAGTTTGGTCGTAAAGGGTCTCCACATCAATCTCCCTCTGGCGCAGCATCGTTGGTCGTGGGTTAACATTGCACCACCTCGCTCAACTGCCGTCTTCCTTCCTATTCACTAAGTTTTTTAAGTGAATGGGTTTAATAAACTAGCGCGCTTTACCACCAACGATTGCATCACTGCTTACCATCAGGCGGGATTGCAGTCAAGCGCTAGTATATAATTATTTAAAAAAAAATGTATAATTTAGAAATATTGCATGTATTTATTGAAAAATATTAAATCGTTGTATTTAATCGTTTAAGTAGATTTGAAGGCCAATTTTCGTACTTAAATCGTTAAAAATCAAGCCGCAATCATAACTGTAATGAATGTATTTTTGAGACATGCACCTGAGATTAAAATCTGAAGGTTTTTAAAAATACCTACAGATATAGCCTCTCATATGGTAGATGCTAAAATATCCGTTACACGAAAATTATTAACTGGAGAAAATATAAATTATCAACGACACGGAGACAGCATGTTTTACATAAACACAGCAATGAAAACCTTCATAAAAGCACTTTTCCGATGAATAACAATGAGAACCCTCTTTGTACACAATTTAATCCTCTGAAAACTGTAAAACGTAAAAAACCTGAGTCATAAGGCCAATAATAATATTAATGTAAACAGTACTTGGAAGCAATTCAAATCCTTACAAACAATTGCATAAAACTACAATAGTCGCTAGAATAGGGCTGGCAAAAGATTTCGTACTTTCGAAAAGAGGTTATTGCAAAAAGTTTTTTTTTTTGTTGTTAACTACGTAGACAAACACCTTAAGCTAACTATTTACACTAAATAATCATTAAACAAACGCAATATTTAGAATGAAAAGGACGAATTACTCTTACAGGGTAAAAAGTATTTCGTCCTTTTGTATTGACAGCGATGCGAATAGCTGACATCTGGAAGTGCCAGAGTACTCGCAGCATTACTACGTCGAATGACGACTGACGTTAGTAAAAAGAAAGAAAGAAATATTTTTTATTCCGCACAAACAAAACGCACATTACAAGTAAATACCATAAAATTAAAAAAAAATATATTAAAAAATAATATCGAAAAAATCTCAATCATAATATGTTGGAATTTATCAGAATCCATAGTATAATCTTATAAATGCGAAAGTAACTCTGTCTGCCTGTCTGTCTGTTACGCTTTCCCGCTTAAACCTCTCAACAGATTTTGATGAAATTTGGCATAGACAATCTTTAGACCCTGAGAAATGACATAGGCTACATTTTATTGAAAAAAAAAAAATGATATTCCCGAGGGAAATCTAAAAAGCTCGATATAACCGAATTCTACGCGGGCGGAGCCGCGGACGGAAAGCTAGTAAACTATAAAAGGGTAGTTGACTAAAAAAACTAATTAGTTCGTTACTCAGATTTCCAAAAAAATATTAGACACGCATTTTTTCTTTTGTCATATAAACAAAAAATGAAGACGACACAGTGCGTTGAAAACTCGTGTCACTGCACGCTACACTTTTTAGCGAGCAGTGACGTCACCAGCTACCACTCCTGATCTGTGATGCCTTTTATATTTATCATTTTTTATTGATTTGATGAAACAAAATATACGTATCGAATATTTTTCTACAATCTGAATGACGGACTAAATAGAATCAATTATTTTTACCCAGAAAATATTCCCATTAAGACTAGTACAGGGACAAGAAAACCCCTAGCAACTAGTAGTAGAAGTAGCACGAATTTTGAAGCGACAAGATTATCATTCAAGTCAAGTAATCCACATATCCTCTGCGTGATCGAATCAGAAATGAGGAGATCCGCAGAAGAACCAAAGTCACCGACATAGCTCTGCGAGTCGCTAAACTTAAGTGGCAGTGGGCAGGGCACATTGCTCGTAGAACCGATGGCCGATGGGGCAGTAAGGTTCTGGAGTGGCGGCCACGTACCGGAAGACGCAGCGTAGGGAGGCCCCCAACAAGGTGGACCGATGACCTAGTGAAGATCGCGGGAAGCCGATATATGCGGGCAGCACAGGACCGGTCAGCGTGGAAAGCCTTGGGGGAGGCCTTTGGCCAGCAGTGGACATCCATAGGCTGAAGAAGAAATCCACATATAAACTAATAATTAACGATTCGCAGTCTCACTCTCATAAGTTTTAATACCATCAGAATAACAGGATGAAAATTATTTATATATTAAAACCTGCTTACAAACCATCTGTGTTCCAAATCACATCCAAATCTGTACAGTAGTTTTTGCTTGAAAGAGAAAAAACATACATCTATACTTACAAACTTTCAGGTGTATAAAATTAGTAGAAAGTAGGAATCGAAAAGATGGACTTGCTTTTCTCGGTGGTAGGCCATAACATCGGCCGCCGCCGCGCCGGCAGAAGTTACCACCCACAAGACAAAGCCTTGCTGCCAAGCGATTTGTCGTGTTCCGGCATGATGTCTGGTGAAGCCGTACGGAGGACGGGTCTGAGCAGTTGTGTTGCGATGTGTGCCGGGTACGATGCACCAAATGTTGTTGTGTTGGGAGTTTGGTCGTGGAGGGTCTTCAGATCAATCTCCCTCTGGCTCTTCCTTCCTATTCGCTCAGTTTTTCTGAGTGAATAGGCTCTTAATAAACTAGCGCGCTTTACCATTAACGATTGCATCACTGCTTACCATCAGGAGGGATTGCAGTTAAGCACTAGTTTAGAATAATTAAAAAAAAAACTTGCAATACCTAACTAAAAATATACGTTATACGATAAGAAACATTAAAACAGTCAACAATTTATTCACACGCCGAGCATTTTGGTGTTGAGCCTCGAGGCAATAATTCCAGTCGTTGTTGCAGTGGGTTCGGGATTATATCAGGATTTTCTGCACCAGATGCATTTAACGATCGGCATCCGATGTTGAGCGTGGTGACTACGTCATTACTGTGTAGGGTTGTACATTCTATGAGGCCTATCTGATGCTGCTTAAAAATTGGTTTCTCGGTGGTAGGCCATAACATCGGCCGCCAGCAGAAGTTACCACCCACCAGACAAAGCCTTGCCGCCAAGCGATTCGTCGTGTTCCGGCATAATGTCTGGTGAAGCCGTACGGAGAATGGGTCTGAGCAGTTGTGTTGCGATGTGTGCCGGGTACGATACGCCTAATGGTGTTGTGTTGGGAGTTTGATCGTGGAGGGTCTTCAGATCAATCTCCCTTTGGCACAGCATCGTTGGTCGTGTTGTTGGGCTTAACATTGCATCACCTCGCTCAACTATCGTCTTCCTTCCTATTCGCTCAGTTTTTCTGAGTGAATAGGCTCTTAATAAACTAGCGCGCTTTACCATCAACGATCGCATCACTGCTTACCATCAAGCGGGATTGCGCTCAAGCGTTATTTTATAATTATTAAAAAAAAGTATATAAAGGGAGCGTAGTGTGGTACGCCCGTACGCCGCGCCGCCTAGCTGGTAGTAGCAAGTGTGGAAGGTGGAGAACTGTATGTTATGGCGCAGTCTAGGAGCGGCCTATGATCAGCAATGGACTGCATCGCTTCGCATCGCATCTGTCTAGCCATTATCCAACTATGTTGGGATCAGCTTACATTGTCGTCGACCGTGGCGCAGCGGTCAACACGCCTGCCTGCGACGTGGAGGCCCTGGGTTCGATCCCCGGCCAGGTCATGATAGAAAACGATCTTTTCCTGATCGGCCTGGGTTTTGGATGTTTATCTATATATGTATCTATTATAAATATAGTATCGTTGAGTTAGTATCCCGTAACACAAGTCTCGAACTTACTTTGGGGCTAGCTCAATCTGTGTGATTTGTCCGTATATATTTATTTATTTAGGTATTTATTCTAATCAGATACAGCAAAGTTACTGGGTTTATATCATTTGGTTAGACAGGTTGTCAGGTCATTCTGGCTACTGACGACCAGTAAGTAACCAATGTAAAAGAATCCAGGAATAACACCCGGGATCAGCAGGTTTTCTCCAATAGTCATCGGCTCTACGGCTAATATGGCCGGCCCATTGCCACTTCAGTTTGCTTATTCTGTGAGCTATGTCAACAACTTTGTTTCTCTGTCGCATCATTATGGATTCGATCCCTAAGAGAGACCCCAAGCATAGCCGTTTTTGCTCCGTAGGTCATAACTGGCCGGAAGCACTGGCTGAAGCCCTTAGTCTTTAGGGTCTGTGGAATATGCGATAAAAAGACTCGACGAAGCTTTCCAAACGCTGCCCAGCCCAGCTGAATTTTCCTGCTATCATTATTTATTTATTTATACGTTTTTGTACACCAAAAACATACATTGATTGTAAAATAAATTTAACACTACAAAATATAAAATGGGCAGCCTTATAGCAAAAGGAATATCTTCCAGGCAAACAAAGATTGGAAAGAGATTTCTATGAACCTTAAATGGGACTGTCGTTCGTGCGAAAATAATATAAATACTAAAAGTGTGGCGGCAGAGAGCCTAATACAAAAAATTTTAAGCAAGATTCATCTATTGTTTAACTGTATTTAGAATAGCCATATATTAGAAACTATAAGCAAATATGTGACAGAATAGCCTTCGGAGTATATCCCTCTGATTAAAGTGCTATAAGTGACAAACCACTTACCTTGTCGGTCTCCGTGGCGCAGCGGTCAACACGCCTGCCTGCGACATGGAGGCCCCGGGTTCGATCCCCGGCCAGGTCATGATAGAAAACGATCTTTTCCTGATTGGCCTGGGTCTTGGATGTTTATCTATATATGTATCTATTATAAATATAGTATCGTTGAGTTAGTATCCCATAACATAAGTTTCGAACTTACTTTGGGGCTAGCTATTTGTCCATATAAATTTATAAAAAAAAAAAAAAAACTTTCAGATGCGGAGTTCGTAGACCATCAGACCAGATCATGAAACGGCGCACATCAACACAATTCACTGACAGCCTCCCTAACTTTATTAATTTTGCAAAATTCTAAATTATGGCCTATATCCCCCAGGGGTTACTTTATATACTTCAAAGTAATTACATTTTTGTGACCGTTAATAGATCGTGGCCATGACTTGCTAGCTTGCCAGTGCGAAAAAAGTGTGGTTCGCTACGCCGTGCGGCAGTCAGCGGAAGGACGCACACTACTATGGTTACGTTCCGTTTACTTTAACTTTTCGGCAGCGTTCACTGACGATAAACACAAAAATCAGAGGAGATATTCAACAGAAAGAGTTTCTCATATCTTAACACTACTTAGGTATAATAAATTGGCCCCCAAAAAAGATCACACTGCAGCCAACCCTACGGCAATGCAAGCAAAGCCGGAAATACGCGGCTCACTTTACGATTATTACTTCCTTTGCGCTCTCACTGTGACACTAGTGGGTAGGAATGCTTGTTTTATTGTTTATTATTCTTTTAGCGTTTCAGGGTGAAATAAAAGAGACAATCGTGGACAAATAGGGGTGAGAGGGTGAAT
The DNA here is from genome assembly GCA_037179545.1 of Sesamia inferens. Classification (NCBI taxonomy): domain Eukaryota; kingdom Metazoa; phylum Arthropoda; class Insecta; order Lepidoptera; family Noctuidae; genus Sesamia; species Sesamia inferens. Next base: position 7,938,484 of record CM073923.1, on the reverse strand, counting down.
GTTGACTTTCATGGATGTCGTTATGATCTGAAGGACTTGTAAGTAATGGTAATGAGGTGTGATAAGTAAATAAAAATATTTTCTTTCATGTTTCATTTATGTCGCCCTTAATTTCATTGAGTGGCAGAGACCTGCCGTTACTGTGGTCTCGGAATATGTTTCATGTTATTTAAAATAAATAATCAATCAATCTACGTTAGATCAATCGTTGGTCGTGTTGTTGGGTTTAACATTGCATCACCTCGCTCAACTGCCGTCTTCCTTAATATTCGCTCAGTTTTTCTGAATGAATAGGCTCTTAATAAACTAGCGCGCTTTACCATCAATGATCGCATCACTGCTTACCATCAGGCGGGTTTGCGGTCAAGCGCTAGTTTATAATTATTAAAAAAAAATATCTGTTACATATTTTAACTCGCTACCTAGCCTCGCCCTTGGGCGAGATGGAGCGACGACATCAAAAAGGTGGATGGCGGAGAACTGCTCAGGATAGAGCTTGTTGGCGTGCCATGAAGGAGGCCTATGTCCAGCAGTGGACGAGTAGAGACTGATGATGATATAGTAAATAATGCACTTTTATAGGTAAAAGCTGTTAATAACGTAAGGTTGCCGTTGAGGTTGCAGAATGAAACCAAAACTTAACTTCGTTTCGGTTTTATTAAGGAATTAACGTTACAATTAATTATTTGTAATACGCCACAATCTGTTCGATGTCAGAACAAAAAGTGAATCTCTTAAGTCTGCATTATAACTAAATTAAATCGAACGATATAACGCAATCTGTGAATCACAGGTTGGACTCCACGGTATGATATTTCTCGGTAGCGCTCGATGTTCGGGAGGTCTTGCGAAACAAGGCAGCGATCTTGGTAGCTTCATGGAACGGATTGCGGTGAAACATACATGGCGTGATTATTTCATAACATGTTCAATTTTATTTATTCTTTATCTGTAGTGAGCGTTTTATTTCTCAAAATAAACTGTACTTTGGATCCAGAACCATGTTCCTTTTGAGAGGATGTTGGCCTTAATCCACCACACAACGTGGACCTGGTGCGGGTTGGTGAATATCACATGTCTTCGAACTTATGTATGTTTCTAAGACCTTCATCACTTTCTAGTACTTTCGCTGGTAATAATCATCATCATCATCATGAACATTTTTATTGTTCCACTTCTGAGCACAGGTCTCCTCTCATACAGAGAAGGATTGAGTGTTATCACCACGCTTGCTTAATGCGGGTTGGCAATTTCACCCGCACACTCTTACATGATAGGCTGGTGTTTTAACCACTAGGCCACCACATCTGTAACGTAAAAATATACACAATAATACCACCAGCAAAACAATTACTTATTTAATCTTCAAAACAAATGAGTTACTACGCCGACTATACTCCATACATACCTACTTCGAAAATAAAAACAGATTTAGTAAATCCTTTTGTAAAGTTAATCCCTCACACAGAGTCCCGGAATCAGGCATAAATACGTGCAAGGCTCACTCTAATCACAGTCCAAGTGTGTCCTACAAACAAGTCAATCTTAGAACGGGTTTGCATAGATTAGCACAACACTCGCACTCAAAACACATTTGGGTGTGCCACAAGGCTAGGTTTTCAGCGTTTTTAATCTACTTTTAATGTTCTAAACTAGTGCTTGACCGCGATTCCGCCTGATGCTAAGCAGTGATGCATTCTTGATGGCAAATCGTACTAGTTTATTAAGAGTCTATTCACTCTAGCCTTGAAGACACTTAAAAAGACCGCCGCTGGCAAATTTTTCCAGTCGATTGATTTATGTAGTAAATACATATAATAGTACATACATATAATAGACGAGACGACACGCTTCTTATCTTAAAATGAACATAGGTGAAACGAAAGTTAAATGCCCACGCAACATCTATGAAGATCGGTTACTCCACACTCAAAATTTTGGATTATATGTACATATTTCGTATCATAATCGAAGTCGTGGTGACCTAGTGGTTAAAATACCAGCCTCTCAAGTATGAGTGTGCGGGTTCGATTCCAGGTCAGGCAAGTACCAATGTAACTTTTGAACACCAATGACTGTTCATAAGGTGAAGGAAAACATCTTGAGGAAACCTGGACTTTAAGTCTGAAATCGGTAACCCGCGTTTAGCAAGCGTGGTGATTACGCTAAATCCTTCTCTGTATGAGAGAAGACCTGTGTCCAGCAGTGGGACGATAAAAAGGTTGATGATCATCATCATAAAGGATCAAGGATAATGATGTCGTATCAGTATAAGTAAATTTTACAGTAGTGTAATTCAAGAAAGAAGAGTGCAAATATGGAATATACACGGCTGATCAAATTTCTGGAAATTACTAATATCTTCTCATATACTCGTACTTCAGTGTCTCAAGACGAAGGTCCAGTGCTTGTTACAAGCTACCTATGGACACAGAACGTGGTTACTCACAAGGAGAATCAAGGTAACCGATATATACCTGCGATTTTCTAAAGCTAAATGGCAGTGGGTAAGACACATTGCTCACAGAATAGATGACTGGTGAAGCGTGGCGAAAACCACAAAACCTGTCGAAGCGTCGGTGCTTCGGAGAGGCCTATGACGAGCAGTAGACGTCTTTTGGCTGAAATGATATAAGATTCCGGTGTTTTGATTCTAGGCAAATACGTGACATATGGGTGTAGCAATTTTTTTTTTATTAATTACATTCTAGTGCTTGACTGCAATCCCGCCTGATGGTAAGCAGTGATGCAATCGTTGATTATAAAGCGCTCTAGTTTATTAAATCTATTCATTTAAAAAACTTAGTGAATAGGAGGGAAGACGGCAGCTGAGCGAGGTGATGCAATGTTAAACTCAACAACACGACCAACGATGCTGCGCCAATGAAAGATTGATCTGGAGACCCTCCACGACCAAACTCCCGACACAACAACATTTGACGCATCGTATCCGGCAAACATCGCAGACGTCAGGTCCATCCTCCGTACGGCTTCACCAGACATCATGTCGGAACACCACGTATTGCTTGGCGGCAAGACGTTGTCTGGTGGGTGGTAACTTCTGCCAGCAGCCGATGTTATAGCCTACCACCGCTAAAATGAATCAAAATCAAAATCAAAGGTCATTTATTCAAATTAGGCTATCAGCACTTTTTGAACGTCAATATTACATAAGACAGTCCCCCAAAACGCCCACCCATCGACACTTCCTAGTGCTTTCGCTGGGAAGAAGAAGTGGCGGAAGAAACTCGTCAGAAGCACAGCTGTCTGTTCATTTAAAAAACACATAACTTTATACAATACCATGTATAGTGATGAACACAAGAAAATATAACAACAATGAAATTATTGAAAATATGCCAGCTACCACGCCAGAATACCAGCATAGCAAAACAATATATATGTATATATTTAAATGAAAATGTAAATAACTAAAAACTTATTACTTCAATAAAAGCCCCAGGCATAAAGGGCGCGACAGCTTACATATTTATGTATTGAAAAAAAAAAGTGAATTATATGAACTCATATAACGTGTCAGTAATAATGAAAGAAGAAAGAAGTAAGAATGAAAGAACGTAGGTAGTTAAGTTGCGACCACCCATCGGCGAGTTTCTTAGTCAAAGTTCTGAGTAATCGTAGAAAGGTTCATTGCTTGTTTTTATCAAGAAAAGGAAAAAAAGTAAAAAGATAGAGAAAAAAAAAAGACGTGTGGCACTCGGGGACTGCCGCGGTAAAGCTATTGCATAGCCTTTTTTTTTATCAACTATAACTTGCAATTATAATTATTTATTTATTTTATTAATACAGTAATTTTTCCTTTGTTTTTTTTTTTCTTTGATATCAATTCAAGTTTTCTTTCTTTTTTGTAATTTATTTATTTTTTACCAGCAACGTCATCAAAAGAGTGCGAAAAATGGTGACGATTAAGCGACTAAACTATATTCAATGTTTTCTGTTCGACTTTGATAAAGAGATAGAAAGAAGCTAAGCAATAGCTTAAAAATGACGTCATGTTCGTTATCACACCCATGTCAGAATGTCATGAAATATGATGTCGGCCATCTTGGATTTCAAAAATGAAATCATTTTCGTGATCAGCACCCTGAGTTTTGGCGGGAAAGTCAAGCTGAGTGTCACGCTCGTTTTTCATTGGACTTTTAAAATTATTTATAGTGTTGTTTACTAAATAAAAGTGCGTGATTTATATAGTAAAAAGTGCATTTAGTAAATAGTTCATAAAGAACAGTGAAATATCGCTGCATAGTGGCCACATCATGACTTTGTCCCAAACCTCACTCGTAAGACGGGTCACGCGGCCGTCGTTTTCGACATGAATAATTCATAATTACGTGACATTGGTTAAATGCACAAACCGTGCGTAGCCAAAAAATAAAGAAATAAAGAAAAAACCCATGAAATGTATTATATTATCACTCGAGTCAGTAAGCATGTAAAATGAGAAAACTAACATAGAACGATCCGTGTGAGAACTAAACGATCACTATTACACAACAACACTGATACCTTTGAGAAAGCGGACTTCCTCTACAATAGGGCAATTCCTCCGTAAGGTCTGTCTGGTCTATTGCTTATATTCTCTGTCATTGTGTGCTGTTTCGGTGCAATCGCAAGACCGGCCGGGCACTGAGGGGCAGGCAAGACAGCTATAGTATCCTTATGACTCCACCAACTGGTATTTCGTTGACTCGGAAACGGCGCACAGGGAGCACCACGAAATATACTCAAAGACTCCGAGGTTCTTTTTCAATATACCCCACTGTTTTGTCGTGGTGGCCTATTGGTTAAAACACCAGCCTCTCAAGTATGAGTGCGCGGGTTCGATTCCAGGTCAGACAAGTACCAATGTAACTTTTCTAAAGTTATATGTACTTTCTAAGTATATCTTAGACACCAATGACTGAAGGCGAAGGAAAACATCTTGAGGAAACCTGGGCTTTATAAGTCTGAAATCGCCAACCCGCATTGAGCAAGCGTGGTGATTACGCTCAATCCTTCTCTGTATGAGAGGAGATCTGTGCCCAGCAGTGGGACGATAAAAAGGTTGTTGATGATGAACGGCGTCGGTGTCGAATTATTTGTTATCAATTTAATATTTTCGAGCTGATCTTTAGTATCATAATCACTTCTGATTGCGTTAACATCTGACCGTAGAGTTAATAAATCCTTCATCAACTTCTTTACGTACGTTCTACGTAGTCAAAGCAAACTGGTGGCAATTTGTGAAGGTCATATGCCACAAAAACTGGGATTGTTCGGGATCCGTGATTTTAAACACCGTAATCGTATATTTTAGGTCTTTCTGCTTTTTGTTCTTATGCCTCGATACATGTTTTTGTCTTGTCTTCGTAGAAACAAACAATAACTTTTTTGCCTCATCAATGTCTTCCTCAGAAAAAGCCGACGAGCATATTTTTATTAAACTTTCGTTGTTTCGTTTCGTACACTTAAATGTACTCGTATTAACATTGTTCACCGACATCTTTCTGTAATATTTTATTTAATAAAAACTTCAACTCTTGATCTGGTCCCTGTGGATAGATACCACAATTTTGCCAATAAAACGTGTAACAAATTATAGAAATTCTTTAAAAAAATATTTCACAATAATGGCGGATATCGCCAATAACAGTTGAAAAAACGGCCGCGTGAGCACTTTTTACTCTATAAAATCACGCGCTTTTATTTAGTAAACAACACTATAAATAATTTAAAAGTCCAATGAAAAATTAGCGTGACATTCATCTTAGCTAATCCGTTAAAAAAAAACTATTTTATAAAAACACTACTAAATTAATTTGAATAAAAGTACTTAATAATTAATTATATGAAAAGTTTTTAAGGTAGCCATGACAACGTTGATGACGTCTATGACATATCTCTATAGAAGACCTATTTCAGAGAGAAAATTAATCACAAGTTTAGCACATTGCGACTATCAGTAACATGGCAAGTGTGTAGAACTGAGTTCGAGCCCTGCAATATGCATGCTCTTTTTGAAAATCTATAAATTGTTTTCAAAAGATGTAGTCGCACGCACACAAACATACCGTGCCGAAGACTGACGAACTGAAACGACGTTAGACGATGTACGGCCTTCAAGCCACACCTCCGTGCCCGTCGGACTGGGGAGCGTGAGGTTTTTTCGTTACGGAATTTCTGGATTCGGTCCCCGCGCTCAAGGCCCGCGATAGAAGCTATGCAATAGCTTAAAAAGGAAGCCCTGGTGATCTCGAAATGGGAGAAAATCAAGCTAAGCTGAAGCTGGTTCTGTTTGCACAAGTTCTTCACGCTGGGATCATACATGTTAGGCCGTCTCGCACTCCTCACTCGTTGGCCAACGAACGGCAATCTGCATAATACGCAGACACGCTGCTATAAAAATGGTAATGCACTCCGCATTGGTTTTGCTGTGCTGGGTAATAGGTCGCTTGTTCAGCGGTTCTACGAAACTGCACGAAACCTTGATGTCTTTTAGATTTTGGTTGAATTTGTTAGAAGCAACCTTGCCATCCTCATGAAAGTTTCTTATAAAGGGTGTATCTGACATCGACGCACAAACGAGTACCATGAATCCAGTACATGATTCTGAACCGAGCAGTGGTGGAATTTTTCGTCGGCTTTATCATGATTAAAAAATATATATATGTAGTTTTTTTTTTACTTTAGACCATTCATAATTGCTATACTTTTATAACCCAATAAGATTTTAAAGTAAAAAATAATTATTTCGCTAATTACACAAAAAAGCGCAATGAAAACAAAACTCTAAAAACTATCTTATCAGCTGATTTAATAGAGTTCACATCAGGGATCAACGTCATACCTATAAACCCGCACGGTGGCACGCTTGCAACGTTCAAAGGCCGAGCCGACACTTTTATTTAAACATTGTTATTTCTGTAACCGTTCATTAACGACATAAAAGACTGTCATAATTTTATTAGCGGCATGCGGTCTAGCCTTTTAGCGAAGTTTGCGTTACGATGTCAGATACACCCTGTATGTAGTTTTTTTCACTTTAGACCATTCATAATTGCTATACTTTTATATCCTAATAAGATTTTAAAGTAAAAATTAATTATTTAGTTAATTATACAATAAAGCGCAATGAAAACGAAACTCGCAAAACTGTCTTATCAGCTGATTTAATAGAGTTCACAACAGTGATCAACGTCATACCTACAAAACAGCATGGCAGCACGCTTGCAACATTCAAAGGCCGAGCCGACACATTTTTTGAAACACTGTGAATTCTGTTACCGTTTATTAACAACATAAATGACTATCATAGTTTTATTAGTGGCATGCGGTCTAGCCTTTTCGCGAAGGTTGCATTACGATGTCAGATACATCCTGTATGAAGATCGTTTACGTGAAGTCCATTACCGTTAAATGTATGCGACCATAAGAAAAGAACAGATGAAGTGATTTTTTTTTAATGTTATAAATTAGTGACTTTTGTTAAAATAAGATTAAGTTAAATAATTAAGTGTAAGTTAAATAACAAGTTTATTTAGTTTGTTTAGTTAGGTTAAACGTTAGTTAAGGTATTGGGGCAGGTGCGATGGGACTGTCATACGCAGTTGTGTAAAAGTCCCCAAATTAAATAAAGAGAAAAAAAAATTGTGCATGACTGATATCCCGCCTGATCGTAGACAGTGATACAATCGTTGACGGTAAAGCGCACTAGTTAATTAATGCAGGCTACACACTATCAGCATTCTAGTCAGATACTTAAATTATAATCTGACAGGGATATCTCTGCAGGCAAACTGTTTCAGTCTTTCGATACAAGGGGTATACAAGACGAAGTCGGATCGTAGTGGTGTCAACAACGTAAGGGTAGCTAGGTACAATCGGTGCCGCAAGTCGTCAAATGATGACGGATTTAAGTATTGTAATTCCCGCGTACACTCCACAATGCATCCTATTATACATTTCTATGAATCATCATTATTATTATACATTTCATTTCAGATTTAGGGTATTTTTACCCTAAATCTGACGGTAATTAAAGCCTAGAACTTATGCTCCAGGCTTGATCACCAATTAATCTCTTTGCACGCCTCTTCACTGAGTCCAAAGCTGCTAGGTAATATTTTGCATCACCAGTAATTATGTGGCTGCAGTACTCCTCATATTGTTGCCATAATGGAAATACTACATAAAAATCTACATGCTTTTTATCAAGAAGTGTGTAATATAAAAACATTGACATAACTAACACAGTAGATACTAAAGTAACAAAAGAAAGAAATTAAATGGGTTTATTTGCGGTAAACGTAAAGCTAGCAAAAAACACAAAAACTGCTTGAGGGAAACCATAGAACACGTCGCAAAAGAAATAAAAGAACACGATACAACAAGATGACCATCGCTCAGTATCATGCTAAGTAATTAATCACATGTTTATCTATCCCATTTATACACATAAGTTAGCCCCTCATAACCACTGAAGCCTGCGATACCAATGTTAAACTTGTAAACATAACTTACATCCGAACAGCACTAATAAACGACAATGGTGCGTACATAAATTCTCTTAAAGCTATAAATAATGGAAAATTGCCCACCCGTGTCACGCAGTATCAAATTGCTGCCGATGTCAGGAAGACTGAGGAGACTAATAGGGGATACGACATGGTTGGGCTAATCGACACTTTAGATGGTTATGCCACTTTATAGATAATAAGAGAGGTTGGACGGCCGTTGTCACATCTCTATGTATATAACGTTATTTTTAATATATGCGACACACGTGTCCATTATTTTTAAGTATCTATGTACAAAATTTCAAAAATATATCAGGAAAAACCACAAAGTTATGAGCTTGTTAACTTACGTGGTGCGTTGACCATACTTTTGTTGGGACAACCAGTCCCAATAAAAATTTTCTCAATGCCACGCTCGCCCGCCCGCGCCTGCATGGGCTCTGTGCGGGGGGCGTGTCTCACTGTGCGTAAAGTATGTACTATGATCAACTGTGCGCTCGGTAAGGTAACCACATAGCAACAATTTCGAAATGTATTTGGATTTATTAACAATTTCAAAATATAACATGGTGTAAAAAGTAAGAATCAATTCAGTTGCTTATTTTGAACAAACTATATTCAGCTTTCGTATAAAGAAAATAATGGTGTATATATTATCTTATTATAAGTATATGCTGTTAATAACGATCGAGATGAAAGATGTTGTAAAATGTTGTGTTAATAACATTTCAGTCACTTTATTCGTTTGTAAATAGCGGACGCTATATGAAGGCCACCGCAATATAAGTAAACGCTAAAAGTTTTTTTGTCAATAGCTTCTGGCAGTTCAACCTACAGCTTGGCAAAAAAGAGTAGAAAATAATAGGAGCGCCACTGTGCTGTTCGTATGGCAACCATCTATTAAGTAAAAATAGTTTTATTCATTATTTGTGTTTATTGTAATTTAACACAAATAAACACTAATTTTAAATAGAAACAACTAATAGACTTTGTTTATTAAGAAACGTCATTATTTTTTTGGAATGTTGCCAATAGACAAAAAATTAGTTCCGTTTTTAGACTTTTCTGCAAAGCTGTACGAGGCTGTAAACTACTTAACTAGATGCCTCAATAAATTAAGGCTTCTAGACAGAGCTTAAAAAACTTAAAACCTAAGCAACTTCAGGTTAAGGGATGTCTGTGGGGTACAAATCTCGACTGGGCTTAGGGCATCGCTGGAAAGGGCAGCAAGGGACAGATTGAATCGGAACTAAGAAATTTTAGAGTGAAGCCACTTCAATAAACCATGATTAAATACTGAAGGTACTCAACATCTTACTCTTTTCTATCTGCCCCTCTTTTACTTTCACGAGGTTAAAACATTTAGTCAACATATCCGTGTAACATTAATCATTAGGCACGGCAACCTTCAAAGAATGGCGCTGACAGTATCAACAACTTGCAATCTTAAGCATTAAGGTTCATTAATCACGGAACCTTCTGTTTTTGCTTTACAAATGGTGAATATTTTGGGATATAGGGGTGAAAAATAAATCGCTAGATCGATATCGTAGAAAATTGCTATAATGAGACGATCTCAGAGCATAATGCTAGGTACAGGCGACAGCAAACCAAGGTACTACAAGCTGCCAATTTTTTTTGTTAGTCATTATCAACCCTTTTATTGTCCCACTGCTGGGCACAGGTCTCCTCTCATACAGAGAAGGATTGAGCGTAATCACCACGCTTGCTCAATGCGTGTTGGCGATTTCAGACTTAAAGTCCAGGTTTCCTCAAGATGTTTTCCTTCACCTTCAGTCATTGGTGTTCAAGATATACTTAGAAAGTACATATAACTTTAGAAAAGTTACATTGGTACTTGCCTGACCTGGAATCGAACCCGCGCACTCATACTTGAGAGGTTGGTGTTTTAACCACTGGGCCACCCCGACTTTTTTTGTTAGTATTTCAACTTTATCGCTAAAGTATTAAGGCTCAAGATTTTTTTTTATAATAATTATAGACAATCCCGCCTCATGGTAAGGAATCGTGTAAGTGATGCAATCGTTGATGGTAAAGCGCGCCTATTCAATCAAAAAACTTGGTGAATAAGAAGTAAGACGGCATTTGAGCGAAGTGATACAATGTTAAGCCCAACAACACGACCAACGATGCTGCGCCAAAGGCAGATTGATCTGGAGACCCTCCAAGACCAAACTCCCAACACAACAACTTTTGGTCCATCGTACCCGGCACACATTGCAACACAACTGCTCAGACCTGTCATCCGTATGGCTTCACCAGAAATCATGCCGGAACACGACGAATCGCTTGGCGGCAAGACTTTGTCTGGTGGGTGGTAACTTCTGCCACCAGCCGATATGATGGCCTGTTGGTAATATTTGACGGTTTAGGCTAGCTTGAACTGCTGTCGTTCTTACAATCACCTATATTTATTACAATAACTATATTTTCTTTCTTAGACATCACAATTTGGACGTCAATCGTTTCTCCTCGAAAAGCGGCAGCCGTAGTGACGACTATCATCGTCACTACGGCTGCCGCTTTTCAAACAGACGTTGTTTCAATGTTATTTGCTCTTGCCTATCTTGTTGCCTGCGATCCAGAATAAAAAGTTGTTTAAGACAAAGGACAGAAACCTGTACCTGAAGAAGGCCAGGTCATGGTCTACCCATGTGCCCATATTTATTCAAATCCGTTTAGCCGTTTTAGCGGGAAAGCGGAATAAAAAAAATACTTCCACAGTTATAATATTAGGGTAACGTTATCTGGCGGCCACCGTACTCTCGGGGAATCCTAAATCGGGGAATCAAAGTTACTTTGGTGCTTGCCTGACCTGGAATCGAACCCGCGCACTCATACTTGAGAGGCTGGTGTTTTAACCACTCGTCCACCACGACTGCAGAGAGCGATAGTATTACATGACATAATTCCACCATCACCGTTCCATCATCGGACATCACGTCTTACGGCGAGTATCTACCCTTACGTTGTTGACACCGCTACGATTCAGATGAAGCGTAAAGCCTCGTATTTTATAACGCGTACATCGAGGGACTGGAACAATTTGCCAACGTCGGTGTTTCCGTCCGACTACAATTTGAGTGTCTTCAAGGCTAGAGTCAATAGCCTCTTATGCGTTCTACACACCTTCAGTTTTAACAAAACACAACATATTGAATAAACAGTTGAACTGTACAGTTTTAACTGAACCTAATCAAAATATGAATAGACTAGCGGCCGCCCGCGAATTCCGTCGAGTGGAGTTTGTTATTTGAACATTTTATTTGAACTGCAAAATATACAGTGTACATTTTAACAGCATTCCTGGATTAATGGGCTACACAGCGCAAAAAGAACTGTTCAAATCGGGCCAAAAGTTCCTGAGATTAGCGCGTTCAAACAAACAAATAAACTCTTCGGCTTTATATATTACTAGCGACCCGCCCCGGCTTCGCACGTGGACAAATCATATAGGTACCTAATCCTTCCTTAAGAAACGATGGCCCTTCAAAAAAAATAATGTCTACTGTGCCGCCCATCAGCTAATATCTGACTCTGCAAGATACATCGACCTTATTGTCCATGGATAGCCAATTCCACCACATTCAAACAGAATAAAAGCCTAGCGGGGTAGCAAGTTTGTTCGAATTAATGGTCCCCCGCTCCGGCGCTCTCACTCCGCGGTTTAGGCAGAGAAACACTCAAGTGGCAGGCGGACGGTAAGGACGCGAGTGGTAAGCGGATTTTTTCTGGTGTTTAGTTTTGAATAAATCGTGATATCTCCTGAATTAAACAACCAATTCCAATAATTCAAAAAGAGATCTGCTGCTACGAAAATTACTTTTGATATGACGCAATTTATTTGCATAAGGATTAATAATAAGGAACAAATAGTGGGCTCTGATTTCGACTGGCATTTTAGTTAACTTTTCAAACATAAAAAAGTAGTCATAATGAAGGAACTATAGTAGGTAGACCTATAGTTATTTTTTGTAGGCATTTTTAAGGTCTACAATACTGTAGTACATTACTTTGATCTATCTCATAGAGTTCAGCCAGCGCTTGCAATGTAAGCTCAAAAAAATATGTTTATTTTGCGACATGTGTTAGAAACCTCAAAAATTATCAGTGTTCCTCTTATATATTATGCATGTTATGTATATACATAAAAACCTTCCTCTTGAATCACTCTCTCTATTTAAAAAACCCTATCAAAATCCGTTGCATAGTTTTAAAGATTGAATCATACAAAGCGACATAGGGAAAGTAAAAGTGACTTTGTTTTATAATATGTAGTAAAGTGCAGATAAATCTGTACAAATAAAACTGTACAGTTAAGACTGAGTGTGTAGCCTGCATTAATAAACTAGTTCGTCATAACATCAATGATTGCATCACTGCTTACCATCAGACAGGATCGCGGTCAGGCACTAGTGTATAACGTTAAAAAAAGAATGCGTCTAATAGGTACTACGCAATTACTGACAATTATCGGCCTTCAGGCTGCATGCACTTTCTCTGACATACCACTGTGTTAGGTTTAATTATGTACTTCCATTTTGCCTCTGTCGATATAGTTTCCGTGGTGTAGCGGTTATCACATCTGCCTAACACGCAGAAGGCCCCCGGTTCGATCCCGGGCGGAAACATAGCTTTTTGCGTTTGATTCTTAGATACTTTTAATTTATATAAAGTTCTTATCTCTGTTATTTCTGAATTAATCTAGGAATGTATTATGGGCATTTATAATGATAACGTTATAATACTTAATGATAATAAAGAAATATTTATATTATTATTACATTATTTGCTTGATACTTACGGATATCTATCTCATTGTAGTTTTGTTTCTTGCCTCCGTATTCATAAACGATGTTTGAAGTTAAGTAATGATTAGCGATTCTTTAACTATACATTCTAGACGTTTGCACGTCACTTAACTTTAATCATTGTTTATGAATAAACACATCAGTGTTTAAGGGGTTTATTCATAAACGCTGATTAAAGTTAAGTGGCGTGCAAATATTTAACATGTATGGTTAAAGAATCGCTGATCATGTACAGATAAATGAATAACAAATGAGTTTAACATTGCATCACCTTGCTCAACTGCCGTCTTCCTTCCTATTCACTCATTTTTTTTGAGTGAATAGGCTCTTAATAAATGAGCGTGCTTTACCATCAACGATTGCATCACTATTTACTATCAGGCAGGATCGCGGGTAGTCATGGTGCGCGGGTTCGATTCCAGGTCAGGCAAGTACCAATGTAACTTTTCTAATTTATACAGTATGTTAAGAAAACCCTGTCCGACCCATAAGGATAATAAAGGTTAGGTAAGCACATGACCAAATATAATATAAAATTTTACGTATTCATCATAGTACCAATACAAATGAATTTTGAAATAATCTTTTTTTCCCGCGAATTAATTCCAATTTCCCCGAAATTTGGTAATTTTTAAAAAGTGACAACACCGGTATTATTATGAGCAAATAGCGATAAGACCACGTGCCGCGTGCCCTGCCGCCCGCCCCCCGCGGGCGGTAGGCGAAGGGTGGTTAACGCGCGTTTATTAAGTTACCTATTTTTGCGAAATAATATTTATTTTTTTAGGGGGATTTTTTTTTTAAGTTTAGCCCGGTTTTGTATGCATTAGTAGAATCAGTTAGCGATACCTAACAACACCTTCACGGGTCGGACAGGGTTTTCTTAACATACAGTATGTTGTACTTTCCAAGTATATCTTGGACACCAATGATTAAAAGGTGAAGGAACCCATCTTGAAGAAACCTGGACTTTAAGTCTGAAATCGCCAACACGCAAGCAAACGTGGTGATTACTCTCAATCCTTCTCTGTATGAGAGGAGACCTGTGCCCAGCAGTGGGACAATAAAATTATAAAAAAAAATGAATGAAATAAACTTGACTAAGTTTTAGATTTGATATTATCCAAATTTGAGATATCTTTATAACCTATAAAAAATATCAATTCACTCATAATATATGAGACCAATCAAATATTATTTGTTATGTACAGTAACAGTTGAATGCGGGCAGCACAAGACCGGTTATTTTGGAAGGTTTGGGGAGGCCTTTGTCCAGCTGTGGACCTCTATAGGCCCAAAAGTTATATATTTTCTTATTCCTCCGCTATTCTTTTCTGATTAATTTCGTTGCGGGACCCAAGACAGTTGAATCGTTTCTCCGGGACTCGTCGAGCTTCATTGCTCGGCGTTTTTCTGGCGGTCTCCATTGTTGATTCTGTTCTGGGTGGGAAAAGTGTGGCGGATTTTGTCCCATAAAAAAAAACAGTTATATACAAAAAAGACTCTATACGGAAGCAATATTCAAAAAAATTAGGGTAATCGATAATCTGGCACTTTGTAACGTACTAGCTGCGTACCATGGTTTTTGATGAATTACCCGTGTTTTTTTTTATAAATTATAAACTAGCGCTTGACCGTAATCCCGCTTGATGGTAAGCAGTGATGCGATCGTTGATGGTAAAGCACGCTAGTTTATTAAGATTAAATTATCATCACTCTAGCCTTGAAGACACTCAAATTGTAGTTTGACGGAAACACCGTCGCTGGCAAATTATTCCAGTCCCTCGATGTACGCGGTATAAAAGAGGAAGCGAAACGCTTCGTCCGGATCGCAGTGGTGTCAACCACGTAAGAGTGGAAACTCACCGTACGACGGGTCGTCCGATGGTGGAACGGAGATGGGGGAATTAAATCATGTAATTCCCTTGCACACTCACCAGAATGCATCCTAAAGAAGACCGAAAGGCTGGCTACTCTACGCCTGTGCTCCAGGCTTTGGAGACCGTTTCGAGATATTTATATCCGGATAAAACTATCCTATATGCTAAACCTAGTTATAAGGCTTCTGTGAAAATCTACTTCTGCGAAGTTGAGACGGGTCGCTAGTATTAAATACATTCCGACAAGTAATCCAAAAAGAACAAAGGAAAGAACTAAGTATATTTAAATAACAGGTATTCCTAAGAATCGAACGCAAAAAGATATGTTTCCGCCCGGGATCGAACCGGGGGCCTTCTGCGTGTTAGGCAGATGTGATAACCGCTACACCACGGAAACGATACGAGGCGTGGCAAAATGTAAGTACATAAGCAGAACACACTGGTCATTTGGCAGTGAAAGTACATGTGGTTTGATCTTGATCCAAATTTAATCACGGCGTACCGAAATATCTTCGCTCTAGCTCTTCGTTCTCTAAAGTTAGAGTTACTTAATGAAATGAAATGAAATGAAGCAAGTAGGATCACTGATCACTTTTACACGTCATATGTTTTTTTTTTTTTAACTTGATGGAGCCGGCATTTCCTAACTGACTACCTCTGAGAAGAAATAGCCGAAACAAACTCGGGGATCATCGTCTTTTTTCAAGTCCAGACATTAAAAATGAAAATGGCGTGAGGTGTCAGGTGTCATTTGTGACACCAAAATGCCGGTTACGCTTAAGGGCTCTATAAGACCATCATTAGACCTGTTCTCCTGTATGGCAGTGAGGCGTGGCCTGTGCTTGAGCAACACAAGCAGGAGCTGCGTGTCACGGAGATGAATATGCTGCGGTGGATGTGTGGAGCTACGCAGAAGGACCGCATCAGGAACTCCTGCATCCGTGGCAGTCTTCATGTCCGTGACATAACGGAAAAGGCAGGAGGGTCGCCTACGTTGGTACGGTCACGTCTTACGAAAACGTTACGTGGGTCATAAATGTCTTGGCATGGCGCCTCCGCCGGGACGGAACAAGCGGGGTTGACCAAAGAGGTGCTGGCTTGACGTTGAAAGAGATGACATGCGTGCCAACAATCTCACACCACAGGATGCTAAAGATCGCGCGAAATGTAGGAAATTAAGCAGGAAAGCGGACGATGCTGCGCCAGAGGGAAATTGATCTGTAGACCCTCCACGACCAAACTCCCAACACAACAACATTAGGCGCATCGTACCCGGCACACATCGCAACACAACTGCTCAGACCCGTCCTCCGTCCGGCCGTCCGGCTTCTCCAGACATCATGCCGGAACACGACAAATCGCTTCGTCGGCCATAATTAAAAGTCGGCCGTAATCCACCATGCGAGCCAGTGCGGGTTGGTATATATCACACGTCTTCGAAGTTTCAGTTCTAGTACAAGCCGGTGTTCTAACAATGTTTTCCTTCATTGTTTTGAGAACAATAGTGATAAAATAATTTCACACACAAAAAAACACTTCATCAGCTTTTAATCGGAGAGCGGCAGTGGCTCCATGGTAACGGCTGCGGCTTACGAGTTGTAGGTCATAGGTTCGAAACCTGACAGTTGCTCTTATTTGAGTACTTGTATTGTAACCTGGAAAATCTTGCAAAAAATTGATATGCTTCCCATTCTTTATTGGGACAAAACCCGCCACACTATTCCCAACCACTGCAACTCCTGAAAGCCAGAATCAACAGTGGCGACCGCCAGAAAAACGCCGAGCAATGAAGCTCGACGAGTCCCGGAGAAACGATTCAACTGTCTTGGGTCCCGCAACGAAATTAATCAGAAAAGAATAGCGGAGGAGTAAGAAAAAAGATATTTTTTCCACTTCCCTCCATAACAAGCAGGAGACAGAACAGAACTAGGCCAATTGGCACAAAGGGACATTATTGCAACTGGGAGAAGCCCAGATTGCCAAACACCACGGAATAAAATTTGATTAAGTTAATGGGTCCTAAGTAGGTATTAGCTGTTACAATTGATTCCAATAATGGGTATGGCAAAAGCGCCTGAACGCACGGAAATTGGTTCTAGTTTCTACAAGGTCCGTATAATAAACGACTCCGGATGTAACTTGTACACTATCCAACATAATATTGCGTTCATTCTGCCAAAGAACACACTCCCACAAGATGTGATGTGCGGACTGTTCAAATTCACAGTTCGATGTAGAACACTGACACAAAGGGGAAGGAATAAGTTTAAAAGAATACAGTTTACTTTTAAAGTTGCCATGACCTGTGAGAAATTGGGCAACGCAGTGGTCAACCTCCAGCCATGTCTTAGCCAGCCGATCGCCAACGGATGGAAAGAATAGATGGAGGTGCCGGCCCTTGATGGAATTATCCCACCTACTTTGCCATTCGGATAAGAGGTCCTCCCAGACTTCAGTCCCATTGTTGAAAAGTTTGATTAGTTTATTTTGGCTGAAGTTGGAGTGTGCTGGATACTTATCGCGAATGCACCAAGAGATAGGCACCTCACTGGACTCCTGACAGCGATCATCGCTTCCGTAGACCTCGGCGAAGATGGTGTAACGATTATGCTAGGTTTGCAGATCCAACGTAGCCAGAGATAGCACAAGAAGAGATTTGGAAGGGAAAAGGGGAATACTTTGCTCAGCAGTGGGACATCAAGTAGGCTACAGAAAAGTGTATTTTGTGGTGTTTGATTAATTTTATTATATAAAGTATTTTTGGTGTACAATTAAGTTCATATAAATAAATAAACAATGTCCTAGGCTCAATTTTTTTTTTAAGAAATCTGTTGAAGCGCCTGATCAAATCGTAGCTTTAAGTTACGTGTGCCTGCTGCCTATTATTTTTAAATCTCGCTAATTTCTGTATGCATGTAACATCTTCAAACCCTCACTGTTAAACATATACTATCCTTATTTTTCATTCTAAAAGTAGTAAATTCTCTGCCTTTTGTTTTCCCTACCTACCCAGTTATTTAAATCCTGCAAAGTTTTATTAGTTTGACAAAGGGGATGTTTCATTTTGGGCCACTATTATGTACACTATGTAGATAAAAAGGAAAAAAATAACAAATTTTCATGAAAATACTACTAAATAAATTTAAACAAAAATACAGGTATTTATAATTAATTATTTGAAAAGTTTTTTAGTAAGATAACCCTTTTTTAAAGTAGCCATGACAGTGGTTATGACGTTTGATTGACGACTTTGACAGTTCTATTTTTCCATATGTTCGTGGCGAGTGTTGATTTGAGTTGATTGTGTTTATTTATTGGGCCGTATGTTCGGAATCTATTAATTTCTTTGTAACACTGTTCTTTATGAATTATTAGTAAATAATTCATAAAGAACAGTGAAATATCGCAGCATAGTGGCCACATCATGAGTTTGTCTCTAACCTCTATCGTAAGACGGATCACGCGGCCGTCTTTTTCGACATGAACAATTCATTACCGTGCGAAGCCATAAAAGAAAGAAAAGAAAGAACATAATTAACTACATTACACGAAGTGTCGGCGTCGTGTTTCGCTGACTGGTGTCACGTAGATGGCCACGAAACCGGCGGTACACAACACCTTCGGCCAGTGTGGCTACCATGAGTTTTCATTACGAGACTCGATCGTCGATATCGAGCGCGCGATTGATGAGTCAAACGTGGTCTCAAACTCTAATGTTGGCTTCGAGTCAAACTGGTCTCAGTTGAATTCAGCAGTATTTTATATGGAGTGACTGTCTATCTGACTTTCAGAACCCAGTTACTGGTCTGTACTGCTGCTGGATTAGGTAATTTCCCTTATTATACCTTGCCAAAATTGTTAATCAAACTTTCGGACTTCTGACTACGCGTCACGAATGTCCAAGATCTACGTACGACAACGGAGACTAACCAGTTAACACTGGCTAGTTAACTGCATGCCTAGCGCAGTTATCAAGCTATTGACTGCTGCGCTGCGGGCTCGATTCCCTCACAGAACAAATATTTGTATGACTGGATGTTTATGTGAGTTTATATATTTGTAAACGCACCCAAGATACAGAAGAAATTCCTAGTCTGGGGCAATGTTTACAAAAAACATGCTATCTGAATCAAACACTTGATTGATTACCAATAATCAAATAGTATCAATTCTCCATGACAAAAACCTATTTGCCCATTATTGCAGGAAGTTTAATTAAAATGTTTCGTTAATAACAAATTGGATGCCTTTTGTCAGCGATAATTGGTATTTAAGAATGGAAATTGGGCTAATTTGTTAAAGGTCGAAAGAGGTATTAACGGCTGGTTTAAATTATTCTACAGTATTGTTTTGTATTTGTCCGGATGATGCTGGTAAATAATTTGTATGGGAAATATGGACATGGCCATAATTCCCTTGTTCACTGATTCCTTATTGTATGTTATGTCTGTCGCATTATATTGTGCATGATTGCCATCGTTGTTAGACATATTATAGATTTAAACCAATATATCACTCAAATACACAGTACCTAACATAAGAAATGGTAGGAAAATGTTGGTGGTACAACAATTTTTATACACAAAACTACCGCCAAATAGTCTATAGGTACTAATAAGTACTTACTAATATAATTATAAAGCTAAAGAGTTTGTTTGTTTGTTTGAACGCCCTAATCTCGGGAACTACTGGACCGATTTGCAAATTTTTTCTTTTTAAATGGTATACTTTCCAGTTGGTCCCATAGTGACCAGGTCAGGATCTAATAATGGAAAACCAGCGAAATCAAGGGGAACTTCCAGAAATCGTATGGGCGACTAGTGCACTTCTAAGTATTTTCATTAAATATTTTAAAGCACTACGATGTAATAAAGGTCTGGGGTAGATCTGATGATGGATCAGGAAACAGTCGAAGGAACTCCTAAACGATTCACAGCACCTACCTAGTGCCTGTGCTTGATTAATTTGTATTGAGAAGAACTGTTACACCTCGGTGGTTGTGACGGTCATAAGGGCTCTGATGATGAAGACAAAAGGCAGTTCTGGGAACTCCTCAGCGATTTACAGTAGTTGCTTTGTGTTTGGACTTAATTAATTTATATTGATGAGTACTTTACACCCATGTGGTTTAAAATAAAGATCTGCAGTAGATCTGTTTGACAGTTGAGGGAACTCCTCAACGATTCACAGCAGCTACTTTGTTTTGTGCTGTGTACGATGATTATGTAAAATTTCATATTTTATTTGGTCATATGTTTAACTGACCTTTTTTATCCTTATGGGTCGGACGAGGTTTTCTTTACATGTTGTACAATTTTTTACCAGCTTGCAGCAATGAATGAATGAATGAAAAGCGCTAAACTCAGGAACTACTGGGCCGATTTGAAAATTCATTTTACGCTAGATAGTCCATTAATCCAGGAAGAGTTTAGGCTATATAGCATTACGCTGCGACTTCCACCCCTTCGCCCGATATGCATGTTGCCTACCGCACATGTTTTAAGTTACCTCTTTTTGTGAAATATTATTTATTTTTTAGGGGGATTTTTTTTTAGTTTATCCCGGCGTTGTATGCATTAGTAGACTCAATTATCGATACTTAAGAATACCTTCATGGGTCGGACAGGATTTTCTTTACATATTGCATTTTCCGCCTCTGTACATTTCATGTGCGAAATCCTAACTAATATTATAAATGCGAAAGTAACTCTGTCTGTCTGTCTGTCTGTCTGTCTGTCTGTCTGTCTGTCTGCTACTCTTTCACGCCAAAACTACTGAACGGATTTGAATGAAATTTGGTATACAGATATTCTAGACCCCGAGATAAAACATAGGCTACTTTTTATCGCGAAAAAGGGGTTGTAAGGGGTTAAAAGGGGGGGGGGGGGGGAAGTTGTATGGGATTTCATAATTTTTAAAGATAAAACCATGAAACTTTATATTTAAGCACTTGATAAAAAATAATAAAACATTTGTTCTAGCGTTTTTGAAATTTCGACCTGTGAGGGGATGAAAAAATAGTGCGCAAAATATCACACCAGCTATTTAACCTTGGAGAATCAAAGTTGCCCTTTGCGGATACTGATGTACCTATTTATAAAAATAATAACCTAACTAATAATAACTTAACTAAGTAAGCCTCTGCTTAACATTAGCGTAAACATTTATATCATGTTAACAATATATTTAAATACCTAATTGATAATCACCATCATAATTCATCTGTATTGAACACTACACTTTGATACACAATAAAGAATTGAGAATTAAATAATATTTACCGTAAATACATATTTTATATACCGTTATTATTATATTCATAAATGATTCAAATTAATAGTAAAGCGTTATCCTGAAAAACTATCTGCTTACACCGGACACAACTACAATAAGATTTATTACATTACAGCCACACCGACTCCAATACATGCTACTAGATGGCGCTGTGTCGATGAAGCGCATTTTTACATCGCGGTGTCGAGATTCTCCGTGGTTGAATGACTCTCCTCGATGTTTCCGATACTGGTGGCTCGATGTTACCTTACTTCATAGGATCACACATTAGAGAAATTTGCGCTACAGAGAAATTCATTTTAATTTCCAATAGAGTAAAAATATTTGATTGCTTCGCATAATTTTTTTAGTTCCTATTTTTTATTAGTAAGGTCCTAAAAATTAATTTTGTACATACTTAATATTTCGGGATATTTTAGTTCATAGTTCATTTTAATTCATAGTAGGTAAGATTGTTTTCGTTACGTTAAAATAATACGATTAAGTTTAATTTTTTTAAGTACCTTAGTATTTTTTATTAGTTAGGTCCTGTAAATTAATTTTGTACATACTTAATATTTCGGGATAATATTTAGTTCATTTTATTTCATAGTAGGTAAGATTGTTTTCGTTACGTTAAAAAAATACGATTAAGTTTTATTTTTTTAAGTACCTCAGTATTTTTTATTAGTTAGGTCCTGTAAATTAATTTTGTACATACATAATATTTCGGGATATTTTAGTTCATAGTTAATAGAAGGTAATATAATTTCCGTTACTTGAAAAAAAAAGATTTGCTTTTAATTCCTTTTTTTTAATTAATCTAATTATAAGTCGTAGTAGGTATAAAACTACTTTTACTACGTAGCTGCTTAGTAAAGATTTTTTATGATAGTAAATCTCAATCTGTACATCTGTTTTGGTTAGATTCATTTTATTTTTGTACGATGCCTCGCAAACGAAAGTCCAATTTAGCTAATAGCTCTAGCAGAGCTCGAGCTACTAAACTTGCTAGATCACTGGAATCGGAAGAGGATTCACAGATCCGTCGGACTTTAGATGCTGAGCGTCACGCAGCTCAAAGAGCTGCTGAAACTTTTGAGCAAACGCAGACCCGTCGTAATTTAGACGCTGATCGTCATGCCACACAAAGGGCTGCAGAGACATCTCAGCAGACCCAAGATCGCCAAGTCTTGGATGCCGAGCGTCACACGGCACAAAGAGCTGCAGAAACCTCTCAGCAGACCCAAGATCGCCAAGTCTTGGATGCCGAGCGTCACACGGCACAAAGAGCTGCAGAAACCTCTCAGCAGACCCAAGATCGCCAAGTCTTGGATGCCGAGCGTCACGCGGCACAAAGAGCTGCAGAAACCTCTCAGCAGACCCAAGATCGCCAAGTCTTGGATGCCGAGCGTCACACGGCACAAAGAGCTGCAGAAACCTCTCAGCAGACCCAAGATCGCCAAGTCTTGGATGCCGAGCGTCACACGGCACAAAGAGCTGCAGAAACCTCTCAGCAGACCCAAGATCGCCAAATTCTAGATGCTGAGCGTCACACAGCACAAAGAGCTGCGGAGACATCTCAGCAGACCCAAGCTCGCCAAGTATTAGATGCCGAGCGTCACACGGCTCAAAGAGCTGCAGAGACCTCACAGCAGACCCAAGCTCGCCAAGTCTTGGATGCCGAGCGTCACACGGCTCAAAGAGCTGCAGAGACATCTCAGCAGACCCAAGCTCGCCAAATCTTAGATGCAGAGCGTCAAGCTTCGTACATAGCCGTAGAGACCTCCGAAGAAACACGTAGACGACGTTTAATTAATTCCGAGCGGCAAGCAGAAAGGAGACGTACTTTTACTATGAATACGTGGGAGGCATTTGCCGATGCTGCTTTTGATTATGATCCGTTAATTGATTACTTTAATCATCGATTAGTCCTCATAGGTAGAATGACCAATAAATGCAGACACTGTAAGGCACTCAAGTGGAAGGAAGAGACTCCAGGTATGTGCTGTTCTGGAGGCAAAGTATCATTACCAGCGCTTGGTGACCCCCCCGAACCACTCAAATCCTTACTTCTATATGACTGCAATGAATCTCGACGATTTTTAAACAGAATGAGAAAGTACAACTCTTGCTTTCAAATGACATCATTTGGTGTGGGTAATGAGGTCATCATGCCTGGATTTTCACCTACATTTACAGTACAAGGGCAAGTTTATCATAGGATTGGCTCTTTGCTTCCCACAAATAATGATCAACCAAAATTTCTACAGATTTATTTTATGGGAGACGAAAGCAGCGAAGTTGACCGCAGATGTCAAAATATTGAAGGAGTTGAGAGGGACATTGTTTTAAAAATTCAAAGAATGTTGCATGAACATAATAATCTCATTAAAACCTTTAAAACAGCCTTAGAAAGAATGCCAGGGGAAAATTACAAATTAGTTATACACCCAGATCGTACGCCCAGCGGGGAACATGAAAGACGTTATAATGCACCCTTAATAAACGAAGTCGCCGCCATGGTTTGTGGTGAACAGTTCGCATCGCGTGATATTGTTTTACAAGCCCGTAACAACACATTGAACAGGATGCCCGACACACACAAGTTTTATGACGCATTACAATACCCGCTTATGTTTAGCAAGGGGCAAGAGGGGTACCACTTTCAAATTCCACAAAGCAATCCAGCGACCAACCTCCCTTTGCCCAATAAAAAAGTATCGAGCATGGACTTTTATGCTTATCGTATGATGATACGCGAAGACGATTTTAACGTTATACAACGATGCAAACAGCTCGCTAACCAGTTTTATGTTGATATGTACGTGAAAGTTGAAAGCGAAAGATTGCGATACATATCCTTAAATCAAACAAAATTAAGAGCCGAAAATTATATTCATCTCCAAGATGCTGTATCGAATGATGCCAACGTGAACCCTAATAATATAGGTAAAATGGTTATTCTACCCTCTTCGTTTGTGAACAGTCCCCGATATTTACACGAGTATACTCAAGACGCATTTGCCTATGTGCGTACGTACGGTCGACCTGATTTATTCATAACCTTCACCTGCAATCCATCTTGGTCTGAAATTGTTGACGAATTGATGCCAGGTCAAAGCGCCAACGATAGGCACGATGTCATTGCCAGAGTTTTTAGGTTAAAAGTTAAAAAGCTTATGACTGTAATAACTAAAGGAAGGGTTTTTGGAGATGTGCAATGCTTTATGTATTCCATTGAGTGGCAGAAGCGAGGGCTCCCACATGCCCACATTTTGCTTTGGCTAAAAGATAAAATGCGATCTGACCAAATTGATAAAATTATAAGCGCTGAAATACCAGATCCTGACAATGACAAGAGACTTTACGATATTGTTATAAAAAACATGATTCACGGTCCATGCGGGGCGGAAAACCCTTTGTGCCCGTGCATGAAAGACCGTAAATGCACAAAAAAATTTCCTCGCACGCTACTAAAAGAGACTATCCATAATGAGAACGGCTATCCTATGTATCGTAGAAGAGGACCAGAAGACGGAGGACGGACCACATATGTTAAACTCCGAAATGGTTGTCAAGTTTCTATCGACAATAGTTGGGTAGTACCATATTCGCCTCTCCTATTAAAAACTTTCAACGCCCATATAAATGTAGAAGCCTGCGGTTCCGTGCGTGCAATCAAGTACATCTGCAAATATATTAATAAAGGCAGTGATCAAGCTATTTTTAATTTCAGAAGCTCAGAGTCCTCCAACCCAGTAGACGAAGTACAAACGTTTCAGTCTGGTCGTTATGTCAGCAGTAACGAAGCTGTATGGCGCCTGTTAGGGTTTCCTTTGCATGAGAGGCATCCTACTGTTACGCACCTCAGTGTGCATCTAGAGAATGGTGAACGAATTTATTTTAATGAAAATAATTTTCACCAACGAGTGACAACGCCACAAAAAACCACTTTGACCGCATTTTTCGACATTTGCAGATCAGATGAATTTGCAAAAACACTTTTGTATGTTCAGGTACCTCGGTATTATATTTGGGATGCCAGTAGAAAGTGTTGGAAACGCCGAATTCAAGGAACTGCTGTTCCGAATTGGCCTGGCGTTAAATCTGGAGATGCATTAGGACGGGTCTATACAGTCCACGTTAGCAACATTGAATGCTTTTGTTTGAGACTACTGCTACACCACGTGCGTGGGCCAACTTCGTTCAATGATCTCAAAACTTACAATGGTCAAACTTTTGTTACGTTCCGGGAAACCTGTGAAAGTAGAGGATTGTTAGAGAATGATAATCATTGGGACTCGACATTAGAAGAGGCTGCACAATGTAGATCAGCAGCTAAGGTGAGAGATCTTTTTGCCATTGTCATAGCGACGTGTGGTCTTTCAAATCCTCAGTTATTATGGGAAAAGTACCAAAATGATATGTCTGACGATATTTTACACAGACTACAACAAAATAATCCCAATGCTACGTATAATGATTTAGTATATAACGAGGCGCTTACTAAGATTGAAGACCAAGT
Organism: Sesamia inferens; assembly: GCA_037179545.1. Classification (NCBI taxonomy): domain Eukaryota; kingdom Metazoa; phylum Arthropoda; class Insecta; order Lepidoptera; family Noctuidae; genus Sesamia; species Sesamia inferens. The sequence continues at coordinate 7,912,455 of CM073923.1, read as the reverse complement.
GATGGCTATATCTGGGAAAACATTATCAGATTTTGGAATGAACCGACCACAAAGAATCGGAGAAATTAGCAGTGATTTATTAAGAGAACTGGACTACAATATCGATTCTTTACAGCAACAAATATCAGAGTCTGTTCCTCGATTGAACACTGAACAAAAATTAGTCTTTGATTTTGTTGTGCAAAGAATTAATAATGGTGAGGGCGGATTGTTTTTCTTTTTTCTTAGATGCGCCAGGAGGCACTGGAAAAACTTTTCTTCTAAATTTACTTTTAGCCCAAATCCGCAAAGACAAAGGAATAGCTGTTGCCGTAGCTTCCTCTGGAATTGCGGCGACGCTGCTCGAGGGAGGCCGTACGGCACATTCAGTTCTTAAACTCCCATTAAATTTATCTCATGAGGAAATTCCAGTGTGTAACATCACAAAAAACAGCGATCGTGGCCGAATGCTACAGCAATGCAAGCTGTTAGTGTGGGATGAATGTACAATGTCGCATAAAAAAGCGATCGAGGCGCTCAATCGAACTCTGAAAGATATCAGAAATAACCAGAGTTTAATGGGTGGGATGGTAGTGCTGCTTGCTGGGGATTTTCGACAGACACTACCTGTCATTACCAGAGGCACTCCAGCAGATGAGGTAAATGCATGTTTGAAAGCGTCTATATTATGGGTGCATGTAAAAAAGTTTTGTCTAACTAAAAACATGCGAGTACAACTACATAATGATACGCAATCGGGGCAATATGCAGCTGCTCTATTGAAAATTGGTGAAGGTCGAATGACTACGGACGCTAACGGCATGATCACGTTAAATCAAGAATTTTGTAATGCTGTCCACAACTTGGAAGATCTTAAAAACAACGTATATCCCGGTTTGGAATATAACATGAGGAATAGAGAGTGGTTGTGTGAAAGGGCTATATTAGCACCGACCAATGAAATCGTGGGACAGATAAATGAACGAATGATGTCACATGTGCAAGGCGATGTTGTCGAATATTTATCAGTAGATATTATCATGGACAGTGAGCAGGTGACATCTTATCCTACAGAGTTTCTTAACTCTTTAGAGCTATCAGGAGTGCCGTCTCATAAGCTGAGACTGAAAGTTGGGGTTCCAGTTTTGTTAATGAGAAACCTCGAAGCACCGAGACTATGCAACGGAACTCGATTGCAAATTACGCAGCTAGGACGCAATATTATTAGAGCAATTATAATGACAGGAATAGCTAAAGATGAAGAAGTTTTGATTCCTCGCATACCCATGATCCCTACAGATTTACCTTTTCAGTTCAAAAGAATCCAGTTTCCCCTCAAACCAGCCTTCGCAATGACCATTAACAAAGCGCAAGGCCAAACACTGAAAGTGGCGGGTGTAAATTTAGAAAAGAACTGTTTTTCGCATGGGCAACTCTACGTGGCCTGCTCACGTGTATCAAATCCCAAAAATCTCCACATTTTATCTAACAACAATGAAACAGCAAACGTTGTGTATAAAAATGTTTTAAATTAGGTTTTTTAAAAATATTGACGCTGGCCCCAGTAAGTGTCTCTTGGACATTTATAAGAGAACAATAAATTTTTATTTTTTAAATATACCTACTAATGATTCAAAAATACACCCAAAGATACTATTCCACGCGGACGAAGTCGCGGGTAACAGCTAGTATTAAATAAATAAACCATAAAATAAATTTCAATTTCGTATATAGTTGTTTTAACAAAATGTTTACAGAATTTTGTGAAATAACGTAAAATGACATATCCCTAGACATTGTTGATATGTGTATTTTTAGTACTTATTTTTAATCGCGTCTAAACTGTTTGTAGAGAATCTTTATATGTATGACAGGACTGAACTAATGATTTTCTTCTGTCCTTTTCTATTTTTTTTTTCCTGTTGCCAAAACAAAATCCCTGGCACATGATGATCAGAGACATTAGGGATTGTCAAACGGTTGCAATGCGGTTGCAATGTCGTGGTGGCCTAGTGGTTAAAACACCAGCCTCTCAAGCATGAGTGCGCGGGTTCGATTCCAGGTCAGGCAAGTACCAATGTAACTTTTCTAAAGTTATATGTACTTTCTAAGTATATCTTGGACACCAGTGACTGAAGGTGAAGGAAAACATCTTGAGGAAACCTGGACTTTATAAGTCTGAAATCGCCAACCCGCATTGAGCAAGCGTGGTGATTACGCTCAATCCTTCTCTGTATGAGAGGAGACCTGTGCCCAGCAGTGGGACGATATAAAGGTTGTTGATGATGAAACGGTTGCAATTAATAAAAGAAGCTCTTCAAGACTACAAAGTTTCCAGAACATCATAGTAGTTGTTTGTTGTATTCTAGGTAACAAAATAAAATATAACGAACAGTGATATAAATATGATTAAATGTCATAAATGTTATATATCACCGAGCATTCATTAATCGTATAAGTACTCACCCATGGCATTTATTGCACAAAATATTCACTATCTCACTACAAAAACTTCTTCTCCTTTTTTCAAGGTGAGATTCAACCTCAACTCTTAATCAATGGCCTCTGTGGAAAAGTTAGGTACCGAAATAGGGATGTTTCCAAGGTATGAAAATCAAAAAATAATTAGTCCGTTTCGTAGATAATTAAAAAAAATAAGACACGTGTTTTTTATTTTGTCGAAATTACTAAAAAACTACTGAGATATAGCGTATTAAAGTTACGGAGTGGGGGCTAATTACGTCACGCTGTGGTATATTTTGTACCACGACATGACATCATGCGACATTTCAAATCAATATAAATCTTCTTAAGTATTTGAATGAAAGAAAAAATAAAAAATACGTGTTCAATATTTTTTATAAATCTCTCTGATGGATATTAAATTATTTTTTAGGATACAACCCAATTTTGCCAATAACTCGTGTAACAAATTATAGAAAATCTTTGAAAATTTTATTTCAGAAAAATGACGGATATTGCCAATGACCCTACAAAAACTTAAACACAGTCTTGTTTAAGGCGTGTCTAATGTCAGTGTTAAGTCAAAGTCTGTATTCAAAAGGTGATTAGCTCAAACAACTGATAACACAGTGGTAAAGTCAGAGTTATGTGTTTTTCTCGCTCCCACCCACACCAGAAACCTCCACGCACGAACACCTCGCACGCGTGCATGCTAAAAGAATAGTGCATGAGTCAAATGAAACTGTAATGCAATAACATTACAATTTCATTTCCCCATTCAACGTGATGACACTGATGACATACTGCGAGACATCGAACCATCTCACGCGTTTAGTTAGGTCACGTGGCGCGTCAGGCGTAGTCAATTATTAGGTACCCCTAAACGATATACCGACTGTCGGCTTGATAAAGACGTAAGGTAATCATTGGTTGGCGAGCAGTGACTAGCTCGCTGCCCAGTAAGGACCAGGTCCATAGGTCCACCTCCACGCGTGCTTCAAAGAGATGTCGGCACATCGTGACGGGGTTCACGAGTTCTATTGCCGCCCGGGCTGTGGGTTGCTCGAAAAAGATACCGTGGCCTTAGCGCACAGGCAAGAGAAGGAACACGGGTCAGTTTTGTCAGTAAAAGTCTGACACGTCCTTCCGCTCCGCTTAGAGCTGGAGAGGTCATTTTTGATGATTCTCTATCTCCAAAAAATAAAAGTATTTATTGGTAGACTATACGTTGAGAGGGTTCGAACGATGTATGTTGCGATCGTTGGTTTGTACTTATCTCGGATGCTTCATTCCTATGTTGATGTGTTCATTGGAGGGTTTTGATCGTTTTCTTCCACGGTGACCAACCGGCTTGGAAGATTTTATCTTTTGCTTGTATTTGAAGAGGCTATAAGAAATGGAAGGACTTGGGAGGAGGTCTTTAGGTACCCTAAAAGGGGTTCCTACAGTCAAGATATTTATTTAAGTGAACTAACATAGAATTAATTACAAAATTATTACTAATCTAGAAATAAGAAACTATACAACAATGTTTTGTCAGATACCTATAGGAAATAAACAGGCTTATTATTATTATTACCTACCTATAAATCTTTATAGGGATGAAGCATAGATCGAGCTACTTGGATGTTGATATATTTTGCCCAAAGATGATTTCTCCTCTGGATATTTTACGCATGCTGCATACAGGATACATAATGCAAAAGAGCCGACAAAATATATCTCGAACTTGGAAGCATTAGGTCGTATGCATCTCGACCTTTGAATCATTATTTCTTATGTATAAGTACGGCGATGTTGATTTAAGTGACGTCACAGATTTAAGTTGTTAAGCATAGAGCTATGGCCATGGCAAAATTAATGAGTTATAACCTGTTTTGCATTAGTGTTTAATAAATTACCAATCCAATACCAAATAAGAAACAATGAAGCAATGTATGAAAGGACACGTTGAATAGCAAATAGATTAACAGGCTAGATGCAAACAAATTCCACTTCTAGTCCCTGGTTTTAAAGATCAAAATCGAACATGGGGTTTATCAATACGCTTTATGCTTCACTTCCTTTAATATTATCGACACTCTACATTCAGCACTGCTATTGGTCAAGTAAACTTCACTGGTCGCAAAATTAAAGCGTGAAAATCTTCTAATTCCTGAAATAAATCATGAAAAATATGGTAACCAAAAGAAATGTTTTAAAACCTAAAATGCATATGGCGAAGAAACTGTTGAAAAAAGGCGCGGATTGGAGTAGAAATTGCAAAATTCCTGCATCTCGCAAGTGAAGTTTTCTGATAAGTCAGTATATATACAAATGTCAGTGTTATACCGTTGGTCTTCCTCTGGAGGTCTTTATCGACCGAACCGCATGTCGCGGCCGTGCTTTGTGCTTGCACTATGACGGCTTCGGATGCCATTATAGTGTGCAGACGTAATTATAACTCATAGTTTCATACAATGAGTTAAAAATACGTCAAGTATGTGACACTGTTCTTATTATCTTCCTCCTTTGGGTTAAGTTAGGCATCTGGGGCGCGTCATGGTCATGTCGTCATAGGACTGGCTATAGCGACCTGTGGTGGCTTTGTAAAGTCCACTGCAAATGGTTTGAGGGAACTATCCTCACCACGGGAGAATTCCCTCAACTGGTTTGTGGTGCTTGGGAGATCGAAGACCCCCAGAGGAGGTACCCGCTGCAATTACCAGTGTCAATCGCAGTGTAATTTTCCGCAAAAAACCAACCTTTTGCCCCAAAGCCCCAAAGCCCCAAAGTAAGTTCTAGACTTGTGTTATGGGATACTAACTCAACGATACTATATTTTATAATAGATACATATATAGATAAACATTCAAGACCCAGGCCAATCAGGAAAAGATCGTTTCCCATCATGACCTGGCCGGGGATCGAATCCGGGGCCTCCACGTCGCAGTCAGGCGTGGTGACCGCTGCGCCACGGAGACCGACATAAAACATAAATGCATTGTTTGTATTGTACTCGGAGCGCGTTGAAGGCCCGCAGCGTATAGTTGATCCACAGACTGCACGTGTATAAGTTTTGACAGTATGCTTTGAAAAGCGTTATTTTTACTTCCACGTTGCACCGCGCGTATCTGCGAGCCAGCATATTGCAGCGGACCGTCAGCGCCCTCCTTTCCCTTTCCATGTCTTTGTCATCCTTCAAATCCTCGGTGATAATGATCTGTACGTTTTTTATGAGCTTGCGTCTATAGTATAAATCATATTTTGATCTGATTCGGTTTAAGTCCTTTTCTGCTAACCAGTGAAAATCAATGCTATGCTGTGGGTGGACACAGCGTCATGCTGAATTGAAACCTTCTTATCACAATCTTGACTACCTATTTCCATTTTGTGCTCGTGATAATAGACATATATTTTGTTATTATTTTTCCATGACACTAGAATTTATGCTTAGATAGTAGGTGACTATCTAGATGGTGATTAATATAGAATTGGGTTGTATCTTAAAAAGTAATTTAATGTTTATCAGATAGATTTATAAAAACATTTATATCAATCAAACACTTAGGAAAATATATTGATTTGAAATGTCGTATGACGTCACGCCTTGGTACAAAATATACCACGGGGTGACGTAATTAGCCCCCACTCCGTAACTTGAATACTCTATATCGCAATAGTTTTTGGTAATTTCGACAAAATAAAAAATACGCATCTTAATTTTTTTTTTTGTTATCTATAGGACGGACTAATTATTTTTTTGATTTTCATACCTTGGATATGTATATAGATATAGAGATGTCCCTAATAGAGAAGCAGAAAATACTGGTTTCTCCGGCCACAAATAAATTTTAATCATAGTCGCGAGATTTATAATTATTTTCTTATTATATGCACGTGTTTTTGTGACAAACCTACCCATTTTTTCACAGTCTGATTCTTAGTCTCAGTCTGCCTAATATGTATACGGATGACAGTTTTAGCCATAAAGTTGAATATCTAGTAAAAAAATTTTTGAGATTGCAGTAACTTGATGCGTTGATGTAGCTTCATGGCTGTCGTCTGTACCTACATCTAATTTCCCTAAAAGTTTTTTTTTTTTTTTGCATTAACTATGATATTAAACTTTGATTTGACATGATATTGCGACAAGATTCTGATAGTTTTTGATTATGGGTATCTTCAGTTTGATCCATCATTAGGAGCAAAAGTAAAGAAAATATTGTTACCTATCTGTGGATGTATTTATTTAAATACGTGCCTAGGAATTTATCGGCTCAGAATACCTATCCTTTACCAAAAGTGGTGCTCGTACTTATTAATGGTTAAGCAGCTTCGATACATATATCGGGATTAGTATAAAGCAGTTCTTCGTAAACGTGGTACTAAAGCAGCTCCCTGATAATGGCGCCGATTTTCTTCTTTACAACCTAAACTATTAACTAATTTTATTTTCAGGGCTTTATCTTTTATTTCCTTCAGAAAAGGATAGTATATAACATTGTAGAGGCATGAGCGACAGGGAATAATGTTCACTCATCCTCCATAGAAAAGGGAAGATCCTCCGACCAGACGGGTGTTATGTCTGGCGGGCACTTGCCCAACGGTTGATATTGACAAGTTGTGTGAATGCTAATTGCACGGTAAACTCTGATTGCGAGATGTAGAATTCGTGTGACGTCAGAATGACGCATTGTTCCATGTGGCGTTTGTAGGTACAACATAATAGTTTCATCATTATCAACCTTTTTATCGTCCCACTGCTGGGCACAGGTTTCCTCTCATACAGAGAAGGATTGAGCGTAATCACCACGCTTGCTCAATGCGGGTTGGCGATTTCAGACTTAAAGTCCAGGTTTCCTCAAGATGTTTTCCTTCACCTTCAGTCATTTGTGTCCAAGATATACTTAGAAAGTACATATAACTTTTAGAAAAGTTCCATTGATACTTGCCTGACCTGGAATCGAACCCGCGCACTCATACTTGAGAGGCGGGTGTTTTAACCACTAGGCCACCACGACACCACCATAATAGTTTAATCCTTCCAAATGAAGATACCTACTCCATAGACAGTTTCATAATCCTATCCTTCCTTCCTATTCGCTCAGTTTTTCTGAGTGAATAGGCTCTTAATAAACCAGCGCGCTTTACCATCAACGATCGCACCACTGCTTATCATCAGGTGGGATTGCGGTCAAGCGCTAGTTTATAATTATTAAAAAAAAATATCCCCACTGTTGGGACCAGGCCTCCTTTCGGTGAGGGGAAGTGGGCCTTAATCTACCACGCTAGCCCAGTGCGGGTTGGTAAATGTCAAAAGTCTTAGATACTTCTTTTTTGACTCTATGACATGCCGGGTTCCTCACGATATTATCCTTCACCGTTTTCAGAGCAGTAGTAATGAAATAATTTACACAAATTAAAGCTCCTGATGGGGTTCGAACCACTAGGCCACCGGTGCTCTCCAGCTGCTACATAGACAGTTTAAATGCGATTAAAAACATAGCTACTAAAAATATGTTGTAGCAGGCGCTACACAAAGGTCGACTATAAATCACACCAGATCACACCGAGGAGCGCGGAAGTCATGGCGCGCGTCGCTGCGACCCTGACCTTCGCAGCGAGGGTTCCCATAAATCTCACCCCGGAAGACATCTGCTGACCAACGGTCAATATCCGTGGGATCCATAGCGAGTCGTCTAGCACATGACTGAATTGGCGCGCTTTCTACAGTAACCAATCAAACGCCGCGGCCTGCCTCGATCAACGAATCAACATCAAGAACGCACGCAACACCGCGTCGACCTCCGCAGGACAGCAAGCTGATTTGCTATTGGTTACCCCACTATTATTTAGAGATAGTTAGTATTTAAGTGAGTGCATAGCTTGTAAGACACATTATTATTATATTCTACACATCATTATATTATATTCCACTCTATCACATTACATCACAGTCCATTCCTGTTCACACTCTTGTATCACGTACACGTCAAATACATCGTACCCTTTTACATTCGTGCAATACACAAAGCTCGATTTATCTGAGTTTTAATTACGCGACACGACCTACGCGCTACAACGTCGATTTACATCAGGCGCGGTCTAATTTGGCAGGATTAAATTAATATTTATCTTCTGTCCTTTCCTTAATGAAATGAAAAGCATAAGATTCACTGAACTTAAACTTATGTTGTGAACAAGGAATGGGGCCATTATCTCGGTCTTCAGAAGAGAGCCGAAACGCAACCTTCGATGAAACGCTTTGTTAGATTGACAGTAATAAGCCAGTGTTAGAGGTCACACATGACAGCCTCTGTGGCGTAGCGGTAGCGAACGCGGCCGCTGCGCAAGGAGGCGCGGGTAAATATTTGTATGCATGAATATGAATATTTGCACTGGTCTGGTCGTGCCTCGGAAAGCATGTTAAGCCGTCGGTCCCGGTTGCCATACGAACATCTATAGGCAGTCGTTACGGGTCGTTGGAGCCCTCAAAAGTCTAACAATTGGTCTAACTGCAATGCTTAGATACCTCCTTCGAGTTGTGGAGGTCAGACGGCAGTCGCTTCACGGAAAATATCGAAGTTTAGCCAAAGTCAGCAGTTAGACTGGTAAAGCGGACCTTAGACTCCAAAGCTGAAAAAGCTGCGGATGCGACTGGGATTAACGCTGAGACGATGATGATGATGACAGGTCACTCATATCCGACCTCTTCGGTGATTTCAGTGAATTCGTAACAATACTAGACGACGGCGGCGCCATTTACGAAGCAGTCATTAAGAGGGGACTCTAGTGCCGAGGAATTTGGAAAATAGGCCATTGCTGTCGCGCCGCTTCCAACCTCTCCCCGAAAATTGCGAAAAGGACAGTTGCATCTCAGGCTGATGTTACCTACAAAAACTTTGACCAAAAGACGTGTCGTATTCTGCTGTTTTCTTTTTCTAAACACGACATATCTCAATTATTTTTATTATACAATATGTAAAGAAAACCCTGTCCGACCCATAAGGATAATAAAGGTTAGGTAAACACATGACCAAATATAATATAAAATTTTACGTAATCATCATAGTAACAATCCTAATGAATTTTGAAATAATCTTATTTTCCCGCGAAATAACTTTAACTTCCCCGAAATTTGTTAATTTTTAAAAAAGTGACAACACCTTTTGGACTGTTTTATTATAAGCGATGGGACCCCGTGCCACGTGCCCTGCCCCACGTCGCCCGCGGAAGGGTTGCCTACCGCACATGCATTAAGTTACCTCTTTTTGCAAAATACAATTTATATATATAGGCCTAATACGTTTCTATACAAACGTATTAGGCCACTAAACTCCCCTATTAATGTTTCAACGTTGCTAATAGTGCTGCTTTCAATTACTTTTAATGCAACTGCTTAACGCCAGAAATAAAAATGTACTAATTCCACATAAAAAAACACCCTTACAAAACATTAATTTTATTTAGATCAGATTTAAACGACCTAAATGATTATTGAATTATGCACCTAACCATTATAGAAATACAGTTCTTTATATAAAAATAACAGTAATTATTATTAAATATTAGTTCGATAATAAGTTGTCACTTTTGTATTAAGAAATTTGACTTAACCTCATTAAAGTTCGAAATACAAATACTGACTAAAAGTTTAAATCTGGAACTAAAGTTAGATTTTAATTTGTGATAACTGAGGAAAATGTTTAAAAGAGACACGTCCAAATTAATTTTAATAGGTGCAGACAGCAAAAAAGACAGCTTTTCGCGACTCAAATGATAGTCGTTAACAAGTACACATCCAAAATGAATGTGCAGAACGCAAACAAGCTCGTATTATTCTGGAGTAAATACTCCTCCATCATAAAAACAACGAACTGTATACAAATTATGTTGTCACCCTACATTAAAACGATGATACCTTATTGCAACGATATAAGGCTTATATTTGAATAGCTGTAATTCTGGTATCAGGGTTGGTGCCAGATAACGATGTAGACGAAATACTTACTTCATTTTGTGTGTCTATTAACGCATTTGTGTTTAATTTTAAGAATAGCGCTTCATAAGAAACATATATGGGAAAACGAAGAGTTCCATTAGGTTAACAATATTTTGACAGCTGTTATTGAACTTATGTAAGTTCAATAACAGCTAAGTAAAAGCAGTAAAAGCTAACCATACTTACCTACTAATTAGGTGTTATTGCAAAGGTCTGGTGGTCACACCGGCAGGGTAATTGTGAAAAACACAAATCAGTAGCAATGGGTTTTTATTTTGACAGTTCAACAACATTCATTGCGTTGTAAACGTTGATGAGCGAACAGGTTTTTCGAAGATATACCGCAATGGATTAGCAATACGCCTCAAAATTATCCAATTTGATAGTAATATGTAACATGTTACGCAATTAGAGTACTATACAGCTTATAATGTTATACAAAGCGCAGGTCCGTTCGTGTGTTAAGTATTGCAGCCACATTTAGGCTATTGCAGCACAAAATTCCATCTGGCTACTTTGGACTCGGTGGAGAGGCATGCGAAGAGGCTAATTGTCGACTCTGATTTGGTTAAGATCCAATCTTCAAAGCCTGGAATACAGGCGTAGGGTAGCCATCCTTTCGGAGTCTGTAGGATGGTCATGATTTTGGAGATTTTGCGCGGGAATTAAATGACTTCACTCCACCATCACCGTTCTGGATCTGCTTGTTTGTACATGTTTGTACACGCACCCACGATACAGGAGAAATTCCTAGTGTGGGGCAAAGTTTTAAACAAATAAAATAAATATTAAACATAAATGAACATTTCTTAAATAGCTTCCCACTGCGCTAACAGTGCGCAAATCAACATGATGTCTGTTGTAGCCGATGCGTCAAATGTTATTGTATCGGAGGTTTGGTCGTGGAGGGTCTCCAGATCAATCTCTCTCTGGAGCGGCATCGTTGGTCGTGTTGTTGTCGTGGTCGTGGGTTTAACATTGCATCACCTCGCTCAACCGCCGTCTTCCTTCCTATTCACTCCGTTTTTTTTTATTTTGTGGCTCTATAAACTAGCGCGCTTTACGATCAACGATTGCATCTCAGCTTACCATCAAGCGAGACTGCGGTCAAGCACTAGTTTATAATTAAAATTTAAAAAAAAATGATGCTGACGGTATCTAGGTGCAGTACTCATTTTATTTACAGTACCATGGTGTACATAATAAATGTCCCTGAGCGTAAATTACTTACATGTACACTTTTCTCCTAAAATATCATGTAACTAACGATACGTGTAGCCTAACAAAACAATTAAGGCGTGCGACACGCACTAACGAAGGCAACACAGTGTAAACTTGTTACAGCTAGGACAAACAGCCTCGTCGCTTTTAGACATCCATCGCCATACGAAAGGTTAATAACAGAAGTTTTAATTGTGATATAAAAAATATTAAGAGAGGCTTATGGCTTAGTAATGACAGTAACAAGCATCAGACGTCGTCCTAATTGGCGGAGATTGCACGATGACACGATGCGTTCTCTACGCGCGATGGGTTCATACAGATTTCATTAGAGTCTCCTAATTTGAACCTCGCAACTAATCATATGAGCACATGAAATGCTTAATGACGATCGTATGCATAGGAACTCTTTAGATTTTAGGGTCCGTTTTACCAATCTAACTGCTGATTTTAGCTAAACTTCTATCTTCAGTGAAGCAACTGCCGTCTGACATCCATAACCCGAAGGCTTCCCTGTGTTGCTCGAAGCTCGAAGGCGATATCAAAGCATTGCAGTTAAACCAATTGGTATATTTCCTGGGTAAAAAAAAAATATTTATATTTAGTCCGTCATTCAGATTATAGAGAAATATTGGATACGTATATTTTGTTTTATCAAATCAATAAAAATTGACAAATATAAAAGGCATCAAAGATGGTGGCTGGTGACGTCACTCGCTAAAAGTGTAGCGTACAGTGACGTCACACGAGTTTTCAACGCACTGTGTTGTCTTCATTTTTTGTTTATATGAAAAAAGAAAAATAGGTGTCTAGTATTTTTTGGAAATCTGACTGACGGACTAATTAGTTTTTTTTAGTCAACTAACCTATTGTTGGACTTTTGAGGGCTCCAACGACCCGTAAAGACTGCCACTAGATGTCCACATGGTAACCGGGATCAACGGCTTAAAGTGCTTTCCGAGACTTGACCAGACCAGTGCAAATATTCATATTCATGCATACAAATATTTGCACTGCACGGGGATCGAATCCGCACCTCCTTGTGCAGTGGCCGCGTTCGCTATCGCTACGCCACGGAAGCTGGAAGCCGACCCCAGTATAGTTAGTAAAAAGCTGGACAAAAGATGAAGGCTCCAGTATTCACCTTTTTTTGTTCCGGGATCGAAAATTCTCATGCGTGTCCGTCGCCCTGGGGGGGGGGAGACGGGGTCTGTCAGACTCTTACTGACTAAAAACCACCCCGGTGTTTCGTCACTCACATGCGCGCGGAGCCGCGGGAATCCATGTTCTTCCGCGGCCTCACACTCTCGTGCTGCCCCGGTCTGTCCGGGCCTCGTCTGCTGCACGGGGTAGTGAGGTGTTTAACTACCCCGTGCATCACCTCTGAGGCGCGCGCCGACACTCGCGCTCGCCTTCGCCTCGGTTCCATCCAGTAGGGGGCGGAGACTCCCCAAGTCCCTCGACTATGGACTGTAAAAACGGCCCGCGGTCAACCCCACCACGCTCCCTATTCATGCACTCTGCAGCTGCAGAGCGCAGACAGCCCTCGGGAGCTACTCCTCCGCTTCGGAAGAAATTCGCCGCGGACAACATTCCCCTCGCCGGATACATACTACTGTTGCCCGCGCTCAGGGTGCACCGGCGCCGCGTCTGCTCGTCCTCGGGGGTCGAAACCGAGGACCAGCAGCCACCGAGCACTCGGGGAGGTTTTCTGCCACGTGCCCCGTCCAGTATTGACCTACGGTAAATTACTTTCGTCATGCCATCACCCTTCACCTTATACTAAGAAGGGTGACACGGGCCTGATTGTGTTTACCCTACGTATACTGACACCGTGTATAAGTTAGAAAAAACAAATTCATTAGCAAAAAATATTTTACGTACAAATGATAATACATAGGAGGTTGGCTTCATTTATGATGATGATGATTTACATTTAATATTATTTTATTTTATATATCAAATATTATGATCTGACTAATATTATATTTGGATTTAAAAGAGACTGTGAGAGAGCTTGTTTCAGCCTTTCTTTTGAGAGCGGTCAGATAGGAAATGCCGAACTTCATTATCACCATGAAATCAAAGAAGGATTGAGCGTAATCACCACGCTTGCTCAATGCCAAGATATACTTAGAAAGTACATGATTATAACTTTAGAAAACTTATATTAGTACTTGCCTGACCCGAAAGTGAACCCGGACACTCATACTTGAGAGGCTGGTGCGAACTTATCTAGTTAAAAACAAGAAAATAATTGTAAAATTGTTTGTACACATGTACATTAAAATATATCATTTAACATTAAAATAATATACAAAATAATACTGAGGTTTTTTTGATGAGAAGTTATTAACAAGCCTTTACAGTTTACAATAGACTATTGTTGTACACATTTGCATAGTAACTAACTATAACTTAAATATAACTAAGAGTAACATTAAACTACTTAACTAATACATGACGTATGTACCATGATGATGTAGAACATTTATTGAAGTGAAACTTCTTTACGCACGCTTGACTTGGGGAGTAAGCTGGCGAACGCGTGACGTAAGCGTTACGAAAAGTGATCGGGCAAGGCGAACGGAAGTTAAGTGAGGGATATAAGCACAGAGGCGCCCGTGGCGCGAGCTTGGTACTACAAGGTCTACAAAGAGTTTTTTTTTTTTTTCAATAAAAATAGAAGATCTATTCAAAAATTATTTTTTTTTTTTTCAGTAAAAATAGAAGATCTATGCAAAAATATTAATTTACCAATGAAACCATGAAATTAATTTAAATATTTATAGAAAATTAAAATATGTATATGTGTATACATCAGGGATGTTGCGGATCTACTTTTTTCCACATCCGCGGATGCGGATGCGGATGCGGATTCTAAGATACTCACATCCGCGGATGCGGATGCGGATGCGGATCTGTACAAAAACTTAAATGTTGGTTTGGTAGATAAAAAAACACAGTATTATTTATATTTTTTTATTTAATAATAAAGTATAGATAGTTCAATCCACGAAGACGCGCCCCACTATTTCTCCTAACCGTTTATAGTATATGTGTGCAAGCTTCCGTCAATGTTTGAGTGTTATCCGTACACAATAATTATCTATGAGTGCACACCCACACTACAATAAATTGACTAATCAGGAGAGAGCGTCATGGTCAAAGTGAAAGATGCTCTACTTCAATTTTATACTCTTTACCCGACTGCAAGGAAAATTGAGGTGTGGATATTTTATGTGATTATTAGTTAATATACGATTATAATACCATTTTTATATAATAATAGGAGGTAATTAGAGACATAAATGAAATACGTGAAAAAGTTTTATGGAACTTTTTTTATTGAAATAAAAATCGTCAATCACTAGTTTCAGAAATGTCTGATTCAGATTCTGAAGTATCACTGACATTTATAATAAAATTGAAATCAAGATCTCAGTGTCTCATGTATTCGTCTTCTATTTTTTCCACGTGCTGACAAGTATTGAACCAGACATCTTTATTTACTCGATCAAATGCTTCATTTAAAATGGGCATAATCGAAGTGTAGTTTTGATTGATATTGCGGCTAGCAACGTCGTTTTTACAATACCCCAAATGTTTTCGATTGGATTTAACTCTGGGTGATAAGGAGGCAGCCGAAGCACTGTGAATCCATATTCCTTTAATAATTCGTCAACTCTGTACTTGCGGAAGTTTTCTTTGTTTTTTAATATAAGGTCATAAAGTTCAGGCTTTTTGTAGGTTGGTACAAAATGGATATTTTTTGCATTCAGCCAAGTCTGCATGTCTAATTTGTTGGAGTTGGATGTGGGTATTTTTTCCGAACTAGTATTGTGATGGGCTGCATTATCCAAGACTACCACGGCATCATTTGGGAGATTTGGTATTAGTTTCTCCTTAAGCCACTTTAAGTAATTATCCGAGTTCATATTATCGTGGTAATCTCCGGATTTGATCTCTGCTCTGTACGTTAACAACGCATTTGGTACGAAACCCTCAGCACTTCCGGCATGTACTATAATTATGCGCACACCCTTTGTTAAATTTTGTTTCATTGCTGTTTTAGAGCCTTTGTCGGCCCAAGACTTTTTTTGCACGTGGTTGGTATGAATATATGATTCATCTGTGTACACTATAGGTCTACCTGCATTACGAAAAGATTTTACCTGTTTTAAATATTTCAATCTTAACATTTGAATATCATGTTTTTCGGTTAGGACCTTCCTATTATTCTCAGTTTTTCTCCATTTATAACCAAGCTTAAGTAACAATGTTCTTAGGGTGGTTCTACATCCATTAAATTGTATACGGTCTTTCAAAATAGTATTAAGTCGTGATAATGTTGGAAATTGATGATGTTCTTTATGGCAGTTTTGGATAGTTCTTCGGACTACACCAATATCAAATTTGTCTAAATTAATTTTTCGTGGTCTTTCCCTTCTCTTCTTCATAGGTGATGTAAAAATAGAAGCACTTCTGCCTGCTAAATTCGAATGCGACGTACTCGCTTCATTTTTAGAATCAATATCCATTTCCGTAGTCGGCTCTGTTGTACGCTCTTCACTTTGGACTACAGAAACTATCGCATCCGTCTCCATAGTTATATTAGACTCCATAGTAGATACTGTAGTTTGCTTTATTGTCTCAGTATAAGCCTTTCTTTCGCGTAGAATTCTAGTCACTGTGCTTTCAGATATTCCAACAGCCTGTGCGGTTCTCCATCGAGCATCAGTGAGTTTTTCTGCAAAATTTTGACTTGCTTCTTTTTTCATGAAATCGTAAACTTTAGAAATAATTTCTCTTGCCTACAATTAAAAAAAAAAATAAAAAGAAATAACATTAGTCTTACTTTTAAATATAAAATGAAGTCTAGTTAGTAAAATTTAATTTTGAATTAAACTACTTTTCTTTTATTATTTTATGTGTTTCGTAACAATAATTTACATACCTGGCTTTTAAGTACAACACGCTGAGATTTTTTCGACATTTTAAAAAAATATAAAGTAGAGCAACTTTCGTGTCGAGTCTGGATTTTTGAAATACAGGTTGTACTACTTGTGTGCATCGAACCACTGACGGTCCGTGACTGACGCTCGGAGAAAACTCCCCGCGCCCCGCGATCCCCTCAACCTAAAATTGGTGGGGCGCGTCTTCGTGGATTGAACTATCTATAGTGAAAGAAATATTTTTAGTAATTGTTGATCTTAATACTTAAATTTTAAAAAAGGAACATTATATTTTATAAATAGTAGAATGGCCGCCTTTTCGGGTAAATATATTTTGAAAAGTTTTTGGTAATAGGCAATTAGGCATACCTTTGTTTATTCCGATAAGAAACCCGCTTTCTTTACTCAAAAATTTCCAAAATCTCGCCAGCCTTAACAAAAAAATTTTTTTTATCATCATTTTTTATTTTCTGTAGCTTTTCTTTATTTGTTTTTTCAAACATAGCAAACTCCTCAAAGTGCATTAATTTCAAATGATTTTTTAATGACGATGTTGTTTGGCCCTTTCGCGAATATGTTTTATTACATATTTTACATTGCGACTTTTCCCGGTCGTTGTCCACAGGTTTGAAATACGTCCAAATTTCACTTTGTGTAGGTGGTGGCATAGTTCACTTATCCAATAGTAAACAACACTTTACTTAAATACGTAATATGAATGTAGGTATTACGTTAAACAATGTAGTTAGTTCAGTTCTTAACAAAAATCACAATAAAATCAAACGTGCGCTTCAATTCTTCTTATCACTTGTCACACACAACTACTCACTACTAATTACTACAAAACAATAACGAGACGCGTAACCGTCACCGATTCACCGAAGTCCAAAACAAAAATCACTGCTTTCCTATTGGTCAATCAACACATGCGCTTGACACACGCCACTCGCTGGGACCGCCCCTTTCTTTCTTGTCGCGACCTGCCACAAATCCGCATCCGCATCAACTCCGCATCGATCTATACGGATGCGGATGCGGATGCGAATGTCAAAATCAATGCGGATGTTCCGCATATGCGGATGCGGATGCGAATATTCGCAACATCCCTGGTATACATGTATATATTGTACACATACACACATATATATATATATACATACAGATGGAGCGAAAGAAGTTTCACTTCAGTCGTGTGGTCATAAGCACACTCGTATTTTTTTATTTATTTATTCACACACTTACCTACTACCATTACAGGTTGCTTAGCATAATGCGGCAAAAAGGACATTTCATGACAGACATTTAAGAAACTTGCACATACAATAAAGTTTAATAAAAACAATTCTAATAAAATTTAGACAATAAAATAAAAACTGTAACAAATAACATTGAAATTTAAAACAACACCATCCAATAGGGTAATTGCACAACATATCATCTGTAGCAATGGTTTATCCAATGATAAAGCTTTAATATATAATATGTAAAGAAAACCCTGTCCGATCTGTGAAGGTATTGTTAGGTATCGATAACTGATTCTACTAATGCCTACAAAGCCGGACTAAACATTTAAAAAAATCTCCCCAAAAAAATAAAATAATTTATTACAAAAGAGGGTGAATATACAAGTGCAGTAGGCAATCCATGCGTGGGCGAAAGGGTGCAGTGCACGCGGTACGCGGTCGCATCGCTATTTTCTCATAATAATACCGTCAAAAATACTAAATTTTGGGAAAGTTTAAATTAATTCGCGGAAAAAAAGATTATTTTAACATTCATTAGTAATGTCACTATGATGATTATGAAAAAAATTCATATTTTATTTGGTCATGTGTTTACCTAATCTTTTTTATCCTTATAGCCCAGTCATATTAGGTAAAAAAAGGGGTCAACCTCGGAATGAAAGATAATAAGCTGCAAATTGGTATGAACCTTTGTTTTGTCATTCTAAATGTTGTCTCAAAAGTCACAATCGTTATCGTGTCCGCGTCTCAAGATATTCAAGGTCAAAGGTCACAAAAATCGGTTTTTCGCGAATATCTGGCTTCCTATCGGTTAAATGATATTTGCATTTATATAAAAGTTGTAGGCTATAAAATTCCCTACAACTTTTGTTTAAACTTTTTTTTCATACGACCAACCGTTTTGAAGGTAGAGCGCGAAGAGTGCACATCGTACAGTCATATACGGCCTAATGCAAGGTCAAGCGTGAGTTATGGTTATCAGTACGTTATAAAGTCAATTATTTACTTGGAAATTATAATTATTAAACAATGCCCATTATTAATGTACTAACTATTAATTATTTATATTTAATTAAAGTAAGTAACTTGATTATTTATATATAATTATTCATATTTAACTATTTAAGTATAAAATATTATTAATTCTGGATTATATATTTTAGTTTGTAGGCTACTTACCTAACCTACATACCTACCTACTTACCTAAAGCTTTACTCACACTATCCAACAAACCTACCTAAATACCTAAACCCTATACCTACACTATCTAACATACCTACCTAAATACCTAAACCCTATACCTACACTATCTAACATACCTACCTAAATACCTAAACCCTATACCTACACTATCTAACACTTTTTTTTTTTTTCTCGAGTGGAAATGCCTTTACGCACCATACCCGTCGCTAGCTAGGCGACGAGCGTGTGTGGGACTCGCCCGGCCGAAGCCGGGAATACCCACTAAAACCACCCGGTTACCGTCGGGCCCTGTGTTGAGAGTGTCACGGGGCCGACCCGGAGGCCAAGAACTCCGTGCCACTCTCAGGGCTTACTGGCCCTCCCCTGTAGGGCCGGTTTCCGCGCCAAAGGGGGATTACCCGGTAACGGAATAATCCCCAGACGTGGTGACCGTTGTGCAATGCACGTGCGGGAGCTACCCGCACGCGCTGGTCACACCCTGGGGCTAAAGGAGACGGGGGTTCGTCCCCCGCCTTCTTCGCCCCACCCGTCTACGCCGGAGGGGAGCGGCAAGTACGTCCTCTTCCCGCTACCTCTCCGCAGCCTCCTTCTGCAAGAGGACGGTCTCGCAGAAGGAGGCGGCAGCCTCCCATGCACTCTCACTTTCAACCATGGCTCGCACCATGGTTGCCAGGGAGAGGCGTCCGCCTCCGAGCGCCGCAACGAGATCGCGGCGCTCGTTTCGCCAGGCCGGGCACTCCACCAGGGTGTGCTCGGCCGTGTCGTCGGGGGAGTCGCAGTGATGACACCGCGGTGACTCCTCCCGACGGGCGACCCGGTGCAGGTAGTGACCGAAGCACCCATGTCCGGTCAGTACCTGCACACACTATCTAACATACCTACCTAAATACCTAAACCCTATACCTACACTATCTAACATACCTACCTAAATACCTAAACCCTATACCTACACTATCTTACATACTTACCTACTTTCCCGTTCGGTTCCCGCTGTGGATGCAGAAAATCAGGGCTACAATGTTCTTTAGCTTGCGGCCAGTGCAACGGACAAGCTTGCCTCAACGCTTCACTGTATCCAAGTAATCCCGATGAAGAAAATACATATGATCCCGATATTCTGGAAGGTTTGGAGATGAACATGACAGATAATGAGGATGATGACAATGAATCTAACATTTTTGAGCGACAAGAAGAAGAAGACGACGAAGAAGAAGAAGATAATTAGTTTCCATTTCCAATTTCATTACAATTAAAATCAACAAAGATACTTTTGATATTTGAACTCACATTTTGATAAATGTATATTATGCCGTATTTAATAATAAATAAAAATATGTGTAAAATATATACTCTTACTATCATTTTAACTTAAAATAAAACTAAAATATATAATCCAGAATTAATAATATATTTTATACTTAAATAGTTAAATATGAATAATTATTTATAAATAATCAAGTTACTTACTTTAATTAAATATAAATAATTAATAGTTAGTACATAAATAATGGGCATTGTTTAATAATTATAATTTCCAAATAAATAATTGACTTTATAACGTACTGATAACCATAACTCACGCTTGACCTTGCATTAGGCCGTACGATGTGCACTCTTCGCGCTCTACCTTCAAAACGGTTGGTCGTATGAAAAAAAAGTTTAAAAAAAAGTTGTAGGGAATTTTATAGCCTACAACTTTTATAATAAATGCAAATCTCATTTAACCGATAGGAAGCCAGATATTCGCAAAAAACCGATTTTTGTGACCTTTGACCTTGAATATCTTGAGACGCGGACACGATAACGATTGTGACTTTTGAGACAACATTTAGAATGACAAAACAAAGGTTCATACCAATTTGCAGCTTATTATCTTTCATTCCGAGGTGAAAGCCCTAATATGACTGGGCTATTATGGGTCGGACGAGGTTTTCTTTACATGTTGTACAATCTTTTACCAGCTTGCAGCAATGAATGAAAGAATGAATGAAAAGCGCTAATTTCAAGAACTACTGGTCCGATTTGAAAATTATTTTTGCGTTGGATAGTCCATTAATCCAGGAAGGTTTTAGGCCATATAGCATCACGCTACGACCAATATGAGCATAACTAAACCACGCGAACGAAATCGCTGGCGACGCTGGTTAACTTTAAAAAAAATAAAATTATCGTATAATCCCTTAAAATACATGTAAGCGAAAAGAATCATGGAGCATCGAAACCTTCATCCTCATCGCTGTCAACAGAAAAGATGCCCATAATGTTGGTAATATTGGGCGTGGATTGTTGGAAACAGATACCGTGGCCCTGGGCGCACAGGCAAGTGAAAGTCTGACACACCCTTCCGCTCCGCACAAAGCGCGCAAGGCTATTTAAGAATTCCCCATCTGAAAAACAGGCTGGCAATTCTAGTTGTTTGACCAAAAAATGAGCATGTAAAGGATCCACTTTTTACAAAACTTTATAATAAAGACTTAAGGAAATCGGACCATTAATTTTTGGTAAACCACTGCTAATTATACAAAGATATAACCAGCACCCTTATTACCTAACTCACTATTACTATGAATTGGAATCGTTTCGAAACTTATTGCTAATCCATTGCTACATACGTTCGAAAAATGTGCCTGATCAACAACGTAAATAATGCAATGAATAATAATATAATAATAATCTTTATTCAAAAACTTACACAACATTGTAAAATAAAAGCTAAAAAATATTCTTATAGAAATACATATATATCTTATTGCCTGAATAACAGCTAGGTATTATGTGTGACTAAAAATATACATAAGGTCATACAGAACGTATTATTATACAGAGAATCATGTAAAATTAGCGACATTCCCGAGCTAGGTTTATTAAACCTGTGTTTCAGGCGATCACTCTACATCACAATATATTAATAAGTCCGTAACATTTAATCATTCAACGTTATGGACTAGGAATTCAATAATCAAACTTTAGTTATTTTTCATGTTATCTTATGTTATACTATTTCACAATACATCACAATAACATAATAATAATAAAGATGAAAGTATTTTGTTCGATAATAATAATAACTTTATAATAATAATTAAATAATAATAATAATAATTTATTAGTACACTTATCAGTCGTGGTTGCCTAGTGGTTAAAACACCAGCCTCTCAAGT
Source organism: Sesamia inferens (assembly GCA_037179545.1). Lineage (NCBI taxonomy): Eukaryota > Metazoa > Arthropoda > Insecta > Lepidoptera > Noctuidae > Sesamia > Sesamia inferens. Next base: position 7,890,244 of record CM073923.1, on the reverse strand, counting down.
ATGAGTGCGCGGGTTCGATTCCAGGTCAGGCAAGTATCAATGTAACTTTTCTAAAGTTATATGTACTTTCTAAGTATATCTTGGACACCAATGACTGAAGGTGAAGGAAAACATCTTGAGGAAACCTGGACTTTATAAGTCAGAAATCGCCAACCCGCATTGAGCAAGCGTGGTGATTACGCTCAATCCTTCTCTGTATGAGAGGAGACCTGTGCCCAGCAGTGGGACGATAAAAAGGTTGTTGATGATGATGAGGATGATGATTAGTACACTTTAAAAACACATGTGAGTACACAGGATCAAAGACGAATTTTTAAAAACGAAATTAATTGTATATCTTATCTAACTTTTTTCTACGAACTATCTACTATCACGCTATGAATTCCAGTAGCTTTTCTGTGTCTGAGTAATTGAAATTCAATAGGTACTCCGATAAAACTTGACTACATTTTTTATAATTTATACTCTATATATCTAATAGTTTGTTGAGCTTGTTATATAAGAAAGGGCCTAAAAATACATAAAATCTGTAGGCATAAGCGTGTCTCGTCTGTGGTTTTGTGCAAACCATGTCTTTTCTCCTCCAAAATATTTCCACACATCAATGCCGTTTAGAAGTAATAATGAATATTAGCCAAAAATAGCGTTTTGGTAAATATTTTTTTAAGGCAAAAGGCAAAGTCCTACGAAAAAATCATCTTTAGTAAATGTTGTACAGGAATCAATAGACAAGATATATTTTTTTCAAATCTCAAGACCAAGCCGTTAATTAGAAATTAGCTTCCTAAAGTGACCATTTTACGCTACTAAATGAGAGTAAGGCCCTTAAAGGTACTGGGTCAAAAGGAAGCTAAGAGTGCAGATGAAGTACGGTATGCAAAATAAATACAGTAGTTGATGTAGGTTTAGAACCTTGCATTCCACATAAAGCTGATGGGTGGGAAAACTGAAAGGGATGTTGTTGAAATGTCAAAATGAGACTCATGGCTACATTATTGTCGGTCTCCGTGGCGCAGCGGTCAACACGCCTGACTGCGACGTGGAGGCCCCGGGTTCGATCCCCGGCCAGGTCATGATGGGAAACTATCTTTTCCTGATTGGCCTGGGTCTTGGATGTTTATCTATATGTCGGAGACAGCGACGGCAGAGCGGTAGGGTCGACAGCCTCTTGGTGTGGTGGTACAAGTTCCATTTCGTAGGTGAGTTTTTAATTGAAACACAACGTGTAGATATACCCTCCAATCTTCATAATAACAATTTGAATAGGCAAACCGACAGTTTCGGTTTGGAGATGTGCCTTGGTCTGCGTCTCGATGCAAAGTGCCCGTTCGACGAACCCCACTATCCAAAGCGACTCTGTCCATGTGCCGCCATCACAATATAACGTCACAAGCGTTTGCCCCTCTACTACGTACATCAAATCAACAACTTCTATTAAAATTAATCGACGATCTCCGACACGGCCAGCCTGACGATTTGCACGTCCTCGTGCATCATCATCTTCATCATCATCATCATCATCATCATCATCTCAGCGCCAATCCCAGTCGCATCCGAAGCTCCTTCAGCCCAGGTCTGAGTCCAGGATCCGGTTCACCAGGCCAACCGCCGATTCCGGCCAAACCTCATCATTTCCCGTTGCACGTTCTAGTGCATGTCTGTAACAAATTTAAAGAAAACACAGAACACCGACTTTGAAGCATTTTTGAGAACTCGGCCAACCTGACCATCACACGTCACGTTTAATTACAATGACTAGGTATTAGAAAACCAAAAAAACTTAATTATTTTAACAACTTAAACGCAAAAGCTTCCTTCAAGCCTCATAATTATCAAATTTCAAAAAGAAAACACAAAAGGTTTCTCCAAGCCTCATAATTATCAAATCAAAATCATAATCTTCAATAAGAAAACACACCATGGTTCGCTACCACAGTAGCTAGTGACAACTCATAGTTGACACCCATATCGTCATCACCTCTTGTGATACGAACAACTCTAGAGTCCACGACTCCCAGGTCAACACATGACCGTACAACTAATAGTCTCCTCCGAGACCCTGGTCCCCACCACACCACCATCTGCCCATCGTGCCCTGACCAACTCCTCACTGAGTTTCAGTCACGACAGCAGACTAGTGCATGCAGTGCGACCATATCTAACTAGGTCCCCGCCACACCACTAGCTGCCTATCGCCCCCTGAACAACCCCTCACTGGGTTGCAGTTACGACTACAGACTAGTGCATGCAGTGCGACCATACCTACTAGTGTCCCCGCCACACCACTAGCTGCCCATCGCGCTCTGAACAACCCCTCACTGGGTTGCAGTTACGACTACAGACTAGTGCGAGCAGCGCGACCACATAGCCATGATACGTGTTCTATTTGCTGGCGGAGGCACCCTCCTCACCATCTTCTACATTATGAAAATCTAACTCAGCAGACATTACTTGGAAAAATCTTTCGTACCTATGCGATCGTGGGGTAGGTACTTATAAGTTTTGTTTCCAATCAACGATTTCAATAGGTAACGATTGCCATTATCGCCATCAAACAACTCACCAATATTAAATTTCATAACTTTAGCTCATTTCTATCAAATTATCATTTTTCGTAAATAGCACTCATTTCTATGTTCGTTACCGCTTGTTCTCTTGAGAAGATTTAATAGTCTAGCATATGTATACTATCAGAAGCTCAAGTGAGCTCGTAACTATAGGCCACACTGAACTTTAGTTTTGAATTAAAGACAGACCAGACATCATAATTTTAAAACCCTGATTTAAAATTTCTCAGTCCATTATAATAAAGAATACGGGTAGTACAAGAAAATATAATTTGCAAATAACTCTTATTATCATGTCGGAAAGAAATTGTTCAGTACACAATACACTGGCACAACCTTCAACTTTGTACACTGTATATCTACTGGCGAGTGTGTACATACACCAATGAAATTACAGATTGCTTGACAAGAGAACATTCAGCACCGAAATCAGAATAAAAATAGTACGACTCACCGGATTATGGCAACTTCCCACAAACACCTGCCACTTGGCAGTTGTCAACCGTTGCACACCAGACATCTCTGAGCTCTCATAAAATCCCATTACGTTACCACAAACGTTTTGGGTATTTTGACATCTTTTCATCGCCTGCAGAGTAGAGGCTTAAGTCTTGAAACCTTGGGCGTTCCGCAAAGTGCACGCAGCTCCGGCTGCGCCGCAAGCAACTCCAGCAGCGCCACACGCTATTGATGTGATTCACCAAGCAGCTAGAAGCGCGCTACGCAAGCGCACCTTGCGCGCCCCGCAAGCGTACCTGGCGCGCTCCGCAAGCGCACCTTGCGCGCTCCGCAAGCGCACCTTGCGCGCTCCGCAAGCGCACCTTGCGCGCTCCGCAAGCGCACCTCCCGCGCTCCGCAAGCACCAGCAGCAACAGCCAGGACTGTCGCGACAGCGCCGCGTCCAGCCGCACGTGCACGCCTGCAGCGGACTCCTGCAGCGCACTCCTACAGCGCACTATCACGCGGAGCGATCTCTTCTGTGTCAGCAATTGAGTGCACCTCGTAACGTGACTTTCACTTCCAGCCTCACTGCCATTTACAGAAGGTCACACAAAGGCAATGAACAACTACCACACAAGTAATCACATGGCAGAAAGTGACTGTTATTCTGTTCCTTGATTTATAACGAGATTGTGAGCAGTGTAGTTCTTTATCCAACTTCTGATGTCGGAGACAGCGACGGCAGAGCGGTAGGGTCGACAGCCTCTTGGTGTGGTGGTACAAGTTCCATTTCGTAGGTGAGTTTTTAATTGAAACACAACGTGTAGATATACCCTCCTATCTTCATAATAACAATTTGAATAGGCAAACCGACAGTTTCGGTTTGGAGATGTGCCTTGGTCTGCGTCTCGATGCAAAGTGCCCGTTCGACGAACCCCACTATCCAAAGCGACTCTGTCCATGTGCCGCCATCACAATATAACGTCACAAGCGTTTGCCCCTCTACTACGTACATCAAATCAACAACTTCTATTAAAATTAATCGACGATCTCCGACATATATATGTATCTATTATAAAAATATAGTATCGTTGAGTTAGTATCCCATAACACAAGTCTCGAACTTACTTTGGGGCTAGCTCAATCTGTGTGATTTGTCCGTATATATTATTATTATTATTATATTGTATTACGCAATTACCCTTCAGAATTAATAAGAAAGATGAGTCTGTAGAATTCTCCCATTATATGGCACAAAATGTTCATCGAATAAAATAATTACACACACACACCGACGGAACATATTCCGTGGCTGTGTGTGAAAGTAATTATTTTATAGGCTATGGCCTATAAGGTACACCACCGCCTCAATCAGAACGTTCTACCAATCAAACATATACAAAACTTGTCGTATAGCCAATCACTTCATTATTGAAACACAGAGTAGTCAAACCGAAGCTCAATCAATCCAGCCAGCGGACCAAACACTTGGTACACACAACCGACCATTTACCCAAGACCCCTTCAAACTTTACGCTTTCCCTTTGCTCTTCACAAAGTTCTTACACAAAAGGGAGAGGTGGAGGTCTTCCGAAGCTGGTGCGTGGTCAATCACAATGTAATTGCCTGCAGGAACAAGATACCCATGGAATGACGACTGTCCTGTGACAAGGGTCTCGCATATGCTTCAGGGGATTCGATTTAGCAATGCACCCTCTTCTAATCCTTGGTGATAACGCCTTGTTTATTTTTAAGACGCCATTTTTGGTATGTTCTCATCGTAATAGTGTTAAGAGTCCAGAATAAGCGGTTACAAAATAATTCTTATGTTTATTTGTGCCTAGGTAGGTAGTTATCTGAAATGTGAGAAGAAATTGGAAATTTGTTGATGTTATTACCATTCGACAGCGATGTGGAGGTATATCGACGCCATATTTTAGTGTGTTATTATTTTTAGTTGCGTTAGGTTTTCACGGCAAACTCAAACAGGCCATCACAGTAGGTGCCCAAAAGTGAAGCAGAAGTTTTAACACACTATATGCCAAACATAAACACTATTCCTAAAGTTACTAATGATAAAACATTGTTACAATCCATTACTTACAAATGTAATAATGTTACTTAACACAGTATCAGTTAGTAGCAATATTACTAACAAACTGTCAGTATCAATGTTACTAACACACTATTAGTAGCCACGGGTTTAATATTAACAGTTCAACAACATTTAATGCGTTGATGAGTACAGACGTACCTGACGCACATAGACAGATTTTTCGAATATATTTTGAAGATTGGTAATATTTTCAAAATGATGAAATGATATCACTGGGCTCACGTAGTACATTATGGCCCTCTCCGTCTCACCCGTGGCCCGAGGCCCGTGTCCCAGTAGTGGGAACATAGAAGGCTGGTTATGCCAGGTTATGTTATGCAGATTGAGATTGATAGTGTGTTAGGCAATTAGGATTGATTCTGTAAAAATCTCACCGTGATAAGTTAGGTGGAGCTTAGAGAGCTTAGCTGTCAATAGTAGCAATCCTTAGCATTAGTTGGAATGACAGCTCACTCCACTCTCACTACACCTAAGTTTTACCGGTGAGATGGTTACAAAATGGTTCATTAAGTCCAAAGCCAAGGTGGCTATCAGGAAACTTGGTGTTATTGCAAAGGTCTGTCGGTACTTCACACCAGGACAGCCCCTAATGTATATAAAGCACAGGTCCGTTCGTGTGTGACGTACTACTGCAGCCACATTTGGGCTGGTGCTGCAAAATTTTACCTGATAACTTTAGATTCGGTGGAGAGGTGTACGAAGAGACTAATTAGAGATTCAGATTTAGTTCAAAAGGGTCTCCAAAGCCTGAAACACAGGCGAAGAGAAGCCAGCCTGTCGGTGTTCTATAGGATGCATTTTGGAGAGTCCGCGAGGGGATTGCATGACTTAATTCCCCCATCTCCGTTCCAACATCGAACGACCCGTCGTACGAGGAGTATCTATCCTGACGTTGTTGATACTACTACGATCCGGACGACACGTTTTGCCTCGTCTTTTATACCGTGTATATCGCGGGACTGAAACAATTTGCCAGCGTGAATAATCCCTTAATAAATTAGCGCGCTATACCATCAACGATTGCATCACTACTTACCATCAGGCTGGATTGCAGTCAAGCACTAGTTTATGAATATAAAAAATAGCACTGTATTGCGTTATTATATTGAAACTTTTTTTTTTTAACTTTGCCCCACCCTATAACATTAGGGAGGATAAAATATCACCTGTATCGTGGGTACGTTTACAGTAGTTATTTATGCCACTGTCAAGCAATGATAGTTATTGTAATACGAGTGATAGTTTGTGCCAAGAAGCTGAGTGGCACAATAGATAGCGAGTTTGTGCTACTCAGCTTCGCTTAGGTCAGCACGAGTATTACAATAGCTGTTTGCGACAGTGGCATACAAAACTTTTTCTACGACCTTAAAATAAATATATACATCCAAAAAATCATCAATGTTGAACTTTATTAGGAATTATAGTAATTTACATTCTAGGTGGTACAACTATTAAAGTAAGATATTGTCCATTTCGCTATTATCACTGATATCACCCATTTTCAAAACAATTTTATTTATAAATGCAGATAAAAGTTAACAATCCAGCGAAAATAGCGCGGCGCGTACCGCATTGTTGTTTTGTTAATTATTAGTTTCTTTATGGGATAATCCCACAAATGAATGGCAAAGGCATATCCATATAGCTTAATAACATGCGATGTTTAGTCGTGACGCAAAAACGCGCGCTGGACTTTTGAGGGCTCCAACAACCCGTAACGATTGCCATTAAATGTTCGTATGGCAACCGGGACCAACGGCTTAACGTGCTTTCCGAGGCACGACCAGACCAGTGCAAATATTCATATTCATCCATACAAATATTTGCACTGCACGGCTCCTTGCGCAGCGACCGCGTTCCCTGCCGTTACTCCACGGAGGCAGTCAGTTTAAAAGTAGTGTTAACACATAAAATACAGTTTATCCCGATATTCTCAAGAAAAAGAAATGTATGCAGGTGAAAACATGGCGTGCAATTAGTCATCATATGATATATTCGAAAGGGAGCGGGCCGTAATTCACCATGTGGGCCCAGTGTGAGATGATTGATGTCACATGTCCTAAATTTTTAGTTCCAGGACATGCCGATTTCCAAAATTGTGTGTGGGTTTTTTTCCTTTTAAATTTTAACAACAGTGGTGATGAATTAATTTACACAAAGTGCCTGTCTTTTTTTTAAATAATTATTAACAAGTGCTTGACTGCAATTCCGCCTGATGGTAAGCAGTGATGAAGTCGTTGATATTAAAGCGGGCTAGTTTATTAAGAGCCTATTCACGCAAAAAAAAAACTGAGAGAATAGGAAGGAAGAAGGCGTTTGAGTGAGGTAATGCAATGTTAAACCCAACAACACGACCAACAACGCTGCGCCAGAGGGAGATTAATCTGGAGACCGTCCACGACCAAACTCCCAACATAACAACATTTGGCGCATCGTACCCGGCACACATCGCAACACAACTGCTCAGACACGTCCTCCGTACGGCTTCACCAGACTTCATGCCGGAACACGACGAATTGCTTGGCAGCAAGACTTTGTCTGGTTGGTGGTAACTTCTGCCAGCAGTCGATGTTGTGGCCTACCACCGAAGCTGAAACCTACGTCCTACAACTCTTAAATCGCGGCTGCTATGTATGCTCCCCAGTTAAATATCAAATCGCATTCCTGTATTTCTGTAATAATTTCGGTATCTTCAGAGTAATAGATCATGACTTGCATAAGGATCAGCCACGTCATTTCTAAGTACATTTTTTTTTTATTACAATCCGTTCCTACACACATCAAAAGTGTCTAGGGATCAAGCATTTTTATGCGGATTTCTTGAGATTGAGATGTGGCTTTGTAATAAATTTATGATTTTATAAATTTATATGGATCCTTTTTGGTGCATTTCATAATTTGAATCAGGAACTGTGAATCAAATTCGAGTAAAAGATGAAAATCAGCTGTCAATATTTTCCCTATAAAAACATACAACGCATTGAAGACATTATTAGTGCTACTGTTTCCCTACTACTGATTAAAACCAACGTTATTATGGAGCGGCGACGTCATTTAAGCAGGGAAGAAATGCTCAGAGCCGTGGGAATGATAGAAGCTGGTTCCCGGCAACGTACTGTGGCTTTAGCTCTGAATACAAGTCAGAGTGTTATCAGTCGACTTTGGACACGTTACCGAAGCACTGGTGCCGTGGCTGAGCGCCATGGAGGACGGTATCGCTGCACCACACGGAAACAAGACCGATACATTCAAATCTTAACTCGAAGAGCTCCAACAATAACCGCCATGATGTTAGCCGTGAGGCTTCATCACTCTTCAGGGAACTTAATTAGCGACCAAACAGTCAGAAACCGCTTGCATGAAGTGAACCTTCATTCCCGAAGACCGCTACGGGTACCACCTATAGCAATGCACAATCGTAGGATTCGATATCAATGGGCTCTTGAACACAGAAATTGGGCAGAAGAACAATGGCGTTTCGTGTGCTTTTCTGATGAGTCTCGTTTTGGTATGAGACCGGATACAAGACGTATACGACACTGGAGAACCCCTGGACGCCAACAGCGATTAAAATCCTGCCAGGAAGTCCATCCTTATAGTGGTGGAACCATCATGGTATGGGCGGGTATTTGGATCGGCGGAAGAACTGAGTTGATTTGGATCAGAGGCAACCTCAACGCTCAAATTTATGCTGAGACGATTGTATCAAACGTCATCGTTCCTCTACAAGTGCAAATCGGTCCCTTATTTCAGTTAATGCATCATAATGCACGACCGCACACCGCAAGAGTTGTAAGACAGACTCTTGCCGCAGCTAACATCAATGTCCTGCCCTGGCCTGCTCAGTCGCCAGACTTGAACCCGATTGAGCATGCATGGGATATGCTACAGAGAAGAGCTCTGCCGAATATGGAGGGTATCCAGTCGCAAGAAGACCTTTTTTTGTTGTTGCAACGAACATGGGCGGCCATTCTACAGCGTGATTTGGATGAACTCATTTTGAGTATGCCAAACCGATGTTCTTGTGTTGTTAGTGTTCGCGGTAGAAACACGGATTATTAATTGTTTAAGTTACCCAATAAAATTTTAGAGAAAACTGTTATTTCAGTCTTTTTTTCGAACTTTTGTGTTAGTGGTTCAAATGTCAAATATCCCTTTATTAGGAAAATGGCAAATTTCTTTATTAATGCAAAGGTGACTTGGTTTATCGTTACTGTGACAAACGAAAACACTTTATTTGATGAATCCTTAAAGAAAATTTGAATTAATATCAATCAGGAGAAAAGTTATTGCAAAAATATATGTTGATCCCTAGACACTTTTGATGTGTGTAGTTATATGAGTATGGTATCTACCTATATCGGTCATCAAATCATGAATGCAGTTTCCTATCAAGCTTCCTGCGGTATAACAATATTAAACTTTTCTGTTTGCAGTTGGTTAAGGACCTTAGTGCTTTGAGATAGGATTGAGAATCCTTTGAAAGGACTCTCGCTACTAACTAAATGAACTTGGTCGTTTAGAACTGAAGCCATATGAGTATGACCGCAAAACAAACACAAATATTTGTTATTAGAAGTTCATAACATGTTAATATCTAGTCTGGTATTGGTTATTAGAGTAGTAATATTGTGTATATTTTTTACTAAGAAACGCAATTTAAAAACAAAATGCAACATAGGGACGTTGCAACCTAAATAAAAATGCCTTTCGGTGTTCTATAGGATACATTTTGGGGAGTGTGCGAGGGAATTGCACGATTTAATTCCCCCATCTCCGTTCCACCATCGGACGACCCGTCGTACGGCGAGTTTCCACCCTTATGTTGTTAACACCTCTACGATCCGGACGAAGCGTTTCGCCTCCTCCTTTATACCGCGTACATCGAGGGACTGGAATAATCTGCCGGCGGCGGTATTTCCGTCGGACTACAATTTGAGTGTCTTCAAGGCTAGAGTGAATAGGCTCTTAATAAACTAGTGCGCTTTACCATCAATGATTGCGTCACTGCTTACCATCAGGCGGGATTGCGGTCAAGCGCTGGTTTATATTTTAATTAAAAAAAAAAAATTAACACAACCAATTTAATTGTACCTATTGACATTTTTTAATTTTATTTTTGTCATAACCTAATTATGACAGAAGACATTTTATTGTATTTTTTTTTTTAATAAACCTGACCTTTCTTATTTGCCACTATTATGTTACTGTGACATTTCATTACTATTTAAACCATTTCACTTTATTGTATTATTTGATTCCACTAATTGTTCCCTATTTTAAATTTTAATAAATTTATATTTATGAAACTTAAATCTTTCGCATGACAGTAGAATATGGAGGATTCTTATAACAAAACGTTTATCTTAGTATACCCACGTTTACAAACCAATAAATGGTTAGATTTGTTTTTTTTTACATTAATTTTACATTCTATAATTTTTACTAGTTTTCTTTTGTTTGTGTTACCCAGTGACTGGGATGGAGGTCAGATAGGCAGTCAAATCATGGAAAATTTAGCTGCATTCGGCAAGACTGGTAGCCGACCCCAATATACTTGGGAAAAATCTAGGCAAATAATATATTATTTTCATGAGCTTTTTTTAAATTCTGTTATTTTGATATTACAAACAGACATTTCAATTTTCGCTTCGCACGTGGACAAATGATATAGGTACCTAAGCCTTCCTCAAGAAACGGTGGCCCATCAATAAAAATAATATCTACTGTGCCGCCCATCAGCCAATATCTGACTTTGCAAGATACATCGACCTTATTGTCCATGGATAGCGAGTTCCACCATCTTCAAACAGAATGAAAGCCTACCGGGGTAGCAAGTATGTTCGAAATAATGGTCCCCCGCTCCGGCCCACTCGGTTTAGGCAGAGAAACACTCAAGTAGCAGGCGGCCGGTAGGTGCCCGAGCGGCACGCTGATTTTTCTGGTGTTTAGTTTTGAATAAATCGTGATATCTCCTGAATGAAACAACCAATTCCGATAATTCAAAAAGAGATCTGCTGCTGCTAAAATTAACTTTAATGTGACATAATTTATTTGGATAAGGATTAATAATAAGGAACAAATAGTGGGCTCTGATTTCGACTGTCATTTTAATTAACTTTTCAAATATAAAAAAGTAGTCATAGTGAAGAAAATATAGTAAGTTGATATATGTTGTCGCGGCCTTTTTTGTAGGCATTTTTAAGATCTATAATACTGTAGTACATTATTTTGATCTATCTCATAGGGTTCAGCCATCATAATCAATGTAAGCTCTAAAATGGGTTTATTTTGCGACATGTGTTAGAAACCTAAAAAGATATCAGTATTCCTCTTATATATTATGCATTTTATATGCATGAAAACCGTCCTCTTGTATCACTCTATCTACTAAAAAAAAACCCTATCAAAATCTGTAGTTTTAAAAATTGAATCATACAAAGCGACATAGGGAAAGTAAAAGTGACTTTGTTTTATAATACTCGTATGTAGTGATTTTAGAGATGGAAAGAAAAAGACAGTCAAATTTATATCAAAGTAGGCCACACATTTTGGAAACTTTTACCCATACAAATATTCCTATTACCTCAATTGTAAGAACAATAAAACTCGAACGTGTCCCGTAACATTCATTTTTCTTAAGCATAAATTACACTCCAAATGCTCCCTTTGAACTCCATCCTTTTTTATATTAAGTTGTCCCATAAAAGGGACGTCTGCCAACCGTTTTATTAAAAGGCTATAAATGAAAAAAAAAGATTGTGTTCGTCGAAACGAAAGTGGGCACTTGTGTAACGAACCTTAAATTAATTATTATTGGACTAAGCACACTCAAACTGATTATTTTGTTGGATAATTCTTTTGATCTGAAGGAAAATAAGGAAATGTTTACGTTAATTTTTTAAACGTACCCGAATTGGGTCAATGATTTTACGAGGGCACGACCTTAAACAGTGGAAATTGTGATTCTATTGGGACCACTGATGGTCGCCACAAAAACGCGTAAAGTCAAATTAATCTTGTTGGAAATTGTAATAATTTAATCAAATAAAACAAAATAGAGACGAATAATTAAAACGGCAATGTGAGAGCCCTCTTAACACAACGGAATAAAATGTTGTTAAAATTAAAAAAATAAAGTTTAAAAAATATTGGAAGGTAATTTTTTTTTATATTTTTGTATTTGGTATTATAAACTAGCGCTTGATCGCAAGCCCGCCTGATGGTAAGAAGTGACGCAATCGTTGATGGTAAAGCGTACCTACTAGTCTATTAAGAGCCTATTCACTCTAGCCTTGAAGACATATTGCGTTACTTTTAATTCTTTTTGTACTGCTAAAAATAATGGAAAATTGACTTTTATTTGCGTAAGTATTCCTTTTTTCAGTGTTACCAAGGGTGCCAATATTACACGGTAACTGAGTTATAGGGCAGGGTGGGGTTACTGGGAAGACAATTAAGCATTTGCTCCATGTAAAATGGTACTCAATATCATCCGGATAGACTGGACGTCGATCACAATCAAAGTTTGGAACAGCCTAGGCTAGGCAGACAATGAAGTAATTTATTTTGACTTCAAAAAGAGACAGCAAATTCTTTACTCTTCGATATACGGATCTCTTACCCAACTTGACTTGCGAAATTGCCGTAAATAAAAATAACAAACGTTTCATACAGAAACGTCACCATCAACTTGCACAATAACATAATAACTAACTACACGCGAGCGTAGTCGCGTTATTAGTTATTATGCTCAGCTCCTATTGGTCGCAGCGTGATGTTATATTAAAAAATAATAAGTTACGAGGATGTTATATTAATAAATGTACGGTAGACAATACATGCGCGGGCGAAGGGAGCAGGGCACGTGGCACGCGTCGCATCGCTCTAATAATACCGTCAAAAATGGTGTCGTCACTTTTTTTTAAAAATGAAAATTTTTTGGAAAGTTGGAACTATTTATTTATTTATTTATTCTTTCGCACATAAATTGTACAATGGCGGACTGCCTTAGCGCGGAAAAAAAAGATTATTTAAAAATTCATTAGTAGTATTGTTACTACGATGATTATGTTAAATTTCATATTTTATTTAGTCATGTGTTTACCTAAATTTTGTTATCCTTATAGATCTGACGGGATTTTCTTAAGATATTGTATAAGTACCTGTAATTACCGCTAAGTGAACGTGCCAATAAATACATTTTTCTTCTTTCTTTACAAAATAGATGAGGCCGTAGCCCCTCAAACATCCACAAGTATCCACGACGTAATGAAACTGCACTCAGACATGCTGCTAATGAAGTTAGCCCCCCCTGCTGTCTGTTTAGGAAACAATTAGGTATTATTATAGAGCCTAATAGGAGGGCTACCGCATTGCTTCCCCTCTTCAATAATCATACATTGTTGTACGTAGCTACACTATGTGTATTAAAGTACAGTAAACAAAATAGATGGGTTAGCAGCTAGCTGCTACTATGTTTATCTCGTCAAAGGGCGAGTTTACAAAAAACTTGAGAAAAATTGCTGATATCTGAAGTGGTGACTCTTGACCTCTATTAGACTTACACAGGTACGGTTGCATATATGTGAATAGGGGTGTGTCCTGGGTAAAAAAAAAATATTCTATTTAATCCGTCATTCAGATTATAGAAAAATATTGCATACTTATGTTTTGTTTTATCAAATCAATCAAAATTGACTAATATGTAACTCATCAAAGACCATTAGTGGGGGCTGGTGACGTCACTGCTCCCTAAAAAGTATAGCGAGGAGTGACGTCACACGAGTTTTCAACGCACTGTATCGTCTTATTTTTCGTTTATATGAAAAAAGAAAAAATACGTCTTTAGTTTTTCTAAATCTTACTGATGGACTAATTAGTTTTTTTAGCCAACTACCCTCTTACAAATAGAATGCCTTTTTGAGAATTTATAAGCTAAAAACTGATAGAACTTCTAAAATATCGAGGTTTATGATCACTCAGCAAGGGTCTTTCCTACCTTACAGTTAGTTTATACAAATGGTATACTAATCCTAATGGCACGCGGCACCAAAAAATCAATATATACATTTTTTTTTTCATTTAACGGTTTTAAAATACCTGAGCCTTCTTGTAGTGTAGTGACAGGAATGCAGTTGTCCTTATTATTACAGACACAAGAATAAGAAAGAGAAAAATAAAGTTTATTAGACCCACGTTATATATGGCACACAATAATAATAAATATTGGCCGAGTAGGAGAAAAATGTTTATTGCCTCTTTGCATACCAAATTCTTTTGTTAACAGTACATTCATGTAGGTAAGGGGAAACAACGAAATGTTGATAAAACGCACCATTTCCAATTTTCCAACTTACGCTGATACAGTTGTGTTTTCTCGGCGATCAGGCCCAACAAATATTGTGGAGTACACTAATGAAATGTTTCTTCATATGTTTGTTATGATCTCTAGATTACAGTGGCAAAAATGCTCTTATATTATTTATTTTAAAATGTGACGTATCACGAAATACACACGCACCCACACATGCACCTACACCTACATTACACGCACCCACACATACCCACATGCAGCATGCTACATCACACACATCCACTCCATGTTTATATTTTTAATAAGTGGAAATGCTAAACTCATTTTTATGCCTAACAACACTTCTACTAAGAGCAGAAACTTATAAATGAACTGTAAAAGAAGGCGTCTGTAACACAGTTTATATGGAAAATCATCAAATGAACTCTTCCGCTTTGGGCGGAGCGGAAGGGTGTGTCAGACTTTTACTGACTAAAACCCACCCGTGTTGCTTCACTTGCATGTGCGCCAGGGCCACAGTTTCTTTCTTAACCATCCCACAACCCTTTTTTTTACGAGTGGAAATGCCTTTACGCACCATACCCGCCGCTAGGCGACGGACGTGTGTGGGACTCGCCCGGCCGAAGCCGGGAATACCCACTAAAACCACTCGGTTACCCTCGGGCCCTGCGTTGGTAGTGTCACGGGATCGACCTGAAGGCCTAATCACCGTGACACTCTCAGGGCTTACCGGCCTTGTTAAGGCCGGTTTCCGCGACAAAGGGGGATTATCCGGGTACCGGAGTAATCCCCAGACGTGGTGACCGGTGCAACGCGCGTGCGGGGGCTACCCACACACGCTGGTCACACTCTGGGGCTAAAGGAGACGGGGGTTCGTCCCCCGCCTTCTTCGCCCCGCCCGTCTACGCCGGAGGGGAGCGGCAAAAGCATCCTCTTCCCAACCACCCCACAAACCTGACTTAGGAGGCATCGGTCTTCGTGGATCCCGTCACGATGTGCTGACATCTCTTTGAGGCGCGCGTGAAACACAACGCGCCATCGCCTCGGACCTATTTTTACCAACCGGGTTCGCGCATCACAGACGTTCACTCTGTTTCTAAATACGTAGAGTTGTACGTAATTGTTTTTTGAGGTGAAAACTTCTTTATATGGGGAAAAAAACAATGAATTAGCGTGAGCGTGACCAACCCGACACCGTGATCACTTCTGTCAACCAGTCCCACGAAGACTAATGTTTTTTTTTTTATGTTTGACTATTATAGAAAAAATATTTGGCTTTAGAAGTAATAATAATTAAAATTTGTGTAACGAAAATACTGAGAAAAAAAGAAAATAACCTGAAAAATCACAAAAATCATCTATTGTTTATTGTTTGGCCTCAACTGTATTATAATGTAGTAAAATATTGCACGATTCAATAGTTATAAATAGCTAAATAAATTATTAAGAAATTAGAGTGTATTGAACGGTCCGTGAAATCCAAAATACACATATATAATAGCAGTTTTATTACTTTGAACCTTCTCTGTATGAGAGGAGACCTGTGCCCAGCAGTGGGACGATAAAACGGTTGATGATGATGATGATCAATTTAGACCGCTGTGCTGTTGAAAAGTTTGTTCCGCCACTTCTTCTTCCAACAAAAGCGTTACGAATTGGCGAAGGACAGGCGTTTTGGGGGATTGTCTTAAGTAAGATTGACTTTCTAAAAGTGCTGATTCTCAGTCTAATTTAAATGAATTATTTAAGAATTATGACACTAGTTTACAAAATTTAACTTTTTGTCTGTTGCCGCGAATTTTGTGGTTGATAATGTTCACTTATGACTTGTTTTCGTCAAATCTACCCTCAAAATTTTTTGAGCAGCTCGAGTTACTTTGTTTTTGATTTTTGTCATTTAAGCGTATATATTAAGCGATAATAGGCATATTTTACTGTGTTAAGATTAGTATCCAAAGTTTTTGCGTCATGAGTAGTTCAAGGAGACGTTGTTTAAACAATCCAGATCATTTTTGTTATATATGCGGGGAATATGTGTTCAACGATTGTAGAAAAGTTATATCAGAGTTGGTGAAAAATACCTATTTTGAGTATTTTGGAATGCTCTTGGATAAAAATGAGAAGTCTTGGGCTCCCAATTGTGTTTGTAAATCGTGTGTGGAATATTTAAGATTGTGGAAAAATGGTAAAAGAAGTGCCTTTAAATTTGGAACACCGACTATTTGGCGAGAACCACGAAATCATCTCGAAGATTGTTATTTTTGTAGCGTAAACGTAAACGGTTTAAATACTAAAAATCGAGCTAAATGGCAGTACCCAAGTACTAGTTGTGTTCAGCGTCCAGTGCAGCGTTCAACTGACTCTTCAGTGCCTAAAAATATATCTGAACCCATGGAACAAGACATCGAAGGACCAAGCTCATCACAAAATGATGCTGATTTTGAAGGTATGTCAAATGAGCCAAAATGCTTTTCCCAAAATGAGTTAGATGATCTTGTAAGAGATTTAAATCTTTCTAAACAAGCTTCAGAATTGTTAGCATCAAGACTGAAAGAAAAAAATTTGCTTTCCTCAGATACTAAAATAAGTTTTTATCGTGAAAGAGATAAAGAATTACGGCGTTATTTTTCCGAAGAAAACGGTATTACCTTTTGTTCAGATATCAAAAACTTGTTGATAAAAATGGGCTTGAAACAATATGAGCCAAACGACTGGCGTTTATTCATTGACAGCTCAAAACGTAGCCTAAAATGTATTCTATTACATAATGGAAATAAATACGCTGGGGTACCTATTGCCCACAGTACACAGTTAAAGGAAGAATATTGTAACATTTCGCTAGTCTTGAACAAAATAAAATACAATGACCATAAGTGACAAATTTGTGTCGATTTAAAAATGGTGAACATTCTTCTCGGTCAACAAAGTGGTTACACTAAGTTTCCCTGTTTCATATGTCTTTGGGACAGTAGAGCTAAACAAGAGCATTGGATAAGAAGAAACTGGCCCTTGAGAGAAAGTATGAAGCCTGGAAAGCAAAATATAGTCCAGAATTCATTAGTAGCTCGTGACAAAATTATCCTTCCACCATTACATATAAAACTGGGCATCATGAAACAGTTTGTTAAATCACTAGATAAAGACGGGAACTGCTTTTCTTACATTTGCCAAAAATTTCCTCAGCTCACTATGGAAAAAATAAAAGCCGGTATTTTTGACGGCCCCCAAATTAGACAACTTACGAAAGATACTCAATTTAGAAATTCTATGACTGAGTTACAACTAAAGGCTTGGACAGCTTTCGTCTCTGTGATGCAGAATTTTCTCGGAAATAAAAAATCTGAAAATTATATTGAACTTGTAGAAGACCTTCTGCTACAGTTAAAAAATATGGGGTGCAATATGAGCATAAAACTCCATTTCCTCCATAGTCACCTGGACAGGTTTCCAGAAAATTTAGGAGATATGAGCGAAGAGCAGGGAGAGCGTATGCATCAGGACTTACGTGTCATGGAAGAGCGCTATCAGGGTTTCTGGGATACAAATATGATGTCCGACTATTGTTGGTCGCTAATACGTCATTTTCCAAAGTCTACACATCAGAGAAGAGCTTTAAAACGAAGTTTTTTAGAACTCAATGATTAATTATTTTTTTTAATAAAGTTTTTCTTAGTAAATACATGTTTTTTTCTGTTTTATACTTACATAGCTGAAACTCAGAAACTAGAGCTGATAAAAATCTTTTACAACAATCTTTTGCAACAGCTAAAATTTCTTTGGCAACAGATGTACTGTAAACTAGATGATTGATTTGTAAGGTCTCGGCATTGTCGGCTACACATCCAACCGAGAAATTAGTCTCGGTTCTCGGCTAATTATCGCCGAGATTCTCGGTCAGGACCGATATTGTAACTGCCAGGCAAGACAGCAAAGGAATGCTAATATTTTTTTTTAGTATTGGTTTTCGTCACCTTATAAGGTGCTTAGGCTGGTAGCAAATAAGTTTTTATCTACGCTGCCTACTAGCAGTGCAAGTGACCAACTATTTCGCAAAGCGGAACAATTGCATGACGAGCGGCAACACTCTTTAAAGTGAAAAAACACAGAAAATACCTTTTTTTATGTTGTAATGTTTACATTTATTAACTATTGTCTACATTTCTGTTTTTCTTCTCCTTTCGCAGGTCTGCTGGAACTAATTTCTTAAGAAATATATATTATTATTTTTTGAAATAAATTATTATATTATTACTCAAATCTTCATTTTGTCTTATATTGTGTGTACATAAACAATAAAATAAAATAAATGTTTTTTAACTTTCATTATGAAAACTTTTCATTTTAAACGGTACTGCATTAAAAAATTAACAACATTTAATTTATTTTCACTTTTGTTTATTTTTGGTCTCGGCCGAGATATTATTTTAATTTCAGTTTCGCTGTCGGCCGACAACGAAAAACTCATCTCGGTCGAGTCTTACTGATTTACTTATAATATAAAATCATCGTTACTTTTATTTAACCTCCAACCAATACCTAACCTTGGATTTAACAGTAGATTTACTTCATTAACGTGGGGTCAGTATACCATAGACAACACACACACAAACATACATAAACTCATATAATAAACAGTGACAAGGTGACAACGTACTCCGTCCAATTAGTGAGCCAGTTACAAAACAACGCTAGTGCCCTCACACGGCACACAAACACTGCCGTGTCGGTGCACAGGACGCGTTGAAGCGTGTTAACGTGTCTTGTGCAGGTGATTGCTAATAGACAAACTGATGTTACATATTCTGTACAATATTATACTGCAGTGTGGACGGAGGTGATTTGAAGCTTTATGTACCTACTGGCTCTATATTGTGTTCTGTTAGTAGCAAAATAAGCAGTAGGAAAATAAAAGAATTGAATAATATTTTACTTAGAAATTCGTCCAACATTTTATAGTTTTGCTAAACATACTAAAATACATAAAAAAATACAAGAATTTCAAAGAAGTCTTACCTGAATTAGATCCAGTTCAGCGGTCACACTTCTATGTAATAGATAGGAGAAAAAAATATTTATTGTGTCCACATAAATAAAATTTGAGAGTGACAATAAAACATAGACTTTCTAACAATATGAGAAATTACCAGATGTAGGTTATATTTATAATTTTTTACTTACGTTTTTGCTAAAGAATTAAGGAGGCGTGTTTGTGTCGCAGTTAGATGGAGTTGTGTCCCTAGAGATATATGTATAGATTAGTCAAGTAAGACAGTGTATAGTACCTATTATTATTATATTTTTTTTTAATGATTATAAACTAGCGCTTGACCGCAATCCCGCCTGATTTTAAGCAGTGATGCGATCGTTGATGGTAAAGCGCGCTAGTTTATTAAGAGCCTATTCACTTTGAAAAACTGAGCGAATATGAAGGAAGACGGCAGTTGAGCGAGGCGATGCAATGTTAAACCCAACAACACGACCAACGATGCTGCGCCAAAGGGAGATTGATCTGAAGATCCTCCACGACCAAACCCCCAACACAACAACATTAGGCGCATCGCACCCGGCACACATCGCAACACAACTGCTCAGACCCGTCCTCCGTACGGCTTCACCAGACATCATGCCGGAACACGACAAATCGCTTGGCGGCAAGGCTTTGTCTGGTGGGTGGTAACTTCTGCCGACGGCCGATGTTATGGCCTAAATAGTGCTCGTGTTGATATATGGTTAAATAACTAATGAGTCAGTTATGAACCGTCTTCTTCTTCAGCCTATTGATGTCCACTGCTGGACAAAGGCCACCCCCAGAGCTTTCCACAATGACCGGTCTTGTGCTGCTCGCATCCATCGGCTTCCCGCGACCTTCGTCAGGTCATCGTTCTACCTTGTTGGGGGCCTCCCTACGCTGCGTCTTCCAGTACGTGGCAACCACTCCAGAACCTTGCTGCCCCATCGGTTCTACGAGCAATGTGCCCGCCCACTACCACTTAATTTTAGCGACTCGAAGAACCATGTAATATAGTTATATGAACCTTCTTCATATTCTAACTGTGTTCTTGAACTGAACAACCGAACGCGGTCGCTCACAATGGGACTCATACGAAGGTTCAGAGTCCCACAAAGGGCAATGGAAAGAGCTATGCTCGGAGTTTCTCTGCGTGATCGAATCAGAAATGAGGAGGTCCGCAGAAGAACCAAAGTCACAGACATAGCTCTTCGAGTCTCTAAACTTAAGTGGCAGTGGGCACTGTAGAACGTTGAAGTTGCTTGTAGAACCGATGGCCGATGGGGCAGTAAGGTTCTGGAGTGGCGGCCCAACAAGGTGGACCGATGACCTGGTGAAGGTCGCGGGAAGCCTATGGATGCGGGCAGCACAAGACTGGTCAGCGTGGAAAGCAGCAGCAGTGGACCTCTATAGGCTAACTATATTACAGTATACGTATATGGCACATGTGTCACGTGTACAATATCAATGCATGTACCGTTTTGCAGCGACGTATGATTACGGATTTAATAAAACACACACATAAGTAAGTCAGTTTTATTACAACGACAAATATATCACAAATTCTTTGTATTGACGCCGACACAAAGTTTTCTTATTAGGACAAACTTGGGCATGTAATCTTTCGAGATGAAACAAAACTAATTACAGTTCATATATCTCTGATATGGGTTAGATCTTGGACATTTTTTCTGACATATTTTCAGATAACTTATTGGTTATGTATGTGCCGGAGTTATTCGATTGAATATTCGGAACGTTAGCGTCATCTCGTGGCCATCGACAGAATCTATCTATTTTTTCGGATGGGAAATCCGTGTCAGACTATTAGTAATTGTAGCGCCATATACGAACAACGCGTCATACTGACGTCACTCGAATTCTACATCTCGCAATAAGAGTTTACCGTGCAATTAGCATACACACAACTTCTCAACTTCAACCGTTGGAGGGAGTAATGTCTTACATCGGGCTTCGCTACTTACCGGCCGTTACACATCAGGAGGGAGTAATGTCTTACCTCGGGCTTCGCTACTTACCGGCCCTTACACAGCAGGAGGGAGTAATGTCTTACCTCGGGCTTCGCTACTTACCGGCCCTTACACATCAAGAGTGAGTAATGACTTACCTCGGGCTTCGCTACTTACCGGCCCTTACACATCAGGAGGGAGTAGACTTACCTCGGGCTTCGCTACTTACCGGCCGTTACACATCAGGAGGGAGTAATGTCTTACATCGGGCTTCGTTACTTACCAGCCCTTACACATCAGGAGGGTGTAATGTCTTACCTCGGGCTTCGCTACTTACCGGCCCTTACACATCAAGAGTGAGTAATGACTTACTTCGGGCTTCGCTACTTACCGGCCCTTACACATCAGGAGTCAGTAATGACTTACCTTGGGCTTCGCTACTTATCGGCCCTTACACATCAGGAGTGAGTAATGACTTACCTCGGGCTTCGCTACTTACCGGCCCTTACACAGCAGGAGGGAGTAATGTCTTACCTCGGGCTTCGCTACTTACCGGCCTTTACCACGGTTGTCCGTTCGTATGGTTTAAGCTACAACTGCAGAATGATTTTTTTTAAATATGGCATCTCGTAGTTGACCTTGAGAGGTCGTGACTACTTAACCGGACTATTCTGTGGCTGCCTTAAATGAATTTAAAGCATCCAGCCAGGGCAACTAAAAACTAAGCGATTACATGCTAAGGGCACCCCCTGTGGGGTACGAACCTCGGCTTAGGGCGTCGCTGGAGAAAACCGCAAGGGACGGCTGGATCGAAGTTTAATAAAAAAATAAAAAAGTTTAAAAATATAATGGTTTCCGTAAAATAAACTTAACGGAAATACTGAAAATAAAAAACGATCATAAGCTGTGAAACCATATAAAAAAAACTGTTTGGCTGGCCTCATTCGGTCTTTTCGGTTTTGTCTGTCTTATTCGGTTTTTTTTTTTAAATAATCAATCTCAACCTATTGCATTCCACTGGTAGACGTAGGTCTCTTCCAGACTGCCCCACAACAAACAATTCTCTACCTTCCATCATCATCATCATCATCCGGTCTACTCCAGTTACGTCTTTAGGGTATCCGTTCATCTAGTTGGGGTTCATCCCACTCCACGCATGATTCTGTAAAAATCTCACTATAATTTCGGTAATGTGAGCGTACAGTGAGCTATAATTGGAACTTATACTATAGATTAACACTATTTATAGTTCAGTCTAATCTCATTTCACCTAACTTCTTACGGTCAGATTTTTACATAATCGAACGGCTGGACTCGTCTGGTTCTTCTTTGATCGATCTTTCGACAAACTTGGCCAGTCCCCCGCCACTTCAGTTTTCTTGTTTTTTAGGCCGTGTTTCCACTGACGTGGAGCTGGGTATAGAGGTGCAGTGAAAAGAGGTAAGTGTTTTCACTGAAGCGGAGTGGAGTGGAGTGAAATAGAGCGGAGCATACTTTAGAACTTCTAATAGGTTTTGATACGTATATGCACCTAATGACGTAACTTTGGTAACTGAGGCACTGCGCGCGAGTCACGCACCGCCACGCTCTGTACCGCCCCGCTTTTCTCCGCTCTGCACCCCTATGCTTATTGTCCTTCGCACCGCATCGCCTCCCTGTACTTTTATTATGAATATCTGCTTAGCTCAGCTCGACTTCGCTCGTGCTGTTTCCATTGAAGTGGAGCGGAGATTTCGAGCATAGTGATTGGTCAATTCGTGCACCGCTAAGCTCCTCTCCGACCCGCTCCGCAGCAGTAGAAATTATAATTATTTTATAATTATTTTTATTACCTCAAATTATACAATACAAGCACTGTAGTGTATTAATATTATTGTACGTACGACAGCAGGTTAAGCTACTCCAAACTGTCAGATATTCCCAATCGAGATGAAGTTGAAAATCTAATAAGGAAATCTGACAGATTGTAGTAGCTAATTACATTTTCGGCCACGACAGAGGGTGCAAATTAGGTATTAATATTTATCTAACGTATTTGTTTATAAAATTATTGTAAATTGAATACTTATTTTTTATTTCATTATTACAACATATGTATGTACATACACACACACACACACATTTATGCATGTCACAACATTTTTATGTGATTCTGTTTAAATTTTTCTATCATTTGGATTACTATTATTATTATCATTCTAATTCTAGCGTATGGCACTCGTGGGTTGAAACTGAAAATCAGCGTCAGATGGTACACTTCGTGTTGTCATCAGACATTATGCTGAGCTGAGGCCCTTTTGGCATTACAAGCCAAGTTTTATAGTTTTAAATTTATGTACATATCTTGCTGTAATGTCAATAAATGCATTTTTCTTTCTTTCTTTCAAATAGAAACTATAATCATTTATATATACTACATTTATTTTAGTTAAGATTAATACATGGTAACTCCTAAATCTACTTAACCTAAGTGCGAATGCGTCCGAAGTTAGGATGATACTGCTATACTCTACTATCGTATATTATGTTTTTGTATCTGTCGAGATTCCTTCATATGTAGGTTTTATCGAGGTTACATCTAATGAGGTGATTGATGATTTAGCGATTCGCGGCTGGGCACGAGGCGGCGCCACGAGGAGACGACTCAGCCGTTGGGATGTTGTAATACTCAATATCCTGATTCAGCTGATTTGGGCCTCGTGACACGGTGCTGGTCACGATGTGGGGACATGTGTTGGAACCGATACGTAACAAGCTTGATGTGTTGTCATCTGTACAGAGGACGCTACACTTCTTGTGCAAATCTATTTCACACTTTACCGCTTTTAATAAAACAAGAAATATTCATTCACCGAGAAAAGAATCCTATAGGCAGAAGCATCTTATTTAAAATCAGTAGATGTTTGAATGTTTGGTGTGTACAAAGTGGAGGCGCTTCCAATATCCTTGTTCAAACATGACGTAATAGGAAACATCTTGCTTCCGGACGCAGCGAGCAAACAAGAAGGAACAAGTCTTTTACAATGGCTTTTTATGGGGTGTAACATTTTTTGTGTAGGTGGATTTTATTTAACATACCCCTTATACAGCTTCCAAACGTGAAGTGTGTGTTGACAAACATGGCAAATATAATAAATACGTCAATCTATGTCAGGTGCTGAAAAATTTTACAAGACTAGGTAAACTGTTATTTTTCTTTTGCCTGTAAGTTTGTGTATGTACTTAGAATTTGGCTCCAATGTTTAATAACTTAGTATAATGACCAAATTACGCATAACACATGTAAAAACACAACCATGTAAAATTATAAAAATGGATTGTGAAAGTACGCACGGTTTTAGATCAAAGTATAAAGATATAACCAGTATAAGCTGAATTTTGATTGCAAGTAATACCTATACAACGCGAGATCAGCGAGTTGCATATACGTGCGTATAACGGAATAGATATAGTGACATCTAATATTCTTGCAATAAACTGATTTTCAATTAACTGTGGGGTAATTGCGTAACACTATCAATAGCACAGGGTTTCGTTTTGACAGTTTGAAAATATTCATTGCGTTATTTACGTTGTTGAGCAGACACATTTTCCTAACATATGGAGCAATGGATGAGCAATTGCTTTCAAAATGTTTCCAATTGATAGTAAAAGTGTTACGTAATTTATAAGCCGGTTTACTAGACTAAATAAAGTAGATACTTATATTTTGTTTTGCCTTTTTTTATTTATGGACATTTATAATCGCATTGCGTACCTATGTCAGTCCCATCATACCCTAAATACATATTTCTCATATTTGGGCCATGAACCTAACCAGACTCTTCATCACCATTTGGTTGAGCCAGGATTACATATATCCCCGAGGCGGAGGTGCGCGCCTCTGAGGCGATGCACGGGGTAGTTTAACACCCCACTACCCCGTGCAGGAGACGAGGCCCGGACAGACCGGGCCAGCACGAGGGAAGAATTTAGACTCCTGCTGCCCCACGCGCGCTCGTGATAGAAGAGACACTGTGGTAGTTTCAGTCAGTTAGTAAAAGTCTGACCCACCCCAGGGCGGTGGACATCCTATGAGGATTTCCACCCCGGAAAAAAAAAGGTTTACATTTACATGTACGAAATATGCCTATTTCAAATCTGTTCAACCTCAAGACCCTAAACAAATAATTTCTATTAGACTCGTACCGAACACAGTCCAACAATAAGGGGTGTAAGTAATTTTCACAATTCGAAATTGACATACCTGGATGACAGCAGTGTTAACAAAAAAAAATCGTTGGCTGGATAACAGTAAAAAAATAAATAAAGAGAAATAAGGATCAGAACCGTAATATATACAAGTAGATATACAGCCTGCATGGCGTAGCGGTAGCGAACGCGGCCGCTACGCAAGGAGGCGCGGGTTTGATCCCAGCACAGTGCAAATATTTTTGTATGCATGAATATGAATATTTGCACTGGTCTGGCCGTGCCTCGGAAAGCACGTTAAACCGTTGATCGCGATTGCCATACGAACATCTAGTGGCAGTCATTACAGGTTGTTGAAGCCCTCAAAAGTCCAACAATTGGTCTAAATGCAATGCTTCGATATCACCTTGAGGTTATCAGACGGCAGTCACTTTTCGGAAAATATCGAAGTTTAGCCAAAATCAGCAGTTAGACTGGTAAAGCGGACCCCAGACTCCAAAGCTGAAAAAAGCTTCGGATGCGACTGGGATTACCATTCTTTCTTTTTTTTAAAAAAAAAACGTTGCCCCACGCTAGGAATTTCTCCTGTATTGTGGGAGCATTAACAAACATATAAACTTACATACACAAACAGCCAGACCCGGAACAACTACTTGTAGGTCATACGAATATTTGTTCCGGGCGGGAATCGAACCCGCGACACGCAGCGCAGTAGTCAATAGCTTAACCACTGCGCTAACCGTGCAGACATTAACATTCAGATGGTAATGATGATGAGTAAGATATAAAAGAAAGGAAAAGGGATAGAGAAACGCACAAGGAATTATGTAAGAAAAGCATTTTCCATGAACATGAAAAAACCAACTGACATTTCATTGTCATGACTATTAGTAATTTAATATATGTAATTTAATGTACATATGCCGCCAAGCGATTTGTCGTGTTCCGGCATGATGCCTGGTGAAGCCGTACGGAGGACGGGTCTGTGCAGTTGTGTTGCGATGTGTGCCGGGTACGATGCGCCTAATGTTGTTGTCTTGGGAGTTTGGTCGTGGAGGGTCTTCAGATCAATCTCCCTTTGGCGCAGCATCGTTGGTCGTGTTGTTGGGTTTAACATTGCATCACCTCGCTCAACTGCCGTCTTCCTTCCTATTCGCTCAGTTTTTCTGAGTGAATAGGCTCTTAATAAACTAGCGCGCTTTACCATCAACGATCGCATCACTGCTTACCATCAGTTCGGATTGCGGTCAAGCACTAGTTTATAATTATTAAAAAAAACACTATCAAAATTCAGCATCAGCACAGCTTTATCTACCGTTTGATCCAATAATAGTTCAGTACTCACACACACATACATACCTACATAGACAGTAGTTTGTAGGCAAGCGGTTGGCAACACTGTCTCGCCCCGAGCTTGCGGTAACTTGTGTTAGTGGAATGTCGCGTTAATGTTGGTAGTATTGATGCTCAGTGATGTTAACATTAATGCTTTCTGGCTTTCAGGTATGTGTTAAAAAATAACACTCGTGGGGCTGAGCGACAGAATTGAAAACTGAAATCCTTAAAAAACACAGAATACACAAAAAGGAAACAACAAAAAAAAAACAGAGCACGGTTTCAACAGGGTAATTGCATCATCAGGATGCACATAGGCACTGCTGGACATAGGCCTCCCCCAAGGTTCTTCACGACGACCGGTCCTGCGCCTCCCGCATCCAGCGGTTTCCCGCGACCTTCACCAAGTCGTCGGTCTATCTTGTCGGGGGCCTACCCACGCTGCGTCTTCCGGTGAGTGTGGTCGCCACTTGAAAACCCGTCGGCCCCAACGGGCATCGGTCCTACGGGCAATATGCCCGCCCCACTGCCACGTTAGTGTTGCAATTCTTCGGGCCATGTCGGTTACATAAATTTCGTCGTTTTCGTCGGTTAACTGCATAACAAATTATTATCAACAGCAATGGGTTTAATTTTGGCAGTTCAAGAACATTCACTGCGTTATTTACTTTGTTGAACAGACACATTTTCGAACAGACCAGACAGGCACCCTAATTGAGTCATCATCATTAACCTTTTAATCGTCCCACTGCTGGGCACAGGTCTCCTCTCATACAGAGAAGGATTGAGCGTAATCACCACGCTTGCTCAATGCGGGTTGGCAATTTCAGACTTAAAGTCCAGGTTTCCTCAAGATGTTTTCCTTCACTTTCAGTCAATGGTGTCCAAGATATACTTATAAAGTACATATAACTTTAGAAAAGTTACATTGGTACTTGCCTGACCTGAAATTGAACCCGCGCACTCATACTTGAGAGGCTGGTGTTTTAACCACTAGGCCACCACGACTTTTTGACCCTAATTTAGTAACACCCTATTACTATTATTATCAATTGTGAATAATTTTGAAGCATATTGCTAATTCATTGCTCCATACCTTCGAAAAATATTCTCTGTAGAGCAGGAGAGAGACAGAGGAAGACGGGCTTCGGACTTCTATAAAATTCAGTACCAAATGCACCGTCACAATTACAAATACGGCTTCATATAATAAGTTTACGTAGTACAGCGTTCCTCCATTCGTTTCACGATGTGCACTTGCTAACCGAGTTTTTCGGCGTTACTTAAACTCAAATCTGTTTACAGACTAACGTAGTTCCGGGTAATTTGATAGTCTTCGACATTCTCGGCTTTACAGAGGTTTTAATGCAGTGCCTAAACAAGATTATGGTCTATAAACAGGGAGACAGCAAAATATTTTAACGGATAATGGTTTTCTAGTAGATTTTTATGAATACGCATAACTTTTAACAGAGTAGTCCGAATTTAATAATTCTTTCTTAAATGATTTTCACTAAGTCAATTATAATAAGGGAACATAGTCGACCAATACCTCAGGAGGTTCTTGTTAGGCAGCTGGATCAAGGGCTTGATCACAGATTACAGAATACTATGGCTTGACTCAGAAAGCGATACTTAAGTACTTCTAGACACGGCTCTCATTATCAGGAGTTTCCTCTCTTCCTCTCCTCCTTTATGTGAAGTTTAAACAAAATCGATTGGGCGGTTCTTCATTTATCACATGTTTTGTACCAAATGAATTCAATGAACGGTGTATCATCATCTCATCTATACTGATATATCCATATCTATATAATATATAAAGCTGAAGAGTTTGTTTGTTTGAACGCGCTAAACTGAGGATCCGATTTACAAAATTCTTTTTGCGATGGATAAATCTAGGAAGACTTTAGGCTATGAAACATCACGCTGCGACCAATAGGAACAGAGCATAACTAACTCCACGCAAACGCAGGCGGCCGCTAGTCTTTTATACTGCGAACAATGAAGTACTGAACATTTTAACATTTGCTTACTTACATTCTGCGTTTAAAATTTCAACCGATACGGAAATAGTAATAACTAATATTTAAATGCGCAGAAAAATATGTACTTTCCAGATATCAAATGAAATCATTAAGCGTAAACACTACTTGTACTTAACGTAATGTATACTAGGTTTCATAAAAACGAATTTATGTTTCGAAAAGCGGACTCGGCAGACCGAAATACCGCTTTATGGCTTGATTTATCCACTTTTAGCTCGTCCGCTATTTTCATTCATGAATTGTATTTTCCCATTGCAGATAATTTGTATGCAAAGTGTGCGTATTTAATAACATTGTATTCTACTGCGCCTGATATAATTATGATACCTACAGCTAATTTGGGCCTTTAATTATGATATCTAAACGCAGAGTTGTGAACGTAGGTTCTTTCACCTACTTTTTTTTTTTTTACAAATTTATCTTATACCTTTTAACGAGCAATTATTGTATATATATATATATATATATAATTGGAATCTCGGAAGCGGCTCCTACGATTTTCATGAAATTTTGTGTGCAGGGGACTTCGGGGACGATAAGTCGATCTAGCTAGGTTTAATTTTCAGAAAATGTCTTTTTACCATGTTTTGAGGCACTGAACAATTTCTAAACTTCTCATAAGACGCTAAATTTCGCCGCTGTCCTTAATGATACGAATAGCTGAGGGGCTTCGGCCTCTGATTCGAAACTCGTAGACTTTGGGTTCAAATCCCTGACGATATAGTGTTTTTTCCTTTTTTTTGGAGTTTAAAAAAAAAAGAATGATGGCGTTGTCTAATGCTTTTTATTACATTTAATATAATTGGAAACGGCGTCAACGAATTTTCTTTTTCGTTTATTAAATCAATGGAAGAAATTTTGTTTTGCCTACTTTATGGAGGTGCAAAGTACCAGGGTAGCACAAAAGTGTAGGAGAAGTCGAAACAATGAAGCTCATTCATTTTAAAGATCAGCCTGAAGGAGCAGTCGAATTTACAACAGAATTTCTCAACAGTGTCAACATTTCAGACTTGCCACAACACGAACTGAAATATTATTATTATTATTGCTAACCTTATGATACCTTGCACCTCCTCAAAGTAGGCAAAAAAAAATCATCCATATAATATGATTAAATAATGATGAAGTGTACCTGGGCGACCGAGCTTTGCTCGGCATCTTTTTTATGTTATAATTATTATTATTAATTTATTTACATCAGACAATTGTCCATTGTTTTCATAAAAACACATACACAAAATACATTTAAATTATATATTAAATTAAATTAAACTGATAATTAATAGAGTACTTTGATTTGATATAGATGACGTTTACATTCATGGTACACGAAGCCAATGTTTGGTTTGAGATTAGATCTTCTGGGTCTAACTGCTCTTAAACTGCTCTAATTGCTCTTAAAATATCATGTGTCTTTTTTACACGAAAATTCCAAAAAGACCATTAAAAAAAACGCTTACGAACAATTTAACTCCACGAAGCCGTGACTCATCTTAAGAAGCAGAAGAAAACCTCCATGAAAACAACCTGATTTTTGCTCGTCCCACACGTGTTTGTCAGACTTCGCACAGTGAGGACCCAGTTGAAGAAGAACTTGATGAAAATCATCAGGTTTCCGCTCATCCCACACGTGCTGCTAAAGTAAGATGCTGGCAAAACTTGACTAACATTTTAAGAACAGAAAGGTCTTATGATTTAGATGTTTCACGAGAGCGTGTAGCACAACGTGTGGCCACCGAAAATGATGAGCAACGGGAGCGACGTCTGCAAGATATGCGGCAGCGTGCGTCAGAACGTGAAATGATTATTATTAATGAAAACCCTCGACATACCCGCAATATAGTATGGAAGGAAGTATTAGGTTAAGACCTTAAACTATGTATTGACGATAATATGTAACTGATGTAACTGATTGTTAAACTATGATCGAAAAACATTAGTCAAAAAATATTATTTAAAAAATTCGCTCGTTATGTATTTTTTGTTTTGAAAATATAGAGACACGCGATGTAAATAACAAAAAAAAAAAAAAAGATGCCGAGCAAAGCTCGGTCGCCCGGTACTTGTTTTAAATCAGTACCACTGAATTTCAATAATTTTGAAGCATACCTACAACTAATCTATTGCTCCGTATTTTATTCGAGTTTGTCCGCTTTAGAACGTAAATAACGCAATTAATGTTCTTGAACTGCCATAATGAAACCCATGGCTACATCAGTAGACACTATCAAATGTCTTACGTTGCCCTGCTGAATTCGTTTCCCAAGTCAGGCTGTGTTATTGGGTTTCGATACCCGTAATTAGCAGTGATGCAATCGTTGATGGTAAAGTGCTCAAGCTTATTAAGAGCCTAATCACCCAAAAGAAAAATTGACTGAATAGGAAGGAAAACGGCAGTTGAGCGAGTTGATGCAATGTTAAACCCAACAACACGACCAAGGATGCTGCGCCAGAGGGAGATTGATCTGGAGACCGTCCACGACCAAACTTCCGACACAACAACATTTGGCGCGTCGTACCCAGCACATATCGCAGCTCAGGCCCGTCCTCCGTACGGCTTCACCAGACATCATGTCATGTTTAATAACCGCTTATAGATAGCATTGTACTACATAGTACATAAATTGAACACACGTTATCATACACTGTTCATAATTAGGCAAGTTTTGATTTCAACCTTGCATTGCTGAAACTATAGTTCATTTTACCTTTTATTTTAAAACCTACAGTCCAGCATGAGAAATCCAATTATTTTGGACACAATCAACTCGGGATCATTCCGATATGTAGATGTCGGTACGCTGAAATCGAATGAGCCGTGTCAAATTGAACGAATTATTGGACTTATCGAATGATTGTTATTTGCGTATATCGAATTATCATATCGATATTCGAGACAAGTTGGTTTGAAAATAATAATGAGTGAATTAATGTTGAATGTAAACATTGAACGTGGTCGCTCACAATGGGCTCAGAGTCACACAAAGGGCAATGGAAAGAGCTATGCTCGGAGTTTCTCTGCGTGATCGAATCAAAAATGAGGAGATCCACAGAAGAACCAAAGTCACCGACATAGCTCTGCGAGTCGCTAAACTTAAGTGGCAGTGGGCAGGGCACATTGCTTGTAGAACCGATGGCCGATGGGGTAGTAAGGTTCTTGAGGGGCGGCCACGTACTGGAAGACACAGCGTAGGAAGGTGGACCGATGACCTGGTGATGATCGATGCGGGCAGCACAACACCGGTCACCGTGGAAAGCCTTGGAGGAAGCCTTTGTCCACCAGTGGACATCCATAGGCTGAAAAAGAAGAAGAGAAGTAAACATAGATTATTCGAAGTTATCGAATGTTTTTAAAGAAATTTTATTTATTGAGGAAAATATAAAAGTTTGGCTTGAATCCATGGTTAAATCTGTCGGCTGTTATTCAAGCGACACACAAAATATTTTTACTGTCAAATAATATCCTTTGTATCATCCTATAACCCCTTACAAATTCCCTGTCATTTTCATGATTTATAATCATAATTTCGATACTAAATCTCGCAACTTAGTGGCTCCGAAGGCCGCAGAAGTTTATCTACAAATAAACCGATCGACAACCTGAATGACTTGTTTTTCCATTCGACTATCATTGACTTTATTGTAGTACCCGCGAAAAAACGCGTGTTTACAATCTAAGACAAAGTTTATGGGGATTATAACAAGTCATACGCGAGGAGCGATTTAATATAAGGTACTCTTATTGCGTAACATACTCCATCCCGTACATTTCTCCGCGTACTCGTAAAATTTGTTTGTAAAACGTAAAAAACGCAATGAATAGTATTACTGTCAAAATGACAACCACTGCTACTAATAGTGAGTGACGCAATTACCGCACCGAAAAGAATAGTCAATCAATCAATCAATTCAGCCTCACTCAATCTATGATTTTTATACGGCCTATGTTTCTGATACACGGTCACCTTTCAGACTAACTGCAGTGGACAGACATGGTCGGCCCACTGATTCATTGGTTTTGCGATTTAAAATCAGTCTCTTTTTCAGAAGATTAGAATCGATGCAACCAATATGTGATACGCTGTTAAAAGTGTTTCTGTTTTTTTTTTTTTTTTTTTTGACAGCTAACAGTGGACATGCAGATTTTTGCATTCCGCCAGTTTCTGTGACAAATCCTTATGTTCTAGTACGGCTACGGTATGTCTTGACTTGCCCGTGTTAGTAACGCGTGGTCAATCTTTGATCACTTTTAAACTATGATAAAATAGCTTTACCTAGGATCTTTAGATAATGTCTAAAGATCCTAGGTAACGCTATTTTTTATTATATTGTTATTTAATCGTCATCATCATCATCGTCATCTCAGCGTTAATTCCAGTCACATCCGAAACTTTTCAGCTTTGGAATCTAGGGTCCGCTTTACTAGTCTAACTGCTGATTTTGGCTAAACTTCGAAATTTTCCGTGAAGCGACTGCCGTCTGAGCTCCACAACCCGAAGGCGATATCTAAGCATTGCAGTTAAACCAACTGTTAAACTTTTGAGGGCTCCAACAACCCGTAACGACTGCTACTAGATGTTCCACTAGATATAGATGTTATTTGCTCATATTTCATGTTTATTAATAGATGTCTATGTATTTATTTAAATTAGCATGATTATGTTTGATTGTATTTGTATTTATTTAGAGTAAGATAACCCTCAACAGCCCATAACTTAACCCACCCCCGAAGACATCCCCCTCGTACCACAAAAGACGGCATTCACAAACTAGTCTGGGTACTTCGTAAGACCAATATTTTCTTCGTAAAGAGGGGTTTGGTACTATAAATTCTATCGCCATTGATAGTTAGTGGAGCATTAGTTCTTCTTTTGTACTTTGCTGGCTATTCTGTTGAAAAAGTGTATCTTTATGGGCGAGTATTAGAAGCTATAATTCTTATATAGGTAGAAGCGCAGTACTTACTGCATAAACATATGGATGGAAACATATGGATAAAAAACATATGATCCATGTTTTTTTAATAATTATAAACTAGTACTTGACCGAAATTCTGCCTGGTGGTAAGCAGGCATGCAATCGTTGATGGTAAAGGGCGCTAGTTTATTAAGAGCTTATTTACTCGAAAACAACTGAGTGAATAGGAAGGAAGACGGCAGTTGAGCGAGGTGATGCAATGTTAAACCCAACAACACGACCAGCGATGCTGCGCCAGTGGGAGATTGACCTGGAAACTCTGCACGACTAAACTCATGACACAACAACATTGGCGTATCGTACCCAGCACATATCGCAACACAGCTGCTCAGACCTGTCCTCCGTATGACTTCACCAGACATCATGTCGGAACACGACGGACCGCGTGGCAGCAAAGACTTTGTCTGGTGGGTGGCAACTTCTGGTGGTCTGCTTAACAATGTAAATAATGCATTGAATATTCTTGCCACACCGGCAGCGTTGTCACTTACAGTTCAAATTAATTAATGAGCATTTCAGTGACTATGCGATGCAGAAGAACAATTCTCGTTATTCTAAAACGTTCAAAATTTATTTGCAGTTTTATCTTGGCGACAAACCAATGTCAAACACTTGTCAAAATCATAGGATATTAGAGGTGTTTTTGACAGACTTAGGCAGAAAAAAAATCGCTGAAGAAGCTAGCAAAAACTAAGGGATCACCAAAGGATTTATAGCGATATCTACTACCGCCATATGAGTCACACGAATTCTACATCTTGCAAGCAGAGTTCACCGTGCGACTAGCATATACAACGTGTAACATAAAGGGTATATACATACCAAGGGCATGGCATCTTTACAGGATATCAATCGATATTGGAAGGGTTTTTAATCCTATCTCTTTATGGTAGGAAGTTACGAGAAAAAGCACCGCCTGTGATAGGCTACTACCATACTAGGCGCACAGAATTTTTGAAGACATTTATCGTGATTTTGCCAAGTAATGTGACGTGTAACGAGTAGTTATTAACGTATGTAGTGTGGTGCACGTTTGTTATGATTTGAATTTAAGAAACACACGAAACCGAAAATTTAGTATAAATTTTTCGAGTATTTTATTTTGAGTTGAAAACCTTCCGATATCATTTGATATCATGTAAAGATGCCATGCCCTTGGTATGTATATACCCTTTATGTTACACGTTGTATATAACTTTGCAAAATCAATCGTTGGGCAAGTTCCCGTCAGACATAACATCTAGTCAGAGGCTCCTCCCTTTTCTATGCAGGGTGAGTGAACTTTACTCCCTGTTCCTCATACCTCAGCGAATTAATTCAAATTATAAAATTTTATTTCAGATATTTTTTATGCAAATAGTTATTTTAAGATCTCTACATATTAATTCACTGTTTTGTACCCTTTAGTTAATCTGTGGAACGCGCTATAATTGCAAGCATAACACTGTCCAAAAATTTTGTATATTTCTTATTCCTATGTTTATTTAATTATATCTTAATCTTAATTATTTATAGCTATTTGTTGTTTCTTGTAAATATAAAAAAATACTTACAGGACAATATTAGATTAATAAACATAATAACCTCAATATAATAAAAACTTGGCAGGAAATATGCATGGGAGTGGTGGGATCTCTTATCTCCTATTAAAAAAAATAACTTTTCTCCATGATGATTGATATTTTAATACACATATTATATTTACACACTAGCTGTTACCCGCGACTCCGTCAGCGCGTTGATATAAAATAAGCGCCTGTTAAAATAATGGGAGCAATATGTACGTCCGCGTTTACTCCCGTTTTCGCAATATTTCTTGTTACTGCTCTGCTCCTATTGGTCATAGCGGGATGTTATACGGCCTACGTCCTTTCTCATGCTCTAGACTATCTGTGCACCAAAGGAGACGGGCGAAAGTTCATAGAAAGTTGGGCCTGAATGTACAGCAACGATTATTGCATTAAATCATTTCAATATTATTACTATTTAAAAAATAAAACTTTATTTATAATGGCAGTATGGGAGAAAACCGAAATAGGGTATTATTAGCTTGCAAAAAACTAACCTCATTTGCTTTTTTATAAGTTTTCTTAGAAGCTGTCAGCGCTCATATGGCATATTTAAGTAATTATTCAGACTTTTTTGTTGACTAGATTTTATCAGAATGTATTTTTATTACATTAACACATCGTGAGTGTGGTTTCCAAAGGGCCGGCGACGCGTAACAGCATATTAAATGTTACAAAGATGGAGGTTAAAAAAGAATTAGGAAAACCATTTACAATCTAATTAAAGAAAAGAGTAAACGGAAATAAAAATCGCATTTCTCTTATATTGATTTATTAATCGTATTAATATACAATTAATGCTGGAAAAGGAGGCGAAGCTCGTGAGGGAGCGGGTCTCTCAGCGTCCTCACGCCTCTAGCCGAAGCAGAAAACGCCCTGGTCGGGAGACAATATCGAACTCCCGGCCACCATAGGCGCGGGTATGCGGAGTGAACAAAAAAAAAAAAGAATCAAAATCAAAAATCAATTATTCAAAATAGGCTGAGAATCAGCACTTTTTGAACATCGTTATTACATAAGACAGTCCTCCAAAACGCCCACCCATCAACACTTCCTAGTGCTTTCGCTGGGAAGAAGAAGTGGTGGAACAAACTCTCCAGCGGCACAGCTGTCTGTTCATTTTAAAAAAACAAGACTTTATACAATACTATGTAGGTACAGTAATGAAGACCAGAAAACAACAACAATGAAATTATTTATCATATGCCAGCTAGCCACGCCAAAATACCAGCAAAGCAAAAATAAAAAATAAAATATCATTAAAATGGAAATGTAAATATGTAAAAACTAATTACTTAAATATAAGCCCCAGGTATAAAGGGTGTGACAGCTCACATATTTATGCATTGTGAAAAAGAAAATTATATGAACTCGTATGTATCTTATATTTCTCCAGAATTAGCTTACTGAAATTCTGGAGAAAGATGTCATTTACAGAATAGTATGCCTTTAAACAAAGCTTGGATTTGATTTGCGCTTTAAATGCATTGTAAGGCAAGTCTAGCAAAGCAGAGGGTATTTTATACAAACATAACAACCAACTTCCAAAAAAAAAAGCACTACAAAGTGAGATAAACGAATTTTGAAAGTCGGTGGCAAAAAGGAATGCATATGTTCACGATCATGATGTCTTTGGTTTTTATATATTCGTTTGTTAGCTACATCAATATTAGACTGTGAAGTTGATTCATCATGTTCACTTGATACATCTACTGATGCTGAAGATCCAGATGGTCCAGTCATTAAATGATGAGCATTTCTATCAGCTCTCACCCAGCAACGATGACATATGAGAGCTCGAGCTCTTGAAATCTAAAAAAAAAAATATATCATGAGTCTTTTTCTAAAAAAAGAAGTAATACATACATGACTCAGTAGTCTGTAAGCAATTCTGTAAGACCTAATATTTGTAAATAATGTAACTTCTTTGCTAGATACTAACTTAGATACACTGTTTGTTACGGTCCCACAGACAAACCGTGAAAACGGTTTTGCGGTTTTGTGCTTTTATCTCAATGTATTGTACACTAGATTAAGAAAATAAATAATAATAATAAAGTAAATCTCTTCTAATCTACACCTTCTGGAAATACAGGCTGTAATATAATTAGTTGTTTTTTTTACACTAACTTTTGGCCTAACTATATGATAGTTTCCTTTTCCATTTAATTTTTTCTCATGAATGTGACACTAATATACAAAAATGATTCTCTAAAGCTGACTGCTATTTCAGAGATTAGTGTGAAAAAAATATAAAAAATGGTAGTATAGATAGTGTGTGTGTGTGGTAGTACAAAATACAAAACAACTAAACCTAATAAAAACTTACCATCCATTCAGAAATGACTGCATGAATTCTTCTTTCACGTTCGGTGTTAGTGTGCAATGAATGAGATCTTGCCCGCAACACTGAATGTCCACAGTTCACACACACTTGGCGATGTCCAGTCATAAGAGATGGAAGTTGCTCATCTGTGCCCAAGGCAGTCACAGCTAAATCTCTGCATCCTTGGCAAATGTGATGAGATCTATTGACCTACAACAATATTAGATTGTTATTTACAGCTTCAACAAATAAAAATTACAGAATTAGGTATGATGCAGAAACAGCGAGAAAACTGTATCTTTCAGAATTGCGTGTATATTACTTCTTACTGACATCGTGATCAAACTTGGATTATATTATATTAATGCTTTCATATAAGGTTATTCAATTTAACTATTGTTTCATTGAATTGTTGAATTCTTAAAGTTATAAAAAAAGAACTATCTTCCGTAATTGATAATCAAAGTGTAAATCTTACTTGGAATTTAAATAACTCAAGTGCATTATAATGAGATATATATATATATATATAGGAATATTATTATTGAAACTGGGTTCAATAATATACCTATATATAGTTATCCTTGTTATACTGTACTCGAAAACTGCTTATCACAAAATGAAGTTTTAATTAAATACATACGTTTTAAATAAATACCTACCAATTGAGGGGCTACCCAATGCTGTATAACTGAAAGAATGCTTTCCGCTTCTATTTGTCGTAATCCGATAGAAGGATTACTCTGTTGTATGCCGCAGTCAAAGAGATTTAAGATAAATAGAGAGGGCAATGTGTCAAAATCGCATAGAAAAACTGTGATCCCATGGCCCAGTTCCGCCATCTAGTACAATATAGCAAAATTAGATCGACAATTGGAGACATCAAATAGTAAAACTGAAATAAGTTTACATAAAATATATTCAGCTATTGCGCGGTAGGTGGCTAGTGTGGTCTATGTTGCCAGATCCGATTTAATACCCTAATGTAGTTCAAATCGGGTAAATAAATATGGAAAAGTAAACAAATTAAGTGAAACTTGTCTTGTACAGAGATCAAAAACTGTTTTAGAATTTTATTAGCTACTATTCATTTTCCGTGACACCGTCTATTGGCATTTTAGATGTGTTATGCTTACGAATTATTTTAATACTCAGTTTATTGCGATTTTTGACTATAATAGACTTTTTAGGCCATAAAGCGCATTTTGTTTTGAAATTTTTGTTTGCATTTCGTTTTTACCAAAATGATTCTTTTCTACACGTTTGTTTGCAAATATTTTTAAATGGCAATGCAAAAAACTGTGGTAGGGCTTGTATCATTTCGATATAAAATTATCGATAATATTCAAAGAAGTTACTACGACGATGTTTATTCGTATTATGATAGCTTGAAACAAAAAATTACGTAGCAGAAAAATTATAGATATGTTCAATGTTTACAAGTTTCTATTTATATAAATCTTTTAAAATAACGGGCGTTAAAGTTTAAATTTACCGATTAATACTGAAAATCTAAATAATTGTTTATTTTTTCATTTTTAATGAACACATTTAATCAATATAGTTACCATTATTATGTATACATTGCTGCCTTCTAATAGAAAAGTCGTTTATACCTTTGCGATAGAATTCTGAGGATCTAGACTGCACAAACTGTGTGAAAGCAGAACTGTCTAATGTGTGAATTAATTGTCCAAATCACGACGAAAATGGTAGTCTGCTGGAGCAAGATCTGGCGAACTAGTTCCGTACCATTCATTATCTTTAAAAATGGGAGCCTTCAATATTTATTTTATTTTTAATTTGAATATATAACCAAATATTCTGTGAACCTTTTAAGAGTCTATCTGTTTCTGTTATTAATATGGAGCAAAAAATCATGTTTGTTGTATGGGAAAATATTTTATTTAAAATAAATATTTTTTTTTTTTATTTTTAGCACTTGTCATATCGGCAACAGAAATACT
Source organism: Sesamia inferens (assembly GCA_037179545.1). Classification (NCBI taxonomy): domain Eukaryota; kingdom Metazoa; phylum Arthropoda; class Insecta; order Lepidoptera; family Noctuidae; genus Sesamia; species Sesamia inferens. Next base: position 7,850,414 of record CM073923.1, on the reverse strand, counting down.
AACATAATTTCTAGAAATTTCAACCGTCTAGCTATTACGGTTCATGAGATACAGCCTGGTGACAGAGGGACAGACGAATAGTGAAGTCTCATGAATAGGGTTCGTTTTACCTTTTAGGTACGGAATCTTAAAAATCACAAAGTAGCTTGCAATCATTGTACTACATATACGTACATATTTTATAAATATATTTCATTATAAATAAGTTATCTAATTTATGTACTTATCCACTTAACCATAAATATTATCCCAATTTTTACGATTAAGTGGAAAAGTTCTGAAATTAATAACTTACTAATTCATTACTAGTACAGGGTACCAATCCTTTTTTTTAATTTGATCGACAAATCTTCTTTCTTTAAAAAGTAGATATCTTCACTTTTAAAATGCTTTGAGCATAATTTCGACGAAGTAGACGGAAGCCAATTTTCTTCTCTACGGTATATCTGGACAAATCGTATACACTTTTCCCGTACAACATAATTTTTATTCGAAAACCTAAAATAACATAAAACCTATTCAATTTTGTTCATTAATATGACAAGATTATGTTCAAATAGAGTTACTAATAAATAAACTTGAAATATAGTAATATTTTAAGTTTATTTAGCTATATTTTAAATGTCAATAAAATATAGCTATATGTTTTCAAGTTAATAAGTATTATCGATTACTAAATCGATAAACAACATTACTACATCTCTACATGAAAATAGTAAAACTATTCAACAATAGAGGGCGCTTATTACAATAATAAAAAAGTTTCTAGAACTATTTAAGAATTTTTTTAAATTTTAATTACAGACTAAATATAAATAATTCATACAAAAACATTCCGAAATTAGGCACAGTCTTTTACCATAACGAGGTGTACAATAACGCAAAGCGCAACAGGGCATATTTCCTTAGAAAATGTTTATTCTTGGTGGACACATGTTACGTCTTGACGCGGACACTAGACTGAGCGACTTTTAACCAAGTCGACAAAAGTATTGGCTTACAATTTTGTTCGTGATGTCCTGTCTATTGTAAATATAATTTTAATGTCTTTGGCCGCAGTTGATGCAATGAAGACATTGGTCACTCATTTTATGTTGAATCGAAATAAATGCGTGGGTCGTCGGTCAAAACAATAACCGTCAGAATCCTAAATGCGTAGCCAAAGCTGCAAAAAAATATAATAGCACACGAAAATACAACAAAATATGGCAAATTCAAAGCCGGAAGGGAATGATATGTGACGTTTGTCGTCACGTTGCCCACCAGAGTTTTAGTTGCCTGTATAATAAAAAATTATAATTAATCGATTATCAAATCGAACCGTTGATCAATTTGTTTTAAGATGTTTTTGTTAATAACGAAATAATAGATAATATAATTAAGTCCTTTTATTAAAAGATTTTCTAAACCGAATCGGTAGAAATATACTGATTCATTTTTAATTTTATTTTTATTTTTGTAATAATTTGATTTATCGATTATAACTTATTAACGATTGGTATTTCATCTGGTAACATTGTTGAAAAGTGAAAGTAAAGAAAGTCAGTATTATTTACGTTAAATAATATCTTTTATATTCCGGCGATATCAGAATTAGTAATAAATGATTGAAAACAAAAAAATAAATGAAAATTATTGACAAATAATTCATTTGTGTACAGGTCAGGCCCAATTTCGCCCGTCTCCTTTCATTACAATAGATTCAGTAGTTTTGGCGTGAAAGCCGGACAGACAGACAGACAGAGATACTTTCACAGTTATAATATTAGTATGGATTAGGGAACACAATAAATAATAATAAGTACCGGGCGACCGAGCTTTGCTCGGCAACTTTTTTTTTGTTAGGTACATCGTGTGTCTCTATATTTTCAAAACCAAATATTAAAAACCAGCGAATTTTTTAAATAATATTTTTTGACTAATGTTTTTCGATCATACCGACATAATAATAAAAAAAGACGTGTGGCACTCGGGGACTGCCGCGGTAAAGCTATTGCATAGCATTTTGTATGATATTAATTCAAGTTACACTTTTTGAGCGTGGTGACCGATAAGAAAACAAATTTTTCTTTTATTAAATAAATAAAAAGTTAATATTATTTAAAATATTTTTATTATTTTACAATACATGTGGGTCCTCTCAAGTATGAGTGCGCGGGTTCGATTCCAGGTCAGGCAAGTACCAATGTAACTTTTCTAAAGTTATATGTACTTTCTAAGTATATCTTGGACACCAATGACTGAAGGCGAAGGAAAACATCTTGAGGAAACCTGGGCTTTATAAGTCTGAAATCGCCAACCCGCATTGAGCAAGCGTGGTGATTACGCTCAATCCTTCTCTGTATGAGAGGAGATCTGTGCCCAGCAGTGGGACGATAAAAAGGTTGTTGATGATGAACGGCGTCGGTGTCGAATTATTTGTTATCAATTTAATATTTTCGAGCTGATCTTTAGTAACATAATCACTTCTGATTGCGTTAACATCTGACCGTAGAATTAATAAATCCTTCATCAACTTCTTTACGTACGTTCTACGTAGTCAAAGCAAACTGGTGGCAATTTGTGAAGGTCATATGCTACAAAAACTGGGATTGTTCGGGATCCGTGATTTTAAACACCGTAATCGTATATTTTAGGTCTTTCTGCTTTTTGTTCTTACGCCTCGATACATGTTTTTGTCTTGTCTTCGTAGAAACAAACAATAACTTTTTTGCCTCATCAATGTCTTCCTCAGAAAAAGCCGACGAGCATATTTTTATTAAACTTTCGTTGTTTTGTTTCGGAGATAACAATATTACAACTCGTACACTTAAATGTACTCGTATTAACATTGTTCACCGACATCTTTCTGTAATATTTTATTTAATAAAAACTTCAACTTCAACTCTTGATCTGGTCCCTGTGGATAGATACCACAATTTTGCCAATAACACGTGTAACAATTTATAGAAATTCTTTAAAAAAATATTTCACAATAATGGCGGCTATCGCCAATAACAGTTGAAAAAACGGCCGCGTGAGCACTTTTTACTCTATAAAATCACGCGCTTTTATTTAGTAAACAACACTATAAATAATTTAAAAGTCCAATGAAAAATTAGCGTGACATTCATCTTAGCTTTTCCGTTAAAAAAAAAGCTATTTTATAAAAACACTACTAAATTAATTTGAATAAAAGTACTTAATAATTAATTATATGAAAAGTTTTTAAGGTAGCCATGACAACGTCGATGACGTCTATGACATATCTCTATAGAAGACCTATTTCAGAGAGAAAATTAATCGCAAGTTTAGCACATCGCGACTATCAGTAACATGGCAAGTGTGTAGAACTGAGTTCGCGCCCTGCAATATGCATGCTCTTTTTGAAAATCTATAAATTGTTTTCAAAAGATGTAGTCGCAAGCACACAAACATACCGTGCCGAAGACTGCCGAACTGAAACGACGTTAGACGATGTACGGCCTTCAAGCCACACCTCCGTGCCCGTCGGAGTGGGGAGCGTGAGGTTTTTTCGTTACGGAATTTCTGGATTCGGTCCCCGCGCTCAAGGCCCGCGATAGAAGCTATGCAATAGCTTAAAAATATTATTAACTGTTATTTAAATATAAAATTAGGAGTGCAATTTAGTTTAACATTTTATTATAAATAAGTACTTATAGTTTAACAATCAGTTACATCAGTTATATATTATCATCAATACATACTCGTAGTTTAAGGTCTTAACCTAATACTTCCTTCCATACTATATCATGCCGGGTACGATGCGCCAAATGTTGTTGTGTTGGGAGTTTTGTCGTGGAGGTTCTCCAGATCAATCTCCCTTTGGGGCAGCATTGTTGGTCGTGCTGTTGGGTTTAACATTGTATCACCTTTCTCAACTGCCGTCTTCCTTCCTATTCGCTCAGTTTTCCGGAGTGAATAGGCTCTTAATAACCTTTTAAGCTATTGCATAGCTTCTATCGCGGGCCTTGAGCGCGGGGACCAAATCCAGAAATTCCGTAACGAAAAAACCTCACGCTCCCCACTCCGACGGGCACGGAGGTGTGGCTTGAAGGCCGTACATCGTCTAACGTCGTTTCAGTTCGGCAGTCTTCGGCACGGTATGTTTGTGTGCTTGCGACTACATCTTTTGAAAACAATTTATAGATTTTCAAAAAGAGCATGCATATTGCAGGGCGCGAACTCAGTTCTACACACTTGCCATGTTACTGATAGTCGCGATGTGCTAAACTTGCGATTAATTTTCTCTCTGAAATAGGTCTTCTATAGAGATATGTCATAGACGTCATCGACGTTGTCATGGCTACCTTAAAAACTTTTCATATAATTAATTATTAAGTACTTTTATTCAAATTAATTTAGTAGTGTTTTTATAAAATAGCTTTTTTTTTAACGGAAAAGCTAAGATGAATGTCACGCTAATTTTTCATTGGACTTTTAAATTATTTATAGTGTTGTTTACTAAATAAAAGCGCGTGATTTTATAGAGTAAAAAGTGCTCACGCGGCCGTTTTTTCAACTGTTATTGGCGATAGCCGCCATTATTGTGAAATATTTTTTTAAAGAATTTCTATAAATTGTTACACGTGTTATTGGCAAAATTGTGGTATCTATCCACAGGGACCAGATCAAGAGTTGAAGTTGAAGTTTTTATTAAATAAAATATTACAGAAAGATGTCGGTGAACAATGTTAATACGAGTACATTTAAGTGTACGAGTTGTAATATTGTTATCTCCGAAACAAAACAACGAAAGTTTAATAAAAATATGCTCGTCGGCTTTTTCTGAGGAAGACATTGATGAGGCAAAAAAGTTATTGTTTGTTTCTACGAAGACAAGACAAAAACATGTATCGAGGCGTAAGAACAAAAAGCAGAAAGACCTAAAATATACGATTACGGTGTTTAAAATCACGGATCCCGAACAATCCCAGTTTTTGTGGCATATGACCTTCACAAATTGCCACCAGTTTGCTTTGACTACGTAGAACGTACGTAAAGAAGTTGATGAAGGATTTATTAATTCTACGGTCAGATGTTAACGCAATCAGAAGTGATTATGTTACTAAAGATCAGCTCGAAAATATTAAATTGATAACAAATAATTCGACACCGACGCCGTTCATCATCAACAACCTTTTTATCGTCCCACTGCTGGGCACAGATCTCCTCTCATACAGAGAAGGATTGAGCGTAATCACCACGCTTGCTCAATGCGGGTTGGCGATTTCAGACTTATAAAGCCCAGGTTTCCTCAAGATGTTTTCCTTCGCCTTCAGTCATTGGTGTCCAAGATATACTTAGAAAGTACATATAACTTTAGAAAAGTTACATTGGTACTTGTCTGACCTGGAATCGAACCCGCGCACTCATACTTGAGAGGCTGGTGTTTTAACCAATAGGCCACCACGACAAAACAGTGGGGTATATTGAAAAAGAACCTCGGAGTCTTTGAGTATATTTCGTGGTGCTCCCTGTGCGCCGTTTCCGAGTCAACGAAATACCAGTTGGTGGAGTCATAAGGATACTATAGCTGTCTTGCCTGCCCCTCAGTGCCCGGCCGGTCTTGCGATTGCACCGAAACAGCACACAATGACAGAGATTATAAGCAATAGACCAGACAGACCTTACGGAGGAATTGCCCTATTGTAGAGGAAGTCCGCTTTCTCAAAGGTATCAGTGTTGTTGTGTAATAGTGATCGTTTCGTTCTCACACGGATCGTTCTATGTTAGTTTTCTCATTTTACATGCTTGCTGACTCGAGTGATAATATAATACCTAGATTTCATGGGTTTTTTCTTTATTTCTTTATTTTTTGGCTTCGCACGGTTTGTGCATTTAACCAATGTCACGTAATTATGAATTATTCATGTCGAAAAAGACGGCCGCGTGACCCGTCTTACGAGTGAGGTTTGGGACAAAGTCATGATGTGGCCACTATGCAGCGATATTTCACTGTTCTTTATGAACTATTTCCTAATGCACTTTTTACTACATAAATCACGCACTTTTATTTAGTAAACAACACTATAAATAATTTTAAAAGTCCAATGAAAACGAGCGTAACATTCAGCTTGACTTTCCCGCCAAAACTCAGGGTGCTGATCACGAAAATGATTTCATTTTTGAAATCCAAGATGGCCGACATCATATTTCATGACATTCTGACATGGGTGTGATAACGAACATGACGTCATTTTTAAGCTATTGCTTAGCTTCTTTCTATCTCTTTATCAAAGTCGAACAGAAAACATTGAATAGGTATAGTTTAGTCGCTTAATCGTCACCATTTTTCGCACTCTTTTGATGACGTTGCTGGTAAAAAATAAATAAATTACAAAAAAGAAAGAAAACTTGAATTGATATCAAAGAAAAAAAAAAACAAAGGAAAAATTACTGTATAAATAAAATAAATAAATAATTATAATTGCAAGTTATAGTTGATAAAAAAAGGCTATGCAATAGCTTTACCGCGGCAGTCTCCGAGTGCCACACGTCTTTTTTTTTTTTTTTGTACCCTGTGGGAATGCTTTGTTTACGCACCATACCCCGAAGGGCGCGTGTGGGACTCGCCCAGCCGAAGCCGGGAATACCCACTAAGCCCGAACAGCGGCACACCGACATCGCCTTAGTGGCGGGGTCATGGGAAATAGCAAGCCTGCCGACCAATCCCCCGCCGGCGATTCCCGCCCGAAGGCAGGCCCACAGTGGGCCCTCCATGGGGAGGGGCCCGGCTGGGTACGTCTTCTTGTGCGAGAAGACGCAGCAGCCAAGGGTTTTTTAGCGAAGTGTCCTTCCTCTTAGCCCCACTCGTTTGCCCGGAAGCAAACGGGGCCCCCAGCTCCTCTCAGTGAGGAGACCGGGTTGCCCGACGGTGACCCGGAGTTCGGGTCATGCCAGCCACCTGGAGTGGTGGCCGACCCGCTGCACGTGACCGCCGAAGCGGTCCCCACTTCTGGTTTTGGTCCGCGCCGGTAAACCGGTAACCCCCATATCTGGGGGCCGTTCCCCTGTCCGCCACCTGGGGACGCGTCCGATGGCAGGCCAGAAACTGCACACGGAAGGCTCTTAATAACCTAGCGCGCTTTACCATCAACGATCGCATCACTGCTTACCATCAGGCGGGATTGCGGTCAAGCGCTAGTTTATAATTATTAAAAAAAAAAGCAAATCCGAGCAAAGCTCGGTCGCCCAGGTACTTCATCATTATTAAATCATATTATATGGATGAATTTTATATTGCCTACTTTGAGGAGGTGCAAGGTATCATAATGTTAGCAATAATAATAATAATAATAAAGATATATTATGAAGGACGGGACGATTGACGTGTGTCGGGCATGTCACCATCCGGGTGAGTCTATCAGACATATTATCTCTGGTTGCTCTCGTTTGGCTAATGGCGAGTATTGCACAGGCATAACCAAGTAGCTAGGATTATCCACCAGCAACTTGCTTTGAAATATAAACTTGTGGATTCTGAGGTACCGTATTATAAGTATGTGCCCGACCCAGTTCTTGAAAATGGCCATGTCACGTTATACTGGGATCGGTCTTTCATTACTGACAAGACTATTGTTGCAAACAAGCCTGATATAGTAGTGATAGATCGATTAGCGCGCCTCGCAATGATTGTCGATGTTACCATTCCACATGACGGGAATCTCGTGAAAGCTGAGAAAGAGAAACAAATTAAATATCCCGACTTGGCGCACGAGGTTGTTGACATGTGGAATGTGAACTCGGCTGTCATTGTACCGATTGTCGTATCGGCCAATGGTTTGATAGCCAAGAGCCTCGACCAACATCTATTGAGGCTCTCGTTAGGCAGTTGGATCAAAGGCCTGATTCAAAAGGCAGTACTCCTCGATACGGCCCGCATCGTGAAGAGGTTCCTGTCTCTGGGGCCCTAACCACCGGTAGCTTGGACCCCGCTCCCGCCATCGGTGGAACACTATTTTTTATATTTTTAAATGTTTTTGTATGTTTTTATATAAATATTTAAAAATGTAGAATAATATGTATGTATAAAGAAATAAAGGGAATAATAATAATATTTTAGTTCGTGTTGTGGCAAGTCTGAAATGTTGACACTGTTGAGAAATTCTGTTGTAAATTGGACTGCTCCTTCAGGCTGATCTTTAAAATGAATGAGCTTCATTGTTTCGACTTCTCCTACACTTTTGTGCGACCCTGGTACCTTGCATCTCCACAAATTAGGCAAAACAAAATTTCTTCCATTGATAAAATAAACGAAAAAGAAAATTCGTTGACGCAGTTTCCAATTATATAAAAAAAAAGAAAAAAATAATAAAATAAAATTAAATAAATTAAATTAAATTTTTATTAAATAAAAAAAAGCATTAGACAACGCCATCATTCTTTTTTTTAAACTTCAAAAAAAAAAGGAAAAACACTATATCGTCAGGGATTTGAACCCGAAGTCTACGAGCTCCGAATCATAGGCCGAAGCCCCTCGGCTATTCGTATCATTAAGAACAGCGGCGAAATTTAGCTTCTTATAAGAAGTTTAGCAATTGTTCAGTGCCTCAAAACACGGAAAAAATACATTTTCTGAAAATTAAACCTTGCTAGATCGACTTATCGTCCCCGAAGCCCCCAGCACACAAAATTTCATGAAAATCGTAGGAGCCGTTTCCGAGATTCCAATTATATATATACATATATACAAGAATTGCTCGTTTAAAGGTATAAGATAATAAAATGTTTATTTCTCAGCTTTGTACATAATTTTTATAATGATTTTCTTAATTCTAAATAGCACTGATGTATAATTTGCCTGAACTAGGTAGAACCTCTGCTTCAGGCGTAAAAGTGCTATAAATTTTTATTTTGTAATTAATTATCAATAACAGTAGTACTTAAAAATCTAGGACACCACGGATGTATAGTGTTATAATTAGTATCCTATTGCTTACATAGTATTATTAGTCTGTTAATGTAATAGTACCGGGCGACCGAGCTTTGCTCGGCAACTTTTTTTTTGTTAGGTACATCGTGTGTCTCTATATTTTCAAAACCAAATATTAAAAACCAGCGAATTTTTTAAATAATATTTTTTGACTAATGTTTTTCGATCATACCGACATAATAATAAAAAAAGACGTGTGGCACTCGGGGACTGCCGCGGTAAAGCTATTGCATAGCATTTTGTATGATATTAATTCAAGTTACACTTTTTGAGCGTGGTGACCGATAAGAAAACAAATTTTTCTTTTATTAAATAAATAAAAAGTTAATATTATTTAAAATATTTTTATTATTTTACAATACATGTGGGTCCTCTCAAGTATGAGTGCGCGGGTTCGATTCCAGGTCAGGCAAGTACCAATGTAACTTTTCTAAAGTTATATGTACTTTCTAAGTATATCTTGGACACCAATGACTGAAGGCGAAGGAAAACATCTTGAGGAAACCTGGGCTTTATAAGTCTGAAATCGCCAACCCGCATTGAGCAAGCGTGGTGATTACGCTCAATCCTTCTCTGTATGAGAGGAGATCTGTGCCCAGCAGTGGGACGATAAAAAGGTTGTTGATGATGAACGGCGTCGGTGTCGAATTATTTGTTATCAATTTAATATTTTCGAGCTGATCTTTAGTAACATAATCACTTCTGATTGCGTTAACATCTGACCGTAGAATTAATAAATCCTTCATCAACTTCTTTACGTACGTTCTACGTAGTCAAAGCAAACTGGTGGCAATTTGTGAAGGTCATATGCTACAAAAACTGGGATTGTTCGGGATCCGTGATTTTAAACACCGTAATCGTATATTTTAGGTCTTTCTGCTTTTTGTTCTTACGCCTCGATACATGTTTTTGTCTTGTCTTCGTAGAAACAAACAATAACTTTTTTGCCTCATCAATGTCTTCCTCAGAAAAAGCCGACGAGCATATTTTTATTAAACTTTCGTTGTTTTGTTTCGGAGATAACAATATTACAACTCGTACACTTAAATGTACTCGTATTAACATTGTTCACCGACATCTTTCTGTAATATTTTATTTAATAAAAACTTCAACTTCAACTCTTGATCTGGTCCCTGTGGATAGATACCACAATTTTGCCAATAACACGTGTAACAATTTATAGAAATTCTTTAAAAAAATATTTCACAATAATGGTGGCTATCGCCAATAACAGTTGAAAAAACGGCCGCGTGAGCACTTTTTACTCTATAAAATCACGCGCTTTTATTTAGTAAACAACACTATAAATAATTTAAAAGTCCAATGAAAAATTAGCGTGACATTCATCTTAGCTTTTCCGTTAAAAAAAAAGCTATTTTATAAAAACACTACTAAATTAATTTGAATAAAAGTACTTAATAATTAATTATATGAAAAGTTTTTAAGGTAGCCATGACAACGTCGATGACGTCTATGACATATCTCTATAGAAGACCTATTTCAGAGAGAAAATTAATCGCAAGTTTAGCACATCGCGACTATCAGTAACATGGCAAGTGTGTAGAACTGAGTTCGCGCCCTGCAATATGCATGCTCTTTTTGAAAATCTATAAATTGTTTTCAAAAGATGTAGTCGCAAGCACACAAACATACCGTGCCGAAGACTGCCGAACTGAAACGACGTTAGACGATGTACGGCCTTCAAGCCACACCTCCGTGCCCGTCGGAGTGGGGAGCGTGAGGTTTTTTCGTTACGGAATTTCTGGATTCGGTCCCCGCGCTCAAGGCCCGCGATAGAAGCTATGCAATAGCTTAAAAATATTATTAACTGTTATTTAAATATAAAATTAGGAGTGCAATTTAGTTTAACATTTTATTATAAATAAGTACTTATAGTTTAACAATCAGTTACATCAGTTATATATTATCATCAATACATACTCGTAGTTTAAGGTCTTAACCTAATACTTCCTTCCATACTATATCATGCCGGGTACGATGCGCCAAATGTTGTTGTGTTGGGAGTTTTGTCGTGGAGGTTCTCCAGATCAATCTCCCTTTGGGGCAGCATTGTTGGTCGTGCTGTTGGGTTTAACATTGTATCACCTTTCTCAACTGCCGTCTTCCTTCCTATTCGCTCAGTTTTCCGGAGTGAATAGGCTCTTAATAACCTTTTAAGCTATTGCATAGCTTCTATCGCGGGCCTTGAGCGCGGGGACCAAATCCAGAAATTCCGTAACGAAAAAACCTCACGCTCCCCACTCCGACGGGCACGGAGGTGTGGCTTGAAGGCCGTACATCGTCTAACGTCGTTTCAGTTCGGCAGTCTTCGGCACGGTATGTTTGTGTGCTTGCGACTACATCTTTTGAAAACAATTTATAGATTTTCAAAAAGAGCATGCATATTGCAGGGCGCGAACTCAGTTCTACACACTTGCCATGTTACTGATAGTCGCGATGTGCTAAACTTGCGATTAATTTTCTCTCTGAAATAGGTCTTCTATAGAGATATGTCATAGACGTCATCGACGTTGTCATGGCTACCTTAAAAACTTTTCATATAATTAATTATTAAGTACTTTTATTCAAATTAATTTAGTAGTGTTTTTATAAAATAGCTTTTTTTTTAACGGAAAAGCTAAGATGAATGTCACGCTAATTTTTCATTGGACTTTTAAATTATTTATAGTGTTGTTTACTAAATAAAAGCGCGTGATTTTATAGAGTAAAAAGTGCTCACGCGGCCGTTTTTTCAACTGTTATTGGCGATAGCCGCCATTATTGTGAAATATTTTTTTAAAGAATTTCTATAAATTGTTACACGTGTTATTGGCAAAATTGTGGTATCTATCCACAGGGACCAGATCAAGAGTTGAAGTTGAAGTTTTTATTAAATAAAATATTACAGAAAGATGTCGGTGAACAATGTTAATACGAGTACATTTAAGTGTACGAGTTGTAATATTGTTATCTCCGAAACAAAACAACGAAAGTTTAATAAAAATATGCTCGTCGGCTTTTTCTGATGAAGACATTGATGAGGCAAAAAAGTTATTGTTTGTTTCTACGAAGACAAGACAAAAACATGTATCGAGGCGTAAGAACAAAAAGCAGAAAGACCTAAAATATACGATTACGGTGTTTAAAATCACGGATCCCGAACAATCCCAGTTTTTGTGGCATATGACCTTCACAAATTGCCACCAGTTTGCTTTGACTACGTAGAACGTACGTAAAGAAGTTGATGAAGGATTTATTAATTCTACGGTCAGATGTTAACGCAATCAGAAGTGATTATGTTACTAAAGATCAGCTCGAAAATATTAAATTGATAACAAATAATTCGACACCGACGCCGTTCATCATCAACAACCTTTTTATCGTCCCACTGCTGGGCACAGATCTCCTCTCATACAGAGAAGGATTGAGCGTAATCACCACGCTTGCTCAATGCGGGTTGGCGATTTCAGACTTATAAAGCCCAGGTTTCCTCAAGATGTTTTCCTTCGCCTTCAGTCATTGGTGTCCAAGATATACTTAGAAAGTACATATAACTTTAGAAAAGTTACATTGGTACTTGTCTGACCTGGAATCGAACCCGCGCACTCATACTTGAGAGGCTGGTGTTTTAACCAATAGGCCACCACGACAAAACAGTGGGGTATATTGAAAAAGAACCTCGGAGTCTTTGAGTATATTTCGTGGTGCTCCCTGTGCGCCGTTTCCGAGTCAACGAAATACCAGTTGGTGGAGTCATAAGGATACTATAGCTGTCTTGCCTGCCCCTCAGTGCCCGGCCGGTCTTGCGATTGCACCGAAACAGCACACAATGACAGAGATTATAAGCAATAGACCAGACAGACCTTACGGAGGAATTGCCCTATTGTAGAGGAAGTCCGCTTTCTCAAAGGTATCAGTGTTGTTGTGTAATAGTGATCGTTTCGTTCTCACACGGATCGTTCTATGTTAGTTTTCTCATTTTACATGCTTGCTGACTCGAGTGATAATATAATACCTAGATTTCATGGGTTTTTTCTTTATTTCTTTATTTTTTGGCTTCGCACGGTTTGTGCATTTAACCAATGTCACGTAATTATGAATTATTCATGTCGAAAAAGACGGCCGCGTGACCCGTCTTACGAGTGAGGTTTGGGACAAAGTCATGATGTGGCCACTATGCAGCGATATTTCACTGTTCTTTATGAACTATTTCCTAATGCACTTTTTACTACATAAATCACGCACTTTTATTTAGTAAACAACACTATAAATAATTTTAAAAGTCCAATGAAAACGAGCGTAACACTCAGCTTGACTTTCCCGCCAAAACTCAGGGTGCTGATCACGAAAATGATTTCATTTTTGAAATCCAAGATGGCCGACATCATATTTCATGACATTCTGACATGGGTGTGATAACGAACATGACGTCATTTTTAAGCTATTGCTTAGCTTCTTTCTATCTCTTTATCAAAGTCGAACAGAAAACATTGAATATAGTTTAGTCGCTTAATCGTCACCATTTTTCGCACTCTTTTGATGACGTTGCTGGTAAAAAATAAATAAATTACAAAAAAGAAAGAAAACTTGAATTGATATCAAAGAAAAAAAAAACAAAGGAAAAATTACTGTATAAATAAAATAAATAAATAATTATAATTGCAAGTTATAGTTGATAAAAAAAGGCTATGCAATAGCTTTACCGCGGCAGTCTCCGAGTGCCACACGTCTTTTTTTTTTTTTGTACCCTGTGGGAATGCTTTGTTTACGCACCATACCCCGAAGGGCGCGTGTGGGACTCGCCCAGCCGAAGCCGGGAATACCCACTAAGCCCGAACAGCGGCACACCGACATCGCCTTAGTGGCGGGGTCATGGGAAATAGCAAGCCTGCCGACCAATCCCCCGCCGGCGATTCCCGCCCGAAGGCAGGCCCACAGTGGGCCCTCCATGGGGAGGGGCCCGGCTGGGTACGTCTTCTTGTGCGAGAAGACGCAGCAGCCAAGGGTTTTTTAGCGAAGTGTCCTTCCTCTTAGCCCCACTCGTTTGCCCGGAAGCAAACGGGGCCCCCAGCTCCTCTCAGTGAGGAGACCGGGTTGCCCGACGGTGACCCGGAGTTCGGGTCATGCCAGCCACCTGGAGTGGTGGCCGACCCGCTGCACGTGACCGCCGAAGCGGTCCCCACTTCTGGTTTTGGTCCGCGCCGGTAAACCGGTAACCCCCATATCTGGGGGCCGTTCCCCTGTCCGCCACCTGGGGACGCGTCCGATGGCAGGCCAGAAACTGCACACGGAAGGCTCTTAATAACCTAGCGCGCTTTACCATCAACGATCGCATCACTGCTTACCATCAGGCGGGATTGCGGTCAAGCGCTAGTTTATAATTATTAAAAAAAAAAGCAAATCCGAGCAAAGCTCGGTCGCCCAGGTACTTCATCATTATTAAATCATATTATATGGATGAATTTTATATTGCCTACTTTGAGGAGGTGCAAGGTATCATAATGTTAGCAATAATAATAATAATAATAAAGATATATTATGAAGGACGGGACGATTGACGTGTGTCGGGCATGTCACCATCCGGGTGAGTCTATCAGACATATTATCTCTGGTTGCTCTCGTTTGGCTAATGGCGAGTATTGCACAGGCATAACCAAGTAGCTAGGATTATCCACCAGCAACTTGCTTTGAAATATAAACTTGTGGATTCTGAGGTACCGTATTATAAGTATGTGCCCGACCCAGTTCTTGAAAATGGCCATGTCACGTTATACTGGGATCGGTCTTTCATTACTGACAAGACTATTGTTGCAAACAAGCCTGATATAGTAGTGATAGATCGATTAGCGCGCCTCGCAATGATTGTCGATGTTACCATTCCACATGACGGGAATCTCGTGAAAGCTGAGAAAGAGAAACAAATTAAATATCCCGACTTGGCGCACGAGGTTGTTGACATGTGGAATGTGAACTCGGCTGTCATTGTACCGATTGTCGTATCGGCCAATGGTTTGATAGCCAAGAGCCTCGACCAACATCTATTGAGGCTCTCGTTAGGCAGTTGGATCAAAGGCCTGATTCAAAAGGCAGTACTCCTCGATACGGCCCGCATCGTGAAGAGGTTCCTGTCTCTGGGGCCCTAACCACCGGTAGCTTGGACCCCGCTCCCGCCATCGGTGGAACACTATTTTTTATATTTTTAAATGTTTTTGTATGTTTTTATATAAATATTTAAAAATGTAGAATAATATGTATGTATAAAGAAATAAAGGGAATAATAATAATATTTTAGTTCGTGTTGTGGCAAGTCTGAAATGTTGACACTGTTGAGAAATTCTGTTGTAAATTGGACTGCTCCTTCAGGCTGATCTTTAAAATGAATGAGCTTCATTGTTTCGACTTCTCCTACACTTTTGTGCGACCCTGGTACCTTGCATCTCCACAAATTAGGCAAAACAAAATTTCTTCCATTGATAAAATAAACGAAAAAGAAAATTCGTTGACGCAGTTTCCAATTATATAAAAAAAAAGAAAAAAATAATAAAATAAAATTAAATAAATTAAATTAAATTTTTATTAAATAAAAAAAAGCATTAGACAACGCCATCATTCTTTTTTTTAAACTTCAAAAAAAAAAGGAAAAACACTATATCGTCAGGGATTTGAACCCGAAGTCTACGAGCTCCGAATCATAGGCCGAAGCCCCTCGGCTATTCGTATCATTAAGAACAGCGGCGAAATTTAGCTTCTTATAAGAAGTTTAGCAATTGTTCAGTGCCTCAAAACACGGAAAAAATACATTTTCTGAAAATTAAACCTTGCTAGATCGACTTATCGTCCCCGAAGCCCCCAGCACACAAAATTTCATGAAAATCGTAGGAGCCGTTTCCGAGATTCCAATTATATATATACATATATACAAGAATTGCTCGTTTAAAGGTATAATATTGCACAGGCATAACCAAGTAGCTAGGATTATCCACCAGCAACTTGCTTTGAAATATAAACTTGTGGATTCTGAGGTACCGTATTATAAGTATGTGCCCGACCCAGTTCTTGAAAATGGCCATGTCACGTTATACTGGGATCGGTCTTTCATTACTGACAAGACTATTGTTGCAAACAAGCCTGATATAGTAGTGATAGATCGATTAGCGCGCCTCGCAATGATTGTCGATGTTACCATTCCACATGACGGGAATCTCGTGAAAGCTGAGAAAGAGAAACAAATTAAATATCCCGACTTGGCGCACGAGGTTGTTGACATGTGGAATGTGAACTCGGCTGTCATTGTACCGATTGTCGTATCGGCCAATGGTTTGATAGCCAAGAGCCTCGACCAACATCTATTGAGGCTCTCGTTAGGCAGTTGGATCAAAGGCCTGATTCAAAAGGCAGTACTCCTCGATACGGCCCGCATCGTGAAGAGGTTCCTGTCTCTGGGGCCCTAACCACCGGTAGCTTGGACCCCGCTCCCGCCATCGGTGGAACACTATTTTTTATATTTTTAAATGTTTTTGTATGTTTTTATATAAATATTTAAAAATGTAGAATAATATGTATGTATAAAGAAATAAAGGGAATAATAATAATATTTTAGTTCGTGTTGTGGCAAGTCTGAAATGTTGACACTGTTGAGAAATTCTGTTGTAAATTGGACTGCTCCTTCAGGCTGATCTTTAAAATGAATGAGCTTCATTGTTTCGACTTCTCCTACACTTTTGTGCGACCCTGGTACCTTGCATCTCCACAAATTAGGCAAAACAAAATTTCTTCCATTGATAAAATAAACGAAAAAGAAAATTCGTTGACGCAGTTTCCAATTATATAAAAAAAAAGAAAAAAATAATAAAATAAAATTAAATAAATTAAATTAAATTTTTATTAAATAAAAAAAAGCATTAGACAACGCCATCATTCTTTTTTTTAAACTTCAAAAAAAAAAGGAAAAACACTATATCGTCAGGGATTTGAACCCGAAGTCTACGAGCTCCGAATCATAGGCCGAAGCCCCTCGGCTATTCGTATCATTAAGAACAGCGGCGAAATTTAGCTTCTTATAAGAAGTTTAGCAATTGTTCAGTGCCTCAAAACACGGAAAAAATACATTTTCTGAAAATTAAACCTTGCTAGATCGACTTATCGTCCCCGAAGCCCCCAGCACACAAAATTTCATGAAAATCGTAGGAGCCGTTTCCGAGATTCCAATTATATATATACATATATACAAGAATTGCTCGTTTAAAGGTATAAGATAATAAAATGTTTATTTCTCAGCTTTGTACATAATTTTTATAATGATTTTCTTAATTCTAAATAGCACTGATGTATAATTTGCCTGAACTAGGTAGAACCTCTGCTTCAGGCGTAAAAGTGCTATAAATTTTTATTTTGTAATTAATTATCAATAACAGTAGTACTTAAAAATCTAGGACACCACGGATGTATAGTGTTATAATTAGTATCCTATTGCTTACATAGTATTATTAGTCTGTTAATGTAATAGTACCGGGCGACCGAGCTTTGCTCGGCAACTTTTTTTTTGTTAGGTACATCGTGTGTCTCTATATTTTCAAAACCAAATATTAAAAACCAGCGAATTTTTTAAATAATATTTTTTGACTAATGTTTTTCGATCATACCGACATAATAATAAAAAAAGACGTGTGGCACTCGGGGACTGCCGCGGTAAAGCTATTGCATAGCATTTTGTATGATATTAATTCAAGTTACACTTTTTGAGCGTGGTGACCGATAAGAAAACAAATTTTTCTTTTATTAAATAAATAAAAAGTTAATATTATTTAAAATATTTTTATTATTTTACAATACATGTGGGTCCTCTCAAGTATGAGTGCGCGGGTTCGATTCCAGGTCAGGCAAGTACCAATGTAACTTTTCTAAAGTTATATGTACTTTCTAAGTATATCTTGGACACCAATGACTGAAGGCGAAGGAAAACATCTTGAGGAAACCTGGGCTTTATAAGTCTGAAATCGCCAACCCGCATTGAGCAAGCGTGGTGATTACGCTCAATCCTTCTCTGTATGAGAGGAGATCTGTGCCCAGCAGTGGGACGATAAAAAGGTTGTTGATGATGAACGGCGTCGGTGTCGAATTATTTGTTATCAATTTAATATTTTCGAGCTGATCTTTAGTAACATAATCACTTCTGATTGCGTTAACATCTGACCGTAGAATTAATAAATCCTTCATCAACTTCTTTACGTACGTTCTACGTAGTCAAAGCAAACTGGTGGCAATTTGTGAAGGTCATATGCTACAAAAACTGGGATTGTTCGGGATCCGTGATTTTAAACACCGTAATCGTATATTTTAGGTCTTTCTGCTTTTTGTTCTTACGCCTCGATACATGTTTTTGTCTTGTCTTCGTAGAAACAAACAATAACTTTTTTGCCTCATCAATGTCTTCCTCAGAAAAAGCCGACGAGCATATTTTTATTAAACTTTCGTTGTTTTGTTTCGGAGATAACAATATTACAACTCGTACACTTAAATGTACTCGTATTAACATTGTTCACCGACATCTTTCTGTAATATTTTATTTAATAAAAACTTCAACTTCAACTCTTGATCTGGTCCCTGTGGATAGATACCACAATTTTGCCAATAACACGTGTAACAATTTATAGAAATTCTTTAAAAAAATATTTCACAATAATGGCGGCTATCGCCAATAACAGTTGAAAAAACGGCCGCGTGAGCACTTTTTACTCTATAAAATCACGCGCTTTTATTTAGTAAACAACACTATAAATAATTTAAAAGTCCAATGAAAAATTAGCGTGACATTCATCTTAGCTTTTCCGTTAAAAAAAAAGCTATTTTATAAAAACACTACTAAATTAATTTGAATAAAAGTACTTAATAATTAATTATATGAAAAGTTTTTAAGGTAGCCATGACAACGTCGATGACGTCTATGACATATCTCTATAGAAGACCTATTTCAGAGAGAAAATTAATCGCAAGTTTAGCACATCGCGACTATCAGTAACATGGCAAGTGTGTAGAACTGAGTTCGCGCCCTGCAATATGCATGCTCTTTTTGAAAATCTATAAATTGTTTTCAAAAGATGTAGTCGCAAGCACACAAACATACCGTGCCGAAGACTGCCGAACTGAAACGACGTTAGACGATGTACGGCCTTCAAGCCACACCTCCGTGCCCGTCGGAGTGGGGAGCGTGAGGTTTTTTCGTTACGGAATTTCTGGATTCGGTCCCCGCGCTCAAGGCCCGCGATAGAAGCTATGCAATAGCTTAAAAATATTATTAACTGTTATTTAAATATAAAATTAGGAGTGCAATTTAGTTTAACATTTTATTATAAATAAGTACTTATAGTTTAACAATCAGTTACATCAGTTATATATTATCATCAATACATACTCGTAGTTTAAGGTCTTAACCTAATACTTCCTTCCATACTATATCATGCCGGGTACGATGCGCCAAATGTTGTTGTGTTGGGAGTTTTGTCGTGGAGGTTCTCCAGATCAATCTCCCTTTGGGGCAGCATTGTTGGTCGTGCTGTTGGGTTTAACATTGTATCACCTTTCTCAACTGCCGTCTTCCTTCCTATTCGCTCAGTTTTCCGGAGTGAATAGGCTCTTAATAACCTTTTAAGCTATTGCATAGCTTCTATCGCGGGCCTTGAGCGCGGGGACCAAATCCAGAAATTCCGTAACGAAAAAACCTCACGCTCCCCACTCCGACGGGCACGGAGGTGTGGCTTGAAGGCCGTACATCGTCTAACGTCGTTTCAGTTCGGCAGTCTTCGGCACGGTATGTTTGTGTGCTTGCGACTACATCTTTTGAAAACAATTTATAGATTTTCAAAAAGAGCATGCATATTGCAGGGCGCGAACTCAGTTCTACACACTTGCCATGTTACTGATAGTCGCGATGTGCTAAACTTGCGATTAATTTTCTCTCTGAAATAGGTCTTCTATAGAGATATGTCATAGACGTCATCGACGTTGTCATGGCTACCTTAAAAACTTTTCATATAATTAATTATTAAGTACTTTTATTCAAATTAATTTAGTAGTGTTTTTATAAAATAGCTTTTTTTTTAACGGAAAAGCTAAGATGAATGTCACGCTAATTTTTCATTGGACTTTTAAATTATTTATAGTGTTGTTTACTAAATAAAAGCGCGTGATTTTATAGAGTAAAAAGTGCTCACGCGGCCGTTTTTTCAACTGTTATTGGCGATAGCCGCCATTATTGTGAAATATTTTTTTAAAGAATTTCTATAAATTGTTACACGTGTTATTGGCAAAATTGTGGTATCTATCCACAGGGACCAGATCAAGAGTTGAAGTTGAAGTTTTTATTAAATAAAATATTACAGAAAGATGTCGGTGAACAATGTTAATACGAGTACATTTAAGTGTACGAGTTGTAATATTGTTATCTCCGAAACAAAACAACGAAAGTTTAATAAAAATATGCTCGTCGGCTTTTTCTGAGGAAGACATTGATGAGGCAAAAAAGTTATTGTTTGTTTCTACGAAGACAAGACAAAAACATGTATCGAGGCGTAAGAACAAAAAGCAGAAAGACCTAAAATATACGATTACGGTGTTTAAAATCACGGATCCCGAACAATCCCAGTTTTTGTGGCATATGACCTTCACAAATTGCCACCAGTTTGCTTTGACTACGTAGAACGTACGTAAAGAAGTTGATGAAGGATTTATTAATTCTACGGTCAGATGTTAACGCAATCAGAAGTGATTATGTTACTAAAGATCAGCTCGAAAATATTAAATTGATAACAAATAATTCGACACCGACGCCGTTCATCATCAACAACCTTTTTATCGTCCCACTGCTGGGCACAGATCTCCTCTCATACAGAGAAGGATTGAGCGTAATCACCACGCTTGCTCAATGCGGGTTGGCGATTTCAGACTTATAAAGCCCAGGTTTCCTCAAGATGTTTTCCTTCGCCTTCAGTCATTGGTGTCCAAGATATACTTAGAAAGTACATATAACTTTAGAAAAGTTACATTGGTACTTGTCTGACCTGGAATCGAACCCGCGCACTCATACTTGAGAGGCTGGTGTTTTAACCAATAGGCCACCACGACAAAACAGTGGGGTATATTGAAAAAGAACCTCGGAGTCTTTGAGTATATTTCGTGGTGCTCCCTGTGCGCCGTTTCCGAGTCAACGAAATACCAGTTGGTGGAGTCATAAGGATACTATAGCTGTCTTGCCTGCCCCTCAGTGCCCGGCCGGTCTTGCGATTGCACCGAAACAGCACACAATGACAGAGATTATAAGCAATAGACCAGACAGACCTTACGGAGGAATTGCCCTATTGTAGAGGAAGTCCGCTTTCTCAAAGGTATCAGTGTTGTTGTGTAATAGTGATCGTTTCGTTCTCACACGGATCGTTCTATGTTAGTTTTCTCATTTTACATGCTTACTGACTCGAGTGATAATATAATACCTAGATTTCATGGGTTTTTTCTTTATTTCTTTATTTTTTGGCTTCGCACGGTTTGTGCATTTAACCAATGTCACGTAATTATGAATTATTCATGTCGAAAAAGACGGCCGCGTGACCCGTCTTACGAGTGAGGTTTGGGACAAAGTCATGATGTGGCCACTATGCAGCGATATTTCACTGTTCTTTATGAACTATTTCCTAATGCACTTTTTACTACATAAATCACGCACTTTTATTTAGTAAACAACACTATAAATAATTTTAAAAGTCCAATGAAAACGAGCGTAACACTCAGCTTGACTTTCCCGCCAAAACTCAGGGTGCTGATCACGAAAATGATTTCATTTTTGAAATCCAAGATGGCCGACATCATATTTCATGACATTCTGACATGGGTGTGATAACGAACATGACGTCATTTTTAAGCTATTGCTTAGCTTCTTTCTATCTCTTTATCAAAGTCGAACAGAAAACATTGAATATAGTTTAGTCGCTTAATCGTCACCATTTTTCGCACTCTTTTGATGACGTTGCTGGTAAAAAATAAATAAATTACAAAAAAGAAAGAAAACTTGAATTGATATCAAAGAAAAAAAAAACAAAGGAAAAATTACTGTATAAATAAAATAAATAAATAATTATAATTGCAAGTTATAGTTGATAAAAAAAGGCTATGCAATAGCTTTACCGCGGCAGTCTCCGAGTGCCACACGTCTTTTTTTTTTTTTGTACCCTGTGGGAATGCTTTGTTTACGCACCATACCCCGAAGGGCGCGTGTGGGACTCGCCCAGCCGAAGCCGGGAATACCCACTAAGCCCGAACAGCGGCACACCGACATCGCCTTAGTGGCGGGGTCATGGGAAATAGCAAGCCTGCCGACCAATCCCCCGCCGGCGATTCCCGCCCGAAGGCAGGCCCACAGTGGGCCCTCCATGGGGAGGGGCCCGGCTGGGTACGTCTTCTTGTGCGAGAAGACGCAGCAGCCAAGGGTTTTTTAGCGAAGTGTCCTTCCTCTTAGCCCCACTCGTTTGCCCGGAAGCAAACGGGGCCCCCAGCTCCTCTCAGTGAGGAGACCGGGTTGCCCGACGGTGACCCGGAGTTCGGGTCATGCCAGCCACCTGGAGTGGTGGCCGACCCGCTGCACGTGACCGCCGAAGCGGTCCCCACTTCTGGTTTTGGTCCGCGCCGGTAAACCGGTAACCCCCATATCTGGGGGCCGTTCCCCTGTCCGCCACCTGGGGACGCGTCCGATGGCAGGCCAGAAACTGCACACGGAAGGCTCTTAATAACCTAGCGCGCTTTACCATCAACGATCGCATCACTGCTTACCATCAGGCGGGATTGCGGTCAAGCGCTAGTTTATAATTATTAAAAAAAAAAGCAAATCCGAGCAAAGCTCGGTCGCCCAGGTACTTCATCATTATTAAATCATATTATATGGATGAATTTTATATTGCCTACTTTGAGGAGGTGCAAGGTATCATAATGTTAGCAATAATAATAATAATAATAAAGATATATTATGAAGGACGGGACGATTGACGTGTGTCGGGCATGTCACCATCCGGGTGAGTCTATCAGACATATTATCTCTGGTTGCTCTCGTTTGGCTAATGGCGAGTATTGCACAGGCATAACCAAGTAGCTAGGATTATCCACCAGCAACTTGCTTTGAAATATAAACTTGTGGATTCTGAGGTACCGTATTATAAGTATGTGCCCGACCCAGTTCTTGAAAATGGCCATGTCACGTTATACTGGGATCGGTCTTTCATTACTGACAAGACTATTGTTGCAAACAATAATAATGGCAACACAGCAAACGTCAACATCATAATTTTTATCAATTTAAGAAAAAATATTTTGTATCAGTTTTTCACTTCTATACTGTGAAATATACAACAAAAAACCGAAAACCAAACTAAAAACAATTTAAAATATATATAAACAGTATCTACCTATATACATTATAACAATGAAAAAAGTTACCGAATCCTTGCAAGTGACATTTGTCATGTCACCTCGGACAATACATAATTATTATGCAAAACAGTGAAATAAATATTATGAAATGTTGACAAGATCTGCCGCAAGACAACGTGCACGCCCACCATCTCCGGACTCGTTGCTCAGCTCCGCCTCGCCGCCGCCGGTCTCCAGCGCCACTGTAAGTGCTGTGACGACCCCGGCCGCGGCAGTTGCGTCGAGCTCGA
This sequence comes from Sesamia inferens, assembly GCA_037179545.1. Lineage (NCBI taxonomy): Eukaryota > Metazoa > Arthropoda > Insecta > Lepidoptera > Noctuidae > Sesamia > Sesamia inferens. Next base: position 7,826,780 of record CM073923.1, on the reverse strand, counting down.
GCGACGAGTACTTCTCTCCGCCGACGACGCCACCACCTGTTCGCCGACGGGGAGGACGCCGGCCGCCGGACCGCTTAGGACCTCGAGGCCCATCGGCTTCTGACAGGGTCCCAGCTCCCGGCGGAAGTGTGCAGCGCATGAGATGGACACAATCCATCAATGAAAACGTCATGCGCTCATACTATGGGGCTACAGAGGGAGGAAACAACCTGACCGCGTACCGTGTTCGAATGCTCTCTCTGTTTCAGGTGCTTGAACCGGCTGTCAACGTTTCGGCACAACGACTGTCGGATCAGGTACGGGTTATCCAGCGTAATCATATGTTGGATGATACTGTGCTTGATCGCCTGCGAAATGAAATGCAGAGTAGCCGTGTCATCGCTCCCCCGTCACAAATCGCGGAGATACCACCGCAGCCGCACAGCAGAGATAGCACAAGCTATGCTGATGAGGGGAGCAATGATGTGGCTACAAATGTAAGTACCCAGTGCAATGAGGAATTAAGAAATGCTTTGGAGGCTGCGATTCGGGAATATCGTTTTGTATCGGCAGAACTAAGACCACGCCTGCCACGTTTGCCCATGCATAACAGAAATAGGGCACTGATGGCTGCTCTGGATGCGCAGTTATCAGATTATTTTGATACCTGCGAGGACCTCACTGATACTCATTCAATCCTGTACTGCGCAGCTGTAGCAGCATGTCGTGTAGCTCATGTCAAATTTCCCAGTGACTTTAGAGCTACACGACCAAAACCAGTAGTACCAGCTTGGCAGCGCAGGATTGAACGTCGTATTGGTGAGGCCAGAGCACTCATCGGTAAACTAATCTGCTTCAGGGAGGGTAATACTCGTCCTAGAGTGATGCGCTTTGTGAGGCGGGCATTCTCAGGTACAAATACCAGCCCGCAGAATTTTATGGCCCGTGTCACGGAGCGCATCGATTTCCTGAAGCAGAAAGTGTATGCATGGGCGAATCGTATTAGAAGATATAAACGACGAGTAGAACGATACACCCAGAATCGCACCTTCCAAAGCAATGAAAGGTGGGTTTATAGGGACTGGGAACGACCAGAACAAGGTTTGGCTGACACGTGCCTACCGGATGATGATGCCATGTGTTCATTCTGGCGCAGTATCTGGTCGGTACCTGTCAGTCACACTGAAGGTGACTGGGCCCGGGATGTCGAGCGAGCCTGCGATCCAATACCTGAAATGGGGGCTATTACCATCTGCCCCCAAGATGTAGCTCGTGCAGTCCGCCCGTTACCTAACTGGAAATCTCCAGGACCGGACGGGCTGCATAACTTTTGGATAAAATGGTTTCCAAGGTCGCACGCTCGCTTGGCATCTCAATTCCAGACTGCCTTAGAGTCTGGTTCGCTACCCCAGTTTCTAACAACAGGAATAACCCACCTGCTCCATAAATCAGGTAGCACCGCGGAACCCAAAAATTATAGACCGATCACCTGTTTACCGACGGTCTATAAAGTTCTTACATCCATTTTGAAAACTAAAATTAACAAACATATTGACAGCAACACTATCATGTCTGCCTCTCAAAATGGATGTAGGAGCGGGTCCCGCGGTACTAAGGAGCTACTCCTCATTGATATGGCCATTAGCCAACAAGTTCGTCGTTCCCGAAAGGATCTATCGACATGTTGGATAGATTATAAGAAGGCCTATGACTCAGTGCCACATACATGGCTCATGCGGGTGCTGGAGTTGTACAAAGTGGATGCAACTCTACGCACCTTCCTGATGACATGTATGAGGACATGGAGGACAGTCCTTCGCTATCCAGGATGTCGAAATATTCTGAGGAATAGCGAACCGATAAGGATCGAGCGAGGAATATTTCAGGGCGATAGTTTGAGTCCACTTTGGTTTTGCTTAGCATTGAATCCTCTAAGCACATTATTGGAGGATTCAGGTTTAGGCTATAGGTTGAGAAGAGGTGGTCAGGTTATATCGCACCTCCTTTACATGGATGACCTGAAACTTTTTGCTCCCAACAACTCACAACTGAAGGAGCTACTGAAAATTACTGAAATTTTCAGTAGCGCCATCAGGATGGAATTTGGTGTGGACAAATGTGCGGTCATGCATGTAAAGCGAGGAGAGATTGTGGAATCCGTGGGAACCCAACTCACGAGTTCCATAAACCTTAGAGCCCTCTCCGCATCCGAAACCTATAAGTATTTGGGTATGTCGGAAGCGTTGGGTATCAATGTTACTGACATGAAGCAATCGTTGAAGGAACGCTTCTTTGGCCGCCTGAAAAAAGTACTTAATAGTCTTCTATCAGGCGGAAACAAGGTGCGCGCTTTCAACGGTTGGGTCATGCCGGTATTGATGTACTCTTTCGGCATACTCAAATGGACTCAAACCGAACTTGACGCCCTGGATCAGAGGGTCCGTACGCTGCTGACTGCAAATCGATTGCATCACCCACGATCATCGGTTATGAGGCTGTATATCCCGCGAAAATGTGGAGGTCGTGGCTTTTTAAACGCTAAGACCCTCCACAATCGCGAGATATGCAGTCTCAGGGAATATTTTCTAGAAACCGACGTGGGGATGCATCGAGATGTGGTCGCGGTTGACAAGGGCCTCACTCCGCTCTCCTTGGCTAAAGAGAACTGGCGCAAACCAGTAGTGCTTGACACCAATGACCGCATGGAGGTATGGAAGAGCAAAGAGCTTCACGGACGCTTTTTCAGAGCCCTACACGGGCCTGATGTAGATTTACAAGCGTCCGTAGCCTGGCTACGATTCGGTGACCTTTTTGGGGAAACCGAAGGTTTTGTATGTGCAATTATGGACGAAGTTATGATGACGAACAATTACCGGAGATTTATTGTGAAAGACGGCACAGTTGACATCTGTCGGGCATGTCACCGGCCGGGGGAATCAATAAGGCATATTATCTCCGGGTGTTCTCGTCTAGCTAACGGAGAGTACTTGCATAGACACAACCTTGTAGCCAGGATAATTCATCAGCAACTTGCTCTAAAGTACAACCTTGTGGAATCGGAGGTGCCGTACTACAGGTATGTGCCCGACCCAGTTCTCGAAAATGGTCATATCACATTGTACTGGGATCGATCCATCATCACTGACAGGACTATTGTTGCCAATAAGCCTGATATAGTGATGGTGGATCGATCAGAGCGGCGTGCAATGATTGTTGACATAACCATCCCGCATGATGAGAACCTCGTGAAAGCCGAGAAAGATAAACAAATCAAGTATCTTGACTTGGCTCACGAGGTTGTCGACATGTGGGAGGTGGATTCAGCAATCATTGTGCCGATAGTCGTGACAGCCAATGGCTTAATAGCCAAGAGCCTCGACCAACACCTCAAGAGGCTCTCGTTAGGCAGCTGGATCAAAGGCTTGATTCAGAAAGCTGTACTTCTGGACACGGCTCGCATTGTCAGGAAGTTCCTCTCTCTGGAGCCCTGACCGCCGGTAGCTTGGACCCTGTTCCCGATGCCGGTGGGTTACTATTTTTTATATTTTTAAATGTTTTTTTATATATTTTTTATGTAGAAATATTTAAAAATATAATTTATAAGTGTATTGTAATGAAATAAAGGAAATAATAATAAAGATATATTATGAAGGACGGGACGATTGACGTGTGTCGGGCATGTCACCATCCGGGTGAGTCTATCAGACATATTATCTCTGGTTGCTCTCGTTTGGCTAATGGCGAGTATTGCACAGGCATAACCAAGTAGCTAGGATTATCCACCAGCAACTTGCTTTGAAATATAAACTTGTGGATTCTGAGGTACCGTATTATAAGTATGTGCCCGACCCAGTTCTTGAAAATGGCCATGTCACGTTATACTGGGATCGGTCTTTCATTACTGACAAGACTATTGTTGCAAACAATCCTGATATAGTAGTGATAGATCGATTAGCGCGCCTCGCAATGATTGTCGATGTTACCATTCCACATGACGGGAATCTCGTGAAAGCTGAGAAAGAGAAACAAATTAAATATCCCGACTTGGCGCACGAGGTTGTTGACATGTGGAATGTGAACTCGGCTGTCATTGTACCGATTGTCGTATCGGCCAATGGTTTGATAGCCAAGAGCCTCGACCAACATCTATTGAGGCTCTCGTTAGGCAGTTGGATCAAAGGCCTGATTCAAAAGGCAGTACTCCTCGATACGGCCCGCATCGTGAAGAGGTTCCTGTCTCTGGGGCCCTAACCACCGGTAGCTTGGACCCCGCTCCCGCCATCGGTGGAACACTATTTTTTATATTTTTAAATGTTTTTGTATGTTTTTATATAAATATTTAAAAATGTAGAATAATATGTATGTATAAAGAAATAAAGGGAATAATAATAATATTTTAGTTCGTGTTGTGGCAAGTCTGAAATGTTGACACTGTTGAGAAATTCTGTTGTAAATTGGACTGCTCCTTCAGGCTGATCTTTAAAATGAATGAGCTTCATTGTTTCGACTTCTCCTACACTTTTGTGCGACCCTGGTACCTTGCATCTCCACAAATTAGGCAAAACAAAATTTCTTCCATTGATAAAATAAACGAAAAAGAAAATTCGTTGACGCAGTTTCCAATTATATAAAAAAAAAGAAAAAAATAATAAAATAAAATTAAATAAATTAAATTAAATTTTTATTAAATAAAAAAAAGCATTAGACAACGCCATCATTCTTTTTTTTAAACTTCAAAAAAAAAAGGAAAAACACTATATCGTCAGGGATTTGAACCCGAAGTCTACGAGCTCCGAATCATAGGCCGAAGCCCCTCGGCTATTCGTATCATTAAGAACAGCGGCGAAATTTAGCTTCTTATAAGAAGTTTAGCAATTGTTCAGTGCCTCAAAACACGGAAAAAATACATTTTCTGAAAATTAAACCTTGCTAGATCGACTTATCGTCCCCGAAGCCCCCAGCACACAAAATTTCATGAAAATCGTAGGAGCCGTTTCCGAGATTCCAATTATATATATACATATATACAAGAATTGCTCGTTTAAAGGTATAAGAATATATATACATATATACAAGAATTGCTCGTTTAAAGGTATAAGATAAGATAAGATAAGATTATTGCTAAATTTATTTGCATAGGCTGTATAAGTCTTCAGTCTGCTCATATGACAAACCTTGTAGATAATTAGAAACAACATTCTTACACCTAAAATAATTCAAATTATAAATATTTAATACTCTATTTAATATATTGTATATAAAGGGCCCTAAGAACGTATATAATATGTGTGTTAATGCATATTTAGAGATAGAGGTTGAGCTGCACACTGTGTCATTCCGCCTTGTGTTAATTATATTAGCGTTGTAAGTAAGCGTAGCATGCTGTCTTAGTGTTATGTGCAGTATATAAATTTGCCGAACTGACAAAACTTTGTAGGATTTAAATAACTGCAATGTAGGGAAAAGGAAAGGCAGAGAATTTGCTACTTTTAGAACAGCTCTTTGTGCACGTTCCAGGGAGAGAAGGATAGATTTTGATGTTCCACCCCATGAATAAAGGAATTGAGTATGACTTATTTGAGCAAATTTGTAGTTGACAAAGCTTTTCAGTGCAACAAGCCTGGCTTGTGAATGAGAACTATAATTGCCTGATTGAAGCCTTTGTTCAATCTCTATTATTATTTACCAGCTGTCTAGAATTTATCCAACTATATTGGGGTAGAGTTTTAATATAAATTGTCTAAGAAAGAAAGAAAAATTGTTTATTCCGCACAAACAAAACGCACATTACACATAATAATAATAAAAAAGAAAAATAATATAATACACTCAAAAGCCTCGTACTCAAACAAGAAGAAATTAAAAACAATGTTTTCCTGATATCATAACCGGGGTCAAAGACAACACAAATTATTTGGCAATAAGACATTGACAATTTGTAAGAACTTGACGGAAAAGCTATGATGAATGTTACGCGCATTTTTCATAGGACTTTTAAAATTATTTATAGTGTCGTTTACTAAATAAAAGCACGTGATTTATGTGGTAAAAAGTGCATTCAGTAAATTATTCATAAAGAACATTGAAATATCGCAGCATAGTGGCCACGGCCCTCTTTTTCGACTGTCATTGGCGATATCCGCCATTATTGTAAAATAAAAAATCCTATAAGTTGTTACACGTGTTATTGCCAAAATTGTGGTACCTATCTATTCCACAGAGGCCATTGATCAAGAGTTGAAGTTGAACAACAACAAATAGAAAAAACCGGCCATGTACGTGTCGGACTCACGCACAAAGGGTTCCGTACCATTGATTTATGAAATTAAAGGATTTAAGTTATTTGTATGAAAGATTACGCGGTAATAAGCGGTTTAAGATTTACGAGGTATTAAAAAAAGTACTTGCTAGATCTCGTTAAAACAATTTTCGTTGGTAGTTTTTATACTAATATACATCATATGCTTTTTTAAGATTTTTCATTTTCTTATTTTAGAAGTTAGAGGGGGGGGGGGGGGCAATTTTTTTCCACTTTGGAAGCGTCTGTCACGCAAACTATTCGGTTTAGAAAAAAAATATTTTAGAAACCTCGATATCATTTTTTAAGACCTATCCATAGATGCACCACACGTATGTATTTGATGGAAAAAAAATTGAGTTTCAGTTCTAAGTATGGGGAGCCCCCAATATTTATTATTATTATTTTATTTTTGCATCAAAATCTTAATGCGGTTAACAGAATACATTTACCTACCAAGTTTCAACAGTATAGCTCTTATAGTTTCGGAAAAAAATGGCTGTGACATACGGACGAACAGACGGACAGACAGACATGACGAATCTATAAGGGTTCCGTTACCGTTAACCCTAAAAAGAAAATTGCAGTGTGAGGAAATAACTATTGACCTCCACAATGCTGTTACTGGTAAGAACAATACCCCTTCGTAAGATTGGTCAGACTTTCGAACTAGATTGAAGGCTTTATCCAATCTCTATTATTAATATCTTTGTTAATTTGATCATTGGATTAAGAGATTAAAGGAATATAGATTGAATTTGTGTAACATTATATCTCGGAGCAGCGGTGGCCCAGTGGTATCGGCCGTGACTTACAATTTGTACACACTTTACTTTTACAGGCACTTTACTTTTTGGAAATTATTTCTTCACTACTGCTCTCAAAACAGTGAAGGAAAACATCGTCAGGAAACCGGCATGTCCTAGAGGCAAAAATATTAAAGACATGTGACATCTACCAAACCGTACTGGGCCCGCGTGGTAGATTTGCGCGTGGCCCATTCCCCCTCACCCCTCTCACCGAGAAGAAGCCTGAGTGGAAACATAGGCTGAATATATATGTATGCGATGTGGTGCGCGCGCGCAGGGTCCTGAAGTGCCTCGACAAGACGTCTATCTGGGCGCAAATTTTGACTGGTCACGGCGGCTTCGTCGCGTACCTGCACAAATTTAAGTTGAAGGAAAGTCCAGCCTGTGTGTGTGACACACAAGCTAGTGAGACAATACAGCATTTACTATTTGAATGTCCGAGGCACAACCGCGACAGATACGACCTGGACATAAGTACAGGAATAGCTTTGTCGGAAACGACCATCGCCGGAATTATGGCAGACAAGCACTCCAGGCCGTATCTGGAGCGGTTCTGCCTCAAAGTTGCTTAACAATCCGTAGAGAGGAACAGGACGAGGGCAGCACAGCCCAGCAACTTGCCGTCGGTAAGAATGTAAGATAGAATAGAAATGAGATATATAGGAATAAGACTAGTACATAAGAAATGTATAAAATAATGACATATAAAAGAGATAAAAGAAAGATGACAAAAAGAATATAGACACGGGAAAAGAATAACCCAAGAAAAAAAAATGACAAGCCGCAAAAAAGACGTAGCGGTAAAAGAATAAATGAGGAAATATAAAAACAATGGCAAAAAAGAATTCTTGCCAAGCAAGAAGAGACAGAGGGCTAAACTTAAAAAAAAATAAAAATATGTATGTATGTATATGTTGCCGACCAATTCTGTAAAAATGTCACCGTGACAGGTTAGGTGAAGTGAGCTGCTAAAAGTCTCAATTCCTAGCACGTTCATTTCACCTATGATTTCACGGTGAGACGGTTACAGAAACGCACTACTAAATGCGCGAATTTTGCTCTTAATAAATAATTATTTTGCAACGTATAAAGTATGGGACCATACCTATAGGTACTTTTTAGCTGCCTCAGCTCAAAAACGCAGTCAATACAGCAGAATCCTAAAAAGCCAGACACCCCGACACCAAAAAAAAAACTTACATAAACTTTAAAAAGTCACACTTGATGAGTGTGACTTTTTAAAGTTTATGTACTACTATTTTAAAAAAAGTAAAAGGTAACATCATATTATAAAATATCGGCCACTCACAGCTATGCTTTAAACACTCGTCAAGCGAGATCAAAGCAACGTTGCGTTTATAATTGCCACCCTTACGCCTTTCCCCTCTGAAGGGCTGTAGTACCTAACTATGAGGGTGGTACAGGGTCGGTGGCCATTGAGAATGGAGTCGAAATGAAGTGGCGACCGGTTCACTGGATGAATATGGCTGGTTAATTTTGGGTTAAAATGTCTGGTATGTCGTGTAATTAATGTTTAAAGGGTGGACAGTTAGTGACAATAAGACATATTCTCGCGGGATTCCTACCCAATTATGTCCCTATATACATACAAATAACAAACCATAGAAGTTACAACACATTGTAATCCCACAAATCCTTGATATAACATGATTTTACCTAGTATTTCATCTGACCTCTGCAATTGTTAGCAACACGTTTTCCCTGAGGCCCGACAGCGCACAAGTCATGCGTGGCTGTTCATGACACCAAACTATCGGAAAACTTCACGCCGTGCAGGATTTATCAAAATGAAACAGAAGTTACGTAGATAGTATTTTAGATGTATGTATGATATATATAGACTATAGTAAAATAGAAAAGGGAAAAGAGAGAAGTCCTTTAGTAAGTGAACAAGTCATATGAATAAATGAGAAAAAGAAATGCTATAATGATAGATACTTTAATTCGCAGATCGGCTAACTCTGTGTAAAAAATTTTTTCAGTAGATGCGTAAAATTGTATATTATTTATATATCACTTAAGGAAAACTCTAAAATACCTTTGTTAGATAGGTAATATTAGTAGCTAGCAGTGGCGAAGGGTGAAATTTTGACAAAGGGAAGCCGGTCCAAAAAAATAAACACTTAAACACTTACCTACTGCAGGATATCTTGGAGGAGGTCTTCAGATAAGAATAATATGAAAAGCCCCACCTTCACCTTACAAAAAAGGACTGATGATTTGATAACAATGTCTTTCAAGTATGATAAAAGCGGCTTTGTGAAAAGCCTTTTTCGACGTGCATCTCTATACCACACATGCATGCTTGTTAGTAAGTACTAAGTTAAGTACCTATTGTTAGGGAATAAGAGTCAAGAAAAAATAAAATAAAAAATTATAAAAATAATAAAGTGTTAAAAACCGAACCACACAGACACCGATCCAAAACCAACAAAAATATTAAGCAAAAATAAAGCAAATTATACACAATCACAACGTTATTTATATTCTAATGCAATGCGTCTATTTTTTTTTTAACAAAATGAGCTAAAATGTTGTTATAAAAATTCGGATTACTTTTAATTTTATTAAGCAATTTTTTTTCAATTGACATGATAGCCAAATCGGACAATCTCTGCTCTTTTTGGCAGTTTCGCACATACGTGTGAATGCGTTTTAAAGCAGAAAATGACCGCTCAGCTGAAGCTACTGAAATGGGGAGGGTCAGAATTAAACTGCAAAGAGTCGAAACTTGAGAAAATGCGTCTTTCAAAGACGAATTAACAGTAACAGCACTCTATATGAATTAAAGCCATAATAACAAACAAAATTAACAGTATTTAACCAAATCTGCGATTAAATTACCTTACAGAATCCGTCACAGTTTAAATAACACAAATATTAAAAACAAACGAAAAACTCACGCACCATAGGTATAATAGAACGCTATCTCGTAGTAGCGTGGTTTCTGTCTCTTTCTAATAGAGGAGAGGAGAGAAATACAAGCCGCTCGCGGGCGGCTTATATTTATCAAGTTTTACCGCGACGGTTAGCGAGAATTAGAAAGAGATGGTCTGACACGCTCTCTCTTTTCGCGGCATAGTAAACCGTTGACATAGGTAAGCTGAAATTCGACGGCTTCCTTCAAGAGAACTACGAAAAGAATTACGAAAAATTGAAGCGCTGATTAATTTACGACTATAAAATGAAATGTGATACTTATTGTATTGCTAAAAATTGCGATTGCTATTGTAAATCGCGCCGGCATTTGATTAATAATACTTTGTTAATGAAATAGAATGTAAATACTTTTGTATGAATATGGAACTGATTTTTGAAAGGTAACCCGGTGGGAATCGGCTTGTATGGACTCTTCGCCACTGGTAGCTAGTATTTTTGATAATGTAGCCTCCTTTATACCTATTAATGAAATTCTATCGAATTTCTAAGGAGTCAAACAAAAATAAATTGAAGTTAAACGAAAGACTAAATGTGGAGTTAGCCGATTTGCCAATTAAGGTATCGATAAGTTTAAAGATAGATTTTTGTTTTGATAAAGTAATTCTAAAATTGACTAATACCTCGAACACACCTACAGATATCTATATATACCACTATGGTATTAAAAATAAAAAATATCAATAAATAAATTGGACAGCAGTTAGATTGTGTAACCATATTCTCGGTGTAGGCCAATACATCGGCTGCTGGCAGAAGTTACCACCCACCAGACTAAGTATTGCCGCCCAGCGATTCGTCGTGTTCTGGCATGATGTCTGAAGCCGTACAGAGGATGGGTCTGAGCAGTTGTGTTGCGATGTGTGCCGGGTACGATGCATATATATATAATAGTATGGTCGTGGAGGATCTTCAGATCAATCTCCCTCTAGAGCAGCATCGTTGGTCGTGTTGTTGGGTTTAACATTGCATCACCTCACTCAACTGCAGTCTTCTTTCCTATTCACTCAGTTTTTTTTTTTTTTTTTTTTTGAGTAAATAGGCTCTTAATAAAATAGAGCGCTTTACCATCAACGACTGCATCACTGCTTACCATCAGGCAGGATTGCGGTCAAGCACTAGTATACAATTATAAAAAAAAGAATATCACTATTGACAGCTCTCTGAAGTTACTTCACCTAACTTCGGTTTACGATGAGTTTTAAGAGAATTAATCGACAGATCCGCCAAACCTGAATTCCCAAACAAAAATTTCCTCCAGCCAATGTGACAAAAATAGGAATTTGTAACTAAACGCAAGCTGGACAAACGGTCCGGACAACAGCGGCGGCAGATGCAAATTATATGCGTGTACCGATACTAGCAGACGTTATGTGTTTTGTGTAACACTATACTTGCAAAATAAAACGAGCAAGAGAAGAAAAAAAGAGCATTGTGCATGTATGTTGTAACTACATCAATTGTTGGGTTATACAAACTTGACTAAAAATAGAGGACATAACTGATCGGGAGACAACATTGAACTCCCGGCCACCGTAGGTGCGGGCTTGCGACGGCGAGCAGTGGCCAGTGGGCTGCTCGTCACCCGGTAAGGACCAGACCCGAGTCGACGGCACGTCGGTAGACCGGGGTCCACAAAGACCTATGCCTTCTGGGTCAGGGTTGCGAGTTGATTAAGGCCCTATTATAGTGCGATGTGTAGGTATGAACGCGCTTCCTTAGCCCCCGCAAAATAGATAAGAGTCGAGCGTATAGACGCAGCGAGAATGCGCGCGCGCCGCGCGCCGTTCTCGTCGGTACTAGCGTTTGAACATGCCACAAGGCAGTGATATTGCAGTAGGTAAGGTATGAAAAAGTATCGGTTTCGGAAATATTGACGGAAGAGGGAACAAAATTACTGTTTTGTTTTGTTGGTATTGTTTTGTAATCAAATAAACATTTTCATTTTACATTTCCTTTAAAACTACAAAAAGAATCTAACCACGTTAAAATACACTTTTCTCCAATCAATTTTGAATTAATTATTGTACAAACCAACTGTAATATGGATGTTCAATCTTGCCAGTCGTGTAATATTTTTCCCTTAAAAATAAAAAATTATTTTCTCAGTGTTTATTTTTATACTTAAAAAAAAATATTTCAGGAATTATTATTCATAAAATTCCTATATCGGTTTTCATTATTCTATTATTATATTTTTTATCGTTTATTTTTATGCATATAGTTAGATATACAATATGTAAAGAAAACCTTGTCCGATCCGTGAAGGTATTGTTAGATATCGATAACTGATTCTACTAATGGATACAAAGCCGGGCTAAACTTAAAAAAAGATCCCCCTAAAAAAATAAATATTATTTCGCAAAAAAGGTAACTTAATATATTTGCGGTAAACAACCCTTCCGCGGGCGGCGGGGGACAGGGCACGCGGCACGTGGTCGCATCGCTATTCGCTCATAATAATTCCGGTGTTGTCACTTTTTAAAAATTACCAAATTTCGGGGAATTTCTTGGAATTAATTGGCGTGAAAAAAAGATTATTTCAAAATTCATTAGTATTGTTTCTATGATGATTACGTAAAATTTTACATTATATTTGGTCAAGTGTTTACCTAACCTTTATTATCCTTACGGGTCGGACAGGGTTTTCTTTACATATTGTATGTATTTGCAATGTGCATAATAGAGTATTATGTAATTGCCTATATTTGTTTTCATTATTATATTATTATATTTTTTATCGTTTATTTTTATGCATACAGTTAGATATATGTATGTGCATAATAGAGTATTATGTAATTGAACGATCATGTATAAAATAAAATATCCCTTTTTATTATTCTGATTTATAATGTATAGTTTGTCCCAAATAATATAATATGTGTATACATATTATGTATTATTAGTAGACTTTTTCACCAACTAATACGAAAATGGAAAATAAGCTAAATAGAGAGACCATACCACCACCAGACCAGACCAGAGATATGTATAAATAGAGAGACCAGATAGAGCGGTAGCAAGTTTGTATGGAGAAAAAAAAGGATTTGACAGCTATCCTTAATATTTTTTGTTCTCATTGAAGCGCTGCGAATATAAAATTTATGTAGTTGTTACTTCACGTTGTTAAAATTATACCCAGAATTTACAAGAAAAATACTTTATAATTCTATATACTTTTTAGGTACGGAACCCTAAAAACAAAATTATCGTTTCATCAAATTCAATCTGATTTGTATATACATACGACAGCACATCCAGCTACTAAAATCTGTCAGATTTCTTTATTAGATTTTCAACTTTATCTGTAAATCGTCAATGCTCAAGGTTATTCAACCTTATATATTTGACAGTTATATTTGACGGGTATATTTGACAGTTTCGGGTAGCTTGACCTACTGCCATCCCTAAAAACTTTTTTTTACTGTGGCGCGTCTAATCAATGATTGTAAGTACATAAATAATGTTTGGAACTTTTACGCTATGAAACGAAATATTTTACGGTAAATAAGTACGTTACCCATTTACTTATTTATTTATACTAAATTATTAGAAATTATGTAGGTACTTCATATAACCATATAATCAATTTTCTGAATGTTCTTTTATTTTTTTTTACTACCCATTTTTGATAATAAAATCAAGTTTTTATAAATAAATATGTTCACTTATTAGAATGCGCAAACGCGGGGGACTTTTGAGAAAAATCGGCGTGCGTCCAACCTCGATAACGTCTCGGCGGGCACTGGCCGGCTGTGATGAGCGCTTGAATGCTTGATTTTGTTTAATAATTGTTTTTATAGAAAACAATTGTATGAAAATTAAAAAATGTGTCTTCAGCAATCTCTAGAAAAAAATGAGGCCTATCTTTTGGTATAACTTTTATATGGATTTATAATCTAATTTCTTCAAGGTAGACGTTTTAAATATTGATTTAGTGTCATCTTTATGATTTTTTTCTATCGAGCCAATTATTTAAATTCACGTTTCTATCTTCACCAAACGCTAGGTAATATGTTCAACTTTCCTAAAATATTTTTATTTCTCGCGAAATGTTTTATTTTGTTAGATTTACAGAGGTTTAAAAAAGTTAAAAAGTACTGCAACCTGGCCTTAAAAAAGAAATCTTGGCCCTGGCCTACAGGCAAGTGAAGTAGCGTATGTGCGGGGTGGTTGTACTGAACACGGGTGGGTTTCAATAAGTGAAAGACTGACACGCCCGGAGCGGGAGAGGTCATTTGATGATTTGCCATCCAAAACAAAAAAAAAAGGACATAACTAGCGAAATATGAGTGTAGAATCTAAAGTATGGTCGCGGGTTGTTCGAAGGAAATACGTGGTGAGACCATAGGCAAGACCAGTGAAGGTACAGACTTTTACTGACTAAAACTGGCCAGGGTTTGTCTAGTATGTCGTAAAACCACCTGAGTTTTAGTCAGTTAAAGTCTGATAGGCCTGTCTGCTCCATCCAGAGCGAGTGAGGTCATTAGAAGATTTCCCACCCTGATAAAAAAGGATCTATAGTATTTATCGACACCTTACTTATCGACCGCTTACTTACCCCGTTTTTTTTTTATACGTTGTTACCAAAAGTTAATGTCTCTGTGGTTGTTACGCACATAGCATTTTCGGACCCATAGGTATTAGTAGACCGACATTGTTCTTCGAGTCGCTAAAATTAATTGGTAGTTGGCGGGGCACACTGCTCGTAGAACCGATGGCCGTAGAATCAGTAAGGTTCTGGAGTGGCTGCCGGAAGACGCAGCATAGTATCCCAACAAGGTGGACCGATGACCTGGTAAAGGATGCAGCCAGCACAAGACCGGTAATCGTGGAAAGCCTTAGAGGACGCCTTTGTACAGCAGTGGACTTCTATAGGCTATAGAAAAAGAAGGTATAATATGTAAGTGTCATATTTCAACGTTGCATTCGATGTTAAAAAAATACCATAAAAATTTAAATAAATAGCAATTGATATTTGCCAAATGTTGACATATTGGTGCTTATAAAAGTATAGAGGGTTATTAGTATTGGATTAAGAAAGAAAGAAAGAAGATAGAAAATACAGTTATTCAGCAACCAAAGACTAAAAGACACACAATTCATCTAAAATAAACATACATCAGGTAGCAACAAAAAAACAGAAAATAAAAATCCCGATTTAAAAAATAGCAGCAAAGTGTGCCTTGCGGCTGCACCAGAGGCTTGGTTCAGTAAAAGTTATAGACAACTAGCATCTGACACTGATTTTCAACGGAAACTGATGTGACCTCACATCAATTTCCTTTGAAAATCAGCGTCACCAATGCAAATCATTACTAACGTAATCTCTACTGGTACTCAAATACAGCAGACGTGTGAATAATTAATTTTTAAAGTAATATTATTTATCATATCAACGTGTAACATAAAGGGTATATACATACCAAGGGCATGGCATCTTTACAGGATATCAATCGATATTGGAAGGGTTTTTAAACCTATCTCTTTATGGTAGGAAGTTACGAGAAAAAGCACCGCCTGTGATAGGCTACTACCATACTAGGCGCACAGAATTTTTGAAGACATTTATTGTGATTTTGCCAAGTAATGTGACGTGTAACGAGTAGTTATTAACGTATGTAGTGTGGTGCACGTTTGTTATGATTTGAATTTAAGAAACACACGGAACCAAAAATTTAGTATAAATTTTTTGAGTTGAAAACTTTCCGATATCATTTGATATCATGTAAAGATGCCATGCCCTTGGTATGTATATACCCTTTATGTTACACGTTGTATAGTTACAATATTATATTCAGCTGAATCCGGCTACACTAGAAGCAGACCCCACCATAGGAGAGAAGAAGCTGTACAGATATGTTTTACTTTTTTTAAATTTCATAAGATGTACATTCAGCCAAGAGTAGCAAATTACCCGTACAATTAAGAATTTAATTAATTAATTAGAGCCTAAAAATAAATTACTTTTAATAAAATATAAAATGTGTGTGTGACCATGCATGCACATATAAACAATATTTAGCCGTATCGGTAAAAACGAACAATCATGTTGCAGTATGCAAATATCAACTGTGTTTGAAACCATTTTGTGTAACATGCATTTCAGTGAATTCCGTGTTTCATTAATCATTTCTGATAAATTGCTTGGCGGGTTGTGGCTGAGCCAGATACCTATATCATCATCATCAACCGAGCGTTAATCCCAGTAGCATCCGAAGCTTTTCAGCTTTGGAGTCAAAGTCAAAAATACCTCCAAAATGACCCCGATTCAATTGTTCATAAACTAAACTAAATTAAAATTCAATGTATCTTTGTCTTTGTATTTCATTTAAAAAAAGGACAGAAGATAATATGTTACTTTAGATCTGTATATATTTTTTTTTAAATGTGCCGTCTCTTTCTCCTTGCGTGGCAAGAATCCTTTTTTACTTTTTATTTTCGCCAATTCTCTTTTTTCCGCTGTTAATTTTTTGCGGCATTGGCCTTGTTAATTTTCTTTTCGGGATCGCTCTTTTCCCACGTCTTGTCTTATTATTTTCTTTCTTAGTTTTTTCTTTTCTTAGTCTTTTAAAATCATATTTACAGTTTCTTATACTAATATTTCTACTTAAATCTATCTTATTCCTTACTTCTATATATTTCAATTCTTTCAAATAATTCCTGCCGACGGCACAGAGCTCGGCTGTGCTGCCCTTGTCCGATTTCTCTCAATCGATTGCTTAGCCACTTTGAGGCAAAACCGCTCCAGGTACGGCCTGGAGTGTTTATCCGCCATAAGGTCGGCTATTGTTCTTTCGGTCAATGTTCTACCAGTACTTACTTCCAGGTCGTAGATCTGTATATTAGTCTGCGCCTGATGTAAGTAATATGTTAATAGTAATATAATCGCGTCTAAACTGTCTATGGAATATCTTAATTTGACAGGACTAAACAAAAATGTTATCTTCTCTCCTTTTCTTAATGAAATAGAAAGAAAAGGATGCACTTAACTTAAAACTAGTTTAGTTTTAGAACAAGAGACTCGCCAATATCTAAAATAACCTTTAACTATGTCGATAATAGTGTTGTTTGCGATAAAACGCAGGCTTTTAAAGTTTCAACCTCGTATGTAAAATTGAATTGCGTCGCACGGTACACGGAGACCGCTCTGAAAGCTCTGCGGTTTGTGGCGTGACACTGTATTACCTTGGTGACGTCACTACACTGCCATGTTATTATTATTATAAAGCTTGATAATGAAGAAATGTGTAGTCAGGTGCTTGTTCAAGGAAAGTTATTAACGATAGTTTTGTAGAGTCAAAAGGATGGATGGATTGAGCAGTCTAATTGGGTAACACAATACCTATAGCTAATCCATTGGTTCATACGTATGAAAATTTTTTTCACTCAACAATATAAATAATGTAATGAATATTGTTGACCTGTCAAAATGAAAGCCATTGCTACAGTTGGTGTTGTAGCGGTATCTTCAAACGCCACGTGCGAACAACGCGTCATACTGACTTCACGAATTCTACATCTCGCAAGAAGAATTTACCGTGCAATTAGCATACAAGTGAACTTTACAAAATGTTCCTCATATCTCTAAAGTATGTCGTACAATTACCCCGCTGCTGTTACAAGCGTAGTCATCAATGTTACACTATAATAAATTATATTGGGTAAGTAACTATGTATTCTATCAAAAACTTCTAACTCCTTCTTTGTATTCTATTCATCACAATGAATGCTTTGTATGAGTTTTAAAAAATAATTAGTAAAAATCATAATTTCGTTTGTATATGCGTCTGATTTGTGTAGGATAAACAATTATAAGTACCTATTTATTTTTGGAACAAAACTAATAATCGTCTACAAACTTAAATTCTCCAAAACACCCCTCAAAACCAATGGAGACAGATTACAGTACACCCGCCATTAAAAAAAAAAAACAAACGAATCGTAAAAACATCAAAGTTATTCGCTAATATTAAAAAAAAAACACCCTGATTTTATATTTATAGATTTTATACTAACATAAGAAGTCGCCCTTGAAGAAAAAACAAACAAAGATCAGAAAAAAAATACATTCCAATTTGTAAGGTATTAAAAAATATTTGAAACCTATTAAAATTAAGTCCCTTTGACATGGTCTTGCGTTTCGATAGATGAATGTAAACAAACAAATACTGGCTACTAGCATCAAAAGGAATCTTAAATGTTTTCACGGATTCTTTGACAAATTTAATGCTACCTCAATATTGGGGCTGGGGAGGCAGCGGTGTGAGCGATGAGTTAGCAAGGGAGGAAGCGATTATATATATCTATATATTTATGATTTTTAAAGCACTGTGTGACCTAAACTGGCAGGGTAATTTGGTCACACGCTATCAGTAACAATGACAATACAATAACATTCATTGCGCTGTTTACGTTGTAGAGAAGACATGATTTTCGAACAAATGGAGCGATGGATTAACAGTATGCTTCAAAATGATTCAGATATACAACGTTATTTTTTGTAAAAGTATGCGAAAGCCAAAACAAATGTCCAGTATTTTTATACAGTATGTTAAGAAAACCCTGTCTAACCCATAAGTATAATAAAGGTTAGGTAAACACATGACCAAATATAATATAAAATTTTACGTAATCGTCATAGTACCAATACAAATGAATTTTGAAATAATCTTTTTTTCCCGCGAATTAATTCCAACTTCCCCGAAATTTGGTAATTTAAAAAAAAGTGACAACACCGGTGTTATTATGAGCGAATAGCGATGCGACCACGTGCCGCGTGCCCTGCCGCCCGCCGCCCGCGGAAGGGTGGTTAACGCACATTTATTAAGTTACCTCTTTTTGCAAAATAATATTAATTTTTAAGGTTTTTTTTTTAAGTTTAGCCCGGTTTTGTATCCATTAGTAGAATCAGTTATCGATACCTAACAACACCTTCACGGGTCGGACAGGGTTTTCTTAACATATACAGAATGTATGTACAAAATTTCAAAAAAATCATGAAATATCACAAAGGTATAAGCTTGTTATGTCACCTGTTTGTCCCTACAAAAATATGGTCAACGAGCCGCTATCCCGCTCGCACCTGTGGCGGGGCGACGCGGGCTCGTTGCATGTGAACTGTAATGTGGTAACCATAGTGCATTATGTTTTAAATATACATATTTGGGAAAAAAATTAACATGGTGTTAAAATTATTGTACTCGATCTGTTGCTTATTCTGAATAAACTATATTCAGGTAGGTGTATAAAGAAAAAAACATTGTATAGCAATACCTACCTACCTACCTAATAGTATTCAAGTACCTCATATAAAATTGCTCTCGCTTAATACTTGTTGTAATCCCCATCAACGTCTTGGATATTAAACACGCTGATAGTATAATGAAGTGAATGATAGTGAAAAATCTCTGCTAGGCCTGGTTGCCCCACCAAAATACCCACGCCTCGCCGTCCGCAAGCCCACGCCTACAGTTAGCAGGAATCAGTTATCACGTCCAACGGCACCATGGCACCCTCTAAAAACGCTACCTTCAAAGACACACCCGAAACGTTCCAAAATGTTTACTTACAACACACCAAAAAGTAATTTATTTTTTTACTCCTCAAAGCGAATGACGTAGCAAAGAAATCATATCGAAAGTACCTCAGAGTACCTACCGATGTATGTTTGGGTAAGGGACAACCGTATGACATGACTTTTCCTAAATAGAAAATACATTTTAGAAAAATAAAAAAAAAACTTATTCCTTAACCAAAATAAATATTAGAAACATAACTTTAGTTCCAGACTTAACCTTTGAGTCAGTGTTTGTATTTCGAACTTTATTGAGGTTATGTCAACAACGTTCTTAATTAAAAAGTGAAACTTAGTACCGAACTATGCCGTTATTTTTATATAAAGAACTACATTCCTATAATGGTGAGGTGGTAAATTGTTTTTTAATACAGTTGCTCAAAGAGTGGTGTATTACAGGGACGTATAGCGTTCGGAAAGTGGGCTATTACACACTCGTGCTTTTTCTTTACCTTTTCCGAACTAGTGCGTTCTCTTTCCCAACTGTCAAAATATTGTCTATTAAAAATAAAAAAAAAACAACCATGAAGTTTTTACTTTAAAAAAATCATAGAAGTTTTTATGATTCATGCAAATAATTCTAAAAAGAAGCTACTAATTTGTTTCAATATCAGATTTAATGATTTACTGTGTTATTCATAAAAAACTCGTTAATCACTCATTAGCGACTATTTAGCTAACCATTTAGTTAGCTCTTAATCAATGCTTAACTTTTCTTTATTCATAAAAGCTAGTTAGCAGATGATTAGTAGCGATACGAAGTAGAGGTGAAACTATGCGTTCGGCACAGATTATAATCAAAATAGTTGACTAAAAAATGGAATTTTTAGAAAAATCTTGTCAAAACTACGATTTTTTATCTGTCCTGTTTGGCAGAAAAATGACAGAAATTTCATCTGATAATTTGAATATAAATAAAATGATTTATTACAATTAAATAATTGTATTTGTGATGATAGTAGTGAAAGTAATAAACTCCAATAATATTATAGTAAACAGAAAAAGGTATTTATCTCTGTATTTATATGTAATTACTTATCTAAACTGACGAAATTAATGTTAAAGCAGTAGCCGATAGTAACTGTGTATTTTCCTGCTCTTTATGCTTGTAAACATCCATTTGCTATTTAAGAAATTTAAGTGGGTTCTTGTGTATATATTACATTACTTCCTACTGCTTTTGTACTGCTTTTTACAGTATTATTATACTTGTTTACAGGCACACGTTTTATTGCTATAAACGAAGCCACTATTAGCACCTAGCGGCAATATTATTCAACCTCGCAATGACGGCGAAGGAGAAGACCATGCTGAGTGAAAAATATGAGGAATGAGGGTCGCGTGAGTCAAGAATGGCTCTCATGCTTATGGAAGAAAAGTATTAGAAAACAAAAACAATGAATTATTTTTATAACAAAAATGTAAACAGTTTTATTGCGTATCAAAATAAAATATTTCAAAAAAAATGTTTTATTATTTGTGTATTCCTGCCACAACATGACTTCTTTTAGTCCTGTGCCTTAGATATGACATAAGATAACACAAGGAAACATAAAGCAGCATCTAAAATTAGCACTATCTTTTTTATTACTGCTTTTATAAACCAGTGCCTGACCGTAATCCCGTCTCATGGCAAGCAGTGATGCAATCGTTGATAGTAAAGCACGTAGTTTATTAAGAGCCTATTCACTTAAAAAAAAAACTGAGTTAATAAAAAGGAAGACGGCAGTTGAGCGAGGTGATGCAATGTTAAACCCAACAACACGACCAACGATGCTGCGCAAGAGGGAGATTGATCTGGAGACCCTCCAGGACCAAACTCCCGACACAACAACATTTGGCGCATCGTACCCGGCACACTTTGCAACACAACTGCTCAGACCCGTCCTCCGTACGGCTTCACCAGACATCATGCCGGAACACGACGAATCGCTTGGCGGCTAGACTTAGTCTGGTGGGTGGTAACTTCTGCCGGGAGCCGATGTTATAGCCTACTACCGAGTAAAGCTTGTAAGTCAAAAAAGTTTCAAAGCTAATATAACTTTACTACGTCGTTTTTTAAATTCAAAAAAAGGTTTTCAACATCCATATGTACGCACTATTCGATATTGTAAACAAAATAACTTCGAAGCATAATGATCATATTAAATCAATCAGCTGATTCAAATAAAATCCGCCATATTGTTGCCTCTAACCATCCTCTTAACAGCGGTCCGGTGATGTTTAATTTTGACAGCTACTAATCAATTGCTTAGCATCCTCTTAGCGTTAAACAGCTTTTATGAATAAGAATTTTGCTAATCAGTTGCTTAGCAATTGATTAAAGTTTTATGAATAAGACTGTTAATTCAATGAGTTAGGTTAGGTGTTATTTAATTTCATCTCATTTCATTTTCATTTCATATCAATAAAAAAATTCTACTGAAGACTTGGCTGTATGGGCATAGTACCCTTTGCCTAATCGAATGGGTGAAGAAAAAAAATCTCTGCTTATATTCTTTTACGGTTTGCGCCATTTTTCAAAAATTTTCTTTGCGAGTTTATTGTTTTTATTATTTTAATAAATTGCTTAATTTTTTCGCAACTGTATTAAAAATAGTTGTTCAGTACACGTGCGGAACCGTCATTGCAACTTGTTCCGACTGTCAACCCTCACCTTCGGCTTCGCCTCGGCTCGGGTCGACATTTGTCGGAATTCGTTGTAATGACAGGCTTTCCGCACTTGTAATGAAATATACTATTTTTTGGCGGGAATGTCAAGCTGAGTGTCACGCTCATTTTTCATCGGACTTTTAAAATTATTTATAGTGTTGTTTTCTAAATAAAAGTGCATGATTTATGTAGTAAAAAGTGCATTCAGCAAATAATTCATAAAGAACAGTGAAATATCGCAGCATAGTGGCCACATCATGACTGTCTCAAACCTCCATCGTAAGACGGATCACGCGGCCGTCTTTTTCGACATGAACAATTTATGACGTGACATTGGCTAAATGCACAAACCGTGCGAAGCCATAAAATAAAGAAAAAAAAAAAGAAAGAATGGTGAGGTGCTAATTTCAATATTGTGATGAAATTAATGTTTGCCGCAAATTAAGGTAGCTTTATTTCTTTAATTTTTCTGTCTCTACTTTTAAATCCTACTAATATTATAAACTTTTCCACGCAAAAACTAAAGCGCGTGAGAGAGCGGGAATGCCAGCGCCCTCACGCCTCTAGCTGCCGCAGGAGACGCCCTGGTCAGGGGTCAACATCGAACTCCCGGCCACCATAGGCGTGGGCTTGCGGGCGGTCAGCAGTGGGCAGCTCGCCGCCTGGTAAGTACCAGGCCCGAGTCGACGGCGCGTTGTGTTTCACGCGCGCCTTAAAGAGATGTCACCACACCGACAGGGTCCATGAAGACCGATGCCTCCTGGGTCAGGGTTGCGGGTTGATTAAAAAACCGCAGCCCTGGCACACAGACAAGTGAAGGAACACCGGTGGGTTTTAGTCAGTAAAAGTCTGACACGCCTTCCGTTCCACCCAAAGCGGGAGAGGTCATTTGATAATATACCATCCAAAACAAAAAAAGGTGAATTTTGTTCACACCTTATGTCAATGGCATAAGGTTCAATATTGCGTAACGGTGGCCCATCAATAAAAATAATATCTACTGTGCCGCCCATCAGCCAATATCTGACTTTGCAAGATACATCGACCTTATTGTCCATGGATAGCGAGTTCCACCATCTTCAAACAGAATGAAAGCCTACCGGGGTAGCAAGTATGTTCGAAATAATGGTCCCCCGCTCCGGCCCACTCGGTTTAGGCAGAGAAACACTCAAGTAGCAGGCGGCCGGTAGGTGCCCGAGCGGCACGCTGATTTTTCTGGTGTTTAGTTTTGAATAAATCGTGATATCTCCTGAATGAAACAACCAATTCCGATAATTCAAAAAGAGATCTGCTGCTGCTAAAATTAACTTTAATGTGACATAATTTATTTGGATAAGGATTAATAATAAGGAACAAATAGTGGGCTCTGATTTCGACTGTCATTTTAATTAACTTTTCAAATATAAAAAAGTAGTCATAGTGAAGAAAATATAGTAAGTTGATATATGTTGTCGCGGCCTTTTTTGTAGGCATTTTTAAGATCTATAATACTGTAGTACATTATTTTGATCTATCTCATAGAGTTCAGCCATCATAATCAATGTAAGCTCTAAAATGGGTTTATTTTGCGACATGTGTTAGAAACCTAAAAAGATATCAGTATTCCTCTTATATATTATGCATTTTATATGCATGAAAACCGTCCTCTTGTATCACTCTATCTACTAAAAAAAAACCCTATCAAAA
This sequence comes from Sesamia inferens, assembly GCA_037179545.1. Classification (NCBI taxonomy): domain Eukaryota; kingdom Metazoa; phylum Arthropoda; class Insecta; order Lepidoptera; family Noctuidae; genus Sesamia; species Sesamia inferens. Next base: position 7,802,821 of record CM073923.1, on the reverse strand, counting down.
TCTGTAGTTTTAAAAATTGAATCATACAAAGCGACATAGGGAAAGTAAAAGTGACTTTGTTTTATAATACTCGTATGTAGTGATTTTATAGATGGAAAGAAAAAGACAGTCAAATTTATATCAAAGTAGGCCACACATTTTGGAAACTTTTACCCATACAAATATTCCTATTACCTCAATTGTAAGAACAATAAAACTCGAACGTGTCCCGTAACATTCATTTTTCTTAAGCATAAATTACACTCCAAATGCTCCCTTTGAACTCCATCCTTTTTTATATTAAGTTGTCCCATAAAAGGGACGTCTGCCAACCGTTTTATTAAAAGGCTATAAATGAAAAAAAAAGATTGTGTTCGTCGAAACGAAAGTGGGCACTTGTGTAACGAACCTTAAATTAATTATTATTGGACTAAGCACACTCAAACTGATTATTTTGTTGGATAATTCTTTTGATCTGAAGGAAAATAAGGAAATGTTTACGTTAATTTTTTAAACGTACCCGAATTGGGTCAATGATTTTACGAGGGCACGACCTTAAACAGTGGAAATTGTGATTCTATTGGGACCACTGATGGTCGCCACAAAAACGCGTAAAGTCAAATTAATCTTGTTGGAAATTGTAATAATTTAATCAAATAAAACAAAATAGAGACGAATAATTAAAACGGCAATGTGAGAGCCCTCTTAACACAACGGAATAAAATGTTGTTAAAATAAAAAAAATAAAGTTTAAAAAATATTGGAAGGTAATTTTTTTTTTATATTTTTGTATTTGGTATTATAAACTAGCGCTTGATCGCAAGCCCGCCTGATGGTAAGAAGTGACGCAATCGTTGATGGTAAAGCGTACCTACTAGTCTATTAAGAGCCTATTCACTCTAGCCTTGAAGACATATTGCGTTACTTTTAATTCTTTTTGTACTGCTAAAAATAATGGAAAAATGACTTTTATTTGCGTAAGTATTCCTTTTTTCAGTGTTACCAAGGGTGCCAATATTACACGGTAACTGAGTTATAGGGCAGGGTGGGGTTACTGGGAAGACAATTAAGCATTTGCTCCATGTAAAATGGTACTCAATATCATCCGGATAGACTGGACGTCGATCACAATCAAAGTTTGGAACAGCCTAGGCTAGGCAGACAATGAAGTAATTTATTTTGACTTCAAAAAGAGACAGCAAATTCTTTACTCTTCGATATACGAATCTCTTACCCAACTTGACTTGCGAAATTGCCGTAAATAAAAATAACAAACGTTTCATACAGAAACGTCACCATCAACTTGCACAATAACATAATAACTAACTACACGCGAGCGTAGTCGCGTTATTAGTTATTATGCTCAGCTCCTATTGGTCGCAGCGTGATGTTATATTAAAAAATAATATGTTACGAGGATGTTATATTAATAAATGTACGGTAGACAATACATGCACGGGCGAAGGGAGCAGGGCACGTGGCACGCGTCGCATCGCTCTAATAATACCGTCAAAAATGGTGTCGTCACTTTTTTTTTTTTAATGAAAATTTTTTGGAAAGTTGGAACTATTTATTTATTTATTTATTCTTTCGCACATAAATTGTACAATGGCGGACTGCCTTAGCGCGGAAAAAAAAGATTATTTAAAAATTCATTAGTAGTATTGTTACTATGATGATTAAGTTAAATTTCATATTTTATTTAGTCATGTGTTTACCTAAATTTTGTTATCCTTATAGATCTGACGGGATTTTCTTAAGATATTGTATAAGTACCTGTAATTACCGCTAAGTGAACGTGCCAATAAATACATTTTTCTTCTTTCTTTACAAAATAGATGAGGCCGTAGCCCCTCAAACATCCACAAGTATCCACGACGTAATGAAACTGCACTCAGACATGCTGCTAATGAAGTTAGCCCCCCTGCTGTCTGTTTAGGAAACAATTAGGTATTATTATAGAGCCTAATAGGAGGGCTACCGCATTGCTTCCCCTCTTCAATAATCATACATTGTTGTACGTAGCTACACTATGTGTATTAAAGTACAGTCAACAAAATAGATGGGTTAGCAGCTAGCTGCTACTATGTTTATCTCGTCAAAGGGCGAGTTTACAAAAAACTTGAGAAAAATTGCTGATATCTGAAGTGGTGACTCTTGACCTCTATTAGACTTACACAGGTACGGTTGCATACATATGAATAGGGGTGTGTCCTGGGTAAAAAAAAAAATATTCTATTTAATCCGTCATTCAGATTATTGAAAAATATTGCATACGTATGTTTTGTTTTATCAAATCAATCAAAATTGACTAATATATAGCTCATCAAAGACCAGGAGTGGGGGCTGGTGACGTCACTACTCCCTAAAAAGTATAGCGAGGAGTGACGTCACACGAGTTTTCAACGCACTGTATCGTCTTATTTTTCGTTTATATGAAAAAAGAAAAAATACGTCTTTAGTTTTTCTAAATCTTACTGATGGACTAATTAGTTTTTTTAGCCAACTACCCTCTTACAAATAAAATGCCTTTTTGAGAATTTATAAGCTAAAAACTGATAGAACTTCTAAAATATCGAGGTTTATGATCACTCAGCAAGGGTCTTTCCTACCTTACAGTTATTTTATACAAATGGTATACTAATCCTAATGGCACGCGGCACCAAAAAATCAATATATACATTTTTTTTTTCATTTAACGGTTTTAAAATACCTGAGCCTTCTTGTAGTGTAGTGACAGGAATACAGTTGTCCTTATTATTACAGACACAAGAATAAGAAAGAGAAAAAGAAAGTTTATTAGACCCACGTTATATATGGCACACAATAATAATAAATATTGGCCGATTAGGAGAAAAATGTTTATTGCCTCTTTGCATACCAAATTCTTTTGTTAACAGTACATTCATGTAGGTAAGGGGAAACAACGAAATGTTGATAAAACGCACCATTTCCAATTTTCCAACTTACGCTGATACAGTTGTGTTTTCTCGGCGATCAGGCCCAACAAATATTGTGGAGTACACTAATGAAATGTTTCTTCATATGTTTGTTATGATCTCTAGATTACAGTGGCAAAAATGCTCTTATATTATTTATTTTAAAATGTGACGTATCACGAAATACACACGCACCCACACATGCACCTACACCTACATTACACGCACCCACACATACCCACATGCTACATCAGACACATCCAGTCCATGTTTATATTTTTAATAAGTGGAAATGCTAAACTCATTTTTATGCCTAACAACACTTCTACTAAGAGCAGAAACTAATAAATGAACTGTAAAAGAAGGCATCTGTAACACAGTTTATATGGAAAATCATCAAATGACCTCTTCCGCTTTGGGCGGAGCGGAAGGGCGTGTCAGACTTTTACTGCCTAAAACCCACCCGTGTTGCTTCACTTGCATGTGCGCCAGGGCCACAGTTTCTTTCTTAACCATCCCACAACCCTTTTTTTACGAGTGGAAATGCCTTTACGCACCATACCCGCCGCTAGCTAGGCGACGGACGTGTGTGGGACTCGCCCGGCCGAAGCCGGGAATACCCACTAAAACCACTCGGTTACCCTCGGGCCCTGCGTTGAGAGTGTCAGGCTCTCAGGGCTTACCGGCCTTAACAAGGCCGGTTTCCGCGACAAAGGGGGATTATCCGGGTACCGGAGTAATCCTCAGACGTGGTGACCGGTGCAACGCGCGTGCGGGGGCTACCCACACGCGCTGGTCACACTCTGGGGCTAAAGGAGACGGGGGTTCGTCCCCCGCCTTCTTCGCCCCGCCCGTCTACCCCGGAGGGGAGCGGCAAAAGCATCCTCTTCCCGAACCACCCCACAACCCTGACTTAGGAGGTATCGGTCTTCGTGGATCCCGTCACGATGTACTGACATCTCTTTGAGGCGCGCGTGAAACACAACGCGCCATCGCCTCGGACCTGTTTTTACCAACCGGGTTCGCGCATCACAGACATTCACTCTGTTTCTAAATACGTAGAGTTGTACGTAATTGTTTTTTGAGGTGAAAACTTCTTTAAATGGGGAAAAAAGCAATGAATTAGCGTGAGCGTGACCAACCCGACACCGTGATCACTTCTGTCAACCAGTCCCACGAAGACTAATGTTTTTTTTTATGTTTGACTATTATAGAAAAAATATTTGGCTTTAGAAGTAATAATAATTAAAATTTGTGTAACGGAAATACTGAGAAAAAAAAAGAAAATAACCTGAAAAATCACAAAAATCATCTATTGTTTATTGTTTGGTCTCAACTGTATTATAATGTAGTAAAATATTGCACGATTCAATAGTTATAAATAGCTAAATAAATTATTAAGAAATTAGAGTGTATTGAACGGTCCATGAAATCCAAAATACACATATGTAATAGCAGTTTTATTACTTTGAACCTTCTCTGTATGAGAGGAGACCTGTGCCCAGCAGTGGGACGATAAAAAGGTTGATGATGATGATGATCAATTTAGACCGCTGTGCTGTTGAACAGTTTGTTCCGCCATTTCTTCTTCCAACAAAAGCGTTACGAACTGGCGAAGGACAGGCGTTTTGGGGGATTGTCTTAAGTAAGATTGACTTTCTAAAAGTGCTGATTCTCAGTCTAATTTAAATGAATTATTTAAGAATTATGATTGATTTGTAAGGTCTCGGCATTGTCGGCTACAGATCCAACCGAGAAATTTGTATCGGTTCTCGGCTAATTATCGCCGAGATTCTAGGTCAGGACCGATATTGTAACTGCCAGCCAAGACAGCAAAGGAATGCTAATATTTTTTTTTAGTATTGGTTTTCGTCACCTTATAAGGTGCTTAGGCTGGTAGCAAATAAGTTTTTATCTACACTGCCTACTAGCAGTGCAAGTGACCAACTATTTCGCAAAGCTGAACAATTGCATGACGAGCGGCAACACTCTTTAAAGTGAAAAAAACACAGAAAATACCTTTTTTATGTTGTAATGTTTACATTTATTAACTATTGTCTACATTTCTGTTTTTCTTCTCCTTTCGCAGGTCTGCTGGAACTAATTTCTTAAGAAATATATGTTATATTATTATAATTATTATAAAAAATATATTTTTTGAAATAAATTATTATATTATTACTCAAATCTTAATTTTGTCTTATATTGTGTGTACATAAATAATAAAATAAAATAAATGTTTTTTAACTTTCATTATGAAAACTGTTCATTTTAAACGGTACTGCATTAAAAAATTAACAACATTTAATTTATTTTCACTTTTGTTTATTTTTGGTCTCGGCCGAGATATTATTTTAATTTCAGTTTCGCTGTCGGCCGAGAACGAAAAACTCATCTCGGTCGAGTCTTACTGATTTAATTATAATATAAAATCATCGTTACTTTTATTTAACCTCCAACCAATACCTAACCTTGGATTTAACAGTAGATTTACTTCATTAACATGGGGTCAGTATACCATAGACAACACACACACAAACATACATAAACTCATATAATAAACAGTGACAAGGTGACAACGTACTCCGTCCAATTAGTGAGCCAGTTACAAAACAACGCTAGTGCCCTCACACGGCACACAAACACTGCCGTGTCGGTGCACAGGACGCGTTGAAGCGTGTTAACGTGTCTTGTGCAGGTGATTGCTAATAGACAAACTGATGTTACATATTCTGTACAATATTATACTGCAGTGTGGACGGAGGTGATTTGAAGCTCTATGTACCTACTGGCTCTATATTGTGTTCTGTTAGTAGCAAAATAAGCAGTAGGAAAATAAAAGAATTGAATAATAATTTACTTAGAAATTCGTTCAACATTTTATAGTTTTGCTAAACATTATAATACATAAAAAAATACAAGAATTTCAAAGAAGTCTTACCTGAATTAGATCCAGTTCAGCGGTCACAATTCTATGTAATAGATAGGAGAAAAAAAAATTTTTTGTGTCCACATAAATAAAATTTGAGAGTGACAACAAAACATAGTCTTTCTAACAATATGAGAAATTATCAGATGTAGGTTATATTTATAATTTTTTACTTACGTTTTTGCTAAAGAATTTAGGAGGCGAGTTTGTGTCGCAGTTAGATGGAGTTGTGTCCCTAGAGATATATGTATAGATTAGTCAAGTAAGACAGTGTATAATACCTATTATTATTATTTTTTTTTTTTAATGATTATAAACTAGCGCTTGACCGCAATCCCGCCTGATGGTAAGTAGTGATGCGATCGTTGATGGTAAAGCGCGCTAGTTTATTAAGAGCCTATTCACTCAGAAAAACTGAGCGAATAGGAAGGAAGACGGCAGTTGAGCGAGGCGATGCAATTAAAAAACCCAACAACACGACCAACGATGCTGCGCCAAAGGGAGATTGATCTGAAGATCCTCCACGACCAAACCCCCAACACAACAACATTAGGCGCATCGCACCCGGCACACATCGCAACACAACTGCTCAGACCCGTCCTCCGTACGGCTTCACCAGACATCATGCCGGAACACGACAAATCGCTTGGCGGCAAGGCTTTGTCTGGTGGGTGGTAACTTCTGCCGGCGGCCGATGTTATGGCCTAAATAGTGCTCGTGTTGATATATGGTTAAATAACTAATGAGTCAGTTATGAACCGCCTTCTTCTTCAGCCTGTAGATGTCCACTGCTGGACAAAGGCCACCCCCAGAGCTTTCCACAATGACCGGTCTTGTGCTGCTCGCATCCATCGGCTTCCCGCGACCTTCGTCAGGTCATCGTTCTACCTTGTTGGGGGCCTCCCTACGCTGCGTCTTCCAGTACGTGGCAGCCACTCCAGAACCTTGCTGCCCCATCGGTTCTACGAGCAATGTGCCCGCCCACTACCACTTAATTTTAGCGACTCGAAGTGCCATGTAATATAGTTATATGAACCTTCTTCATATTCTTGAACTGAACGCGGTCGCTCACAATGGGTCTTATACGAAGGCTCAGTGTCCCACAAAGGGCTATGCTCGGAGTTTCTTTGCGTGATCGAATCAGAAATGAGGAGATCCGCAGAAGAACCAGTCACCGACATAGTTTTTCGAGTCGCTAAACTTAAGTGGCAGTGGGCAGGGCACATTGCTCGTAGAACCGATGGCCGATGGGGCAGTAAGGTTCTGGAGTGGCGGCCCAACATGGTGGACCGATGACCTGGTGAAGGTCGCGGGAAGCCTATGGATGCGGGCAGCACAAGACTGGTCAGCGTGGAAAGCCTTAGGGGAGGTCTTTTTCCAGCAGTGGACCTCTATAGGCTAACTATTTTACAGTATACGTATATGGCACATGTGTCCCATGTACAATATCAATGCATGTACCGTTTTACAGCGACGTATGATTACGGATTTAATAAAACACACACATAAGTAAGTCAGTTTTATTACAACGACAAATATATCACAAATTCTTTGTATTGATGCCGACACAAAGTTTTCTTATTAGGACAAACTTGGGCATGTAATCTTTCGAGATGAAACAAAACTAATTACAGTTCATATATCTCTGATATGGGTTAGATCTTCGACATTTTTTCTGACATATTTTCAGATAACTTATTGGTTATGTATGTGCCGGAGTTATTCGATTGAATATTCGGAACGTTAGCGTCATCTCGTGGCCATCGACAGAATCTATCTATTTTTTCGGATGGGAAATCCGTGTCAGACTATTAGTAATTGTAGCGCCATATACGAACAACGCGTCATACTGACGTCACTCGAATTCTACATCTCGCAATAAGAGTTTACCGTGCAATTAGCATACATACAACTTCTCAACATCAACCGTTGGGCAAGTGCCTGCCAGACGTAACACCCGTCTGGTCGGAGGATGATCCGTTTTCTATGGAGGATAAATGAACTTTACTCCCTGTTTCTCAAACCTCCACAGCGACTAAAGTCCACTGTTCCATCACTTACCTTTGCGTCAGGGGTCGCGTTATCTTTTCGAAAAACACGTGGCCCTGGCAGGTATCAGTCTTCGTGGACCCAGTCACAATGGGCTGACATCTTTTTGGGGCGACAAAGTCTATTCTGAGTTCGTGCAGGGTGCTCTAGACTAGAGTATTGACGCATAGGACTTTGAATGAACAACATATGTATGTGTAGAAAATCTCTCGCGTTTTTTATCGTTGAGTTGTATGATTCGCTAGTGTGACTATCTTGTTCGCAAATTATAGTTTAACTAATGAAAGTAAACTGAAAACCGTGCTTCTATTGTGCTATAACCAACACTTCTCATAATGCGCCCACATTAGCTGAAATGTGCCTGATGATAACGATAAACTGACGTGCCATCTCCAACATACATATACATATATGACCTCTACACATCAGGGGTGAGTAATGACTTACCTCGGGCTTCGCTACTTACCGGCTCTTACACATCAGGAATGAGTAATGACTTACCTCGAGCTTCGCTACTTACCGGCTCTTACACATCAGGAGTGAGTAATGACTTGCCTCGGGCTTCGCTACTTACCGGCCGTTACATATCAGGACTGAGTAATGACTTACCTCGGGCTTCGCTACTTACGGGCCCTTACACAGCCGGAGGGAGTAATGTCTTACCTCGGGCTTCGCTACTTACCGGCCCATACACATCAGGACGGAGTAATGTCTTACCTCGGGCTTCGCTACTTACCGGCCCTTACACATCAGGAGGGAGTAATGTCTTACCTCGGGCTTCGCTACTTACCGGCCCATACACATCAGGATGGAGTAATGTCTTACCTCGGGCTTCGCTACTTACCGGCCCTTACACATCAGGAGTGAGTAATGACTTACCTCGGGCTTCGCTACTTACCGGCCCTTACACAGCAGGAGGGAGTAATGTCTTACCTCGGGCTTCGCTACTTACCGGCCGTTACACATCAGGAGGGAGTAATGTCTTACCTCGGGCTTCGCTACTTACCGGCCTTTACCACGGTTGTCCGTTCGTATGGTTTAAGCTACAACTGCAGAATGATTTTTTTAAATTATGGCATCTCGTAGTTGACCTTGAGAGGTCGTGACTACTTAACCGGACTATTCTGTGGCTGCCTTAAATGAATTTAAAGCATCCAGCCAGGGCAACTAAAAACTAAGCGATTACATGCTAAGGGCACCCCCTGTGGGGTACGAACCTCGGCTTAGGGCGTCACTGGAGAGAACAGCAAGGGACGGCTGGATCGAAGTTTAATAAAAAAATAAAAAAGTTTAAAAATATAATGGTTTCCGTAAAATAAACTTAACGGAAATACTGAAAAAAAAAACAATCATAAGCTGTGAAACCATATAAAAAAACTGTTTGGCTGGCCTCATTCGGTCTTTTCGGTTTTGTCTGTCTTATTCGTTTTTTTTTTAACAATCAATCTCAACCTATTGCATTCCACTGGTAGACGTAGGTCTCTTCCAGACTGCCCCACAACAAACAATTCTCTACTATCCATCATCATCATCATCCGGTCTACCTCAGTTACGTCTTTAGGGTATCCGTTCATCTAGTTAGGGGTCATCCCACTCCACGCATGCTGATATGCGGTCTCCACTTGAACCCACTTGATTCTGTAAAAATCTCACTATAATTCAGGTAACGTGAGCGTACAGTGAGCTAAAATTGGAACTAATACTATAGATTAACACTATTTGCAGTTCAGTTTAATCTCATTTCACCTAACTTCTTACGGTCAGATTTTTACATAATCGAACGGCTGGACTCGTCTGGTTCTTCTTTGATCGATCTTTCGACTAACTTGGCCAGTCCCCCGCCACTTCAGTTTTCTTATTTTTTAGGCCGTGTTTCCACTGACGTGAAGCTGGACATAGAGGTGCAGTGAAAAGAGGTAAGTGTTTTCACTGAAGCGGAGTGGAGTGGAGTGAAATAGAGCGGAGCATACTTTAGAACTTCTAATAGGTTTTGATACGTATATGCACCTAATGACGTAACTTTGGTAACTGAGGCACTGCGCGCGAGTCACGCACCGCCACGCTCTGTACCGCCCCGCTTTTCTCCGCTCTGCACCCCTATGCTTATTGTCCTTCGCACCGCATCGCCTCCCTGTACTTTTATTATGAATATCTGCTTAGCTCAGCTCGACTTCGCTCGTGCTGTTTCCATTGAAGTGGAGCGGAGATTTCGAGCATAGTGATTGGTCAATTCGTGCACCGCTAAGCTCCTCTCCGCCCCGCTCCGCAGCAGTAGAAATTATAATTAATAATAATAATAATAATAATTTATTTATTTTCTCACCACAATACATGTTTTACAGCTACCAATTATAAATTTAAGGCATACAATTTTCGTATTGTGGGAGACTGGTGCCTAAGCTAAGCTATATGCTTGTATTTCAGGACACCAGGTCTCCACCCCTAATTACATATAATGAGCCATAGATAGATATTAACAATCAGAAAAGTAATTCAAAATTATTGTGGTATTACAAAAATAAAATGGACAAAATAGAATAAAATAACAAAATAGAATAAGATAACACAAAAAATAAAAAAATAAAAAAAATAATAACAATAAAGGTAAGTGAGCAGCACGTAGGTGCATGAGTGAGTGAGTGAGTGAGTGAGTGAGTGAGTGAGTGAGTGAGTGAGTGAGTGAGTGAGTTGTGTGAGTGAGTGAGTGAGTGAGTGGGTGAGTGAGTGAGTGTGTGAGTGAATGAGTAAGTGTGTGTGTGTGTGTGTGTGTGTGTGTGTGTTTTATAATTATTTTTATTACCTCAAATTATACAATACAAGCACTGTGGTGTATTAATATTATTGTACGTACGACAGCAGGTTAAGCTACTCCAAACTGTCAGATATTCCCAATCGAGATGAAGTTGAAAATCTAATAAGGAAATCTGACAGATTGCAGTAGCTAATTACATTTTCGGCCACGACGGAGGGTGCAAATTAGGTATTAATATTTATCTAACGTATTTGTTTATAAAATTATTGTAAATTGAATACTTATTTTTTATTTCATTAATTACAATATATTTAACATATGTATATACATACACACACACACATTTATGCATGTCACAACATTTTTATGTGATTCTGTTTAAATTTTTCTATCATTTGGATTACTATTATTATAATATATCATTTATATTATTGCAGACTGTGTTTTTGTAATTCTAGCGTATGGCACTCGTGGGTTGCAGCTGAAAATCAGCGTCAGATGGTACACTTCGTGTTGTCATCTGACATTATGCTGAGCTGAGGCCCTTTTGGCATTACAAGCCAAGTTTTATAGTTTTAAATTTATGTATCTTGCTGTAATGTCAATTAATGCATTTTTCTTTCTTTCTTTCAAATAGAAACTATAATCACTTATATATACTACATTTATTTTAGTTAAGATTAATACATGGTAACTCCTAAATCTACTTAACCTAAGTGCGAATGCGTCCGAAATTATGACGACTTTGCTACACTTTACTATCGTATATTATTTTTTTGCATTTGTCGAGATTCCTCCATATGTAGGTTTTATCGAGGTTACATGTAATGAGGTGATTGATGATTTAGCGATTCGCGGCTGGGCACGAGGCGGCGACACGAGGAGACGACTCAGCCGTTGGGATGTTATAATACTCAATATCCTGATTCAGCTGATTTGGGCCTCGTGACACGGTGCTGGTCGCGATGTGGGGACATGTGTTGGAATCGATACGTAACAAGCTTGATGTGTTGTCATCTGTACAGAGGACGCTACACTTCTTGTGCAAATCTATTTCACAATTTACCGCTTTTAATAAAACAAGAAATATTCATTCACCGAGAAAAGAACCCAATAGGCAGAAGCATCTTATTTAAAATCGGTAGATGTTTGAATGTTTGGTGTGTACAAAGTGGAGGCGCTTCCAATATCCCTGTTCAAACATGACGTAATAGGAAACATCTTGCTTCCGGAAGCAGCGAGCATACAAGAAGGAACAAGTCTTTTACAATGGCTTTTTATGGAGTGTAACATTTTTTGTGTAGGTGGATTTTATTTAACATACCCCTTATACAGTTTCCAGACGTGAAGTGTGTGTTGACAAATATGGCAAATAAAATAAATACGTCAATCTATGTCAGGTGTTGAAAAATTTTACAAGACTAGGTAAACTATTATTTTTCTTCTGTCTGTAAGTTTGTGTACTTAGAATTTGGCGCCAATGTTTAATAACATATTATAATGACCAAATTACGCATAATACATGTAAAACACAACCATGTAAAATTTTAAGAATGGATGTTATAGATCAAGCTATATAGGTATAACCAGTATAAGCGCGTTTCTTGCTACGCAAGAAGGAAAGAGGAAGACTTATATAAAAAAAACAGTAAAAGCTTACACACAGGCTAGCGAAATCATTCAGCACTTATTATTTGAATGCCCGAGGCACAACTACGACAGATACGACCTGGAAGTAAGTACTGGATGAATTTTGACTGAAATAACTATCAGTGACCTAATGGCAGACAAACACTTCTGGCCGTATCTGGAGCGGTTTTGCCTCAAAGTTGCTCGATAGAGCGGAATAGGACTAGGTGAGCAGCACAGTCAGTGTTGCCGTCGGCAAGAATTTAATGTGAAACTTGTGTAAGAAAAATTGTAAGTAAAGGAAATAGAAATAAGAATAAAATATGTAAGAATACTAAAGAAAAGAAAGACGATGAAAGAAAAGAGAATATGATAAAAGATAAAAGACAAGCCGCAAAAAAGGCAAAGCGGTAAAAAGAATAAAAGAGAAGAAATAAAAAAGAAAGGGCAAAAAAGAATTCTTGCCAAGCAAGAAGAGAAAGGACGGATATATATATATATAAAAAAACCAGTATAAGCTGAATTCTGATTACACGAAAAACCTATACAACGCGAGGTCAGCGAGTTGCATATACGCATCTAATATTCATGCGATAACCTGATTTTCAATTAACTGCAGGGTAATAGGTATGAAAGGTATGAAAATCAAAAAAAATAATTAGTCAGTCTTATAGATAATAAAAAAATTAAGAGCCGTATTTTTCATTTTGTCGAAATTACCAAAAACTACTGAGATATAGCGTATTAAAATTACGGAGTGGGGGCTAATTACGGCACGCCGTTGTATATTTTGTAGCACGGCGTGACGTCATGCGATATTTCAAATCAATATATCTTCCTAAGTATTTGAATGAGAGAAAAAATAAAAAATAAGTATTCAATATTTTTTATAAATCTATCTTATGGACATTAAAGTATTTTTTAGGATACAACCCAATTGCGTAACACTCTCAGTAGCACAGGGTTTCGTTTTGACAGTTTGAAAATATTCATTGTGTTATTTACCTTGTTGAGCAGACACATTTTCCTAACATATGGAGCAATGGATGAGCAATTGCTTTCAAAATGATTTCAATTGATAGTAAAAGTGTTACGTAATTTATAAACTGGTTTACTAGACTTAAATAAAGTACATACTTATATTTGAGATGATAACATAAAGACTATTTAATATTTATTTTCAAATATATACAATCTTATAAAACTAAATAAATACAAATTACTAAATAAAGCTATTACCCTTATATTTTGTTTTGTCTTTTTTTATTTGTGGACATTTATAATCGCATTGCGTATGTCAGGCCCATCAACCCTAAGTATATATATTTCTCATATTTGAGCCATGAACCTAACCAGACTCTTGGCATCATCACCATTTGGTTGAACCAGGATTACATATATCCCCGAGGCGGAGGCGCGGACAAGTGTCGGCGCGCGCCTCTGAGGCGATGCACGGGGTAGTTTAACACCCCACTACCCCATGCAGGAGACGAGGCCCGGGCAGACCGGGCCAGCACGAGGGTGTGGAGCCGTGGAAGAATTTAGACTCCCGCGGCCCCACGCGTGCTCGTGATAGAGGTGACACCGGGGTGGTTTTAGTCAGTAAAAGTCTGACAGACCCCGTCGCCCACCCCAGGGCGGCGGACATCCTATGAGGATTTCCACCCCGAAAAAAAAAGGAATACATATATGAAATGTGCCTATTTCAAATCTATTCAACCTCAAGACCCTAAACAAATAATTTCTATTAGACTCGTACCGAACACAGTCAAACCTTAAGGGGTGTAAGTAATTTATATGGAATGTCCGTTTTTGTGTCGATTCACAATTCGAAATTGAGATACCTGGATGAAAGCATTGTTAACAAAAAACAATTCGTTGCCTGAATAACAGTAAAAAAATAAATAAAGAGAAATAAGGATCAGAACCATAATATATACAAGTAGATATACAGCCTGCGTGGCGTAGCGGTAGCGAACGCGGCCGCTATTTGTATGCATGAATATGAATATTTGCACTGGTCTGGCCGTGCCTCGGAAAGCACGCTAAACCGTTGATCGCGATTGCCATACGAACATCTAGTGGCAGTCGTTACAGGTTGTTGAAGCCCTCAAAAGTCCAACAATTGGTCTAAATGCAATGCTTCGATATCGCCTTGGGGTTGTCAGACGGCAGTCAGTTTACGGAAAATATCGAAGTTTAGCCAAAATCAGCAGTTAGACTGGTAAAGCGGACCCCAGACTCCAAAGCTGAAAAAAGCTTCTTTCTTCTTTTTTTAAAAAACGTTGCCACGCTAGGAATTTCTCCTGTATCGTGGGAGCATTAACAAACATATAAACTTACATACACAAACAGCCAGACCCGGAACAACTACTTGTAGGTCATACGAATATTTGTTCCGCGCGGGAATCGAACCCGCGACACGCAGCGCAGTAGTCAATAGCTTAACCACTGCGCTAACCGTGCAGACATTAACATTGAGATGGTAATGATGATGAGTAAGATATAAAAGAAAGGAAAAGGGATAGAGAAACGCACAGGGAATTATGTAACAAAACAGCATTTTCCATGAACATGAAAAAACCAACTGACATTTCATTGTCATGACTATTAGTAATTTAATATATGTAATTTAATGTACATATGCCGCCAAGCGATTTGTCGTGTTCCGGCATGATGCCTGGTGAAGCCGTACGGGGGACGGGTCTGAGCAGTTGTGTTGCGATGTGTGCCGGGTATGATGCGCCTAATGTTGTTGTCTTGGGAGTTTGGTCGTGGAGGGTCTTCAGATCAATCTCCCTTTGGCGCAGCATAGTTGGTCGTGTTGTTGGGTTTAACATTGCATCACCTCGCTCAACTGCCGTCTTCCTTCCTATTCGCTCAGTTTTTCTGAATGAATGGGCTCTTAATAAACTAGCGCGCTTTACCATCAACGATCGCATCACTGCTTACCATCAGTTCGGATTGCGGTCAAGCGCTAGTTTATTATTATTAAAAAAAAAACACTATCAAAATTCAGCATCAGCACAGCTTTATCTACCGTTTGATCCAATAATAGTTTAGTACTCACACACACATACATACCTATATAGACAGTAGTTTGTAGGCAAGCGGTTGGCAACACTGTCTCGCCCCGAGCTTGCGGTAACTTGTGTTAGTGGAATGTCGCGTTAATGTTGGTAGTATTGACGCTCAGTGATGTTAACATTAATGCTTTCGGGCTTTCAGGTATGTGTTAAAAAATAACAGTCGTGAGACTGAACGACAGAAGTGAAAACTGAAATCCTTAAAAAACACAGAATACACAAAAAGCAAACAACAAAAAAAAAATATCACGGTTGCAACAGGGTAATCGCATCACCATGGTGATGATGATGCAATTACCCTGTTAGAACCGTGATCGTTTTTGCTCGGCTGAAAGACGCCCACTGCTGGACATAAGCCTCCCCTAAGGTTCTTCACGACGACCGGTCCTGCGCCTCCCGCATCCAGCGGTTTCCCGCGACCTTCACCAGGTTGTCGGTCCATCTTGTCGGGGGCCTACCCACGCTGCGTCTTCCGGTGCGTGGTCGCCATCCGAAAACCTGTCAGCCCCAACGGGCATCGGTCCTACGGGCACTGCCCACTGCCACTTTAGTGTTGCAATTCTTCAGGCCATGTCGGTTACATAAATTTCGTAAATTACGTCGTTTAAAAACTTAAATAGACATACACACATTCGCACATACACACACACACACACGCACACGCACCCTCACACACACACATTTTCGCACACACATACCCACACGCGCATCCGTTAGCAAGCAACGTAGTAGAGTGTAAAAAATTGCTTCCTCTCTCCTAACTTCACTTATTTTGTTGTGCCCGACAGGGTCCACATGAACTAATTTTAAGTATTACCATCTAAGAATACATGTGGAGAACAATAAAAGTATTGAGTATTAACAAATTATTATCAATAGCAATGGGTTTCATTTTGGCAGTTCAAGAACAATCACTGCGTTATTTACTTTGTTGAGCAGACAAATTTTCGAACAGACCAGACAGGCACCCTAATTGAGTAACACCCTATTACTATTATTATCAATTCTGAATCATTTTGAAGCATATTGCTAATTCATTGCTCCATACATTCGAAAAATATTCTCTGTAGAGCAGGAGAAAGACAGTGGAAGACGGGCTTCGGACTTCTATAAAATTCAGTACCAAATGCACCGTCACAATTACAAATACGGCTTCATATAATAAGTTTACGTAGTACAGCGTTCCTCCATTCGTTTCACGATGTGCACTTGCTAACCGAGTTTTTCGGCGTTACTTAAACTCAAATCTGTTTACAGACTAACGTAGTTCCGGGTAATTTGATAGTCTTCGACATTCTCGGCTTTACAGAGGTTTTAATGCAGTGCCTGAACAAGATTATGGTCTATAAACAAGGAGACAGCAAAATATTTTAACGAATAATGGTTTTCTAGTAGATTTTATGGATAGGTACGCATAACTTTTAACAGAGTAGTCCGACTTTAATAATTCTTTCTTAAATGATTTTTACTAAGTCAATTATAATAAGGGAACATAGTCGACCAATACCTCAGGAGGTTCTCGTTAGGCAGCTGGATCAAGGGTTTGATCACAGATTACAGAATACTATGGCTTGACTCAGAAAGCGGTACTTCTAGACACGGTTCTCATTGTCAGGAGGTTCCTCTCTTCCTCTCCTCCTTTATGTGAAGTTTAAACAAAATCGATTGGGCGGTTCTTCATTTATCACATTTTTTGTACCAAACGAATTCAATGAACGGTGTATCATCATCTCATCTATACTAAAATATTTATATCTATATAATATATAAAGCTGAAGAGTTTGTTTGTTTGTTTGAACGCGCTAAAGTGAGGATCCTATTTAAAAAATTCTTTTTGCGATGGATAGCCCATTAATCCAGGAAGGCTTTAGGCTATGAAACATCACGCTGCGACCAATAGGGACAGAGCATAACTAACTCCACGCAAAAGCAGGCGGCCGCTAGTCTTTTATACTGCGAACATTGAAGAACTGAACATTTTAACATTTGCTTACTTACATTCTGCGTTTCAAATTTCAACCAATACGGAAATAGTAATAACTAATATTTAAATGCGCAGAAAAATATGTACTTTCCAGATATCAAATGAAATCATTATGCGTAAACACTACTTGTACTTAACGTAATGTATACTAGGTTTCATAAAAACGAATTTATGTTTCGAAAAGCGGACTCGGCAGACCGAAATACCGCTTTATGGCTTGATTTATCCACTTTTAGCTCGTCCGCTATTTTCATTCATGAATTATATTTTCCCATTGCAGATAATTTGTATGCAAAATGTGCGTATTTAATAACATTGTATTCTACTGTATACCTTCAGCTAATTTGGGCCTTTCATTATGTTATCTAAACGCAGAGTTGTGAACGTAGATTCTTTCACCTACTTTTTTTTTTTCAAGAATCAATGTTTTAAATCAGTACCAATGAATTTGAATAATTTTGAAGCATACATACTACTAATCCATATTCCATTGCTCCGTATATTATTCGAGTTTGTCCGCTTTAGAACGTAAATAACGCATTTAATGTTCTTGAACTGTCAAAATGAAACCCATGGCTACTGAAAGTGTCTTACGTTGCCCTGCTGAATTCGTTTCCCAAGTCAGGCTGTGTTATTGGGTTTCGATACCCGTAATTAGCAGTGATGCAACCGCTGATGGTAAAGTGCGCAAGCTTCTTAAGAGCCTAATCACTAAAAAAAATTGAGTGAATAGGAAGGAAAACGGCAGTTGAGCGAGTTGATGCAATGTTAAACCCAACAACACGACCAACGATGCTGCGCCAGAGGGAGATTGATCTGGAGACCGTTCACGACCAAACTTCCGACACAACAACATTTGGCGCGTCGTGCCCAGCACATATCGCAGCTCAGACCCGTCCTCCGTACGGCTACACCAGACATCATGTCATGTTTAATAACCGCTTATAGATAGCATTGTACTACATAGTACATAAATTGAACACCCGTTATCATACACTGTTCATAATTAGGCAAGTTTTGATTTCACAATCGAAATTCAACCTTGCATTGCTGAAACTATAGTTCATTTTACCTTTTATTTTAAAACCTACAGTCCAGCATGAGAAATCCAATTATTTTGGACACAATCAACTCGGGATCATTCCGATATGTAGATGTCGGTACGCTGAAATCGAATGAGCCGTGTCAAATTGAACGAATTATTGGACTTATCGAATGATTGTTATTTGCGTATATCGAATTATCATATCGATATTCGAGACAAGTTGGTTTGAAAATAATAATGAGTGAATTAATGTTGAATGTAAACATTGAACGTGGTCGCTCACAATGGGCCTCATTCGAAGGCTCAGAGTCACACAAAGGGCAATGGAAAGAGCTATGCTCGGAGTTACTCTGCGTGATCGAATCAGAAACGAGGAGATCCGCAGAAGAACCAAAGTCACCGACATAGCTCTGCGAGTCGCTAAACTTAAGTGACAGTGGGCAGGGCACATTGCTTGTAGAACCGATGACCGATGGGGTAGTAAGGTTCTTGAGGGGCGGCCACGTACTGGAAGACACAGCGTAGGGAGGCCCCCAACAAGGTGGACCGATGACCTGGTGATGATCGATGCGGGCAGCACAACACCGGTCACCGTGGAAAGCCTTGGAGGAAGCCTTTGTCCACCAGTGGACATCCATAGGCTGAAAAAGAAGAAGAGAAGTAAACATAGATTATTCGAAGTTATCGAATGTTTTTAAAGAAATTTTATTTATTGAGGAAAATATAAAAGTTTGGCTTGAATCCATGGTTAAATCTGTCGGCTATTATTCAAGCGTCACACAAAATATTTTTACTGTCAAATAATATCCTTTGTATCATCCTATAACCCCTTACAAATTCCCTGTCATTTTCATGATTTATAATCATAATTTCGATACTAAATCTCGCAACTTAGTGGCTCCGAAGGCCGCAGAAGTTTATCTACAAATAAACCGATCGACAACCTGAATGACTTGTTTTTCCATTCGACTATCATTGACTTTATTGTAGTAGGTACCCGCGAAAAAACGCGTGTTTACAATCTAAGACAAAGTTTATGGGGATTATAACAAGTCATACGCGAGGAGCGATTTAATATTAGGTACTCTTATTGCGTAACATACTCCATCCCGTCCATTTCTCCGTGTATTCGTAAAATTTGTTTGTAAAACGTAAAAAACGCAATGTATTACTGTCAAAATGACATTGAATAGTATTACTGTCAAAATGACAACCACTGCTTCTAATAGTGAGTGACGCAATTACCGTACCGGAAAGAATAGTCAATCAATCAATTCAGCCTCACTCAATCTATGATTTTTATACGGCCTATGTTTCTGATACACGGTCACCTTTCAGACTAACTGCAGTGGACAGACATGGTCGGCCCACTGATTCATTGGTTTTGCGATTTAAAATCAGTCTCTTTTTCAGAAGATTAGAATCGATGCAACCAATATGTGATACGCTGTTAAAAGTGTTTCTGTTTTTTTTTTTTTTTTTTTTTGACAGCTTACAGAGGACATGCAGATTTTTGCATTCCGCCAGTTTCTGTGACAAATCCTTATGTTCTAGTACGGCTACGGTATGTCTTGACTTGCCCGTGTTAGTAACGCGTGGTCAATCGTTGATCACTTTTAAACTATGATAAAATAGCTTTATATAGCTATTTTTTTATTATATTGTTATTTAATCATCATCATCATCATCTCAACGTTAATCCCAATCGCATCCAAAACTTTTCAGCTTTGGAATCTAGGGTCCGCTTTACTAGTCTAACTGCTGATTTTGGCTAAACTTCGATATTTTCCGTGAAGCGACTGCCGTCTGACCTCCACAACCCGAAGGCGATATCTAAGCATTGCAGTTAAATCAACTGTTAAACTTTTGAGGGCTCCAATAACTCGTAACGACTGCCACTAGATGTTCCACTAGATGTAGATGTTATTTGCTCATATTTCATGTTTATTAATAGATGTCTATGTATTTATTTAAATTAGCATGATAATGTTTGATTGCAATGAATAGTAGATAGAGTAAGATAACCCTCAACAGCCCATAACTTAACCCACCCCTTAAAGACATCCCCCTCATACCACAAAAGACGGCATTCACAAACCAGTCTGGGTACTTCGTAAGACCAATATTTTCTTCGTAAAGAGGGGTTTGGTACTATAAATTCTATCGCCATTGATAGTTAGTGGAGCATTAGTTCTTCTTTTGTACTTTGCTGGCTATTCTGTTGAAAAAGTGTATCTTTATGGGCGAGTATTAGAAGCTATAATTCTTATATAGGTAGAAGCGCAGTACTTACTGCATAAACATATGGATGGAAACATATGGATAAAAAACATATAAATCTATCCATGTTTTTTTAATAATTATAAACTAGTACTTGACCGAAATTCTGCCTGGTGGTAAGCAGGCATGCAATCGTTGATGGTAAAGGGCGCTAGTTTATTAAGAGCTTATTTACTCGAAAACAACTGAGTGAATAGGAAGGAAGACGGCATTTGAGCGAGGTGATGCAATGTTAAACCAAACAACACGACCAACGATGCTGCGCCAGTGGGAGATTGACCTGGAAACTCTGCACGACTAAACTCATGACACAACAACATTGGCGTATCGTACCCAGCACATATCGCAACACAGCTGCTCAGACCTGTCCTCCGTATGGCTTCACCAGACATCATGTCGGAACACGACGGACCGCGTGGCGGCAAAGACTTTGTCTGGTGGGTGGCAACTTCTGGTGGTCTGCTTAACAATGTAAATAATGCATTAAATATTCCTGCCACACCGGCAGCGTTGTCACTTACACTTCAAATTAATTAATGAGCATTTCAGTGACTATGCGATGCAGAAGAACAATTCTCGTTATTCTAAAACGTTCAAAATTTATTTGCAGTTTTATCTTGGCGACAAACCAATGTCAAACACTTGTCAAAATCATAGGATATTAGAGGTGTTTTTGACAGACTTAGGCAGAAAAAAATTCGCTGAAGCTAGCAAAAACTAAGGAATCACCAAAGGATTTATAGCGATATCTAATACCGCCATATGAGTCACACGAATTCTACATCTTGCAAGCAGAGTTCACCGTGCGACTAGCATATACAACGTGTAACATAAAGGGTATATACATACCAAGGGCATGGCATCTTTACAGGATATCAATCGATATTGGAAGGGTTTTTAATCCTATCTCTTTATGGTAGGAAGTTACGAGAAAAAGCACCGCCTGTGATAGGCTACTACCATACTAGGCGCACAGAATTTTTGAAGACATTTCTCGTGATTTTGCCAAGTAATGTGACGTGTAACGAGTAGTTATTAACGTATGTAGTGTGGTGCACTTTTGTTATGATTTGAATTTAAGAAACACACGGAACCGAAAATTTAGTATAAATTTTTCGAGTATTTTATTTTGAGTTGAAAACCTTCCGATATCATTTGATATCATGTAAAGATGCCATGCCCTTGGTATGTATATACCCTTTATGTTACACGTTGTATATAACTTTGCAAAATCAATCGTTGGGCAAGTTCCCGTCAGACATAACATCTAGTCAGAGGATCCTCCCTTTTCTATGGAGGGTGAGTGAACTTTACTCCCTGTTCCTCATTCCTCAGCGGATTAATTCAAATTCTAAAATTTTATTTCAGATATTTTTATGCAAATAGTTATTTTAAGATCTCTACATATTAATTCACTGTTTTGTACCCTTTAGTTAATCTGTGGAATGCGCTATAATTGCAAGCATAGAACTGTCCAAAAATTTTGTTTATTTCTTATTCCTATGTTTATTTAATTATATCTTAATCTTAATTATTTATAGCTATTAGTTGTTTCTTGTAAATATAAAAAAAAATACTTAAAGGACAATATTAGGTTAATAAACATAATAACCTCAATATAATAAAAACTTGGCAGGAAATATGCATGGGAGTGGTGGGATCTCTTATCTCCCATTAAAAAAATAACTTTTCTCCATGATGATTGATATTTTAATACACATACTATATTTACACACTAGCTGTTACCCACGACTCCGTCAGCGCGTTGATATAAAATAAGCGCCTTTTAAAATAATGGGAGCAATATGTACGTCCGCGTTTACTCCCGTTTTCGCAACATTTTTTGTTACTGCTCTACTCCTATTGGTCATAGCGGGATGTTATACGGCCTATGTCCTTTCTCATGCTCTAGACCAACGGTCAGCAACAGGCGGACCGCGGTCCGTTTGCGGACCGCGAAAGTTAGAACCTCGGACCGCCAAATATTGTAATGTAGGTATTGTAGGTATGTCAAGTATAAACAAATACGTAATATTTTTGAACCAATCTTTTATTTCTGCGCAATTTGCCACAAGATTCCAAGACTTTCCAGAGATGGGCAAGCTATCTCTGTTTCTTCACCCTTTGAAGGTGATGCAGCAGCCGAATGGACAGATGTGGCTGCCAAGTTATTTAATCTGCCAAAGCCATCACTTCAAATGGAAATAATCGATCTGCAAGAAGATATGTCTTTGCAAATATATAAAAAGGTGTCAACTGAAGAATTTTGGGTCAAACATGTCCCAGAAAAATATCAAAATTGCAAAAAACTTGCTATCAATTTGCCCACTATGTTTGGCTCGACATACATATGCGAAACATCTTTTTCAAAAATGAATTTTTTGAAAAACAAATATCGTTCGAGATTAACAGACGCTCACTTAGAAGACACTCTTCGAATTAGCTGTTCTTCACGAGAACCAAACTTTAAAAACCTGGCTCAAGACCGCCGATGCAATTTTTCACACTAATTTTAGGTAATAAATAGCTGTACCTACTTACTTATTATCAGTTGTTTTTTTTTTCTGGACCTTTTAAAAATTTGCGAGCAATATCCGGACCCTACTTAAAACTACTTGCCGACCCCTGCTCTAGACTATCTGTGCACCAAATTTCATTATAATAGATTCAGTACTTTTGGCGTGAAAGCCGGACAGACAGACAGACAGACAGAGATACTTTCACAGTTATAATATTAGTATGGATTAGGGAACACAATAAATAATAATAATAAATTGTTTATTTCTCAGCTTTGTACATAATTTTTATAATGATTTTCTTAATTCTAAATAGCACTGATGTATAATTTGCCTGAACTAGGTAGAACCTCTGCTTCAGGCGTAAAAGTGCTATAAATTTTTATTTTGTAATTAATTAACAATAACAGTAGTACGTAAAAATCTAGGACACAACAGAAGTATACAGTGTTATAATTAGTATCCTATTGCTTACATAGTATTATTAGTCTCTTAATGTAATAATTATTGCTAAATTTATTTGCATAAGCTGTATAAGTCTTCAGTCTGCTCATATGACAAACCTTGTAGATAATTAGAAACAACATTCTTACACCTAAAATAATTCAAATTATAAAAATTTAATACTCTATTTAATATATTGTATAAAAAGGGCCCTAAGAACGTATAGAATTTGTGTGGAAATGCATATTTAGATATAGAGGTTGAGCTGCACACTATATCATTCCGCCTTTTGTTAATTATAATAGCGTTGTAAGTAAGCGTAGCATGCTGTTTTAGTGTTATGTGCAGTATATAAATTTGCCGAACTAACAAAACTTTGCAGGATTTAAATAACTGGAATGTAGGGAAAAAGAAAGGCAGAGAATTTGCTACTTTTAGAACAGCTCTTTGTGCACGTTCCAGGGAGAGAAGGATAGATTTTGATGTTATCCAACTATATCGGGGTTTACCCCAATATAGTTGGATAAATTGATATAGATGCCAATCTAAATGTGTCTAAGAAAGAAAGAAAGAAAAATTGTTTATTCCGCACAAACCAAACGCACATTACACATAATAATAATAGAAAAGATAAAAAAAATAATACACTCAAAAGCCTCGTACTCAAAAGAAGAAATTAAAAACAATGTTTTCCTGATGTCATAACCCGGGTCGAAAACAACACACATTATTTGGCAATAAGACATTGACAATTTGTAAGAATTTGACGGGAAAGCTAAGATGATTGTTACGCGCATTTTTCATTGGACTTTTAAAATTATTTATAGTGTCGTTTACTAAATAAAAGTGCATTCAGTAAATTATTCATAAAGAACATTGAAATATCGCAGCATAGTGGCCACATCATGACTTGCCTCAAACCTCCCTCGTAGACAGTTCACGCGGCCCTCTTTTTCGACTGTCATTGGCGATATCCGCCATTATTGTAAAATAAAAATTCCTATAAATTGTTACACGTGTTATTGCCAAAATTGTGGTATCTATTCCACAGAGGCCATTAATCAAGAGTTGAAGTTGAACAACAACAAATAGAAAAAACCGGCCATGTACGTGTCGGACTCACGCGCAAAGGGTTCCGTACCATTGATTTATGAAATTAAAGGATTTAAGTTATTTGTATGAAAGATTACGCGGTAATAAGCGGTTTAAGATTTACGAGGTATTAAAAAAAAGTACTTGCTAGATCTCGTTCAAAACAATTTTCGTTGGTAGTTTTTATACTAATATACATCATATGCTTTTTTAAGATTTTTCATGTTCTTATTTTAGAAGTTAGAGGGCAATTTTTTTCCACTTTGGAAGCGTCTGTCACGCAAACTATTCGGTTTAGAAAAAAAATATTTTAGAAACCTCGATATCATTTTTGAAGACCTATCCATAGATGCACTACACGTATGTATTTGATGGAAAAAAATTTGAGTTTCAGTTCTAAGTATGGGGAGCCCCCAACATTTATTATTATTATTTTATTTTTGCATCAAAATCTTAATGCGGTTAACAGAATACATTTACCTACCAAGTTTCAACAGTATAGCTCTTATAGTTTCGGAAAAAAATGGCTGTGACATACGGACGAACAGACGGACAGACAGACATGACGAATCTATAAGGGTTCCGTTACCGTTAACCCTAAAAAGAAAATTGCAGTGTGAGGAAATAACTATTGATCTCCACAATGCTGTTACTGGTAAGAACAATACCCCTTCGTAAGATTGGTCAGACTTTCGAACTAGAGGCTTTATCCAATCTCTATTATTAATATCTTTGTTAATTTGATCATTGGATTAAGAGATTAAAGGAACATAGATTGAATTTGTGTTACATTATATCTCGGAGCAGCGGTGGCCCAGTGGTATCGGCCGTGAATTACAATTTGTAGATCGAAGGTTCGAAGTCCGTCAGGCACTTTATGGAAATTATTTCTTCACTACTGCTCTCAAAACAGTGAAGGAACACATCGTGAGGAAACCGACATGTCCTAGAGGCAAAAATATTAAAGACATGTGACATCTACCAAACCGTACTGGGCCCGCGTGGTAGATTTGCGCGTGGCCCATTCCCCCTCACCCCTCTCACCGAGAAGAAGCCTGAGTGGAAACATAGGCTGAATATATATGTATGCGATGTGGTGCGCGCGCGCAGGGTCCTGAAGTGCCTCGACAAGACGTCTATCTGGGCGCAAATTTTGACTGGTCACGGCGGCGTCGTCGCGTACCTGCACAAATTTAAGTTGAAGGAGAGTCCAGCCTGTGTGTGTGACACACAGGCTAGTGAGACAATACAGCATTTACTATTTGAATGTCCGAGGCACAACCGCGACAGATACGACCTGGACATAAGTACAGGAATAGCTTTGTCGGATACGACCATCGCCGGAATTATGGCAGACAAGCACTCCAGGCCGTATCTGGAGCGGTTCTGCCTCAAAGTTGCTTAACAATCCGTAGAGAGGAACAGGACGAGGGCAGCACAGCCCAGCAACTTGCCGTCGGTAAGAATGTAAGATAGAATAGAAATGAGATATATAGGAATAAGACTAGTACATAAGAAATGTATAAAAAAATGACATATAAAAGAGATAAAAGAAAGATGACAAAAAGAATATAGACACGGGAAAAGAATAACCCAAGAAAAAAAAATGACAAGCCGCAAAAAAGACGTAGCGGTAAAAGAATAAATGAGGAAATATAAAAACAATGGCAAAAAAGAATTCTTGCCAAGCAAGAAGAGACAGAGGGCTAAACTTAAAAAAAAAAAAATATGTATGTATGTATATGTTGCCGACCAATTCTGTAAAAATGTCACCGTGACAGGTTAGGTGAAGTGAGCTGCTAAAAGTCTCAATTCCTAGCACGTTCATTTCACCTATGATTTCACGGTGAGACGGTTACAGAAACGCACTGCTAAATGCGCGAATTTTGCTCTTAATAAATAATTATTTTGCAACGTATAAAGTATGGGACCATACCTATAGGTACTTTTTAGCTGCCTCAGCTCAAAAACGCAGTCAATACAGCAGAATCCTAAAAAGCCAGACACCCCGACACCAAAAAAAAAACTTACATAAACTTTAAAAAGTCACACTCATCAACTACTATTTAAAAAAAAGTAAAAGGTAACATCATATTATAAAATATCGGCCACTCACAGCTATGCTTTAAACACTCGACAAGCGAGATCAAAGCAACGTTGCGTTTATAATTGCCACCCTTACGCCTTTCCCCTCTGAAGGGCTGTAGTACCTAACTATGAGGGTGGTACAGGGTCGGTGGCCATTGAGAATGGAGTCGAAATGAAGTGGCGACCGGTTCACTGGATGAATATGGCTGGTTAATTTTGGGTTA
The DNA here is from genome assembly GCA_037179545.1 of Sesamia inferens. Classification (NCBI taxonomy): domain Eukaryota; kingdom Metazoa; phylum Arthropoda; class Insecta; order Lepidoptera; family Noctuidae; genus Sesamia; species Sesamia inferens. Next base: position 7,775,785 of record CM073923.1, on the reverse strand, counting down.
AAATGTCTGGTATGTCGTGTAATTAATGTTTAAAGGGTGGACAGTTAGTGACAATAAGACATATTCTCGCGGGATTCATACCCAATTATGTCCCTATATACATACAAATAACAAACCATAGAAGTTACAACACATTGTAATCCCAAAAATCCTTGATATAACATGATTTTACCTAGTATTTCATCTGACCTCTGCAATTGTTAGCAACACGTTTTCCCTGAGGCCCGACAGCGCACAAGTCATGCGTGGCTGTTCATGACACCAAACTATCGGAAAACTTCACGCCGTGCAGGATTTATCAAAATGAAACAGAAGTTACGTAGATAGTATTTTAGATGTATGTATGATATATATAGACTATAGTAAAATAGAAAAGGGAAAAGAGAGAAGTCCTTTAGTAAGTGAACAAGTCATATGAATGAATGAGAAAAAGAAATGCTATAATGATAGATACTTTAATTCGCAGATCGGCTAACTCTGTGTAAAAATTTTTTTCAGTAGATGCGTAAAATTGTATATTATTTATATATCACTTAAGGAAAACTCTAAAATACCTTTGTTAGATAGGTAATATTAGTAGCTAGTATTTTTGATAATGTAGCCTCCTTTATACCTATTAATGAAATTCTATCGAATTTCTAAGGAGTCAAACAAAAATAAATTGAAGTTAAACGAAAGACTAAATGTGGAGTTAGCCGATTTGCTAATTAAGGTATCGATAAGTTTAAAGATAGATTTTTGTTTTGATAAAGTAATTCTAAAATTGACTAATACCTCGAACACACCTACAGATATCTATATATACCACTATGGTATTAAAAATAAAAAAATATCAATAAATAAATCGGACAGCAGTAAGATTGTGTAACCATATTCTCGGTGTAGGCAATACATCGGCTGCTGGCAGAAGTTACCACCCACCAGACTAAGTATTGCCGCCCAGCGATTCGTTGTGTTCTGGCATGATGTCTGAAGCCGTACAGAGGATGGGTCTGAGCAGTTGTGTTGCGATGTGTGCCGGGTACGATGTATATATATTTATATATATAATAGTTTGGTCGTGGAGGATCTTCAGATGAATCTCCCTCTAGAGCAGCATCGTTGGTCGTGTTGTTGGGTTTAACATTGCATCACCTCACTCAACTGCAGTCTTCTTTCCTATTCACTCAGTTTTTTTTTTTTTTTTTTTTTGAGTAAATAGGCTCTTAATAAAATAGAGCGCTTTACCATCAACGACTGCATCACTGCTTACCATCAGGCAGGATTGCGGTCAAGCACTAGCATACAATTATAAAAAAAAATATCACTATTGACAGCTCACTTCACCTAACTTCGGTTTACGATGAGTTTTAACAGAATTAATCGACAGATCCGCCAAACCTGAATTCCCAAACAAAAATTTCCTCCAGCCAATGCGACAAAAATAGGAATTTGTAGATAACTAAACGCAAGCTGGACAAACGGTCCGGACAACAGCGGCGGCAGATGCAAATTATATGCGTGTACCGATACTAGCAGACGTTATGTGTTTTGTGTAACACTATACTTGCAAAATAAAACGAGCAATAGAAAAGAAAAAGGGCATTGTGCATGTATATTGTAACTACATCAATTGTTGGGTTATACAAACTTGACTAAAAATAGAGGACATAACTGATCGGGAGACAACATTCAACTCCCGGCCACCATAGGTGCGGGCTTGCGACGGCTAGCAGTGACCAGTGGGTTGCTCGTCACCCGGTAAGGACCAGACCCGAGTCGACGACGCGTCGGTGGACCGGGGTCCACAAAGACCGATGCCTTCTGTGTCAGGGTTGCGAGTTGGTTAAAAAAGAAATCTTGGCCCTGGTCTACAGGCAAGTGAAGTAGCGTATGTGCGGGGTGGTTGTACTGAACACGGGTGGGTTTCAATAAGTAAAAATCTGACACGCCCGGAGCGGGAGAAGTCATTTGATGATTTGCCATCCAAAACAAAAAATAAGGACATAACTAGGGAAATGTGAGTGAAGGTTTTTTTTTTTAATAATTATAAACTAGCGCTTGACCGCAATCCCGCCTGATGGTAAGCAGTGATGCGTTCGTTGATGGTAAAGCGCGCTAGTTTCTTAAGAGCCTATTCACTCAGAAAAACTGAGCGAATAGGAAGGAAGATGGCAGTTGAGCGAGAAGATGCCAGTTGAGCGAGGTGATGCAAAGTTAAACTCAACACGACCAATGATGCTGCGCCAAATGGAGACTGATCTGAAGAACCTTCACGACCAAACTCCCAACACAACAACATTAGGCGCATCGTACCCGGTACACAACGCAACACAACTGCTCAGACCCGTCCTCCGTACGTCTTCACCAGACATCATGCCGGAACACGACAAATTGCTTGGCGGCAAGGCTTCGTAAAAGCAAAGTATGGTCGCGGGTTGTTCGAAGGAAATACGTGGTGAGACCACAGGCAATACCAGTGAAGGTACAGACTTTTACTGACTGAAACTGACCAGGGCTTTTCTAGTATGTCGTAAAACCACCTGAGTTTTAGTCAGTTAAAGTCTGATAAGCCTGTCTGCTCCATCCAGAGCGAGTGAGGTAATTAGAAGATTTCCCACCGTGATAAAAAAAGGATCTATAGTATTTATCGACACCTTACTAATTATCACTTCTACTTCCCATCCTTGACTACGCAGATGTCAGTTATCCAGATCTTACTGAGGCACAACTAGATAAACTTGAGCGACTTCAAAACTTTTGCATAAGATTTATATTTGGCCTGCGCAAATATGATCACATATCTGAATTTCGTACAAAGCTTAAGTGGCTTCCCATACGTCTTCGCCGGAATTCTCATATACTATTTCAGCTCTACAACATTTTGTTTAATCCTAAAACCCCCTCTTATCTTAAAGAACGTTTCAAGTTCCTTCATGACACACATAATAGATATCTGAGATCATCGGAAAACTTGATATTAGACATGCCGATGCATTCCACTAGTTTCTATGATAAATCCTTTACTGTACAAGCAGTTCGGCTATGGAATGACTTGCCCGTGTCCGTAAGGCGTGCTCAAACACTGTTTACTTTTAAAACTATGATAAAAAAGCACTTCCTCTCCCTTTAAACATATTATTATATTTAATGTGCTCTTGTATGATATTTATTAATTAGATGTATAAATTTATTTAAACTAGTATGATACACTTAACGTATATATTTATTGTATAATCTATGTAAATAGTACACTGTAGACTACCTACACTATTTCTTTATCCTACCTCTTAGAATTCCATCCAAAGGTTGTCTGTAAAAGATCGCTCTTAGCGATAAGACCGCCCATTGTGTCACCCTTTGTAAAATATTTTTATTTATGTTCTGTAATCTATATGGTGTACATAATAAAGAGTATTCTATTCTATTCTATCGACCACTTACTTACCCCGTTATTTTTGAATACATTGTTACCAAAAGTTAATGTCTCTGTGGTTGTTTCGCACATAGCATTTTCGAACCCATAGGTATTAGTAGACCGACATTGTTCTTCGAGTCGCTAAAATTAATTGGTAGTTGGCGGGGCACATTGCTCGTAGAACCGATGGCCGCAGTATCAGTAAGGTTCTGGAGTGGCTGCCGGAAGACGCAGCATAGTATCCCAACAAGGTGGACCGATGACCTGGTAAAGGATGCAGCCAGCACAAGACCGGTAATCGTGGAAAGCCTTAGAGGACGCCTTTGTACAGCAGTGGACTTCTATAGGTTATAGAAGAAGAAGGTATAATATGTAAGTGTCATATTTCAACGTTGCATTCGATGTTAAAAAAATACCATATAAATTGAAATAAATAGCAATTGATATTTGCCAAATGTTGACATATTGATGCTTATAAAAGTATAGAGGGTTATTAGTATTGGATTAAGAAAGAAAGAAAGAAGATAGAAAATACATTTATTCAGCAACCAAAGACTAAAAGACACACAATACATCTAAAATAAACATACATCAGGTAGCAACAAATAAACAAAAAAACAGAAAATAAAAATCCCGATTTAAAAAATAGCAGCAAAGTGTGCCTTGCGGCTGCACCAGAGGCTTAGTTCAGTAAAAGTTATAGACAACTAGCATCTGACACTGATTTTCAACGGAAACTGATGTGACCTCACATCAATTTCCTTTGAAAATCAGCGTCACCAATGCAAAGCATTACTAACGTAATCTCTACTGGTACTCAAATACAGCAGACGTGTGAATAATTAATTTTTAAAGTAATATTATTTATCATATTATACAACGTGTAACATAAAGGGTATATACATACCAAGGGCATGGCATCTTTACAGGATATCAATCGATATTGGAAGGGTTTTTAATCCTATCTCTTTATGGTAGGAAGTTACGAGAAAAAGCACCGCCTGTGATAGGCTACTACCATACTAGGCGCACAGAATTTTTGAAGACATTTATCGTGATTTTGCCAAGTAATGTGACGTGTAACGAGTAGTTATTAACGTATGTAGTGTGGTGCACGTTTGTTATGATTTGAATTTAAGAAACACACGGAATCGAAAATTTAGTATAATTTTTTTGAATATTTTATTTTGAGTTGAAAACCTTCCGATATCATTTGATATCATGTAAAGATGCCATGCCCTTGGTATGTATATACCCTTTATGTACACGTTGTATAGTTACAATATTATATTCAACTGAATCCGGCTACACTAGAAGCGGACCCCACCATAGGAGAGAAGAAGCTGTACAGATATGTTTTACTTTTTTTAAATTTCATAAGATGTACATTCAGCCAAGAGTAGCAAATTACCCGTACAATTAAGAATTTAATTAATTAATTAGAGCATAAAAATAACTTACTTTTAATAAAATGTAAAATGTGTGTGTTACCATGCATGCACATAATTATATAAACAATATTTAGCCGTATCGGTAAAAACGAACGATCATGTTGCAGTATGCAAATATCAACTGTGTTTGAAACCATTTTGTGTAACATGCATTTCAGTGAATTTCGTGTTTTTTGAATCATTTCTGATAAATTGCTTGGCGGGTTGTGGCTGAGCCAGATACCTATATCATCATCATCATTTGAGCGTATATCCCAGTCGCATCCGAAGCTTTTCAGCTTTGGAGTCAAAGTCAAAAATACCTCCAAAATGACCCCGATTCAATTGTTCATAAACTAAACTAAATTAAAATTCAATGTATCTTTGTCTTTGTATTTCATTTAAAAAAAGGACAGAAGATAATATGTTACTTTAGATCTGTATATATTTTTTTTTAAATGTGCCGTCTCTTTCTCCTTGCGTGGCAAGAATCCTTTTTTACTTTTTATTTTCGCCAATTCTCTTTTTTCCGCTGTTAATTTTTTGCGGCATTGGCCTTGTCAATTTTCTTTTCGGGGTCGCTCTTTTCCCACGTCTTGTCTTATTATATTCTTTCTTAGTTTTTTCTTTTCTTAGTCTTTTAAAATCATATTTACAGTTTCTTATACTAATATTTCTACTTAAATCTATCTTATTCCTTTCTTCTATATATTTCAATTCTTTCAAATAATTCCTGCCGACGGCACAGTGCTCGGCTGTGCTGCCCTTGTCCGATTTCTCTCAATCGATTGCTTAGCCACTTTGAGGCAAAACCGCTCCAGGTACGGCCTGGAGTGTTTATCCGCCATAAGGTCGGCTATTGTTCTTTCGGTCAATGTTCTACCAGTACTTACTTCCAGGTCGTACATCTGTATATTAGTCTGCGCCTGATGTAAGTATTATGTTAATAGTAATATAATCGCGTCTAAACTGTCTACGGAATATCTTAATTTGACAGGACTAAACAAAAATGTTATCTTCTCTCCTTTTCTTAATGAAATAGAAAGAAAAGGATGCACTTAACTTAAAATTAGTTTAGTTTTAGAACAAGAGACTCGCCAATATCTAAAATAACCTTTAACTATGTCGATAATAGTGTTGTTTGCGATAAAACGCAGGCTTTTAAAGTTTCAACCTCGTATGTAAAATTGAATTGCGTCGCACGGTACACGGAGACCGCTCTGAAAGCTCTGCGGTTTGTGGCGTGACACTGTATTACCTTGGTGACGTCACTACACTGCCATGTTATTATTATTATAAAGCTTGATAATGAAAGAATATGTAGTCAGGTGCTTGTTCAAGGAAAGTTATTAAGTTAGTTTTGTAGAGTCAAAAGGATAGATGGATTGAGCAGTCTAATTGGGTAACACAATACCTATAGCTAATCCATTGGTTCATACGTATGAAAAATTTTTTCACTCAACAATATAAATAATGTAATGAATATTGTTAACCTGTCAACATGAAAGCCATTGCTACAGTTAGTGTTGTAGCGGTATCTTCAAACGCCACATGCGAACAACGCATCATACTGACTTCACGAATTCTACATCTCGCAAGCAGAGGTTACCGTGCAATTATCATACATACGTACACAACTTTCCAACATCAAGTCTTGGGCAAGTACCCGCCAGACTCCACGCCTATTTGGTCGGACGATCCTCCTTTCTCTATAGAGGACAAGTGAACTTTACAAAATGTTCCTCATATCTCTAAAGTAGGTTGTACAATATAGTCGTTGTACAATATAGTTGTTGTACAATATAGTTGTTGTACAATATAGTTGTTGTACAATATATTATAGTCGTGGTGGCCTAGTGGTTAAAACACCAGCCTCTCAAGTATGAGTGTGCGGGTTCGATTCCAGGTCAGGCAAGTACCAATGTAACTTTTCTAAAGTTATATGTACTTTCTAAGTATATCTTGGACACCAATGACTGTAGGCCTAGTATGAGTTTTCAATACGAAACTCGTTCGATCGTATCGAGCGCGTTTAGCTCGGCGATTGGCCCGCTTCAAGATCGTAAGAACTCTCAACCAATGAGAGCGCCAAACGCGCTCGATACGATCAAACGAGTTTCGTATTGAAAACTCATACTAGGCCTACTGAAAGTGAAGGAAAACATCTTGAGGAAACCTGGACTTTATAAGTCTGAAATCGCCAACCCGCATTGAGCAAGCGTGGTGATTACGCTCAATCCTTCTCTGTATGAAAGGAGATCTGTGCCCAGCAGTGGGACGATAAAAAGAAAGGTTGATAATGATGATGTTGTACAATTACCCCGCTGCTGTTACAAGCATAGTCATCAATGTTACACTATAATAAATTATATTGGTTAAATAACTTTGTATTCTATCAAAAACTTCTAACTAATCCTTTGTATTCTATTCATCACAATGAATGCTTTGTATGAGTTTTAAAAAATAATAGGAAAAATCATAATTTCGTTTGTATATCATTGCTCTTTTTTATGGCCTTGTTATGAAGTAACACACAATGCTGTAAAATTTATAAATTTTTAATTTCTATTTGCTGAGTACTAGGCTTTTGGCGCTATTGTGCGTCTGATTTCTGTACGGTAAACAATTATAAGTACCTATTTATTTTTGGAACAAAAACTAATAATCGTCTAAAAACTTAAATTCTCCAAAACACCCCCTCAAAAGCAATGGAAACAGATTACAGTACACCCGCCATTAAAAAAAAACAAACGAATCCTAAAAACATCAAAGTTATTCGCTAATATTTATAGAAAAAAAAACACCCTGATTTTATATTTATAGATTTTATACTAACATAAGAAGTCGCCCTTGAAGAAAAAACAAACAAAGATCAGAAAAAAATACATTCCAATTTGTAAGGTATTAAAAAATATTTGAAACCTATTAAAATTAAGTCCCTTTGACATGGTCTTGCGTTTCGATAGATGAATGTAAACAAACAAATACTGGCTACTAGCATCAAAAGGAATCTTAAATGTTTTCACGGATTCTTTGACAAATTTAATGCTACCTCAATATTGGGGCTGGGGAGGCAGCGGTGTGAGCGATGAGTTAGCAAGGGAGGAAGCGATTATGTATATCTATATAGTTATAATTTTTAAAGCACTGTGTGACCTAAACTGGCAGGGTAATAGGGATGTATCCAAGGTATGAAAATAAAAAAATAAGTAGTCCGTCTTATAGATAATAAAAAAAATAAGACCCGTATTTTTTATTTTGTCGTAATTACCAAAAACTACTGAGATATGGCGTAATAAAGTTACAGAGTGGGGGCTAATTACGTCATGCCGTGCTATATTTTGCGCCACGGCGTGATGTCATGCGACATTTCAAATCAATATATCTTCCTAAGTATTTGAATGAAAGAAAAAATAAAAAACACGTGTTCAATATTTTTTATAAATCTATCTGACGGACATTAAATTATTTTTTAGGATACAAGCCAATTGCGTCACACGCTATCAGTGGCAATGACAGTACAATAACATTCATTGCGCTGTTTACGTTGTAGAGAAGACATGATTTTCGAACAAATGGAGCGATGGATTAACTTCAAAATGATTCAGATATACAACTTTATTTTTTGTAAAAGTATGCGAAAGCCGAAACACATGTCCAGTATTTTTATACAGTATGTTAAGAAAACCCTGTCCGACCCGTGAAGGTGTTGTTAGGTATCGATAACTGATTCTACTAATGGATACAAAGCCGGGCCAAACTTAAAAAAAATCCTGCTAAAAAAATAAATATTATTTCGCAAAAAGAGGTAACTTAATAAATGCGCGTAAGCACCCTTCCGCGAGCGGCGGGCGGCAGGGCACGTGGCACGTGGTCGCATCGCTATTCGCTCATAATAATAGCGGTGTTGTCACTTTTTTAAAAATTACTTATCAAATTTCGGGGAAGTTGGAATTAATTCGCGGGAAAAAATGATTATTTCAAAATTCATTAGTATTGTTACTATGATGATTACGTAAAATTTTATATTACATTTGGTCATGTGTTTACCTAACCTTTATTATCCTTATGGGTCGGACAGGGTTTTCTTAACATACTGTATAAAGAATTTATGTACAAAATTCCAAAAAATATCATGAAATATCACAAAGGTATAAGCTTGTTATGTCACGTGTTTGTCCTTACAAAAATATGGTCAACGAGCCGCTAGTCTGCTCGCGCCTGCAGCGGGGCGACGCGGGCTCGTTGCATGTGAACTATAATGTGGTAACCATAGTGCATTATGTTTTAAATATACATATTTGGGAAAAATATAACATCAGTTGCTTATTCTGAACAAACTATATTCAGGTAGATGTATAAAGAAAAAATCACATTGAATAGCAATACCTACCTACCTAGTAATAGTACTCAACTACCTAATATGAAATTGCTCTCGCTTAATACTTTGTAATCCCCATCAACGTCTTGGATTTTAAACACGCTGATAGTATAATGAAGTGAATGATAGTGAAAAATCTCTGCTAGGCCTGGTTGCCCCACCAAAATACCCACGCCTCGCCGTCCGCAAGCCCACGCCTACGTTTAGCAGGAATCGGTTATCACGTCCACCGGCACCGTGGCACCCTCTAAAAACGCTACCTTTATAGACACACCCGAAACGTTCCAAAATGTTTACTTACAACACACCAAAAAGTAATTTATTTTTTTTACTCCTCAAAGCGAATGACGTAGCAAAGAAATCATATCGAAAGTACCTCAGAGTACCTACCTACCGATGTATGTTTGGGTAAGGGACAACCGTATGACGAGACTTTTCCTAAATAGAAAATACATTTTAGAAAAATAAAAAGTTTTTTTTTTTTACCGAAATAAATATTAGAAACATAACTTTACTTCCACAACGTTCTTAATTAAAAAGTGAAACTTAGTACCGAACTAAGCTGTCATTTTTATATAAAGAACTACAATCCTATAATGGTGAGGTGGAAAATTGTTTTTTTTGGCGGGAAAGTCAAGCTGAGGGTCACGCTCATTTTTCATCGGACTTTTAAAATTATTTATAGTGTTGTTTACTAAATAAAAGTGCATGATTTATGTAGTAAAAAGTGCATTCAGTAAATGATTCATAAAGAACAGTGAAATATCGCAGCATAGTGGCCACATCATGACTTTGTCTCAAACCTCCATCGTAAGACGGATCACGCGGACGTCTTTTTCGACATGAACAATTTATGACGTTGGCTAAATGAACAAACCGTGCGAAGCCATAAAAAAAAGAAAAAAAAAATAAGAAAGAATGGTGAGGTGCTAATTTCAATATTGTGATGAAATTAATGTTTGCCGCAAATTAAGGTAGCTTTATTTCTTTAATTTTTCTGTCTCTACCTTTAAATCCTGCTAATATTATAAACTTGAAAGTTTGTATAGAAAAATAAATGTTCGTTACTTTTCCACGCAAAAACTAAAGCGCTTGAGGTAGCGGAAATCCCAACGTACTCACTCCTCTAGCGCCCTCACGCCCTGGTCGGGAGTCAACATCAAACTCAGGGTTGCGGGTTGGTTAAAAAACCGCAACCCTGGCACACAGACAAGTGAAGGAACACCGATGGGTTTTAGTCAGTAAAAGTCTGACACGCCCTCCCGTTCCGCCCGAAGCAGAAGATCCAAAAAAAAAAGGTCAATTTTGTTCACACCTTTACGTTCAATATTGCGTGACAGGCTACTTAACTTTTAAGCCCTATATCTTGAGACCTAGGCATTGTAGAGGTACGATCTAAAAATGCATTGCTAGGCCTATGGTGACCTATCGACCAGTATAGGTTTCATCTGTATTGACAACGAAGGGTCGACATCGAAATTTCTAGAAACTCGTCTCTTGTGAACTGCCTGTAAGGCTGTAAATACCTGCTGAATTTACTGGAAATCGAGCGTTATTATTATTACTTCTAGACAGATCTGCAATGTTCTATGAGCTTGCATATATGTATAAAGCGACGACAGTCTTCAATAATGTCCACGAAATCCGTGTCGTACACACACCAACAACACCACAAAAGTTACTTCACGTAGTCCTTGAAGTGCTTGCTGCAGTTATCGCTGTAGATGTTCTCAAAGATTGCCTCTTCTATATCGCTTGTTTGCATAGATAATTAAATGCAGACTGAATGCGCGCTGGCGTCACGGCGCTTTATATAGGTCAGCTGATCGAACATTCCAGATCTATCTAGATTCTAGAAGTAATAATAATGGCGCATAATTTCGAGTACGTTCAGCAGGTACCTACCTACAGGTACTTCACAGGAAACGAGTTTCTAGTAATTTCGTTGTCGACACTTCGTTGACTATATTTATGAAACCTGTACCATTCGATAGGCCATCCCAGGTCTAGCGATGTGTTTTATATCGTACCTCTATAATGCCTAGGTCTCAAGATATAGGGCTTAAAAGTTACGTACGGCACGTCACGTCTTATTCCATTGGCATATGTTGCATTCGTAATAATATTAAAAGAAAAGTCTTGCTGTGCTGATCCACCATATATTATAAATAACAGCTTCCAGGAATTCAATTGCTCACAAATTTACACCCTACGTGAATTGGTCGTATTCTAGGCAGTTCTGAATAAACAGAACACACACTTCTTCTTTTTCAACCCATAGAGATGGACTGCTGGACCTTCCCAAGGCTTTCCACAAGGGCCGGTCTTGTGCTGCCCGCATCCATCGGTTTCACTCCAGAGCCTTACTGCCTTATGATCATTTATACTTTAAAAATTTTGATTTTTAGACAGGCGAAATCAAGCTGCTAACATCGTTCACCAATATCACAGACTATACTAAAACTCGCATGCAATGTAGCCAAATATGTTTAGCCGTTCATTTTGACGTGACAACGTCTATTAAATGCATGCGTGGAGTCATTCTCGAAAACACCGTAACGGCCGAATCTGACGCCACACGGAGTCCACGCCTACTTTACCCCCACCTCTAGAGCGTGTGTCACACTCGTGCGCGAGGTCTATTACCATGTAATAGACGTTGTCACCTTCAAATATCGGAGTTCTACAGACAACCAAATTTTTTTTTTATTTTATTCTACAAAACCTCTCTCCTCCGAGGACTCAGCGTACAAGGTCTAAAAAGCCTTTCCTTCGCAAATAAAATGTGAAGCTGGTCGCTCCTAGATTAGCAACTAAACGAAGTGACGCGCGATATTGCTCACCACGTTTCCCATAAAGAAATTTTAATGTAATAAGCTTTCTTTGTGAGCTGGAAATTCAAAGGCTTTTACTTTATTATCCCAGGTTATGAAACTACCGTTGGCGTACCGGGGCTTAAACTGTAGACGCGTTTGGCGCAAAATGAAAGAGAATGAGAAAGCGGACTATTTTCTGCCTAAAATCTTTCCTTCCCAACTATGTTGGGCAGCCATGAAGAGTAAACAGTTTCAGGTGAATACCTGTATTTTACTGGGAGTTTGTTTTTTATTATAATGCAGTGCTTAACCGCAATCCCATCTGATGGTAATCAGCGATGCAGTCGTTGATGTTAAAGCGCGCTAGTTTATTAAGAGCCTATTGATTTAAAAAAAAACTGCGTGAATAGGAAGGAAGACGGCAGTTGAGCGAGGTGATGGAATGTTAAACCCAACAACACGACCAACGCGCCAGAGGGAGATTGATCAGGGCCCCGAGTCTGCTATTGCAATAGTGTCAAAATTGTCGACTTTTAATGTCATAATGACCGATTTTGACAAAATCCGTAATCTACTAACACAATGGCGTCCCAAGTGGTCAATCACTGAACAAAATGGCATAAAACGGTAATCTTGTCCAAAATGACAAATCAATGACTGACATATGCGGTAATCTGCTAAAATTTTGACAGTTCATTTGATCATTGAACTGTTATGATGCTGTCTTTGTACAAACATTGCTTTTCGAAGCAAGGCAGCTCGATGGTGGTGGTGGTTTTGTACAAAAAGTGTGATATCTATTGTGTTTGTGGAATATTTGAGAATGTTTTCATTACTAGCCAACTCAGTGGATGCTAGAGAAGGAAGATAATATGCAGGAGACGTCGAACACATCGCTTGACGAGTTTGAATATAGATCCCTTTATTAATGTTCCCAAAGCGGAATTTCTGAAAACGTTTTGCCTTGAATATGTCTCAGTAAGAGGGTTAATTGAAGAACTCATTCTCCTTATGACCAGACTGCGTCGAATTGATAGCGTATGGGCAGAAATTAAGGTGAGGAAACGTAATTTGACAATTGATGTATTAATCTATTGTAATCTATAGCTACAAACACGAAATAGGTTGATTAATGTTATATTTTTATTGCAGATTCTAATAGCACTTGCATTTTATGCATCAGAGTCCTAAGAGAATTTTATTGGACAAGGACATTGCCCTCCTTAAAGTTTCACAAATTACTGTGTCTAGTGCAATCAATGAAGGAACAAAGACTTTGAAACTAAAAAATAAACCACAAATATTGCAAACATGCCAATAGCATTATTGCCACCTGATGAGGATTATGCAGAAGTACTGCGACAGGTATGAATTTCTTTTAACTATGTTGGTAAAGGTACATAATAGTTGGACTTCTATCAGTTATTTATTTATTGTTAACTAAAACAGTACACTAATTACATTAATTAACTTAAAAACAACTACTAAAACTAACATGGAACAGCGGACTCTCTCGCATACTTTCTTTCACAGAAGGCCAAACATACACCCATAAGCTTATTCAGCACCTTTATAGTATGACAGACCGGAGATCTGATTTCTGTTTTTGCTGTTAGTAACATAAATGAAACTACTATACCTATTAAAAATCAACGTTTATTTATAACTCTAATATATTCGTAGGTTAAAATTTGTAAAAAATTTTTCAATAAAACATTTTTATTATTTTATTATTTATAACTATATATCTATTTTCTCATAAACTAAATATCTACTTTACATTAAGTCAAAAAAAAATATTATACAAAACAAAAAGACATTTTGTCATTTAAATAATAAAACAAATCCTAGGTACAACACCTAATGTAATAATATTAACACATCAATAATCAGTCTTTTAATTTCCAGTGCAGTATGAACCGGGATCTTCTTGAAGGTTGAGCACTGCACCAGGCTTTTGTTGACTATCTGTGGAAAAATGCATACAATAAATTAGCAGGTATGTAGTGTAAACCCTTCTCAATATTCTAGGAAATTATGAAAACGCTCTATTTTTTATTAAAATGATTTAACTCTTTGTTACAGATCCACCGCAGTCATGCACAAAACAAAGATTTAAAATAAATTATTAATCTTTTTATAAACACTGTTTCATTTACTTATTACATCCATTTGTAACCCATACCGCTAGACATATTCCCCCATATTCATAAACGCTGCTTAAAGTTAACTAGTGATTAGCGATTTTTTAAATATACATTTTAGAAGCTTGCACGTCACTTAACTTTAATAATCGATTATGAATAAACCCCTTAAACACTGTGGTGTTTATTCATAAAGGATGATTTAAGTTAAGTGACATTAAAAGGTCAAAAATGTATGGTTAAAGAATCGCTAATCACTAGTTAACTTTAAGCAGTTTTTATGAATAAGGGGGTTTATCTTCTATGGACTATTATTATATGAACAAACTATAACCTACTAAGTATATGGACATACTTAGTAGGTTATAGTTTGTTTAATATTTTAGGAGATCTCTCCTAAAATATATTTCATTAAACTAGCTTTTAATAAATTGTCAAATTTACCTCTTGCATTCTCCAGAAATCTGACTCAGAATCTGATGACATTATAGGTAATTCTGCAGAGTTCCTGTAAAACAAAATTGACTTTAATAAATAGTTCTTATACCTATCTAATATGGTTTGGTACCTAGCGCTTAGTATGTAGTTGCAATAAATAATTTAAATTCTGGCCAATGTACTACTACTGATGTAAACTTACATCTAACACAAGCATAGCTGGGGGGTTATATTTAATTTTATGATATTGTTTTCAAAGCTACTTAATTCTTATTGTGGGTATGTTTGTAGAACACCCAATGAGTGGAAGTTCTGATTTAGGATAATTAGGTTTATTCTACTAAACTTTCATAAAGATGAATTACGTATAATTATGTATATAATCAGTGCGTAATTACCTTTTTTGACACGGATATCTCGAGGACCTTGAACCATTTTTGCTGTGATGGAGCTCTGTCGATTAATGACCGCAGTCAACTTGTTGATCTTCGCCATATCTTGGCCGAAATTTGCTGATTGTTTTTCTTTACGTAGTAATTATAATTTTAATAATATTAACAAAAATAAATACAACAAAACACCAGCTGTTAAAGGAAACATAAACGTCAGTCAGTCTGTATTAATGTCACATTGACTTTAACAGATAACAAAATATCTAGTTTTATAGTTTTACAATAATGTTTTTTGCTATTTAAGAACTATTTACTATTCCAGACTGCTTATAAAAATTTAATTAATATATAAAAATATATATTAATAAAATCTTGCATTACGAAATGTTCAAATTGAGTAGTAGTTTTTGGAAACTCATTTCTACTAACGAGTTTCATAATAATGGCAATACAGCAATGATCATTCCGTTACGAGATCAATGACCGATCTTTATGTTCTTAGCAGATTACGGGATAAAACCAAAATGACAATGGTAACGTGCTGGAATGACAAAATGATATAAAATAGCAGACTCGGCCCCCTGGAGACCCTTCCTGACCAAACTCCCGACACAACAACATTTGGCGCATCGTACCCGGCACACATCTCTACACAACTGCTCAGACCCGTCCTCCGTACAGCTTCACCACACATCATACCGGAACACGACTGCCTATCTGACTTCCACTATCAGGTCAGATTTTGGACTTTTGGCTACCTGTAACGACTGCCCAATATCCATACTAATATTATAAATGCGAAAGTATCTCTGTCTGTCTGTCCGGCTTTCACGTCAAAACTACTGAACCGATTGTGATGAAAATTGGTACACAGATAGTCTAGAGTCTAAGAAAGGACATAGGCTATATAACATCTTGCTATGACCAATAGGGGAAGAGCAGTAACAAAAAAAATTGCGAAAACGGGAGCAAACGCGGACGTACCTATTGCTCCCATTATTGTAGCAGGCGCTTATCTTATATCAACGGAGTTATTTTTAATTTACGGGAACCACCGCGCGCTATAAACTGATGTCCACGCGGACGGAGTCGCGGGAAACAACTAGTCTACAATA
This sequence comes from Sesamia inferens, assembly GCA_037179545.1. Classification (NCBI taxonomy): domain Eukaryota; kingdom Metazoa; phylum Arthropoda; class Insecta; order Lepidoptera; family Noctuidae; genus Sesamia; species Sesamia inferens. The sequence continues at coordinate 7,759,672 of CM073923.1, read as the reverse complement.
AAAGCAGGAACTAAAGTTTAACGTGCTTTCCGAGGCACGGAGCTATCTCGGTCTATAAAGATTGTCAACTTAACAGTCTTAACCCAATTAATCGACCTGTGCGACTGTTATTGCTTTAGCCCGACAGACGATCTATTTTGTAAAAATCTTGCCGTAAAAATATAGTTTAAAAAACTGAAAATACATGCTTTTAAAGAACATCAAACTAAAAAGTAAAAAAAAAACATGCTTTTAAAGAATATCAAATTAAAAAGTCAAAATTATTTTTCAACTTTTTAGTTCGATATTCTTTCTAAAAAAATGAAACTAACGAACGAACGTATTGAAAACGGTGGGACATTTCACAGTAATGAGCCGCTCACTCGTAGTCCAAAGAGTTAGAGACAGACAAACAAACAAACAAGCAAGCAAACATACAAGTGAAGCTAATGAAAAGCATGTAAAAACTAGGTAAAGTGAACTAAAAGAGAACCGCCAATAGTGTGAATGTCGAAGCTTTGGGCGGAAAGAACTCACTTTAGGGTGAGATTTTACAGAACATAAGCAGACCGGTCAAAACTGCAAAATGATGCTAGGGATGTCATACAAATTAAGTAGGTGCATGGTTATTATTTAGTACAATTAAACTATGTTACTAAGCATGTGAACGCAGACAATAAAAAACCGGCCAAAAGCAAGGCCGGTAAGCCCTGAGAGTGGCACGGCGATTAGGCCTTCGGGCTGATCCCGTGACACTCTCAACACAGGGCCCGAGGGTAACCGGATGGTCTTAGTGGGTATTCCCGGCTTCGGCCGGGCGAGTCCCACACACGCTCGTCGCCTAGCTAGCGACGGGTATGGTGCGTAAATGCATTTCCACTCGAGAAAAAAAAAAACAAAAAGGGTGACCCTAAATAAGAGATAAAAAATAGGCTATTTCTATCTCTCTGTGGCGCAGCGGTCAATACGCCTGACTGCGACGTGGAGGCCCCGGGTTCGATCCCCGGCCAGGTCATGATGGAAAACGATCTTTTTCTGATTGGCTTGGGTCTTGGGTGTTTATCTATATATGCATCTATTATAAAATATAGTATCGTTAAGTTAGTATCCCATAACACAAGTCTCGAACTTACTTTGGGGCTAGCTCAATTTGTGTGATTTGTCCGTATATATATAAATTAAGTTGACATACTAAGTACGGAATCCTAAAAACGGGCCAACTAAGAACGGTGATAACTAAAGAAAGAATTATAGCTTCCAACTCATACTGACCCCATCATTTCAGGTACCAATTCAGCTCTCTGGTGCTAACGGTTACTGAGATTATTCGCGGACGACAACTTGGTGAAAATAAGAGGGTTCCTGGTTGACAACAAAACCCTATAAAAGACTTTTTGTTTAAATTGCTCCACTTTCAACTCCTCACTTGGAGTGCAAACGCAACGATCTGCGGATTTATTTTGTTCTAGTAAGTACGTGAGTAACACACTATGTGGTGGATTTTACGATTATTTACTTTGTAAGTTTCTATATTATATTCATAAACTAATCTATATACCAATATATAAAGCTGAAGAGTTTGTTTGTTTGAACGCGCTAATCTCAGGAACTCCTGGTCCGATATAAAAAAATTTTTGCGTTGGATAGTCCATTGATACAGGAAGGCTTTAGGCTTTTATAACATCACGCTGCGACTAATAGGAGCGGAGCATAACAACAATTTAAAATGTATGCTGTATATTTTGGTGTTCAAATAAATAACTTCACGCGAACGAAGTCGCAGGCGGCCGCTAGTCAGTTATATTATAACAACAATGTCCACAAGATTTTACAAATCAGTAGGTTTTATTTGGTACTTTTCGGTACGAAAAAGTACCAAATGGTACTAAAGAAACAAACATACCTTGGTATGTTTTGGCCAAGCATAGTTGAGTTCCTTTTTTTATCATTGTAAACACTAGTTTGACCGCAATCCAGCCTGATGGTAAGCAGTGATGCAATCGTTGGTGGTAAAGCGCGCTAGCTTATTAAGAGTCTATTCACTATGGCCTTGAAGACACATAATAAAAGACGAGGCGAAAAGCTTCGTCCTGATGGTAGTGGTGTCAATAATGTAAGGGTGGATACTCGTCATATGACGGGTCGTACGATGATGGAACGGAGATGGGGAATTAAGTCATGGAATTCCTTCGCACAGTCTCCAAAATGCATGCTATAGAACATGGACAGGCTGGCTACTCTTCGTCTGTGCTCCAGGCTTTGGAGACTATTTTGGACTAAATCTCGGTCCCCATTTAGCCTTTCGCACGCCCTTCCACCGAATCCAAAGTTGCCAGGTGATATTTTGCAGCACCAGCCCTAATATGGCTGCAATAATCCACACACGAACTGACCTGTGCTTTAATAATGAATTAAATCCACAAACAATCTAAAAGAATAAACCTTAAAATTAAATAAAAATATAATATATTTAATTAAATGAATGAATCAATATAATATATTTAATTCAATTAGTTAAACTAGTATGATATATTTAACGTACATATTTATTGTATACTCTATGTAAATAGTACACTGTAGACTACCTACACTATTTCTCTCTCCTTCCCCTTAGTATTCCATCCAAAGGTTGTCTGTAAAAGATCGCTCTTAGCGATAAGACTGCCCATTGTGTCACCCTTTGTAAAATCTTTATATTTATGTTCTGTAATCTATATGGTGTACATAATAGAGAGTATTCTATTCTATTCTAAAATCTACGGTTTCAATAAATACCTTCGCTACAATAGCTTCTGAAATTTATAGGTAAATGACGTCACTGAAAGACAGCTTATGAAGGGTAAGGTAAGGACGACAGCAGGTCAGCTACTCGAAACTGTCGATATTCCCAATCAACCTTGAGCCTTAATACTTTAGCGATAAAGTAGAAGATAATATAATAAATAAATTTGACAGATCGTAGTACCTTGGTGTGCTGTTTGTACTTATGTCTTTATAGGGAGGTTTTTCGACACCTTTTAGTTAACACAACTGCCATCATTTTCATGATAGCCGTCTAAGCGGCTGTCTACGGTAGCCACTTTTAGGGTGCTTACAAATTGGACTGTTGATGTCTGACTGCCGATGGATGGATGATTGTCACGACCGTGAGCAGTCCAGCTGCTAACCGGCAGTAGTACGACGCGAATCGTCTTATTCGAAGAAGTGGGTACGTGGCTACAATCCGATTGAATTTGAGTGATTAGGTAGATAAGAAAGAAAGAAAAAAAATTGTATATTCTGTACAAACAAAAAGCACTAAAATAATAAGAAACACATAATCAATAATAATACTAAAATAATAATAAACACATAATATAAAAAGACAAAGTCGTGGTGGCCTAGTGGTGTCGTGGTGGCCTTAAAACATCGGCCTCTCAAGTATGAGTGCGCAGGTTCGATTCCAGGTCTAGCAAGTACCAATGTAACTTTTCTAAAATTATATTTACTTTCTAAGTATATCTTGGACACCAATGACTGAAGGTGAAGGAAAACATCTTGAGGAAACCTAGACTTTAAGTCTGAAATCGCCAACCCGCATTGAGCAAGCGTGGTGATTACGCTCAATCCTTCTCTGTATAAGAGGAGACCTGTGCCCAGCAGTGGGACGATAAAAAAGGTTGATGATGATGATAAAAAGACATAAAATATAATATACTCAAAAGCCTCGTTCTCAAACATGAAGAAATTGAAAATAAATATTTTTTTATAAAAGCCTATGTTAAGTTATCATCAGTATGTTTTGAATTTTTTCAATATTTTGTTCAGTAAATACCTTAATTCCTACAGTATTTCTATATTCTTTTGTAATTACAATAACGATAATGTTGCAAAAATGCCCACTACAGTAAGAATATTGCTACCTTTATTCCCCCAGAAGTCAAAAGAAGTATTTTTCAAGGGTTAAACGAAGTTTATTTTGTTATGTTGAATCATGTCGCACCCACTCCAATTCTAGTCGGTTGCTCTGCACTCGAAGTTGTTGACGAGTATATATACCTGGGACAAATAGTCCAACTAGGTAGGTCCAACTTCGAGAAAGAGGTGTCTCGTCGAATCCAGCTCGGCTGGGCAGCGTTCGGGAAGCTACGATACATCTTCTCGTCGTCCAAGATACCACAGTGTCTCAAGACTAAAGTCTTTGACCAGTGTGTGTTGTCAGTGATGACTTACGGAACTGAAACGTGGTCGCTCACAATGGGCCTCATACGAAGGCTCAGAGTCACACAAAGGGCAATGGAAAGAGCTATGCTCGGAGTTTCTCTGCGTGATCGAATCAGAAATGAGGGGATCCGCAGAAGAACCAAAGTCACCGACGTAGCTCTGCGAGTCGCTAAACTTAAGTGGCAGTGGGCAGGGCACATTACTCGTACAACCGATGGCCGATGGGGCAGTAAGGTTCTGGAGTGGCGGCCGCGTACTGGAAGACGCAGCGTAGGGAGGCCCCCAACAAGGTGGACCGATGACCTAGTGAAGGTCGCGGGAAGCCGATGGATGCGGGCAGCACAAGACCGGTCGGCGTGGAAAGCCTTGGGGGAGGCCTTTGTCCAGCAGTGGACATCCGTAGGCTGAAGAAGAATAATGAATTTTTAATCAATGTAGGTAAATAAACGTCCACGTTTTTAAGGAACACGATGCGTTCACCGGAACAGCGAACAACGAATAAGGCAAGTACCTACCTGTGTACCTATATGCACTGTTGCCGTTCCGCCAACGGACGTGCGTTATACCGCTCCCGTATAATCTTGCAACAAGCCCTTTAGTATTTAAAATCATAAATAAATCGCGCATACATAATATTATATACGACAAAAGGAATGCAGCAGTTCGGCACGGCTCTCTAAGTGGTATAAATTTAGCCTAATTGGGTAAATTAAAATTCAAATCAAAAGTCGTTTATTCAAATTAGGTTGAGAATCAGCACTTTTTGAACGTCATTATTACATAAGACAGTCCCCCAAAACGACCACGCATCGATACTTCCTAGTGCTTTCGCTGGGAAGAAGAAGTGGAGAAACAAACTTCCCAGCAGCACAGCTGTTTATTCTTAAAAAAAAACACTTGACTTTATATAATACTATGCATAGTAATAAACACAAGAAAACACAAAAACAGGAAATTTATTTAGCAAAGCAAAAAAAAAAAATATAAATAAATATCATTAAAATGGAAATGTAAATAACTAGAAACTTATTACTTAAATAAAAGCCGCAGGTATAAAGTGCGTGACAACTCACATATTTGTGCATTGTAAAAAAAGAAAATTATTTGAACTCATTATAGGTACATTTATTTACCTAATACCGTAAATAAATGTATCTAAATCTCTACTATATACTACATAGGTACGCGCTATGGAAAGGGTATTTACAGAGTGGTTCTGACTATACGACAGTAAATGAAAACACGAACAATGCTGGTTCATAGCAATAATCCTAAACCATAGAAAAAAACCTAGCATCAAAAATAAAAAAAATATGAAAATTTCAAACAAATTAAATCGCATAAAATTGCAAACGGAATAGAACATCCTTTAAAAATGTTGGTTCACTGACCTCCGAACGGCGACAGCGCGATCCTGTATCGACTTTCTTTTTCACGACATTATTATTAAAGTTTGGTACCGCAGGATGCGGCGGTCATTAACCTGTAATGTAAGCGCTTTGTTGTCAACATGTACATCATGTATAAAAAGTGAAAAATGAAAAATAATTTTCTGGGACTAAACTAATGGACATATTTATATGATTTTTTTATGGGTAGACTGAGAATGTGTTGTGGTACACGATGTTTAAGTTATTGTCGTATTATCAGCACCACTCTGTATACCAAGGGCACTGCTTCTTTAGAGTATGACAAAATGATATTGACCGCGATGCGCTTGTTCACAAACTAAGCTCAGTGCATCTTTTTCTTTCTATTTGAGAAGGTCTATCCTTCTATAAAATATTTTATCTTATTTTTTTTAAAAAAACGAATTAGAATAAGTCAGGATATAAACTTACTCAAGAAAAAACTTACTCTAGTCCAGGCTGTAAAAGAAAAGAAAGGAAAAAAAAGTAAAAATATGTCTATGGAGTATCTTAATTGACAGGACCAAATTAATATTTTTTCTTCTGTCGTTTTCTTAGTGAAATAAAAGAAAAATATGCACTGAATTTAAATAGTTTAATTTGCGAATATGGGAATCAGCGTCATTGGAAGGGTTTTTTTCCTAACTCTATTCTTTCTTTTTCTCTTTCTTCTCACTTTATTCTATTAAGGCAATACGTACATCAGTAGGCCTAGTATGAGTTTTCATTACGAAACTCGTTCGTCGATATCGAGCGCGTTTGACTCAGCGATTGGCCCGCTTCAAGGTCGTAAGAACTCTCAACCAATGCGACGAACGAGACGACGAACAGCACGTCAAAATACCCTAAACTGTCAAAAATTCCTAATCAACCTTGAGCCTTAATGCAATAAAGTTGAAAATTTAATAAAGAAATATGACCGATTGTAGCAACTTGTTAAGCTGTCGTCTTTAGTTGCAACGAGGAAATAAACACCTATTTCATTGAACAAGGCGCCTATATCGCGCCTAAAAATTAATCAGGCACAAAAGATCGTATTACAGGACCCTAGTCAAGACTCTAGCATTTTTTAAAACTAGTTTCAACCAATCAAAAGGCATTAAACTGTAAATAAAGTTTGAATTTTGAGCGAAGTTCTGTAATACGGACCAAACTTTGCGAATTCGCGGTTGAAAGAAGCGAAATTAGTCTAAATATATATGATATTGCCATCTATCGATAATTATTGGTACTACATCAAAACATGCAAGCTGGGTCTTCAAAATCGTTACTAGTTTGAAGTTCTGTTGATAGATGGCAGGAAATAGAGTTTCTAATATAATTCTATTCTGTTACACAAATCGAATAAAAATAATTGGTTAGTTTATTATTATTTGATTTATTTCTCTCAAAATTGTATCATTGTATTGTTATATATGTATTTTAAATAACGTAAATATAAAAATGAATTGTGACAAAAAAGAATCCAAGTTCTTCACAGAGCTCATAGATGGCGCTCATGTCTACTTTGGTTCTTTTGTTATGAAACATGATAAAGAAATTAAACTACAAAATAATTATAGTTGTTGCTGATTTTAGTATTTGGCCATATCAAGTATCTAATCAACCACTAGCATTTTTGTGAATGACACATATCTTTAAAATTTTAGTTTATTCTCTTGTAGAATAAAATAATTTTGCAGTTATTTTTGGTTTTTCTTTTTCAAAATTTAAGTTCAGTGCATCATTTTCTTTATATTTTATTAAGAAAAAAACAGAAGACAATACGTTAGTTACAAGACCTGCCAAATTAGTCCACGTATGATGTAAATTGGTGTATTTTGGTCGCAATGTTTATAATCGCGTCTAAACTGTCTATGGAATATCTTAATTTGACAGGATTAAACTAAAATGTTATCTTCTATCCTTTTCTTAATGAAATAGAAAGAAAAAGATGTTCTTAATTTGAAATTAGTTTAGTTTGTGAACAAGAGAATTAGCGCCAAATACCAGAACACGGGTTTTAAGAGTCAGATAAAGTAAAATTTTACGCGTCACAAACAAACTGAAGATGCCAACCTTAACAATTTTCCCGCGTAGGCGAGAAAATACAAAAACGTTAGGCTGTGTTCTTGAAAACACCATCCAATTAATTACCCAACTTTAAATAACCGAACCCACGAATTAACTGCCTACACCACAGAAGAACCAACAAGGAAATGTTCCCACCTACTTTTTTATCAACTAAACACAAGGCTAACTACTGAATCTAAATACCAAGATCTCACGACCCCTGGATGCTTGGAAATCCTTCGTCAGAGCGGCTCAAATTACATTAGACTATTTCCAGCACCAGTGGAGAAAGAATCCTACTGACCTATATGTTAAGAGTAATGGAAGTCCAAGTAATGCTGGTGCTGAGTTTTCACACGCATATTTTAGTATGCTCAATAATCGTGATTGACGGCGTTGTATGTTTGAGATAGCATCTGAATGTCTGTTTATCTGTCGTCACCCTTCATGTGTCGAGTCGTATATGTATGTATATAGTATATATGTATATAACCACTACCTATTTGCTAGATGTTGCCGATTGTCAGTGCTCTATATAAACAGCTTTTATACAAGAACGATTGTGAAATGACATATAGGAAGTGTCAAATTATAATTTTGCTAATATTTTGTATGGACCTTTTTCTCAGTCAAAGGTTTTTTATGATGTTAAGCCTACTTCCTCGTTAACACACATTCCTTAATAATTGCTAATTGTATGAGTTAGCAATTTGATGACTTAGTTTGTTCTCATCGAGTTCTTTCACGGGATCCTTTAGATGAGAGTTTCCCAAAGTTTGTTTTACTGTGGCCCGGTAAATTTCAACCCAACTAAAGTCGGTATTAGGTAAAACAAAAATTTTGCTAATATGTATTACAATACAATAAAACATCGCAGGTGTAGGAAGGGCCGCAAAGTGCGACTGAAACAAAACCTAGCCACAGCGAACGCGCCTGAGTGCACCCCTCGCGACCCCCGGCCCCATCTTTACTTCAATACCTACAATCGAAATGAAATCGACATCGTAGTACTTATTTAAAGTCGCAGTATTAACTCCATAATGCTGCGACACGATATTTCTTTTTTTGGCGACCCGTTGCCGGCTCGCGACCCTCCTGTTGGGAAACGCTGCTTTAGATGTTGTTTTAAATTTGTTGACTTTCAGAACCACAACGTTCTATCTGCTTAATTGGAGTCAGAATATTGTGGGCTCCAAGCTGTCTGATTTCTTTGTTCGTAAAAGAGCGCCCGACCAGAACTGAGTGAGATTGTTCTGAAACTTGGGATATGTGAATAAGTTTATCGATGTTTTTTCTTTCCTACTGATCCTGATCAGGCAAAGTGCCTATAATTTAACACCTGGCCTTAAAGCGTTGGATTACCTACATATTATAGACTGAGCAGATTGACGGCGAGTTGTAATCTAGGTATATCTGATACTTAATGTAGATCCATTCACAAACCGGTGGGAACTAATACATAACATATAACAACATAGCCTCGAGATGTAAACGAATAATTACCAAAATGATTGCGCTCATTACTTCAAGCATCATATTCAATCTTGATACTTGGAGCGCGTGAGAAAAGTCTTCAAGCTACGATACAGAATTGTGCTATATAAGTAAGGTCAGCATAAGATAATGATCATTACATATATATATAAAAACACCAACTTCTTCTCGTCAATGACGTATTACGAAACTAGAATTAAGATAAAAACTATCTGGACTTGATATTTTCACGTAATTTTGCGTAATGGACGCAGTTTTCGGACTCTGGTGGGAATATATTTTGAGGGTCATCTTTAAAATCCACTTCTTATATGGCGGTTACTTGATTATTTGTACTTACAGAATTATTTTACCCAACAATATTGACCATCATAATGTTAAAAACATCGATAGACAACTATGAAAATGGTTACGTACAAAATATGAAGCGTGTACATTTGTATGAGCTTTCGTTGCTACGTTAGATGCAATAGCTGGGTGTACTGCGATATTAATCACCATACTACTGGGGCCCTAACCTGTTATTTTTATAAATTTATCATTCCAACACGATTCCATTGTCATCTCATTATTATTTTGCTTAAAAGATCGTATTCTGTTAAATTCATTATGATCGATCAATTATCTTAGTCGTCGTCGTCGTCGTAGTGACATTGCCGTATTGCCATTATTAAAACCCGTTTAGTGATTTTCTAAAAACGACTACTCAATTTGAACAGTTATTCACATGTAGTAGAGTGTCAGTGATTTACCACTAAAAAGTCTCAATGACGCTTTTTTGCTAGTAGATTATAAAACTTTACAAAATCGATCATTATGAGATCACTGATCGACTATTCTGTCACTATTGTAATAGCAGATTAGGACCCCTGTCCTTATCCCAATTTATTTTTGGTCCGCGGATTATATTTTTCTTCTAGACTTCCCTATTAGTAAGTATCTCGGTATTTACTTCCGCATCATCACTCACATATTCCTCCATCATGTTTTTGATCTTCCTTTCTAAAACTCTCCTTATGAAATTTTCATCTATTTTCCATAATGCATGCTCATATCATAACAACAAACTGCTATACTACCCAGTTACCGATGCCACTTTCAGGCTTTTCTACGTTAAAACTATGAATACTTTTCTAGTACATATATCGTCATAATATTGTCTGATTCATTCATATTATTCCCCTTTTGTTATTTCTACGTTGAGTTTATGAGGAAATTTCATGCTATGGGAAAGAAAATATTTACAGTTCATAACTATCTGGAGGGGTATCCCTTCTGATAAAGAAATTATGATACGAGGGGATTTTTACAGCACAATAACTACTTATTGACTACGGTTAGCGCTGTAGTTAAGCTAACGTTGTTTATTCATGATAAGTGAAGCAAAAAAAATACTGTTTGTGAATGTAATATCTGCCTTTTGGGTCCAAATTGTTGACACAGATATCATAAATTACTAATTCGACTACATTTGAAACAAAATGGCCTACTTGTTGGCATATTATTTCATAGACATTTTCATAGTTGGCTTTCGATACCTCGTGTTCAACAAGTCCTCTTTCTTGTGAAAACCCTTCGAACTAACACTTTGCCTAAGTAGGTAGGTAGTAAATCCCAGATTTGCCTGGATCTCCTGTGCTTTCTGCTTTACGAAATTCCCACCAATGGTATGATCTCACATCATTATCAATTTTATGACTGTGACTTCCATCCGAACTGATCAAGACTGGACAAAATAATGACCGGAATAGCTTAGTCATCGAATAATTTAGAATATTTAGCTCCACCGTTTTAATTTTGCCTCCTGTAAATCATAAAACTGTTAATATATAATACCAATGGCAGATTAAAAAACGAAAGTCTAAGGATTACTTGTAGGTAGGCAGAAGTAGTGGGTAACCTTGTGAGATAATTGATGGGACCATAAAAAGCTTAGGTGTGTCAGAATGTGAGGCTCGAACGTAGATGCGATGGAGTTCCGCAAGGAAAAGAGAATGGTCCTATTATGTTTAGTTGACATTTTACAAATATTTACTTTAGCTTAGACTCGTGACTTTGTTTGCGTGGAAATTTAATTTAATTTTATATTTTCGTGGATTGCCATGAAAGTAGCAGGTTTATATAGTAGCTGTCATTATTACGCAACATAAGAATTATTAATTATATTTATTGTATTACTTTTTATATACGTTATTATATCTAAAATACAGTTAAAATCTCTCTCACACCTCCTTATTATAAACAAAGTTTTACTTTAGGGACCTAAATGCAATAGAAATGCAGTTATTTAAACTAAAATGATAGCTTAGTTCAATGCTAAGTTGTCATTTTAGTATTAAGAACTTCTCCTAAATCGAAATACTGGCTCAGATTTAAGCTAGAACTAAAGTTAGATTTCCTTTAATAAGACAGTCAGCAAGATAACTGCGTAACAAACACACTATCAATAGCAATGAATCTCATTTTGACAGTTCAACAACATTCATTGCTGTACTTACATTGCAGATACGTTTTTCGAATATAGAAATCAATGGATTAGCAATATACTTCAAAATTATTCAAATTGACGTTGAGTGTTACGAAATTATTATGTCTTACTGTAATAATAATAATATATTTATTTGCTTAAAACACGGTATAAAAGGTCTTACATACAAAAATGAGATCTCACATGTTTATCTTCGAAATAAAGCATTCAAAATTGTTTAGCACAAGCAAGTGCAAGCGTTGCATGTTGTCAACGTTAGTGTTTTAAATAGTCCTTAATACTATAGAAATTATGATGATTCAGTCACTTATGCAATTGAAATTTAAATACTCTGAAATTTAAATAAATAAATATATACGTACAAATCACACAGATTGGGCTAGCCCCAAAGTAAGTTCGAGACTTGTGCTATGGGATACTAACTCAACGATACCATATTTTATAATAGATACATATATAGATAAACACCCAAGACCCAGGCCAATCAGGAAAAGATCGTTTTCTATCATGACCTGGCCGGGGATCGAACCCGGGGCCTCCACGTCGCAGGCAGGCGTGTTGACCGCTGTGCCACGGAGACCGACAATTTAATTATTTCAGTGTCTTTGGTATATTATTATATACACGTACACACATAGCTACACAGTTTTTATTATATTTAGTACACATAGGCAGCTCGTCAAGTACAAGTGTATATTGGTCACGGCGACTTCGTGAACATACATAAAAACTTAAACATTAGTTTAATGTCTGAGTGTTATCATATAATTAAAAAAAATGTTTAAAAACTGTTTAAACACAGATTTCCTATAAGAAAATCATGTAGGATTGCATTAGTATCCATTATCTAAAGTTTTAAACTTCTTAATAATCTCAATCGACATCAACAATAACAGACTGACTTCTACAATATGTAAAGAAAACCCCGTCCGACCCAAAAGAATAATAAATGTTAGGTAAACACATGACCAAATAAAATATGAAATTTTACGTAATCATCATAGTGACAATACTAATGTATTTTGAAACAATCTTTTTTTTTTGCGCGAATTAATTCCAACTTCCCCAAAATTTGGTAATTTTAAAAAAGTGACAACACCATTTGTTACAGAGCGAATAGCGATGCGACCACGTGCCGCCTGCCCTGCCCCCTTCACCCGCGCATGTATGCCTAACGTGTTGCCTACCGCATATGCATTAAGTTACCTCGCTTTTTCGAAGTAATATTTATTTTTTTAGGGGGATTTATTTTTAAGTTTAGCCCGGCTTTGTAGACATTAGTAGAATCAGTTATCGATACCTAACAATACCTTCACGGATCGGACAGGGTTTTCTTTACATATTGTATAATAATGTCACTATCAATGAAACAGTAACTAAAGTCAAAAAAAGTGCATTCAGTAAATAAATCATAGAGAACATTGAAATATCGCAGCATAGTGGCTACGTCATAACTTTGCCTCAAACCTTCCTCATAGACGGTTCACGCGGCCGTCTTTTTCAACTGTCATTGGCGATATCTGCCATTATTGTGAAATAAAATTTTCAAAGAATTTCTATAATTTGTTACACGTGTTATTGGCAAAATTTTGGTATCTATTCCACAGAGGCCATTGATCAAGAGTTGAGGTTGAATCTCACCTTGAAAAAAGAAGAAGAAGACCGATGCACTTCTATGTTCTTTTTCTATTAGGTATATAAAAAACTTTGCCCCACACTAGGAATTTCTCCTGTATCGTGGGTGCGTTTACAAATATATTCATCACACAAACAGCAAGACCCGGAACAGCTACCTGTAGGACATACAAATAATTATTGTTCCATGTGGGAATCGAACCGCGATACGTAACGCAGCAGTCAATCGCTAAACCACTAACATAACATAAATAAAATCCAAAACATCAACCCACTAACAAAAAAACAAACCAAGTTAAAGCTAAACACATGGCTTCAAACTCTAGATTACGTACAGACCGAAAAGTAATTTTAACAATTATAAGCGGGAAAATCTAATACTAATGTAAGCAATACACACACACAAACACGCACCACACACCTTACACTACACACCACACAACACACACCACACACCGCACACTAAACACAACACATCACACACCACACATGAGCATGCAATTAATTTAATGTTATCCATGTTATTTTAATACTGTACCATAAAAGTATTGTCCAAATAACGGGTGAAGACACTGACTCCTGTAACACAGGTACTACCTAGCACGGGGGTCAGAGCTTCAAATTAAGTGAAACTCCTTTTTATGTCAATAAAACTTATTATTATTATTACTAACCGTGTCGACAAAATATCTGGCCCTTCAGGTATAAGTTACTACGTACTGAAGTTAACACGTAACAGAAATTAAGAGCAGACATTTGCTACTCCTCAGTGTCGCATCTTTTAATTGTTCTTTTGATTGCTTCTAATCCAGATTTCAGATAGGTACCTATAGCAAGTGAGAATTTCAATATGCTCAAAATTTTCTCAATATATCACAACAAATCATTACGAAGTATCAATTTAATGGATGAAGTTTTTTAATCATTGTCTTCTTTGTGAGATTATTAGTTCAAGTATCTGGGTCACTGGGTCTCTGAGGATCTGAGTGATGACTGTGATTTGGAGAGGGAACGCAAGGCGCTGTCTGTGCGCTGTAACATGCTGGCCCGCAGGTTTGCACAGGCTTTCTACACTTGCAACCTGTGGACTAAGTACACGCAGCGTACATACACCGCTCTGCGAGTCCAATATAAAAATGCGTTCAGAATACTGTTCGGACTACGGCGCTCCTGCAGCGCTTCAGCAATGTTTGCAGAGAAAAGAGTGGATGGTTTCCATGCCATCATGCGAAAGCGCTGTGCATCTCTCATGAAGCGAATGCGGGCCAGCCCGAACAGCCTTATGAGTGTGTTCCTGGACCGCTGGGACTCGCCGATGTGGCGGCACTGGATGCGACTACACACTACGAGCGGTCGCGTCCTGGGTTTGGCTTAACTTGACACTTCTGTGCGGTTCCATTTGATTATGTGTATTTCTGTTTTGTGTACTTACTAACAATAGATTTATAAGGTTTTATTTGAATTTTTTGTGTGACTAACATTATATGGACTACGTCTCAAAAAAAATATTATTCTCATGAAATTGACGCATAACTTTATGTCTGCGATCCAAAATTATAATACCTATATAATTGTTGCCAAACGAAATCTCAAACACCAAAATTAGACAAATCACGACCCGACTCACAATTTGAAATCTACTTTTTTTTCGCATCCATTTTCTTATTAGGTATGAAATTATTCTTAAGCCAAATACATATACGACCTTTGCGTGACTTCTCTTCATACGTGTATGACATTGCCGAAAAAAACTCAAGTAAAAACACACAGGCAGACAAGGATTCTTTGTGTACGTCTAGCCGACGACCTTCGGCTGTGATGAACGACTTTTTAGTCGGTAAAAAACTGTTCGGTGAATTTACCTAACTTTTTGTTAGCACTTCTAAGAACTAAGCTTAGCCTTAGGTACCTAAATGCATTCTTTTCGTATAATAGCGTCGATATAAAAGTTGGATACCATAATTTTCGACGATAAGAATCGAAATATCGGTTCGCGTAATTCGAATGTTTGTTTGACCAACATCGGATTCATTTTAATTAATTGGACCTTTTCTAGGGCAAAGAAACGGGTGTCTGTTAGTGTTGTAGCTATATTTAGGATTTGTGGTAAGAATTTCGGAACCCGGTTTGGTTTTCGTTTCACTGTATCGTGTCATAATTTTAATTTTATTGTTCTTCGCATTATCCATAAACTTTGGCGATTGTTTAGCTTTGACGAATTAAACAAGAAAGCATTTTCAAGTACCTACTATGTTCTATTAAAAAGGCTTTGTTACAAAAACAATTGTATTTTAATTTACTTAAATTTTGTTGAGCTACCCATTGAGGTGGCCTAGTGGTTAAAATACCAGCCTCTCAAGAATGAGTGCGCGGGTTCGATTCCAGGTCAGGCAAGTACCAATGTAACTTTTCTAAAGTTATATGTACTTTCTAAGTATATCTTGGACACCAATGACTGAAGGTGAAGGAAAAAATCTTGAGGAAACCAGGACTTTAAGTCTGAAATCGCCAACCCGCATTGAGCAAGCGTGGTGATTAGGCTCAAGCCTTCTCTGTATGAGAGGAGACCTGTGCCCAGCAGTGGGACGACAAAAAGGTTGATAATGATGATGAATGATGACCCATTGAGAAAGGGTCTTAATTTAGTAAAGTTAAAATGATATTCATGAAGGTAAACTACGCAAATCAGAATCTCCAATAAATTCTGTGCATTTCATACCTAGTTTGTCTAGTTTGGTTACGTAAAGGGTTTTTCAATAGGGACGCTCGAACTTTGACAGCGTATAGCGGTCATCTTGGTAATGCGATAGCTATCAAATTTGGCATGAATACATATTTAGTCGTGACATTTCACCATGGAACGCTACACGCTTCCACAAGGCGTAGAAATTATTAAAATTTATTATCAAAATTAGTGCTCTATTCGCCTAACGTTCCGTGCGTTGCGATGGCGACCGATATCGGACGATGATAACAATTTTTTTGTGGCCTAGGGTAGGTGGTATGGATCTTACGAACATGTGGTTCCAACAGGATGGCGCCACTTGCCATACAGCACGGGAAACATTAAATTTATTGAAAGAGAAGTTCGAGGGCTTCCTCATCTCGCGTGGTGGCGACATCAACTAGCCCCCGAGATCGTGTGACTTAACACCGCTTGATTATTTTCTGTGGGTCTACGTGAAATCTCTAGTGTATGCAGATAAACCACAGTCAATTGCTGCCCTAAAGTACAACAATACTCAACATAACTCGCGTTCTTCGTGAAATTGAGCCCCATTTATGTGAAGACGTCCTTCAAAATACCTCCAGCAGAATACACCATTTACAGCGGAGTCGCGGTGGCCATTTGGCTGATATTATTTTCCACACATAATGTCATTGAATATTCTTTAAAATGTTATAAAAATTGTGGTAATATCAATTAAACAGATTGTTTTATTTCATTTCAATGTTCGAGCGCTCTTAATGAAGAACCCTGTATAAGGGGAGAAAAGGGGATCTATGCAACAGAAAAAAATAAATATTATTTTATTGCGCTATAGAGTGAGAAAGCATCTGAATTTGACCTATGAAGTTTAGTGCAATTAATAACAAAAGTTTTGGTAAAAGAAATAAAAAAGAAATTATGCATATCGAGTGATTTACGTCAAGTTTGTATAAAAATTAACATGAATATTCATTATGAACAATACTTATTGGCGCTGATTCGGTTGTTCACTGCCATTGCCCACGCACGATGGTTCACTGTAAGGACTAAGCGCGGGAACCAAAACCCTTAACCCGAAACTCTCTCCTGTGGAATATCAAATTAATGTTATTCCCCAACCCTCCTATCAAGCGTGGAGATTGTGGCAAAACCTCCATCGGAATGAAATCCTTGGGGGAGACCTTTGTCTAACAGTGGATCTCTGTAAGCTAAGAAAAAAAGAAAGATGCAAATTTCATTACATACCTAATCCTACTTATCCTAGCATCCTTATAATCTTCCCATGTCTTAATTAAACATGATTCTGCTCATTATTTTGATAAAGTCCTATGAATCTATTAACATTAAAATGCTTGTTAAAACACACCTCAAGTGGTGTTGGTGGTGGTTCTGTAACCCTGAACACACCACAAATAATTAGTCTATTACATGTAGTAAACCATAAAAATATGTCATTACTCTTTTAAGGTCAGACATCTATCAAATAGCCTCGGACGGTGGAGATCTTAAGTAATTTATCTATATGAGTGTAAATTTAAAAAATGATAGATATATACACCGTGTTCCTGATGATATAGATAGGTATACAACATTATTTTTGTTTATGCGAAACCCGAAACACGTGTCCAGTATTTTTAAGAAAATAATGTATTTACAAAATTTCAAAAAGATATCATGATAAACCACAAAGTTATGAGCTTGGTATCCTACTTGGCTGTCCCAACAAAAATATGGTCCACGTTCCGCTCGGGCGCGCGAGAGAGGCGTTGAAAGCTGAGAAAGATAAACAAATCAAGTATCTTGACTTGGCTCACGAGGTTGTCAACATGTGGGAGGTGGATTCAGCATTCATTGTACCTATAGTCGTGACAGCCAATGGCTTAATAGCCAAGAGCCTCGACCAACACCTCAGGAGGCTCTCGTTAGGCGGCTGGATCAAGGACTTGGTTGAGAAAGCAGTACTTCTAGACATGGCTCGCATCGTCAGGAGGTTCCTCTCTCTGGAGCCCTGACCTTGTAGCTTGGACCCTGTTCCCGATACCCCTGGGCCACAATTTTTTTTATTTATTTTTTTAGAAAGAAATATTTAAATTAATATGTAAATATTGTGATATAACGGACATATTCCTAATAAAAAATAATTATATTTTATATTCGTAATAATTTTTATTGCGCTTTTTCGTGAGTGTAACCGAAATAGGAAATGTAAGTGGCCTGTCATTATCGACTAAATCTACCCTTTGGCCCGACTCTTAAAAAGGTTGAACAGCCTTGGAATAGAGTATAGATTAGCATACAGGTATTTTATAATTAGAATTAACAGTAAAAATATTTCGTGTCCCTGTATACCCAAGGGTTTAATTTCACGCAGGTAAATTCACGAGCAGATGCTAGTTAGTTAGAAGATATTATTTCTTAATTTTAGAGGTTTTGATCTTTAAACCTGTCAGTGGTAGGTGTGACGTCAGTGATGGTTCACTGATGTTAGCACCTTTGTCTTGCCTTTACAAGGTACAAAGGATCATGACCCTTATTGTGAAGAAACGACAGCATAGACCTTGGCGTAGGCGCAAATGAGAGACAAGTGAGATATGTTAATATTCTGTATGGCATAAATTAAAAGTGCCTTCTCAGATTACTTCTTGATTTAGTTTTGTAAAACGATGATTGTGATGGTAGGAAGGGAATACCGTCTAATATTATTTCATCATAGTCTGCCTCTATGTAATAGGGTATTTAACAAAAAAAAAACTAATTAGTTCGTCAATCAGATTTCCAAAAAATACTAGACACGTATTTGTTCTTTATTCATATAAACAAAAAATGAAGATGACACAGTGCGTTGAAAACTCGTTTGACGTCACTGCACGCTACACTATTCAGCGCGCAGTGAATTCACCAGCCACCACTCCTGATCTTTGATGCCTTTTATATTTGTCAATCTTTATTGATTTGATAAAACAAAATATATGTATCCAATATTTTTCGATAATCTGAATGAGGGACTAATTAGTTTTTTTTTTCCTCTTGTCCCCACAGGTGGGGCTTCCTCTCTTCGCGAGGGAGTGGACTGTTACCTACTACGCTTTCAACTGTTACACCGCAGCACATAGACATATTTGCCGGTTTCCTCGTGATGGTTTTATTTCACAGTTTTATGAGTAGTGGTGATCAAATTATTTACACCAATTTGTTGCCTGGTTGTTTTCGAGCCTAATAGCTTCTATAATAGCAACTACTAATAATACCTTCCATAGTAGCAACTACTGATACTTGATATACGTTACGAGGGAATGTCACCAATTAAACTGAAAGCGATCAAAAAAACGCAAAAGCCCTGCAATTTTTTTACCACTTTCAGTTTTCAGGATGTTATTATAAATGCTACATTTACGCAAGCTAACCTTTTTTTCCTCGGGTTGGAAAGCTCTTCTACCTTTCTTTTTTTGTTCCTGGCTGGAAAAAGCTCATGCATGCCCGCCGTCCTGGGGTAGGCGACGGGGTCTGTCAGACTTCTACTGACTAAAATCTACCCTGGTGTCTCTTCTTCGCGGGAGTCTAAATTCTTCCACGGCCCCACACTCGTGCTGGCCCGGTCTGGCCGGGCCTCGTCTCCTGCACGGGGTAGTGGGGTGTTAAACTACCCCGTGCATCGTAATTGCTACCAATATCAGTCTGGATCATTTTGAAAGATATTGCTAATCCCTTGCTTCATATGTTCGAAAAATGTGTCTACTTAATAACGTTTGTGTACGTTAAGCAGACACATTTTTCACAATGAAAGTTGTTGAACTGTCAATCACCCCTCAGATGTATTTTCTTGGTGGTAGGCCATAACATCGGCCGCCGGCAGAAGTTACCACTCACCAGACAAAGCCTTGCCGCTAAGCGATTTGTCGTGTTCCGGCATGATGTCTGGTGAAACCGTACGGAGAACGGGTGTGAGCAGTTGTGTTTTCATGTGTGCCGGGTACGATGCGCCAAATGTTGTTGTGTTGGGAGTTTGGTCGTGGAGGGTCTTCAGATCAATCTCCCTTTGGCGCAGCATCGTTGGTCGCGTTGTTGGGCTTAACATTGCATCACCTCGCTCAACTACCGTCTTCCTTAATATAGCGCGCTTTACCATCAACGATCGCATCACTGCTTACCATCAGGCGGGATTGCGGTCAAGGGCTAGTTTGTAATTATTAAACAAAAAAAAAAGATGTCCTGATCGCGTTCAGTTTCATTATTAAAACTCAATCTTAATCAGAAGATTAAAAATCAAATCGCCATATATTATCCTCATCGAAACATAATAATTCAACTTTAAAGTGCAAAAATATAATTTATAACATCAATAAATGAACTTATTGGTAACAACAATCATAAAAATGTTAAACGTCAATAAATATACCAATCAATTATGTATTATGTAGTAGGCATTGCTATAATAATTATGTTTTTTCTCGTATACGTTTAATGGCAAGCTGGCAGTCGTGACTGATTAACTCATAAATCCAAAAATGGTAAACCTAATGTGAATCCATTATGTGGTGGGTATTATCCTTGCCTCCTACATTATAACGTAGGGCTGACTAGAGCAACATAAAGCCTATAATGTTCCCACTCCTGAGAGTTCCTCCTCTCGATCAGAGGGAATGGGCCGTAAGCTACCATGCAGGCCCAGTACGGTGGTCGATGTCACATGTCTTCGGAGATTTTCGCTCTAGGACATGCAGGACTAGCTGAGAGAATAAGCAAGCTGAAGTGGCAATGGGCTGGTCACATATGCCGCAGGACCGACAACCGTTGGGGTAAACGAGTCTTCGAGTGGAGACCGCGTCTCGTCAAACGTAGCGTAGGACGCCATCAAAAAGGTGGCTGGTAGTGGCTGGCGGAGAACTGCTCAGGATCGAGCTTATTGGCGTGCCATGGAGGAGGCCTATGTCCATCAGTGGACGAGTAGAGGCTGATGATGATATTCCGGTTTCCTCGCGATGTTTTTCTTCGCCGTTTCTGAAAGCAGTGGTGTGGAAATAATTTACACACAGTAAAACTGCCAATGCAGTCTGAACCTATAATCTACAACTTTTAAGTCGCAGCCTATGATTAGAGCAAAAGAGCATCACTCCTCTCAATGACTAACTAAAAAAAAATCTATCTATTTATATCACATAATCAACTACTTTTCGAAATCTATTGGAAATGTTCGACCTTGCGCGGTCTCTCCCATCTCCTTTTCTGTATCTGTGCAGTGGGATGATAAAAAAGGTTGATGATGATTATCATGATGAATTTCTCAAACTAACCGCCAAATTTAAAAGAAACGATATTATTTGCATTTGATAGCCCAATTTTTGAGAAATGGTATAGGCTATTTAGCATTACGAGATTACATTTTGAGAGCTAAGCAAATGGTAAAAAAGAATGCTAAGCAAAATGTAGGCAAGTGATACGATGTGACAGGGTCGTAGGTTAAGGGAACAAGGAGTTTCATGCTGAAGAAGTCATGGCTTAATTCTCAGTAGTGTGATTCTGTAAGCATTTAACTGTGTGAACATAGGTGATGTAAGCGAGGAAGGTGTCATTCTATTATTTATAGCTTACTCCACCCAAATGTTCATGCTAAGATCTTTACAGAACCTATCGGGAGTACTGCTTGAATATCTGTCTCCTGCACGCTAACTACTTCATTCTTTACTAATCCTAAGAATTCTGATGGAAATTCATTGTTTTTTTTTAATTCCTCTATTTGAGGCGCAAATACCGCTGTCAAATTGAATGTTATGGAAATTATGAGTTACACATTTACCCCACTCATTCTTCATCGCAGCTGAAGCAATAAGAAGTGGTGCAGATCTGTTTTATGGATTTTGCCTGGAACATTCTTCATTCAAAAAGTACTGATTCTTTACATATGATTTTGATTTGATTTTGAGCCCACTGTTGCTCCATTTTCAGAAAAAAGTGAAAACGAGCTCGTACTGTTCCATAATATTGAAAATTCAAATAAATTTCATAATCAAATTTTTTAATTAATTTTGTAAAATCACACAATACATTATTTTAAGTTGTGCATGCATATCTTTTGTAATACTCATGTTTTCCAAACAAACAATTATCTTATACTTAACTTATTTTTCCTTACGTCACGTCATAGTTGGCTGGTTTAAAATTCTTGTTTCTTCTTTTTCTCAGATGTTCTCGCTAGCAAATCGTTCTGCTTCGTTGATGTTCCTTAAACTTTTCAATGACTAAGTTTTCCTCACACCAATTAAACATATGCCTTTATATCCACTGAAACGAAAATAAAAGTTTTGATTAATTTCGAGTTAAATTGATTAAAAAAGCCATGAATATCTTTACAATATCGTTAAATAATAATTTATGTGATAATTTCAAATGACAGAACGAGTCACCGCTAATTTCTTAGAAGGTTTTGGGACAAAGCATTTTAAGACATGAGAGATGATTTAATATATTGATTCATTGGCAAATGTCACAGAATTAGTTGACGAATGTTTAAGGTACACATGATAAAATTATATATTTTTGTTTCTACATGAATGTACTGTTTTGTGTTACTTTTCTATTCTTCACAATATTCCAGCTTAGATATTTAAGTGAGAAATCAATTTTAAAAAAATTGGCATATGGGTAGACGATGTGAAAAAATACATTTTGTCCCCTTTTTTTGCGGAATCGAGACTTTGCTGGTGAAACCGCGCAGGGCTGCTGGTAAACGATAAAACCATAAAAGTACATAACTTAAATGATTCAGAATGGCCAAGAGATCACAACAGAGATTTATAAGCATCAGTTAGTACACACTGGTGTAAGATAAAGATGGGAACGTGTTTATGCCAAAACACACCTAAGTGACGGTTATAGATTTCTGCCTCAGGACCCGGTTTTTCCCAAGCTAAGTCTTAGCTAGACTGACTCTGAAATTACCTTTAGATATGCAGATAAAAATGGCGTAGGCGATTACGATAAGCGAGAAATATGTCACGATTACTATATTTAAATCTGACACAATACCTTTAAATGCATTGGTGACAAATTTGCATAACATAATAATTGCCCGGTAACCTTATGAGTTGTCAGAGAAAATCTGCAACCAAGAAAAATGTTACGTGTTCTTGAACGTCCGGATCCGGAGTAAATGATGTAATGAAGATGAAACAGGCGTATATATCACTGCTGTAACTGGATGAGAGTTACCAAAAATCGAGTTTAATGGTTTGCAATGAAAGAAGGCTACTCGTATGTCCGGCTGTGGACTGATTTAGGCTTGCAATGTAGACTCATATAACTTTCTTAGATGTTATTTCATTCCTGCGTCTTCCGGTGCGTAGTCGCCACTCGACAACCCGTTGGCCTCATCGGGCACCGGTCCTACGGACAATGTGCCCGACCCACTACCACTTATCGTCGGTTACTCTCGTTCTTCTGCAGAACTTCTCATCACTGATTTGATTCCAATAATTGAATAATTTTCCAGCGAATTCCATCCCAGCCAACATGGCAACCCTGCAAATTCAACTAGGTGTGAAAATGATATGTGGATTACCGCCGTGCCTAATAGATAGCTAACTGGCAATTAATTGGAACCTCATAACAAGCATTATCATACATATTCAGCTAATGTTGTCTGTCATTCGGATCTATTGTTCAGCTGACACAAATTGCTCGCGTAGGCTCTCTTGAAGCATTGAGGTTAGGAGGCAGTCAGATACGAGATAGAAGGATCGTGTTATTGTTGCTAAAGATGTTTATATCCCATTATTCTTAGATTCGATGATAAAAATAACAGGATTTAAAAAAATCTAAAATTGATGTGAATTGAGTGATTTTTCCTCATTGAAATCGGAGTGCATCGATAATTATAATTTTTAAATTTACACGAGAAGGGTCGGATTCTAAACGTAGGTGAAATAGAATACAATCTGGTTTTTAAATGTATTTTTTCTAATTAAGGAAAATTTATATTTTGTGGTATGATCATTCAATGGAATTATATGAACTTAGACCGTTCTATTGGGGATTCAACACACGACGTGACACGGCAATGCATGGTGGATGCATTTATAAACATTTAACTCATATATACGAACAGCCAGAACAACTACCTGTAGGCCATAAAAATAATTGTTCCATGCGGGAAATAAATTTATTATTTATTTATTTAATAAAATACATCAGGACGTGACAAAATTAAAATCTGCTTCAAGGTGTTGCTTATTTCTTAATAAATTTCTTCCAGCAGACATGCGAAAGGAGAAGTAAAACTGAAATGTAGAATGTGTGTAAGAACAAAGAGAAAAAATATGAATGTGCTAAGTCTGAAATTAAATAATATTAAATGTATGTAAACATATAATCCAAACATAATTACATAAGTTATAATATTGTTTCTTTATTATTTTGTTTCCAACTTCGAGAAAGAGGTCAATTGTCGAATCCAACTCGGCTGGGTTGCTTTCGGGAAGCTACGTAGAATCTTCTCGTCCGAAATACCGCAGTGTCTCAAGACAAAAGTCTTCGACCAGTGTGTGTTGCCAGTGATGACTTATGAAATTGAGATGTCGTCGCTAACAACGGGCCTTATACGAAGGATCAAAGTCACTCAAAGGGCAATGGAGAGGGCTATGCTTGGGGTTTCACTGCGCGATCGAATCAGGAATGAGGAGATCCGCAGAAGAACGAGAGTAACCGACATAGCCCGAAGAATTGCAACACTAAAGTGGCAGTGGGCTGGACACATTGCCCGTAGGACCGATGCCCGATGGGTCCGACGGGTTCTCGAGTGGCGACCACGCACCGGAAGACGTAGCGTGGGTAGGCCCCCGACAAGGTGAACCGACGACCTGGTGAAGGTCGTGGGAAACCGCTGGATGCGGGAGGCGCATAACATCATCCTAATGCTATTATCGCGTGATCCGGCAAGGTTTTGTGGTCGACGGAAACGGTGAGAGATTTGGCACATGAGGATCTTTTGTTTACTTACATTAATATAATGATTTACTTAAGATTTCTGACCGCGAGTGAGAATTTACTTTTTATATATTTTATTCCAGGAGAGAATTTTAATTTAAAGTTTTAATTTTCTGTAAAATGTTTTGCGAACTTTATGGGTTTTGGACCTTAATTAACAGGATTTAGTTATAATTGCCCGTGTGGTAGTGAGTTATGAAGTTCATAACACGCTTGATCTTATAAATAGCAAGGACATTCTTTGAGTTGAATTTCAATGACATTGCCATGAGGAAACATACTATTAGAAAGACGTCATATTTTTGTAAGGCTATTATTTATGGCCAATCATGACTTAGATAAAATATTACAGTAGCAAGGAATATCTTTTGGTTAACTGTACGAACTTTGATTTATTTTACCTACCAGTACTACAATACCACTATATATTGACGCGTTATATAAGTTCATTTAATTGGCCTTTTTACAATGCATAAATATGTGAGCTGTCACGCCCTTTATACCTGGGACTTTTATTTAGGTAATAAGTTGTTACTTATTTATATTTCCATTTTAATAATAGTTCTTTTTTTTTGTTTTTGCTTTGCTGGTATTTTGGCCTGGCTAGCTGACATGTGGTGAATAATTTCATCGTTGTTGTGATTTCTTATGTTCATTACTGTACCTACAGAGTGTGTTTGTTTTTTTTAAATAAACATATTTTTTGCTGCTGGGGAGTTTCTTCCGCCACTTCTTCTTCCTAGCGAAAGCACTAAGAAGTGGCAAAGGGCGGGCGTTTTGGGAGACTGTCTTATGTAATATTGGCGTTCAAAAAGTGCTGATTCGCAGCCTAATTTGAATAAATGACATTTGATTTTGATTAGTAACCCACCCCTACATCAAACGCTTTTATCGGCTTGAAAAATATTAAAAAGTCTTCTTAATTTAATTATTGACAGCTCACTCTAAGCTTCTCCACCCAACTTTCAACAGTGGGATTTTAGTTTTACAGAATCGATCGGCTTGATCCACTCCTCTGAGTTCAGTAAAAAGAAAGAAAAAATAACGAAAGACAGAAGAAAGGAAGAAGGATGGAATGAAAGAAAGAAGAAAAGAAGGAAAGAGAGAAAGAAGGAACTAAGAAAGGAAGGAAGGAAAGAAAGAAAGATAGAAAGAATGAAGAAATGAAAGTAAGAAAGAAAATACATTTATTCAACACCGACATAAAAACACACAATACATCTAAAATAAACGGATGTAAATCAAGATTAACTTTAAAATCACCATAATAATTACACTTCTGGTACACCAGACTCCATTTTTCGTGATCAAGTGGTCCCCAATCCACTACGCGAGCTCAATGCTAGTTGACGGATCCTATATTGTGTTTGCCGAATGTACTCATAAACGTGTCTTCTGTCCTACTCTCCATAGGTTTAATGTCTTCATCTTTATTGACAGTTGTCCCAACAATATTATTTAATGTCAAAATTTATAATTTTCAAATACATCACTTATCATGATTATGATGATACTCATTATCATAAACATGTTTCGTTTCTCGTTCAAGGAAATCTAGTATTATTTTTTTTTATATTTTTAACACACCTTGTATTTAATCGAATTTAACCGATAATGCGTAAAAGTTATGTAAACTATTTGTTTGTAGATTTGTCTTGTCCCTATTCTTAAGCAATACAAGCTGCTTGTCACGGAATACTGTGATAGGAGATATATTCATCATCACCATCTCATCATCTCAGCTTTAACCCCAGTCGCATCCGAAGCTTTTTCACCTTGCAGTCTGGGGTCCGCTTTACCAGTCTAACTGCTGATTTAGACTAAACTTCGATATTTTCCGTGAAGTCGCTGCCGTCTGACCTCCACAACACGAAGGCGATATCGAAGCAACTAACTGCAAGTTAGACCAATTGAGACTTTTGAGGGCTCCAACAACCCGTAACGACTGCCATTAGATGTTCGTATGGCAACCGAGACCAACAGCTTAACGTGCTTTCAATGCCTACAAATATTTGCAATGCGCGGGTTCGAACTCGCGCGTCCCTGCGCAGCGGCCGCATCCGCTCTCGCTACGCCACGAATGCTGTCAGATAGGAGATATATTGTGTCAGATATTGGCGATTATTTTGGGAGGAAATTATTACAACTCCGATATCGGGCTTCGAGCTCTAGGAATCTATTTTTATTCTGCTCAAAAGAGCCATCACATATGGCGTCCTCATGCGTGATTCTCTAAGGAAACTGCTTAATGATTATGTAATATTACGACGGATATTATCCGTATATAGTTGAAAACATTCCGTTGTTCTTCATAGAGATCTACGTTTTGGATTAGGAAATTAGCTTCAATTTTCAGACTGACTGACCAACTAATTAATTTTCATTATGACTATTCAAAAGATCCCGCTAATGGTTTCATTGAAATAAATATTTTGAGTTTAAGTAAGAAAAGAATATACTTCTCATCAAGTTAACGCCCACCACACATAGTTTTATCGCCGATTCGTCGTGTTTGGCATGATATCTGGTGAAGCCGTATAGAAGACGGGTCTGAGCAGTTGTGTTGCGATGTGTGACGGCTACCTTGCGCCAAATGTTGTTGTGTCAGGAGTTTGGTCTTGGAGGGTCCTCGGATCAATCTCCCTCTGGCGCAGCATCGTTGGTCATGTTGTTGGGTTTAACATTGCATCACCTCGCTCAACTGCTTTCTTCGTTCCTATTCACTCAGTTTTTTTGAATGAATAGGCTGCTAATAATCTAGCGCGCTTTTCCATCAACGATTATATCACTGCTTACCATCAGGCGGCATTGCGATCAAGCACTAGTTTATAAATATGAAAAAAAAAAACTTCAAAAGCTTAATAAGGATATATGTGAAAAATAGTTATTATATGAATTCTATAGGACTCTTCTATGTTCCATATCCGATCATTTTTTGATTACTTTCAATATCATTTAGTCAGTTCAAAAAGCAGCGTCCTTTCACAGAAGCCTATTTAATGACATTTCTGATATATAATATGTAAAGAAAAACATTTGATGTTAGTGCCTTCATAGCTGGGCCATCAAAGCTTACTTTCAGTTCATAACAGTTGTAATCAACTGAACCATGTTTAGTTCCAACCTTTTGACAAAAATTACAACACCGACCACCACCATTTAACAAATATTATCTATGTAAAAGTCTTTCTACAAAAGACTACAAATATTGGCTGATGTATAAGTTACGATTGCGGCTTTCGTCCTAATATGGGGAGAAACTTAGATACGAAATGGTCCCTTAAACGTCGAAACACTGATTCATCGTAGTTACTCAATTTATCAGTTTTGCTTAAGTTTCAACTACATCAATCTCGTTAAATATTGACTTACGTTAAAGAAAAAGTAGAATGTGAAAACCAGAAATTCGCGTTATTTTAAAAACCACAATCTGAATACGTCAAAAATAAAAGAAATTGAAAAAAAATTGCAATTAAATATTCAACGTTTTTGTATAACGGTGCTTGGACTTCTGAACTATGTGTTACTGAGTATTGTAATTAGAACACCGCTTTTGTTTCGAACAATCAGATACTTTTAATATGACAAGGATCGGTCAGGATTAGCTTTCCAAAGCGTACCTATTAGAATCTTATGAAGAAGAACGTTCAGGAAACGACAGATCTTTTAAATCAAAGAATCATACGTTTTTACGTTTTCCGATTGTTGTTGTTATTTGTTTTAATATAAATATAAACATAATTTGTGTATCTTATATTTAATTTCTACTTACGTGTTTTGCAATTTTCAGTGCAGTATCAAGTTGTATCTTGATCAAAACTTTGATTCACTTAGTGACATAAGAACAAAGACAGTCACTGAATTATTCTCAGGGTCCAAATCTAACTTATAAAGATGTGCCTACTCAATAATGCATCTAAGGATTGTCACATAATTGCTAAAAATATTAGAAAAATTGAATATCGCGAGTAGACGTCATTGATAGAAAATCGGACTATATTGTGACTGTGTTTTCAATAGAGAAAAATATTGTATGAATTGATTTAGACTGATGATTCTAGGCTATTTACTGGCTTTAACAACAACATAACTGTTTCAGGCCGAATGGCGAAATATGGCTGAGTTTTATGCCTGGGGTTTTATTTAGATAATAAGTCTTTAGTTATTTACATTTCCATTTTAATGATATTTTGCTTTGCTGGTGTTTTGGCGTGGCTATCAGGCATATGATAAATAATTTCATTGTTGTTGTGTTTTTTTTTTTGTGTTCATTACTGTACCTACATAGTATTGTATAAAGTCATGTGTATTTTTTTATATGAACAGACAGCTGTGCTGTTGAGGAGTTTGTTCCGCCACTTCTTCTTCCCAGCGAAAGCACTAGGAACTGTCTTGTGTGATATTGACTTTCAAAAAGTGCTGATTGAATCAACACTTTTTGTAAGCCTAATTTAAATAAATGACTATTGATTTTGATTATATATTTAAAAAAAGTCTTTTTCATTATAAAAACAAACCAAGGGCTCGCTCCATAGTTAGTCGTTCCTATAGGTCGTATCACTAGGCTGTATTATAAAAACCGGCCAAGTACGTGTCGTACTCACGCACAAAGGGTTCCGTACCATTGATTTATGAAATTAAAGATTTTAAGTTATTTGTATGAAAGATTACGCGGTAGTAAGCGGTTTACGATTTACGAGGTATTAAAAAAAACTACTTACTAGATTTCGTTCAAAACAATTTTCATTGGTAGTTTTTATATAACCCCCAATATTTATTATACTTTTTTTTTAATTTTTGCATCAAAATCTTAATGCGGCTCACAGAATACATCTACCTACCAAGCTTCAACAGTATAGCTCTTATAGTTTCGGAAAAAAATGGTCGTGGCATTTGGACGGACAGACGAACAGACGGACAGATAGACATGACGAATCTATAAGGGTTCCGTTTTTTTTCCATTTGGCTACGGAACCCTAAAAATGAATTTTCTTTTAAAAGTTGTTACAAAGATGCATTAATTCAATACCAAATTTCCATACACTACCATTTACTAGCAACACATGTATATTTAATAATAAACGGTTCTTTATAAGCTATGGTTATGTGCCGATGATTTGAAAACCGCTCGACCCCAAGGTCTTGAGTTAACTGCTAACCTTCCGAGAGGCATTTGTGATTAGAGCCGCTAATCCACGTTTCTAAACAAGACTTCGTTTTGTGTAGTGTTTTGTTATATATGTAGGATTTTTTATACATTTTGTCAAACTTTTGTATTCTTTTATTGTGCGTATTTATTTGATCGATAACGAACCGAAAGACGCAGCGTAGGTAGGCTCCCGATAGGGAGAACCGACGACCTGTAGGCCTAGTATGAGTTTTCAATACGAAACTCGATCGTCGATACCGAACGCGTTTGGCGCTCTCATTGGTTGAGAGTTCTTACGACCTTGAAGCGGGCCAATCGCTGAGTCAAACGCGCTCGATAAAGACGATCGAGTTTCGTAATGAAAACTCATACTAGGCCTACTGGTGACGGTCGCAGGAAACCGCTGGATACGGGAGGCGCAGGACCAGTCATTGTGGAGATCTTTATTTCAGCTGTAATGATGATGATGATGATGACTTGTTTGATTACGAACTATTTCCACTAGGTATTTAAATAAAAAGGAACTAAGGCTTTATATTACCAAAGTCAGTTTCAATATGTTTTTTTTATTTATATTTTTCTTACAAAGGCGGAGACTGCCTTTGGCATTCTCTACCATTCAACCATGGTATCATCATCATCATTTCAGCCGAAAGACGTCCACTGCTGCACATAGGCGGAGGCCAACATAGCCCCAAGAATTGCAAACTAAAGTGGCAGTGGGCTGGACACATTACCCGTAGGACCATGTACCGGAAGAAGCAGAGAGAGACGTGACGTGGGTAGGCCCCTGACAAGATGTACCAACGAACTAGTGAAGGTTGCGAGAAACCGCTGTGGTGAAGGTCGATGTGGAGATCCTTGGGGGAGGCCTATGTCCAGCTATGGACGTCTTTCGGCTGAGATAATGATGAGGAAACACCCTGACCGCCTACCGTGTTCGGATGCTCTCTCTTTTCCAGGAGCTTGAACCGGCTGTCAACGTTTCGGCACAACGACTATTGTACTTAATACTTACTTTTAGTTTGTGATTTCGTATCGTGATATCGTTCGTTCTCACAGGTAAATAATATTCTTCAACTACATATTACGCACAAATGTCTTCTGAGTTGCAATAAGCCAACAAAACCCAGCAAACAACTAGACCCATAACAACTACCTGTAGGCTATAAAATACGCAATTTACAAGTTGTAGGTTCGTACCCCATCAGGTGTTCTACTTTGTTTTAATTATTTCTTTGCCGCTGCTTTCAAAACTTTGAAGGAAAACATCGTGAGGAAACCGGCATGTTCTGGAGACAAAAACTTCGAAGACACGTCATATCTACCAACTCGCCACTGCCAACCACTGGGCCAGCGTGAAAGACTATGGCCCACTCGCTCTCTCCGAGAGGAGTCCTCTGTTCCAAGAGATTATGGGCTGGTTTGATAAGCCTATAATCCATCCCATAGGCGTACCCAGGGGTGGGGGTGGCTGGAGGGCTAAGCTGCCCCCCCTCCCGTGGAAACTCCCCTAACTACTAATCAAAGTATAAACGGGGACTTAACTGCTGTACATCACACTCGTCTCCACAGAGTAGGCAACTCGTTCATGAGTCAATGTATACACTTTTACAACAAGCTTCCCATGGACATTCAAAACTTACCCGTTAAACGATTTAAAACTATATAAAGGCCAAACTTTGCAAAAGGGGTATTATAAAATCACAGATTATTTAGAAGACATAAAAGCTTTGAACTGAGCTGCTCGCTCTGTTAAGCATTCTTATTAAGCAATATGCGTAATTATAAGGTAAATTAATGTAAATATTTTCATTTTTAATGTCTGGACTTGAAAAAAGACTATGATCCCTGAGGTCTGTTTCGGCTATTTCTTCTCAGAGGTAGTCAGTTCGGAAATGCCGGCTTCATCTAGTTTAAAAAAAAAACAACATATGACCTGAAAAAGTGATCTACTTGCTTAACGGTTATAGTAGCCTCAATGACCTTGAGCATGTGGGCGGAGCTACACGCCGTACTCCCGAATTCGTAAAATGCGCGCGGTGGCGCGCTAAACTAAAACGACAATCAAAGAATATCCAGAGATGCAGACAAGCCGCGTGTAGGTCGCGATTTGTGCCTACGATTTCAGACGGGGGTATGGATGCAAGACGATAAATGTATATTTTGCATTGATAAATGGTAATATCGTACTATAATATATTTTTAGTATTCTTGATCAATGTTTAAATAAAATCAAGGAGTGCTCGTTATACAGTTTAATGGCCGATCGCAGACTGACAGACATTTGTAAAACAAGTACCCACACATTATAATATATCATAACATTAACATAAAAAATAATGGTAGATGGTAATATCTCTCGATTCAACATATTTGAATTGTTTTTTTTTTTCACTACTTTTCAGTATATGAGTATCATGTCTTTGCAGTGTCCTTGAATTAATTACTAATGCGAATAACATAAACGAGTTCATCGCGTTAACGTAAAACAAACGCGCACTAGGCACTTTGTGATATTTTTATTAAAAAAAAAACGTTGAACCACGCTATTATATTACTTTTATCGTGGGTGCATTTTTAAACATATAAATTCACAGACACAAACAGCCAGACCCGGAACAACTACTTGTAGGACATGTTCTGAATATTTATTCCGCGCGGGAATCGAACCCGCGACACGCAGCGCAGCAGTCAATAGCTTAACCGCTGCGCTAACCGTGCTTTATATAGATGCCTTTAGATTACAAAGCGCGTAGTTTCGGCCGTTTTCCATAAAGAGATAGTACCCTATTTATACTGTGTCAGTGACGTCGGATTGAATGTACTTCGTCGTAATGAGGTTTCAAATAAAACACGAGTTATTTTAAAATCTGTAAAATTTAATTCTTCGATCCAATAAATAACATGCGAGATTATAGGCATATCTAAAGCTGCAGAAATTTCTTGCAGTTGAGAATGGCCACAGTCTATTTCTATTGTTCCTACAACTGCACAGCTGATATTGATTTCTGTAGGATGTGCAAAATGTTTCCATACACATACGGCATTTAAAAATAAATAGGGAATGTAGTCCCACTTGTCGTTCTCCAACAATATCCACAGATCCTAAACCACAGTCTATAATTCTCCGTGCTTGGCAATTTTCTTTAGTTCTAAATAAAAGTAAGCAATATTAATTATGCGTCGCCCTTCGATGAAACAAGCTTGAGATTTGTTGAGGTTTTGGTGATATTTTAAGCTAAAAAAAGATATAACATACATTTTAATTAACCCTGGCAACACTGTTAGAGATTTTTGTCAAGGAATTAAGAATTTATCAAGAAAAATTAATTAAGAATTAACAAAAAAATAATTTTACAGGTATATGATATATTTGTAAACTAAAAATATAGGTTGTAGGACATGCAGGCATAATTTTACCTGAATGATGATGATGGAACTAGCGTCGTTTTTTTGTGCACATAGAGATATATAATATTATCATTTTCTTGACGACATTCTGTATGGATGTCTGACCTAGAATCAACTGCGTTAGTGTTCGACCTAAAAAGCAAATTAAACTTTTAAGTTCTGTCGATTGGTTTCTTTCTCTTCTTTTCTGTAAGTCGAAAAATGTTATTACAATATTATTTCTGAAAAACAGTATGTTAAGAAAACCCTGTCCGACCCGTGAAGGTGTTGTTAGGTATCGATAACTGATTCTACTAATGCATACAAAACCAGGCTAACTTAAAAAAAAATCCCCCTAAAAAATTAAAATTATTTCGCAAAAAGAGGTAACTTAATAAATATGCGTTAAGCACCCTTCCGCGGGCGGCGGGCGGCAGGGCACGCGGCACGTGGTCGCATCGCTGTTGCTATTCGCTCATAATAATACCGGTGTTGTCACTTTTTTAAAAATTACCCAATTTCGGGGAAGTTATTTCAAAATTCATTTGTATTGGTACTATGATGATTACGTAAAATTTTATATCATATTTGGTCATGTGTTTACTTAACCTTTATTATCCTTACGGGTCGGACAGGGTTTTCTTAACATACTGTATATGTATATACGGACAAATCACACAGATTGAGCTAGCCCCAAAGTAAGTTCGAGACTTTTGTTATGGGATACTAACTCAACGATACTATATTTATAATAGATACATATATAGATAAACATCCAAGACCCAGGCCAATCAGGAAAAGATCGTTTTCCATCATGACCTGGCCGGGAATCGAACCCGCGGCCTCCACGTCGCAGGCAGACGTGTTGACCGCTGCGCCACGGAGGACGTCAAAAAAATTTACTGATAACTGTGACATTCCAAGCCCACCAGCCCGCGTCCATCGGCTTCGGCTACTTTAAACAATTACATATAGAAATAAAATTTTTACAGGAAGAATCATTTAAAATAATCCAAGTAAGAGTTTTTATTACACATTTTTGCTAATATCGCAAAAACTAAAAGTCCTATCAACTCAAAACTTTTTGTAAAACTGTTTTTACACCAAAACCTTTAATTGAGTCCTAATTTTTGGTTTATATCACCATAAACAAAAAATCACATTTTCAAGTTACGTAAATTTCTAATAAGATTTTTATTTTTAAATCTCCTTACAAACCTATAAATTATAATCTAAGTGCGAGTGTTTACTTACCTGAATAGAGTCTTCTATATTATCAGCGGATGTAGTTAGTCGGATTATTGCCTTTCAAGTCTAAAGATTTCTTTCTAGATTTTCTGGAACAATTCGTAATTGTTTAACTTCAATTGTAAAAGAAAAATGGTTACAAAAGCTAATAGTAATTATAAAGAAAAATACAGTAATATGTAGGTATAAATACAAGAGTATAGGTAGATAGATACTTACGCCACCAGACGCATCTTCAATTCTCATTTGCGAGCTAATCTATGAACGTACACTGACACGATTCGCTCGTAAATATTTGCACTCACACAGACAACCACGCGTAGTCGGCGATAGCCGGAGCAGAGCAGCAAGCGACACAACCCTCCCGTCTGAATGCTAACGCACGACTGCCGCCCGCGCCCGCGCAGAGCACCTCTAAACCTATGTTTCAAAATAAGGATATTTTCTTGGCAAATGTTGATGGATTTAAATACGCTCTTGCATATCTGTAGTACTTCTAACCACGAATTTTTCAGTGTAAAAATATTTCCACACATCAATGCCGTTTAGAAGTAATAACGAATATTAGCCAAAAATAGCGTTTTGGTAAATATTTTTTTAAGGCAACAGGCAAAATCCTACGAATAAATCATCTTTAGTGAATGTTGTACATGAATCAATAGACAAGATATATTTTTTTCAAATCTCAAAACCAAACCGTTAATTAGAAATTAGCTTCCTAAAGTGACCATTTATGCTACTAAATGAGACTAAGGCCCTTAATAAACGATTTCATTTCACTTATACAGGACCATTTACGTCTATTTGCCCTACACACTACACCGCTAATACTTAATGTTTATTTATTTATTTAATCTTTCGCACATGAAATGTACAGAGGCGGACTTAATGCCTTAGGCATTCTTTACCTGTCAACCACAGGTGGTGAAGAGATAAGATGGTAGGTGCTTTCGTTTGATAAAAAATTGTAAATAAAGCTAAAAAAAAACCTCTTAACACTATTAAAAAAAATACTTAAATAAGCTAAATATACATACATACTATTACCAAAATATATACTTATAATATTTATATACAAAACTAAAATTTGGGAGAGAGGTGTAGCAATAACTCTGCCCTAATTGTTGCGAAAATAACTCTACAATTTCCGCTTGAATGCAAACCGAGTGGCGGCCATCCTGATATCAAGAGGAAGCGCATTCCACAGAAGAATGGATTAAATATGAAATGAAGAATGAAAAAAGTCAGACGTATGTGAAGGACAGAGTAAGAGGAGATTGTTAGAAGAACGCAGATTCTTAGTGTGAGAAGAACATAAATATTGGAAGTGGGTCACAAGATAAGAAGGAGGAGTGGGAGGAGTGGCGGGAATGTTTTTTTTTTTTTTTTTTTTTTTTTTTTATAATTTATAAACCAGCGCTTGACCGCAATCCCGCCTGATGGTAAGCAGTGATGCGATCGTTGATGGTAAAGCGCGCTAGTTTATTAAGAGCCTATTCACTCTAGCCTTGAAGACACTCAAATTGTAAAGTGACGGAAACACCGACGCCGGCAAATCGTTCCAGTCCCTCGATGTACGCGGTATAAAGGAGGAAGCAAAACGCTTCGTCCGGATCGCAGTGGTGTCAACAACGTAAGGGTGGAAACTCGCCGTACGACGGGTCGTCCGATGATGGAACGGAGATGGGGGAATTAAATCATGCAATTCCCTTGCACACTCACCAGAATGCATCCTATAGAAGACCGAAAGGCTGGCTACTCTGCGCCTGTGCTCCAGGCTTTGGAGACCGTTTCGAGTTAAGTCTGGGTTCATGTAGATATGCTTGAGTAGTTCGTCAGACGAAATAGCCGGGGATGATTTTACCTAAAAAAATTGTCTTGCTCCCCCTAGCCCTGACTCCACCCAGGATAGAAGCGGGTTACGCCCATGACTGAATAATGTATGTAAATATGCAAATGAACTGGACAAGCAGACTCCTCTCCCCTGTACATTGCACAGTCGTCATTATAGAGAAATAAATACCCATTGTTAAGCACACAATTACCTACCCTAATTGCCCTTTTCTCGTGTTATAACTTGAACGGAAGCGAAAGAAGTAATTGTGTACACATTTGCATGTCATTAATTCCACTCTTTGTTACTATGATAGAACTCAAGGTTGATTTCTATCACAAGGTCAGGTGTTACAATAATTATAGTATTACGTGTTTAATGATGATTACTTGCATCCCTACTAAAGTTATTGTGAAGAATTCTGGAGTTGGAATGAAAATGTCCTTACGCGCCAATGATGACTGGGGTGAGGTAGGTCGGGGACTGATGGAGCTACTTTTACTTGTTGGTTCAGTGTAGGCGTGTCACGAAATTTGTTACAATGCCACCCAGTTACTTTTTAGAAGTGAAACTTCTTAGATGCTGACTCAATTATTGGAGGAGAAATTGAGAGTGAAATTTCATAGGCACGTCACGTTTAGGCCGATTTTGTTACATGAGAGAGAGGGAAGATATACACCTCTCTGTCTCTTAATCTAAATCCACTATTTCGTTTTGGATGCTCACCAAAATAACTTTTATACACTAATACAATAAGTAAAATATGTCAGCTTCAAATAAAGTTCACTCAATCTGCACCAACATGCCTAAAACTCAACTTTTTCAATTGCAAATTATAATTATATATACTCATCAGAATCATAGTTGTACGTGTTGTATTTAGATGTGTGGATCACCAAATTTTGTTTCTTGAAATAGTAATATATTAACAAATAGGTGAATTAGATAAACTAAACTAAACTTCGATATTTTCCGTAAAGCGACTGCCGTCTTACCTCCATACCCCGAAGGCAATATTAAAGCATTGCAGTTAGACTAATTGTTGAACTTTTGAGGGCTCCAACAACCCGTAACGACTGCAACTAGATATTTGTATGGCGACTAACGGCTTAACGAGCTTTCCAAGGCACGACCAAACCAATGCAAATATTCATATTCATGTATACAAATATTTGCACTGAGCGAGGATCGAACCCACGCCTCCTTGCACAGCGGCCGCGATCGCTACCGCTATGCCACGGAGGCTGTCTAAATATTAGTTAAAGTAAATTGTAAAATAAATACTGTTGAAATGGAGACATTTATCAAAGATTTAAAACGTTAAAGTTTTTACAAGAATAAAAACCAGTTTGTAATAAGTTCGAGCGCTGTTATTATTCAATGCCCAATACACAATATATTAACACATTAGATATTGTATAATAATGTTAAAAGATAAATTAATATTGCTATTTAACTAGCCATTAGTCGTATTGACAGTTGAGCATATTTTGCAAAGTAATTAGCTTTAAGACTTTCGCAATAGACAATTTAATTTTGATGCATGTACTCAGTTCTTCGATTGAGCAGACGCACGAGTTTGCAGATTTATGAAGCTAAAGCGAAGCCAATTGGATTTTCTGATGAGAATATTTTATTTTTTTATTTTTCATCTGGTATATCTCAGCGACAGCCAGCTCCCTAATTGCGTAACATACTACTTATTACTATTTATTGGAAATATTGGAAAATTTTTGAAGCATATTGCTAGTCCATTGCTTCATAAGTTTGAAAAATGAGTTTACTTAACATAGTAAACGACGCAATGAATATCTTTGAACTGTCAAAATTATATCTATTGCATTTGATTGTTGTTACGCAATTATCCTGCTGGAGCATGCGTCTATGCCCGTTGATGTCAACAGATTCGTCCCTACTCTAATATATATATATATATATTACTCAGGGAATTATGTACAAACACGTCTGCTTAATCCATCGAGGAAACAAGGGGTCATGTTAGATTCAATCAACAAAAGTATCCTCTCCATTCTACAATATGTAAAGAAAACCCTGTCCGACCCATAAGGATAATAAAGGTTAAGTAAACACATGACCAAATAAAACATGAAATTTTACATAATCACCATAGTAACAGTATTAATGAATTGTGAAATATTTTTTTTCCGCTAATTAATTCCAACTTTCCAAAATTTGGTTTTAAAAAATAATTGCAACACCATTTTTGACGGTATTATTATCAGCGAATAGCGATGCGAGTGCGTGCCGCGTGACCTGCCCCCCTTCGCCCGCGCATGTATTGCCTACCGCACATGTATTAATTTACCCCCTTTAGCGAAATAATATTTATTTTTAATGAGGATTTTTTTAAGTTTAGACCGGCTTTGTAGGCATTAGTAGAATCAGTTATCGATACCTAACAATTCCTTCACGGATTAGACAGGGTTTTCTTTACATATTGTATAATATACTGTTTATAAACCTTCAGTGTGCCAACTTTTTTCCAAATTTGTTCCGTAGTTTTTGCGTAAAAGGGCAACAAACATACAACCAAACGTACGTTTATAATACATACATATCAGTAGGCATTTAAAACACTGACCACCCACGGTTTGCAAAAATGATCGACTGAGTTGAACTGACATATGATTGCACTTTAAATTGCCATTTTAGAAGATTGTAGAACCTCAAATAACATATGGACAAGAAATACATACGTAATGCATCGACGAATTAACGGGAGGTCAAACAAGCCATTCATCATTCTCAAACACTGCACGACCATTTTATTTAGACCTCTGTAAGTACAGTCGTCAGAGGAAATAAGCACTCAGGGTCGTTGGATATATTTGAAACATAGTATGAAATCGTTGCATACTTTGATTAATAAAAAAAAATCCCGTATACTTACATCCTTACTAATATTTATAAATCGGAAAGCGAGTTTGTTTGTTTGTTTGTTTCGCTTTCACGCCGTAACTACTGAACCAATTGCTTTGAAATTTTGCAGTCGTAAAGTTAGTAGTCCGGATTAAATAATGGGGTACTTTCTATCCTGGAAAAATTTCCAGAATAAAAAGTACCCCAATTTAATTCCCGAATTTATTCCCGAGTAGTAATATACAGTAGGAATTTAATTCCCGAGGGCGAAGCCGTGGGCGAAAAGCTCGTACCTAATAAAAATAAAACTAATGAGACAAAAACATGTACCGTAATCTGGAACTATGAAGAATGACTATCAAAGTAATTAAATAAAAAAATAAGTCTATAGTAACTTACATAGTTGGGACCCATTAAAATCTACGTAGAACAGATCACACTCTAATAAAGGAAAATAGAAGTCTACATACATACATAAGTACTTAGACCGATGAACACATTACCTTCCTATGCGGCGCGTAGTCGGGTAATAAGAAATTTTCAATTATGAAATTAGATTTTGCACGAAAATATCGATTGGTTCCTTTTTAAAGTCCATCTAAAGCCGACAAACTTGGCTACTCATCTCCATTGGTGATCATACAACCTACATTCCTGCAGCTGTTATGGAAAAAGTGTATACAATTATTTTTTGTCTCCTTCCGGGTTTCACAGTGTAAAATATCTATGGAAAAACATTTATTTCATCATAATAAAACCTTTGTGATTTTTCCGTTGACATCGAAATTGCCAAAGTTTAATTATTGTATTTATTGTATTGCCAAAGTTTAATGGCTATGGGCAGCACATTTTTTTTTTTTTAATTTACTCTAGGATTTACTCTTGTATTGCAGATGCGTTTATAAACCTTTAAAGTAAGTCACATACACAACCAGCCAGGCGGGCAATCGCGCTAAAATAATTCAACCAAAACAGAATTGGATCACAACCAAACCATAACTTTTGTTATATTTCGAATCGCGCTAACGGTTTAACCATAACTGGATCGCATTTGGACCCTAACCGTTGTCAAATGACAAAGTTGAAACAAAGCTAACTTTTGCTATGCCATGTCAAACTTACGTCTAAACGATTAGATTTACATAAAATTGATTTAGTTTTTATTATTATATCTGATGAAATGTATCACTCATACCTACATTGATTTTACTTCAACCGAAGTTGAAACTTTAGCGCGATACGAAATAAGATCGAAACTAAACCATAACTTTAACTGGATTAAATACGAACAAGAGTTGAACTTCTATGGTTGTATTTAGCGCGATTGCCCTCCTGATCCGGAAGAACTACCTGTAAGCCATAGTTAGCTACATATTTGTACCTTGCAGGAGTAGACTACATCAACTGTGTCTTCAACATTGATCGCAGAATGGATGGCCACTGAGATCGAGAGGTTCTGAGGTAGCCACCGGGTACAAGAAAGCGTAACGTAGGAAGGCCTCCAATACGATGGCCTGATAGGTTCTGTAAAAATCTCACATGGCCTGTTGGGCGCAGGGAGGTTAAGATACTGTCAATAATGTCAATGCTTTGCCATTATTGCATTGCTTGGAATGACAGCTCATTTAACATTCATTTAACCTATGTTT
This sequence comes from Sesamia inferens, assembly GCA_037179545.1. Taxonomy (NCBI): domain Eukaryota; kingdom Metazoa; phylum Arthropoda; class Insecta; order Lepidoptera; family Noctuidae; genus Sesamia; species Sesamia inferens. The sequence goes on along the minus strand of CM073923.1, from coordinate 7,718,570 downwards.
TCACAGTGAGCTGGTTACCAAATCACACTTTTTTGTAATTATAGACTAGTGCTTGCCCGCAATCCCGCCTGATGGTAAGCAGTGATGCAATCGTTGAAGGTAAAGCGCGCAATTCCCTTGCACACTCACCAAAATGCATCCTATACACTGCTGTTGAAGGCAGCAGGAATCAGTTGATTGCAAGAAGTACAAAACCGGGGAAAGTGGTGTTGCTTGGGTTACCCCTATGCCCAGATGTGGATATCTGGCTGTAATGAAGATGATAATTTTTACATCAGTAAATATTTGATTTTTAACCGACGAAAGGAAACGAAGAATGTTCTGAAGTCAATGAGTATCTAACGCACACCCCAATTAGAATAATATGTTATAATCATAATGCATACACTTAATTTTTAATTTAACATGTATAAGCATGCCTTTATTTAAAAATTAAATTTATCAAATTCGTTATACCAATTCCTGGAGAATTAGTATAACTAATTAATTGAATTTACCTTAACGTTTTTGGAATAAGGATTTTTCTTTTCTTTATTTTGTAGTGAAAGAATAGATTTGTATTAATACATGTAAAACTGCGATTTTAAAAGTCTGTACAAACAATAGGGTTAATACTCGTATGACAGTAATTTCCGTAGTTATAATTATTTCTGGGATAAAAATTACCTATATTAAAAATAATACAAACCGATTCAATGAACGATTCTGAACACACTATTTTAAGGAATTGCGTTAATTAATTTACATGTTGAATATATTTTATGTCCCTGTATAACTTTTAACAGGGCAGTCTGATTTTGATAACTCTTTCTATATTCTCTGCTATATGGATGATAGAGCAATCTTTAGAAGGTAATAAGACAACCTCTTCAGTCCAAACATCATCATCAACCTTTTTATCGTCCCCCTGCTGGCTACTGGTCTCCTCTCATACAGAGAAGGATTGAGCGTAATCACCACACTTGCTCAATGCGGGTTTGCGATTTCAGACTTAAAGTCCAGGTTTCCTCAAGATGCTTTCCTTCACCTCTTAAACAGTCATAGTGTCCAAAAATAATCATTTTTAAAACATATAAAAAATATGTGGAGCGATATTTGTAAATTATTCCTTAGTAATACCAAAAAAATGCATTTCATTGCCCGTGTCTGGGACTACAGAGTTCAAGCATCACTGGCTGCCATTTCCGCAGTCGGTTAAAAAGTATGATGTTAATTATAAACGGCAAATCTCTTCCTGTTAGAAACAAATGATGTAACGTAATTAATTAAAGTGGAGTGTGCTTCCATATTAATTTGAGCTGAAGCCAAGGATTTTTCTATGTTATTTATACATGAAAAATAAATATGAAACTTGTATAGATTTGTTGGTATCAACTAGCGGTAGAATGATGTCATAGCTGAGGTGTAGGTTGAATAAAGATACATATATTGGAATACTAACTGCGCCCCGGTTTTATATTTTTGAAATATCGGGATAATAAGCCAAATTCGTCTAATTCCGTGCAGTACTTTTTGCGTAAAAGAGTAACAAAAATCCATCCTCACTAACTTTCGCGTTTATTAATATTAGTAGGATTGTAACCAAAAACGTATATGCTAGTCACATTAATTGTCTTTCTTTTATAATTATGAACTAGTGCTTGACTGCAATCGCACCTGATGGTAAACAGTGGTGCGATCGTTGATGGTAAAGCACGCTACTTTATTAAGAGCGTATCCACTCAAAAAAAACTGAGTGAATAAGAAGGAAGACGGCAGTTGAGCAAAGTGATGCAATATTAAATCCAACAACACAACCAACATTACTGCGCCAGAGACAGATTTATCTGGAGACCATCCACGACTAAACTCCCATCACAACAACATTTGACGCATCGTACCCAGCACACATCACAACACAAGTGCTAAGATCAGTCCTCCGTACGGCTTCACCAGACATCATGTCGGAACACGACGAATCACTTGGCGGCAAGACTTTGTCTTGTTGACTTCTGCGACATCACGTCCTCGCAGAAGGACACCGCCGCGTCCCACGACTCTGCGCTACCGACCATCCTCCGCACTACTGCCGGCAGCGTCAGGTCACCTCCTACTTTATTAGTGAGGATACGGCGCTGCTCCTCCCAAGCTACACACTCGGAGAGCGTGTGCTGTGCTGTGTCCTCCCCGCATTGGACGCAGTGGTGGCATCGGCTCGACAGGCTCCCTACCTATGAGACGCAGGTACTTGCCGAAGCAGCCATGCCCCGACAGTACCTGCGTCACCATGCGTTCACCCGAGCCAGTCCTTGAGTATTGGCCGGATCACCTCGACGGTAGCGAAGCCGTCGGTAGCGCGCAAAAGTCTCTGCCGCCAGTCCGCCACCAGGACCTGACGGAGCTCCTCTCGACGCAGCTCGAGCTGCCGCTGCACCGGACTGGAGCCCCATGTCCGCTCTTCCTCGCGCCATCGGTTCAATGACCCGAGTACTTTCGCCTCTAGGTCCCAGGGCCGGGATCCGGCCAGGACGCAAGCCGCCTCGTAGAAAATCTTGCGATACCTGCGGACGAACATTGCATCACATCGCTCAACTGCTATCTTCCTTTCTATTCCATTGTTTTCAGTGAGTCAGCTCTTAATAAACTAGCGCGCTTTACCATCAACGATTGCATCACTGCTTACCATCAGTTTGGGTTCAGTTTAAATTTATTAAAAAAAAGCACTATGTAGTTTATAATTATAGAAAAAAGGTAATCCCTTTGATAAGACTAGTTAAAAAGAAAACAATCATTACATATTGTTAACAATCAAAGATACATCATAATAATTAAATAACAAGGAGAATGATAAATGAGATTTCGATGAAGATTTTGTTAGTCCATGGTCAAGAGTAGCAAATTAACTCTATTCAGTAAACTACATTAATCAACTACCTATTTATAAACTCACAATTGAAGAAACAAAATCTAATTAAAATCTCTCAACTACATGGGCACGCTTTTATAACTTGGAATTAAAGGCGTCGAAGACAAATGTTTAATTTTAAAAGCTAATTCAAACATTATACTATATAATGGATCTATCGTATCACAATTACCTACACATATTATAAATAATTACTTGAATCCAATTTAAATGAAGCTTATCTGATACTTATGGTAAAGCCGAGCAAAGGCGAGTAATTACTATAAATAATGTCACTTAAACTCCAGACGAAAGCCGCTAAAAGAGTAATAGTAAATTTCCTGTCAGTAAGTTTGTGTGTCTATCTGAGTGTATGTGTGATTCTCCTAACGGGCTGTACAGCTTTTGTTAGAATAGGAAGAACGTATAAATGAAAAGACGGTTCTTATTGATGTCAATATTTTGTTTAAGGCCATAACTGGTACTTTAGAATAAGATTATTATTAAATTATCTTTCGTCTCTTCCGACTCCCAGTTGTTCTCCATTTGTCTTTGGTCAGTTTTCCGCTTGTGATGTTAAGAAGAGCATACTATTAATTACTTCCAATGCAGTAGGTAGTAACTGTATCAGCCGTAATATTTTACTCCCTGTGGTGGATGTTATTCTTACCGTAATTTGTCATATCCTCAATTTTTCAGCATCTAGTGGGGTTTTTCCTAGCTCGTGGAAAGATGCTCAAATAATTCCTTTACCTAAAAAGTCTAATCCCACATACATTTCTGAATATTGTCCAATATCCATCTTAACATTCCTTTCCAAAATCCTTGAATCCATAACCAAATGAGCACTTTTCTCTCTAAGAATAATCTCCTCAACTCCTTCCAATCTGGCTTTCGTCCTGGTCATAGCACCACCACAGAGCTTCTAAACATTACGGATGATATAAGGTCAGCCATGGAATGTGGTAATCTGACAGTCTTAGCTTTGCTCAATTTCAGTAATGCTTTTAATACTGTTGATTTTGATGTTTTGTTTGGCATACTTTGTTCTCTTAACATATCTCCATCGGTAATTGACTACTATAGTAGTTACCTGTTTGGTCACCGGTAACGTATTTGCTTTGGGGAGATCTTGTCTTCCTGGTGTAATACGTCTGCTGGTATACCGTAGGGTGGCGTGCTGTCACCTTTACTTTTCGCAGTTTTTATTAACTCTATCTCTGACGAACTAATTTCTTCCTACCATCTTTATGCAGATGATTTACAAATTTACTCACGAGCGCCTCTTGGAAATCTGTCTGAGGCTATATTAGCGATCAATCGTGAAACATATCTTTTGCTCTTGGCTTTTGGTCAACCCCATAAAGACGCAGGTTATTGTCGTGGGCAGTTCTAGGACGGTCTCTAGAATCGACTGGACGATCCTACCCCAAGTTTCTTTTGAAAACTCAGTGGTTCCCTTTATTGAAAAAGTTAAGAACTTGGGAATATAAGCTACAGGAAGTTAGCCGCAAGCTATTTGCATTCGCTGCGTCTCTGAAGAGATTACGTAATTTCCTACCGACTGCCACCAAGATTGCGCTTGCACAATTACTTCTTCTACCCATCCTTGACTATGCTGATGTCAGCTATCTTGATCATAACCAAGACCAACTAGATAAGCTTGAGCGACTTCAAAATGTTTGTATATGGTTCATATTCGGTCTGCGCAAATATGACCATGTATCCGAATTTCGTGTGAAGCTCAAGTGGTTACCAATTCGCCTTCGTCGGAATGCTCATATTCTTTCCCTTCTATATAAAGTGCTTTTTGTCTCCTTTCACCCCTTTTTATCTCAAAAATCGCTTTCAATTTTTGTGCAACTCACATACTAAATCTTTAAGGTCATCAGATAACTTAAAGCTCAAAATGACTACGCATTCCACAACGTTCTTTGATAAATCTTTCACTGTTCAGGTCCCTCGTTTGTGGAATGCATTGCCAATTGAAATAAAACGTGCGCAGTCGTTACAGGAATTTAAGAGACTTGTGAAGTAACACTACTTGTCATTATGATTATGTTCAACAAACACTTTTCGCTAATTTATCTGTTTACTTGTTCTGTTCAGTATCTATGTATTTATTTATGTATCTACCTTAGTATTTTGTAGTAATAATATATACACCAACGACAGTCCCATTTGTGGTTCGGGAGAATCTGTCCATTCTTTGGTTGCCTGGAAAGATCGCATTAGCGATAAGGCCGCCCATTGTATGTTTTTTTTTTTCTCGCTCGATGTTTGATTGGTGTACAAAGAAGAATATATATAAATAAGCGAGTTTGCTAATTCATCATAATCGCATCAGAATGGCAACAGGACCTGGACGGAGGAGCGGTATCACAAACTAATCTCCACCTGCTATTCGGATCTCTGTGACCCGAATATGATATTAAAGTCATCGCGCTGCCCTCGACAATGTCATGGTAGTGGTCAAGTTTTGGGTCACCAAAATTCTAACAACTGTCATACTAACAGCACGATGAAGGAGAAGTGTAATAGATGTCTGGTGAAGCCGTACGGAGGACGGGTTTGAGTAGTTGTGTTGCGATGTGTGCCGGGTACGATGCGCAAAATGTTGTTGTGTCGGGAGATCGGTCGTGGAGGTTCTCCAGACCAATCTCCCTCTGGCGCAGCATCGTCGGTCGTGTTGGTCTTGGGTTTAACATTGCATCACCTCGCTCAACTGCCGTCATCCTTCCTATTCCTAAGTTTTTTAAGTGAATAGGCTTAATAAACTAGTGCGTTTTACCATCAACGATTGCATCACTGCTTACCATCAGGCGGGATTGCGATCAAGCACTAGTTTATAATTATAAAAAAAAAAACTTTCCTTACTCAATTTTAGAACTTTCAATTCACCATTTCACCAACGTAGTAACTTTATAAAATTATCACCTGTAAATACCGTACGAAGTCAGTACCACCAACTAGTTTTAAATAAAAAAATGAAAACGGCGATCAGTTGAGGTTCAAGATCAAGGTTTCCCACGGTAGAATACACCTGTGTCCTGTGGCGGCAGTAATGCGTGTACCGATGAATAATGCGCCAACTTTATCAACATAGCTGTATTTTTGTATCTGTTGGGTCTTTTTCGCAAATTATTTCTTTGATTGGTTGTTCCGTTGTCGCGATTACTCGAATTTGAAGACGATCGTTGTATCGGGAGTGCTAATTTTTTTTTTTTAATAATTATAAACTAACGCTTGACCGCAATTCCGCCTGATGGTAAGCAGTGATGCGATCGTTGATGGTAAAGCGCGCTAGTTTATTAAGAGCCTATTCACTCAGAAAAACTGAGTGAATAGGAAGGAAGACGGCAGTTGAGCGAGGTGATGCAATGTTAAACCCAACAACACGACTAACGATGCCAAAGGCAGATTGATCTAAAGACCCTCCACGACCAAAGTCCCGACACAACAACATTTGGCGCATCGTATCCGGCACACATCGCAGCACAACTGCTCAGACCCGTCCTCCGTACGGCTTCACCCGACATCATGCCGGAACACGACAACTCGCTTGGCGGCTAGGCTTTATCTGGTGGGTGGTATCTTCTGCCGGCGGAAGATGTTATGGCCTACCACCGAGCCTTGCTAATGTTATTAATCTTTTGGGGTTTTTTTTTTATTAATACAGTTGAAACCTGCGTTTAATTATAACTTGAATACAAGAAGTAATACACATAAGTAGTATGACTATAGGAGTAGTATAAGAGTGTAGGAGTATAAGAGTAATATAACTTCTCCTTTCGCAGGTCTGCTGGAAGAAATGTTTCTGAAGAGTTTGTTTGCTTGAACGCGCTAACCTCAGAAACTACTGGTCCGATTTAAAAAATTCTTTATGCGTTGGCTGGCCCATTAATCCAGGAAGGCTTTAGGCTATATAGTATCACGCTGCGATCAATAGGAGCGAATCATAACTAACTCCACGCGAACGACGTCGCTGGCGGCCGCTAGTAAGAAATAAGCAGCACCTTTGTACTCAGATCTTAATTTTGTGTTATCCTTATGTATTTTATTTTGTGTACATAAATAATAAAATAAATAAATAAATTAGAAAAAAATATTCTATGACAGTAATAGGGTAGTTGACTAAAAAGAACTAATTAGTCCGTCAGTCAGATTTCGAAAAAATACTAGACACTTATTTTTTTCTTTTTTCATATAAACAAAAAATAATGACACTGCACGCTACACTTTATAGCGAGTAGTGACGTCACCGGCCACCACTCCTGATCTTTGATGCCTTTTATATTTGTCAATCTTTATTTATTTGATAAAACAAAATAAACTTATCCAATATTTTTCTATAATCTGAATGACGGACTAAATAGAATTATTTTTTCTTACCCATGAATCATCCCTATTATTAAATAATGACGAGTATCGTATTACCCAGTAACAAGACCAGACAGATAGGTAGTCGCTTCATGTAGGTAATATAATGGTATTCAACATCATTTGGTTAGACTGGAGGCTGACCCTCACATAGTTGAGAAATGGCTAGGCAGATGATGATGATTTCGTTTTTAAAATTGAATTTAAGGAATATTGGTAACTTTAATCGAAGAGTATGAAAAGATCCAAAATAGCAAACCATTCAAGAAGCCAAACAGAATCCGACGAAAAAAATACAAACGTCGCATCTGGCTTCATCGTATGTCCAATAAAGGATGGGATAGCAGCCAATACTGCAGAATTAACCGCAATTATAAGAACAGTACAGAGACCTGCCTAGCCGGTATTATAACGGTACTTGCTCTGGGATGCAGTGGAAACTGGTATGGGGTGTGGTACAAGGCAGTACTTCTTCTCGTAAATACCAGCCTATTATATTTCCTCCGACAAAGGACTATTCTCATTAAGAGGTAGAGGCATCAAGGCACGAGTATTTATCATCACTTTGTTGAAGATAGGACGGCGATTTCAGACTTATCTCTCTTAAACTCTGAAGTTCAGGTTTTCTCTCGATGTTTTCCTTCACCAATACTAGTAGTGTCCAAGATAAACGCTTGTAATAATTTGCTCATACGATCTGCTGAAAGCACATCGTAATTACCATATTTTTTGCACAAAGAAGCACAATCATCACGTGCACGTTCATTGGAGTTTTCGGAAAGAAGGACGTTCGTTTTAAGTCTCAAAGATTTACCAAAAACGTTATTAAGGCTTCTTTTGAAGGCCAAAGGCAAAAGTACTTCTACCAGAAGGCTCTTTCAAAGAATCGTCTTCCCCAGAAGAGCAAGGGAGAATTAAGCATTGGTCTTGGCACTCACAAGCGTCACTGCTTGCATATTTAGAAGCACTGTAGCATCAAAATACAATGCTGAACTTGTACTAAAAGCTGCAACTACCACCCAATCTCTCGTCACCTACACCACACGTAAAAGCTAGTGGAAAAACTAGATTTTGTCACGCAAGTGGCCATTAAAGCTTTTGAACGGATATGACGGCGTTACTCGACTTTAATTGGGTTTCTTAATTTCTTCTTTTGCTTGGCTGGCGGCAATTTCTGTTGTAAGCAACCCTTTCGATAAAAACATATCTCGAAATTTATCAGCACGGTACTAACGACTTTTGTTGGAACGGATTAAAAAAATACAAATGTAAATTGGAACGGTTTGAATATCGTTATATGGGACAACGGTATATTGAGACGAAGTACTGTTGTTTGATTTACATATGGGCTGTGGTTATCTGGAGTCAAATATTCCTTAGAATTTACTTACTGACTCGGATAGTAACTCCAATAGATATGCTCTAGAATAATGGGAGGATCAGAAATAAATTAAGAATGAATACAATTCTAAATTAAAAGTGACCTAAAGAACAGGTTTTGCTTGACTCTCTCTCTGAGGTATAGAATCTAGAATGAAGGGATCTGACAGAGAACTAAAGTTGTCGACAGAGTTTTTGACGGGAAAGCTAAAATGAATGTCACGCTCATTTTTCATTAGAATTTAAATTATTTATAGTGTCGTTTATTAAATAAAAGCGCGTGATTTATGTAGTAAAAAGTGCATTCAGTGAATAATTCATAAAGAACATTGAAATATCGCAACATAGTGGCCACACCATGGCTTTGCATCAAATCTCCTCGTAGTCGGCTCGTGCGACCGTTTTTTTTAATATTATCGGCGATATCCACCATTATTGTGGAATAAAATTTTTAAAGAATTTCTATAATTTGTTACACGTGTTATTGGCAAAATTGTGGTATCTAACCACAGGGGCCATTGAAGAGTTGAAGTATTGAAGTTGTCGTCATTATTTATTATTATTTTTTTTTTAACTTTGCCCCGAACTAGAAATTTCTCCTGTGTCATGAGTGCATTTACAAACATATAACCAAACCTAGAACAACTATTTGTAGGTCACACAAATATTTGTTCCGTGCGGGAATCGAACCCTCGATACGCAGCATAGAAGTCAAACATATAACTACTATGCCAACTGTATTGTTAGAACATACAAGTGGCTCACAAGAAGCAAGTTGAAGTGGTAAAGGGCTGACCACAATATGCGTGGAACCGATGACCATTTGAGTAGTAATATTCGTGATAAAAGATCGGTAAACATAAGGTTGGATGTTCTCAGGCTAGTTAGAGCCATATTCTTTACAGGGCACGGTGACTGGTGAGCAGATGAGTGAGATTTGCTGAGAGTAAATAAATGAATAAAATAAATATATATATAAAGAAAACGCTATGGTTTCCTTAACCTTTTTGGTTATTTGTATTTTTATAAGACAATTTAGCACACAGCTATCAGCTGTGACTTTTGACAGCGAAAATTTTATAAAAGTATCTTGAAGAACACCTAAAGAAGATTTCATAACCTGAAATCAAAGAGATTTAAGATAAAATTTTAATGTCTTTGCCTGAAATAAAGGCTTTTAATGTTGTTTTCTGTCTTTACTGGTAAATATAAAGTAATTAGTTATAGGTAGGGAACCCATTTGTAAAAAAAACAATAGCAATATTAATAAATTATCTGTCTTTACAGAAAACGCATATGTTTTTATTTGAAAAAGTGAAATCTCATTATATATATACCGACAAATCAGACAGATTGAGATAGCCCCAAAGAAAGTTCGAGACTTGTGTTATGGGATACTAACTCAACGATACTATATTTATAATAAATACATATATAAATAAACATCCAAGACCCATGGCATTCAGGAAAATATCGTTTTCCATCATGACCTGGCCGGGGATCGAACCCGGGGCCTCCACGTCGTAGGCAGGCGTGTTGACCCCTGCGCCACGGAGGACGAAAACGAACGAGAACGAAAATCTTGGACACCAATGACTGAAGGTGAAGGAAAACATCTTGAGGAAATCTGGACTTTAAGTTTGAAATCGCCAACCCGCATTGAGCAAGCGTGGTGATTACACTCAATCCTTCTCTGTATGAGAGGAGACCTGTGCCCAGCAGTGGGACGATAAAAAAGGTTGATGAATCCATAATCAATCGACGCTGATCTTGCTTATCATTTTCATTAAATTCTTTTATATTAAAAACTGAAAAGGCTTATGCTAAGCCTCCCAAAATGAGCGTATGTGACGTGACAGCGGAGAAAATCAGTACTACAGTTTTAAATATCGAAATTTACAGTATCTTCATATGTATCTACAGGAACATTGCCACTATGAAGTTTCAAGAAATACTGGGTGACTTTAGTACTTCTTTGATATTATTAAATTAATAAACTAACCACAAACGATAAAAGCAACTTCAATAAATGGCTATCGGTAAGCATCCAATAAGCTTGCATTTACTTTTTTTTTCATAGGCGGTGACTATTGCACCGCATCCTGTAGGGACCGTTATGTCTGGCACAGATGTACGAATAATTTCTACTATTATATTGTGAATAGATAATATTAATGTATATTGTGAGACTAGAATTTGTGAAACCAACAATTGGGTTGTGTCCTAAAAAATAATTTAATGTCCATCAGATAGATTTATAAAAATATTGAGCACGTATTTTTTATTTTTTATTTCATTCAAATACTTAGGAAGATATATTGATTTTTGATTAGTCGTGGTGGCCTAGTGGTTAAAACACCAGCCTTTCAAGTATGAGTGCGCGGGTTCGATTCTAGGTCAGGCAAGTACCAATGTAACTTTTCTCAAGTTATAGGTACTTTCTAAGTCTATCTTGAACACCTATGACTGAAGGTGAAGGAAAATATCTTGAGGAAACTTTACTTTAAGTCTGAAATCGCTAACCCGCATTGAGCAAGCGTGGTGATTCCGCTCAATCCTTCTCTGTATGAGAGAAGACCTGTGCCCAGCAGTGGGACGATCAAAAGTTTGATAATGATTGATTTGAAATGTCGCATGACGTCACGCCGTGGTACATAATATACCACGGCGTGACGCAATTAGCCCCCACTGCGTAACTTTAATACGCTATATCTCAGTAGTTTTTGGTTTGACAGCCTCCGTGACGTAGCCGTAGCGAACGCGGCCGCTGCGCAAGGAGGCGCGGTTTCGATCCCCGCGCAGTGCAAATATTTGCACTGGTCTGGTCGTGCCTTGGAAAGCACTTTAAGCCGTTGCTCCCGGTTGCCATACAAACATCTAGTGGCAGTCATTACGGGTTGTTGGGGCCCTCAAAAGTCCAACAATTGGTCTAACTGCAATGCTTCGATATCGCCTTCAGGTTGTGGAGGTCAGACGGCAGTCGCTTCACGAAAAATCAGTAGTTAGACTGGTAAAGCGGGCCCCAGACTCCAAAACTGAAAAAATAGCTTCGGATGCGACTGGGATTACCGCTGAGATGATGATGATTATCTCAGTAGTTTTTGGTAATTTCGACAAAATAAAAAATACGGGTCTTTATTCTTTTTATTAACAGCTATAAGACAGACTAATTATTTTTTGATTTTCATACCTTGGACACATCCCTATTGATCGCCGGGCCGCAACAAGCGAGGTAGACCAAAGAAGTGCTGGCTTGACGTCGTAAGAAATGACATGCGTGTCAACAATCTCACGCCACGGGATAACAGAGATCGTGCGAAATGGAGGAGTAAGTGTAGGAAAGCGGACCCTGGGCTCCAACGCGAAGGCCGCGGATGCAACCGGGATTATACGCTGAGATGATGATGATGGAATACGAAACGGGCCCGCACCGTAGATTACGGACCGCTCCCTCCCTCTCTCTCTCTCTCTCTCTGATAGACAAGAGGCCTGCGTGGCTGTCAGTACTAGGAACGTTATATATACAATGATTATATTCTTCCTATGCTGACTGAAAAATCAAATTTCTCTTAACTTCCTTCAGTCTTTCTTTGTATTACCAACAAAACCAATTAGTTATTTACATTTTATTTAATATCAATATTAAATTTCATAATATGAAAATCCTGGAGCCAACGTGTAGTAAGTAATAGTCACTTTTTACTTAAATACCAAACGAAAGAAGGTAATTAAGAAAACATCAAAATTTGTTTTGAGAATTTTAAAGACTGGCCGGCCCAGGACGGTTCCCTGTTTGTTTATCAAAAAAAAAAAAACTAGGACATTGTTTTGATCTAAACAATTTCCTAGTTTAAACCATCTAAATAGTTATTGATTTGTGAATCTAACCATTATTTGCTTAGTTAGGTACTAAATGGTCACTTTAGTAATAAGAATTTTGCCTTAATTTTAATAAAGTTATAAATACAAATACTGACTCAAATATTAAGGCTAGAACTAAAGTTAGATATTGTTTTGTAATAAGACAGACTGTGTTGTATAGCTCAAGCCTTGTTTTTGTACAATAAAGATTTAAATCTCTAAATACCACCTTCAAATCCACGTACATTCACCATCTTATCATCCCTGAAAACCAGATTGCTAGGATCTCTTTTATCCACCCTTAATTACACCACAACTTGTATCGTCCACAGTCCACCTGTCGATTACTTTATTTTTATTTTCCATTTCATGGGAAAAGTACGAAGACACCTGTTTGCTAGCAAAAAATATTAATATTCACACTCACATTTCAGTTTTGATGATATTTCTGTGTTAATTCGAACGTGTTGAATTGTCAATGAATTTTTAATTTCGTATGTTATTTATAGGGTATATTATTTTTGACAGTCAAAGTTTTATTATCGTTGAGTGTTGGTTTTTCTATACTTGCGCCATTATTTATTAGGTACGTGATAATAGTTCATGAATAGTTTTGTATCGTCGAATCCAACTCGGCTGGGCTGCTTTCGGGAAGCTACGTAGAATCTTCTCGTCCGAAATACCACAGTTTCTCAAGACAAAAGTCTTCGACCAGTGTGTGTTGCCAGTGATGACTTATGGAATTGAGACGTGGTCGCTAACAATGGGCCTTATAAGAAGGCTCAAAGTCGCTCAAAGGGCAATGGAGAGGGCTATGCTTGGGGTTTCACTGCGCGATCGAATCAGGAATGAGGAGATCCGCAGAAGAACGAGAGTAACCGACATAGCCCGAAGAATTGCAACACTGAAGTGGCAATGGGCTGGACACATTGCCCGTAGGACCGATGCCCGATGGAGCCGACGGGTTCTCGAGTGGCGACCACGCACCGGAAGACGTAGCGTGGGTAGGCCCCCGACAAGGTGGACCGACGACCTGGTGAAGGTCGCGGGAAACCGCTGGATGCGGAAGGCGCAGGACCGGTCGTCGTGGAGAACCTTGGGGGAGGCCTATGTCCAGCAGTGGACGTCTTTCGGCTGAAATGATGATGATGATGATGAGTTTTGTAGCAGTATCTACAAACTCCAAATACAAACGAGTCATATAGGCGTCACACTGATTCTACATCACGCAAGCAGAGTTTACCGTGCAACTATCATAATATTATACAACTTCCCAACATCAAATTATCAAAAACCACGTGAACATACCCTAATCGCGACTTTATCAGCTTGAAATTTTGCTTAGCCTTCTTAGTTCGTTCGGTGGTATACTCGGTATATGACGTAGTCACACATCCACGGACCAACCGCGACAAGAGTAGTTTAACTTGATCAATCGACCTTTGCGGCTGTTATTATTTTGGCCACGAGCCCCTTTGATTAATATTATTACAAATATTAACAAGAAAATAGGTACGCTATCTTAAGCATAAATAATTCTAAAAATGAGAAAAATATCGTATAGACAGAATAACAAGACATCTCACTGACTCACTTCTCCAACGCCAGAAACTTGAAATTATTCCTAAAAATTCTCCTATACAAAATTTATCACACGTCAATTTTATTGCCCAAACAAAAATTCTCTGACGCTTGAAATATCCGCCCTTAAAAGAGTATTAAAATACACTAATGAAAACAAAAACAATTGAAATTTATGGATCAACTTTTTGTAGCCCACAATTAATTTTATTCCTCATACAGGAAATGAACATCGTAGCAGGGAATGCAATAGCTTAGCCGCTGCGCCAACCATGCAACTATTATTCATATAATATCGTGATAACCGCGGGGCGTGTCGTTGCATTGGGGTGACTTTTCACACTATCTAATAAACAAAATATGTCTAAAATGCCTTAAAATGCCTCTGGCTGGTTTGGTAAATCAATCTCCCTAGCTTTTTTCTATGTTCCAGTTTTGACGGGTGCAAATATCAGCTTTTTACATATCGTCTGGGCAATACATAAAAGGTGAACGGAGTAAAAGTGCAGAAACTTCTTTAAAATAAAAAAGGATATAATCGTTATATAAAGGTGTGTGGATAGTATATCTTGGACCTCTTGTGGAAACCTGGACTTTAAGTCTGAAATTGCCAACCCGCATTGAACAAGCCTGGTAATCGCTCAATCCTTCACAGTATGAGAGGAGACCTGTGCCCAGCAGTGGGACGATAAAAAGGTTGATAATGATGATGTGATGATGATAGAAGTGTTCCACTTAGAGTACTAATTTCAACAGCACTAGCCTGAACCGCACCAATTATTCTGCAGCATTACCGAATATAGGGCAATCCAGTCTGTTGATGATGAAAATCAACTTAAGGGAACTTTTCTCTAGCTCTTCGCACCGGTAAAGACCAGGGAAGGGCCATGGGTTGTTCGAAAGTGATACCGTAGTAAAAGTCTGGCCCTTCTGCTTCGCCCAGAGCGGGCCATTTACTAATTTCCTATTCGCAAAAAAGGGTGCTCGCGAAAATTGACAATTACTAATTTGTAGAGAAAAAAAAAATAAGCAAGCCAGTCGGTATAATTCATGATTTAACAATACCAAAATTTTGGTTTGGTTTCCATTATACCTTCAGTGATTACTACAATTGTTACGTTCAAATCAACCAATCCCAATATTCAGTTGCAAAACAAGTATAATTTAATTTAATCTCAGACACGATCTTGTACTAAGTCAGCCGGTCATTTCTTACAAACTATTTACTTGAGTACTTCATTTTAAAGAAGTTTTAGTGCTGTAACTGTAATTAATTGATAAAGGATATTATGTACTTATTATTGATCAGAAATGGAACGATAGTGTCAATAACTCTATATAAAAGATATTTCTTTACATTGAAAATTAATGTATTCTCGATAATCGTGTCGAAGTACAAAGAGATATTTCAATAAATATTGATGAAAATACACCAAATACAATTACATATTGACTTTATATAGCTGCTATGTGTCCCTATTGAGAAAAAAATTATTAGTTATGATCACATCTTAAGGAGATAGAACACAATCATCCGAGCAAACTGAAGTGAATAACGCCAGTTACAGGCCTAAATACAAAAGCTAGAAACCATCTGTTGATACAAAAAAACATACAATACAACAGAAATAATACCCCAGAAGCAAGCAAAAAACAGGAACGCAACTTATAGATCAATACTCAAATGAGAACAACAAAACTCGCCTTAATAAAACTAAAGTTTTTCATACACATGATAATTTTTCTTTTCATACGCCTGTCCGCACCATATATGGTGGGCGTAATATAACACAAGGTGGTGGCGACCACGTGGTTTGACAAAGGTGTTCTAAACAAACACTAGTTATGAGGCCGGAGTTCATTGATCATGCAATGATGCGCGCTATCAATTATAGCTAGTTGGAGATCCGTAAATGGAATTGAGAAACTTGGGAGCACAGGTGTTGGGGAAAACTGAACATCTGAACAGAATAAGAAGTGCGGTTAGCTGGATTGCCTGCTGTTTTAGATACTGAAATTGTAGGGTAACGTTCAGCTTTATTATTTACGTGCCAAACCATGTATAGTATTGTAGCGGTATCAACAAACCATGTATAGTATTGTAGCGGTATCTACAAACCATGTATAGTATTGTAGCGGTATCTACAAACCATGTATAGTATTGTAGCGGTATCTACAAACCATGTATAGTATTGTAGCGGTATCTACAAACGCCAAACACAAACAACGTGACATTTGGCGTCACACGAATTCTACATCTCGCAAGCAAAGTTTACCGTGCAACTATACAGTATGTTAAGAAAACCCTGTCCGACCCGTGAACGTATTGTTAGGTATCGATAACTGATTCTACTAATGTATAGAAAACCGGACGAAACTTAAAAAAAAAACCTCCTAAAAAATAAATATTATTTCGCAAAAAGAGGTAACTAAATATGCGTTAACCACCCTTCCGCGGGCGGCGGGCGGCAGGGCATGCGGCACGTGGTCGCATCGCTATTCGCTCATAATAATACCGGTGTTGTCACTTTTTTTAAAAATTACCAAGTTTCGGGGAAGTTGGAATTAATTCGTGGGAAAAAAAGATTATTTTTAAATTCATTTGTTTTGGTACTATAATGATTACGTAAAATTTTATATTATATTTGGTCATGTGTTTACCTAACCTTTATTATCCTTATGGGTCGGACAGGGTTTTCTTAACATACTGTATACAACGTCACAACATCAAATCATCTAATCTTAATTTGAAAAGAGTTTCTTGGGTTAGAAAAGGATGAATTGATTTGCTGATAAATGTTTCCAGTTTTCGACATGAAGTAAAATAAGCAACCCAACTAAGTCACCATTAAATACTAAAGGGTTTTTTTTTAACATTGCTCGATGTTAAATTATAATAAGCAACTGTTTAACCATACATAAACGTCTTGCAATGTTTATAAATAAACGGCAAGATTTTATGAAAAGGCTTAAATTCTTCGTCAGATCTCAGTAGCGTTTAGAAGAAATAGTAACTAATGAAAAAATCCATAATGAATAAAATGCTGATATCTCTTCGCAAAAACATAGTTATGATGTGCAGTAGCCATAAAAAATAAATATAAAGACATGGATACATCAGAAAGTTGATATAAAAGCAAAACAGTTCTGGCCAAGTCGTGAACACACTATAAAATGTACGAAACTACACAAGGAGTGTAATGATAATGACGCGTTTACTCTGAAAGAGCCTCGATATCAAACAGTGAAAGGACATGCCCAGATAGTTGGGCCACGATGAATGAATATTAACGATTAAAAAAAGGTGGAGAGAAGTGTTGGTACATAATTTAGACTGGCTTTAACTGAGACATGTGTCTGTAGGATTTATAAAGGTTCTAGTAATTTCTGTCTTATGCCGCTGTCTCTTAAATGGTCTGATTTTGAGCCTGTATGTTTAAGATCTTGATTAAGGGTTCACCTGGGGTTATGATTCGAATGAAAGTGGTACGTAGGTGTCATTCTACTACGGGGCTATCGTGGTTAAGCGGATGTCACTCTAAAGATGTCTGTTTCTAACATACTAATCTATTAATCGTAATTTTGGTAATCCTTTTCTAGGCCTATCATAAGGCAGTATACTCATCGTCAAAAACAATTTTATTTCTCAAGGAAATTTACAGCTTCCATATTAGGTTAGTAAATGAAGGCCACTTAAAAGTTTCCACAGACAATATTAGGCTAGCACAAGAATCAGTAACAAGTACAGCTGAGGACAGGTATGTGAAATCAAGAACAAGTAAGCAGTTGGAGAGAATTAAGCAAAGACTAAACAGGTTTTAGTGATTTTCAAAGAAGTTACTACAGATATTTTTTTTTTTTTTTTAGTTTAGGAACCCAATGTTCCCAAACTAAAAAAAATCTCTGTAATAACGGGAGAATAAATCAAGATCATCAACACTGTGACGCAACAAATTGTATGCCCCGCTAGCTCTTAACTAGATCGAATATATTTTATTATAACCACAGAACCCTTTTACTCTCGTGTTGTAGTCTTATTAATTTTATTTAGAAGCCTAGCTGACCGGAACTGCAGATGGCCAGCGCTTCACATCCGGTGACATCGAAACACGATTGACAGCCTTTATTAATAGTAAGGTTTGATGCATGAGGTTGGCGGGCGACAAGCGGGTTGACCGCCAAGATTAGATGTATGAGAAAAAGAGTTTGTATGTACAGCATATTAGTTTATTTTAATTCAATTACAGGTAACATCAGACTCAATAAACAACATTAACAATAACAACACAACAACAATAGATCTTAACAACTACAATAGTATACCTTTAACCTAATACTGCAAATTATTATATATAGGATATCCTTCTCTGTATGAGAGGAGATCTGTGCCCAGCAGTGGGACGATAAAAAGGTTGATATTGATGATGATGATTATACAGTATATAAAGAAAACCCTGTCCGACCCGTGAAGGTGTTGTTAGGTATCGATAACTGATTCTACTAATGGATACAACACCGGGCTAAACTTAAAAAAAAAATCCCCTTAAAAAAATAAATATTATTTCGCAAAAAGAGGTAACTTAATAAATGTGCGTTAGAACCCTTCCGCGGGCGGCGGGCGGCAGGGCACGTGGTCGCATCGCTAATCGCTCATAATAATACCGGTGTTGTCACTTTTTTAAAAATTACTTCGTTGGAATTAATTCGCGGGAAAAAAGATTATCTCAAAATTCATTTGTATTGGTACTATGATGATTACGTAAAATTTTATATTATATTTGGTCATGTGTTTACTTAACCTTTATTATCCTTATGGGTCGGACAGGGTTTTCTTAACATACTGTATATAGTTCATGTGAATTCCTTCTATAAGTTGAATACCAACGTGGAAAGTTACGTGATAATCTAGGTCATTATCTATACATGTTACAAATTTCAACCTAATCCGTTTATCGTGAAAGCGTAACAAACAAGAAATAAAACAAATCTTTTATTTTCAATCTTTCAAGAATTCCGTTACTCAAACCCGCTCCCGCTCATTGCTCGTGCCATCCCCTGCATTCTTTTAACAAGCGGCTACGCATTACAGGATTAAAACAACAGCTCGAACACTAATTATGGGTCCTAGGTGTCCTGCAACTAACCAATATGGTCAAGAACACCTGTCTTCGACATTCGTACGTACTTGTTATCACTTCATCCGCTGTTTGTTGAAAACGAAACGCGACTTCGAAAATGTAACGTTACACGTGATAGGTAATTTGTAAATTAAATGCACACTGTTTCGATACGCTTCAATTGCAGCAACCCAATTGCTGCAATTGAAGCGTATCGAAACATCTTTTGGTAAACGTTTTTGTAGGTAAAATCAGCCTGAGTTGCAACTGTCCCTTTCGCACTTTACGGGGAAAGGTTGAAAGCGGCGCAACGGCAATAGTTTCTTCAAATACCTATTTCTCAAATTCCTGGGCACTAGAGTCCACACTTAAGTAGAAAATCGCTATAAACTTAAATAAAATTTATGAAAAGTATCTAGTATTAACCCTTATTCATAAACGCTGCTTAAAGTTAACTAGTGATTAGCGAATCTTTAACCATACATTTTTGACCTTATAACGTCACTTAACTTAAAGCATCCTTTATGAATAAACACCATAGTGTTTAAAGGGTTTATTCATAAACTAAGATTAAAGTTAAGTGGCGTTAAATGGTCAAAAATGTATGGTTAAAGAATCGCTAATCACTTGTTAACTTTAAGCAGTGTTTATGAATAAGGGGGTAAGTGTTGCCAGTCCAATATACAACGTTAGTTTTTATTTATGCGAAACCTGAATACAGTTTGTTCAGAATCAGCAATTGAACCGATTTCAATCATTTTTACACCATGTTATATTTTTCCCAAATACATTTAGGAATTGTTGCAGGGTGGTTACCGAGCGGTTGCGATATATGAAAATAGAAATGCTATAAAATTATATTATAATTCTTGGACCGCGCGCCAAAGCTGATGCCAGAGGTCAACGCACCACGCTCGCCCGCCCATGCGGAGCGTTGACCATATTTTTGTCGAGACAACCAAGTAGAATAGCAAGCTCATAACTTTGTGGTTATTCATTATATCTTTTTGAAAGTTTGTACATAGATTCTTTACTTAATAATACTGGACACATGTTTCGGGTTTTGCATAAACAAAGAAAAGTGTTTTATGTGCATACATACATATCTGAGACGCATTACCGTATGGCAAAAAGGATCACCAGAATCTCCGCAAACATATTTAATTTAAATCCACACCGTTCTCAGTTGACTTTTTTCATAAAACACCTCACACGAAGGTTCACATATGAATGTAAAAAAGGACAAAAATATAACTACAAAATATATCCCTTTCTTCGATGAACAACAAAATACGAAATAAAATCTCTACAGCATTCATATCGGTCTTAATGATAGCTGGGCTAACGTGAAATGTAGATACGTATCGGACAACCCGTTTCCCTAAGAGTAGTGTTGGGTAGACGAGACAATAGGCCACACACGACCACTAAAAGTGTGGTCGATAGTGACCAACATTGGTCACATTTTTTGGATTTTGTTTTGTAGTCCGAGTTCATCACCACTTGCCTGGCTCTTTCATAACTATGTAAATAGGTATGTTTCCTGGGTAAAAAAAAAATTGATTCTATTTAGTCCGTCATTCAGATTATAGAAAAATATTGGATACGTATATTTTGTTTTATCAAATCAATAAAAATTGACAAATTAATATAAAAGGCATTCTGATGCCTTTTATACTTGTCAATCTCAGGATCAGACGTCACTGGTCGCAAAAAAGTGTAGCGTGCAGTGTCGTCATACGAGTTTTCGACGCGCTGTCTCGTCTTCATTTTTTGTTTATATGGAAAAAGAAAAAATACGTGTCGAGTATATTTTGGAAATCTGACTGACGGACTAATTAGTTTTTTTTAATCCACTACCCTAGCTTCTAGTCTACCTATTTTACGTGGAGCTCCTGTCAATCTGTCCTCTACGACTCAGTTACTGCGTAATTTGATACTCCTTGGAGTCTTGATACTACTGTCAATGATTCAATGATTACATCCAGAACCAGTATTCGTATGAATAGATGGTGACCCACCCATTGAACAACCGTGGTAAGTCTAGCTTTACGTGATCGATCGATTTGTGCGGATGTGTTTACACGCTGTTATTGCTCCCAATTTTGGTTGATGCCTATTATATAACTAGGATTGCTATTTATTTATTGGGTTGATACAATTTTGATCCGTCCTATAATTATGGTTAATGAAATGCTAAAACTTGTAACGCATTACTTCACATAATAAAAATATTATTTATTTAATTTGAAAAGGAAGTGAGATCGTAATTACATCGTGATTTTGTATTTTAAATCGATAAAAAAGCGAAGGAGGTTATCAAGTCTACGAGTATTTATTTTATGTATCAACACACATTACATTTTTCAGAGTAGTCCAATTTTGATAATTCGTTTTTTTTTATTTTATATTTACCCGAAACAAACGATTACTAAAACCATTATTAATTTGCCGTTTACAAAAAAATCATATGCATGACCACAACCAACCACAAAATCATGTCCAAGCCAGTGTACCCAACACTATCAGAGGTACCTACAATTTGACATTTACTCGAAGGGACCAACTTTTTTATTTTTAAGCGGAGAAATGATCTCAGGCTATTTCCTTCGGCCGAGAAATGCGGCCTTGGCAGGACAGTGAACCTGACTTCGAACAACTTTTTCTACTCGAAAATAAAACAGTACCTACATACACTGGGAACTCTCAATTAAAATTCGCGTCAATAATGTATGGAAGTGCATACTTTTAATCATACTGTTCCTTTTTTTCTGAGAAAATGTAGTTATATTTTTACATCTTGTCGATTATTACATTTTGAGAAGGAAATTAAAAGCATTATTTTATGGATTCGATTGGCTAAATGGCCAGTTATAATTTGTAAAAGAGCGATTTTTTTTTTAATTATATGTATGTTGGCTTTGAGTACACCGACCGCCTTTAGCTTCTGGAAGTTGATATTTCCTTGAACCTAAACTTTGGGCGGTTCATAGAGTCCAAAGCCAAGGAAACTTGACGTTATAGTAAAGGTCGGCGGTACTTCACATCAGGACAGCTTTTAATGTTGTACAAAGCGCAGGTCCGTTCCTGTGTGGAGTAGGTACTGAAGCCACATTTGGGCTGGAGGTGGTGGAACCACATCAGTTACATCATCGGATGATTCGTCCTACGGCGAGTACCTATCCACCCTTACGTTGTTGACACCACTACGATCCTTTATACCGCGTACATCGGGGGACTGGAGCAATTCGCCAGCGACGGTCTTTCCGTCGGACTACAATTTAAGTGTCTTCAACGCTAAAGTGAATTGGCTCTTAATAAACCAGCGTGCTTTACCATCAACGATTGCATCACTGCTTACCATCAGGCGGGATTGCAGTCAAGCACTAGTTTATAAGATAAAAAAAAAGTCGTGATATTAAATAATGTAGCATTCAGCTGAGATAAGTAATAATAATCAAGTTGTGTGATGTTACGCGAAAGGACAGAATAAGAAATGATTCGGTTCATAAGAGGAAGTCCAAAAGTCGTGTGGAAATCTTCTCTCACTGTATGAGCACGTGTTACGGATAAACCGGAAAATTTTCTGAGAAGAGTTTTGAGCATAAATATTAGTAGCTGAATGAAGGGGAAAAGGCGAAAACCAAAGAAACAATGGATGATATGGTTAAAAAGGGGGTAACAACCGAGGACACATCTAATAGACAAGTATAGAAGAAAAAAGTATGTTGCGCCGGCACCAAATAAATTGGGATATAGGCAGGAGGAAGAAGAATTTAAAAATCACCAAATCAAAATAATTACCTATGGGTACATAGGTACATAGGCACATTGGTACATAAGTACACGGGTACATAGGTAATAATAATAATAATAGTAATCGTTTATTTGGAACAATTTTTAGGACATAAGGTTACAAAGAGAAACGAAGATAGCTACAAAAGTTAAAACTGTGGCGCAGCTATCGACGCCTAGCTCAACAATATGTTACATTAGTTCCAGACTAGTAATAAAGAAAGGTAATAATTAAAGTACATCCATATGAGTGTATGTGTATGCGTGTGTAATACAAAATATATATATATATATATATATATAATACATAGGTAATTATTTTGTTTATTTAACTGCAAACGTATAGTAGATACTTAACTTACGTCCATTCGAATAATATCACATATCACGCTTAGTTTTATTCATATCAGATGCATGCTACATTATTAATTAATATCCCGACATTTTTTTTATGTCATAAACTAGTTACTAGTTACTTGAGTGCAATCCCGCCTGATAGTAATCAATTTTAATGCGCGATTGCTTAGCGTTTTATTCTGTTATTTTTTTAGTTTTATTTTATTTTTGTTTAAACTGTTACTTTGCTTTGTCTTTCTTTTTTGTTTTCTCTTCTGCTTATGTTTTGATTTGAATTTTATCATGTATTTTTGTAATTGTGTATTGTTAATGTAATTAGCTTTTGGAAGCCGTAATAACATAAATTAATTAATTAAACAGTCCTCTTGCAAACGCTGGATCAAGTTGTAGCCAAGACCATACAGTATCTAAACACACACATTGCTCGTAGAACCGATGGCCGATGGGGCAGTAAGGTTCTGGAATGGCGGCCACGTTCTGGAAGACGCAATTAAGGGAGGCCCCCAACAAGGTGGACCGATGACCCGGGGAAGGTCGCGCGAAGCCTATGGATGCGGGCAGCACAAGACCGATCATCGTAGAAAGCCTTGGGGAAGGCCTTTGTCCAGCTGTGGACATCTATAAGCTGAACAAGAAGAATATTACCCTTATGGAGATTTGCCTATCTAGTTATCTACTCGCCTACAACCTCTAAAACCTACTTATTAGGTAGCACGATACCCCTTGATAAGATTGGTAAGCTTTCCGGCTTCCGACGAACCTAAAACAACTGTCAAAAATCTACAATCAACAACCAAGACCTTCCTTGACAAGCATTAAATAATAATTCAATGGCCCGGATTCCCTATTTCCCAAACTAAATTAAATTTAAGTTAAGTGTATTTATTTCCTTCCATTTCATTAAGAAAAGGACAGAAGATGAAATGTCAGTTTAGACCTGTCAAATTAGTCCGCTCCTGACGTAAATCGACGTATTTTTGTTTACCATGTTTATAATCGCGTTTCAACTGTCTATAGAGACATATGTAATTTGACAGGATTAAACTAAAATATTATCTTCTATCCTTTTCTTAATTAAATAGAAAGAAAAAGATGCACTTAACTTAAAATTAGTTTAGTTTGTGGACAAGAGAATCGACACCAATGTCAACAAAAATATCGCAAAAAAATACTTCATGGTCCGACTCGCGCTTGACCACTTTTTACCGATTTTATTCAAGTTCTCAAATTCAATTAAACACTTAATTGAATCATTAGAAAATTTTGTTACTATGGTATAAAGTAAACAAGCATTAAATTGAAATGGAAGCAATAAAGCCTTACAAACTTTATAATACAACATTGTAACCGGTTAGGGTGACAATTATTTAAAAATTTGATTCAGGAAATACACTCTTATTTATCGAATTACTCGCTAAGTTAGCCCCGTTTTACCCCCAATCCATCTTGATGCCATGAGAAGAATGGTCATAATTAAGTATATGACCCAATATTCTCACGGGATGGTCTATGTTCTAAGTCCAATCCTGAATGCTAATTCCCGTAGGGTATTTGACTAAAAAAACTAATTAGCCCGTCAGTCGGATTTCTAAAAAATACTAGACACGTATTTTTTGTTTTATCAAAACAATAAAAATTTACAAATATAAAAGGCATCAAAGATCAGGAGTGGTGGCTGGTGACGTCACTGGTTGCTAAAAAGTGTAGCGTGCAGTGACGCCACACGAGCTTTCAACGCACTGTGTCGTCTTCATTTTTTGTTTATATGAAAAAAGAAAAAATACGTGTTTAGTATTTTTTGGAAATCTGACTGACGAACTAATTAGTTTTTTGTAGTCAAATACCCTATTAAAACGTTTACAATCAATATCATTCAAATCAACAATGATTGTCGCTGAGACGACAGCGACAGTCATTATGAAAAACGTGTCAAAAATATAGAGAAGTTTGACGTATTTTTGACATATCGTATTTGGGATCATACTGTGAACATTCTCAAAGTAGGAGAGTTACTTTCGTGCAAGTCGTGCTTTTATTCAGGTTATAAACTAAGATTATTATACAAAGACCTTGATATTCCGCAATAATGTCCAATAATAACATATCAACGTGTATGGAAATGATTACAGTTTTTATTAAGTCTATAATCTTATAACTAGATCATTACCCATGTAATAGATCGAGAATTATTTTTATAATATCATACATAGTTGCCATTGATCGGTGGTGACATCTGTCAAATTATGTACGAACTAGTCCCGCGTATGCGAATTGAATAAATAGATAAATGGAATAGAATTATTTAAATTATTGAACCGTTATCAGCTCATTGAATTTTATTGTTGACATTTTGTTTTTCAGTTTAGGAAAAAAGAAAATCAACAATTATATCGTTGATGAAAATGAAAATCAGCTATTATATAGTTGATTTTCTTTTTTACGATACTCTTTTATTTTCACATTTTTTTGCTTTCGTTAACTTTTATTTTCTTTTGAAACGTGCTTTCATTGTCTTTATTATTTATTTAAGGTGAGTTAAATATAGATAATTATTAAGAAGATTGAAAGCTTTTTACTAGTTAACTAATGAAAGCTTGAAAGCATTTTATTAAATAACTGTATTTTCTTTAACAATTCCTGATCATTAAAAAATAAAGAGAATAAACATCAGATTATGACTGATCAACAACCAACAACAGACACCTGACATCATAAAGTTTTCTCGCATCATCGCAAACTACGATGACACTTTTTTTTAATAGCATATCTTTCTATTTACAACTTTGTAATAATGAATTTTTAAACAAGACTTATCGTTAGCAATGGCACATGAAAACTGGACTAGCAATAATTATACATAAATTTAATTGGCACAGTGACACAAGACAAATAGAATATATTCTGAGTGACATAATGTGTTTGAAGTATGTATGCGTATGTGTGTTCGCGTGTCTGTCTGTCAATTTGTCTGTTTCTCTGCCATTTGAATAGATTCTGTGCGTGTATTGAAGCGATAAATTAAGAGAAAAGAAGAAAGCCTGTGAAGGTGTGAAAGTTTATCTATTTTGTTCACTTACTAGCTCATAAATATCTTGTTTAAAAGTATTATACTTATGTGTTAATGCTGATTATAAACTATGTATCTATCTACCAAATTGAGGGGGGCGAATTTTATTTTCAAATGTAAAATCAAAAAGCATTTATTTCAAATAAACCAGTTACAGGCACTTTTGAACTGTCAGAAGGTCGGTCAGTCAGTAAGGTGAAGCTAGTCGCCCATTCCAAAGAGTAGGTACCTATGGAGAAGATCGGGCAAGAAAATACATCCATCAATCCCTCAATCCATGCAAATTTTCGCGTTTATTGCATTAGTAGGTTATAAAGTGAATAAATTATTATCGTTTTATGTGGATACCCATACTTATCACCTACTTCTTAAATTCATCCACTGCTAAGCACGGCCTCATGTGCCAATTCAACAATATCGTCCACCACCATTTCGTCTCCCAGTCCCTACAATATCCAATTAGTAGCAACAATAATTTAATTTAAAACAAATACTAAGTTTGATAAAAATTGAATTCACTACCAACAGACTTTTCCAAAACAATTTTTTTTATGGGATATCAAATCATCAAATGACCTCTCCTGTTCTGGGGGGATCGAAAAGTGGGGGACTTTTACTGACTAAACAAACAAATTATTACCATTTTAAGTTTTCCAGCCATTTTCCACAGGCAAACCCGCAAACTAAACTAAGTGTCTTACTTACAGGTGCACATTATGTCTAAGCGAGTTAGATCTAAAAATAGTTGCCCAGGCGCAGATGCGCCTAAAGATGCACCTAACTCTTGAAAGGTCACTCCTATTTACATAGTACAATATACCTAGTTAATTTATAATCTGCTTATAGCATATTTCGCCTGTAATTAAACGTTGAATAAATTTAATCTTAATGTAATTAAGGGCCATTTATTGCTTCCTAAGTTCATTTCGTGCCTTATGTCAAAAGAGTTTAGCTGTACCGCCTATTTTTTCTCGTGCGGACGGTGAATAAATAACGTTTTGCAATACTATTTCGCTGTCGTTAAAGTAATAATTGATTTATAGGGCAGTGTTAATGGTGGGCCTGACGCCGATAAAACTGTCGATTACAATGTAGCCAGGATATTTTTTGTATCGAGTTTGTTATTGAGACTTACCAGGTGTGGTTAAATTTTAAAATAGAGGCGACTGTTATCTGTTGCACTAATTATGTGGTTTAAACATATATATGTTGCAGTCAGAACTCTTAACCAGTCAAAAGTACTTTTGCCTAACAAAATGAGTCAAAAGTACTTTTGACTGAACAGGTTGGTCAATAATACTTTTGACTAAAATAACAGTTAAAAGTCCTTTTGCCCAATACAGCTGGTCAAAAGTACTTTTGACTGGTTAACAGTTTAATAAAGTAAATAAAAATAAATAAATAATAATAAAATAAATCAATAAAGTAGGTTTAACTCCAAATCAAAACAAACCTAACCTAACCTAACCTAATTACAGTACAGAAGATTAAAACGCTTTAACATCATTGAAATAAAGTAGTTTTAACTGCAAATTTGCAGTTAAAACTACTTTTGACGAAGAGCGTCAGTCAAAAGTACTTTTAACTGCAAATTTGCAGTCATATTTACTAATAACTAATAATTTTCAGTCAAAACAACTTTTGACCAACCTGTTCAGTCAAAAGTACTTTTGACTAATTTTGCTAGTCAAAAGTACTTTTGACTGGTTAAGAGTTTTGACTGCAGCATATATATCTACAGGGGAAAAAAATACCAGCGCGGAAATCGTAGCGAGGAAATTATGATTCTAGGCCCGTTTTTGGATTGGAAATCATCAAATGAACTCTCCTGCTCTGGGTGGAAGGGCGTGAGAAATTTTTCTTTGGTTATGCATTTTGACCGTGTAGGTACTGCACTATTTTATAAATTATAAACTAGTCCTTAACCGCAATCCCGCCTGATGGTAAGCAGTGATGCAATCGTCGGTGGTAAAGCGCGCTAGTTTATTAAGAACCTATTCACTCTAGCCTTGAAGACACTTAATATAAATTTGCCGCTTTTTGTGACTGTGTGTCCGTGTTAGTCTTCTAAACTACGCAATAAATCAATTGTTTATCTATATCACTTAGAGAATTTATTTTACAGGGTTTATAACAATTACAGGTCTCCCAAAGTGATAATCCGCATAGAAATCTTCGTCACTGTTCGGAAACGGTCGTATTCACCGAGCGTTCGGAAGAAGATATATATATAGAGTGGTTGCCGAACAGTGACGAAGATTTCTATGCGCATTATCACTTTGGGAGACCTGTATATTATGATGAACAAATATAGCAAAAAATGATGAAAGATAGCTATGCTGCTAGGGAGTCTCTTCCCAGCACTAGAAAATGGTCTTTTTTTTTAGAGTAATGACATTATAAAAGCGTTGATTCTCAGCTAACGCTAGATTTTGAACGAAATGGTGCTCGTTGTATAAATTGTATAAAATAAACTATCTATTCGCAAATCGATAATTACATTCAAAAGGCCTGTGTTAATGATGGAAAACTTATAAATTATGCACGATAACACTACTGGATTAATTAATCTAAATCCGTCGGACTTATTGAATGATATAAATTAAACTACGCGGAATACATTTCGAATAATAAATGTTTTTAATTATGCCAAGGTAAGGCCTAAAATGTAGATCATAAATCTTTGCTTTTCTGAAGCACAAATTAATTGGGCGAGATAAAATAAGAATTATGCCTTTAGCAATTGACTTCTTCCTGTATATGTTGCAAAAAAAAAACTCAACGTGAAAATGACGGTAAAGAATTTAGTGGAAAGGAAAACAGGCAGTAAAGTTCATTAATCCGCCATATAAAAGGGAGGATCCTCCAACCTGATGGGTGATATGTCTAGCGGGCATTTGCCCAAAGGTTGACATTGGGAAGTTGTATGTATTCCAATGTAATCCAACTCGGCTGGGCTGCTTTCGGGAAGCTACGAAGAATCTTCTCGTCCGAAATACCGCAGTGTCTCAAGACAAAAGTCTTCGACCAGTGTGTGTTGCCAGTGATGACATATGGAATTGAGACGTGGTCGCTAACAATGGGCCTTATAAGAAGGCTCAAAGTCACTCAAAGGGCAATGGAGAGGGCTATGCTTGGGATTTCACTGCGCGATCGAATCAGGAATGAGGAGATCCGCAGAAGAACGAGAGTAACCGACATAGCCCGAAGAATTGCAACACTAAAGTGGCAGTGGGCTGGACACATTGCCCGTAGGACCGATGCCCGATGGGGCCGACGGGTTCTCGAGTGGCGACCACGCACCGGAAGACGTAGCGTGGGTAGGCCCCCGACAAGGTGGACCGACGACCTGGTGAAGGTCGCGGGAAACCGCTGGATGCGGGAGGCGCAGAACCGGTCGTCGTGGAGAACCTTGGGGGAGGCCTATGTCCAGCAGTGGACGTCTTTCGGCTGAAATGATGATGATGATGATGATGATGTATTCTAATTGCACAGTAAACTCTGCTTGTGATATATAGAATTCGTGTGACTTCAGTATGACGGAGGTGTTTGTTTGTGGCGTTTCGTAAGTCCGCTACAAGAAAATGAAGAAAAAAAGTGAAGCGAGCTAGAAGTGAGTTGTCAATAGTATCAGTCCATTAAGACTAATTATTGTAATTAAAAAAAATAGAAACCGACTTCAAAAAACACTTAAAAAGAAAAAATAATTTAACTTTTGTTATGGCTCTAGAAGTTGGTGTCTTGTATAAAGTTTTTATTTCACGCTTTTCAATGTCTTAGTCGAAATTCGAAAATTACTTTTTCACCTCATAACAACAGTGGCATCCATGACCCATGTTAGAATAAGTTCTCATCAATACAAAAAATGTCTCTTTGATTTGGTTCTTTGATATGGCGATGCTCCCTTTTACTGTTTCAAAAGTCGTTATGAAATTGCTCACAGAAAAGGAACGCCTGTCTAAATTCAAGAAAACAATTTCCCAACTCGAAAGTTGGGCCATTACCACTAAGCCACTATCACTCCCCAATTACATAAATAAGTAATTTAATATTACATACAACATATTTTTTTAAAACGTTGTCTCACACTAGATATTCTTCCTGCATCGTTGTAGCTTTTGCTAACATTTGAACTCACAGACCATACAAATATTTCTTTCATGCGGTAATCGAATC
Organism: Sesamia inferens; assembly: GCA_037179545.1. Lineage (NCBI taxonomy): Eukaryota > Metazoa > Arthropoda > Insecta > Lepidoptera > Noctuidae > Sesamia > Sesamia inferens. Next base: position 7,687,972 of record CM073923.1, on the reverse strand, counting down.
CGCAACATGCAGCGCAGCAGTCAATCTCTCAGCCACTGCGCCCACTGTGTCGTCATCTCAATGAAATGAAATAAAAAAAAAATAAAAAATATTTTTTGGTGACTAGTCCAAAGAAACTAAACCAAATTAAACAAATAATGTAATAATAATATTTTTAAGTTTAAGTTGGATTTAATTCGCGGGAAAAAAGATTATTTCAAAATTCATTAGTATTGTTACTATGATGATTACGTAAAATTTTATATTATATTTGGTCATGTGTTTACCTAACCTTTATTATCCTTATGGATCGGACAGGGTTTTCTTTACATATTGTATAAATGAGTACAGGCTGTGAACGCTTATCGTGTACTGTCGCCTTACTTTATAGTTTGTGCAAGGCGACGGAAAAGTGCTGATCTATGTAATGTATGTACGTACTAGCTTTCCGCCCGCGTAGAGTTCAGTTATATCGCGTGGGTTAGATTTCCCTCGCGAATGTCAAATTTTTCGGGATAAAAAGTACCTAATTATTTAGTGCGGACTTCTAACTTTACGTCTGCAAAATTTCAAAGCAATCGGTTCAGTAATTACAGCGTGAAAGCGAAACAAACAAACAAACAAACTCACTTCCCATTTATAATATTAAGTAAGGATTGCTCGCGTGCCATGTACGATAGCTGACTCGTAAAATATAAAAAGTAACAAAAATTCAGAACATTCTATATAAGGTCAAAAGGCTACCTCAGCATAATGCTTCGACATTATATGCAATGACACGTACATGTCCAACAAGTCGATATTAAAAATGAGTTAAAAATCATTGTTGTGAATAATATTAAGCAGTGCGTGGGAGGACGTCCTATTAGTAACTACATTCATTTTCTTTTTTGCAGATAACCAAAGGACACACGCATACAGCAATGACGTTCTTAGGGCTTTGAAAGGACACGCTATTTTAAGAGATTTGTTGGAACAATCAAAACAAATTGAAGTTTTTTAAGAGATTATTATAATCGACGTGTTATACAGTATTTACACATTCAGGATTACATTACATTTATTTTATAAATAAAGAGCATGGGCCTCATTTGAGGTCGGTTTGTAAATGGAAAAAAAGATCCGGGAATATAAATGGGCAAAAGTCGACATAAAAAGGTATCCTATTTATAAATTCTTCTCTAGGTAGAAAATCAGTGGCACGGATCCAGCAATCAATTTGTAGAACGGTGCAGCTTTGCACTTTAAAACACTGACAATCTTGCAGGACTGGATTACTGACATCATAAACAATATAAATTTTGTTGTAAGTTTTTTTTACAAAACATTGCATATTTATCTACTAAAAACAAACTACATATATCTCTAACCCCTCCACCGAGTTATGTATTAGATACGACAATTTGTTTACCTAACTAGCGCTCACGTTTACTGCGCCAAAAGCTCGTCCTCCAGACTGTATTTAAACTAAGATGGCCAACTGCAATAGAAACCTGGCCATCATATCGTGACATATTAAGCTGTCAAAGTGTTTGTATGAACAAAGATGTGCTTCTTTGTTCGTACACACACTTTGACACGGTCTGGGTATGAGAGTGAGGGATGAAATAGCACTATTTCATCCCTCACTCTCATACCCAGAACTAACGGCAATCCGACACGATCGAAGAGAGATCAAGCTCAGGACCAACGATTTAACGTTCTTTTCGAAACACGTACCCACGTGTGTCTGTGTGGGTGTGATACCCATCAGACCCCCAACTGCTAAACTCCGAGCTGTTACTAAGAACATAACATAATCAGCCCATAATGCTCCCCCACACCAAGAGAAAGCCTGTTTCCCCACTCCAGAGATACAAAACATCTCTCTGTGAGATGGTGTGGAGAGTTACTAAGAAATTCTAATGAAAAAAAAAACTGAATTAAACGTAAAAACAATGCAGCAAAATCAAATTCTCATTTTCAACCAATTTCTCTCGGTGGTAGGCCATAACATCGGCCGCCGGCAGAAGTTACCACCCACCAGACAAAGTCTTGCCGCCAAGCGATTTGTCGTGTTCCGGCATGATGTCTGGTGAAGCCGTAAGGTGGACGGGTCTGAGCAGTTGTGTTGCGATGTGTGCCGGGTACGATGCACCAAATGTTGTTGTGTTGGGAGTTTGGTCGTGGAGGGTCTTCAGATCAATCTCCCTCGTGCGCAGCATCGTTGGTCGTGTTGTTGGGTTTAACATTGCATGACCTCGCTCAACTGCCGTCTTCCTTCCTATTCGCTCAATTTTTCTGAGTGAATAGGCTCTTAATAAACTAGCGCGATTTACCATCTACGATTGCATCACTGCTTACCATCAGGTAGGATTGCAGTCAAGCACTAGTTTATAATAATTAAAAAAAAAATGTAGCATTATCATACAAAAAGGTATAAAAATTAATAGACATCAGTACTCTTAAAAAAAACCACAAATACATTCATACGAAATTACCAGTCTGTTGAGAGGTAAGCAATGCAACTGTAATTTTTAACACAAATATGTATTAAGATAAATAAGCCCGGCTTTTCCACACAGCCTGGTGTATGCAAATCAGTGTTTAAATGTCACTTGCAAGATTACTTGGAAAGGGTGATGACCTAGAAGCAAACTACTTGCATTATCACAGATGAACAGGTACTGTTATTAGAAGATTTTATGAATAGCTACAAGATATGCTAGGTAATTTAATGATGGGAGGTGGGCTTGCGAAATACGGACGAGGCGAGTTACTAATAAGACTTTAGAATTAGGCACATTCGTTCTCTTTATAAAAACTTTGCTTATATTGCTAAAAACATATATAAACATCATAGACACTTTGAGTTAACATTCTGAGTGTAATATTAAAAATATGGGCCTCGGTTGCCATTAAGTTTACCATTTTTTATGTCTTTTAAAACGCTTTCAAGGAATTTCCACAAATTCAAGCCTTTCATACCCAAGCTTGGCATTGAGCTGCTCGCTCTGCTAAGCAATGCCATTAAGCAATATGCGTAATTATGCTGCAATTATGACATTTAAATCACTGTTTCTTTTAAATCACATAAATTGATTGTTATTACAAAGCAAACACATATTGTTATTGTAAACATTTTCATTTTTAATGTCTGGACTTGAAAAAAGACGATGATCCCTGAGTTTGTTTCGGCTATTTCTTCTCAGAGGTAGTCAGTTAGGAAATGCCGGCTCCAGCTTGTTTAAAAAAATACATGACGTGTAAAAGTGATCAGGGGGGCAATCACGCTAAAATACTTCAACCAAAACAGAATTGGATCGCAACCAAACCATAACTTTTGTTATGCTTCGTATCGCGCTAACGCGCTAACCATGACTGGATCGCAATAGGGTATTTGACTAAAAAAAACTAATTAGTCCGTCAGTCAGATTTCCAAAAAATACTAGACACGTATTTTTTGTTTTATCAAAACAATAAACATTTACAAATATAAAAGGCATCAAAGATCAGGAGTGGTGGCTGGTGACGTCACTGGCCAGTAAAAAGTGTACAGTGTTGTGACGTCACTCGAGTTTTCAACGCACTGTGTCGTCTGCATTTTTTGTTTATATTAAAAAAGAAAAAATACGTGCCTAGTATTTTTTGGAAATCTGACTGACGGACTAATTAGGTTTTTTTAGTCAAATACCCTATTGGAACCTAACCGTTGTCAAATGACAAAGTTGAAACAAAGCTAACATTTTCTATACCAGGTCAAACTTACGTCTAAACGATTAGATTTACTTATAATTGATTTAGTTTTAATTGTTATATCTGATGAAATGTATCACTCATACCTACATTGATTTTACTTCAGCCGAAGTTGAAACTTTAGCGCGATACGAAATATGATCGAAACTAAACCATAACTTTAACTGGATTAGATACGAACAAGAGTTGAACTTCTACTATTTATTTAGCGCGATTACCCCAGTGATCCTATGTAATTGCATAATAAACGATTTCATTTCATTTCATAAGCCTACGAAGTTCCGTAAAATTAAATAATTACCCTAGCTAATATATTACATTATTTACTTCTGGTAACTTTTGGTTATCAAATTACTCAATTGCACCATCTCGCAGCAGCAAGCTCATCATTCTACACCTCTCTCTCACCTTCTCCTACTACTCAAAAGTTTCACAGTTAATAGGTATTCAAAATACCACAACTAAGTATATGAAAAAATAGAAAGTTACAAAACTTCTCTGTATGCTGGTCGTGTAAATATAACCAGAGAGGAGTTCTATATATGGCTATCTACGATCATCGCCTTGTAGGAACCACGGGAGTACGTAACGCGATGTTATTGACGTGTGTTGTGACAAAATTGACGGAAATGAGTGCCTTTTTATGGTGGGAAGATTGTACAATGTAGTGTTAATATGAAATGTACAAAAACGGGAAATGTACTCTATATTAATCACAGGCTACATCAGTAGATAATGTTGGCTGGTTGCATTTTCCGGCAAAAAGAAAACAGAAACATTCATACAAATCGCGGACTACATCAAAATATTGTGGCGGTAGTACAATTTCTTCTTTATTACAAAACTTAAACGCTTCTGGTTTCGCATAAATATGCACTTTGATTTATTCATCAAGCGATTTTTATATAATTGTTTCGGTGTAGGCCAAAACATCGGCCGCCGGCAGAAGTTACCACCCACCAGACAAAGCCTTGCCGCCAAGCGATTTGTCGTGTTCCGGCATGATGTCTGGTGAAGCCGTACGGAGGACGGGTCTGAGCAGTAGTGTTGCGATGTGTGCCGGGTACGATGCGCTTAATGTTGTTGTGTTGGAAGTTACGTCTTGGAGGGTCTTCAGATCAATCTCCCTTTGGCGCAGCATCGTTCGTCGTGTTGTTGGGTTTAACATTGCATCACCTCGCTCAACTGCCGTCTTCCTTCCTATTCGCTCAGTTTCTCTGAGTGAATAGGCTTACCATCAACTATCGCATCACTGCTTACCATCAGGCGGGATTGCGGTCAAACGCTAGTTTATAATTATTAAAAAAATAAATAATAATTATTATTATTTTTGAATGAAAGGAGATGTTTCATTTTGGGCCACCACTGTGTACGCTATATAGATAAAAAGGAAAAAAATAAAAGATTTTCATAAAAATACCACTAAATTAATTCGAATAAAAATACAAGTATATATAATTAATTATTTGAAACTTTTTTTAGTGAGATAATCCTTTATTAAGGTAGCCATGACAGTGGTTATGACGTTTGATTGAAGACTTTGACAGTTCTATTTTCCCGTTGTGTTCGTATCGAGTGCTGATTTGAGTTGATGGTGTTTATTAAATGGGCCGTATGTTCGGAATTCATGTTTTGTTTTTTTCGCAGTCATATGATAGATAATATAGATACGATAGCCTTAGATACATGACACGTAAATCAAATGTCACTGTCAAAATCTAATTTCGCTTATTGCTGACCACCATATTTATTAGTAGTTGTGTTGCACTCCTTGGCCGAGTTAAATTGAATCTGTACAAAAACTAAGCCAAAATATAGGAAATTCACATTAAAAACAGTAACTATAGCGTAACTATAGCTATCATTAAGTGTACAATGTGCTGACCCAGGCTCCATACATTTCTGAAACATTTCCTTTTATTTTGCCAGGAATTTAGTAACATGTTGTAACACAGTTGTAAGTGTTAACATCATTAGTGGTCGTAACTATACTTAATAATTCTAAATAGGTAAAGTAGGTAGTAGGTATTAAATTAGAGTAGAAATCTTAAGGATATTGATAAAAAACAAAGACTTAATCCTACTTGTGAAAATAAAAAGATATTCAAAGATTACTCCAAATTTTTTTTTAAAAATCATCAAATTAACTCGGAAAGCACAAAACAACTATTTAATTAAGAATTCCAAAAACAAATCAAATACACCGTGGCAAATAATAAATAGTATAAAATCAATAAGTTTTTATTATTATTATTATTATAAACTAGCGCTTGACCGCAATCCCGCCTGATGGTAAGCAGTGATGCGATCGTTGATGGTATAGCGCGATAGTTTATTAAGAACCTATTCACTTAGATTGAGCGAATAGGAAGGAAGACGGCAGAAGAGCGAGGTGATGCAATGTTAAACCCAACAACACGACCAACGATGCTGCGCCAAAGGGAGATTGATTTGAAGACCCTCCACGACCAAACTCCCAACACAACAACATTTGGCGCATCGTACCCGGCACACATAACAGCACAACTGCTCAGACCCGTCCTCCGTACGGCTTCACCAGACATCATGCCGGAACACGACAAATCGCTTGGCGGCAAGGCTTTGTCTGGTGGGTGGTAACTTCTGCCGGCGGCCAGTGTTATGGCCTACCACCTACCATACCACACCTACCATACCATATCTACCCATAACAAGAATAAAAAAGATGCTCACTATTTTATTAAGAACATATTCACTCCAGCCTTAGGATCGTAGCGGTATCAAAAACGGAACATTACCAATTTACCTAACAATTTTGACCCCGGTCTGTAAGAATTTTCATAGTTATAATTTTGATCTTCCATACGCAAAAATATTGTCTGTGCTGCTTATCATTCTAAGCAAGTACTAAGAACCTAATGAAGTTTCTTAGTACTATGTATATTGTGTGTAAAAAAAAAACCCCTCTTAGCGATAAGACCGCCCACTGTGTTACCCAAAAGCTTCATATTTAAGTTCTGTAATTTATCATCACCATCATTATCTGAGCGTTTATCCCAGTCGTATTCGAAGCCTTTCAGCTTTCGAGTCTGGGGTCCGCTTTACCAGTCTAACTGCTAATTTTGGCTAAACTTCATAATCAAATATTTTCCGTGAAGCGGAGGTCTTAGGGTTTCATCGGGTTATGAAGGTCAGATGGCAGTCGTCTGACTTCCACAACCCGAAGGCGATATCAAAGCATTGCAGTTAGACCAATTGCTGGACTTTTGAGGGCTCCAATAACCCGTAACGACTAATCTGCTGTTCGTATGGCAACCGAGACCAACGGCTTAACGTGCTTTCCGAGGCACGACTACATCAGTGCAAATATTCATATTCATGCATACAAATATTTGCACTGCGCGGGGATCGAACTAGCGCCTCCTTTCGCAGCGACCGCGTTCACTACCGCTACGCCACGAAGGCTGTCTGTAATTTATATAGTGAACATAATAAAGAGTGTTCTATTGTAAGTATTTATTAGCTAGACAATCATCATCTACCTGGCATAAACAGCCTGTAAGTTCCCACTGCTGAGACACAGACATCCTTTCTGCCAAAGGGAGTGGGTTGTATACTATCATACGTAATATACATACATAATCAGTTTATAATGTCCCCGCTCTTGCGACACGGGCCTCCTCTCGGTAAGAGGGAGTGGGCCTTAATCCACCACACTGACCCAGTTCGGGTTGCTAGATATCACGTGTCTTCGCAGTTATTCGCAGCAGGACATGCCGGTTTCCTCACGATGTTTTCCTTCACCGTTTTGAAAGCAGTGGTTATGAAGGAGTTTTACACCAAGTAAAGCTGCTAATGAAATCGCCAACCCGCATTGAGCAAGCGTGGTGATTACGCTCAATCTTTCTATGAGAGGAGACCTGTATACAACAGTGACACGATAAAAAGGTTGATGATGAAAGCTGCTAATATCTGAACCTACAATCTCCAACTTTAAGCCTCAGCTGATACTACTAGCACACTACACTCGTAAAGTACCACGCGGGCCCAAAGCGGCTTAAATGACACAAATATTTAAATTCTCGGTTCTAGGACACAGTTATGAAGTTGTTAGATGCCCTAAAATATGACAATCGGCTAGAGGGCTACCGTATTACCAAGTATCTGGCTTGTAGATGTAGAATTACTGGTACTCATAACAAAGCTACTAAGTATTGACACTTTGCAAAACAGAAGAACTATGCTTGACTTAGCATTTCTTCACGATATAGTTAACACAAATCTCGACTGCCCTTCTTTGACGTCACTTATATCTTTAGTCATACCTCGATGTCGTCCTAGATATAACATTCACAATGTTTTTCATGTTCCATTGAAGAAAACAAACTACGGGAACAACGAATTCACTTCACGAGCTATGAAAACATTTAATAAATATTTCAGCGATATCGATATTTATACCGTTTCGAAATCAAAATTTAAGTTGCAAGTGCTTGAGAGGCTGTCGACATGAATTATCCAGCGGGAGTTTTTGTGGGTGGGTGTGTGTGTGTGTGTTTGTTTGCATATATATATTAAAAAAAAATGATACATTATTGTTTTAAAAGTTAAGGTCATTTTTATGTTATACTTAGCTATGATATCCTGTTACTGGCTTTTATGAATTATATTTGTTTTAGTGTAAGCATCTATGTAAATCGCTGTTGGATACCTTAATAAAATAAAATAAAAGCTAACCCTAACAAAGTTGAAAGAAGGTCAGGCAGATGATTACGGACGTAGTTTCGGCTCTGTACGTTGTATAAAGTAATTTCAAAACGGCGAAGAAAACATCGTGAGGAACCGGGTCCTTTTTTATTGTTGTGGATACGAAATCATCAAATGACCTCTCCCGCTTCCTCACGCGCTCCGCCTCCTCCTTTGCCAACATCACTGCTTCAGCTGCTCTAGAAGTGTCGGCCTGTCATGCACTCTCGCTCCGAACCATGGCCTGGACCAGGGACAGACGCGAGTGATCGCCATCGATCGGCGCCACGAGGACACGGCGGTTCTGTACCCAAGGCGGGCAGACGTCCACCGTATGCTCCACCGTGTCCTCAGGGCATCCACACCCTGGCATTTACTCTCGTCCTTTTCGGAACAGGAACCTCCCGAAACAGCAGTGTCCGGTGAGGAAGGAACCGAGTCCTAAAGGCAAAAATTCGAAGACATGTGACATTTACCAACCCGCATTGGCCGCCGCGTAATATATTACGGGTCCCTCCCTCTTACGGTGAAAAGGCCTGTGCCCTAGTAGTGAGAGCACTACTAGGTAGATTATGTGTTGCCTAACTGGTCACTATAGGCAGATTATGTGTTGCCTAACAGGTCATTAACAGGTCACTATGGGTAGATTATGTGTTGCCTAACATGTCATTAACAGGTCACTTTAGGCAGATTATGTGTTGCCTAACAGGTCATTAACAGGTCACTATGGGTAGATTATGTGTTGCCTAACATGTCATTAACAGGTCACTTTAGGCAGATTATGTGTTGCCTAACAGGTCATTAACAGGTCGCTATAGGCAGATTATGTGTTGCCTAACAGGTCATTAACAGGTCACTATAGGCAGATTATGTGTTGCCTAACAGGTCATTGACAGGTCACTATAGGTAGATAATGTGTTGCCTAACATGTCATTAACAGGTCACTTTAGGCAGATTATGTGTTGCCTAACAGGTCATTAACAGGTCACTATAGGCAGATTATGTGTTGCCTAACAGGTCACTATAGGCAGATTATGTGTTGCCTAACAGATCATTAACAGGTCACTATAAGCAGATTATGTGTTGCCTAACAGGTCATTAACAGGTCACAATGGGTAGATTATGTGTTGCCTAACAGGTCATTAACAGGTCACTATAGGCAGATTATGTGTTGTTTAATAGGTCATGAACAGGTCACTATACTCAGATTATGTGTTGCCTAACAGATCATTGCTAATATTAGTCACATACCAACCAAAGCCTATCATATTAAACACAAAATACAATCAAATTAGTCAAGCCTTGCAGTCATTGTTGTAGAAAATGTTCACATAATTCAGTATTATCCGAACATCTAAGTTACAATAGTCTGGCGATGTGTAGACAATCTTATACGTAACGCTGTAGGCACGTTTAGAACAATGGGACCAAGCCTACCTAGCTCAAAGATAGAGCACGTTAATTATAGGGGTGCCACTGCTTTATCAACTGTAGTTATTTAAGTTATTTTAATTACTCATCTCTGTAGCCTTGCATTTTCACAGTTACGTTGGGGTCATCTTCTAGTCTAACTGGATCCAGTTGAATAATAATATTTTACATTGAACGACTGCCTAATCAAAGTTAGTTTTTCTTTATACGAAACCTGAATATAGTTTGTTCAGAATAAGTAACTGAATCGATTCCAATCACTTTTACACCATGTTATATTTTTTTTTTCAAATACGTTTAGAAATTGTTATAGTGTGGTTACCTAGCGCGCCACGCAGCTTACGATAGATCTTACTACTGCGCACTCCTGCGCAACAGCTGACGCGAGAGGTCAACCCACCGCGCGCCCGTCCGAGCGGAGCGTGGAACATATTTTTGTTGGGACAGACAAGTAGGATAACAAGCTCATAAATTCGTGGTTTTACATGATATATTTTTGAAATTTTCTACATAGATTATTTACTTAAAAATACTGGACACGTGTTTCGGATATCGCATAAACAAAAAATAATGTTGTATATTGCCCGTGTGGTACCATGTGGTCTTAGAATTTCGTTGTCGTAAGAGGCAACTAAGAGAACTGGGGAATATCAAATTACTGCGATCCCCAGAAGCCGAAGCCGATCCGAAGCGTGGGGATTATGGCGAACCCCGCAAAGCAATGAAAGCTTTGAAGAAGGCCTTTGTCCAGCAGTGGAGCTTTATATGCTGAAGAAGAAGAAGATGACTGCCTCTATGACCTCCACAAACTAGTTTTAGGTAATTCGACAGCCCTTGCTATGCCTGGTTGTGACGACTTTCAAAGATGACACGAACGACACCTGGAACCAACAGCTTATATATATATATATATATACGGACAAATCACACAGATTGAGCCCAAAGTAAGTTCGAGACTTGTGTTATGGGAAACTAACTCGACGATACTATATTTTATAATAAATACATATATAGATAAACATCCAAGACCCAGGCCAATCAGGAAAAGATCGTTTCCCATCATGACCTGGCCGGGGATCGAACCCGAGGCCTCCACGTCGCAGTCAGGCGTGTTGACCGCTGCGCCACGGAGACCGACAAAATATATCAAAACCAGTGCTAGAATATGCCAAATTGATTATTTAGAGTAATAATGTCGAAAGAAAGGGAAAATGGCACTGAAAATCTCAACAAAACCAATGAAGCAATTTCTCAATCATCAAGGTAATAGGGTATTTGACTAAAAAAAACTAATTAATCCGTCAGTCAGATTTCCAAAAAATACTAGACACGTAGTTTTTCTTTTGTCATATAAACAAAAAATGAAGACGACACAGTGCGTTGAAAACTCGTGTGACGTCACTGGACGCTACACTTTTTAGCAAGCAGTAACGTCACGTTGGTGACTTATTTATTTGTCAATCTTTATTGATTTGATAAAACAAAATATACTCATCCAATATTTTTCTATAATCTGAATGACGGACTAATTAGTTTTTTTTAGTCAAATACCCTATTACGGCCTGCCAGCCCTGTTTAACCAAAACTAGGTTTAATGTCACCAGTCTACAAAGCAATGAACACTACACCTACAGGGCAGTGTCAATCACGACCTACCTACAACTATAAATCCTGTCCTATCTTCCCGATCTAATTAGCATTTAATGTGACAGACACAACTAAGTCCTTAATGGTAAATGATGATAGGTCGCTTTTAAAGTCCTTTCAAGGATTTTGTTCAAGGAATTTGTGTTTTCTCGGTGGTAAGCCACAACATCGGCTAATGGCAGAAGTTACCACCCACCAGACAAATTCTTACCACCAAGCGATTCGTCGTGTTCCACCATGATATTTGGTGAAACCATACGTCCTCCGTGGCGCAGCGGTCAACACGCCTGCCTGCGACATGGAAGCCCTGGGTCCGATCCTCGACCAGGTCATGATGGAAAACGATCTTTTCCTGATTGGCCTGGGTCTTTGATGTTTATCTATATATGTACCTATTATAAATATAGTATCGTTGAGTTAGTATCCCATAACTCAAGTCTCGAACTTACTTTGGAGCTAGCTCAATCTGTGTGATTTGTCCGTATATATTTATTATTTTTTATTCGGAGGACGAGTTGGAGCAGTTGTGTTGCGATGTATGCAGTTTCATTGGCGCATCGTGCCAAATGTTGTTGTGTCGGGAATTTGGTCGTAGAAGGTCTCCAAATCAATCTCCCTCTGGCGCAGCATCGTTGGTCTTGTTGTTGGGTTTAACATTGCATCACCTTGCTCAACTGTCGTCTTCCTACCTATTCACTCAGTTTTTTTTTTTAGTGAATAGCCTCTTAATAAACTAGCGCGCTTTACCATCAACGATTGCATCATTGCTTACCATCAGGCGGGATTGCGGCCAAGCACTAGTTATAAATATTAAAAAAATGAAATAATGGAATCTATGCTTGTTTTTTCAGTCGTTCTATAGACATAGTTGACAAATAATATGACCCACTTATCGTGTCCAGTTTGCCATAACTTGTATATTTCGCGACCGACGACGTCGTAGGCGGTCTCTATAGAATGTAAGATTTTCGTGATTGTGCATAAGAGGAGATTATTGCAAACCTACCTATAATGCTTATCCATTCTAATATTATAAATGGGAAAGTATGTATCGCTGTTTGTTTGACGTGATTTTTAGTGGCGGTAGTTGAAGGGATAGACAGTGACATTGGCTATTTTTTGCCTCTTTCTTACCTGCCCCCACTACTCTAAAATGGGGGGTGGAAGTTTGTGTGTGGCATTCCGCAATTATCAAGGTAGAAAGCTAAAAATTTGTAAAAGTGGAGTAACTAATAAATTGCGCATATAATTTTCTTGGAATCCGCCCCCAAATCCTTAAAAATAATGTCTATTAAAATAAAATTCTGTTCCGAGTTCTCTTCTGTGTTCTCTAACAGGGGAATCGTGTTAACTCAAATTTAACTCGAGCAAAGCCGCGGGAAAAGCTATAGTTACACGTATTTTCGTTCTCAATTTTGATTAGACTTTACTATCATTAGATTATGTAAAGATCACTAGCGGTTTTCACCTCTAATTTAGTTAGAATACAAATTTCTTATTTTTCGGTTCTTAGCAAGGAGTAACACGTTACTTATTACCAATTAATAGGTAGGTACAAGGGTAATATCGTATTACCCTTTCTGACCTCCACGACCTTGTTAGTGGTCGTAGCGGTCAAAAGGGTAGCCGGGAAAGTAATAAAATAATGTTACATACCTGCATTCGGTGAGACTCGAGGCCAACCGCGTTGAGAAAAGGATGGCAATTCATGTGATGTTAATGAATTGCTATCTATAATTAAAAAATAAAACATTGCTCAGCAGTAAAAGAGGTCACGAGATGTGGGGACATATGGTTGAAATGAAATACCTATAAATAATATGTATTAAAAAATAAAATAATATAATAACTTTATAGAGAAAAGTAATTGAAAATACAATATATATCCCGACGGCGAAAATATTAAACTTGGTGCACGCCGTTCGTCTTCCAAAAACATTAAAAGATATCATACCTACCTTTATTAAACCATATTCAAAGAAATACCTACAGATTATATTTATTGGATCAGAAACATTCTCTTCTTAGAATACATTTGAGATGAATTGGTTAAAAGCCAACCTCATGATTTATCAAAGGCAGCTTTCCTAGAACGAACGTTAGTCATTAGATGTTAAGGAAATTTCTGTGTCCATCATCATAAACAATAAATAATCTGTCCAGCTAATCTTACAAGTTGTGTTCGAGAAAAGAACTGGATTCTTTATGTTATATCCTGTTCATTTCTGGGTGGGTGTCAATAAAGTTGGGTATAACCTAACCTAAGTTTATGAACAATACCAGCTTCTTGTCCTGGACCGCGTGGGTGACGGAAATTATCCCAAGAAAACCTACCACCGGGATAAAAGGTCTTCTACGTTATTGTCCAAGTTATAAACTACCTTCGTGCCAAAGTAATAAACATACCATTCCATCCATCATTGAGCCTCATAGACTTTCGCGTCTATAGTGGTAGTTATAAATTATAACTACCACTATAGACGCGAAAGTATCATATCTCATTATAACTTATAATGAGATATGATGAAATATAAAACATTTAGGTACTTTAATTAACACACTTCCTAAAATAGTTTGTTCAGAATCGTTTTATATAATTTTATAGATGATATTATATCCCAAAAATAATTAAAACTACGGAAATTATTGTCATATTAACCCTGTTATTTGTGCAGACTTACTTATATATATAAAACCGGCCAAGTGCGTGTCGAACTCATGCACAAAGGGTTCCTTACCATTGATTAATGAAATTAAAGGATTTAAGTTATTTGTATGAAATATTACGCGGTAATAAGCGGTTTACGAGGTATTAAAAGAAACTACTTAATAGATGTCGTTTTATAGTAATGTACATTATATGTTTTTTTTTTTAGATTTTCATTTTCTTGTTATAGAAGTTAGAGGGCTTTTTTCCACTTTAGAAGCGTCAGTCATGCAACTATTCGGTTTAGAATAAAAATATTCCAGAAACCTCGGTATCATTTTCGAAAACCTATCCATAGATACCCCACCCCATACGTACGTGTTTAATGAAAAAAAAATTTGAGTTTCAGTTCTAAGTATGGTGACCCCCAAAATTTATTATTATTATTTTTAATTTTGCATCAAAATCTTAATGCGGTTCACAGAATACATCTACCTACCAAGTTTCAACAGTATAGCTCTTATAGTTTCGGAAAAAAAATGGCTGTGACATACCGACGGACTGACGGACAGACGGACAGACAGATTTGGCGAATCTATAAGGGTTCCGTTTTTTGCCATTTGGCTACGAAACCCTAAAAAATGGCAGTTTTGCTTGTATATAAGGAAATTTAATCATTTAATACAAAATAATGAAAAAAGCCTTATTCCAAGAACGTTTACAAGAATTGGTATAACTAATTTAATAAAAAAAAGTCAGTATATGTATTATAATTACAACATAACATTCAAATTGGCCGTGGTGGCGTAGTGGTTAAAACACCAACCTCTCAAGTATGAGTGCGCGGGTTCGATTCCAGGTCAGGCAAGTACCAATGTAACTTTTCTAAAGTTATATGTACTTTCTAAGTACATCTTGGACACCAATGACTGAAGGTGAACTAAAACATCTTGAGGAAACCTGGACTTTAAGTCTGAAATCGCCAACCCGCATTGAGCATGCGTGGTGATTACACTCAATCCTTCTCTGTATGAGAGGAGACCTGTGACCAGCAGTGGGACGATAAAAAGGTTGATAATGATGATTCAAATTGGGGTATCTGAGTTAAATGTTGTATTTTGTTTTATCTACATATAAGTCACACGAGTCTATCTCTAAAAGCACGTAAAGCCTTCACTTCCTAGGTCGTGGCTGTTATTTGTAGTTGACAGTCGTTACCGGGTAGGCAGTAGTCAGGAGCCCGAAAATCTGACAAATGAGTTACTGGATTTCGAAGGTCCAATAAGCCGTCACTCCATGGAAGAGTCGAAAGTATACACTCAGCTGCCCTCTGTTAGATTGGAGCTCGACGGCAACATATGCGTAAAGTGCAGCTGGGAGAAGTCAATACAGCTTTACAGACCTTTACAGAGTTACGAGTTACGAAATTCAGTCGGGACTCGAGCAACTCTAAAACTAATAACTATTCTTACTTTACTGTTATGTGTGGACAAGCAATCTTAGCACATACTTACAAGTATGCAGCTACACTGTGAAGATTATACGCAAAACATTTCTAATCACTCAGAGCAAAATTGCCAAAGCTGACGTCACTTAGCGACAGTACCTACCACAAAATAAGAAGCTACAGTAAACCCACTTCCTAGTAACGAAATCCCACAGCTATCTACATCTTTAATAAAATCTTACCTTTTTTTACAAATAATCGTAAAAACGGTCTTCAACATTAATGAAGAATTAATTTAGAAAAAGTTGCCCATCTTTTAATGATTTGGTAATAGCGATCAGCGGGATAACTGAGTAACATACATACATACAGCGTGTATCTGACATCGTAACGCAAACTTCGCGAAAAGGCTAGACCGCATGCCACTAATAAAATTATGATAGTCATTTATGTCGTTAATGAACGGTTACAGAAATGACAATGTTTAAAAAAAGTGTCGGCTCGGCCTTAGAACGTTGCAAGCGTGCCGCCGTGCGGGTTTGTAGGTATGACCCTCATGTGAACTCTATTAAATCAGCTCATAAGATAGTTTTTGGAGTTTTGTTTTCATTACGCTTTTTTGTGTAATTAGCGAATTAATTCATTTCTACTTTAAAATCTTATTGGGTTATAAAAGTATAGCAATTATGAACGGTCTAAAGTGAAAAAAACTACATATTATATTTTTTTTAAATCATGAAAAAGCCGATGAAAAATTCCACCACGGGGGGGATCAGATTCATGTACTGGATCCATGGTACTCGTTTGTGCTCTGATGTCAGATACACCCTTTATATATTCAGCCTATAATAATCTCACTGCTGGGATACAGGCCTTCTTTCCGTGGGCTGTAATCTACCGCGCGGGCCCAGTGCGGTTTTGTAGATGTCACATGTCTTCGAAGTTTGTGCCTCTACGACATGCCGATTTCCTGACAATGTTTTCCTGCACCGTTTTGATAGCAGTGCTGAAGAAATAATTCATACAAAGTAAAGCGCCTAACGGGTTTCGCACCTACGACCTACATCTTGGTAAGTCGCGGCCGATACCACTAGGTCACCGCTGCTCGCCATGTGAAAGTGTAACAGAGGCTTTCATTTGGACAGTTTCAGTTCGCCTTTTAGTTCTCTACGTTATTATCATTGATGATCAGACGTATTTTTAGAACAAATGAAGCATTGGATTAGCTACACCCTTCCAAATGAAAAAAATGCTTTCATATCAAATTGTGATCGATAGTTTATTATGCACTTAAAGAATTGTGAGTGGAGAATAACAAACATGCATTTTCCCCCTAAAATTAGTTTGACTATAATTCTTAAGTACATTTTTCTAAGTGCATAGGTAGGAAGACGGCAGTTGAGCGAGTTGATGTCATGTTAAACCCAACGGAAAACGACGTTGCTCAAGAGAGAGATTGATCTGGAGACCCTCCACGACCAAACTCCCAACACAACAATATTTGGCGCACCCGGCACACATCGCAACACAACTGCTCAGACCCGTCCTCCGTGCGGCTTCACTAGACATCATACCGGAACACGACGAATCGCTTGGCGGCAAGTCTTTGTCTGGTGGGTGGTAACTTCTGCTGGCAGCCGATGTTATGGTCTTTTATTTGTTTGGGAGCGGAAGGAGACTGAATGTCAGACTTTTACTGACTAAAACCCACCCGTGTTTCTTCACTTGTCTTTGGGCCAGGGCCACGGTTTCTTTTTAACCAACCCGCAACCCTGTCCCAGGAGGCATCGTTCTTCATGGACCCCGTCACGATGTGCTGACATCTCTTTGAGGCGCCCATGAAATACAACGCGCCGTCACTTGGGCCTGGTCCTTACCGGACGACGAGCTGCCCATTGCTCACCGCTGTTATGGCGTACCACCGAATTCTAAAGGACAGTCTAAGTATCTATTGAATCACTTACAACCTTCGTGATATAGGCTGTATGAACTGGTCCTTCTGTGCCCTAGTATTCTCTAGTTCATAGTTGTCCTAATTCGCTAACCAATATGACGTAACTTCGCCGCAACCGAATGGGGTCGAGCTTTGCGCACGCGTCGATTTTCTATCGAAATGTGTTCGAGTGTTATAATTGCGATTTAAATGTATAACGTGTTAAATCACAGGCTGCTTGAATGGAGTTGCGTGTTTTGAAGGTATCTAAAGGGATTTGTTAAGAATTCTTAGTTTATTGCTGTATTTTAGTATCGTAATCGATACAGAAACAGGTGGTCACGAGGATTTAGAAATATGGTGTAAGAATTTATTGGCTTTTAAAAATAATTTGTTGGAATCACCGGCAAATAGAGAGAAGTAAGGCTGCGTTGGAGATGATATTCTGATCTTAAATATTATAAAAGTTTATTTGATTATCATCATCATAATCTTAGCGTTAATCCCAGTCGCATCCGAAGCTTTTTTAGCTTTGAAGTCTGGGGTACGCTTTACCAGTCTAACTGCTGATTTTGGCTAAACTTCGATGTTTTCCGTGAAGCAATTGCCGTCTGACCTCCATAACCCGAAGGCGATATCGAAGCATTGCAGCTAGATCAATTCTTGGACTTTTGAGGGCTCTAACAACCGGTCACGACTACCATTAGATGTTCATATGGCAACCGGGACCAATAGCTTAACGTGCTTTCTGAGGCACGAACAGACCAGTGTACTCGTAAATATTCATTCATATTTATGCATACAAATATTTGCACTGCGCAAGTATTGAACCCGGGCCTACTTGCGCAGCGACCGCCACGGAAGCTGTCAGTTTATTTAACCAACGAACTGGAACAAATGGAACTGAACCACACCTTACTTTGATATTTAAAGGCTAGATGAAAAATACAAAATACACAACTAAAAATTGATCCAGATCTTTCTTAATACAATATCAAAGGTTACGTAGGATTCGTAGGCAGCAATAGTTGTTGTGTGTGTTTAAAAGTTATTTTATTTTATGGCTGCTGTTGGAAAATTCCAAGCCTTTGAACCATCATCATCATCTCAGCGTTTATCCCGGTTGCATCCGCGGCTTTCGCGTTGGAGCCCGGGGTCCGCTTTCCTGCTTAATTTCCTCCATTTCGCGCGATCTTTAGCATCCTGTGATGTAAGATTGTTGGCACGCATATCATCTCTTACAACGTCAAGCCAGCACCTCTTTGGTCTACCCCGCTTGTTCCGGCCCGGCGGAGGCGCCATGGCAAGACATTTGTGACCCACGTAACATGATACATCACATACATCCAAAAAGATAAAAATTCCAAGCCTTTGAACCATAGAGCCAAAAAGATGAAAATTATTCCATCAAACAACGTCGGCCCCGAATCTCTTGTTCACAAACAAAATTAATTTTAAGTTATGTACGTGTTTTTCATTCTATTTCATTTAAAAAAAGTCAGAAGATGAAACGTTAGTTCAGACCTGTCAAATTAGTCCGCTCCTGATGTAAATTGGTGCATTTTTGGCCGCTACGTTTATAATCGCGTCAAAACTGTCTATAAAGTAACTTAATTTGACAGGATTAAACTAAAATGTTATCTTCTATCCTTTTATTAATGAATGAAATAGAAACTAAAAGATGCACTTAACTTAAAATTAGTTTAGTTTGAGAACATGAGAATCAGCGCCATTGCCAAATATTGCAAGCACAAAAAAATTTCACCTGACCACAGTAATGTTCTGTACAAATAAAACGAAAAAGTAAAATTGCTTACGACAGGACAGTCAAGGAAAAAAACGTCGAAAATTAATGTTTATAAAAAGTAAATTGAAACGCATTTCTTGCGAATGGGTACGTTTGAAAGTCAGTGTGTGAAATACGGCCAAAGACCTACGTAGTTAGAGATAGGGCAAGCAAGGTTACTGTGACGGACATACTGTACTCTGTAGGTACACATTTTTGGTGTAAGATTATGTAGCTATTAGCAAACACGATTATTGGAATTTGTGGTTTTTTGGTTTTTTATTAGTTATAAACTAGTGCTTGGCCACAAGCAATCGTTGATGGTAAAGCGTGCTAGCTTATTAAGCCTATTCACTCAAAAAAACGAAGTAAATATGAAGGAAGACGGCAGTTGAGCGAGGTGAAGCAATATTAAACCCAACAACATGACCAACGATGTTGCGCCAGAGGGTGATTGATCTGGAGACCCTCCACGACCAAACTCCCGAGACAACATTTGGCGCATCGTACCCCGCACACATCGCAACACAACTGCTCAGGTCCGTCCTCCACAACGAAACCACACATCATGCCGAAACACGATGAATCGCTTGGCGGCAAGACTTTGTCTGGTGGGTGATAACTTCTGCCGGCAGTCAATGTTATGGCCTACTACCGAGAAAAATGATTCTAATGGTGGTTCTAACGATCTAATGGATTTGGTTGCCGCATTTAATCTTTCACGTAAACCTTTGTGCGTGGGCCGTTAAGGCCTTTGCTAGTTATTCGAGTCTTAATCAGAAGTTGATTAAGTCTCTTGGTCTGTGGTCGTCGCCCGGCACTCTAGAAGCATATAATAGGCTGGCTACTCTTCACCTGTGCTCCAGAAGTCCGTTTTAAACTAAATTTGGGTCGTCAATTAGCCTCTTCGCACGCGTCTCCACCAAATCCAATGTTGTCAAGTGGCATTTTGCAGCAACAGCCCAAATGTGACTTATCCTATAAGCCCGCTCTAGACAATACTTCAACCAATACAATACATAGGAAGACATTCATAGATACAGAACATATCTGTCAGTAGTTATGTTACAAGTGTTGGATTAATTGAGGAAAATGCAATTAAATGATATAGCACTCGTAAGGACAGGGTTGGCCGCTTCGCGATCAAGATTTATTACAAGACTCGACGTTTAATCTCGCCGAGTACACCGTTTGTAGAGTATAAACTAG
The DNA here is from genome assembly GCA_037179545.1 of Sesamia inferens. Taxonomy (NCBI): domain Eukaryota; kingdom Metazoa; phylum Arthropoda; class Insecta; order Lepidoptera; family Noctuidae; genus Sesamia; species Sesamia inferens. Next base: position 7,667,433 of record CM073923.1, on the reverse strand, counting down.
TCAGTACATATAATGTACTGATGCAGTGGACTATGAGGTCCAATCGACACTGTTTAATTTGAGGTCTTCATGTCGAGGACCAAATCATCAGATGTAACTTTTGCTTATACACAACTTAGCTGTAGGTAGGTTTTTTAAGTCCTCGAAGTTGCTAAAGGTGTATCTTGAAAAAATCTCCTTTAAATATTGCATTATATGTGTATATGCCCAATCAGAAATGAGGAGATCCGCAGAAGAACCAAAGTCACCGACATAGCTCTTCGAGTTGCTAAAATTAAGTAGCAATGGGCGGGGCACATTGCTCGCAGAATCGATGGCCATTAAGGCAATAAGGTTCTGGAGTGGCGGCCACGTACCGGAAGACGCAGCGTAGGGAAACCCCCAACAAGGTGGACCGGTGATCTGCTGAAGGTCGCGGGAAGCTGATAGATGCCGGAAGCACAAGACTGGTCATCGTGGAGAGCCAAGTGAAGTTGGAAAAGTAGAAGAAAACATATGATATTGGTCCAGATTAACTAAACTAAACTTAGTTTAAGTTCAGTGCATCCTTTTGTTTCTATTTCATCAAGTAAAGGATAGGAGACAAATATTAATTTAAAACTGTCAAATAAATCCGCGCCTAATGTAAATTGAAGTATTTTTAGTCGCCATGTCTTTTTTTTTTCTTTTATGGTTTCGCACAGTTTGTGCATTTAGCCGATGTCACGTAATGAATTGTTCATGTCGAAAAAGACGGCCGCGTGACCCGTCTTACGATGGAAGTTTGAAACAAGGTCATGATGTGGCCACTATGCTCCGATATTTCACTGTTCTTTATGAATTATTTACTGAATGCACTTTTTACTACATAAATCACGCAGTTTTATTTAGTAAAGAACTCTATAAATAATTTTAAAAGTCCAATGAAAAATGAGCGTGACACACAGCTTGACTTTCCCGCCAAAACTCCCGCCATGTTTTTAATCGCATCTAAACTGTCTACAGATTGTTAATTTTACAGGCCTCAACAAATACCTTTACCTATTCTTTCCTTTTCTTAATGAAATAGAAAGAAAAATGCTTTGAAATTTAGATTAGTTTAGTTTGTGAGCCAGACAGTCAGCACCATTGTGTAAATGAACATAATACCATCGGAAAATGCTAAAACCCTTCCTTCGCACACAATTCATTATCAAGACCTAAAAATTTCAATATTCACACACCCAAATCTTATCAAACCTTTTTTATAACTGCACGTGTCCCAAACACGAAAGGCAAATTCAAAGAAAACCTCAAAGAAAAGACCGTGACTATTGCGTAGACGGATAAAAAAAAATAAGAGCAAATAATAATCTAACAGTAACTATTATCATTACCCTTCGTTCTATTTACAAATGAGGGGAAGACATGCTGACCTATATCCTGTGGAACATAAAGACTCACTGTCCTAGCACGCACACATACGCCATCACTATTCGCACACACACTAACTCATCACTGTGAATCAGGGTGAGTCTGTGTTGTGTGCCGTTAGAAGATATGTTTGTGTGTGTGTGCATCTTGGAATGACATGACTGTGTGTTTGGTAGAAACGCTGAGTTGTGCTATTGTAATTATTTTTAAGTATGTTTTTCATGGTTTCTGCTTGGTAGTTTATAATCGTGTATGGAAAAATGCCTAACCTACTTATCTAGGCATAGGAAGGACATGACAATATGAAGTCTCCGTTTGCAACGAGAAAATAACATCTATCACTATACGCTGAAAGTATTTACTTGTGGTACCTACTTATAAATATTTTTTATTGGTATGGATTATTTCCAAAACGGCTTTAACGTTTTAGGTCAAATTTTCTATGGGAAAACATCGAATCCTGGGAAAAGACTTACACTACTTTTAAGCGACGAACTACGCGATAGAAGACGCCGGCGAACGCTGGTATGATAAAATATATGTATAGTTAAAAGGTCAACTTTTGACCTTGATTCCAGCAGATTTGAGAAGACTCTTTACAAAAACTAATAAAATCATACATACTTATATTAAAGTTGATTTAAGATCACAATCTCTTAGGTACTTTTTCATAACGTCAGATTCTAGTAAGAAAATTGTTATAATAATAGTAACGTTATTAGAATCAACAGAGTAATTGTGTAACACTCTATCAGTAGCATTGGGTTTCATTTTGACAGTTCAACAACATTCATTGCGTTATTTATATTGTTGAACAGTCACATTTTTCGGACATATGGAGCAATGGTTTAACAATTTGCTTCAAAATTATTCAAATTGGCAGTAAGGGTTCTTTTTTCAAAATCTCTCTCAGCCAATAAAAAAAAACTACGTGCGTCATTGTGTATGTAGGTACACACGACAGCATATCAAGCTATCCTTATTAGATTTTCAACTTTATCTCTAAAGCATTAAGACCTTTTTTTTAATAATTATAAACTAGCGCTTGACGGCAATCCCGCCTGATGGTAAGCAGTGATGCGATCGTTGATGATAAAGCGCGCTAGTTTATTAAGAGCCTATTCACTCAGAAAAACTGAGCGAATTGGAAGGAAGACGGCAGTTGAGCGAGGTGATGCAATGTTAAACCCAACAACACGACCAACGATGCTGCGCCAAAGGGAGATTGATCTGAAGACCCTCCACGACCAAACTCCCAACACAACAACATTTGGCGTCGTACCCGGCACACATCGCAACACAACTGCTCAGACCCGCACTCCGTACTGCTTCACACGACAAATCGCTTGGCGGCAAGGCTTTGTCTGGTGGATGGTAACTTCTGCCGGCGGCCGATGTTATGGCCTACCACCGAGAAACTCTAGACTGATTGGGAATACTTGACAGTTTCGGCTAGCTTGATCTGCTGTCATTCATACATTAGGTGACCGAGGACTTTCAAATTACGATATTATAATTTAAAATCAGATATTTGTCTTCTACTTAACTTTGACCAACCAGCTGCTCAAAACTAGGCTTAATAACAGTCATTTGCATTTAAATGGTACTTACAACTGAAATGTAGATATGCCATTAGATGCTAAAGGCATGCAACATTGTGGGAACTAAAATATTCAATGTTCAGTTAATGTTACAACTCTAAACGTTTTCAAAACTTTTTTAAGAGTGCTAGGAGCTACTCATTCTGAAACCAACTTAATTTCCATTTAAATAAAGTTCCACCTCCTCTTCTTTAGCCCATAGACGTCCACTGCTGGATAAAGGCCCAATGCAATGAAAGTCTTGGGAGGGGAATCCCCAAGCTTGACAGGGTTGGGGATCGCAGTAATTTGATATTTCACAGGAGAAGCGCTGCTGCGCGCTTCCCTGGTGAGAGTTCTCTTAGTCGCCTCTTACGACACCCACGGGAGGATATGGGTTAAGTTGGTACTATTCTAAGCCCGGTACCACACAGGCGAAAAAAAGTTTATAAATAACGTTGATAAATGTCAATATGAAATCATTCCAATTTGGAATAGACTTTACCTTCCGTATCATCATCAACCTTTTTTATCGTCCCACTGCTGGGCACAGGTCTCCTCTCATACAGAGAAGGAGTGAGCGTAATCACCAAGCTTGCTCAATGCGCGTTGGCGATTTTAGACTTAAAGTCCAGGTTTCCTCAAGATGTTTTCCTTCACCTTCAGTCATTAGTGGCCAAGATATACTTAGAAAGTACATATAACTTTAGAAAAGTTACATTGGTACTTGCCTGACCTGGGATCGAACCCGCGCACGGCGTGACGTAATTAGCCCCCACTTCGTAACTTTAATACGCTATATCTCAGTAGTTTTTGGTAATTACGACAAAATAAAAAATACGGGTCTTAATGTTTTTAATTATCTATAAGACGGACTAATTATTTTTTTGATTTTCATACCTTGGATACATCCCACGGCTAGACATACCTATAGATATATGGATCTCTGTTTTTTTTTTAGTGTTGTTATGGACGGAGCCCATGTCGACTAATGCCGGTGTTCTTCAGGGGTCTGTTCTCTCTGCAACTCTGTTCCTGCTGCATATTACCGATTTGCTGATGTCCGGTATCTATGGATATGCAGATGACAGCACAGTTGTGTAGAGATGCCTGCCGGTTGCTCGGGCTAAAAAGGAATCAATCCGGTCCGAAAGAGAGGCTATGGTAGAGTTTACGAATGTTGCACTGTCTCTGATTGGGGAAAAGCCAATCTTGTAGCATTCAATGCCGCCAAAACACAAGCGTGTCTTTTCACCGCCAAAAGAAGCCCGTTCGCCTTGGCTCCTTATCTCTGTTGCCCTTGGACACAAACATTACTTAACGAATTTGGGTGAAATTTGACAAACAAATGGATAATCACCAAAATTAACATATAGGACAGTTTTTATACAGAAAAATCCACGAGATCATAACTAATGGGGGTGAAACCGCGGGCGCATTTAATAGTTTATTATACAAAATATAGGTAGATATACTAAACTACTAACTATTATAGATCTACTAGCTTTCCGCCCGCGGCTTCGCCCGTGTGGAATTCGGTTATATCGCGTTTTTTAGATTTCCCTTGGGAATATCATTTTTTTTTTCAATAAAAGGTAGGCTATATTCTTTCTCAGGGTCTAAATTATGATAAAATTTGGCACAGACAATCTGTGCCAAATTTTATCAAAATCGGTCTAGAGGTTTAAGCGGGAAAGCGTAACAGACAGACAGACAGAGTTACTTTCGCATTTATAATATTAGTATGGATTTTATTTTACTATACAATCTACTTTTATAATGTCACCCTTCTAAATTCAATCGTACCAATTTCCAATTAGAAACCTGAATATTATGTAAAAGAAAAGAAATCTAATATGTTTTGATTTCCAAACCTTTGATTTGCATACATTTGCATTTCGCATTAAAACCTGACATTTTATTAATAATTGTTTAATAGCACTAATTTAGGTTCGAATTGGATTTCTATTCAATCGACCACACGGCGGTGGCAACGCTGACCCTTGAACTGGCCTGGAATAGTACCTACCATAAATATACTAGTTCTAATGCCTGTTCTGGTAGCCTAGCGGTAAAAACACCAGCCTCTTAATCTCAAGTATGAGTGTGCGGGTTCGATTCCAGGTCGGGCAAATACCGATGTAATTTTTCTAAGTTATATGTACTTTCTAAGTATATCATGGATATAAAAAACTGATTAAAAAGTAAAGGAATACATCTTGAGGAAACCTGGACTTAAAGACTGAAATCGCCAACCCGCATTGAGCAAGCGGCTTGATTACGCTCAATTCTTCTCTGTATGAGAGGAGACCTATGCCCAACAGTGGGACGAAAAAAAGGTTGATGATGCGATGAATGCGTCAAACGTACAGCTTATTATACTTACGAAGATAGTGTAAATGCAACCTTATTCTCAGAGGAAATATTCAAAGAATATTATTCTTTAAAAATCATCAAATAAAACAGCAAGCAATTCCTCTGCGCAGGAGTAAAAAAATATAAAAAAAAGCATTCTCCTTCACTAAAACGTACGAGATTTCCAGGTACAACGTCCCGTCCGTCCATATAATAATAAAAAGTAGAATATTTAAAGGACATTCTTGGTTCAACGTACTGTCTCCGTAATTGTAATAAAGAGCAATCGAAGATCACACTCCTGACCTTGGACAACAGCCTTTTTCTCCGCATGCCTATCAACAAAATCGTATTTATATTTACATATGTACTAAAATTGATTGCTGTGTGAACATAATGTTCTTTATTTTAGTATTTGCAATCTTTCATTGATTTTTTTTGGAATACCTACATATTTGTCGTCCTCTGTGGCGCAGCGGTCATCACGCCTGCCTGCGACGTGGAGGCCCCGCGTTCGATCCCCGGCCAGGTCATGATGGAAAACGATCTTTTCCTGATTGGTCTGGGTCTTGGATGTTTATCTATATATGTATCTATTATAAATATAATATCGTTGAGTTAGTATCCCATAACACAAGTCTCGAACTTACTTTGGGGCTAGCTCAATCTGTGTGATTTGTCCATATATATTTATTTATTTGCTTTGAGTTTAAATATAGTTGTTTTAATAATTTAAAAAAAAAAGTACTTTAAGACTAAAGCGCTCTACACGCCAAAGCCTGCCCGGCGGCACAGCCCTCCGACACAACCTGGCTTGTGTTGAAAGAAGCATGTCGGCAACCTTCGCCTGCGCGTATTGCCCGCGGGCACGTCGGCGGCTTGCCTGCCTGCAACGTACCTACCTACGTCTACGCTCAGTTGCCCGGCGATGTTTCAGCTGTAATGACGTGCTAGTATTTTAACTGCCAAATAAGTTTATAGATGTCGAGCCGCTGACGCCGGCAATGTTTTACGACATGCAATGACTGAAGCCGTCAACCTAGCTCGGCTGCAACAAGTTGCCGACATATGCCGCCGGCCTCTACACACCAAAGGCTTTATGAGTAATTTTAATCTACTATAAATTTGTGTTACACAACTTAGAATGATGTTTAGTGTATTTTTGATAGCTAAAGACGGATCAAGTATCTTCATATTAGCCTCGGAAAGTGCAGCTTAACCTTATAGATGGACCTGGGAGCCTAGTCTACTATTTTTATAAAATTGTCATTCCAATACGATTCCATTCAAATCAAATCAAATCAAAGCATTTATTTCAAACAAACCAGTTACAGTCACTTTTGAATTGTCAGAAGGTCGGTCAGTCAGTAAGGTGAAGCTAGACGCCCATTCCAAAGAGTAGGTACCTATGGAGAAGAACGGGCAAGAAACTCCATCCGGACACTCTTTTAAATTATCAAGCTATTAATACAAATATTTGATTACATCATTCATTTTGAAATCAATCGTGTGAGAACGATGCAGAAATATATTGTACGCTAAGAGCGTCCATTATGGAAAACACACAAAAAAAAAACAACAACAAAAAAGACTAACCCAACAAATAGATGATTTACAGTAAGTACATTGTGCTCACACGTGTGCCATGCAATTATACATTGTCATTATGGTAAAAATTTCGTAATCTGTAAAATTCATAATTACCGATAAATTCGGTTAGCCGTCTCGTAATGGAATGGTGATAGAATGACATTGTCGTATTGCCAAAATTATAAGACTCGTTAGTAGAAATGATTTTCTTAAAACTACTACTCGATTTGAACATTTATTGATATAGAGTGGAATGTCAGTGATTGACCACTGGAAAAACATGATTTTTCATTCGCATTCTCTCGGTGGTAGGCCATAACATCGGCCGCCGGCAGAAGTTACCACCCACCAGACAAGGTCTTGCCGCCAAGCGATTTGTCGTGTTCCGGCATGATGTCTGGTGAAACCGTACGGAGGACGGGTCTGAGCAGTTGGGTTGCGATGTGTGCCGGGTACGATGCGCCTAATGTTGTTGTGTCGGGAGTTGGGTCGTGGAGAGTCTCCAGACCATTTTCCCTCTGGCGCAGCATCGTTCTTCATGTTGGTCTTGGGTTTAACATTGCATCACCTCGCTCAACTGCCGTCATCATTTCTATTCCTAAGTTTTTTAAGTGAATAGGCTTCATAAACTAGCGCGCTTTACCATCAACGATCGCATCACTGCTTACCATCAGTAGACCTAGTATGAGTTTTCAATACGAAATTCGACTGTCGATATCGAGCGCGTTTGGCGTTCTCATTGGTTGAGAGTTCTTACGACCTTGAAGCGGGCCAATCGCTAAGGCAAACGCGCTCGATATCGACGAACGAGTTTCGTAATAAAAACTCATACTAGGCCTACAGGCGGGATTGCGGTCAAGCGCTAGTTTATAATTATTAAAAAAAACATAATGACGTCATTTTGTTAGTAGAATACGAAACTTGTCAAAATCGATCATTATGAAATCACTAAGCGATCATTCTGATAGTATTGTAATAGCTGACTAGGGCCCTGTCCAGATGTACTTATTTAGACGCAAGGCAAGTAAATAAACATGTAATAAAGGTAAGTTTTAATGAAAAAGTAAGTACCTAAGTGTTATTTTCAGTATACATGACCATGATGTGAGTGTGAGTGAGTAGTATATTCCAAAATAGATAATATGTATATACAGTATGTTAAGAAAGCCCTGTCCGTCCCATAAGGATAATAAAGGTTAGGTAAACACATGACCAAATATAATATAAAATTTTACGTAATCATCATAGTACCTACCAATACAAATGAATTTTGAAATAATCTTTTTTTCCCGCGAATTAATTCCAACTTCCCCGAAACTTGGTAATTTTTAAAAAAGTGACAACACCGGTATTATTATGAGCGAATAGCGATACGACCACGTGCCGCGTGCCCTGCCGCCCATCGCCCGCGGAAGGGTGGTTAACGCACAGTTACCTCTTTTTGCGAAACAATATTTATTTTTTTAGGGGGATTTTTTTTTAAGTTAAGCCCGGTTTTTTATGCATTAGTAGAATCAGTTATTGATAGCTAACAACACCTTCACGGGTCGGACAGGGTTTTCTTAACATCCTGTATACCTACGACCCGGACGAAGCGTTTCGCCTCCTCTTTTATACCGCGTACCTACATCGAGGTACTGGAACAATTTGCCAGCGGCGGTGTTTCTGTCGTACTACAATTTAAGTGCCTTCAAGGCTAGAGTGAATAGGCTCTTAATAAACTAGCGCGCTTTACCATCAACGATTGCATCACTGCTTACCATCAGGCGGAATTGCGGTCAACCACTAGTTTACAATTTATAAAAAAAAAGTACGAACTCCAAATCAAAGCAACAAAACTTTTCAAAATCCGAAACTTCTGAATCAAACTCGAACAAATAAATACAATACGATTCTTTAAATCATATAAAATATAAAATTTAAGCTAGAAAATCATAAAGTTCGTTCGTTTCGACCTGCATATCTAAACCCACACGTGTTGCGCAAAGTATTGTCTAAACCATTGTTGATAATATACAAAAGCATAGTTTTTCAATCGTCTACAAAAACAATTCTAAACATGAGAACGCTTTTACTTTCTTCATAATTTTTTGTTGCTTCCAAGCAGGGAAGCGTCGCTGCTCAGTTTTATGATTAACCTTGTATGTATGCCGCCGGCAGAAGTTACCACCCACCAGACAAAGCCTTGCCGCCAAGCGATTTGTCGTGTTCCGGCATGATGTCTGGTGAAGCCGTACGGAGGACGGGTCTGAGCAGTTGTGTTGCGATGTGTGCCGAGTACGATGCGCCTAATGTTGCTGTGTTGGGAGTTTGATCGTGGAGGGTCTTCAGAACATTCTCCCTTTAGCGCAGCATCGTTGGTCGTGTTGTTGGGTTTAACATTGCATCACCTCGCTCAACTGCCGTCTTCCTTCCTATTCGCTCAGTTTTTCTGAGTGAACCTTATAAACCAGCGCGCTTTACCATTAACGATCGCATCACTGCTTACCATCAGGCCTGATTGCGGTCAAGCGCTAGTTTATAATTATTAAAAAAAAAAAAACAACCAAGAAAAAAGGTACCCAGTGACAGTTGATGGAGCATATTGCTCGCAGAACTGATGACCGATGGGGCTGAAAGCTCCTATAGTGGTGACCGCCCCCACATACATAGGAATTGCTCTTAAATCGTGGGTGGTTAAAACTTTATTGAAAATGGTTTTAATAGACTTTAAGTTGTGATAAAATATTTTACTAATAACAGATTTATTGTTACTTGAGGTTAAGGTTTTAGTCAGTAAAAGTCTGACACGCTCTTCCGCTCCGTTCAGATCGGGAGAGATCTTTTGATGATTTCCCATCCAAAAAAAAAGATTATCAAGTTAAAAATAACTATAGATGTCACTAATATTAAATTGCATTCTTAAATTTCTAAGTAGGTAAACAATGATTCATTTATATACTAGGAATCTTGACAAACAACTCAGCTTGGAAAATTTTGCTTCCTTAAAATCACACTTACGCAATTTTATCACATCAGTGGAATGTTTCTAAATTCCAAATATACCATATTTATTCTCAATGGCCCCTGTGGAATAGATACCACAATTTTGCAATTTTTATTCTCTTTACTGCGTTAATATAACTGAACCGCAACGATTCCCAACATTTACTTGGAAGCATATTGCATCGTTACCTGCACGCATTCCCACACTTCATCTCGTATTCTGTCTCCTGTCCCTATCACATTCATTACTGTTTGTGTTGCCGTCTCTTTCTAGCAGAATACCCACTCACGTTTCGACGTCATCTTTCACTCTCACTATCGATAACAGTATATGCAAATGTATTAGAAGCAAATTAATTCTTAACCGAAAAAAACGAAATTTATTCGGGATATAATAATGTAACTTATTTTTATTTTCAATAACGGTAATTGATAGTAAAAATAAAATACGTTTTCATGAAAATAAGGTTTGTACTTTAAACACTTCTACTTTCAGTGAACACCATTGATTTCTATGTTCTTTTAAATTACATGTAACCATCTTTATTGCATATTTCTGCTATAAAAGTTTATATATCCTTCTTCTTATTGGTTTATTCCTTTTGATGAATTTGTTAGTAACAATCTAGTCTAAATAAATCCTCGTTTGGTAGAAATAGGCTCGTCTGTAAAAGTTCGCTCTTAGCAAAAAGACCGCCCAACTTGTTACCCTAAAATTATGTTCTGTGATTTATATGGTGTACACAATAAAGTGTATTTTATTCTAGGTTCCCCCTTTTTATACGAAACTTAAATATAACAGGCGATATGTAAGTATGTGCGCCTCTGTCTAAACCTTTCAAGAATATAAGTGTGATGTTACGTTTATAATTAAGCATCAAACTCATAAAACAGTAACACTAATTCTAATCACTCAATATGTCAAAGAAAATACATACAAAAAATATGATTAGCTATCTGAATTCTTTCATATACTATGTGTGACGTAAATACGTTCAGCTGGATGAGCGCGTGCACTTTCTTCAAAACGAGACAGCGATACGTTTTTCTTTAGGGAAGAAAGAGACGGGGTTAGAAAACAATGACGCTTGAGTTTTTTTTTCCGCGCGATGATACTCTGGCGTAACATCACTTTCTTTCAGTTTTTAGGAGTCCGTAATTGTTTGGTTGAAGCATGCATTGTTTTGAATGAACATTGTGCAATTTAAATGCCAAAGTTGTGGGTCTTACCTGCTGAGTTACGAGAAACCGTATGTCGGCTACTTTTGTTTAAGTCATAGTAGGGCATTTTCACACGTCGCGCTGGTCTTGAAGTACTACATCCTGAGGTACCTGAAGCGCTGCGCCTGCGCGTGCCGAGCGGGTACGTAAGTGCACGTCGTCGTCACCCCAGGCATAGGCCCAAAAAATTCGAAAATATGACGTGATATCCACCAACTCACTTTAGGCCCGCGTTGTCGGTTTGCCCAATCCCTGACCAATTCGCCCAAGAGGAAACAGTACAGGTTGAGTCTGCAAGACTAATCATCAGAAAATCCCTAACATACATTTAACTTATCCAGAAATCGAGAACTCCTCAACGTTATCCCCTGTTCTAACTTGGCCGATTTTTTCTGAAGTTATCGTGTGCGATCCGTTGACTTCGCTTAATTGGTGATAGAGTGAGAGTTTAGTGCCATTGTACATGCGCCACTTTCGACTCCAATGACTGAAGATCGATAGTTTTTCTCCATTTAAACTGTCATGCTTGGAATGACGCGAGTGAAAATTGTTTTATTCCTTTGTTCTGCAGTTTGTCCATGCTTTCTCTTTGACGTGGTTCGGAGTTTTATTAGTGTTAATCAGTTGGTGGGTTCTTATACCTAAGTAATTATTAATTGGATGGATGATAATTCTTAAATATCCAAATCACCAGTTAATTTATTAAATTAGTATATACTAGAGAACGATTAGGCTAAGTTAATACAAAACATATACGGATCGTTGGTCCGAAAAATAGAATTTTATTGTTCTAAGGTTAAATGAAAAAAATTGGAGAATTCCCAAGAGTTAATTAGTAACATCTCAGTAATAGCCCACAGACTGGTTTGTGCCTGAATAATGGCAATAATTTCGCCTCCTGTTACATGTTATATTACTAGACTATGGACCGCCAGCGACTTCTTTCGCGTGGAGTTAGTTATGCTCCGCTCCTATTGGTCCCAGCTTGATGTTATATAGGCTAAAGCCTTCCTGGATTAATGGGCTATCCAACGCAAAAATATTTTTTCAAATTGGACCAGTAGTTCCTAAGATTAGCGCGTTTAAACAAACAAACAAACTCTTCAGCTTTATATATTAGTATAGCGTGGTGGCCTAGTGGTTAAAATACCAGCCTCTCAAGTATGAGTGCGCGGGTTCGATCCCAGGTCAGGCAACTACCAATGTAAATTTTCTAAAGTTATATGTATTTTCTAAGTATATCTTGGACATCATGGACTGAAGGTGAAGGAAAACATCTTGAGGAAACCTGGACTTTATAAATCTGAAATCACCAACCCACATTGAGCAAGCGTGGTGATTACGCTCAATCCTTCTCTGTATGAGAGGAGACCTGTGCCCAGCAGTGGGACGATAAAAAGGTTGATGATGATGATGATAGATAAACCTCTACCTAACCCTACAAGAATTACAGGCGCGATTTAATATTGTATAGTTGGTTATTCAATTGTTATTATCAGATTATAAAGCTTAGGGCAATGTTAAAAACCTATATAGCCCATTGCTGAGACACAGGCCTTCTTCCTTCTCGGACCCAATAGGTTTTTCGATGTCACATGCCATCTAATTTTTGGTCTTAGACATGCTGGTTTCTTCACGAAGTTTTCCTTCACAGTTTTGAAAGCAGTGTTAATGACATAATTTAGACGTAATAAATTGGTTATCTGGATTCGAGTTTTCTTTCTGAAATCAAATTATTGATTTGCCAGAATGCATGTATACAAATAAGGTTATGAGAAATACCAGTTGTTTTAGACCACTTTAATATACCTACCAAAGAAATATATGAAAGGTCACTAAATAATAATAATAATTATAGTTATTTCTATCGTTAATAGTTCTTTGTCTACCACTACAAAATTTATGTGATTAATATTAGCTTGGAGCTATTTACTGCAGAGTTATTATCGACAACATTTACACCGGAAAAAATGCTGTATGGTATATAGGTATAAATAAAAACATTATATTAGTGTTGATTATCTTGTCTTTGATGAAAGAAGTTAAACCTGTCACCTTAGTAATATCAAGAAGGTTCATCAATAATAGGTACCATAGCCGTGAATTTAAATATTCTGATACCTCACAACTAAATTATACTTTGTTTGCAAGATAATTATCATAATTTAAGGAAATTACATTCCGATGTTTGACACATAGAGATTATTGTCTAGTTGTTTTTCTTTGTAAAGGTGGGATGCACCTGTAGTTGTTTTAATTATAACTAGGTACTAAATAGACGTGCTTATTAGCTTGTATAATTACTCTCCTCGATTACCTTCTAAGGAAGAAGCTGTATTACCTTTGATGCTAAGGAACAGATGGATATATTACGATAATGTATTAAGCATACTACAGTTAACACGTGCTTTTGTAAACACATATGAGTTGAATATCTTGGTCCTTCCGTCCGCATACCTATGTGCGAGTACCCAAGGACCAATTACGTTCTATGATTTCAAAAGATTAAAATACACACAGATTTGTTCAATTTCTTCGCTTAGATCACTGGTTTTATCCAGTCCTTTCAAGCAGACAATGGACACGTACAATACCTATTTGATCGTAGACACACGTAACCTGCAATTTAAAAAAAACGCGATACATTTTTTTGCCTCCATTATTGCCTTACGAACGTGCTCACAAAAACTACTGGGCTGATCTAAATCGGAATTCTTAAGGATCGTTTATTAAAAAAAAAAATAGAAAGAGACAGGAGAAATCAGAATTTTTTGTTCGTCTGTCTTTCACATAACTTTCCCCGGAACACAATGGAGCCAGGTAGGCGGAGGCAAAAAAAGGACCTTCTGGTATACCCTGATTGTGTGATAGTGACATTTTATATATTCGAGGTCATGATTCGAAGGCTTTTTTTATGCCTTTTATTAGAATAGCGTCGAGTTTTAAAACTACTAACTTAGGTGTGAGTGGTCTTTGTTCCCGATTTTTTTCACGGAATTTCGTTTGGCGATCGTTTACTATGTCGCTGGTGATTCATTTCTAAAAATACATCATGAGACTAAAACAGTCGCGTTTCTGGGCTAGATGCTTTTACGACGACTGTAACACATGTTAAATGTAGGTAGTTAAATATAAGAGGCTGCTGCAAGTTGGCAAATACAGGACCTTATCGGTTAGTTCCTTTGCTTGCTACGAGATGGCGCTGATAGCTGGTGAGAACATTTTATTTATTATTAACATCAGTATCTGAACTTTTTACAATTTTATTTACTTGAAGAAAGAGATGATAAAACACAGCTTGTAATTAATTTGTATAAATGAGCAATAACACCATTTTCCTTGAAATTCTCGTCCTGTCCCACTTTACCATCATACTTTTTTGTAAAAAGTAGACAGACAGTATGCAAGAAGATATCTCTACATTATCATACTCTTGTATATTTTTCTGTTTATCTTCAGATGGCATTAAGGAGCATCCACAAATATGCCATAAGGCATAACCGAACTAATAAGCCTAATGTCAAAGCAAAGGTTATATGTCCCTTATCAATTTGACCCTGAAAGACCGTCAACCTTCGCACATTCTACTTATGTTTGTCCACCATATTTGTACGTTTGCGCAAACAAGAATACTTTGTAGAATACTTCTTCGGCATTTTTTGTCCGAAAGTTATTCCAAGAAGTCTTTTCTTTAGCTTTTCCTGGTTGCTAAGTAGGTACTGGGACACACTTAAAATGTCGTCGGATATAATTTATTGTTTAGTAAGAAGCTGTTTGTTTTCTTTGAACGTAATTCGTTTTTTTTTTTAAGTAACCATTAGTTTCTAACTGAACTTCCCCTATATCCATCAACCCTGGTTATTTATCTCCTTTTTTAATAATTATAAACTAGTACTTGACCGCAATCCCGCCCGTTGGTAAGTAGTGATGCAGTCGTTGATGGTAAAGCGCGCTAATTTATTAAGCCTATTCATTTAAGAGACTTGGTGAATAGGGAGGAAGACAGCAGTGGAGCGAGGTGACGCAATCTTAAACCCAACAACGCGACCAACGATGCTGCGTCAGAGGGAGATTGATCTGGAGACCCTCAACGACCAAACTCCCGTCATCGCACCTGGCACATACTTATTGCAACACAATAGGGATGTATCCAAGGTATGAAAATCAAAAAAATAATTAGTCCGTCTTATAGATAATAAAAAAAATTAAGACCCGTATTTTTTATTTTATTGTAATTACTAAAAACTACTGAGACATGGCGTATTAAACTTACAGAGTGGGGGCTAATTACATCACGCCGTGCTATATTTTGCACCACGGCGTGACGTCATGCGACATTTCAAATCAATATATCTTCCTAAGTATTTGAATGAGAAAAAAACTAAAAAATACGTGTTCAATGTTTTTTATAAATCTATCTGACGGACATTAAATTATTTTTTAGGATACAAGCCAATTGCTCAGACCCGTCCTCCGTATGGCTTCAGTAGACATCATGGCGGAATACAACGAATCGCATGGCGGCAAGACTGTATATTATGGCGTATCACCGAGACCGTACTACTACTACATTGTCATTGCTTTTAATTTGTATTCGTTTTACCTATTATGGTTCCTATGGTATCCTTCTCTGTATGGGAGGAGACCTGTACCCAGCAGTGGGACGCTAAAAAGGTTGATGATGATTATGGTTAAGTTTTTTTTAAATTCTAAGTGCAATAGTGTATTCACGTGTAATTAATATAAGTATTTAAATTAAAGAATACCAGCGAATTTTCTTGCCCGTTCGTCTCCATACGAAAATATCTTTTGAAATGGGCGATTAGATTTTTTATTTTTTTCGAAACATTGATGTTCAAACCTGCCTTTTTGACAGAAATTTTAGATCCTAACAAGGTGTTTAATTAACAAGCTTAAGTAATGACCAATCAAGCATGTTTGTAGAAACAATATTCAATGAAATGGAACTTTGTTTAATTGCTTTCTCAACATCATTAACTTCTTCAAGCATTGAAATATCAGAGGAGTAATTCTCGTAATTCTAAGAACATTCACAGCCAGTGAGGTTAGCATGAGTTTTCATCATACGTATCGACTACATTTGGCGCTCTCATTGGTTGAGAGTCTATGATTGAGTCTTCGTAATAAAAGCTCATGGTAGCCACACAGATCTCGTTGTCAATCTGTCAAAAAATACTTCTATTTTTTTTCTTTTTTAATAATTATAAACTAGCGCTTGACTGCAATCCTGCCTGATGGTAAGCAGTGATGCAATCGTTGATGGTAAAGCACGCTAGTTTATTAAACCCATTCACTTAAAAAACTTAGTGAATAGGAAGGAAGACGGCAGTTGAGCGAGGTGGTGCAATGTTAAACCCAACAACACGACCAACGATGCTGCGCCAGAGGGAGATTGATGTGGAGACCCTCCACGACCAAACTCCCGACACAACAACACTTGGCGCATCGCACCTGGCACACATCGCAACACAACTGCTCAGACTCTCTCTTCTCAATTTCCCCACATTTTGAGAAGTTTTTGACATTTGACTAGATTTTGAACGTTTTAAATTATTAAAATTTGCCTTCCTTCAGGTCTTAAAGAGACCTGAAGGCAAATTTATCAGCTTTGGTGTCTGGAGTCCGCTTTACCAGTCTAACTGCTGATTTTAGCTAAACTTCGATATTTTCCGTAAAGCGACTGCCGTCTGACCTCCACAATCCGAAAGCGATATCTAAGCATTGCAGTTAGACTTTTGAGGGCTCCAACAACCCGTAACGACTACCACTAGATGTTCGTATGGCAACCAGGACAGACACGAACAGTGCAAATACTCATATTCATGCATACAAATATTTGCACTGTGCGGGGATCGAACCCGCTAAATAGGCACTGTATTCGTTATCTTATCAAATGCTCTACTTTTCAAAATAACGTGTTGCTTGAAATTAATTACCAACTGAATGAGGGACACTAATTTTTCAATGGTTCTTGAAATTCCAAAACTTAAAGTACGTTCCCTGCCTCCATTATTAATGCCACAGTAATTTCACAATCTCCATAATTTGCAAAAGATGTCCTTTCTCGTCGCAACTACTTGCATTCAGCGATAAAATTACTAACTAAACACAGATGCCCCCCTATTTACTGCAAGCTTACCACATACATAGTATTGCATCAAAATCGTCTAATAAACCTCTTGTAGATAACGTAGAAGTTATGAAAATGAACAAGTTGAAAGGAAAGTGCCTGTGCACCGCGGCTGTGACGAAACATCAACTTATTAGCAATATGTGAAAGGGGATCTCGTACCGATATGGTCTATAATCACTTTTTTATTTTTAGTCTAGCTACTTAGTGGTTTTAAGATCTAGATAAAAGATAGAAAGAACCTATATGCAACAAAAAAAAAAATATGAAGAAACCGTATGCAA
The DNA here is from genome assembly GCA_037179545.1 of Sesamia inferens. Taxonomy (NCBI): domain Eukaryota; kingdom Metazoa; phylum Arthropoda; class Insecta; order Lepidoptera; family Noctuidae; genus Sesamia; species Sesamia inferens. Next base: position 7,649,875 of record CM073923.1, on the reverse strand, counting down.
AGAGAGCAGTAGGTAGTAATTCCGTTGCATAAGTGTAGCCAAAAATTTTAACTTTAAAATACAGTATGTTAAGAAAACCCCTGTCCGACCCATGAAGGTGTTGTTAGGTATCGATAACTGATTCTACTAATGCAAACAAAACCGGGCTAACCTTAAAAAAAATCCCCCTAAAAAAATAAATATTATTTCGCAAAAAGAGGTAACTTAATAAATGTGCGTTAACCACCCTTCGGCGGGCGGCGGGCGGCAGGTCACGCGGCACGTAGTCGCATCGCTATTCGCTCATAATAATATCGGTGATGTCACTTTTTTAAAAATTACCACATTTCGGGGAAGTTGGAATTAATTCGCGGGAAAAAAAGATTATTTCAAAATTCATTTGTATTGGTACTATGATGATTACGTAAAATTTTATATTATATTTGGTCATGTGTTTACCTGACCTTTGTTATCCTTATGGGTCGGACAGGGTTTTCTTAACATACTGTATAATCAAAATAAGTACTTCATAACTAGAAGCAAAACGAAAATAAAAACGAACGTCAAAATATAATATTAACAGAATATTTATATATTGAGCTAAAAATATAAATGCTAAATATAAATACGCAAGAACAGCAAAGACCTAGAAGATGTGCGATGATTCACACGGTGGTCGTAATCTTTATAATCAAAGTTGGAGCTGTGACCCAAATCCGTGCAACCGCCGAGTACTTTCATTGTGAACGCTAAACTACTCTCACACTTACATAAAATACTAACACAAACATAAAACATGCTGTAACAACGCGAAACATATAAACACTAGCGAAAATATTTCGCACACTGACGCAATAATGAATATAGAATGTACACATAGAGTTACCAACACAACTGCAATTCGTGTCTCGATAGACGTATCGTGAAAGACATTTGCATATATAATGAATTAGGTATATTAGGGCATAGGAATTCTGTTTTGCTTAATTTCGAGTTCATTGCATATATAACGGTATTATTATATATGGAACTTATCACAGAACATAATGCACACATAGACGATCGTACGTTGGATAACACAAGAGCGGTTGTATACTATAGATTACACCGAGAATGTAAACGCAAATGTGTGTGACAGTAGCGTATTGTGCTTCGGCATTAGAGCGAGAAGAGATGCGTATAATGTATCATTTAAGATCTAGGACATCATTCCCGCCTTGTCCTAATTACACATGAGAATGCAGAATTGATTGATGACGACAACTAATAAGCTAATGAAGAATTGTAAAGAAAAAGAAAACGGGGAAACGAATAGTTGGGCTGTAATGAAGGACTTTATGACAGTATGTTGGAAAATATAATAGTGAAAGTGAAGAGCGTGTAATTGTAATAAATTGTATAACACTGAACAAGAAAGTGTCACAATGACAAACATCATCAAAAAACGATTAGGCAAAAAGGAAAATAAGCATAACAAGATGGGTTACTTTGTCGTAAGGGTTTGTGTAATCCCATTTAGTAACATTTTGCTAACCATCTCAAAATTTCAAACGCTACAATTAAATTCGAGTCGTTACTAATCTTGTTCCTATGCAATTTTAGTGGAACTGATTCAAGCATAAAGTTGGAATAAATTTGGAACATATTTTTATTACCAACCTTATAAAGTAATTTTTTACTATACTGAATTCAGGCATCGTTTATTCAACGTACGCTTTCTAATTTCTAATACATTGCATCTGTTACGTTAGTTAAAATTCTTTATGTGCAAGCTTTTAGATTTTTGGACAAAATTTCTTTGTCTAAATCTCATTTCTAGTCTATAATGACTTCATTATGATATTATCATTGATCAAAAAATAAAGCACTTTGATACCACAATCGACACCGGAAGCGAATCCAGATGAAATTGATTAATTCCAACGCTCATTCAAATCATTGTCATACAGTCATAATCTCTTCACAACAGTTGCGTAAGTTGCGCTGGCGCTGCTGTGACGTAACTGAAACGAGCTCAGCGAAAGTTGCTACGGCAATTTCTCTCTCCTACCTATCTTTCTCTTGAACAACTATCTCCCTCGCACATGCTGCTTTCACATAATTGTGTCTTGCTTCCACTTCGGAACGTTTGCTGTCCTTGTTGTTCGAATTACTTTCCGGTATGTTACTATCTCTGTCTGTATCTTCTTCACGCTTGGTGTGGACCATTTTTTTTCGGTTTCGCACGCGTTGGAGGCGTTGCCACTACGTAATCAATTGTCTTCTTGTTTGTTTATTCTGCGGTTGGGCCTCAAGCAAAATGTTTTTATCCAATAAATATGCGATTAAGTCAATCAATACATTGGTAATTGACGCAATCACTTGTATATGTTGTTACGTTTAAGGTTGTATGTAAGTATCTAAATGTTTTGATACAACTTTTTTGATATGAGATCATTCAGATATAATTTTTATGAATGATTTATTGAATTGGAGATAATAAATAAGGTTCACTTAAATGCCGAGCCTACTTCCGCATATTTAGGCCGCAGATGTTGCCTTGAAATGTGCCGTCACATTCAAATTTCTAGTACCAAGTGATGAAATACGATTTATTATTTATATATGTATTATAATATTAAATATAAATGATTTTTGTTATACACCTCGAGACCCTTGATATAAATATTTTTTTTAAATTAATTCCTATTCGATTAACTAAACCTTTTTCCTACTTATCACCGTTTTATGGCTTATTGTTATTGTAAAACTTCCATGTGATCAAGGATTACTTTTGTATAGAAAGACAATTTGGTTGCCTCAAAAACATTAAAAATCGATATGAATAATCTCCTTAAAATAATTCATGTTGTAGATCGATAAGTAGGTGTAGCTAAACTGCCATGGAAACATGATACACGATACCTATATTAAGTAGATATATCTAGGATAGCAAATTTCCAAAATAAGATAAGCAACTCTAAACCTTTAAAGGTTTAAAGCCAAAGCTATACCTACACTCAAAATTGTCCACGAATCCATTCAAATCCTATATTATTTCTAAACAGCCACGGAAATAGACTGCACAGAGCCAAAAGGGCGTATATCAAGGATCGGATATTTCCATGAGATTCGGGCGATTGTGGCTGACTCAAGGTTGGTGATGAAAGTAGCCCCGCTAACATTCCACCGACGGTTCTCGACGCACTTTCGTCCCACAAGGCTGCCGGCTCCCAATGCTATAGCTGCTATAAGTTGCTGATGTGTATGAAAATGAGAGGAAAATATTGAATATTTTGAAACTTTCGGATAGTAAGGATAATACTAAAACTTAGGACATAATTTAAACTAACGTAGTAGATACTCATCACCCTGTAGATGCTGCAAAGGTCAAAGAGGGCACAGAGGTCAGAATGGGTATAAAATCGGTTGGATTACAAATATATTCACACGCAGGGCCGTCGTAACGACTTTTATCTTATTTATGACAAACGGGCTTACTTGTTGTAATTGCCTTATTAGATAGGTTTCTGGTTGACTTATCTGTTTATATCCAAGCAAATATGAGTGTGGTAAAAGATTATCTAAGGACAATAATATTGGAAAAGTGGATTTTGGTGCCCTTTTTAGTAACAGAGGGTGAACTTTCCAATCTTTGCTTTGAGTTACGCTCAACTCAAGGAGGTTCTGAAGAATCTCAGCGGACGGAGCAATGCAACACTGAATAATACTTTCGAAATTAACGAAGACACGAACGTTCACAGACAAGCAAAACGAAATGGATCAGACAAATTGAATTGTACCGCTAATTGTCCTACGCCAGTCACAATTATAAATTCCTTTAACCAACTTCCACTGAATATTTACGACACTAACAGCAATCCTTTGCCTCCTAAATAGGATATACATCATCATGCTTGAAGCAAGTGGGTGAGATAAAATACAACTGCACACCTGTTAGGGCAGCCTAACCAATAGCTGGGGGCACATTGCGAAGCATCGATGATTGCCAGGTTGTAACTATGGATTATCTGATTCAGTCTTTGGTAACCGACGTTTGTTATCTTTTGTGTTTTAATGCAAAAGTAGGTATCTGTTGGTTCGAGTAATTGTTTGGGTTTTAAGTATGGATTTTGAGAATATTTTTTGGTTTTTTGATCGTTAAATCTTTTCCCAATACGGATATATGAAGTGAGATATGGAATTTAAACACACTGCTACAAGAGAAAGTCGTTGAATGTACATAACGTCTAAAATTATCCTGTCTTTTCGCCATTATCATGAAACTCGGTGGTAGGCCATAACATCGGCCGCCGGCAGAAGTTACCCACCAGACAAAGCCTAGCCGCCAAGCGATTTGTCGTGTTCCGGCATGATGTCAGGTGAAGCCGTACGGAGGACGGGTCTGAGCAGTTGTGCTGCGATGTGTGCCGGATACGATGCGCCAAATGTTGTTGTGTTGGGAGTTTGTTCGTGGAGGGTCTTTAGATCAATCTCCCTTTGGCATCGTTGGTCGTGTTGTTGGATTTAATGTAGTTGGATATGGGCAATACTATTCTAAGTCCGATACCACACGGAAAAGCAGTAACTACAGTACTCAGATATTTCGCCAGCTATGTATAACCCTTTGATCTTTATGGAATTTATGAATGTATTATATAACCGTATTTTGGCCACTACACACTATGCAGTGGCCAAAATACGGCCTCTTCTGAAAATAGTCCTAACAATAATTGGGCCCCGTGAAAAATTGGATGGTTGAGCTTGCGACTTGATGTTCACAGTTTGTTGTCATTTTCAAATACAAAACAAGCTCTTCTTCTGAAAATAAAAATTAAGTGACTATTTCTTCGTTGCACTGGTTACCCATGAAGTAGAATTTATGGTACGCCACCTGCTGCGTACGCCGCTACGATCCTTTTACCTCGGTTACGTTCATACAAGCACTCCGGTAGCGAGTAGTTCTCACCTGACCTTTCTTAAACCAATAAGGTCACTGTAGTTACACCTCTCTCGTTTTCCAATCTCCACGCTTCTAAGCTAGCTTCTTTAATACCTCTTTTTTGCTCTTCAAGAGTTGGCTGTGATCTTCTTCGTCTTTCTTTCTTTCTTTTACTACGCTGACGTAGTGCAGGTAATAAATATGACGACGTCAGCTATGGCGGAGCGATAGGGTTGTCACTGCCTTGGTGTGGTGGTAAGGGCTCCATTTCATAGGTGGCGTTTTGAATTAAAACACGAAAATAATGTAACAAGTAGGTACCTACTGTTCCAGTTAGACAAGTGTGAGTGTTATTAGTTCTGGAACAGTTTCCGCATGCTGTTAGATATAATTGCGATGGCTGTTAAAATAAACACTTTCACTTATTATGTACCATAAGAGAGATCAAATAAATGCTAAGGGAGATGTGTGGAACCCCAATGAAATAGATTGAGAAATGAGCGGATAACAGGAATTGAAAGTGGCAACGGTACCTGAAAAGTTGTTTGGAAATCGTTGTAAGGAGTATCTAAGTCATCATCATCTCAGCGTATAATCCCGGTCGCATCCGCGGCTTTCGCGTTGGAGCCAGGGGTCCGCTTTCCTACTATTACGCCTCCATTTCCCACGATCTCTGGCATCCCGCGGTGTGGGATTGTTGGCACGCATCATCTCTTACAACGTCAAGCCAGCATTTCTTTGGCCTGCCTCGCTTGTTCCGGCCCGGCGGAGGCGCCATGGCAAGACATTTGTTACCCACGTAACATTTACGTTTACGTAAGACGTGACCGTACCAGCGCAGGCGACTCTCTTGCAGTTTGTCTGCTATGTCACGGACACGGAGACCGCCACGGATGCGGGAGTTCCTGATGCGATCTTTCCGCGTAACTCCACACATCCATCGCAGCATATTCATCTCCGTGACACGCAGCTCCTGCTTGTGTCGCTCAAGCACAGGCCACGCTTCACTGCCATACAGAAGGACAGATCTAATGATGGTCTTGTAGACCTGTCCCTTAAGCTTAACTGGCATTTTGGGGTCACAAATGACACCTGTCATCTCAAGGAGTATCTAAGTGTTACAGAGAAAACATATCGACCGCAAATAAATGGAATGAAAGCAGGAGAGTGATAATGAAGAGAAATCCTAAAACCTATAGTTCAAATCATTGATCTTTACTATTATCTATGCTGTCAACGACGCCCAGTGACGTAACATTGCCCACTGATCAATTGATACCCGATCGAGTGAAAGTCTTATTGATGACCTATAAGGTTTTCTACTACTGTTGAGAACTTCTTGTGTTGATCTTTACATAATGGGCCGTGTAAGTTACTATCGGTTTAAACGAATGTGTGAAAATGATTGACTTGTGCAGTGTGGGAGCCTATGAGAAAGTTATGACAAGTAACGACAGACTTTTAGCGATACGAGAAAGGCTGTAAAGTTCAGTCAGACTCCATAGAAAAAGGTGGATCCTCTGACCAGACGGGCGTTGAGTCTGGAGGGCAGTTGCCCAACGGTTGATATTAAAATAACGTTGAATACAAAACTGAAACTTATGAGAGAGGTGTTGAGATGAGCGCTACCCTAATTGTTCAGAAAATAACTCTGCAATTTCCCCTTAAATGCAAACCGACTAGTGGAAATCTTGATATAAAGAGGAAGTGCATTCCACAGAAGAATGGACTGAATGTGAAATGAAGAAAGTGAATATGCAATGAAGTGAGTATAATATATCATAAAATAAAAAATAATTGTGTCGAAACTTAACCAATAGACTGCGAGATAAATATTATTATGATATTAATTCAATCTAATTCAGAACTTTACACTAATATTAAAGAAAATGCCAATAATAAATTAAACTATAACGCTCACCTTTTAAGATTCATTTTATTTTGTTCTTAAAGTATTTTATTTTACTGTGCCGTTTACGATACGAAGTAATTAGGCTTTTTATAATTAGTTGGATAAATAATTATTCTGAACCCTGTGGAGTGTTTATCATTAAATAAGTAATTTATTAATCTATTAAACTTATAGGATGTCCTGAATTTATTTACTGCAGAAGATATAGATAAGTGGATGGTATAAATACAACGTATTTTTATACGAAACCTGAACATAGTCTGTTCAGAACAAGCAACTGAATCGATTTTAATCATTTTTACAGAATATTATATTTTTTTCCAAATACATTTAGAAATTGTTGCAGTGTGGTTACCGCACGCGCAACACAGCTGGAGGTAATGTTCGTAAACCAAAACTGCAATCAACAAGCTAAAACGAAAAATAAAGAAATTCTACGACATCTACAGCTAATGATGCTTTAAAATATTGTCTTTTTTTAAAAACAAAATGTTTTCCATAAGCAATTTACCGACTTAAACACTAGCCACTTACTTGTAAATAATTTAAAACGAAATTTCGTCCCAAAAAGTGGAAGACAAAACATCGACTAGAGGCCGAAACAGAAAATCTTCCGCACACATAAAAAAAAAACACAACTTATTTATGCCCTCGTAAAAATAAGTCACGTCACAATTTCCGTGTCATCTGGACCAGTTTACCGCGTTTTACGGACTTATATGACGGTCTTAATGCCCTTTAAATCTCGCAATCGCATCTCATCTCGGCAATCTGTCCGGAGTCACCTTTACTGACTCATCTGTCTCTGTGACCTTTCCTTCTTATTTTTAGGTCTTAAATAACCACCGGAAGTGCCTAATCAGGATTCTCGGGCACCCTTTTTGGTAATTCCGTTTAGTTCTTTACTTTTTTTCATAGCCTAAAAAGGGTTAGGGAATTCCGGTGCAGATCAAAAGGTCTTAATGTTGTTTTTGACCTTTATAAACGGTTTTAGAAAGCTTGAGTTTTGTAATGGATCTCACAAAATGATTTTCATTCAATCTTTGAAATCAATTTAATGCAAAGAGGTTTGCATCACCGGTTGGTAATTAATTCTAAAGATTTTTTTTTCTTCCTAGTGGAAGAAAGGAATATAGGAATTTTGATTTTAGGGTTTCAATTATAATTATAATCAATTATGAAGACTTTAAAGTCGTCTCTCAAGTATGGTGGCCTAGTGGTTAAAACACCAGCCTCTCTAGTATGAGTGTGCGGGTTCGATTCCAGGTCAGGCAAGTACCAATATTACTTTTCTAAGTTATATATACTTTTAAGTATATCTTGGACACCAATGGCTGATTATAAGGTAAAGGAAAACTTCTTGAGGTAACCTGGACTTTAAGTCTGAAATCGCCAACCCGCATTGAGCAAGCGTGGTGATTACGCTCAATCCTTCTCTGTATGAGAGGAGACCAGTGCGACGAGACCAGCAGTAGGACGATAAAAATGTTGATAATGATGATGATAATTAAAAGTCTACTGTTTATGTTTCTCACCAGAGTGTATCTCATGATCTATGATAGCTACACAGTTGAAATTTTCACAGATGACGTAATTCTGTTACCGCCAAAACAACAACCCGTAAAAGTATTTTTTTATTGATAATGGTCCGACTTGGTTCAGACTTTCCTGGTTGAATCTCAAGTTCCTTAAGGTCTAATGAAAAAACATGGCCGATTTTATTTATTACATATGTATTACTTACTAATTCTTCTATAAAACCATTACTTTACTTTTTTTTTTTATTTCATACTAAAATCTAAGTTCACATTTAAGAATGGAATAAATTTATTGAGTACATAGACAAGCTATAAATTTATCGACGGTAATTAAAACCAAATCTGCTTTTTAGGGTTCCGTAGCCAAATGGCAAAAAACGGAACCCTTATAGATTCGTCTGTCTGTCCGTCTGTCCGTCCGTATGTAACAGCCATTTTATTTTACCCGAAACTATAAGAGCTATACTGTTGAAACTTGATAGGTAGATGTAGTCTGTAAACCGCATTAAGATTTTGATGCAAAAATAAAAAATAATAATAAATATTGGGGGCTCCCCATACTTAGAACTGAAAGTCAAATTTTTTTTTTCATCAAATACATACGTGTGGGGTATCTATGGATATAGGTCTTCAAAAATGATATTGAGGTTTCTAAAATATTTTTTATCTAAACCGAATAGTTTGCGTGACAGACGCTTCCAAAGCGGATAAAAGTTGATCCCCCCTCTAACTTCTAAAATAAAAAAATGAAAAATCTAAAAAAATACGAGTGTGCTTATGACCACACGACTGAAGTGAAACTTCTTTCGCTCCATCTGTATGTATATATATATATGTGTGTACAATATATACATGTATCATCATCATCATCATCATTTCAGCCGAAAGACGTCCACTGCTGGACATAGGCCTCCCCCAAGGTTCTCCACGACGACCGGTCCTGCGCCTCCCGCATCCAGCGGTTTCCCGCGACCTTCACCAGGTCGTCGGTCCACCTTGTCGGGGGCCTACCCACGCTACGTCTTCCGGTGCGTGGTCGCCACTCGAGGACCCGTCGGCCCCATAGGGCATCGGTACTACGGGCAATGTGTCCAGCCCATTGCCACTTCAGTGTTGCAATTCTTCGGGCTATGTCGGTTACTCTCGTTCTTCTGCGGATCTCCTCATTCCTGATTCGATCGCGCAGTGAAACCCCAAGCATAGCCCTCTCCATTGCCCTTTGAGCGACTTTGAGCCTTCTTATAAGGCCCATTGTTAGCGACCACGTCTCAATTCCATAAGTCATCACTGGCAACACACACTGGTCGAAGACTTTTGTCTTGAGACACTGCGGTATTTCGGACGAGAAGATTCTACGTAGCTTCCCGAAAGCAGCCCAGCCGAGTTGGATTCGACGATTGACCTCTTTCTCGAAGTTGGACCTTCCTAACTGGATAGTTTGTCCCAGGTACACGTAGCTGTCAACAACTTCGAGAACAGAGTCTCCAATCTTTATAGGAGTCGGTACAACATGGGCATTAGACATGACTTTCGTCTTGCCCATGTTCATTTTAAGACCGACTCGCTTGGAGGCCCTCCTGAGGTCTTCGAGCATTGTACTCAGGTCCTCCGCGGTCTCAGCCATGACTACGATATCATCAGCAAACCGAAGGTGTGTCATGTACTCGCCATTGATGTTAATGCCCAGTCCTTTCCAGTCCAGAACCTTGAAGACATCCTCCAATGCAGCGGTGAACAGTTTCGGAGAGATAACATCTCCCTGTCTGACACCACGCTGCAGAGGTATTGGTTTCGAGGTCTGGTCCTGTATTCGGACTGACATGGTGGCGTTTTCGTACAAACCCTTCAGCGCTTCAATATACCGATAGTCTACTTGGCACCGCTGGAGAGAATGCAGTACAGCCCAGGTCTCGATCGAATCAAAGGCTTTTTCGTAGTCCACAAACGCCAAGCAAAGGGGTAGGTTATACTCCTCGGCCTTCTGTATAACCTGCCGCAGCGTATGTATGTGGTCTACTGTGCTGTAGCCTTTTCGGAAACCGGCTTGTTCGGGCGGCTGGAAGTCGTCAAACCTGCAGGCGAGACGATTTGTGAGGACTCTTGAAAACAGCTTATAGACATGACTCAGAAGTGAGATGGGTCTGTAGTTTTTCAAAAGGGTGTTGTCACCCTTTTTGAAAAAGAGTACCACCATTAATATATGTATATGTGTATACATGTATACACATATACATATATTAATTTTCTATAAATATTTAAATTGATTTCATGGTTTCATTGGTAAATTAATATTTTTGCATAGATCTTCTACTTTTATTTAAAAAAAAAAAATCTCTCGGGGCCAAAAGGTCAGGCTCCTCCTCCTGGTTCCCAAGATAATCCACGGGGGGGTGAGGTAATCAACAAGGGGGGTCCGGGGGGGTAGTTTCGTGGGGATATTAAGGGGTGAGGGGGGGGGGGGGGATACAGGAGGGACTGTGAGGTAGGCGGTACCAAATTTTATGTTAACTGACCCCCCTTAATGGTCGTCAGTCAACATAAAATTTAATGTATAGTGTTAAATGTAAATAAATAAATAAATAAGTGTACCCGTGTATCAAAATTAAAAAAAAAAAATTGCATAGATCTTCTATTATTATTGAAAAAAAAAAATAACTTGTTGTAGACCTTGTAGTACCAAGCTCGCGCCACGGGCGCCTCTGTGCTTATATCCCCCACTTAACTTCCGTTCGCCTTGCCCAATCAGTTTTCGTAACGCTTTCGCCAGCTTACTCCCCAAGTCAAGCGTGCGTAAAGAAGTTTCACTTCAAAAAACATATGAAGTACATTACTATAAAAACTACCAACGAAAATTGTTTTGAACGAGATCTAGTAAGTAGTTGTTTTTGATACCTCGTAAATCGTATTACCGCGAATCTTTCATACAAATAACTTAAATCCTATAATTCCATAAATCAATGGCGCGGAACCCTTTGTACGTGAGTCCGTCACGCACTTGGCCGGTTTTTTTCATAGGAAAGTAAGGACGATTGCAGGTCAAGTTGCCCGAAACTCTAAAATGTTTCCAATCAATCTTGGGCCTTAATTATTTAGAGGTAAAGTTGAAAATCTGCATGTAAGTGTGTGGTCTAGAGGTAGGCCATCACCTCCTTCTGGGAAGCAGTAATGCTGGCAAAGGAGGAGGCGGAGCGCGTGTGGAAGGGGGAATTCCAGTGTCTTCACGCCTCTAGCCGCCGCAGGAGACGCTCTGGTGGGGAGATAACATCGAACTCCCGGCCACCGCAGGCGCGGAAATGCATGGGCAGTAGGCAGCTCGCCGCCCGGTAAGGACCAGGCCCGGGTCAACAGCGCGTTGTATCTCACGCGCGGCTCAAAGAGATGTCCACAAAGAGGATCCGCGAAGACCGATGCCTTCTGGGTTGCGGGTTGTTCAAAAAAAAAACATGGGTTTGTTTTAGTCAGTGAAAGTCTGACACGCCCTTCCGCTCCACCCAGAACGGGAGAGGTCATTTGATAAATACCCATCCAGAACAAAAAAAAAGGTATGGTCTAGAAGCATGAACTGAACTAGAAATACCTAGTATGTATTTATTCACATCTCATTGATCGTTACAAAAGAGGTCAAAACTATTAAAACTTCAATTACTTCTATAATAAACTCGAATAATCGCCCATAATTCTGCCATTATTTAAGGTAATCCAATAAATTCTCCTCAAACAAATTTGCTACTGTCTGTGAATGGATCATTAAACATTATCATTAATTATCATAAATCGGCTAAAGAAGTATTATGATAAGAGAAAGTAGCGATTCGAAGCCCACGACATCTACTGGGTCCATCGAAAGCTTGGTTACGCAGGCACAATACTGCATGTGAACTTTATCGAATGCAGGTAATATTTTTGATTTGCATAAGTAGATAATTTGAATAACACAATTCAAGAAAAAAATATTATGAGCATTACAGTAAATAGCTTCAAGGTCCAAATCGTTATATAGGGCCGCAAATATATTTTTAGTACTCAAAATAGTATGAAAATTTCAAACTGACAGATATCATAAAAATTTCTAATATGAAATCTGACAGTTTGAAATTGACATTCTATTCTGAGTACAGTCCTTTGAAAGTTATTTTAAATCTGACAAAAATAACCTAATATCAACTTTATTGTAATGATAATAAATAACACTAAGATGTTAACAGATTTATCAGTGATAGCAACCCAACAGCAACCTTATCACATAACAATAAAGTGATGGCGTATCATGCCTTTGCCTTTTCCGTTCGGAAGTACGGAAAGAAGAGAACCAAAAAATAAAAAAAAATGATTGTACTTTTGACAGTGATGCGAAATTAGACCTAAAATAATTGTGAATGGACTGTACCTATCTTCTACAACGCGAGCCTTACAAAGCTTCTATTTTTAAAAACAAATCACAGACGGCCATATTGCGCCATGACGTAATTTCTTCGAAATTCAAATCGTACTTTGACAGACATGGAAACAAGATTGAAAAAGGAGTGAATCAAAACATGACACACACAATTTGAGAAGGATATTCTGGGCCCTTATACAAATTCTAGGAAAGCGCTCACATAAATATTTTAGGACTTTTTCCTCTTTCAATACCTACCTACGCATTTTTTGGTAATCTTGTTTCAAGATTAAAAGTCCAAAGATTTTTGGAGGTCGCGAATCATGGTTGCAGTCAAATGGATGTCTGTGAATACCTGTATATAAGCGTTTAAATTCCCCAAATTAATAATGGTGCTGGTTCTCTAGTTCACAAACTAACCAAATTTTAAGTCCAGAGCATCTTCATTGTATTTCATTAAGAAAAGAGCTGAAAATAAAATATTAGTTTAGTACTGATAAAATAAGATACTCCATAGATCGTTTAGACGCGATTAAAACATGGCGACTAGAAATATGTGAAGATAATATACCTCAGGAGCGAACTAATTTGAAAGGGCTAAACTAATTTATCTTTTGTCCCTTTCTTATACAAGTAGAAAAAAAAGACAGCTACAAACTACGCTTATTACAATTTTCTGGTTTAAGATGTCAGATAATTCAAATCTGCCAAAAATAAGTTTTTTTTTTGTGTTTAGGTTATCTTTTGTCCCTTTCTTATACAAGTAGAAAAAAAAGACAGCTGGAAACTATACTTTTTACAATTTTCTGGTTTAAGTTGTCAGATAATTCAAATCTGCCAAAAATAAGTTTTTTTTTGTGTTTAAGTAAGCGAAATAGTGGGTTTGTTATGCGTTGTAGCATCACATTACTCCATTTAGAAATCATAGTATTACCCTTTCGACATGAACGAAATAATTGATGCACTGCGTCCCGTTATTTAACTATATATTTAAAGTAATGTACGGATGACAGCAACCTACCCGAAACGGTCAAAAATTGCCAATCAACCTTGAGTCTTAACGCTTTAAATAGATAAAACATATAATGGTCTAGCCAACGTATGAACGCCAGGAGGTCAAGCTACCCCAAAACTATTAAATATTTCCAATCGTCCTTCAGCCTTAATACTTAGATAAACTTGAAAATGATGTTCTGTCGTTTGTACAATAAAGGGTGTATCTGACATCGACGCACAAACGAGTACCATAGATCCAGTATTACACAAAAAAGCGCAATGTGAATAATACTAGAAAAACTGTCCTATCAGCTGATTTAATAGAGTTCGCATCAGGGATCAACGTCATACCTACAAACACGCACGGCGGCACGCTTGCAACGTTCAAAGGCCGAGCCGACATTATTTTTTAAACACTGTTATTTCTGTAACCGCTCATTGTGTGTCAAAGTGGGTTGGTCCCTTCCTTATCGGTTCCCTACCACAGAACTTTATAATACCTGTAAGGTCCTCTCTATCCGGAAATTGTTTATTCTAGATTTAATTCTCGCTACCCACTCCCGCAATTCCTATAATCCCGAAAAGTTCCAATCCTTGAGGCGGAAACATACAGTATGTTCATCCATCCCTGTCCATTCAAAGCTAGCTCAGCGATCTTTTTACTTCCTTGGTCCTTACGTGTACAACAAACTTAATGAAATCTTAAATTTGTACTCTATGGTTAAGCATAAATGCAAAACTACTGTAAGGAACTGGCTACTGGACATTGACTATGAAAGTACAGAAAGCATTATCCAAACCACTCAATATTAATCACAATTTCTCACACTGAGTCCACATGCATTTACACATAACACCCTTACACCTTCACACACTATACACTTTCTTACAATTACATCACCTTACATTACACTTCTCAAGTGCACCCTTTATCTTTAGATTTACCTCTCTGCTGAAAATGTTTTTCAAACTGATAGTGATACATGTAAAAAAAATTATTCTCGATGCCGTTTTAAATGATTAATGTTTCAAGGGGTGTGAGCCTGGAGATCTGTATCACAGGTTCCGAACCTAGTTCAGACTCCAGCTCTCACAAAGGTTCGAGAATACGGCAAAATTGTATTTACGCACTATTTATTGTAAAAATGTTCCTTGGTGAGAGAAATAAACCATATTATTATTATTATTATTATTATTATTAAATGAATATCATAATTTTGTTAGTGGCATGCGGTGTAGCCTTTTCACGAAGTTTGCGTTACGATGTCAGATACACCCTGTATAGCTGTCAGACGATTAACTATATGGATGTTGAAAATCTGACAGATTGTATTTAGTAGCTTGTTAAGCTATCATCTGTACAAACGACAGCACATCAGGCTACTAGATCGTCATCATCATCATCTCAGCGTTAATTCCAGTCACATCCGAAGCTTTTTCAGCTTTGGAGTCTGGGGTCCGCTTTACCAGTCTAACTGCTAATTTTGGCTAAACTTTGATAATTTCCGTGAAGCTACTACAATCTGTCAAATACCTTTACCTATTAGATATTCAACGTTATCTTTACAGCATTGAGGCTCAAGGTTGATTGGGAAAAGGTATTTGACAGTTTCGGGTAACTTGATCTACTGTCGTCCATACCTGTGTATGTATATGATTTACATAAATGTGTGCTTTCAGATACATCTAAAAATAATTATAAAATGCAGTAATTTAAACAATATTATGCTATACTCAGAGTTTCTCTGCGTAATCGAATCAGAAATGAGGAGATCCGCAGAAGAACCAAAGTCACCGACATAGCTCTGCGAGTCGCTAAACTTAAGTGGCAGTGGGCAGGGCACATTGCTCGTAGAACCGATGGCCGATGGGGCAGTAAGGTTCTGGAGTGGCGGCCACGTACTGGAAGACTCAGCGTAGGGCCCTCAACAAGGTGGACCGATGACCTGGTGAAGGTCGCGGGAAGCCGATGGATGCGGGCAGCACAAGACCGGTCAGCGTGGAAAGCCTTTGAGGAGGCCTTTGTCCAGCAGTGGGCATCCATAGGCTGAAGAAGAAGAAACAATATTGCATTATTACTGCTATTATTTGGTCGTTATTTTTATAATTCTATATTAATTGAAGTATAAATAGGTTGTTTTGACAGCCGTTGTCACCAACTGTCAATTAATAAAAAAATTGACTGCAACCAAAAAGACAAGCAATTTATTGTCCTTACAGTGTTGGAAATAAGAAAAAATAATGAACACAACCTAAAAGATATACTAATAATCCTTATATTACACCAAGTTCTATTAAATATCGACAGGCAGGGTAATCAAAGCGCAACCTATTAAATTTAGTTCTGAACTATAACAACTTTATTTCAAAGAGAATAAGGTTCATTTCAGAGCAACCAGAACTATTTATGTCAATTATCAAATAATGAGAGTTGTCTATGACCCTGGCAACATTGTTTATAAGTTTTCGTGTTTGAGTATGAGGCTTTTGACTTTATTATTTTTTATCCCTTTTTTATTATTATTTAGGTACCTAAACGTGCTTTTGTTTGTGTGGAATAAAAATTTTCTTTCTTTTTTTCTTTCATTATTTTAAAAGGTTATAAAAAGGTTTCACATAACTTTATTGTGTAAGAATTTTGACGACACAGTTGGTGCAGTAGCTGAGTGACAGATTGTTAAGCTGGATGTCGCGGGTTCGTTTCCCGCACGGAACAAATATCTGTATGACCTACAAGTAGTTCTTTCGGGTCTGGCTGTTTGTGTATGTGACTTTATATGTTTGTAAAGGTGCCCACGATACAGGAGTAATTCAAAGTACGGGCCAGCGTTTAAAAAAACACATACAAAATATTTAAAGTTATTTTTTCATGCATGCAATATTACTTGTTTACATATTTGGCGTCTATAGCGCAATGTTACTATAGATAACAGTTTGCGTGTCAAAGTTTCTGCCAATAATAGTTTACCTATCATACAAAAACAGACTTTATAAAAGCGCCTTTTCACCTTCCAACACTCCAGCCTTTCATGTGAAAGTTGTTCCGGGAGCATTTTTCTTTGCGAATAGGTTATGTTGCTGAGTAATCTAAATTCAAGGTGAAATAGTAATCCTGGGAAATACCTAAATTAAATTAAATGTCAAAACATGTAGATTACTTCAACATCCTTGTGACATTTTTTGCATTCTCAATGTCTATGATATAATTATAATAACGGCTCCTGTACTATGCAATAATTATGTAACATAAATTTGGATCCTTAATCAATATAATACCAGTCTCATCATCAACCGATTTCTCGTCCCACTGCTGGGCACAGGTCTCCTCTCATACAGAGAAAGATTGAGCGTAATCACCACGCTTGCTCAATGCGGGTTGGCGATTTCATACTGGAAACCTGGACTTTAAGGTTTCCTCGAGATGTTTTCCTTCACCTTATAATCAGTCATTGGTGTCCAAGGTATACTTAGAAAGTACATATATTTTAAACTTATAAAAGTTACACTTCAGTAACATTCATTGCTTTGTGTACATTGACAAGCAAACACATTTTTCGAAAATACGCAGCAATAGTTCTGCAATAAGTTTCAAAATGATTTAAATTTAGAGCAATAGCGTCTTATGCAATTAGGGTGCTGACTAGACTAGCACGCGTAGCATAACCGGGAATAGATTTTGACGACGGGAAAATAGAGTAACTTATAGATTTTCGATAACTTCAAAGACATGTGATATCTAACCCCGCGTGGTAGAGTACAGCCCACACCATCTAATCGAGAAGAGGTATATGTCTACATTTTTTTTTTTAATAATTATAAACTAGCGCTTGACCGCAATCCCGCCTGATGGTAAGCAGTAATGCGATCGTTGATGGTAAAGCGCGCTAGTTTATTAAGAGCCTATTCACTCAGAAAAACTGAGCGAATTGGAAGGAAGACGGCAGTTGAGCGAGGTTATGCAATGTTGTTATCAACAACACGACCAACGATGCTGCCCCAAAGGGAGATTGATCTGAAGACCCTCCACGACCAAACTTCCAACACAACAACATTAGGCGCATCGTACCCGGCACACATCGCAACACAACTACTCAGACCCGTCCTCCGTACGGCTTCACCAGACATCATGCCAGAACACGACAAATCGCTTGGTATGCACCAACTAAACGCAAAAAATTAAAAAAGGAATGTACTATGACATACTCGGAATGTAAAGAAATAAAATAAAAAAAATGAGTATTTGTTCCATAATAATGTATTATTATTGAACCGATATAGCTAAATATAATTATTACTTTAGATACAAAAACATTGGTACAGTCATTTCGAGGCCTGGATGGCGTATATATATATATATATATATACGTTGACGAGGCATTTTTTTAATGTATGAAGCAATGGATTAGCAATACACATGCTTACGTTAAAATAATTCAAATTAAGAATGATTGTGTGTTATGCAATTACGTATGCAGGGATTGATTTAATTTAGAAATAAATTATCAGCAAAATACACCCCGCCTTTATTGTGCTAAAAACAACCTAAATTCAGTTCCACTTAGGTTCCATTTTCAAAATTTAAACGACTGAATAATACGAAAACGATACGAAGTGTATACTGCTGACCACTGAAACTTAGCTAGTCAATATTCTCTCACTAAAGCAAGGAGGAGTTCTCAAAGTGCCAAGGCAGCGTTAATGAACGTGTACACCTTAACGAAGCATGAGACTGTCGGATCGAAACACGATTGTACACCTTTGTAACTGAGTATGTGATTTATGTATGGAACCGAGTAGGTGTTGAGGAGGGGTACCTACTTTATAGATTATAAAGATCTGTATGTTTAAGTTCAAAAAAAAGCGGTGAACAAGGTAAAGGTGATAGCTAGCATGACTTAATGGTTTTTTTGGATCTTTGGCTAAAATATCGTCAATATACAGAATATTTTTCCAATGTACTGCTAAGAATGACCGTGATTATTACTGATTACCAAACAAGTTCCATCGGAGCCACATATATCGTATCATGATCCCGTAAACTTGCTCTTTTAAAGAAAAGGGAATATTGTATATAACATTAATATCTATCATAATAGGATATTTGACTAAAAAAAAACTAATTAGTCCATCAGTCAGATTTCCAAAAAATACTAGCCACGTATTTTTTTCTTTTTTCATATAAACAAAAAATTAAGACGACACAGTGCGTTGAAACTCGTGTTACGTCACTGCACGCTACACTTTTTAGCGATCAGTGACGTCACCAGCCACCACTCCTGACCTTTGATGCTTTTTATATTTGTAAGTTTTTATTGATTTGATAAAACAAAATATACGTATCCAATATTTTTCTATAATCTGAATGACGGACTAAATAGAATTTTTTTTTTTACCCCGGGAAACATCTCTATTAACTACAATGAGGAATGGGATTTTATGTAATGTCCTGTTTCTATCCTGATAGGTCAGGATAAAATGATGCTGTAATTGCAAAAACAAAAAAAATGTGCATCTTAAAAAATTTTGGTTTCAAGATAATGAAACGAATGTAAAATTTCAGGAAGAGTAAATTTTTCCCACGTTAAATCTAATACAGTGTCAGTGTCTTATACAGATGTCGTGGTGGCCTAATGGTTAAAACACCAGCCTCTCAAGTATCAGTGTGCGAGTTCGATTCCAGGTCAGGCAAGTACCAATGTAATTAATCTAAGTTATTTGTACTTTCCCCCTAGAAAGAATGGGGGAAAGTTCATATAAAGAAAGGGGGAAAGTGTTTTCTAGGGTCATCACGAATCGTCTCGCTCGCAGGTTTGACGACATCTAGCCTCCCGAACAAGCAGGCTTCCGAAAAGGCTTTAGCACCATAGACCACATTCATACGCTGGAAATTCATACGAGGAATTAAGTCATACAATTACTTCAATTGGAGGGGAAGCTGATCCCAACATAGTCGTGAAAAGTCTAGGCGGATGATGATGAGCTAACCGGACAGACATCCTGTCAGAATATCATTTTTTTTTTTTAATAATTATAAACTAGTGCTTGACCACAATCCCTCCTGATGGTAAGCAGTGATGCGATCGTTGATGGTAAAGCGCGCAAGTTTATTAAGAGCCTATTCACTCAGAAAAACTGAGCGAATAGGAAGGAAGACGGCAGTTGAGCGAGGTGATGCAATGTTAAACCCAAAAACACGACCAACGATGCTGCGCCAAAGGGAGATTGATCTGAAGACCCTCCACGACCAAACTCCCAACACAACAACATTAGGGGCATCGTACCCGGCACACATCGCAACATAACTGCTCAGACCCGTCCTCCGTACGGCTTCACCAGACATCATGCCGGAACACGACAAATCGCTTGACGGCAAGGCTTTGTCTGGTGGGTGGTAACCTCTGCCGGCGGCCGATGTTATGGCCTACCACCGAGAGATAATGCATATAAATATCCCATTGAAATAAGACGTGCAGTTATTCCCAATTCGGAACATGTTAAGAGAAAGTTTTCAAACTTTACTTTCCTTTATAACTCTTTTGAACTTTAACTTTTTGGGTCTCTAGATCAATCTTCGTCTGGCGCAGCAAAGGTGGTCGTGTTGTTGGGTTTAACATTGCATCACCTCGCTCAAGTGTCCTCTTCCTTCCTATTCACTCAGTTCTTTTTTTTTGTAAATAGTCTCTTAATAAACTGGCGCGCTTTACCATCAACGATTGCATCACTGCTTACCATCAGGCGGGATTGCGGCCAACCACTAGTTTATAATTATTAAAAAATTGGTTGCCTGTAAAGTCGGTATACGGGCGAAAGTTTTAAGTGACAACAACATTGAGTGGTAAAATTTACAATTAACTGGCAACGTGTAAACTTGTATGCAGGCGCCTAAGCGAAATAGAAGCGCAAGACATGAACCGGTGTGTATGCCTATCTCTCTCACTCTCTCTCTCTCGCTCTGTCTCTCTCGCTCTTAGGCGGGCTAACCATGCCCGAGTGGAAGGGACGCGTGCCTCTCACTCGCTCTCATTGTGAGCGCATAACGTGAGCGGAGCGTAACGCAGTTTCTTGAAGTGTCACCCGACAAACCAATTTATAAGACGTTGTCACGTCAAAAAAATGTTCTTGTTACTTTGAACTTAAAAAAAGTTCAAGCTAGCATTATTGCTTATCCTTCACTGTCCTTCATACACGTTTATCGACGCCGTCGTCAACATCGACTGCTCATCAGCGTTTGTGCAGGAGATCCTTGTTAAAGGCTTCTGTTAGTCCTTTGTCGCACATACGCTGATCGCTCACCATCTAACTCTAGATCATTGGCAACTCTCACCTAAATGTACTCCAAATCAGCTAATCCACATTATCATCACCATCATGTCAGCCACATGAAGTCCACTGCTGGACATAGGCCTTCCCCAAGAATTTCTGCGATTTTTGTCAGGACATCCAACCACCTAGTCGGTGGGAATCCGACGCTGCGCTTGCCGGTATCTGGTCGCCATTGAAGAGCCTTTCTGCCCATTCGGCTATCGACTCATACTGGAAACCTGGACTTTAAGGTTTCCTCGAGATGTTTTCCTTCACCTTATAATCAGTCATTGGTGTCCAAGGTATACTTAGAAAGTACATATATTTTAAACTTATAAAAGTTACACTTCAGTAACATTCATTGCTTTGTGTACATTGACAAGCAAACACATTTTTCGAAAATACGCAGCAATAGTTCTGCAATAAGTTTCAAAATGATTTAAATTTAGAGCAATAGCGTCTTATGCAATTAGGGTGCTGACTAGACTAGCACGCGTAGCATAACCGGGAATAGATTTTGACGACGGGAAAATAGAGTAACTTATAGATTTTCGATAACTTCAAAGACATGTGATATCTAACCCCGCGTGGTAGAGTACAGCCCACACCATCTAATCGAGAAGAGGTATATGTCTACATTTTTTTTTTTAATAATTATAAACTAGCGCTTGACCGCAATCCCGCCTGATGGTAAGCAGTAATGCGATCGTTGATGGTAAAGCGCGCTAGTTTATTAAGAGCCTATTCACTCAGAAAAACTGAGCGAATTGGAAGGAAGACGGCAGTTGAGCGAGGTTATGCAATGTTGTTATCAACAACACGACCAACGATGCTGCCCCAAAGGGAGATTGATCTGAAGACCCTCCACGACCAAACTTCCAACACAACAACATTAGGCGCATCGTACCCGGCACACATCGCAACACAACTACTCAGACCCGTCCTCCGTACGGCTTCACCAGACATCATGCCAGAACACGACAAATCGCTTGGCGGCAAAGCTTTGTTTGGTGGGTGGTAACTTCTGCCGGCGGCCGATGTTATGGCCTACCACCTACCAGATATACGTACCTACCTATTAGAAATTTACACAGATAAAATAGTGGGTAGAAAACAACTACATAGGAGTTTTTGGCGGGAAAGTTAAGCTGAGTATCACGCTCATTTTTCATTGGACTTTTAAATTATTTATAGTGTTGTTTAGTATATAAAAGTTCGTGATTTATGTAGTAAAAAGTGCATTCAGTAAATAATTCATAAATAACATTGAGATATCCTCGCTCGTAGACGGTTCACGCGGGTGGCTTTTTGGACATGGATGAAAATCTAACAATCCCAACACGTGACATTGGCTGAATGCACAAACCGTGTAACGCAAAAAAAGAAATTTAAAAAAAATGTGGGCAAAACTTAGTCTTGTAATAAATGGAGAATTTTACATTTTAAATCTACAATTAAGTCCGTTTCTCTGATTGCGAAACGATAATACGGTATTTGACTAAAAAAAAAAACCAATTAGTCCGTCAGTCAGATTTCCAAAAAATACTAGACACGTATTTTTTGTTTTATCAAAATAATAATTATTTACAAATATAAAAGGCATCAAAGATCAGGATTGGTGACTGGTGACGTCACTGGTCGCTAAAAACTAGCGTGCAGCGACGTCACACGAGTTTTCAATGCACTGTGTCTTCGTTTTTTGTTTATATGAAAAAAGAAAAATACGTGTCTAGTATTTTTTCGAAATCTGACTGACGGACTAATCAGTTTTTTTTAGTCAAATACCCTATTAAATATCAGAAACTAATTATTATTATTTTACAATAAATAAATTATACTGATGCAGGAAGGTGCTAATCATAATTTATATCAAACAACTTCATTAATTTCTACAAAGCGGTCATTTCCTGGGCATAAAACGTGTTATTTATCATATTAAGTTGACATATCAATTTTATATAAGTATATATATAAATAAAGGTGAATTTTATCACTTTACTGCCTCTTTGTTAATTGCTCTTTATTGTTGATGTTTATTAATATACAAATATTTTGTTCTAAGCACTTGTTCAAACGGGCCACACTATTGCCACTAAAAGTCATTGACACGGCCACGATTAACATTAATTACTCTGATTTATTTTTGTTGCAATTATATCTAGATCTTATGAATCAAAGCAAGTAATTATGCTATAAAAATAAATCATAAATATTGGTTTGTTTCAAGGTGATCATGTAATAAAGTGTGTTGTTATTATTTCACATGCAAATTGTGATTAATTTACCGTATTAAATTTATTTTATATTCAATTCTTTCTTATTTAAAAGTATAAATACTTTTATTTAAATTCCTCCTACTTTTCTACTACTACTCCTAATTACTTTTATTTAAAGTTGACAGCCTCCGTGGCGTAGCGGTAGCGAACGCGGCCGTTGCGCAAGGAGGCGCGGGTTCGATCCCCGCACAGTGCAAATATTTGTATGCATGAATATGAATGTTTGCACTGGTCTGGTCGTGCCTCGGAAAGCACGTTAAACCGTTGGCCCCGGTTGCCATACGAACATCTAGTGGCAGTCGTTACGGGTTGTTGGAGCCCTCAAAAGTCTAACAATTGGTCTAACTGCAATGCTTAGATATCGCCTTCGGGTTGTAGAGGTCAGACGGCAGTCGCTTCACTGAAAATATCGAAGTTTAGCCAAAATCAGCAGTTAGACTGGTAAAGCGGACCCCAGACTCCAAAGCTGAAAAGCTACGGATGCGACTGGGATTAACGCTGAAATGATGATGATGATTTTTATTTAAATTCCATTCTTTTAGTAATTTGTTCATATCTTGTCGTTTTTTTATGGATCGTACTGGGATCCAGGTATTTTTTTAATTGACCGTAATCCCGCCTGATGGTAAGCAGTGAAGCAATCATTGATGGTAAAACGCGCTAGTTTATTAAGGGCCTAATTATCTTATCTTTTTTCTTACTCCTCCGCTATTCTTTTCTGATTAATTTCGTTGCGGGACCCAAGACAGTTGAATCGTTTCTCCGGGACTCGTCGAGCTTCATTGCTCGGCGTTTTTCTGGCGGTCGCCACTGTTGATTCTGGCTTTCAGGAGTTGCAGTGGTTGGGAAAAGTGTGGCGGGTTTTGTCCCAATTAAAAAAAAAAAAAAAAAAAAAAAAGGGTCTAATTACTCTAGCCTAAACTTAAAGACCGCCGCTAGGACTTTTTTCCAGTTCGGTTCGTAGTGGTGTCAACAACGTAAGGGTGGATACTCGCCGTACGGCGGGTCGTCCGATGATGCAACGGAGATGGAGGAATTAAGTCATACAATTACTTCAATTGGAGGGGAAGCTGATCCCAACATAGTCGTGAAAAGTCTAGGCGGATGATGATGAGCTAACCGGACAGACATCCTGTCAGAATATCATTTTTTTTTTTTAATAATTATAAACTAGTGCTTGACCACAATCCCTCCTGATGGTAAGCAGTGATGCGATCGTTGATGGTAAAGCGCGCAAGTTTATTAAGAGCCTATTCACTCAGAAAAACTGAGCGAATAGGAAGGAAGACGGCAGTTGAGCGAGGTGATGCAATGTTAAACCCAAAAACACGACCAACGATGCTGCGCCAAAGGGAGATTGATCTGAAGACCCTCCACGACCAAACTCCCAACACAACAACATTAGGGGCATCGTACCCGGCACACATCGCAACATAACTGCTCAGACCCGTCCTCCGTACGGCTTCACCAGACATCATGCCGGAACACGACAAATCGCTTGACGGCAAGGCTTTGTCTGGTGGGTGGTAACCTCTGCCGGCGGCCGATGTTATGGCCTACCACCGAGAGATAATGCATATAAATATCCCATTGAAATAAGACGTGCAGTTATTCCCAATTCGGAACATGTTAAGAGAAAGTTTTCAAACTTTACTTTCCTTTATAACTCTTTTGAACTTTAACTTTTTGGGTCTCTAGATCAATCTTCGTCTGGCGCAGCAAAGGTGGTCGTGTTGTTGGGTTTAACATTGCATCACCTCGCTCAAGTGTCCTCTTCCTTCCTATTCACTCAGTTCTTTTTTTTTGTAAATAGTCTCTTAATAAACTGGCGCGCTTTACCATCAACGATTGCATCACTGCTTACCATCAGGCGGGATTGCGGCCAACCACTAGTTTATAATTATTAAAAAATTGGTTGCCTGTAAAGTCGGTATACGGGCGAAAGTTTTAAGTGACAACAACATTGAGTGGTAAAATTTACAATTAACTGGCAACGTGTAAACTTGTATGCAGGCGCCTAAGCGAAATAGAAGCGCAAGACATGAACCGGTGTGTATGCCTATCTCTCTCACTCTCTCTCTCTCGCTCTGTCTCTCTCGCTCTTAGGCGGGCTAACCATGCCCGAGTGGAAGGGACGCGTGCCTCTCACTCG
The DNA here is from genome assembly GCA_037179545.1 of Sesamia inferens. NCBI lineage: Eukaryota > Metazoa > Arthropoda > Insecta > Lepidoptera > Noctuidae > Sesamia > Sesamia inferens. The sequence goes on along the minus strand of CM073923.1, from coordinate 7,624,421 downwards.
CTCTCATTGTGAGCGCATAACGTGAGCGGAGCGTAACGCAGTTTCTTGAAGTGTCACCCGACAAACCAATTTATAAGACGTTGTCACGTCAAAAAAATGTTCTTGTTACTTTGAACTTAAAAAAAGTTCAAGCTAGCATTATTGCTTATCCTTCACTGTCCTTCATACACGTTTATCGACGCCGTCGTCAACATCGACTGCTCATCAGCGTTTGTGCAGGAGATCCTTGTTAAAGGCTTCTGTTAGTCCTTTGTCGCACATACGCTGATCGCTCACCATCTAACTCTAGATCATTGGCAACTCTCACCTAAATGTACTCCAAATCAGCTAATCCACATTATCATCACCATCATGTCAGCCACATGAAGTCCACTGCTGGACATAGGCCTTCCCCAAGAATTTCTGCGATTTTTGTCAGGACATCCAACCACCTAGTCGGTGGGAATCCGACGCTGCGCTTGCCGGTATCTGGTCGCCATTGAAGAGCCTTTCTGCCCATTCGGCTATCGACTCTACGTGCTAAGTGCCCTGCCCATTGCCACTTCAAAGAGGTTATCAGCTGGGCTATTTCGGCAACTTCTCATCCATATAAGCTAGTTTAAACTCTTCATTCATTATTCTTTTGCCCTTATCGTAATTCATTTAGGGTCGGCCGCAACATGTCTTTTCTTCCATTCTTCTGAAGAAGGGGAGACTTCCCTTAGGGGGAGGGGGACTGGGAAATCAGATCTTTTTTCTTTGTGTGATAGTTGCACGTGGTTTTTTTTAAGTTTAGCCCGGCTTTGTTGACATTATTAGAATCAGTTAACGATACCTAATAATACCTTCACGGATCGGACAGGGTTTTCTTTACATACTGTATAGGTATCCTCGTTTATACTTTGTAATTAGGGGAGTTCATGCATGTTCTGCGAGATTTCCATTGGGGGGGGGGCAGCTTCCCCCCCCCCTCCCCCCTGAGTACGCCCTTGGTAGTCACCCACAGTCCAACCATATCATAATTCACACATTACATTTCTCCATTCTTTGATCTTCCCCGTCTCTTAAAACCATTGACATTTATACTTCGCCGTAACACATGCTACCTTTTTATTTATAAAATATTGCAGTAAAATCACAACGACAATATATAAAGGGATCTCATCACTACCTACGCTTAAACACCGACCTACATGAGCATCCTCTAAGAAGTCAAAGTTCGCCACACAGCCTTCAAAGTACCCAGTCAACTATCTAACGAAGTGGCATGCGAAATAAATTACATGCATTGAACATTGTTAATAAATTTAACCATGGGCGTACCTACGAATATATTTACGGGCCATATTAGATACATAAATATGTTTAGTATGTAATACAACAATTTATTATCTTAGTACCATTTGCATATGGTATATAATAAATTCCTAAGGAACTCGTGGCTAGATGGTATCAGCTGTGCGGGTTGATCGAAGGCTAAACTATGCTTGACGCGTTCGGTTCCTGGATGGGTAACCATCCATTACACACCAAATCCAATCAAATTATTTACTTTTCAGAATGCAGGTTGTGAGAAATAAAATACAAAACAAAACACCTCGGCGGCTCAACACGTTGATCTTGGCTATAATTTTTGTTTCTATGATAATCATTCTTTTACTTCTTAAGCCTACACAGGTCCACTGCTGGACAAGGGCCTCCCCCAAGGCTTACCACGATAACCGCTCTTGTGCTGCCCGCATTCATCGGCTTCCCGCGATCATCACTAGGTCATCTATCCACCTTGTTAGGGGCCTCCCTATGCTGCGTCTTCCGGTACGTGGCCTCCACTCCAAAACCTTACTGCGCCATCGGCCATCGGTTCTGCGAGCAATGTGCCCTGCCACTGCCACTTAATTATCGCGACTCGAAGAGCTATGTCGGTGACTTTGGTTCGATCGCTCAGAGAAACTCCGAACACTCTTTGTGACTCTGAGCCTTCTTATGAGGCCCATTGTGAGCGAGCACGTTTCCGTTCCGTAAGTCAATACTGGCAACTAACACACTGGTCAAAGACTTTAGTCTTGAGACACTGTGGTATCTTGGACTACGATAAGATGTAGCGTAGCTTTCCGAATGCTGCCCAACCGAGCTGGATTCGGTGAGACACCTCTTTCTCGAAGTTGGACCTGGATAGTCGAAGTTGGTGATACTGTTACTGTACTGTGGTTACTGATCCTTAAAAGTCTGATAGGCTTAGTCAGGGTAACGTGATACCCAGTAACTGGGTTGTGGAGATCAGATAAGTAGTCGCTCCAGTAAAATATGGTTTTCAACTGCATAAAGTTAGACTGGAGTTCAACCCCAACTTTCATACACTGCTACGAAAAGGCGAGCCAAATAGATTTTGATATATTAAATTGCTAACCAATCTATCAGTTAGAATATACAACGGTTGATGTTGGGTAGTTGTATGTATATGCTAGTTGCGGGGTAAATTTTGCTTGCGAGATTTAGGATCTGAATGAGGTGTGGCGTTGTTGGCATGTAACATTTGTAGATAATGATATAAATCCGAAATAAACACTTTGACCGATCTGGGCATCGTACCTACCTTGGAGCGAAAACAAAACCAATGAGGCAGCCAACCTGTTACTATGAGAATTAAACGTAATTAAGTTACTGGCAAAAATGGAATGTACTTTTACATTTCTGCCTGACCCTTACGGGGGACAACCGTGATGTAGTGTTAAGACAATTTATTATTACGTTCACACTTACATACACTATTAAAATATGTCGAGGGTTATTCCCGCGTGTTTAAAAAGTTAATTATAGGCAAAGGTACGTCGTTGCATGGACCGGAACTGTCAATATGTGTATTTTTTTTAAATTAATTTTTCTATGCACACACCTGGCTTAAGCCTCGTTGGATAATTTTGTTTGAAAAAAAGCAAATTAGAATTAACAATTTAATTAAGTACATCGTATTTACATAAAAAATACATTGTATATAAAAATAAAACATTTTGAAAGAGTAACGATGGAGTTTGTTGCTCAATAATTTCCATACAAATTCACGAAAATACCTTTTGTCATGTCTTCGAAGTGTTTGCCTGAGGACATGCCGGTTCCCTCACGATGTTTTCTTTCACCGTTTTGAGAGCAGTGGTGATGAAATTATTTACACAGAGTTAAGCGTCTGTTGGGGTTCAAAACTACAACCAATAATTTGTAAATTGTGGTCACCATCATAACATACCACCCCACTATAACACCGATCATCATCATCATCATCATCATCAAACTTTTTTGATCGTCCCACTGCTGGGCACAGGCCTCCTCTCACACAGAGAAGGATGAGCGTAATCACCACGATTTAAAATCCAGGTTTCCTCAAGATGTTTTCCTTCACATTGTAATCAGTCGTTGGTGTACAAAATATACTTAGAAAATAACACGGATACTTTTTTTTTTTATCTATTTCAAAGAATCTTCATATACTAATTAACGTTATAATTTTATTAAGTAAAACATTTTTTATTTTATAAAAATCGTCTAAACAAACTTTTGTAATGAGTTTTCTGTGGGGTCTAAACTCAGTACAGACCACCCACCCGTACCTAAATGTCATAGCGGCTAAGCTGGTTTCGTACTTGTCTGGTTGTACCAGGTGTGCCGCACAGCATCCACCTGTGAGCGTACTAATAATATGATAACGCACACATATTGAGCCCATTAGGAGAAGTATAATTTAGCTTGGCAAAGATGATTGAACTCTTGTTTTAGTAACTGATTCTATAAAATGAGAATCATTTATTTAACCATTTTTTTAAGGAAGTGTTCTACAGACGAACAATTCCTTTTTTAAATAAAAGAACGTGATGTTTTTTTTTAATATCCCATTTCTCCAATGATCATGTCCATATCAAAGATCAACAGAATATGAATTATTTTTCAGTTATTATTTATTTGTCTTCGTTTTTCTTTGAAATATGATAACGTCGTATTTTATAAGCTTTAAATATTCATTTGGTTTTATGATTAGTTTTAATGAAAATTAATTACTCGTATTTTTCAATAAAATTTAGACTTTATCTTATTTTTCGACATTGTGCATGTTTGGAACAGAAATTCTGGGGAAAATTGTATTATTTTTAATTATAGAATACAAATTATAACGGTAGGTTTAAGTGATAAAAATACACATAATACCTACTATTTTCTGTGGAAACAGTGTTGCAAAACATCAGTAATTTTAGTAATTTTTCGTCGATCACAAATTCAACTGTTTTGTGGAAAAGTACCATACTTACGCTGTATGCATGGAGAAACAAATGTGAACGCTCCTGCGGTCAAATTTGACAATATACACTTAATTATAATATATACAATACTAAATCAAGGAAAAGAGGTGTTAATATGAATTGTATTGTAAAATTAATTTAAATTATTAATAAAATTTAATAATGATTCAAAAGCCTATTTGCATAGATAAAATATTACAAAGGAAAATTGCTTATTCCGTGCATCATACCCACTGACCTCTGGGCGTAATTTCGCAAACCCATGGCCGGGCATGGTCCCATGATGGTGTTGCAAGCCTTTACACGATGGTTGTGAAATTTTTGTAACTAAGCCATGCTGGAATAATGGTAGATGTTTGTGCTAAGTGGATAGATAAACTGTGGAAATATTATTTGTTAACATTTGCGGGAATATTGACGTGCAAACAATCTACTGTTACGCAATTTGATTGCTTTTCCTTTACTTATGAATAGGGGAGTTTATGTTTAGGTGCCTATTGAAGAAAAGTCTTCCTTCATTTTCCCTTTCTTTGGATGTGAATCATCAAACGACCTGTCTCTGGGCGGATCGGAAGGATGTGCCAGACTTTTACTGACCTTAACCCACCCATGAGCCTTCACTTGCATGTGGGCCACGGTATGTCTTTGGAACACCCCACGGTCCTATCCATTTTCTTTTTCAATCACTCGCTGATCACCACCATTAGGTACTTTACATTAATCGAATGCTTTTCTGATCTCCAAAACTCAGTTACTGGGTAATACGATACACATTTGGCACATCACGGATGACAGACGGATATTTTATAAATAGGGATGCTACCTGGATAGAAAAAAATAATTCTATTTAGTCCGTTATTCAGATTATAGAAAAATATTGGATACGTATATTTTGTTTTATGAAATCAATAAAAATTGACAAATATAAAAGACATCAAAGATCTGGAGTGGTGGCTGGTGACGGCACTGCTCGCTAAAAGTGTAGCGTGCAGTGACGTCACACGAGTTTTCAACGCACTGTGTCGTCTTCATTTTTTGTTTATATGAAAAAAGAAAAAATACGTGTCTAGTAATTTTTGGAGATCTGACTGACGGACTAAATAGTTTTTTATTGTCAACTACCCTATTGTCAATGTCTAAAAGATCTGTTTGACCCGGGTTATGACACCTGAAAAAATTATTTTATTTTAATTTCTTCTTTTTTGACGTACGAGGCTTTTGAGTATATTATTTTTTTTTTTTTTGGCTGTTTTAGTATTATGTGTTTATTGTTATTTTAATATTGTTATTGTAATATGCGTTTTGTTTGTGCGGAAAAACCAATGTTTCTTTCTTTCTTTCTTTAAGACTTTCGAACTTCTGTGGATTTTTGACGGCCGACAAAGATCCAGTAATGACAGCCGAGACCAACGCGGAGGGCAACAATTTTGATGTCTTTTTTATTATGTAATGATAGACACTCATTCACGACCTGGCCTCGACTAGCGTAGCTTAACCTTATTGGTCGATAATAAAACTATTATAAAAGGACAGACAAATACTGTCGGTGGTCTACGGTGTACTATAAAGAAATCCATGTATATACCTAGAGGACGCAGTGCGGTTTGACATGGATGTCACTTGTCTTCGAATTTGGAGAAAGTCATGTCCAGCAGTGTTGTTTATCTAAAATGATAATAGGATTATCTAACCTTTCAGAAACAAAGGAATTAGGTTCTTCAAGCATCAGGCACGTCATCAAAAATATGGTGAGTTGAATCTTTTCGAAAAGTGTGAGAGAATAGCTATAATTCCTATAATTTTTATGTAACGGTAAATCTTTATCTTCCCTGTTTAACTTGAATCCTGAGAAGGTCAGAAGAAAATACCGAGTTTTGGTTCTTTCATCATTTCAGCCGAAAGACGTCCACTGCTGGACATAGGCCTCCCCCAAGGCTCTGCACGACGACCGCTCCTGCGCCTCCCGCATCCAGCGGTTTCTCGCGACCTTCACCAGATCGTCGGTCCACCTTGTCGGGGGCCTACCCACGTTACGTCTTCCGGTGCGTGGTCGCCACTCGAGAACCCGTCGGCCCCATCGGGTATCGGTCCTGCGGGCAATATGTCCAGCCCACTGCCACTTTAGTGTTGCAATTCTTCGGGCTATGTCAGTTACTCTCGTTCTTCTGCGGATCTCCTCATTCCTGATTCGCTCGCGCAGTGAAACTCCAAGTATAGCCCTCTCCATTGCCCTTTGAGTGACTTTGAGCCTTCTTATAAGGCCCATTGTTAGCGACCTAGAGTTTTGGTTGCCTGAAAGAGATTGCGTTAGCGATAATGCCAACCCTTGTATGTTTTGCTGTGTAGAATGTATTTTCATAGATGTACGTTTTTGATGTACAATAAAGAATATATAAATAAATAAAAAATACCGAATACTAAACAGGAATAACTAAGAATAATCGGTACAGAAGAACAAGAATTAAATTACTAACACACAATTCTAATGCATGGGTTGGGTTTGTGTTCAGCTGATCGGTTCGTAAAACTAAGGTGAAGTGGCTGTGGTATGTCTGATGAAGCCATACGGAAGACTGGTCTGTGTTGCGATGTATGCCAGGTGCAATGCTTCAAATGTTGGGTCGGGAGTTTGGTCGTGGAGGATTTCCATATCAATCTCCCTCTGGCGCAGCATCGTTGGTTTTGTTCTGGGTGTAACATTGCATCACCTCGCTCAACAGCAGTGTTCCTTACTATTCACTCAGTTTTTTTGAGTCAATGGTCTCAATAAGCTAGCGCGCTTTACCATCAACTATTGCATCATTGCTTACCATCAGGCGGCATTGTGGTCAAGCACTAGTTTATAAATATGTATATTAAAAAAATAAGTGAGAACATGAACTGCGAATAGTGTCAAGCCCTAGTTGGAATAACAACTCACTCCACGCTCACTTCACCTAAGTTTTAACGATGAAATGGTTACAAAATCTTACTGCAAAAGAAAATAATGATTGTACCGACGAGAGCACATCATGATACCACAATCTCTCAGATTTCTTTATTAGATTTTCAATTTTATCACTAAAACTTTTAGATTTAACGTTGATTGAGAATATTTGACAGTGTCGAGTAGCTTGACTTGCTGTCCTCCGTACCATAATCTGTCAAAGTTTAATAGATTTTCAACTTTATCGCCACATCATTAGATTCATGTTTGATTGGGTGAATTTGATAGTTTCAAGTAGTTTGCCCTAGTGCGATCTGTACAAGATACTATAGGTATCTTGACAGAGTAATAGAGTAAATTGTATATTTAAGAGCTGAAATGTAAAAGCAAGTAAGAATAATTGTAATGTAATATACATAAGCAAAAAGAGTAAAAAAGAAAGATATGAAGAAAAGAAAAAACTGAAATAAAATCTCTGACTATCATAAAATAAATATAGTTTTAAAGATGGTATAGCACTGAGCCTCTAAACAGTAGCCTAATCGGCGAACACACTTTTGTACACTGTTGAAAATGTGTTGTATGTATTTGTACATTGTTGACAAAAATGTGTTCGCCGATTAGGCTGTAGGTTGATTTATATTGCAACTTATGTCTTGAAAAAGGTTTTTTAGTCTGTTGAAAACCACTAACATACGTGTATTATAGGGAACTTGTAAATTAGTCACACTGTTACTGATTAGTAAAGTCGACAAAAAACGTCACTCTGTATCATTATACAGACTGTCGTTTTTATATACAAGCTGACTTGACTTGTCACATGCCAATAGAAATAGATAACTGGTGAGATTGATAAATAAATGGAACGTCTGTAGATTTCATAAACACAAGGGATAGACCGCATACATTTTATATTTTTACATGAATCACTATAAAATACAAAACATTGTTTATACTTAAGAAAAATGGCGCGTGAGTCGTTTCCGGAATATTGCTGTTTTATTATACCATGTTTATACTTAAATACTTACAACTTTTCGTCTTATTCCGTTTTAGGGATTAGAAAAGCGATATAAAAGCGCGGGCAGGCGATGCGATCTAATGTACGGCGTGAGACAAAGATTAAGAAATTTCACGCAGAAAAATTCGCTAGCTGAAGCTAGTATTAAGTAAAAGTACAGATTTCTTCGCGGTGTTTTTCTTTCACAATAATATCAATATCATAGTCAATAATATTCATAATAAACTTGGACAGTACTAAAATATTACGTGCCCGGATTTGAGAATATCCCTGTGCATTGAGTTAGACAATTAACCACTAGGCTATTACGACAGGACCTAATTAGACGTAATACTAACTTCCATTATTAATTTAGTTACCTGGCAACATTACAATAATTAGTAATCATTTGCTAATATTAGAAAAAGTACCTAATTAACACAAAACTCTTTGCCTCAATTACCCAACAGTTAAAAAATAGTTTTCCCCATTTCACGGAACGTTACAGTACCAATTACAAACCATTTAACTTCTATAAACGTTAAAAATATCACAATTAGTTCAGTTTCACTTTCGAACAGTTTATTTGTAAGGATTACGTCATTTGGTACTTGTATAGCGTAACCTTCGTGGTTAAATACGGATGAATAATAAAGAAATTGTGTTGAGCATTGTTCCTAGTAGATCTGCAAAGTTATTGCGTAATACACTATAAGTAGCAATGGGTTTTATTTTGGCAGTTCAACAACATTCATTGCGTTATTTGCTTTATTGAGCAGACTGATTTATCGAACATATGGAGCAATGGTTTATCAATATGCTTTAAAATGATACCTATATAGTAATAGTGTGTGAGTGTGGATATGACTTAGCCGTCGAGGTTGGGTTTGTGTGTAAGTTCACCTGTTTTAAAATGCATAATCAGACTATTAGCTTCGCACTGCTGGGATAAATACCTTTTCCTCAGTGAGAGAGAGTGGGCCATAATCTACGGGCCTAGTGCAGGTTGGAAGATTTCCCGTGTATTTGATTTTCTTTTTTTTTTTCTTCTAAGATACGGAGATCAGTGATGATGAAATAATTTATAAATTTTGGATTTGAAATCAATCTAGGTATGTATATTACACTTACATACTTATTTTTAAGGAGCAGTGGTGGCTTAGTGGTATCGGCTGAGACTTACATGATGTAGCTCGTAAGTTCGAACCCCGTCAGGCGCATTACTTTGTGTAAATTATTTCATCACCACTGCTCTCAAAACGGTGAAGGAATACATCGTGAAGAAACCGGCGTGTACCAGAGCCAAAAACTTCAAAGACATGTAACATCTAACAACCCGCACTGGGTCAGCGTGGTAGATTACGGCCCACTCCATTTCACTGAGAGGCCTGTGTCCCAACAGGGGGCTTAAAACTTAAAACTTTATAGGCTGAAAATGTATGTATGTAATGCAAGCTTATTGTGAGATGCCTACAAGGGCGTACAAAAATAAGTTTCCCGATACACGATCCCCTTCTGCAGAAGAGCAATTCTTTTAATTTCGACCACATCCACAATCTGTTCCCAGTTTGAAACTGTCAAAAATAAAACAACATTTTTGTAAATTGTTGGGGAAATTAGATTACGACTTATCTGCTTCACCGGTCAATGGTCCTTCGACAAACATGGCCACCGAATGAAGCCGATTCACGTGTTCACAAACTAAAGTAATTTTAAGTTAAGTGCATCTTTTTCTTTCTATTTCATTAAGAAAAGGATAGAAGATAACATATTAGTTTAGTCCTGTCAAATTGTGATATTCCGTAAATATTTTCATCATCATCATTTCAGTTGAAAGACGTACACTGCTGGACATAGGCTTCCCTCAAAGATCTTCACGACGACCGGTCCTGCGCCTACAGTATCCAGCGGTTTCCCGCAACCTCCACCAGGTCGTCGGTCTACCTTGTCGGGGGCCTATCCACTCTGCGTATTCCGATGTGTGGTCACCACTCGAGAACCCGTCGGCCCTATCGGGCATCGGTTCTACGGCCGTGTCGTGTGCCACATAAAAGTTGCAATTCTTCATAGACAGTTTAGTTCTGATTAAAAACATATCGACTAAAAATACGTCAATGTAAATCAGGCGCGGACTAATTTGACAGGACTAAACTAATATCTATCTTCAGTCCTTTACTTATTGAAATAGAAAGAAAATGATGTACTGAACTTTTTTTTTATATTGTGGCACTACTTATGACTTTATGCCAATTTCAAGTAATAGGTAAAGATTTTTTTCTGAAGTAATCAAGAGTTTCTTTCTATCTTTTTTGGCTTCGCACGGTTTGTACATTTAGTCAATGTCACGTAATTCATGTCGAAAAAGACGGCCACGTGAACCGTCTACGAGGGAGGTTTTAGGTAAAGTCATGATGAGGCCACTATATTGCGATATTTCAATGTTCTTTATGAATTAGTTACTGAATGCACATTTTACTACATAAATCACGCACTTTTATTTAGTAAACAAAACTATAAATAATTTAAAAAGTCCAATGATAAATGACCGTGACACTCAGCTTAACTTTTCCGCCAAAGCTCCCAAAAGTCACAAACTGAGCTTAAATTTAAGGGGATCTGGGCCAATATCCGCGAAATGCGTCCGATTCTGAAAGCGTTCGCAATAAACATATCTCGATCGACCCTGAGCTACGCACGTTGGACAAACACAAGGAACACGGAAGCGGCTCTAAAAATTCACGACGCAAATCAGACACTAGTAATTTTCGGTGAGTACGTGTTAAGTGTCTTCCTTGTGAGGTCTGAGACGCACTGGAGTCAGATTAGTGCCGAAAGATACGAACAATCATAAGTTTCAAATGAAGATCGTGAATTAGTTTTTATTTAAACTTTTCGCACAAAGGTACACATGACAGCACATCCAGCTACTTATATATGTCCGATTTTTGAGTGCAATGCTGATACTAAATTCACTACAGAAAATACTGTGAACGTTGTATAAAAAACATAGCGGCTCGCTGCTCCCGCCCCGCTCCAGCCGGTCCAATACAGCCGTAAAATACGACGCCCCGCAATTTTTAAATCTGTAATATCTTCGAAATTATTTATTTAAATCATATGCTGTAAGTACTTAAGGTATTAAATTGGATAAGGATTAATGCAGGTTAAAATCGCTTCGAAAATTCGTAAAAAGTAAATGACAAAAAAAAAAATATTGTGGGATATCCATAAGAGAAAGATATATACCATCGTGGACTTTTTTTTATAATATTAAGTACATTAGTTTTGATAAATCTTGTAGGGTTCAGCCTGCGTTTCACTGCGGACGCGGAAAAAATAATTTACGACATCACATTAGAAACCTCAAAAATAGTAGTATTTTTCCACAATTTAATGGATGTTATTATACATATACCTTCCTCTTTAATCACTCTATCTATTAAAAAAATCGCATCAAAATCCGTTACGAAGTTTTAAAGATTTTATCATACAAAGGGATATAGGGAAAGAGAAAGTGATTTTGTTTTAAAATATGTAATTTTGAGCCTTAATACTTCTCGTATTAAGGCTCAAAATTAATTGGGAATATTTGATTGATTCGGGTAGCTTAATGCCTTAGGTATTCTCTACCAGTCAACCAAGTGTGGTGAAGAGATTAGATGGTAGATGCTTTAGTTAGGAGGAATGATGATAAATGACAAAAAAACATCAAATCTAGTTACATAAATAGTTTATATAGTTACACATCTATACCATTGCCATAATTTATATATGTAGGTACTTATTTATTATAATTAATAAACTTTTTTGAAAGATAAGATTGTGAAAATGTTTTAATTAATTTAATTACGTGCATCATTTTTATATTAGGTATTATTATAAGCCGACAACAAATTACACCATTGCAAGGAAAAGCCAAATCCTATAACAATAACTTCATCTCATACATCTCGTTATGGGCTTTCCACATAGTCAATTGAATACCTATAATAAGTAAAGATCAGTAAGCAATTGAAATAAAGGCAGGAGAATTAAAATAAAATAATGATGAGAATACCTTTTCGATCGATTAATCGATTAAATCGATGTCCTTGCTAAGCAACAAACTTTCTAATTGAATTCACACGGCTTGAAATGACATTCTCTTTTGTCCATCACAATGCTGACTTTTTTGTGCAAAAACGTCTATACTTTTCCTGTGTACTTTTTCTTATCAAACACTGTCTAACAGTACGCAGTAAGTACGTGCCAAAGAAATACAAGAATAAAGTGTATTCTCAGAATAGTGCTATTAGACACACTCCCAGAAAGAGTTTAGGTTATAATTTCATTATTTATTAGTCAACATTTAAGGCGAGATTGTAGTAAGATTAAGATTCATCCGATTGTTGAACCCTATGGCAAGGGAATAAAAACTGTTTTACCAGTCATCGTCATCATTTTCTTGACCTTCTTGATTTGTAACCACAAAACACAAAGTAACCTCAACATAAATTTACAAAAAACTTTCTTCCCTAAAACAAAACCGTTCAAACAACTAAAAACTAAAAAGAATCACTCAGTGTGCCTCTGAGGAAAATCCTGCGCGCGTCGGGGCCTATTTTACTTGCGCGTACGCCGTTCCAACGTCTGCGCAGTCCTTTGAATGACAAATTTCATTGGACCTTGAACATGTACATATTTTCCTCGTGCGTGATTCAAATGTAAAATTTTTATAAATGCGTTCGTTTTTGAGAATAGACTTTTCGTTGAATTCAACAATTGAATTGAAGTAAATTGGTAGGTTTACGTATTACGTGCTTTGATTGACATCATGTCAGTTATGACGCATTCAATTTAAAGTAAATAAATAGTAATATATTATGTATAATAAACACAAAAGTCGTGGTGGCCTAGTGGTTAAAACACCAGCCTCTCAAGTATGAGTGTGCGGGTTCGATTCCAGGTCACTTATGTAACTTTTCTAAGTTATATGTACTTTCTAAGTATATCTTGGACACCAATGACTGATTAAAAAGTGAAGGAAAACATCTTGAGTAGATCTGGACTTTGAGTCTAAAATCGCCAACCCGCACTGAGCAAGAGTGGTGATTACGCTCAATCCTTTCCTGTATGAGGGAAGACCTGTGCCCAGCAGTGGGACGATATAAAAAGTTGATGATGAAACACACAAAATTCAAGTAGTTTTTTGACCATCGAAGGTAGAACCTGGCTGTCTCAGGAGGATCGAGAAGTCTGACAGTGGATAATGATAAGGTACTTATCCAAACCAGTGTAATTAGTTATAAAAGATAGACGTGTAATCACATTGCCATAAAAAATATTTTAATCAAATTGCCTCTATTTAGATATTACTAACTTTTTCAAAATAAGGGCATTAATATTAGTAAATTAATTATTCGTAAGCTACAGATGTTGGTTGCAGGTGGCTTGAAATTAAAACCGGATCGAATAAACAATATTTACAGTAGTCACGCCACTTTGGGTAAAGATGATAGAAATTCTTTAGAATAAAATTTAAATTACCCAATAGGTTAGTTCTACAGGCACTCACACCAGGCAGATCTATAATAAATATATTAATCTAAATAGCTTTTGGTCGTTTTCTTCACAAACTTTTTCTTTGGTCTTTTCTTCTTGTCTTTTCTCGGTGATAGGCCACATCGGCTGCCGGCAGAAGTTACCACCCACCAGACAAAGTCTTGCCGCCAAACGATTCGTCGTGTTCCGGCATGATGTCTGGTGAAGCCATACGGAAGGTCTGTGTTGCGATGTGTGCCGGGTACGATGCGCCAAGTGTTGTTGTGTCGGGAGTTTGGTCGTGGAGGATCTCCAGATCAATCTCCCTCTGGCGCAGCATCGTTGGTCGTGTTGTTGGGTTTAACATTGCACCACTTCGCTCAACTGCCATCTTCCTTCCTATTCACTAAGTTTTTTAAGTGAATGGGTTTAATAAAATAGCGCGCTTTACCATCAACGATTGCATCACTGCTTACCATTAGGCGGGATTGCAGTCAAGCGCCAGTTTATCATTATTAAAAAAAAAAAAACATTATCATATTATCCAGATGCCAGCTTTGTACCCGGCACACATCGCAACACAACTGCTCAGATCCGTCCTCCGTACGGCTTCACCAGACATCATCTAAACACGACGAATAGCTCTAGGTATAGTATGTATATGGATAACGCAGACGAGGATCCTCGATCGAGAAGACTCCAGAGTAATAATTTTAAGAATTCTCTTGTAATTTTAAGATAGTTCACTGTCTGGTATTGATCTCAGAATGTCAAAAATACCTTCGAAATTGTAGGGACAGATACAATTCTGACAATTGTCAAAAACTTATCTGTTTTATTACGTCTTTACCGCTGCTAAAAGATTAGAACTAGATTTTGAACATTTTTGCTTAAGGGAATTAGCCTTATAGCGCCATACTACAACCACGGAAGTACCTCCGATGAAGACGTCAACCGCATTACCAAGTTTCCCAAATCTAGAAGGTCATACGTAGGTTCAAGTAGAACAAAGCAACATTCCAGTTAGAAACACTTAGAGGAGATGTTTCATTTTGCGCCAATACTATGTATGCTATATAGAAAAAAGGAAAAAAATAAAAGATTTTCATAAAAATACAACTAAATTAATTTGAATAAAAATACAGGTATTTATAATTAATTATTTGAAAAGTTATTTAGTAAGATAACCCTTTTTAAAGTAGCCATGACAGTGGTTATGACGTTTGATTGACAACTTTGACAGTTCTATTTTCCCGTTGTGTTCGTGGCGAGTGTTGATTTGAGTCGATTGCGTTTATTTATTGGCCCGTATGTTCGGAATTCATATTTTGTTTTTATCGCAGTTATATGGTAGACAATATAGATACGATAGTCTTAGATACATGACACGTCAATCAAATGTCACTGTCAAAATCTTATTTCGCTTATTGCTGGCCACCATATTTATTACTTATTAGTAGTTGTGTTGCACTCTTTGGCCGAGTTAAATTGAATCTATATAAAAACTAAGCCAAAATATAGGAAATTAACATTATAAACTGTTAACTATAGCGTAACTATACCTAGCATTAAGTGTACAATGGCCCAGGCTCCATACATTTCTGAAACATCTCCTTTTCAAAAATTTTTAACATCTAAGCAATTAGATTTTCAACATATTTCATTACGGAAATTGACCTTCTTTTGTCTTAAAATGGCAATACTTTTTTCTAGGAGTTCTGTATTATCAATTAAAGCCAGGGCCGGCGTCGACATCAATGCGGCGGGTGGGAGGACAATTACAGAGTGAGCAAACATCTGTGCCCACCTAAATACCTACCGCGGCACTAATTAATTATTGTTATTACAAAAACAATGTAACTACACTTAGTTTGCACTTGTCCTTTGAAGTAGGGATATGCGTTATGTTCAGTATTGGATATTTTTTGTAGAATAAGTGCAAACATCTGTACCTGGAAATATCTTAAATGTAGAGTAGTATATCTGAAATTTTGATAAGTTGTTCACAATACAGCAGATAAGTTTTTGACAATACAGTAATTGTGAAAAACTTATCTGCTGTGTTGCGTTTCCCGCGACCAATAGGTCGGAAGGTCGGTCGGTCCCGGAGGTCGCGGAAAACCGCTGGATGCAGGAGGCGCAACACCGGTCGTCATGGGGATCCTTGGGGAAGGCCTATGTCCAACAGTGGACATGTTTCGACTGAAATGATATCGGAAAAATTGTTATTAATCTTTTACATAACCATTCATCTTTATAGCGTTGCGTATAAGTGAAAAAAGGGTTAAAACGGGCAACTATCAGTAATACGCCCCTGTCAGTATATCTGTTTTTTTTTTAACATTAGTATGGAGTACTCTGTGCGTAAGTCTAAATCGCACTTTGGCAGGTTTTCTCCAGAATGGTTAGGTGGAAAACAATGAATTTAAATGAACTATATTTTACCAGATTTCTACGTTGATATAATATTATAAACTTAAACTTATAGGTATTCATGTTTTTTATGTAGGTAAGGTTCGCAAAAAGCGAACCGAAAAATTACTGAACTTAAATGGTTACACATTGATCACAAAGCAGGTGGCCTATGGGCTAAAAAGTTTTGGAATAAAGTAGATATGTAGAGTTGGAATGGCATCTGCCAGTCCAACGCTGCTGAATTAAAAAAAAAGATGAAGATGAATCTATAGGATGCGAGAGGAACAGAACCGGTCGTTTCCTACCTTTTGGGAAGTTTATATCTATCAGTGGACGTTCTTCGGCTGAAATGAATGCATGACGATGTGGCAAGACTCGCATATCGATTCTTCTTCGTGAAAGTCTAGTTCTAGGTACAGGTCTCCCAAAGTGATAATGCGCATAGAAATCTTCGTCACTGTTCGGCAACGGTCGTATTCCCCGAGCGTTCGGAAGAAGATATGTATATAGAGTGGTGCACTTAACCACTTTTTATGCACTTAACCACTCTATATGCCGAACAGTGACGAAGATTTCTATGCGCATTATCACTTTGGGAGACCTGTACCTACTTTAGATTTTTACAAAAATCATGGCCGCCCTTTTCAAACGGTTGTAGGATAACGCCTTGCTGATAGTACGTGGGCGCCGATATGATTAATTGATATTGGCTTATACTCGCTTAATTGCTTGTTCGCTTACACTAACAATGGGTATTCAAGTGTTTATGATAATTATCTCTCGTATGTTTGTACCGCTCGAGCTCGTTATGTTTAATGAAGAAGCTTTTCTATGAACATTTTGAGATAAGAGTTTCCAACTATGATTGTATTTGTTTGTCGACTACAGCCTTCCTGGCGTTGTCTTTTGTCACTTAGGTTTGGCGGAATATGACTTTTTTTCTAAGAACATTTTATTTGTTCACTTAAGAATCAAAATTATTTATAACAAGTGTTAGTATTATTACCTATTTTTTCCTGTCATTCTTGACACAACTAACGCACCTTTTCTTTGGTCTTTTTTTTCATAAATATTATTTATAACTCTTTTAGTTACATGCGTTTTTTCCCTCCTTATTACATGCCACATGCGAACATCAAAACGATTCCCTATGAATTTTTTTCTAGCTGGTCCTCCTCTTATACAGGCTGGCAGGTTCCTAACATTAGGCTAAGTTTTTACTAATATCATATGGATATTTATATAATTAACCTGAAATATTATTTTTTTTTAATTGAATTAAATAACCATAAACTCTGCAGATGATTATTGATTATAAAATTTTTCTTCAGTCAAAAAATAATCTGTTGTTTGATTATACTACAAGCATTAGTGTGCTAAAGTTCTTGCGCAGGTATATATGTATCTTCTGAAAGAAGTTGTTCAGGCCCTTACCTCTCTTACCTTTCTGTATACGTCTGTGGGTGTACTGGTGCTAATAGAGGAAGTGCTATTCAAATAAGTAGTCTAAGTGGAATATCTCGTTTTTAATAGGGATGTTTACTGGGTAAAAAAAAATGATTCTAGGTACCTATTTAGTCCGTCATTCAGATTATAGAAAAATATTGAATACGTATATTTTGTTTTACCAAATCAATAAAAATTGACAAATATAAAAAACATCAAAAATCAGGAGTGGTGGCTGGTGACGTCAATCGTTGCTAAAAATTGTAGCAAGGAGTGTCGTTACACGAGTTTTCGACTCACTGTATCGTCTTCAATTTTTGTTTATATGAAAAAATAAAAATTACGTGTCTCGTTTTTTTTTTTGGAAATCTGACTGAGGGGCTAATTTTTTTTTTTTTTTTTAGTCAACTATCCTATTGTTCCGTCGATGAAAATAAGAACAAGTAAAATCACACTGACACAATCACGGAGCAGCTTCATTTAAATTTTGTAGGACGATTGCTATCACTGCAGTCACTCACGACGTGAGAACTGTCGCTTAGTTAGAAACTTAGAAAGTTACCTGAGGAAGGACGAAACATCAGCTAATGTCTACTTCATAGATGACCCTAAGGGTTACAGCATTACATTACAGACGAGTTGGCATTACATTTGAACACCGCTGTCTCTTTTTACTGTGGGGTCAACTTCACAACAAAACTCATTATGATCCCAGTACTTACATAGAAATCACCACTAGCGGGACTATTACGTAACATACAAAGTAGCGATAGCATTTGTTTTGACGGTTTAATATTATTAATTGCGATAGTTACGATGTTGAGCAGACGCTTTTTTAATAAGTACATATATAAGAAAAAAGAAAAAGCGTTTATTTGCGGTAAACATGACATAAAAGTGTACAAAAACAATTGAGTGATAATAGTTGACATGCGTCACATCTACGCAAAACGGCTATCGCTCAGCATTATGCTGTGACCCTATGCAAAATAGAGTCCAGCGCTGGTTTTCAGCGACAGCCGGTGCCGACGTAAAGACCTCACCCGGTACAACAAACAATCACAAGTGACACCGAACCGGTACAAAAAAAAATGCAATAATAACAAAAAACTAAAATGAAAATCGAAATCTACATAGTGAGAGAACAGTTTAAACAAACACAAAAAGGAATATAAAAAACAAAAAATAAAAACTACGAGAATATCAATCTCAACAATGGTTTACCTTTTACATAGTGGCAACATTAAGGAAGCGTCCGGTTTGACGTACGCGCATCCAGAATGTATCAATTTATCAAAGTTTACATTGTTATTAATACCTAATATATTTGGTTGAAAAAAATTACGGTATGCCCAGTGATATGTATAATAAAAGTTACAGAAGTTATAAAGGAATAACTTATCAATATTCTTCAAAATTAATAAAATTGTGGTTGATAGTGTTTTAGGCACTCACGATGGAGGTTTAAAATGCATAAAAGTCATTTTTATTCGATTCTAAATGTGTCTTCGAGTAGTACTGCCAAAACTTTATTGAAAATTAACAACATTTCACTATATGTACTACGTCATGTTCGTGAACGGACGCCGTCAGAGGGGACTGGTCATCTCTTAGCTGCTACGGCGTATTTTAATTTCTGAATTGTTGTTTTTTCCATAATGGACGCTCTCAGCGTACAATATATTTCTGCATCGTTCTCACACGATTGATTTCAAAATGAATGATGTTATCAAATATTTGTATCAATAGCTTGATAATTTAAAAGAGTGTCCATGGAGTTTCTTGCCCGTTCTTCTCCATAGGTACCTACTCTTTGGAATGGCCGACTAGCTTCACCTTACTGACTGACCGACCTTCTGACAATTCAAAAGTGCCTGTAACTTGTTTTTATTTGAAATAAATGCTTTGATTTTGATTTTGATTTTGATTATATTATCAATATCAAATAAACTTGATAAATATATCAACGTCTTTAAGCCAATTTAGCTACACCTACAGATATGTTATACAGTGCGAATTCCTTAGAACCTACCTACATAACTAAACCAAACACCTAACTTCCTCAAACGCAACGGTTAGCCCTTTCAATACTTTAGTTTCCTTACACCACAGTGTCGTACGAATGCGTCTGGGCCGCTAATTATCCATTGAGTCGCGATAGTATCAGACAGGGCGCTATTCACACCGTGAGCGTTCACACTAGCGTTCAATTAAACGCGAGGTACGCAACTATTGTTCGTGCGGTGTAAGTGAAGGACTGAACGGGATTTGAACATTCGTATGTGAAGTCACTACTATTTCACTATTAATATAACTCAACACAATAGAGAAAAAAGTAAGCCGATGTGGCAGTAAGTTTCTTGAGTGGCGACCACGTACCGGAAGACGCAGCGTAGCAAGACCTGCAATAAGGTGGACCGAAGACCTGGTGAAGGTCGCGGATGGAAGCTGATGGATGTGGGCAGCATAAGACCGGTCATTGTAGACAGCCTTGGGGAGGTCTTTGTCCAGCAATAGACCTCTAACGAAAATAAAGAAAAATCAGTCTTAAAAAGTACCCATTGCTGGGTAACAGATTTCCTCTCTGTAAGAAGGGGATAATTAATTCACTATGTGACATCAACGTCATACCTATACTTTTATATACCCCTAACCACCTCCAAATATAAACTTGGAGACATCCAAGAAAAAAGGCTGTGGATTTGACCGGCACACAGCACTTTCTTATTTAAAACTAGCTGCGCCCCCTGGTTTCACGCGCTTAAAATTCGATCCTGTGGGAATGTCGGGATAAAAATATCCTATGTGTTATTTCTGGTTATAAACCATGTGTGTGCTAAATTTCATCCAAATCCGGGAAAGCGGAATAAACAAACAAACTCACTTTCAAATGTTAGTAAAAACAGTTAGTCCTCAGTAGCTATCGTTTTCGACCTAATGCTTCTTAGGTCGATCGTTAATGAAACTAAACTAGAACGTTATTTTTTTTTATACGAATTCTGACTATAGTTTGTTCAGAATAAGCAACTGAATCGATTCCAATAATCTTTACACCGTGTTATATTTTTTCTTAAATATATTTAAAAAATGAAGCAGTGCGTTTACCGAGCGCCCGACACAGATCTCAGCGGATCGCCGCGCCGCGAGCAGGCTAGCGACGCGTTGACCATATTTTTATAGGGACAAGGTAATATATCAAGCTCATAACTTTGGGATTTTTCATGATATGTTTTTGAAATTTTGTAGATAGATTCTTTACATAAAAATACTGGATACGTGTTTCGGATTTCACATATAGAAAAAATAACGTCTTATATCCCAAAATCGCTCGTGTCCTATGCCTTACGACAAGGAACTATGAAAGCACTAGATTTTATGTTTTCCTAGTCGTTCGTTAGTAGTTATTGAACAAATTGTCTGCGTGTTAGAAGTTTACCAGCTATAATGTAGAATTATAATGCTCTTATCGTTTACGTAATGAATACCAATAAAATAAATTAATTCCTATTGTTTTTATATAACAAAGGATTCTTTATGTAAATAGTTTGAATCGTGTTTTGTTTCTTTTTATATTCTCTGTCCAAATAAAGGGAAAAGTTTGGATTTAGATTTACTAGACCTACATACATACATAACATAACCAGCCTACAATTTTTCCACTCCTGGAACACAAGCCTCGTCTCGATGATAGGGAGTGGGCCCGTAGTCCGTTTTAAGCGCCTGACGGGGTTCCGCGACCTGGAACTTTTAAATCGCGGCCGATACCATTAGGTCACCGCTGCCCTCAGAATTAGATTGCTACTAGACTATTAATACTTATTCAAACAGGGACAACATCAACTTCACATCAACTTTATTGCAGAGAAAATAAAGATCACAATGACTTTGACAGACTTATTAGTAGCAACAATCCAACAGCACGCTTTTAGAATTTGAATAAAGAACACTGATTTGGACAGTAATGCAAAATCAGAAGTAAAATAACTGTGAAGGCTATTTTCTATTGTAATAGGAAGTTTGTTTTCTGGTTAGTTGAATGCTGAGCTTCTTCTGAAAGCCGAAATTGAAGAAGGGTGGAATGTGAGTAATTTGACTAAAATTTGATTCTACAGACCCTTTTAGTAGTTTCATCATCATCATCAACCTTTTTATCGTCCCACTGCTGGGCACAGGTCTCCTCTCATACAGATAAGGATTGAGCGTAATCACCACGCTTGCTCAATGCGTGTCGGCGATTTCAGACTTATAAAGTCCAGGTTTCCTCAAGATGTTTTCCTTCAACTTCAGTCAATGGTGTCCAAGATATACTTAGAAAATACATAAAACTTTAGAAAAGTTACATTGGTACTTGCCTGACCTGGAATCGAGCCCGCGCACTCATACTTTAGAGGCTGGTGTTTTAACCACTAGGCCACCAAGACTTCTTTAGTATGATATCAAAAAATCATTTAAAAAAAAATTAAAATCATATTAATGAAATTCATCCATTGCCCGAATTTTCCATACTACTGTACCAACCTCAAAAACTCAAAATTCACATAAAGCTAATTCTAAAAAAGGGTAGGTAAACAACGAAAGCTTTGATGACAAAATCGAACCACGCCTGTTCTAACTGCATCATCAAAAGAAGCTCCCGGATCTTCAATATTAAAAATAATACCCTCCTTTTATTCTTCGCTAAAGGGAACTATTACAAATGTTCTAACTAGACGCAAGATGTCAACACAACACCGAAACATGCCAATATACACACAATGGTGACGATAACATCGAAGCGATGCAATTTATTCCCATTGAATCGAAACCAAGCATTTGATCAGACAACTTTATTAAAGGCATTTTCGTGTTAAGTCGTTAATTATGTGTTAATAACATTTTACATATTAAATAGCGGTATCCAACGTGTAACAAAAATGGTATATACATACTAAGGGCTTAGGGCATGGCATGTAAACATACATGATATCAAACGATATTGGAAGGGTTTCTAATCCTATCTCTTTATGTTAGGAAGTTATGAGAAAAACACCACCTGTGGTAGGCTACTACCATACTAGTAGGCGCACAGAATTAGTGAAGACATTTATCGTGGTATTAGCAAGTGGTGCCATGCTTGTTAAGATTTGAATATAAGAAACACGCGACACCGAAAAGGTAAACATTTTTTGAGTATTTTATTTTGAGTTGAAACCCTTCCGATATCGTTTGATATCATGTAAAGATGCCATGCTATTAGTATGTGTAGAAACTTTATGTTACACTTTGTATAAATGTTAATACTAACAGAATAGAAAAGACAGGGGAAGTTTTGGGAACAGGAGTATAAGCAAGTTAAGTTGTTTGTCTCGGCTGTCATTTGTAGATCTGTAATAGTCGTTACGGGTCTTAAAGTATTTCTTTTTGAATTATTTTAAACCAGTGCTTGACCGCAATCCCGCCTGACGGTAAGCAGTGATGCAATCGTTGATGGTAAAACGCGCTAGTTTATTAAGTCTATTGACTCAAAAAAAAATTGAGCGAATAGGAAGGAAGACCATTGGACGACACGACCAACGATGCTGCGCCAGAGGTTGATTGATATGGAGACCCTCCACGACCAAACTCCCGACACAACATCATTTGGCCCATGATACCCGGCACAGATCGCAACACAACTGCTCAGACCCGTCCTCCGTACGGCTTCACCAGACATCATGCCGGAACACGACGAATCGCTTGGTGGCAAGACTTTGCCTCATGAGTGATAACTTCTGCCGTCAGCCGATATTATGGCCTACCACCGAGCAGTAGGAACAGTCTCAGCTGTCTGGCTGTCATTACGTCACTATTCTCTCTTGCCACAATGTCGCCGGGAGTAAGTACTTAATCGAAATGGAAAAATACTGTAACAGCAAAACTTTCGTAGAAACGGATTTAACAGTTCTCTGTCTGGCAAACATTGTTTTGGAATAAATTAAATGTGGTTCAAAGAAGTGGATTTACGTCAGTGAGTTGTTTGGAAAAAGTCGCTAAAGGAAGGTTAGTAGGTCTTGGCTCTTGAACGGATATAATTATTCTTATTTCTGTTTGACCTTTAATGTTCTTTTTCATCATCATCACCATCTCAGCGTATAATCCCGGTTGAAGCCGCGGCTTTCGCGTTAGAGCCCGGGGTCCACTTTACATATTCGCTTCCATTTCGCACGATCTCTCGCATCCCGTGGTGTGAATATTCCAACTAAGCCAATATCACAACCAAACATTCCAGTATTCCTTATTATGTCCTGTTTGGTCAATCTTAAAATTTACATTTTGCAAGTTACTCCAATATTTCCTAGCCTTTCAATGTCAACATATTCTATGTAAAACCTTCGCGACTGACCCCTTGGTCTTGTGGTCGCCAACTCCACTATGAGAGTGACGAAGAGAAAGTGGGCCTGTTACTACGCAGGTACTAGTGTATTACAATATCACCACTGGGCGAGGCAAGGCTGGTCGGCATTGAGATTGGTTGCCATGCCCATGGTTGAAACTCAGTCTAGGGGATTATTATTTTTACATCACTTGACATTTCTTGGGGAGGCGACGAAAAGGACATATAGATCAAAGCCATTGGCAGAGGCTCCTTAGCAGTTTCTATGAAATAAGGCACTTTTATTTATATTTTTATTTAACTCTTCATGAAATTCATGAGGCTTGAAAAGACATAGCGATTGAGACAGGAAGCATAAAAATCGCTCACGTGGTTACAAATTGAACTTTGGACGGAGAGTGGGAAAATTTTTATAGAGCTGTTCAAGGTCAGTTTAGTTTAAGGCAACATAGAAGTGTAGAGAAGATGAAGGGATCGTACATAAAAAAAAAGTAAAGAAATGATCATCTAATAACAGATAATATACTCTTTAGAATTTTATATATCTAGTGCCCTTTATACAATAAATTACCATTCAGTGACTAACTATGATTTATGATAACACGATCGACTTAAACAAATGCTGGTAATATTATGACGGTTCCCCTTAATTGACATACAATGTAATTGATATATTATGCGATTGTTTCAAACTTAATGCTATTTACTAGCATTAGATTAAGTGGTTTTAAATGTTAGCCCAACTACGCACGATCGATTTTTTGCGCGGCGATTTTTTTGCGCACAGGAGTTTCGTTGCTCTAAGAATCGCTAATCTGAAGCAGGATTGCGCTGGCCACATCTACCGTATGCCCAATGAGCTGAGGACCAAAGTAATAACCTAGTGGAACCGCGACACAGCTAGTAGGCGTCGCGACAGAGATGTAGAAAATGCCGAAGCAGCTGGACATAACAAACGACCTAGTCTGCTCTTACAATAGTGTCAAAATGATCAATCGCTGATTTCATAATGACTGATTTTGACAAGTTCTATAAGATACTAACAATATGGCGTCATTATGTTGTTTATGAGTAACAAAAATTAAGTGGCAGCGGACGGGGCACATTACTCTTAGAACCGATGGCCGATGGGGCAGTAAGGTTCTGGAGTGGCGATCACGTACCGGAACACGCAGCGTAGGGGGCCTCCCTACGCTGCGTGTTCTAACTAACTAACCAGGTGGACCGACCGACCGTAGCCTTTATCCAATATTGGACCTCTATAGATTAAAGAAGAAGATGACGTTCCAGTCACTGACACTCCATAGAAAGAAATGGCCTAAAACGGTAATCCCGTTCGGAATGACTAAACACATGACTGACATATGCGGTAAGCAGCTAAAATTTTGACAGTTCGTTGATCAGTGGACTGCCATTATGGTGTCATTGTGAAATCATTGCTTTCAAGAGACAGGTCGTGGGTCACTATAGAGTATGTCATGGAGAGAAGCCAGTGTAGCAGTGCAGGCTATCAGTAAAAATAACTGTGTTTTCAGCTCTCAGCGTTAAGTATGTCGAAAATTTTGTTCTCAATAAAACATTGCAGTGGGTACGAGGGCTTAGAACAATAAAATGAACCAGCAATAAAATCTGTATAGCCCTAGAATACAACTTATGAAACAATTATATAAGTATGTGAATTTATGGATACTTAATAAACTTAATTATTTTATCACGATGTGCCTTGCTCGAAATATTACTCTACCCAGAAACGGTGAAGGGTGAATTATGAATTCTTACTTTGGTTACCTAATATCTACCTATATCGTAAGTGACGTTGACTAAAACTCATATGAAATTTATTCAAATTATGGACCCTAAAACATAGAGAATTCTTCAATATATAAAAACATTTAGTCCTAACTTTTCCCGCGTAGATGTCGGAGAAAAAATTCCATGGGAATGGACTACTGAAATTAACTCAGTCAGTTCAACCGAAATTTATGTAAGTCCAATCCTGGACGTAGCAAAGCATTGCCACTTCGACCGGGGCAGAAGTTAATTGTACAATATGTTTAGATATAAAGAGATACCTGATTAATTTTAGTTCAAATATTGAATTTATTTAAAAATTAAAACCAAAAGTCATTTATTCAAATTAGGCTGAAAATCGGTTTTTTGAACTTCAATCCATACTAATATTATAAATGCGAAAGTAACTTTTTCTCGGTGGTAGGCCATAACATCGGCCGTCGGCAGAAGTTACCACCCACCAGACAAAGTCTTGCCGCCAAGCGATTTGTCGTGTTCCGGCATGATGTCTCGTGAAGCCGTACGGAGGACGGGTCTGAGCAGTTGTGTTGCGATGTGTGCCAGGTACGATGCGCCAAATATTGTTGTGTTGGGAGTTTGGTCGTGGAGGGTCTTCAGATCAAGCTCCCTTTGGGGCAACATGGTTGGTCGTGTTGTTAGGTTTAACACTGCATCACCTCGCTCAACTGCCGTCTTCCTTCCTATTCGTTCAGTTTTTCTGAGTGAATAGGCTCTTAATAAACTAGCGCGCTTTACCATCGACAATCGCATCACTGCTTACCATCAGGCGGGGTTGCGGTCAAGCGCTAAACCTTTTAACCGATTTTGATGAAATTAGGCACAGACAATCTTTAGACCCTGAGAAAGGACATAGGCTACCTTTTATTGAAAACAAGTTGATATTCCTGAGGGAAATCTAAAAAAGCGCGATGTGACCGAATTCCACGCGCGCGAAGCCGCGAGCGGAAAGCTAATATTACATATAGCAGTCCCCCAAAACGCCCGCTCTTCGTCGCTTCCTAGTTCTTTCGCTCGGAAGAAGTGGTGGATCAAACTCAACAGTCTGTTCACTTGAAAAAAAAAACACTGAGCTTAAAACAAAATTTGTTTAGTCATAGTTGAAGTAACTAATGCCGCACATTGTCTATCATTATCACCTGGACAATTGTACAGACGATTACACATCGTGCGGTATATTTCCAATTTTAGCTGATCAAGTATGGATTACAATCGTACAATCAGAAGTCATCTTATACTTATCATCATCATTATCTCAGCTTTAGTCCCAGTCGCATCCGAAGCTTTTTCAGCTTTGGATTCTGGGGTCCGCTTTACCAGTCCAACTGCTGATTTTGGCTAAACTTCGATATTTTCCGTGAAGCAACTGCCATCTGACCTCTACAACCCAAAGGCGATATTGAAGCATTGCAGTTAGACAAATTGTTGAACTTTTGAGGGTTCCAACAACCCGTAACGACTGCCATTAGATGTTCGTATGACAACCGGGACCAACGGCTTAACGTGCTTTCCGAGGCACGACCAGAACAGTGCAAATATTCATTTTGATGCATACAAATATTTGCACTGCGCGGTGATCGAACCGGCGCCTCCTAGCGCAGCGGCTGCGTTCGCTACCGCTACGCCACGGAGGCTGTCGGTCAGCTCATACTGTTTATGTATAACTTGATGTGTTGCTGTGCGTAAGTACCTACCATTCAGTTGAAATTTGCGGTCGAACTCTTATTATGGAAAATTCTGTTGTATTTATCTGTGTCATTAAAACAAGCTATTTAATTTTAAAACTATGAACGTTCACAGCAAAAACACTGCAAGAACTATTCATTGTCATTGTCTATTAACCAACGTAGTGTACAAAAACAACAGTCATTTCTACAATTGAAACAAAAAGTTTAATGACAGTATAAACATACAAAGATAACTAAATAGATAATAAACTTTTTAGTATCTCCTCATTTTGTACTTAGATCACATATATACATACAATAAGGAGGAAATAATAAAATAATTAAAGTAAATATTTGTAATAATAGTGCAGAGAAATATTTTAAAACTATAAAAAAAAACTTAATTAAAATTGATCCATACTAATATTATAAATGTGAAAGTGTGTTTGTTTGTTTGTTTGTCCTTCCTTCACGCCGTAGCTAAGCAATCAATCGACCTGATTTTTGGCATACAGTTAGTTGAAAAGATGGAGAGTAACATAGGCTACTTTTTTTCCTAAAAAAACATCAAGTTCCCAAGGGAGATTACTGGAATATTTGTATGTGTACATCAAATATCCTAATATTATAAATCGGAAGTGAGTTTATTTGTTTGTTTGTTCCGCTTTCACGCCGTAACTACTAAGCCGATTGTTTTGAAATTTTGCAGACGTAAAGTAAGAAGTCCGGATTAAATAATAGGGTACTTTGTTATCCCGGAAAAAAATTATATTCACGAGGGAAATCTAAAAGCGCGATATAACCGATCTCCACGCGAGCGAAGCCGCGGGCGGAAAGCTAGTATGATCATATATCAATTTTAATGTAGATAGATTCTTTGATTCATAGATTCTTTGATTCATAGATTCTTTGCTTAAAAATTCTGGACGTGTTTCGGGTTTTGTATAAACAAAAAATAATGTTCTATATCTTCTTTTAAACTAGATGATCTCGGTGTTTTCTATTTGACTGCACCGAGAAGAAAGACCGAAACAAACTCAGAGATCACAGTCTCTTTTAAAATCCAGAAATAATTTTGGTTAGATAATAAAAACTGGTTATATGCAATGCTGGGGAAATTGGATTAAACGATCTCGATACTGTTTAATATTATATCTTTAATATTAAAGGAGATGAAGTTCATTATGTATGTATATGAAGAATGTTATAAATACATCTAGTTATTTAGGAAAATATGTCATCAAAAATATGTGAACCAAACGTATATTACATACAAGTCATGCTTATAACTTAACATTTGATTCAGAACTAAAAGTTTTCAAGAACTTCACTCGCAAATCTTGTTCTTCATCATATGTTGAAGGTATGTGCTATTTAATAAACAATAATCGCGATGTATTGTTTAAGTGTTTGTCCCAGTAGTTTCGGAGCTTAAATTGAACTATAATAACAATGGCCCTCATCCCAACCCGTCCCTGCAGTTTCTTAATCAAAATATAATTCTATAGACTCCAAAATATGTCCAAAGTATTATTTTATACTTTAAACACTTTTCTTCTATATTCAAAATATTGATTGCAATGAAATCAGAACTTTGTCTTGTATGAAATTGAGTTAAATGTTCCAAACTTTATAATTAACTCAGATTCTGAATTCAAATATTCCTTGAAAACAACATACTAACGAAAGCAGTCTTGCCTTTTTCATAGGGATGTCCCATAAAATATGAAAATATTTACATAAGGCCTCCTTAAGTGTAAAGTCGGAATTTGGCAATATACTCGTATAAGAAATAGTATGATGAAAAGGTTGATGAAATTTTAGTGATAAAGAAGCGCGTTTCTTTATCGACATTTTCACAAAATAACAAAATACTCTCTAGAATATACTACAAATTCATACCAGCGGTTGGCTAACCTCGTAATTTGATATGACAGATGACAGTTGAGATTGCCATATGAATAATAATAATTTTCTCTTATTTTTTTATACTATGAAATTCTTGTGGACCTGTAGTTAGTGTGTTCGGGAAAGCAATCTCAAGTTTGCCAGTTTGTTTTTTAATGATTGCTAAATACTTCTTACAAAGTTGCAAAGAATAGAAAGGTTGCCTGCCTCAAAGGCCACATCCTTTCTCCGATTTACATGCAATATATTACTAAAATTTCATCAACCTTTTCATCATATTATTTGTTATATATTGCCAAATTCCGACTTTCCACTTAAGGAGGCCTTATGTAAACGTTTTCATATTTTATGGGACATCCCTATGAAAAAGGCAAGACTGCTTTCGTGAGTATGTTGTTTTTAAGGAATATTTGAATTCAGAATCTGAGTTAATTATGAAATTTTGGAACATTTAACTCAATTTCAAACAAAACAAAGTTCTAATTTCATTACAATGAATATTTTGAATAAAGATGAAAAGTGTTCAAAGTATAAAACAATACTTTGGAAACATTTTTGGAGTCTATAAAATGATATTTTGATTAAGAAACTGCAGTGACGGGTTGAGATGAGGGCCATTGTTATTATAGTTCAATCTAAGCTCCGAAACCACTTGGAACGTTTAAGCTTTACTCTGCCCTATAAGCCAAACAAGACTATCATATTATAGTGCAAACAATGTATATCGAAGCACAAACTCGGTATGCAAATGATGTTGAAAGTCATTAAACATTGTGATTTGGTGCGAGTCTAAAGCAGATGAGATTATTAAATGATAAATTATTAATATTCTGTGAATAGATTGTGATTGAAACACTAAAATATTGACTTGTAAAAGACTTTTACAAGTCAATATTTTTTTTTAAACTACATGATTTCTGCGTTTCCTATCTAACTACTCTGGTAATCTTGGTCAGATCCTAGAAAGACCACTTAGAATCGATATCTAAGGTTGAGAGCACCCTTTTTTATTTGGTGTGGATGGAAAATCATCGAATGACTCCTCCCGCTCTGGGCGGAGCGGATGGGCGTGTCAGACTTTTACTGACTAAAACGCACCCATGTCCCTTAATTTGCCTGTGCGCCAGGGCCACCATTTCTTTTTAACCAACCCGCAACCCTGACCCAGGAGGCATCGGTCTCCATGGACCCCGTCACGATGTGCTATCATTTCTTTGAGGCAAGCGTGAAACACAACGCGCCGTCGACTCAAGCCTGGTCCTTATCAGGTGGCGAGCTGCCCACTGCTCGCCGTCAGCAAGCCCGCGCCTACGGTGGTCTGGAGTCCGATGTTGTCTCCCCACCAGTGCGTCACCTGCGGCGGCTAGAGGCGTGAGGGCGCTTGGATTCCCGCTCTCTCACGCGTTCCTCCTCCTCATTTGCCAGCATCACTGCTTCGCAGAAGGGGATGACGGCCTGCCATGCACTCTCGCTCCGAACCATGGCCTGTTCCAGGGCCAGACGCGAAAGATTGCAGCCGATCGCCGCCACGAGGACAAGGCGATGCCTAGCCAAGCCTGGTAGACCTCCACCGTAAGCCCCACCATATCCTCAGGTCCCCAAAAACCACGGGTGTGTTTCGAATTGTTCACAAAAAAAAAGTTTGAGAAGACTCGTCCAGTGCAAGCATTGGCCAGAAATCATTTAGCACAACTCAAAACTTAAAGATTAATTGATGCCATATTGTCTGAATAACTCAAAAAAATCCTAAAAAAAATAAACATTATTTCGCAAAAGGAGGTAATAAAAAAAGGCTTAATACATGTGCGGTAGGCCATACATGCGCGGGCGGTGGGGAGCAGGGTACGTTGCACGTGGTCGCATGATCATGACAATACCGCGAAAATCGTGTTTGCACTTTTTTAAAATTTACCGAATTTTGGGGAAGATGGAATTAATTCGCGGAAAAAAAAGATTATGTTAAAATTCATTAGTATTGTTACTATGATGATTATGTAAAATTTCATATTTTATTTGGTCTTGTGTTTATCTAACTTTTATTATCCTTATGGGTCGGACGGGGTTTAATGTATATGTTCAAACAAGGTACAAAATCGTGAACAAAAACTAGAACATAATGTAGCAATGACCTTAGCAGAAAAGACAACGCTACTGTTGATTCTCTAGAATATTCCTTTTAATCGTTCTTTGATACAACTTCAAGTAGAGCGTAGGTGTGCTTCATTTGTATCAAAGGCTGCTCAAGAAATATAACACCAACATTACACAACATAATCAAAATATCTAGCTATAACTCCTTCAAGTAACTATCTCAAGCAGGAATTCTCCGCTTGGCATTCAATTGAAATAAACCAGTGTACACTATTAGCATTGTTTATCTGGTATTCTTAAAATGTAGATTGAATAAATAAAACATTGATAAATGCTGTTTAGAACTTGTAATTATAATGGGAACATTTAATTTTTGCTGTACTTGGCAGTCGGAACCGAAATGCGAACTTTAACTAGCCAAGTTACTATGGTTACTAATGCTGCATATAAAAAGGTGCGATATGTAAGTGCTCATACACGAGCGACGCCCGTCGACAACATAGGCGACTGCACCCGTCGACACGCGTCGACGGCAGGTGTCGACAACGTGGCGACCATGTACTTGAGCACCATTCTCAAATACACGATCGTTATATCTTACTAGATCGCGCTCATGCTATGTTTTTATTCCTATTATGACAGTAATGAACCGTTTTCATATAACTGCGAGTATATTACGTTCCTTCCGTACTTCCGTCGAAAAACTGTTCCGACTCGCGATGGACAAGGCTGAGTACAAGAAGCTGACGGCCAACCTTCAGGATTGAAGAGGCACTGGAAGAAGAGAAGAAGAAGAGAGATATTACGTTGTGTAGAAAAGGACAGATAATAAATATTAGTTTAATCCTGTCGAAATAGTAATATTTTTGGTCGCCATGTTTTTAATTGCAATTAAACTGTTTATAGACTATATCAATTTGACAGAACTAGACTAATATTAATTTTATCTTCTGACTTTTATTCATGAAATAGTAAGTATAAAATGCATTGAACTTAAACTTAGTTAAGTTTCAAAGTACCTATGTCATGGTTATATCCCTATAGTCACGCGTCTTTAGATTTCAACCACATCTACAATATCTCTCAGAATTCCAAAAGTCATATTTAAATTCAATCCGATTATTACAAGGAGGACGATGAGGATGGGAGGCCTAACATACGGATATACAGAGTGGTACTGGCAATACGACAATAAATGAAAACACGAACAATGCTGGTTCATAGGAATAATCCTAAACCATAAAAAAAAAACCTAACATCAAAAATAAAAAAATAGAAATTTCAAATAAACTAAATCGCACCTCGGTGGTAGGCCACATCGGCTGCCGGCAGAAGTTACCACCCACCAGACAAAGTCTTGCCGCCAAGCGATTCGTCGTGTTCCGGCATGATGTCTGGTGACGCCGTACGGAGGACGGGTCTGAGCAGTTGTGTTGCGATGTGTGCCGGGTACGATGCGCCAAGTGTTGTTGTGTCGGGAGTTTGGTCGTGGAGGGTCTCCACATCAATATCCCTCTGGCGCAGCATCGTTAGTCGTGTTGTTGGGTTTAACATTGCACCACCTCGCTCAACTGCCGTCTTCCTTCCTATTCACTCAGTTTTTTAAGTGAATAGGTTTAATAAACTAGCGCGCTTTATCATCAACGATCGCATCACTGCTTACCATCAGGCGGGATTGCGGTCAAGCGCTAGTTTACAATTATTAAAAAAAAAAAATTGCGAACGGAATAGAACATCCTTTAGAAATATTGGTTCACTGACCTCACTGACCCTTATTAAAGTACCGCAGGATGCGGCGGTCATTAACCTGTAAGCGCTTCCTTATCAACATATACATCGTGTAGAAAATGTGAAAAATTAAAAATAATTTCCTGTGACTAAACAAATCGACATATTAATACATTTTTTATGGGTAGACTGAGAATGTGTTGAGGTACACGATGTTTAATTTATTGTCGTATTGTCAGCACCACTCTGTGTACAAACTTTTTTCAACATTATCCTCGTCATCACTCATGGCACTTTCCTGCTCCTGCTCCTCTTCCGCTTCCTCCTATGAACTGCTCACCACCATAGTCCGATGGTTACAAATAGTTGGAGACAAAGCCGTAGCCTTGAGGCAATTAATTAGATTCAGTGCGTCGACATGCATAACGTATGCTGAACTGTGTATTTATTGATATAAAATTCTTTTGAAGCCTGATTAATATATTACCTGCAGAAAATAACGTAAAGATTTTGTGTTTTTTTTTCTTTTCGTATGGCTAATTTCCACCATTGACATTTTCAGAATACCCTTCATTTGCAGATGAAATGTTGAATTTTATACGTAACACTTGCACTGCTGGCCATTCTCCCATCAGCATAGCTATTTTGTACATTATACATTTTTATACTGATTTTCAGTTACGGGATACTTTATGATATTTTACCAACATCATTCTCACAATGTACTTATATTTGGGGATAGAGAAAGGAAATTATGAAACGTGGGCTTTCGAATGTTTCATTATAAAGGAATTGAACAGATTTTCAGTAATCAAAATCAATTTTATTTATATTACATGGTCAGTGAATGTAACACGAGAAAAGTAAACAAATTAAAAAATGTAATAAGTGCACCTTTATTTATCATTAAAAAAATCATTACTTTTATAATATTATCTTTATGTCTGCTCCATAAAAATGTCTCATACAACCAAAACAGATGGGTGGACCGCATATCTGATTCGGATTGATGAGAAAAAAACATTGAAAGACAATATTATTGATTGTTACCTTTTAAATCGTCAAAAACTGAAAGAGAAAATAACCAATCTAAGTCCCTACATCTGGTCGAAATGTTACACAATATATCATCATCATCAACCTTTTATCATCCCACTGCTGGACAAAGGTCTCCTCTCATACAGAGAAGGATTGAGCGTAATCACCACGCTTGCTCAATGCGGGTTGGTGATTTCAGACTTAAAGTCCAGGTTTCCTCAAGATATTTTCCTTCACCTTTTAATCAGTCATTGGTGTCAGATATACTTAGAAACTACATAGAATTTAGAAAAGGTAAATTGGTACTTGCCTGACCTGAAATCGAAACCAACTACCAACTACAGTAGCCATGAGAAATTCTCACAAAGAAAAACTTAAGTATTCCATTCAACGTAGACCGCCTAATTTTAGACGCATTATTAACGGGTTTCAAGGTCTTCCTTTGTGCACAACAGAGGTATA
Organism: Sesamia inferens; assembly: GCA_037179545.1. NCBI lineage: Eukaryota > Metazoa > Arthropoda > Insecta > Lepidoptera > Noctuidae > Sesamia > Sesamia inferens. Next base: position 7,589,794 of record CM073923.1, on the reverse strand, counting down.
TTGTGCCTAAGCATTAATGTGCCAGTCTAACAATTCCAAGGGAGTCATAATTAGCTAGGCTGTGTGTGATTGACTTGTTCTTAAGTACCCAGATGAATGTATGTAGCAAATATAACAATATTAATGAGAGTTATCTCATAGATGATCTTTTGAGATTGGTATACACCAGGGATATTAGAGCTTCGACTCCGACTCCGTTAAGTCGGAATTTCCGATAATTATCATACCTTCGGTTCCGACTTCGGTTCCGATGATTTTAAATCGGAGGTTAATAAAGCATACCATAGCGACGGCGGCCTGCCGACTGTTATGAAAAGCAGGGTAATTGCGTAACGCATTATCAGTAGCAAAGGGTTTCATTTTGATAGTTCAACAACATTCATTGCGTTATCTACGTTGCTGAGCACACACATTTATCGAACATAAGGAGCGATGGACAAGCGATATGCTTCAAATTGATTCCAATTAATAGTAATAGTAAGTTACGTGATTGGGGCGCAGGTTCATACATATCACGCGGGGAATTCCCTGACTCCTGGTACGTGTACTCAACCGTGCATTTTTCGCTAGTTTTGGAGTCAACACATTAGATTTAATTTGTTTCAAAGCTTTTTTTCATTTAATGTCATCTAATATGCTATTTTGGGTTTTAATTAACTTCATTTAATTTCTTGTTCATTTAGAAATATGCCAATTTTCTTGTCACTGTTTGTGTTTAATTTTACAATAAAAACATTAAATTTAAAAATTGGCTGATTAATGTTTTTTGTGTTTAAATAAAAAATCTCTATTCTACCACCACTTCTGACCCTGCCACCGCCTCCGGTTCCGACTCCGATAAATCAAAATTAAAAACTGAGACTCCGGTTCCGGTTCCGATATAACTACCTCTGTTACATCCCTAGTAACCTATCCTAGTAGTCCTATCGCAGTATATACTGCGATGGTTATCTGTCACCTAACGCGTCTGACGGTTATAAACTGTCTTAAAATGGATACAGCATCTAATATTTTGGAAATCAATGTTTCCGTAAACCTATTAAAAATAATACAATACAATAACCTGCACCCTAATTACGTATCAGTTGGAATCATTACGAAGCATATTGCTAATTCATTGCTCCATATGGTGTTCGAAAAATGGGTCAGCCAAGCAACATAAATAACGCAATGAATGCTGTTGAACTGTCGAAATGAAACCCATTTCTACTGATAGTGTGTTACTATATTAACAAGCAGCAGGACACATACACACACAATAATAAATAAAATAAATGAAAAAAGCCTTTTATTTCACGCAAAAAATAATATTAACACTTGTAAATTGATTTAAATTTCATGATTGCTATCAAAAACACATATTATTTAACTTCACTACATATTATAAAACTAAGTCACTTTTACTTTCCCTGTGTCGCTTTGTATGATTAAATCTTTAAAACTACGCAACGAATTTTGATAAAGTTTTTTTTAATAGATAGAGTGATTCAATAGAAAGGTTTTTATGTATATAACATGCATAATATATAAGAGAAACACTGATAATATTGAGGTTTCTAACACGTGTCGCAAAATAAACCCATTTTTTGAGCTTACATTGCGAACACTAACTGAACCCTATGTGATAGATCAAAATAATGTACTACAGTATTGTAGACCTTAAAAATGCCTAAAACAAAGTCTGCAACACCATGCGTCTACCTACAATAGTTTCTTCATTATGACTACTTTTTATGTTTGAAAAGTTAATTGAAATGCCAGTCGAAATCAGACCCCACTATTTGTTCCTTATCCTTATCCCAAATAAATGACATCATATCAGGAGTAATTTCAGTAGCAGTAGATCTCTTTAAAAATTATTGGAATTGGTTGTTTCATTCAGGTGATATCACGATTTATTCAAAAATAACCACCAGAAAAAAATCACGTGCCGCTCGCGCCCGTGCCGGCCGCCTGCTACTTGAGTGTTTTTCTGCCTAAACCGCGGAGAGAGTGGGTCGGAGCGGCGGCCATTATTTCGAACAAACTTGCTACCCCTGTAGGCTTTCATTCTGTTTGTAGGTGGTGAAACTGACTATTCATGGACAATAAGGTCGATGTATCTTGCAGAGTCAGATATTGGCTGATGGACGGCACAGTAGACATTATTTTTATTAAAGGACCACCGCATCTTAAGGAAGGCTTAGGTACCTATATCATTTATCCACGTGCGAAGCCGGGGCGGGCCGCTATATTCATTAATTAAAATTTATTTTATTTTATTTATAACACTATTACCAATTATACATATTTCAATATTAATATATTCATTAAATAAAAAAAAAATGTCATTATAAATGAGTAGTACACACACAATACAACACATGAAACAAAGTTACGCAACACAGCTAGCAATACACCAATCCATACTAATATTGTGAATGTGAAAGATCTCTGTCTGTCTGTCTGTCCGGCTTTCACTCCAAAACTACTGAATCTATTGTAATGACATTTGGTACACAGATAGTCTAGAGCCTGAGAAAGAACATAGGCTTTATAACATCCCGCTATGACCAGTAGGAGCAGAGCAGTAACAAAAAATGTTGCGAAAACGGGGGCAAACACGGACGTACATATTGCTCCCATTATTTTAACAGGCGCTTATTTTATATCAACACGCGGACGGAGACGCGGGCAACACCTAGTGTCCGAGATATGGGCAGTCAAACCTCCCAGCTATCATCAGCAGTAATGGAAATGATATTCCTCATTCGAATATTTAGAAGACTGAAAGGTGCCAGTATGTTCACAGTATCTTACAAGTTTTTGGCATTTGAAGCAAATTCCCAAATCATGGCCATATTCTTTTACTTTCCATGCAATAAACCAAAACGTTCTAATTAAACAAGTTCATAATATCAAAGATAATCAAACGACGCAAACGTATCTATTTTACAATTAAACTGTATAAATTGCTGTATCATGAATTAAACATTTATCAGGATATTAAAACTAACGCGAATGCAAAACGGAAACACTAGATCACTTCGATACGATCAACTGACTAAAACTGCACTTCGCCGTTTTTGGGCGACAGGTGGCGCTTGCGACTAACTCTAATCACGTACTCACTAACAATGCAACCTTACAACCAAGACAAGCGAAAAGAACCCTTATTAACGAAGTAGTAGAGGCGACAAATCCATTTTTTGTTCGCAAAAATATACCAGGACTGCATAGACGTAACCTTGGGGAATCGGGGTACCGCAGCATATTAATAACGTATCATGTATGCAATCACCGTTCAGAAGACATAGGCAGCAAGGTGGAAGAAAGAGCATGGTATGTCAAGTAACTTCAAGGCCGACCACTCTGTATAAACCGACTATATAATGTACTACGCTATTTAGAGGAAATCGCGTCACATATTGTACATTCTAGACTTCTCCGCATTGTAGTTAATTGCCTGCAGTGTGATGATCTCTTAGAAGGTAAATAATATTTAAGTACAAACCGAGGTCGAGATGCTTCTTTTCTAAAATGTCAAGGGTCTGTCTCTAATCTTCATTGAGCGTAATAGTTATTACTGACTGGTTATTTTGTTAAATCGTCTGGTATTATTATTTTAATGATTGTAGTATTATATTATAATTTTGCGGGATTTTCTGATTTATTTTGAAGTGTCAATGCCGTTAGACGGCTTCGCGTCTCGTGTCGTTCTATTCAACAAAATTGATGTTATGTTGCGTGTAGGTAATGTTTTTCACAAGTAAATGTGTTATTGACAATATTGTAGGCACATATTTCTATTTGCTTGGCACTAGAACTTTAAGATTTATACGTTGCGCTGATCTTCACATACTTAGGTTCCATCGTCATTTTGTTCAAATAACTGTTAGTTTTCCATTAACATAGACGATTATATAATAATACAGAATCTTGACATTATCGTTCTTTCTGCTTCATTCCTACCTTCATCCCAAGTGTTAATTTATTTTCTGCCGTTCCTTATCATATTTTAAAAGACTCTTCTATATTTTCTAAAATCTTTTTTTTATTATTAACTAGTCCTTGACCGCAATCCAAAGAAAAAAGAAAGAAGTCGTGGTGGCCTAGTGGTTAAAACGCCAGCCTCTCAAGTATGAGTGCGCGGGCTCGATTCCAGGTCAGACAAGTACCAATGTAACTTTTCTAAAACGTTATACTCGTATGTACTTTCTAAGTACATCTTTGACACCAATGACTGAAGGTGAAGGAAAACATCTTGAGGAAACCTGGACTTTAAGTCTGAAATCGCCAACCCGCATTGAGCAAGCGTGGTGATTACGCTCAATCCTTCTCTGTATGAGAGGAGACCTGTGCCCAGCAGTGGGACGATAAAAAGGTTGATAATGATGATGATGATGATGACCGCAATCCCGCGCCTGATGGTAAGCAGTGATGCAATCGTTGATGGTAAAACGCGCTGGCTTAAATTATAATCAGAAGGAAACACCGCTGCTGGCAAATTGTTCCAATCCCTCGATGACACTATTACGATCCGGACGAAGCGTTTCACCTCGTTTTTTATACAGTATGTTAAGAAAACCCTGTCCGACCCGTGAAGGTGTTGTTAGGTATCGATAACTGATTCTACTAATGGATACAAAACCGGGCTAAACTTAAGAAAAATCCCCCTAAAAAAATAAATATTATTTCGCAAAAAGAGGTAACTTAATAAATGTGCGCTAAGCACCCTTTCGCAGGCGGCGGGCGGCAGGGCACGCGGCACGTGGCCGCATCGCTATTCGCTCATAATAATACCGGTGTTGTCACTTTTTTAAAAATTACCAAATTTCGGGGAAGTAGGAAATAATTCGCGGGAAAAAAAGATTATTTCAAAATTCATTTGTATTGGTACTATGATGATTACGTAAAATTTTATTTTATATTTGGTCATGTGTTTACCTAACCTTTATTATCCTTATGGGTTAGTAGTGTCAACAACGTAAGATGGATACTAGCCGTACCTACGACAGGTTGTACGATGATGGAACGGAGATGGAGGAATTAAGTCATGCATCCCCCCCCCCCCCCCCTACTCTCCAAAATGCATGCTATAGAAAACCGACAGGCTGGCTACTCTTATCCTGTGCTCCAGGCTTTGGAAAACGTTTTGAAATAAAATAAGTCACCTAAATCTGAGTCGCCAATTAGGCTCTTCGAACACCTCCCTACTTACCGAATCCAAAGTTGCCAAGTGGCATTTTGCAGCACCAGCCCAAATATGGCTGCAGTACTCCACACACTCTTACTCTATGGTTACCCCTACATATCTAAATTTTAATACCAATTAATTGGTTATCATTAAAATAGTCCTTTCAAATTGATTTGTTAAGCCACACAGCATGCGAGCTACTTGCAGACTTTTGTGCAAGTTACAAACATGTGTATTCCGAGCATAAACCGTATCGGTTTTAAAACGTTATAACAAAAAACTCCGTCCAAGTTAGCGTATTAAATACGAGTATGTAACAAACACCTATGCCTTACCTTAAAAACAGCACATTGTGAAGGTAAATAACTTGAACAAAAAACTAAATAAAGTATTTTCTAACATCTATAAGAGTGAGTAAATCATTTACTGCTTCAATCAACTATTTCTACTATTCAATAATTATACTATAAATTGCTATCCTTTGCTTGCTTTAGTATCTGTAGGGAAAACTATGCGATAGAAATAGGTGTACACTCGTGGAGTTATTTATGTGTAGTTTTATAGTAAGTAATAAACATGGTTACGTGGTTTATGGAATAAACAAAGACAATAGTCAATGCCAAACGTTTCAGAGTGTCTACCTATTTGATATGTGAAGAAAAAAGGGTTTTTAGGAAACTGTTTCTTTTTAGGAAACTATTGCTTTTTAGGAAACTATTTCTTTTTAGGAAACCATTTCTTTTTAGGAAACTATTTCTTTTTAGGAAACTATTTCTTTTTTGGAGACTATTTCTTTTTAGGAAACTATTTCTTTTTAGGAAACTATTTCTTTTTACCTACTCTGAAATTTTAGGAGAAATCTTAGTACCTCTTTTGTATTTAAACTACTTTATAAAGCGGTATAATTGTTTGTTTCCTTGTAAGAGGAAATTTTTAGAAGTATTTATCCGATAAAAAATATTTCTATGCTATACACTTGCCAAGTTTTATGGGATTTATTTTGGTATCTATTTGTTGACTTCAATGTGGACGGAAATTATGGGCTGAAGCTATTATTTAATGAAAAAAAGTCAATAAATTAAAAATAAAATCTTTTTTATCGGGATTCAAACCTTTGTCTCCTTTATCATAACAATTCGGCAACGTATCAACAAAAATCAAAACATTCCAAATACACCTTAAGTTCATTTTCGTCCTTCCATGCTCACAAGTCCATGAACACTAACCCCCGATCCGCTGATTGACAGCGTAAACAAACAATATACCACCCCACTGTACTCAAATGCGATTGATTGCGACATACCAACATTCATACAATTACGGGCCATTACATCGCTCCATATCTACAAGGCCGTCGTCGTGTGAAGTCGACGTCTGATGCGTTGGTACAGACGAGGAAAGAATTACTAAATATGTTTTCTTTGTGACAGTACTTTATGTGCGCAGTATGGTAGTAAAGATTGTTGTGACCAGACGTATGTCCGTAGTACCTATATATGTTGGTGACGTCATCAACTAAGTTTGCTACATTACTTATCTTTTAATTATGTCTATGTAGAAAACTATATACTGTATAATAAAGGACTAATGTCAGTCTTCATTTTCTATTGTCATTAACACTGTCGCTTTAACCAATTAATTCCAGATGTCTTCTTGTTTACTGGTTTCTTGGGATTCCACAATTTCTGCGAGTTTTAACACTTTTGTATCATCAGGTGACTTAAATTTACAATTTTTTATTATTTGATCATCTTTAAACTCACACTATTGCAGTCCAGTACTAGAAATAAGCATCTATAACGCTACACCACCACACCCTGTCCCCGCCTTCCACAATCAATTCATCCCAGGAACCTTCAGAAAGTTCAAGCACCGCACAGTGCAAATATTTATATGCATGAATGAGAATATTTGCACTTTTCTGAAAAGCGCGTTAAGCCCTTGGTCCCGGTTTCCATACGAACATCTGATGTCAGTCGTTACGAGTTGTTGGAGCCCTCAAATATCCAACAATTGGTCTAACTGCAATGCTTCGATATCGCTTTCGGGATGTGGAGGTCAGGCGGTAGTCGCTTCACATCAAATATCGAAGTTTAGCCAAAAAGAGCACTTAGACTGGTAAAGTGGACTAGAGACTTCAAAGCTGAAAAAACTTCGGAATTGACTGGGATTAACACTGAGATGATGCTGATGACCTTCAGAAAGTTCAATATAATTTACTACATCTTACAAAATCCTACTAATCAAGTATCTTATAGGAGCAAAGTTCCAATTTTGCCATAAATGCCATAGATTTATTTGTAACCTTGTTCGAATAGGTACCATTTAAATATCTCATTCTTCATCATATTATAACACCACAAACTCCTTTAAGAATTTCAATGAAACTGACTCTGTCAAGCTGTCGCAATTTGCCCGCAATATAATTAATGGACCAGTGCCTGATTAAGTAAATAGTAGTAGTTTATTTACCTAATATAAGACATACAAACTGAGGACATGACCAATTTCATTTTAATGGGAGGTTTAGCAGTGGACAGGCAATGAACGTTAGGAATACAGCAAATAATTTTATTAATGATGTAGATTGTAGAGCTGCCGAGATTGACTAAGAATAGATACATAATGATGGTAAAAATTGTGAAAATTATTCACTAATATTTAGAATCAATATTCCGTTAGATAAAATGCTGCGGTGAATGTGTGGAGTTACACGGAAAGACCGCATCAAGAACTCCCGCATCCGTGGCAGTCTTCATGTCTGTGACATAGCAGACAAAATGTAAGAGAGTCGCCTACGCTGGTACGGTCACGTCATCAACGCGGATGCAACCGGGATTATAGACTTTTACTGACTACAAGCCGCCCCTGTTCCTTCACTTACCTGTGCGGCAGGAGTTAACGCGGTATCTCTTTCTAACGACAAGCAGCCCCGGCAGGGGACACATCAAACCTCATTCATAAACTAGTTAATATCTGCTCTAAGAAGTTTAATTAAACACCATTCCTTTGATCCTTTCTGTATGTGTAATGTATGCTTATTTTATACAAACATATGAGCTATCGAATTTACATACATGCCTACATAATGTTGGACTTATGATTCTTTGGAGTGTAAGCAGAGTTACAATTACGGGCTGACGACCTCCTCAGAATTATAAGTTGATGATACATGTTTTGTACTATGTCATCTATTATTTTAACTTTTTTTTTATGGAATGCTTCGTTTTGTTTTTCGTCTTTAGTTAGAAAAGCTAGCCTTCTCTTTGTCTATATAAAGGTAACCAAAGGGTGCTTGAAGGATCCCTTTCGATCCAGCCGTCCCTTGCTGTCCTCCCTAGCGACGCCCTAAGCCGAGGTTCGTACCCCACAGGGGGTGCCCTTAGTGCGTAGTCGCCTTAATTTTTAGTTTAATTTTTAAGTGCCCCTGGTTGGAGGCATTAATTTTACTTAAGGCATCCACAGGAAAGTCCGGTTAAGTAGTCACGGCCTCTAATGGTCAACTACGGGATACCAATTCAAATAACAAATAAGAAAAAAATGCTTGAAGGATTAATGATTAAATTCGCAATCGCCTATTTTTAAGTGATCGCTCACAATGGACCTCATACGAAGGCTCAGAGTCACACAAAGGGCAATGGAAAGAGCTATGCTCGGAGTTTCTCTGCGTGATCGAATCAGAAATAAGGAACCGCATAAGAACCAAAGTCACCGACATAGCTCTGCGAGTCGCTAAACTTAAGTGGCAGTGGGCAGAGCACATTGCTCGTAGAACCGATGGCCGATGGGGCAGTAAGGTTCTGGAGTGGCGGCCACGTACTGGAAGACGCAGCGTAGGGAAGCCCCCAACAAGGTGGACCGATGACCTGGTGAAGGTCGCGAAAACCGGTGGATGCGGGCAGCACAAGACCGGTCAGCGTGGAAAGCCTTGGGAGCGGCCATTGTCCAGCAGTGGACACCCATAGGCTGAAGAAGAAGAAGAAGAAGATTTTTAAGTTGCCGTTCAGCTGAGACTTCATATGCCATCGTTCAAAGATATCACTTCTTCATAAAGAAATCTACATCACCATCATCATCATAATCCCAGTCGCATCCGAAGCTTTTCAGCTTTGGAGTATCGGGTCCGCTTTACTAGTCTAACTGCTGATTTTGGCTAAACTTCGATATTTTCCGTGAAGCGACTGCCGTTTGCCCTCCACAAACCGAAGGCGATATCGAAGCATTGCAGTTAGACCAATTGTTGGACTTTTGAGGGCTCCAACAACCCGTTAGGTTGCGAGAAGAACAGAACCGATCATTACGTACCTTTTGAGAAGTGTGTCTTCATAAAGAAATCTACAATTTTAAGTAAACTTTCTGATGGAGAAAGTCATGCCGTTTTTTTTTTGACCAATGAAAGAGCTGAATTTTTTACAACCTAAAGTGATATTTCGGCTGTAAGTAAATAAAAATAGTAAGGTTATCTACTATTTAAGTAAATTACTTATTTAGGAGAGGGCCGTGACTTAAAGGTTTGATGCCGAGGGTTCAAACCCAAACAGGCATTTAGTGTAAATTATTTCATCGCCACTGCTCTAAGAAGGCAAAGAAAACGTTGTGAGAAAACCGATGTGTACAAAAATGAAAAAAATCCAAGACAGGTGATGCTCTCAAACTGCACTGGGCCCGCCTGTTCTGAGGGCGCACTTTTCGCACTCATGGGGGACTCAGAATAAAGCGCTTTCCCAGCAGAGGGAATATGACAGACTAGTTATACATATTTTATGATTTTTAATAAGGGTATCTTATTACGCAATCTACCAAGAATACAGTGGCTATGTGAAGCCGTTCCAAAACATTTCTGAACAAAAACATATCCGCATAAAATATTCATAAATAAAACATCTCTAAAATACTTATCTATTACTTAATAAGGAATTTGACGGAAAGGTCATTGAAAAATGTATTTCTTTGTGTGGCTGACTCACTTCCGTAAAGTCTGCTTTAATAACATTATGATGATCTTTTTTGTATTAAATTAAAACCAGCTTGGCAACATTTTGTTTTTGGGAATATTACTTGCTAAATTCGTCATAGGTTTGACTTCAAATGCTAGTCTGTTCAAACTGCATCATTTTGACAATTCAACAACATTCATTGCGTTATATAACTTGTTGAGCAGACACATTTTCGAACACATGGAGCAATGGATTAACAATTATGCTTCGAAATGATTTTAACTGATAGCATAGTGTCTTCCGCAATTAGATGCTGTTCACATATAGGGTGTTGTTCTAATTAGGAAGCTGTTTACAATTAGGGTGCTGTTCACAATTAGGGTGCTGTTATAATTAGGGAGCTGTTCACAATTAGGGTGCTGTTCTTATTAGGGAGCTGTTCACAATTAGGGTGCTTCTCTTATTAGGGTGCTGTCAACAATTAGGGCGCTGTTCTAATTAGGGTGCTGTCAACAATTAGGGTGCTGTTCACTATCAGGCCGAAATCGGCAAATTTGATTTGAGTTTGTTGGTATATTGAGGTGTTCTTGATAAAATATTTTTTTTTACTATAAAGGTTCGTTATTCGTAATTTTAGCGATCGAAAATTGCTGGAATAAGAGGTCTTTTTATTTTGATTGTTTTAATTCAAAATTTCTAATTAACAATGATAACGAGAATGGATTTTGCAGTATAAATGTATGTATTATGAAAATTGAGTATGATTTTTGGATGCATCTCCTAGTAAGGAGCTTAGAAGTATAAAAATTATATGGAAAGAAAGAAAATAATTACGTTTACTGTTTTAAGAAAAGACGTATATGAATATTTCGGAAAACGTGGCATGACTATTATATCTATTTTACCCATCATTCTGAAAAGCATTAGTGTCCTAAGGGTAACCGCGGTCGGTGTCTCTCGCGTCCGACCCTTGTTCAGGACCCTTGTCCCTTGACCGGAGCGAAGGTGCATGGCAGGCCGTCACCTCCTTCTACGAGGCAGTGATGCGGCCTATGGCGCTGGGATTCGCGTCCCGCTCCTATGAGCGGGACGCAAATCCCAGCGCCCTCACGCCTCTAGCCGCCGCAGGAGACGCCCTGGTCGGCAGACAACATCAAGCTCCTGGCCACCGCAGGCGCGGGCAGCGAGCAGTGGCCGACTCGCCGCCCGTTAAGGACCAGGCCTGAGTCGACGGTCCTTGTGTTTCACGCTCAACTCAAAGAGATGTCAGCACGTCGTGACGGGGTCCACGAAGACCGATGCCTCCTGGGTCAAGGTTGCGGGTTAGTTAAAAAAGAAACCATGGCTCTGGGGCACAGGCACGTGAAGAAACACGGATGGGTTATAGTCAGTAAAAGTCTGGCACGCCCTTCCGCTCCGCCCAGAGCGGGAATTTGATGATTTCCAATCCAAAACAAAAAAGGGTAACCGCGGCGACATAGGAGTTGTAGGTTGGGGGTTAAGACACAAGCAAGCACTATATGTCTCACTATAGCAAGCACTATATAAGATGGTCACCCAACCATAAATCAACCGCGGCAAGAGTAGTTTAACCTAATCGATCGACCTTTGCGGCTTTTATTATTTAGCCATAAGCGATTAATTGTCAAGCGACTTGATGATATTTAAGATTTCTCGTTCATAAAATATTACTTATATGTATTTACCACTGTATTATGTACCTATTATTTAATTCAAATGATGAATGACTAGATGACAGGTATTGTTTATTTAAACTTTTGGCACATAAAAGATACAAAGGCGTAATGCCTTAGGCAATTTCTACCAGTCAACCAAGGGTGATTAAGAGATTAGAGGTGCTTTGCCTCTGTGAATACTTTCATATTTTACCATTTAAAGCATCATAATGAATGACATGTGGCAGTAAAGAATGTGCAGAGTCATGCTTGAAGATCGCATGAAGAATGAAGAAGTAAGATCAGCTCTTACTACTGACCTCAAGGTAGGAAATGAATAGATCTGATAGATTTCTGTACAGTAGATCCTACGGGGACCAAGTGGAATCTATTTAACGATTGACCAAATCCATGGAAGATTTTACACATACTTACAAATAATAGTAGGAAATTAACACAATACCCCATGTGGTACCGGGCTTAGAATAGTATCAAGCCACATCCTCCCGTGGGTGTCGTAAGATGCGGTTAAGGGAACTCTCATCAGGGAAGCGGACAGCAACGCTTCTCTTGTGGAATATTCTTCTCTTCTCTACTGGAATTCCCAACCCGCCTGCCAAGCGTGGGCATTTTGGCAAAACCCCCCAATGTAATGTCAGCCTTGAGGGAGGCCTTCGTGCAGCAGTAGACCTTTATATGCTGAAGAAGAAGAAGAACATAATTCTCTCTTTAAATCGCAGATGCAGCATTTTTAGTAGACATATAAAAACAAAAATGAACAATGTGCCGAAATTCTGACACTTAGTTTGGTTTTTTTTTTCCTAGCCCTGCGAAAACCCCACTGAAAAACATTTACCTAATATAAAGCGGATAAGGCATCAAATCAAAGTTCTATCGACATTTGAAGTGGCTCTGTCGGCAGCAAAGTGCTGCTAGTCTGTATAAGGCCTAAAATGATGCTTCCAACCAGTACCCCACTTTACATATATTCTCAATTTGAAATTGAATAATTTTGAATCATATTGCTAATCGATTGCTTCATATGTTCAAAAAATGGGTCTGCTCTACAACTTAAATAACGCAATGAATGTTGTGCAACTGTCAAAATGAAATTTGATAGTAGATTACGTAATCACCCTCCAGGTCTAAGATAATGAACTGGTAGGATTTAACTGAACTGTTTCACTTTTGTATATATATATATATATATTTTTTTATAAATTTAATTCATGACCATGGATACAAGTCCTTCAGTCGCATACTTAAATAGATTTTAACTTAGTAACTTATCCTAACTTAAATTAACCTAATCTATCTCTTATCCTAGCTTAACCTAACCTAAACCTATCTCCTTTCGTTTCCCGCGTGCATGGACACTTGGAGGAAGATTTGGGAGAAAGCCATGATGTGACCACTATGCTACAATATTTCACTGTTCTTTATGAATTATTTACTGAATGCACTTTTTACTACATAAATCACGCATTTTTATTTAGTAAACGACACTATAAATAATTTAAAAGTTCAATGAAAAATGAGCGTGGCACTCATCTTAGCCTTCCCGCCAAAAAAAAAACGTTTCTGTATGTAGCAATATTACCACAAAGAAAAAGATCTACAAATAAAACTAACAACAACAAAATTAACCTAACATCGACAGTTTCCATCCGACTGTACACTACACGCATCGGCGCAAGTGCGTCCGCGCACCGCGGAATGGAGAGGAAGGTCGAGAGATTTACAACCTTTTGTGTAGCTCCTAGATGCGTTTGAGCAGTTTGCGGTAAAATACAATAGATTGTTTATTAATATTGTAATGTTTGTGCCAATTCAGACTAGGAGTTTATATTTTGTTGCGAATGCTCTTTTTGCGTAAGAAAGGAGTTTTTGTATTCTAATCTACAGTTGTAAGACCAAAATCTAGATGGTTTTGTTAACAAAAGCGCGATGAAAAGGCCTCTTTTGTATTCGATATATTCCAGCGTAATTTTAAAATTAATTTATATTCGAATGCTTCTTTCCAATTGACACTGAAAGAATTATAAACTTAGCATAATCGGCCCATAAAATTACCACTTCTGGGATAGAAGGAGAAGAAGAGAATAATATGGACTGTATGTGCATAAAATAAAAAATAATGTTTTCTTTCACTGAAATTATTCCCACAACGTAAAGCGATTGATTGGTTCCGAACTAATTATCTACAACTCGAGAGTAAGTAGCGCATTTACTGCTGCAATCACATTACTCTTATGAAATATGATATTAATTATATTATTTTAGATTTTGTTTGCATGCCTTAGTTAAGGTAGTCAGTATAAGGACCTTTCAAAAACTTAATATCTATATTTTGTACCTACTTACTATGCAAATAAAGGACTATTCTATTATATTCTATTCTATTCTATATTATGAATATTTTTTTTGCTACACACATTTGTATACATATTTAGAAACTAAATTGCACGTTCAACCTAGGTACAAAAGTTATGCGGCCGTTTTGACACAAGCTCATACACATTTTATGTGTATGTCGTGGATAACGATATCATTTTAATGAAAGTTGCTCATTTGTTTTATGTAGTCGTGGTGCAAACGCTGTGACGTTATTTTGTAATGGTGGCACGTGGACAGGGTTGCGTTAGAAAGAGGGGTTTGTCAAAGAGTCATTTCGCTTCGAGTCACGGACCAGGGTATTTCTCCAGTGCGAAACTGTCGGTTTGCCTATTTTAATGTAATAATTGTGCTTTAATAATTCAAAACGCTACCTACGAAATTTAGCCCTTACCATCACAGCAAAATGGTGACGACCCTATCGCTCCACCTTCGCTGACTTCGTCATATATATGAGTGGAAGCGACAAAGTCGATTTTATAGCATACTACGTATACCACATTAACACCGTACCCAGGTCCGAACTTAACGGCCACAAAAGTACCAAATTAATTAGTGACACTGTGCCTACTATTTACAAGCATCGTTGTATCTATTACAGACATCCGTTTCTTATTGTGCATTATGCAGGATGAGCAGATCCGCAACAAAGCAAATCATCTACTCATAATTGTTAGTGAAGAAACAATCATAAAGATAGAAGATAGCATTAATGTTTTATTAGATAAAACTTACTTAATTCTCCAATCTCCGTTCTATCATCGATCCCGTCGTACGACGAGTATCCTTGTATTGTGGACACCACTATGGCCCGGATGAAGCGTGTCGCCTCGTCTTTTATTACGCGTACATCGAGGGACTGAAACAATTTGCCAGCGGCGGTCTTACCGTCTGACTACAATTTAAGTGACTAGCATCTAGCACGCTTAACCATCAACGATTGCATCACTGCTTACCATAAGGCGGAATTAAGATCGAGCACTAGTTTATAGTACTCGTATGTTTAAAAAAAAAGGAATTTTCTTTAATAATTTTGTACCAAAAAGCGCAAGTCGCGGAAACTGGCACATACTTACAGTCCAGCCATCGAGAGAACGCGTTCCTGACTCCAGTCAGTGTAACAATTCTACTAACTAATAGATAACAAATTCGCAAAGAATGTATTCTTTTGTTATAATTATGAACTATCAAACAAAACTTTTTTGTTTGATAGTACGAATTAATGGGAAACGATTTTTATTTTTGATCTGATGCGGTTTACGATATTGTGTAATGCACGTAAAATAAGATTCCCAAGTATGGTCTGATACAAAAAGTTATTGCTATGACGGGGAGTACAAGTGACTCTCAGCTTTATTTAGTGTATTTTAGATCCGTTATATGTAAATAAAATAAAAGGTTACCTTTGCAAGCTCAACGTAGGTAGGTGTTAATTTTGAACATAACATTGTGAATTACATTTAAAATGTTGTCAATTTCCAAAACAACTGTCGCCGACATTGAACTTTTGTGACATATATTCGAAGAACATGTAAATTAAATAGCACTGGACGTTTCAAGGAAAAATCTACAAAACGTATAGAAATATGGCGATTGCTTAATTGACATATTCTGTTAGAGGATTGACAGTTTAGTGAATAGTAACTTATTTACGATTTAAATTGCGTTTCTTTCAATGGCTGAGGGTATCAGTCAGAATAGGTTAATCATCGGGGTTAGCAAAGTAACATCAATAGCTTTCATCGGTTAGAAAGAAAGAAAGAAAAGATTGCGACTCGTACAACAAGAACTACAGGAAGATGATAAGACGAAGCTAATACAATAAAAGAAACAAACAAAATTATAGTAAAAAAAAGAAAAAAAAGTGAACCAGATCTTATGCAAGACCAAAAAAAAAAGCTTCGACATTTAAAACTTAAATGTCGCAGCGCTGGAACACACGCGCTGAAGTACATTCAGGCTAGCCAATTTTGACTTAACACATAGTCTTTGCCCACAATACCTTATTTGTCAGCTCACCGGTCTCAAGATTGCAGCCATCGACACTGCGCGCGTGTTTATGAACGTATTGGTATTTAAAGACAGCTGGCGAAATATTTATTAAAAATACACCTCTGCTCTCAACGCTTCGGACATTAAAGAGTAATCATCATTTCAACCGAAAGACTCTCTGGACAAAGACGTTGGCCTATGACCAGTAGTCACTGGCTATTGATTTAATAGGTTGCTGTGGTCTTCACAAGGTCGTCGGTCGACTATATGGGAGATCTTGCAACGCTGCTTTTCGGTACACGGTTGCTACTACAGAATCTTTCGGCTCCATCTGACATCGGAGACCTAGTGGTAGAACGGTGAAGGAAAACATCATGAGGAAACCAGCATGTCCTATACTCGGACTCGCGTGGTAGATTACTTAGATTACTGCCCATTCTCTCTCACCGAAGGGTGGCCTGTGTACGAGGAGTGGGGAAACATTATAGATAGATTGTGATTATGGCCATGTCTGTTCTGCAATCAATGTGAAACAAACACGCTGTTATGGTATGTAAAATTACAAGACCTCTACAATATCATTCGACCTTCCTGGACACACAAATGTTGCTCGGCGTCAGAAATGTAGAAACAGCATTAGAAATAAAGTATCCAATTGCAAGTGATAAACCACTCGACTAATAAGCTGGTAGGCTGTCATTACTAATCGATATTTATTCACTTCGCCTCTCGATAGAGCATAAAAATAAATATGTAACAAGATAATAAAGCCACTAACTGAACTAGTATCCATACAGTTGGCAGAGATAATTGAATATATTAAGTGTTATATGGATTATTGGTTCAATATGGTAACTTTGCGGTATGTGAGTGTCGTAGTTAGTATGGAAAATGTGACATATGATTTTCATGGGCCCGTATTACGAACTGGATGCCAAAATGCCGAAATGCCAAATAAAAAAATAGAAATAAAGTTGCTATTGGACCTGTATAAATTCGTCTCTCTCTCTCTCTCTCTGGAAACCTGATTACATGGGAAGTCATCAAACGACTTCTCCCGCTCTGGGCGGAGCGTAAGGGTGTGTTTTAATGTCTAAAACTCACCCGTATTTCTTCATTAGCCTGTGCTCCAGGAGCCACGGTATCTCTTTCAAACACGGGGCTCTGACAGGCATTGATCCTCGTAGAGTCCATCATGATGTGTTGACATCTCTTTGAGATGCGCGTGGAACAACAAGCATTTAATTTGGTGTTGATTTTTACCAGAGTTTTTCATTGGACTTTTAAAATTATTTATAGTGTCATTTACAAATAAAAGCGCGTGATTTATTTAGTAAAAAGTACATTCAGTAAATAATTCATAAGAAACATTGAAATATCACAGCATAGTGGCCACATCATGACTTTGCTTCAAACTTCCCTGCATAGACGGTTCACGCGGGCGTCTTTTTCCACTGTCATTGGAGATATCCGCCATTATTGTCAAATAAAATTTTAAAAGTATTTCTATAATTTGTTACACGTTTTATTAGAAAAATTGTGGTATAGCTTGTGTATAAAGTCGTGAAAATGGATTTTCCTGAAACTAAACATTTTACAAGTAGGGCAACACTAAATCTTAGTAAGTACAAGTACATCGAATGTCATCGGCAGTCATCGATTTCTTTTGTGACTTGTTGTTTATTGAAATTTGTATTAATTTTCAATTCTCAGTTTCAAACAAAATATCGAAGAAATGTGTTAAATATAAGGAAAACAACCGAGTGGCGCTCGGGAAAATATTTTTAAAGTTTATCATCAATATTTGTTAGTACACCAAACTGAACAAATTTTATCAAACATGGAAGATATTTATGTTTGAACAGTTGCTAAAACAGGTATGTAATCATGTTACTGTTTGTTTTTATCTACTAGAAGTTTCAAATCTACTAAGTAAACGATTTTAAGATTAAAATGAGGATTGTTTACATTGTGCATTTATAGGTTAGATTGAAAAAATAAGTAGACCATTGTGTAGCAGTTTTGATAATTTAGGTGATTTAATTTACCGCTGATTTTAATAATTAATTATATCATGTTCGGAATTAAAATTAGTGCTATCCATCTTCTGATAGAAATTACATATTATTATTTTTAATCTTTCACAAAAATGTGAGATTATACCCTTTGCCAAGATATGTATGAGTTAGTTATTCGCTAAGTGAAGATAGCAGGCTGATGACAGCAGTAGCGGAGATATTGTTAGTGACGCAGCTGACATTGAAATTAATTTTTAACGAAGAATATTTGAAATCAGATGATGAAAGCAATTATTATGTTTTGGAATACTTTTCATTGGTAAAAACACGTTAGAACATTAATAATAAAATGTATTTTTTTTTTTTGTTTTACTCATTTTATTTAAACGCCAGAGACAATAGATTTGTGTTTTCATTAAAACCAGTTGTGCTTCTAGTACAAAATAATGTGCTAGTATCAAAATGATTTTAATCAAGTCAACAGAGTTGCTATATGCACGACCGCAGCGCCCTCATTTATTTTCATGACTTTATAGACAGACTGTATCTATTCCACAGAGGATATTGATCAAGAGTTGAGGTTGAAACTCACCTTAAAAAAAAGAATATTTTAATATTCTTTTTTTTAATTTATATTTTAACCAGGCGGCGAGCTACTCAGTGGTCGCCGCTCGCAAGCCCGCAAACCGATTTATTCAATGGTATATGTTTTTTTCTAATGTTATAATAATATTCAGTTAAATCGAAGCGTGAAAAACAAATTATTTTAAAAAACGAACCCCTTTTTTTACTTCTGGATGGAAAGTCACAAAATGACATCTCCCGCTCTTGGCGGAGCGGATAGGGTGTCAGGCTTTTACTCACAAAAACCCCCCGTGTTTGTTTACTTGCCTGAGGGCGTTTTCTTGTTTAACCAACCCGCAACCCTGACTCAGGAGGCATCGGTCTTCGTGGACCCCGTCACGTTGTGCTGATATCTCTTTGAGGCGCGCGTGATACACAACGCGCCGTCGACTCGGGCCTGGTCCTTACCGGGCGGTGAGCTGCCCACTGCTCACCGCCCGCAGGCCCGCGCCTACGGTGGCCGGGAGCTCGATGTTGTCTCCCGGCCAGGGCGTCTTCTGCGGCGGCTAGTGGTGTGGGGGCGCTGGGATTCCCGCTCGCTCATGCGCTCCGCCTCCTCCTTTGCCAGCATCACTGCTTCGCAGAAGGAGGTGACGGCCTGCCATGCACTCTCGCTCTGGACCATGGACTGGACCAGGGTCGGACACGAGAGATCGCCGCCGATCGCCGCCACGAGTACACGGCGATGCTCTACCCAAGCCGGTCAGACCTCCATCTTATACTCCACCATGTCCTCAGGGCGATACACACAATGGTCACACCCTGGCATTTCTTCCCGCCTTATCCGGAATAGGAACCTCCCGAAACAACCGTGTCCGGTGAGGACCTGCGTCAGGCGGAAAGTGAGGGCGCCGTGGCGCCCCTCTAGCCACTCCTCAAAGAAGGGACTTACCGCCGCTATTGTGGCGTGCCCAATTGCAATCCCGCCTGATGGTAAGCAATGATGCAATCGTTGATAGTAAAGCGCGCTAGTTTATTAAGAGCCTATTTACTGAAAAACTGAGTGAATAGGACGGAAGACGGCAGTTGATGGTGAGGTGATGCAATGTCAAACCAAACATCACTACCAGCGATGCTGCGCCAGAGGGTGATTGATCTGGAGACCCTCCACGACCAAACTCCCCACACAACAACATTTGGCGCATCGTACCCGGCACACATCGCAACACAACTGCTTAGACCCATCTTCCGTGCGGCTTCACCAGACATCATGGCGGGAACACGACTAATCGCTTGGCGGCAAGACCTTGTCTGGATTTATTACTTTTTATAGTTTTTTTTTTTGTAGCAATCTTTAATAGTAGGCTCATCGGTCGATAGTTTCAAGTAAACGAATTAATGAGGAGACACGGAAGCGACAAAATATTCCCACATTGTCTTGGCAAAAATAAATGGCAACAACTACTGGTACAATGACCCCGATTCCTTAGTTCACAAACTAAATTAAACTTAAATCAGTGTATCTTTCTCTTACTATTTCAATAACACAAGAATATAAAATATTAGTTTATTATTATTCCATGGAATGCTTAGTTGTGTTTAATATTTTTTTAAACACAAGTAAACAGTCTAACAGTAACAACTAGTAGTAGTAACTAGTAACAGTCAGGAATGAGGAGATCCGCAGAAGAACGAGAGTAACCGACATAGCCCGAAGAATTGCAACACTAAAGTGGCAGTGGGCTGGACACATTGCCCGTAGGACCGATGCCCGATGGGGCCGACGGGTTCTCGAGTGGCGACCACGCACCGGAAGACGTAGCGTGGGTAGGCCCCCGACAAGGTGGACCGACGACCTGGTGAAGGTCGCGGGAAACCGCTGGATGCGGGAGGCGCAGAACCGGTCGTCGTGGAGAACCTTGGGGGAGGCCTATGTCCAGCAGTGGACGTCTTTCGGCTGAAATGATGATGATGATGATGATGAAACAGTCTGTAGAATATCCTAATTTAAAAAATACTTCAATTTAGGTCAGGCGTTGACTAATTTACATAATATACATACATAATAATCAGTCTATAATGTTCCTATTCCTGGGCAGGCCTCTTCTCGATGAAAGGGAGACTAATTTGGAAGGAGTAAATTTACCATTGTCTTCTGTCCTTTTCATAATGAAATAGAAAGAATACATAAGATGCATTCAAGTTAAATTTAACACACACACTTGAATGCATCCTATTCTTTTCATTGTGTAATTATGATAATGATCCGTTGTTTAAGATAAGTTTAAGAAAATAATTTAAAAAACTAGACATCTCTCAGAAAACAAACGTGATATCGACACCATATCTGTATTGAATCTAGTTTTTCTTCTACACCTTACCACCAGACTGTCACCGCAAACCACTTTACATAATTCTAGTCATAATCGTCCTACGCAATTCAGGGTCAATAGGATAGGTAAAATACATCTCGTTCAAGCAAAAAAAGACAATGCATGTGACCTTGGCAGCTAAGTCAAATTCTTCTGATGGGCCAATGTGTAGGCGGCCGCAAAAACTATCCTATGACATTGCCAAGCCTTTTTGCCACATAGTCCTAAGTCTTATACATTTGCAATCTCGTTGGAACCTTGTTGAATTAAGTGCCTACTTGAATGTTGGCTGGACAATTGCTTCAGCCCACACCTCTTAGTATTGTTGTGGGGTATAGTACAAGCGATGATGTAACTATAAAATTGTCTCACGGTCCCAACATGTGACTTGTATAATTATAGTTTTATTGAAATAGGCGTCAAGTTTGCTAAGATATCTCATGGTCATGGAAATAAAAGTATATTGCTTACTTGTATTTACGAGAATCGTAGTCGTTTAACTTTGTTATTGCTAATTGCAGTGCTAAAATGACTATAATCAATAAATTTATCTCTGGTTTCTTTTTGAATTAAAATAACACCTCTATCACGAATCTCTTAAAACATTTTATTCTTGAGGAAATATATAAATGTCTTCATATATAAATATATTATCTTCAAAGCCATCATTACGGGGAGCAACATTTAAAGTGAATCGTAATTGAATTATGCAACAATTTAATTCAAATACATAATTTATAAATGTTATTCTTAGCATGAATCCAAATGTGGTCAGCTGTAGCTAATTCATTTATAACGTAAATCCAAGCTCAAAGAACTAGAAAATGAGTTTCATTAGTTAAAAAGCTTCATAAATATAATATTGAGTTTATCATGCTATTTTCACTTTCCTTCTCAGGGTCATATTAGATGAGGCTACGTTATCTTAATGTGCTCTGAAACTTATTAAAATTCTTATTTTAAATGCCAATTAACAATCTTCGTCCCTAACTCTTTTACTATCTCCCTCTTCTATTGCATTATTATTTCCTTTAATAATTTTATGGAGCTTTTAAAAAGATCATGCAAATACGATATATTTTCAAGCCTATTTGAATCTCAAGGTCTGCTAGCTCCATCTTCGCTTGCACAGTAACATCTGCCTAAAATCTTAAGGCGTAGGCGAGGAAATTTCGGCAGGTAGGTAGCCTCATATCAATTTAACATGCGAATGTTTTGTTGATACCATCGCATCGAGATCCCGTGCATTTGCGGTCTTGAGTGCATTAGTACCCATATCTGAATATTTCACATTGAATATTTAATCACTGCCAACATTTTTGAGTTCTTTTGTAATTATTTTTAAATGTAAAAGGTTTCTGAGCTCGCTCTGGGAGTGTTTTCCATTCGTGTGTAATTTTACGCTTTGTAGCTTTGTTTCCACATCTTACAATTGCTGTTTATGATTGTCGGTAACAATTTAATGTAAATTTTGTTTGAAACAGCAATTTACTTTGTCTTGAGTTTTCCAATTTTTTCTCCGCTCCGTTTTTTGCTTGTG
Organism: Sesamia inferens; assembly: GCA_037179545.1. NCBI lineage: Eukaryota > Metazoa > Arthropoda > Insecta > Lepidoptera > Noctuidae > Sesamia > Sesamia inferens. The sequence goes on along the minus strand of CM073923.1, from coordinate 7,567,125 downwards.
TTGTAAGGACTTTTGTGAGAAGCATGTTATTTTGAACATTTCTTAACAACTTTTAAGATCTACGTAATTTATTTGTTTGGTACAGAATAGTAATATATCTTACGAAGGTATTTCAACCAGGCTCATTTCCTTTTTATCGTCTATAAAAACGTTAGAATCAAAGGAACAAAAAATAAAATTCTTTGCACGTGTTCATTATAATAACGTTTTCTCTTTAAAGAATTAATTGATCAATATGTCCTTAAAGGTAAAACAATTTATTCTTTTGATCTGCTGTATCATAACGATCTTTTTTATTATCCTTTGCGTATCTAAAATCTTTGCATATTCATTTTATATACCTAATAAACAATATTCGTGCTTCTAATGCCCGGGCCTTAATAACTGTGGAAGTATTTTTTTGTTCTCGTGTAAGGTTATATTTTTTACCACCTCAGCTGATGCAGACATGAATTTGCTGAGAAAATCTTTTGTGTTCTGTTCAGTCTATTTTGTGGATAGATTTTCACACATATTCGAACATAGGTATAGTATGTATATTATTAAAAACACACAAACATAGCACTGGTGACATTCTTCAGAAAGGCTGGTGCATTATACATATACGTCAAGATGAATGAACGTTAAATAAGCAAGAAGATCGTAGAAGGGTCTACAGTTTCTGTCTCTCCCATGGGAAGAAGCCAAAGGAAGGTCTATTACCAGGTTCTATCTTATGAACCGTGACAGCTAGACAGTTAAAAGTTTCTTCAAACGATGTACTTCGGTTGCGACTACAATAATAAATAATAAAAATAAAATAAATATTTAAAGACAGCTCCCAAACAACCACAAACGTGATTATTTTTACGGTTTTTGCTCTTTATTAATAATAGAAACCGATAGACGCTAAAAATATTCACATAGGACGTATTTTTGTGACCCGGATCGCCATTGGTGGGTTATTATAAATATATGTCGTGGATAACGATATCATTTTGATAAAGGACGCAAGGTTTCGCATTGTGACGCGGACTAGGGTACTTCTCCAGAACGAAATTCTTCTCTGTCGGTCTGCCGGTATTTAAAAATAGCAAGATTAGAGAGTATATTTACATTTTGTGCTTGAATTCAAAATTCACCTACGAAATGGATCACCTTCACCATAACACCAAGATGGTGTCGAACCTATCGCTCCGCCATCGCTGACGTCATCATATATAACTAAACGTGTATTTTCTGAATTTAAAAATTATCTTTATCTGCTGTATGATGAGGTTTCCAAGGAACAAAAGAAGACCTTGTCAATTTGACAACTCATGTTGTGTAATTTGTGAATTTTCATTTCCTCGGTACGAGGTCAAGCTTTAAATAGATATATCATGAAAATTACCTGTTCTTTTCCCGTGTCTAGGTAATATGTGAATACAATGGAGGTTTTCAATCAAGATTTTATCACTACTGTCGTTTTTTGTCATGAGCATTTAGTCGTCAAGCACTTTGAGATTCTTATTTTCAATTTTTATAAACCAGTGCTTAACCGCAATCCCGTCTGATGGAGTCTTCCTATGGGCGCATAATGAAACAGTTTACTAGAACTTCATCACTCTCAATTATACCACGCGTATGATCATCTATATAGGCCGTTTTAGTGCACTCTAGCCCTCGAATTTGTCCACGAGAAATTTTAAACCCCTACCTTACCGCGCTATTAGGTATTTCATTTTCGGTAATCGTTTTTTCTGTTTTTACTTTTTGCTAGAATTCCAAGGATCGTAGCGTAATATTTAACGACCTTCCCCTTGAATTGGATGATCAAATGCAAAAAACGTTCTATTATTAATAATATAGATTATAATTTCAAAGTTGATCCTATAGTAAATACAGTTGGTAAATGCGTTGGTAGTAGATTTGCTCGTTCATTACCCTCTTTAAACCAATTAAATTCATAAAGGTCTTACTCACAATACGACATAGTACCAACTAAATTCTGACAATAGCATCTGATATTCTTAGAACCAACTAATATATTTGTGGTAACAAGGAATCAATTGGAATGTTTCTTTTTTGTTTCTTATTATGACGTCAGCTATAAATAAATAATATAAACATAGGCATAATGAGCCTAAAATATTCCCACTGCCAGGAAACTGTTGTATGTGTCTTCTAGTTTTTGGCTCTGATATATATGTACCAGTTTCCTCACGATGTTTTCCTCCACCGTAGATATAGATAGCTCCTTTAATTACCAGGTCACTAGTAGCTTTTGACCTCTATTAGAAATTATCTCTATATGCTACTTACCTATTTGCAAATAACGTATCAACTATTAATTTGTATTTCTAGATAGCTCCTTAAATTGGTCACTACTTCCTTTTTACCTCTATTGGAAATTATTTCTATATGCTACTTACCTATTTGCAAATCACGTATCAACTATTAATTTGTATTTCTAGATAGTTCCTTAAATTGGTCACTTCTACCTTTTTACCTCTATTGGAAATTATCCCTATATGCTACTTACCTATTTGTAAATCACGTATCAACTATTAATTTCTATTTCTAGATAGTTCCTTAAATTGATCACTTCTACCTTTTTACCTCTATTGGAAATTTTCTCTATATGCTACTTACTTATTTGCAAATCACGTATCAACTATTAATTTGTATTTCTAGATAGCTCCTTAAATTAGTCACTACTAGCTTTTGATCTCTATTGGAAATAATCTCTATATCCTACTTACCTATTCGCAAATCCTTACTAATATTATAAACGGGAAAGTGAGTTTGTTGGTTTGTTCCGCTTTCATGCCGTAACTACTGAACCGATTGCTTTGAAATTTTGCAGACGTAAAGTTAGAAGTCCGGATTAAATAATAGGGTACTTTTTATCCCGGGAAATTTAATATTCCCGAGGGAAATCTAAAAAAACGCGATATAACCGAACTCAACGTGGGCGAAGCCGCAGCGGATAGCTAGTTACTTATAAACTATTAATCTATATTTCGTTCTATATTTGCTAATTTTATGTTTATTTTCATTTTTATTTCTTCCATATCTTCACTTCTTTTATGTATACTCGAGACGAATAGTGCTGATAGCCGAAACATAGGCTACGCTTAGTTCGACTACAGAAGCTAATCTCTTTATTTTAATTGAAATTGTAAATCACGTTTTCATTGTAAAGCTAAGTTTTGGGAAATAAAACAATTATTATTACTTAATGATCTCTTGGATTCTAATCCAACAAACGATCTCTTTGCAGATGAATGGACGAAGATTCTGTCCATGTCATTGTCAGAAGTACCTACTGCAGAGGGAATTGTCAGAAAGCGTTGTTAACTTTTTACTTGATGTTTTTATACCTTATACACATAAAATATACCGTGTATTTAATTTCTTTAATTGATTTTAAATCCTTTTAATTTAAGATACAATACATTGCTTTTTATAAACACACTGCCATTCACCCAACGACACACTACAGTAGTAATGTATAGGTTACCTTTTCATTTATCAGTATTATACTTGTGAAGTATTTTCGGGCCTCTGAAGGTGTTGTCTGGTTTTTTGTTTATGTTACGTGCAGTTCTTTGTGTGAATCAAACACTCTTTAGCCGGGCGTGATATTAGATGAATCATTCATGTCTTGATCTTGTATTGTTTTGTTTTTTAAGGCCTATTGTCCACGGCGCTATTTGAAAGTACAGATTTTTTGTTATTTTTTTCTTGTAATAACTAAGTGTACGTGAAGTAAAGTCGACATAAACACACCTCCGACTACACCTGTGTTTCGGACAGTACCGAGAGCAATACTATAATAAACTGATATCCCTAATAAGTAGCCTGAATGTCACAGCACTTGTATTACAATGACAGTAGGTTGCCGACGCAACCAATCACGCACTAGTAAATAATGCGTTATGTAGTCCACCGACCGCGGTTGAAGTTTGGTTACCATTAGTATTTTTTTTCGTTAATATCACATGGCCTCACGTAGCTAGTTGTCGTCCGTTTAACCGTACTATGATAAGTAAGGGGCTCCAGTCAGGGCATAAACTTAGCAACTACATGCTAAGAAAACCTATGAAGAATGAACATGGAACACATCGGCTTAGGGCGCCTCTGGGGGAGGGCAGCAAGGGATAGGCTATATCGGGTCAAAAGGCGATTTGAGTTTGCAGCGCGATATTTTTTACTAGCGTCGTGAATACAGGGCCTTACTTTACTGATTGTAATAGCTATGTACGTTGGCCGGTCACTATGACAAGTGATTCAGTTTTTTGTTGGCATTATCTAATTTGATTACAAAGGAAATATTTGAGTGCATTGTAATCGTGCATAGATCTGTTTGTACTGTTCATAATCAATTAGTTTAATGCATTTTTTTTTGTTTGGAACGCAATTAAGTTAATACCGTCAAATATTTAAACAGTCTCGGTGCTGTATACGTTGTTATAATTTCAAAATACTTTATATAACAGTCTTCTTCATCTCAGCGTTAATCCCAGTCGGTTCCGAAGCTTTTCAGCTTTGGAGTATCGGACCAGTAGTTCCTGAGATTAGCGTGTTCAAACAAACAATAAATATATAAAAAAAACGATTCTTTACATTCGTCAGAAATACGATGTTCGTACCCCATAAGCGAAACTAAGCGACACCACGCTAAGGTCACCCCCTTTAGCCTGTTCTCGCTTAGTTTTTAGATACCCCTGGCTGGAGGCTTTAAATATATTTAAGACAGCCACAGGGCAGTCCGGTTAAGTAGCCACGACCTCTCAAGGTCCAAGGCTCTCAAGGCCATAATAAAAAAAAAAATACGTGAGACTCATATATAACAGAAACTACCTAGTATCTACCTTTATAGTACAGTCTTCAGAGACTTTATAGGCTGTGGGTGTAAGTAGGTACACTTCTGCCGCGGATAACAGAAGCGTGACGGTTCTAATGTCTAAGGTCATTCGATATAACGACCGTGATGTTAATCCTTATACACCTACCTAAAGTTAATTACATACTAAATACGAAACCATATTCCTCTGTCATGACTAGCGAATTTATATTTTACTGTACAAGAAAGTTTCCATAAAGAAAATATAGATAAAGAATGTATTGAAGTGTGAGGAACATGGTTGAAGGAAAATATCTTGAGGAAACCTGGACTTTAAGTCTGAAATCGCCAACCCGCATTGAGCAAGCGTGGTGATTACGCTCAATCCTTCTCTGCAAGAGAGGAGACCTGTGCCCAGCAGTGGGATGATAAAAAGGTTGATGTTGAACATGGTATAAAGTTCATTATTGTTCCATAGAAAAGGGGTGTTGTGTCTGGCGGGTTGTATTTATATAGTTTAAGACTATACACAGATCGGATTTCAAATTACTGTAGCAAAATCAGCTTAAAACCACGGTAAGCTACATTGTAGTAACCCATTTCGCTGAACAGTTAGATCCTGCACAGAATTTTAATCAGCTGATTCACCCGACGATAACGTATTCTGAAATTAACATAAAATTCCATGCAGTCTGTAACGGACTCTGCTAGCTTTTCTAGGGTTTCAAATAAGTATAAGCATAATCGGCCTGCTATGTTATCATTGCTAGATACAAACCTGCTCTCTGTGAGAAGCTGTAATCTACTACGCGGACCTAGTAAGTATAAGTTTAAATACTTTTAGAGTTTACACACGTTTAGGGATATAAAAGGTAGGTATATCTGACATCGACGCACAAACGAGTACCATGGGAACCCCTCAGTGGTGGAATTTCTCGTCGGCTTTTTCATGATTTAAAAAAAAATATATATGTAGTTTTTTTCACTTTAGACCGTTCATAATTGCTCTACTTTTATAACGCAATAAGATTTTAACGTAAAAATTAATTAATTCGCTAATTACACAAAAAAGCGCAATGAAAACAAAACTCGAAAAACTATCTTATCAGCTGATATAATAGAGTTCACCTCAAGGATCAACGTCATACCTACAAACCCGCACGGCGGCACGCTTGCAACGTTCAAATTCCGAGCCAACACTTTTTTAAACACTGTTATTTCTGTAACCGCTCATTAACGAAATAAATGACTATCATAATTTTGTTAGTGACATGCGGTCTAGCCTTTTCGCGAAGTTTGTTTGCAGATACATCCTGTATATATAGGGCTATATGGTCTAGTTTTTAGTAGGACTCCACTGAGCTCTCTGTCTGTCTCCAGGCTAACAATTGAATTTAATGTAGTAAATGGTGATAGTAATATTTTTTAAACGTATGTATATTTATTTGTATGTACAGATGACAGCAAATCAAGCTACTATAATCTGTCAGATTTCTTTATAAAATTTTCAACTTCATCTGTAACGCATTAAGGCTCAAGGTTGATTGGGTATATTTGACAATTTCGGGTCTTGACCTGCTGTCTTCCATACCTAAGTATATTCTCATAATTTTCAGTAATTTAGTTTTATTTACTGACTTGTTTTTGATTTTATTTATTATTATTATTTTGTTTTTGTCTCCTTTAATCTTTAACACGCTGTCTACATTTTTGTATCAATTATCCTATTGCTGGTATGCTGGAAAAGATTTCTTATGCAATAAACATCACCTCTATACCATTCCTTTTTATGTATACGTATATAAATGGTAAAATAAAAATAGTCTATTTATGGAAAACCAAGAATACCTAAATACATATCCAGGACAGGACGTTAACCAATCTCATGGCATTTTCCTGCATTCTAAATGCTTCTTTATACTGACTTGCTACGAACTAATTATCATCACAGTCGCGTCAACGGAAGACCTTCAAGGACAACTACGGTAAATAAAAGCCGTTCACGGCGAAGCAATGACTTGCACTAGCACCAGTTTTTATGGTTTATCATCTCGAAAAGACCTGAAGACCAAATTGTCTATAATTAGGTAGGTATCCGTTTGATATTGGACAACTACAGTTAATAACGCCCATTCAAAGAACGCTTTGAGTAACTAAATTATGAATAATTCCTATTTCGTGGGTGCATTTTACATACATGTAAACTTATATACCCAAACAGCCAGATCCGGAACAACTACTTATAGGTCAACCAGTGCTGGGCTCTGTTTTGCATAGGGTCGCAGCATAATGCTGAGCGCCAGCCGTTTTGCGTGCGGGAATAGAATCCGCAACACGCATCGCAGCAGTCTATCGCTCAACCAATCGTATCGTCCAAATGTGTCAATTATGTTTATGGAAAAGTAATCCAATGACAGCTTATAGCCCGAATTTGCAAGACATCATAACAGAAGGACAAAAGCACCAAATTTTTTCCTTTAGCCCATTACCCTCACAGTCCGTTGATTAATTCTATTAGCAGGCACATTCCGTTTATTTTTAGCCTAGCATTCCTCACAAGCCGTTACTTGTTAATAAGATCAACCCAATTCTAATCACAGACACAGTAGGTTAATGCTATGTGAGAAACAAGTAAAGTGCAGTAAATAGAAATGTGCAGGTAATCGTGCGCAGTTATACGATCGGCCGCGTAAGGTTGCATGCAGGTGGAGGGCAGTTCGCTGATATAATACTTTACAACGAGCTAAGAATATATTGATATGACATGTCGATGTTAGATCAAGGTCTCGAGGGGATATTTTCAGGGCTATCTTCATGGGCGTACCGAGGGGGGGCTGGGGGAATGGGGCGGCAGTCACTCCACCACCAGCACCTGGAAATCTCGCAAACATGTATGAACTCCATGAACTCCCCTGATTACTAAATAAAGTATAAATGAGGACTTATCTCTAACTTTTAATTAAACCACGTAGTAGACACTAATAAAATATACGGTGTAATTGCCAAAAAATCGTGTCCAACTATCGCGCACAAAGATCACATACAGTTTGATCATCAACCTTTTTATCGTCCCACTGCTGGGCACAGGTCTCCTCTCATACAGAGAAGGATTGAGCGTAATCACCACGCCTGCTCAATGCGGGTTGGCGATTTCAGACTAAAAGTCCAGGTTTCCTCAAGATCTTTTCCTTCACCTTCAGTCATTAGTGTCCAGGATATACTTAGAAAGTACATATAACTTTAGAAAAGTTACATTGGTACTTGCCTAACCTGGAATCGAACCCGCGCATTCATACTTGAGGCCACCACGACATACAGTTTATTTAGAGCCTATTGAAGAGGCTTAAATTGTAATTAGATGGGTAGACCGTCTCAAACAAATTGTTCCCGTCTTTCGATGTACTCGTATGTGGTAAAAAAGACGAGACGACACGGTACGGTAGCGGTGTCAACAATGTAAGGGTAGATACTCGCCGTACGACAGGTCGTCTGATGATGGAACAGTGATGTACGAATTATGTCATGTCATTCCCGCGCGCATTTTCCACAATGCATCCTCTAGAACACCGAAAGGCTGGCTACTCAAGCCTGTGCTCCAGGTTAATGAACAACATTTCGTCAGTTATGATTAAATAGGTACCATGCAATAGACGGCGAAACTATTGCCATCAACTTGGCATAATATCGGACTCTTTTTTTGTTTGGGATGGGAAATCTTCAAATGACCTTTGCCGCTCTGGGCGGAGCAGAAGGGCGTGTCAGACTTTTACTGGCTAAACCCATTCTTTTCATTCATTTCATGCATTTCTTCACTTGCCTGTGCGCCAGGGCCACGGTTTCTTTTTTAACTAATCCGCAACCCTGACCAATGAGGCATCGGTCTTCGTGGACGCCGTCACGATGTGCTGACATCTCTTTAAGACGCGTGAAAAACAACGCGCCGTCGACTCGGGCCTGATCCTCAGGGGCGTGCACAGAGATTTTCTTGAAGGTATGCATAGATATACGTACTACCCAAATCTCTGTGCTTATATATGGTAAAACTTAAAAAACGTAACGTAGACGTAGTTTCAATTTAACATAGTCGCGTACTTTTTCGCATGTCAACATTGAATTGATGTTTGTGCGTGGCTACAATGAACATCTAAGTATGTGATTGATGATAAGAACAAGTCAAATAAATGATATACGTGGGGTGTTAGGTATTTTTTTTTTGCCCAAATGAATACAATGAAATCATCATCTCAGGGTTAATACCAGTCGCATCCAAAGCTTTGGAATCTGGGGTCCGCTTTTCCAGTCTAATTGCTGATTTTGGCAAAATTTCGACATTTTCCGTGAAGCGACTGCCGTCTAACTTGTGGGCTCCAACAACCCGTAACGACTGCCACTAGATGTTCGTATGGCAACCGAAACCAACGGCTTAACGTGCTTTCCGAGGCACGACCAGACCAGTGCAAATATTCATATTCATGCATACAAATATTTACACTGCGCGAGGATCGAACCCGCGCCTTCTTACGCAGCGGCCGCGTTCGCTACCGCTACGCCATGGAGGCTGTCAAAACACAATGAAATGGTATTACTAACTGAACTGTAAATAAGTAATAATTTATTTCTCAAAAAACTAAAAAAATATATTTTACTATCTATAAATTAAATCAACGCGCCTATCTATTTTTAAATAACTCTGTAAAAATTAAATATATATAAGATCGTTGTGAAATCGCTAAAAGTTCTTTTAAAATGGAAATATAGACAAATCTTTAATAAATATGCGTAATGCACTACTCATTGGAAACTATTAAATTTTGATAATTTGTAAACTTCAGGAAAATTATTACAATATAAAGTACAGTATTGAAATTCAAAAGCAAGTAGGTTGAAAAACTTAAGGTCTTTTAAGTTTTTATAACGACGAACTGTCAATGCCGTGTTTTAAAATAGTATACCTACGCGAGAAACAAAACAATTTATTTGTGTGTACACACTACACAGCCTGCTAACCACATATAATTATCATAATACTTTTTATAAAGACAACCTTTCTTTTGTGTTAAACCAAAAACTCTAAAATAAATGAATATTTCATTCCGCTTAAAACAACCAATATTGAAACAACATAAGCTGCTAAAATAAAAAGGTATTTGAACGAACAACAATCATGCTATATTTCTGAACTTCTTAAATTCGTCGCATTATTAGAAGCTGTGCTTATCGTGCCCTTAAAAGCCAATGAAATTTCACGCACACGTACACAACAATTTAGGCACACAAGCAAATAATTTTATACACAGACAGATATGGAAGAGGCACATTTTGTTTGCGCTTACGCCGCTATGAGAGGTGGCGCGGCCGTCGCGACGAAGGCCAGTGATATTTCGTAGTTAGCACTAGGCCCAATAGATGGCACTGTTCTCACTAACTGATTAACAAAGTCTTTCAGTTTTAAGTTTGTAGTATATAAATTATTATATATTTTTTTAGAAAACTATTAGGGTATGCAGAGCTTTTCTGCTTGTATGGAGCGCACGCGCCTGCGTGATCCTTACCGTGTGGCGAGCTGCCCACTGATCACCACCCGCAAACCCGTGCCACCGATGGCCGGGAGTTCGATCGTCTCCCGACCAGGGCATCCAGCTGTGTCGGCTAGCGGCGTTAGGGCACTGGGATTCCCGCTGCCTTACGCGCGTCACCTCCTCCTTTGCCAGCATCACTGCTTCGCAGAAGAGGTGACAGCCTGCCATGCACTCTCGCTCCGGACCATGGCCTGTACATAATTCCGGGGTTAAAACACTTTGCCTGACCTTTAAACGTCATGCTTAGCATTAGCACTTGCGATTACTAGACCAACAAAGCAATGAAACTATAGTTTCAGGAAACTAATATTCGTAACTATAGTAAAAGTGCCCTGACTCCCACCCTGCTTCAAGTTAAGTAAATATCAACTTTATTTCAATGAAGCTAAAAATGAGACTCAAAAAAGCAAACCTCTTGTAACACCAGTGTCAATGACCTAATCAATATTTCCTTCAGTTCTCATTTCAAGAAGGAAACTGGAATCAAATAGTGATAACGTGTCAAAAATACTTAATATCAATAAAGGAAATATCTTATCTTGTGGTTTTTGGTTTTGTTCAGTAAGTAATAAATTGTTACTGTTTTTTTTTACAAAAATATCCTTAAAACAGCAAATGCATGAATATTGAAAACAATTAATATTGTTACATAAAACGTTTTTATCTTTTTCTTTTCTTGTTTTTTTTTTTTTTTTTTTTGCTGTGGGTAAAGCTTGATATTTGCAACAACATTCTCAGTGACAATTCAAACGTGCCTGCAAATAGTATAAAATTGAAATAAATGATGTGAACTTTAGTTAAAATTCCTTTTATTTAAATTTAATTTTGTGATCTTACATATGACCCCTCCCACACCCACGTAAAATATATGTCGGAGACAGCGACGGCAAAGCGGTAGGGTCGACAGCATCTTGGTGTGGTGGTACAGGTTCCGTTTCGTAGGTGAGTTTTGAATTGAAGCACGACGTGTAGATATACCCTCCAATCTTCATAATAACAATTTTAATAGGCAAACCGACAGTTTCCGTTCGGAGAAGTGCCTTGGTCCGCGTCTCGATGCAAAGTGACCGTTCGACGAACCCCACTTTCCAAAGCGACTCTGTCCATGTGACGCCATCACAAAATAACGTCACAAGCGTTCGCCCCTCTACTACGTAAATCAAATCAGCAACTTGTATTAAAATTATATCGACGATCTCCGACATATATAACACTTGTTTTTACCTCCCCCCTCCTACATCTTCAAATTGTTATACGTACACCTAGTAAATGAACAGTCCCGTAAGTATATGCTGTTCATTCTTCGAAATTCTTTCATGTCAGTAGTCTTACTGACTTAATACAATCTTATGATCATGTCACATCCACACTACTTAATACATCAGCAGCAATCAGCGGTACGTCTATGCAAGCAATAATTACCTACCGACATCGTACTAGCAGCGTTCACAATTAACTGATCACCCGTGAAGCTAACGCATAGTGTCATTACAATGTTGAGGCATGGGAGTAGGATTATGTTATTATGTTTAACGGTGCGAGACTGGTTAATTTTGAATATTGTGATTTGTTTTGTAGCAGTATCAATTGTTTGTAAATTACTTAATTTTTTTGAAGCCGTTCAATCGATTGGTATTCGGATAAATTATAATTTTTATTAAGAGCGGGGAACACCATGGAGCGAATGGTAACACCGACTGGAGTTGCGTTTGCCATAGCGAGTGACCGTTAGCGCGGGCAATCTTAATTCTTTACTCAAGCTTCGATCGAGTGTGTTAGTCACACTCAAACCCAGTGGCTCTTGTCTTTTTTAATCTGAGATTATCATTTATCTGAGATATCAAACAGAAGTTTCCTTAATACAGACTTAATCAATCGTAGTTCATGTGACTACAGTAATGGTATATTACATGTATTTTTTTTTTTTTATAATAAGAAATGGGTTTAAAATTGCTTGCTATTTTTACCTACTATTAGCGAATAAAAACTATTAAACACCACTACTTGACCGTTAGAGGATGCCCAGCGCATTAACCTGCCTCTGTACCTACATTTCTTTGTACGAAAATATAAATAAAAACGTAAATAAACTTGCCGCCAAGCGATTCGTCGTGTTCCGGCGTGATGTCTGGTGAAGCTGTACGGAGGACGGGTCTGAGCAGTTGTGTTGCGATGTGTGCCGGGTACGATGCTCCAAATGTTGTTGTGACGGGAGTTTGATCGTGGAGGGTCCCCAGATTAATCTCCCTCTGGCGCAGCATCGTTGGTCGTGCTGTTGGGTTAGTATTGTATCACCTCGCTCAACTGCTGTCTTCATTCCTATTCACTAAGTTTTTTTAAGTGAACAGGCTTAATAAACTAGCGCGCTTTACCACCAACGATAGCATCATTGCTTACCATGAGGCGGCATTGCAGTCAAGGACTATAGTTTATAATTATTAAAAAAAAAGAAACTTATCAAAATTTAAGAGAAAGGACCAAAAAATGTACTTACTTTCTTTGCTGCGGCTGAAAAGACCAGTTAGATAAAATTAAAAATGTTATTTAAAATATTATTTTTTACCAACCCACACAATATAATATTTCCGTCGAGGTGTCCAAGTTTCACAAAACCTAGCAACTCAAAACTTAATTACATGTTAATCAAACCCTACATGAGCATACAAGCTCAGTAAAATCGCTGTCGTATATTAGCACAATGTTTTACCTATAATTACAAACATAGAAAATAATTAAGCTGTCTTTCGAAATATATATCGAAGCCTTATAATTACAGTTTAATTACTGTGTTAGTTCAAATAACCTTTAAGCTTACAGGCAGTAATTAGCATTATGCTGAATATGAATTTGATTAATTAAGTGGAATGAAGAACATTCTTGTTACATTTTTAATTTGAAGTCATTTAAATGGTTGTCCTAAATGTCTGTTACAAAGGTTGTAAATGTTCATTTTCATTCAAAAATTTGCTAGAAACTGAACATTTGCATGCCATTTATTTTCATATTCGCTGAATAAATTCACAAAAAATTATATTTTTGTTTTAAGTATGTTATCATAAAGTAGTTATGAGGTGATACAGATATAGGTTAAAATTTGGTATATAGTATGATCGAGTAATAGTAAGTAAAGCCACTTTATAGCATTGAATCACTGATTTGTAATGGTAGTTGTAGATTTGAGGAAACATATATAAATAAACAAATTTTTGTTTTTATTTATATAGATATTGACAATGAGGGAGTAGAGTTTAGCCGTAGATCAAAATCATCAGCTACATAATTTAGAGAACTGAAACTACATATAAACCACTCATTTAAAAGGTAATAACAAAAATAAAATTACAGCAATAAGGCAATTTTCGTAAATTTTGGTAATTTACAGCCATTCAGCGCGCTTGCACCCCGCAAGCGCGCTAAAATAATTCAACTAAAACCGAATTGGATCGCAACCAAACCATAACTTTTGTTATGTTTCGTATCGCGCTAACCTTTTGACAGGTGGTTTAACCATAACTGGATCGCAATTGGAACGTAACCGCTGTCAAATGTAAAAGTTGAAAACTTTTGTCTGAGCCATTTGTCAAACTTACGTCTATTCGAATAGATTTACTTATAATTGATTTAGTTTTAATTATATCTGAAGAAATGTATCACTCATACATTGATTTTTCTTCAATCGTAGTTAAAACTTTAGCGCGATACGAAATGTGATCGAAACTAAACCATAACTTTTACTGGATTAGATACGAATAAGAGTTGAACTTCTACTGTTTTATTTAGCGCGATTACCCCCCTGATCTCTCTGAATCTGTCGAAATATCCTCGAAGTTCACTACATATTGAACAGTTTTTTTCTTTTTTCTAGTTGACATTTGTTTGTCGCCAAGATAAGATTGAGACTAGATTTAACTTTTGGTATAAGTGTGCACATCGGTGTCCAACGTGGCCGTCCAACTTTCAATCATAAATAATGAAGTAACCTTTGATACAGATTGATCTAAAATACAGAGAGGTGCTGACAATACGACAATAAATGAAAACACGAACAATGCTGGTTCATAGGAATAATCCTAAAGCATAGAAAAAAATCTAGCATCAAAAATAAAAAACTTGCCACTTTGGATTCGGTGGAGAGGCGTTCGAAGAGGCTGATTGGCGACCCAGACTTAACTCGAAACGGTCTCCAAAGCCTGGAGCACAGGCGTAGAGTAGCCAGCTTTTCGGTCTTCTATAGGATGCATTCTGGTGAGTGTGCAAGGGAATTGCATGATTTAATTCCCCCATCTCCGTTCCATCATCGGACGACCCGTCGTACGGCGAGTTTCCACCCTTACGTTGTTGACACCACTGCGATCCGGACGAAGCGTTTTGCTTCCTCCTTTCCGTCACAATACAATTTGAGTGTATAGGCTTGAGTGAATAGGCTCTTAATAAACTAGCGCGCTTTACCATCAACGATCGCATCACTGCTTACCATCAGGCGGGATTGCGGTCAAGCGCTGGTTTATAATTATAAAAAAAAAAAAATTGCGGGGCGGAATAGAACATCCTTTAAAAAACATTGGTTCACTGACCTCCGATCGGCGACAGCGCGATCCTGTATCGACTTGCTTTTTTCGCGCCATTATTATTAAAGTTTGGTACCGCAAGGGTGCGGCGGTCAATAAAGCCTGTAAGCACGCTAAAATGTGAAAAATGAAAAATAATTTTGTGTGACTAAACTAATGGACATATTTATATAATTTTTTATGGGTAGACTGAGAAGTACACGATGTATAATTTATTGTCGTATTGTCAGCAACACTCTGTATGTTTTAAGTAATAGTTATTTTCCATTATTTTATGTATCATGTGAATTGTATTTTTAATTGTATTTTATTGATAGGTATTTTTTTACTTGGATTTGCGACACCGCCCCGTATTACTTACCTATTATTTTCGTTTTATTATTGTTTAAGCAAAATCATAAACAGTATCGTTTATATTAAGGAAACGATCATACCTCTGTAAGAAATACCTAGACATAAGAGACAATATTTTAACAAACATCTAATTCTGAAATGCCGACCGTTCCATAGAGAAACTAAGTAAGCCCAAACTATTCCGTTCTTTCCAAGGTCTACAGCATTCTTCAAACATTTGTTTTAAACAATGGTCGCCTAGTAACAGTTGTTTTAGCATGTCGTTACGACACCACACACCTTCTTTCTGTACTTAAGCCCTATGTGGTAACAGTGACGACCCATTTCAGTCAAGGCTCTAACTTCAACAAGCGAACCCATGTATAAAAGAACACAACCTTTCGATCCCACACAAAGAAAACTAACCTTCTGAAGAATTGCAATAAAGTGCATATTCTTGTGGCAATAGAACACTGATGATACTGTTCCACGTCCCTGCCAAGGTCCTACCGCGACGCAGTGCACACATTTGCATAGGCGTGCTAAAAGTCTAAAGCTTTATGCAATTTTCACACGAATCTAAGGCGTAGGATAAGGCTATAGGGTTGAATTTCAAATAGGCTTATATAAATAAATAACAAGTTTCACTTTTAGTAAATTATACACAAAGGAATAACTACAGTATTAAAGTGTTACGCCGCTGTACGTGTAACCGCGATTGTCACGTAGTTTTAACCATAATCTGCTCTTGATTTTTTTATTACGTCAATATATTTAGTTAAATCTCAACCCTAGATAAATTGGAATAAAGTTTAATTTTCTTTGGAGGTTTACTCAATCAAAAGCTTTAGTAAATTCCAAGTGACATAGAAATGAAACCGTGGTAGTAGGTAGTACCGCAGGGCATTGTGGTCTTTTGAACCAGAAAGTATGTGATTAAGATTAATGCGCACAAAGTGTGGGTGGTGGACTGATTAAAGATCAAATATATTGTTATTGTTCCTCGGAGCTATGACAAATAATTAGTTTTGGTTGTTAATAAATATTTATGGATTGTAGCGGCCTTTTCCATCGTGGCTTGCTAGGGGACCTGTTAGCTACTGTTTAGATTAATTTATTTCTTGTTTTGGCACCGATTGGCTTAAATATTGTTGTTATTGCTGACTTTAGCATAATAGACTCTTATTATGCTTAGGTACCGAAATATAAAGACAACAAGAACCAAGCGCGAAAGCCGCTTTATTTATACCTACATTAATATCAAATATCTAATCTAACTGAATCTTATGTTGCACCGACATACTGCAATATACATATTATACAACATTATTTTTCTTTATAAAAAACAGTTTGTTTAAAATAAGGAACTAAATCGATTCCAATAATTTTTAGACCATGTTACAATTTAGCCCAAATACATTTAGAAATCTTTGCAGTGTGGTTACCTAGCGCACAACTCAGCTTACCTAAGTAGGCCTAGTATGAGTTTTCAATACGAAAGTCGATCGTCGATATCAAGCGCGTTAGGCGCTCTTATTGGTTGAGAGTTCTTACGACCTTGAAGCGGGCCAATCGCTGAATCAAACGCGCTCGATATCAACGATCGAATTTCGTAATGAAAACTCATACTAGGCCTACAGATCATAGTAGGTACCAGGCGCGTGAGATAGCCCCCCGCACGCGCCGCTGCAGGCGCGGCCGGGTGAGCGGTGCGTTGACGATATTGTTGTTGAGACAACCAGGTAAGATAACAAGCTCATAACTTTGTGGTTTTTCATGATATCTTTTTGTTTGCATACTTAAAATACTGGACACGTGTTTCGGGTTTCGCATATATAAAAAATAACGTTGTGTTATTGATACCAAATCCACTGAAACTCACAATACAATTTCAAAACTATTGATCAGTACGTTTGAAGTTGATTAAACACAACATAACACTATTGTCGATGGATTTGATAGACTCTTAAGTCTTAACCATAATTGCGAAAACAGTTGTATCAACCATTGATCAAAAGAGAACGCACCGGATGGTTTCGATAGTATCCGATCCCATGAACTGTGGAGACATTGTGACTTACTAACAGACCTTTCATGGAGAAGAATTAATAGAAAAGCGCTGATTCTGTTGTCCATCAATTATGTTTTTCTTTCAATTTCATTAAGAAAAGGATAGAAGCAGCACCTTTGTACTTAGATCTTAATTTTATCATATCCTTGTGTATTTTATTGTGTGTACATCCTTACTAATATTATAAATCGGAAAGTGAGTTTGTTTGTTTGTTTGTTCCGCTTTCACGCCGTAACTACTGAACCGATTACTTTGAAATTTTGCAGACGTAAAGATAGAAGTCCGGATTAAATAATAGGGTACTTTTTATCGCGGAAAAAAATGATATTCCCGAGGGAAGTCTAAATAGCGCGATATAACCGAACTCCACGCGGGCGAAGCCGCCGGTGGAAAGCTAGTAATTAATAAAATAAATAAATAAACCATTAAGAATTAGAAGCATTAAGAAAGATTGCGAATATTTGACAGTATCGAGTAACTCGACCTGCTGTCGTCCATATACAGTATGTTAAGAAAACCCTGTCCGACCCGTGAAGGTGTTGTTAGGTATCGATAACTGATTCTACTAATGCATACAAAACCGGGCTAAACTTAAAAAAAAAATCCCCCTAAAAAATAAATATTATTTCGCAAAAAGAGGTAACTCAATAAATATGCGTTAACCACCCTTCCGCGGGCGGCGGGCGGCAGGGCACGCGGCACGTGGTCGCGTCGCTATTCGCTCATAATAATACCGGTGTTGTCACTTTTATAAAAATTACCAAATTTCGGGGAAGTTGGAATTAATTCGCGGGAAAAAAAGATTATTTCAAAATTCGTTTGTATTGGTACTATGATGATTACGTAAAATTTTATATTATATTTGGTCATGTGTTTACCTAACCTTTATTATCCTTATGGGTCGGACAGGGTAAGAAAACATACTGTATAGTTAAACGAGTAACTAACTAAAACATGAATTTAGTTCAAATATTTCGATCACTAGCAATTTTAAATCACACTATGGTGTGTCATAACTGAAGTGGAAAAGATCGTCAACCAACTTAAGTAAAGGCCACTGTATTTCTAAAGATAACCTATTGTTTATTTATATGAAGAAGGAGAAATAGATGCCTAGGTTAAAAATAATAAAATGGACAATACTAACGTTTATTTGTCTCATCATCATCATCAACCTTTTTGTCGTCCCACTGCTGGGCACAGGTCTCTTCTCATACAGAGAAGGATTGGGCGTAATCACTACGCTTGTTCAATGCGGGTTGGCGATTTCAGACTTAAAAGTCCAAGTTTCCTCAAGATGTTTTCTTTCACCTTCAGTCATTGATGTCCAAGATGTACTTAGAAAGTACATATAACTTTTAGAAAAGTTATATTGGTATTTGCCTCACCTGGAATCGAACCCGTGCACTCATACTTGAGAGGCTGGTGTTTTAACCACTAGGCCACCACGACTTAGGTAGTAGCTTAGTTTAGTTGTCTACATACAGCAAAAGAAAATCCTGGAAAAGAAAAAGAAGGAACCAGAGTCCTTTTTTTTGCTTAAGTCAAATTATTACATGCATACATAAACAGTCAATCATGTTCCCAATGTCTGACGGAATACAGGCCTCCTCTCAGTTGGAGGCAGTGGACTGAAATCTACCAGGCTGGTCCAGTGCGGGTTGGTAGATGTGTCACATGTCTTTGAAGTTTTTGGCTCTAGGACATGCCAATCCTCACAATGTTTTCCTTCACGGATAAAATTTAAATTATTACAAGTAAAGTTTTTTTGGAAATACTTAAAAAATACAAAGGGCAATGGAAAGAGCTATGCTCGGAGTTTCTCTGCGTGATGGAATCAGAAATAAGGAGATCCGCAGAAGAACCAAAGTCACCGACATAGCTCTGCAAGTCGCTAAACTGAAGTGGCAGTGGGCAGGGCACATTGCTCGTAGAACCGATGGCCGATGGGGCGGTAAGGTTCTGGAGTAGCGGCCACGTACTGGAAGACGCAGCGTAGGGAGGCCCCCAACAAGGTGGACCGATGATCTGGTGAAGGTCGCGGGAAGCCGATGGATGCGGGCAGCACAAGACCGGTCAGCGTGGAAAGCCTTGGGGGAGGCCTTTGTCCAGCAGTGGACATCCATAGGCTGAAGAAGAAGAAGAAGAAGAAGACTTAAAAAATCTCATCCTATTGATTGACATTGCATTTATGATCGTATTAAACTCGATCCAAATAATATGGTGATATACCAATGTACTAGAATCGGATTAAGACGATTTTTTATGTTCCAGAACTCTCTAAAAGTTTCAAAAATTAATAAACATCGCCAGACTATAAAACAATTAGCAAAACCCATCACGTGAAGTCAACTCGAACAAATTACCTGCGGTCATTGTCACTAAATCACAAAGACGATCTATTTCTGTACATTTGAATACAAACACTATTATTGGCAGAAATTAATTTACATTAAACGTACCTGTAGACTAACAAATGTCTGGTACAAAAGCATAGAGAAATACAAACATTTCATTTCTCGGTGGTAGGCCTCACCATCGGCCGCCGGCGTAGTTACCACCCACCAGACAAAGTCATGCCGCCAAGCGATTCGTCGTGTTCCGGCATGATGTCTGGTGAAGCCGTTTGGAGGGCGGGTCTGAGCAGTTGTGTTGCGATGTATGCCGGGTACGATGCGCCAATTGTTGTCGTGTCGGGAGTTTGGTCGTGGAGGGTAGCGGGATCCGAAGCACGGTTTTCCGCTGGCCGACCGCAGGTAGTTGGGGGCCCAAGTAGTGTGCCAGCCACACATGAAAGGCTGCCCCGCCAACTGCGAAAAATCCCAGGGTGGCCCCATCGTGCCGGTTGGCGACCGGACGAGAGGACCCGATGGCGATCCCTGGGGGGGTTCGGGCGTCCCCGCAGTCTCCAGATCAATCTCCCTCTGGCCCGGCATCGTTGGTCGCATTGTTGGGATTAACATTGCATCACCTCACTCAACTGCCGTCTTCCTTCCTATTCACTCATTTTTTTTTTTTTCCAAATGAAAAAGTCAAATAAGAAAAGTAGGTGTGTACAGCGGGCGCACGTCCTCTCTTTCAAAGTGCACCTCTCTAATATTCGAGGTCTGCACTCCAATCTCATTGCAGTACATCACCACCTTGAGACTGAGAAGCCCCATCTACTTTTCTTGACGGAGACCCAGATCAGATGTCCGTCTGATGCGGCATACCTCAACTACCCGGGATACGCATTGGAGCACCATTTCCTGCAGCGTGCCGGGGTCTGTGTGTATGTCCGCAATGACATTTGTTGCCGGCGCCTCCGTCACCTCGAAGACCCTCATTTCTCGTCCCTATGGCTGTTGGTTGACACTGGTGTGGACAAAATTGTTTATACTTGTGTCTACCGATCGCACAGCGGTGATCAGGAGACAACTCGTTTATTTGACCACCTCGGTGAGGCTGCTGACAATGCACTGCAGCGGCGCCCTGACGCACACTTCGTCGCTCTGGGGGACTTCAATGCCTGCCATCAGGACTGGCTTTTCCCGTACCAGAGGACCGACCACGCTGGGAGAGAAGCGCGAAACTTCGCGCTTTCAATGGGCCTTTCCTAGCTGGTAAAGCAAGCGACTAGGGTGCCTGATGTAGTTGGTCATACTGCCAATTGTCTGGACCTTCTGCTGACCACTGATCCGGACAGGTGTGTTGTAACAGTTTCCTCACCGTTGGGAACTTCAGACCACTGTCTGGTGAAGTCTGTGTCGACCTTCTCCCCACCAGATCACGACTCTCGTGGTGAACGGCGAATGTGGCGATACAGGTCAGCAGACTGGGATGAGATGCGCCATTTCTTTGCGTCTTATCCTTGGCAGCAGGTCTGCTTCTCTTCTAGCAATCCGTCGAGCTGTGCGGATGCTATAACCGATGTGGTGCGTCAAGCTATGGAATATTTTATTCCCTATAATGACGTGCCCGTCGGTGGCTCGGCTCGCCCATGGTTCAATGCCGATTGTGCCCAAGCCGAACAGCGTAAGCACACGGCATTTCTCACCTGGGTTGACGCTCGTGACCGCGGAGCTCCGGATCTAAGCTCAAAGAAGAGAGCCTTTAACCGTGCTGCCAAGTCCTACAAAAAGGCACTAAAGAAGGCTCGCTTCGACCGTATTACCCATATTGGCAACAAGTTATCTGCGCAGCCTTCCGGTAGCAGATCTTTTTGGTCCCTTGCCAAATCGGTCGAGGCGAACTTCTGTCGGCCCTCACTGCCTCCGCTGGTTAGGCCTGATGGAACACTGGCTCATACGGCGAGAGAGAAAGCAGGTCTCCTTGCATCTCTCTTTGCCCATAATACGCGTCATGATACTGGCAGTGCTACTCCACCTATTTTACCCCATTGCGGTACTTCAATGCCTGAGGTTCGCATTCGGAACAAGGAGGTTCTGAGAGCACTGTGTCGTCTGGACGTGAATAAGGCTAGTGGTCCGGATGGTATACCAGCGATTGTTCTAAAAGCATGTGCGCCCGAGTTGTCTCCTGTATTGACACGCTTGTACCGCCTCTCATTTGGGACTGGTATAGTGCCCAAGTCCTGGAAGCTTGCCAACGTGCAGCCCGTGCCCAAAAAGGGTAGTCGTGCCGATCCTACCAACTATCGGCCGATTTCGATCACCTCCATACTTTGTAAAATTATGGAGCGTGTATTGAACTCGCGCCTCTTGGCATACCTGGAAGGTAACGATCTCCTCAGTGACCGACAGTACGGGTTTCGCCGCAATCGGTCAACTGGGGACCTACTAGTGTATGCCACTCACTTGTGGGGCGAGGCCCTCGAGAGAAATGGGGAAGCGATTGCTGTCTCCCTTGATGTCTCGAAGGCCTTCGATCGGATATGGCACGATGGCCTTTTGAGTAAGCTTCCAGCGTACGGCATTTCCCCTAGCCTGACTGGCTGGGTAAAAGACTTCCTGACTGAACGGTCGCTCCGAGTTGTTGTCGACGGATGCTCATCTGAGCCCATGTCGACTAATGCCGGTGTTCCTCAGGGGTCTGTTCTCTCTGCAACTCTGTTTCTGCTGCATATTAACGATCTGCTGATGCCCGGTATCTATGGGTATGCAGATGACAGCACAGTTGTGGAGAGATACCTGCCGGATGCTCGGGCTAGTAGGGAATCAATCCGGTCCGAAAGAGAGGCCATGGTAGAGCGAACGAGTGTTGCACTTCAGGCAGTCTCCGAATGGGGCAATGCCAATCTTGTAGCATTCAATGCCGCCAAAACGCAGGCGTGTCTCTTCACCGCCAAAAGGAGCCCGTTCACCTTGGCTCCTACTTTTCGGAATGTATCCTTGGAGTGTACCGACCGCCTTCAGCTTTTGGGTGTTGAGATTTCCTCGAACCTAAACTTTGGGCGGTTCATTGAGTCCAAGGCCAAGGTGGCTGCCAGAAAACTTGGTGTAATCGCAAAGGTCCGGCAGTACTTCACACCAGGGCAGCTTCTAATGTTGTACAAAGCACAGGTCCGTTCGTGTGTGGAGTACTGCAGCCACATTTGGGCTGGTGCTGCTAAGTGTCACCTGGCCACTTTGGATTCAGTGGAGAGGCGTGCGAAGAGGCTGATTGGTGACCCTGATTTAACTCGAGTTGGTCTCCAAAGCCTAGAGCACAGGCGTAGAGTAGCCAGCCTTTCGGTGTTCTATAGGATACATTCTGGGGAGTGTGCGAGGGAATTGCACGATTTAATTCCCCCATCTCCGTTCCACCATCGGACGACCCGTCGTACGGCGAGTTTCCACCCTTATGTTGTTAACACCTCAACGATCCGGACGAAGCGTTTCGCCTCGTCCTTTATACCGCGTACATCGAGGGACTGGAACAATCTGCCGGCGGCGGTGTTTCCGTCGGACTACAATTTGAGTGTCTTCAAGGCTAGAGTGAATAGGCTCTTAATAAACTAGTGTGCTTTACCATCAACGATTGCGTCACTGCTTACCATCAGGCGGGATTGCGGTCAAGCGCTGGTTTATATTTTAATAAAAAAAAAAAAAAAAAAAAAAAAAACAACTTTACCTAACTTTACGTAGTATCTGCATTCTATATTGTTGACGGTAACAACTAATTAAAAAAAAATCTTCTGGATTTCGCTCTTTGGCCTACTGATGTGTACTTGCTCAAATTCATTCCGTTTATTTTTTTATGGTTTTTTTATATATTTTATGTGTCATCTTAATAATTTGTGACAATAATGTAAATTGCTAAAAAAGCTGATCACAATTATGTAATTTAATACACATGTATGTTATGTACCTAGCTATAATCCACAGTAAAGATATTGATTGATGTTATTGTTAGATACTGACTTTTATTTCAACATAGAATATATAAAATATGTTTTGAAATATGAGAATATAATAGCATTTTATTGTCTTTTATTAAAAGCTGATCATCTTTCGACCCGATTGGTTATGCGTAACATAATTATTTTCTGGCCATTCATGCGTCAAACTCAAAACATGCAAGCACCGAGAGGTGACGAAATTCATAATAATAATAGAGATAAGAGTCCTAACCCCGATCTCCCGATTTTATATTTCTATATGTCCATATTTAATTTACATATTAATAAGATAAAACGATAGACGCAGTGGCTGAGCAATCGACTGCTGCGCTGCGTATCGCGGGTTCGATTCCCGCACGGAACAAATATTTATGAGTTACTTTACATCAAATTGTTTCGTTAGCCTATCCATCATTTCTATAGTTTAATTATCATCTTCATGTCAGCCACAGTAAGTCACAGGAGTTCCAAAAAAACCGGTTGGACGCGGCCTGCATCCAGCGCTTCCTTGGAATTTTGGGCAAGTCATCCGACAACCTAAGTAGTCGATGGGAATCCGACACTGAGCTTGCCGGTACGTGGTCGCCATTCAAGAGCCTTACTCCTATGTGCTCTGCCCACTGCCACTTCAAAGAGCTAATCCGCTGGTCTATATCAGCGACTTTCGTTCTTCTATGAAGGAACAATATACATACAATATTATATTTCTCATTCTTCTTCCTTATCTTGTCCTCTCCATAAAATTCGATTTCGATACTACTTCTCGAATGTTCTTACAAAAACGATTAATCAGTTACAAATAAAAACATAGATATTTTTACAGTACACTCCAATAAATTTAAGCAATCTATCATTTTTCGGTTGTAATGATGATGGTGATTCTATTTGATTTCTTTAAAATAATTTTAGGTTTTAATGTCACTAAAATTACCCGCAAGTATAAAACTTATATACATACTAAACTGGCTGTATACACAATACAACTAGTATTAGAAGCAAGGCGGATGCGATCGAGGACGTCTGTATACACGAAAAAAGCGATGCAAAAGTGAACGGAGCACAAATGAGTATAGATCCCATTGTTCAATTATCTTTTTCACGTACATATCCAAAGGTCGTGAGTTGCTTGATGAGAATTAGTTCCGCTATCAGATTTTGGTCCTTCGCTCCGAAGCATTTCATTTGGAAGTGGATATAAAATAAAAAAAAATGGCCGTCATTGGCGTTTTATTATAACTATAATTGAAATCTGAAATCAGAATCTTTATTTGTAAACATAGGTTAAAGTGTGAGGTGTTACAGATAAATATTATACATCTGCTATGTTGTGCCCAGAGGCGTAGGTAGTACAAATATACATACTAATTGGCATTTTAAACTGTAGTTTTAAATTATTATTCAAAGACTAATCTGCCAGACAGAAATTCATGCACTGTGTAGTATGTCAACTAAATAGTCATTTAGCTTTTTCTTAAAAAAATATATATAATATCTTGGTTGTATGATTTTGATAATAAAAATTGCAAAGGAAGTGTTTTACTTAATATTGTTTCCTCTATGTACTACAATTTACTATTTCAAATCATTATGTCTGCTTATGTGCATTATTAATATCTGGAATGGTAAACGCAACGAACGTACCGTCCATATCAGTCTCCTATATTGACACCTGTCGATCACACCAATCAGTATCTTATTTATCTACCAGTACAATACTTTCGACAGTTTTATAGCTTAAGAAAAACTTGTTGCGGTGCTACTATATATAAAGTCAATTACAGCCTTGGAATAAACATGTCTAATACATACTATGGCATAATTATTCATTACAGCACCAACTTAGGACTACAAAAATTCAAGAGATTTCCGTAAGATAACATTAGCATATTTATTAGAGTTACATTTAGTCACAGCCTACGATAGTGTTTATAAAAAAAAATCCAACATAATAGGAGCGAGAAAAAAACTGACCCAGAATAAAACGAGATCGACAGTAAAAATGCAGTCCAAAGAGTCAGTCAAGGTTCGCAGAATTTGGAAAAAAGGAACAAAATATTGTCCCACAATTTGATGATCTTTTATGTGTCAACAAAAGAAACACCATTGTTCTCAAACATTCGTATTTAATCACTTATTTGTTTGCCAAAAAAAAAGCGGTCGATCCGAAATTCTAACAAAAACGAGGCAAAATTTCGCGTTGACATTGAACACGCGCGTTTCACGGTCTTTTCGGACATGAGTTCATTGCAACATATTTGCATACGAAAAGGCATAGTGACGGCTTTGACTT
This sequence comes from Sesamia inferens, assembly GCA_037179545.1. Taxonomy (NCBI): domain Eukaryota; kingdom Metazoa; phylum Arthropoda; class Insecta; order Lepidoptera; family Noctuidae; genus Sesamia; species Sesamia inferens. The sequence goes on along the minus strand of CM073923.1, from coordinate 7,541,155 downwards.
TGCCGGTATCTGTCTCGACTTTCGTCGAAAAAGGCAAAAACAGATCATAAACGACGCAACTACTCAGAATTGTTTTTGCACTAATAAAATCGTAAACGCTCGTTTGTCCCACTTTTTGTTGCATGATCCACTTTTTTTCGAAAGCCGACGACAATGGCAGAATTATGTCGTAATGCTTGAACAATGGTCTGTTTGTGTTGTGGACGCTGTAGGGACCTTTGACGGGTGCCAAAGGGGGTCCAAACGTAAAATATATTGCGCCAGTGACGTTGCACACCTCACTCTCGATTTCAGTTTAAAGGAGAAGATTAGAAGGGTTGCATAACAACGTATTTTGTTGAAGTTATTTCTCTTGTCTCATATTTTTATGCCATCTATATGGTAGTCTTAATATGCATTTTTGAACTCAGTTTTTGCTCTGTTACGTCATACAATTTTCAACGTTCTCTTTCACAAGATATCTATTTGATATTACTAAATTTTGCTATCACTCGTCTTTCTTTGTTGTATAACTTTCATAATAACAATGTGATATTGGTGAAATCGATTCGTAAGACCAAATATGTGTGTATCTCCAAGTTATAAATAATAAATCGTTCTTGAATAAAATAATTTCGAATATAAGTTTGTTTAAGCATACTTATTTACATTTGCAATTATCACCTCAGTCTCCTAGGACCGTTTTCCTCCTTTGGATTAGGCGCTGTTAAATCTATGTATATTGCGGACCGATTGATGTACTCCTAATTCTCGTTAAAACAAACAACAATTGAAAACTGCACCTTGGATAAACCTGAAAATGTCAAATGACTGATACTTGTTACATATATGATCTAATTTTTAATACAATCTGCATTGTAGGCACAATAAAATATATATTATTCAAAGTAATATAAAAAATACGTGCATTATCGTGAAGATGCGAATACCAGCCCGTATTATGTATTACCTATAATATAAGTAGCGGTGCTGACCGAAAAAAAGGTAGCAGACGAAACAATAACTTTTGCTTTCAAAAGGGACCTGTTGTAATTGCATAATTAAAAAAATAAAGCATGGACCTTTTTTTTTTAGAAATGTGAAAGTGAAAGTTCTCGTGTATTTGTTATAAAGTTTTATGCTTTTGCTACTTTGCTCCTTTATTTTTATTCTTAAAGCTTTTATGGTAGGCTGTTTTGGAAGACAGTAGCTCAGAGCGCTTTCGCTTTCAGAGACCGACAATTTTTATACTTGTTATAAAAAGCTTTTTGGTACTTTTTTCGACTGTCGGAACAAAGATATTGTTGAAGATTATTTTTAATTTCTTTTGTTTTTGTCGGCTCCCTTGTGAGATGTTTCGGGCGAAAGTTATTCTTTAGTGTTACCTTATAAGAGAAGTTGCAAACATTGAAGGTTATATTGTGGTTAATGTTTTTTTTTTAATTGATCTCTGATTAATATTGAATACTAAAATGCTCTAGCTAGTTACAATCTACAATCTGTTATCATAAATCATTGATATACTAGCGGAAAAAATAGTTGTAAACATATGTGGCTACGCGTTTGCATGCATGCTCTTAACTTATTAAAAAATATTTAGTAAATTAACCTACTTAAAATGATGATCATCGCAATTAAATGTTTTCTATCATAAACCTTATTGCTTTTCCCATTATCTCTTTTAGGTCACGATTTGTCATTTCTAAAGAAATACTCATTATTGTGTTGATAATCAAATTTACATTAATAAATTCTATAAAGCATTTATTAAGAATTTAACAACATCTACCATTAAAAATATGAAAAGTCATCCAACTATTTTAATTTCATCATCTATTCCAGCTGGCCATACGCTGCGTAATCAACACTTCTAAGATACACTTGGATTAATTCAATAATATTTTAAAAAACTATACTGGGTGTATCTGATATCGTAACGCATACTTCGCGAAAAGGAAAAAAAAAACTTCGCGCAACTTCTTTTATCCTCATTCCACTAACAAAATTATTATAGTCATTTATGTCGATAATGAGCGGTTACAGAAAGGTTTTAAAAAAAGTGTCCGCTCGACCTTTGAACGTTGCAAGCGTGCCGCCGTGCGTGTTTGTAGGTATGACGTTGACCCCTGATGCGAACTCTATTAAATCAGCTGATAGAATAGTTTTTTATAGTATTGTTCACATTGTTTAATTAACGAATTAATTAATTTTTACTTTAAAATCTTATTGAGTTCTAAAAGTATAGCAATTATGAACGGTCTAAAGTGAAAAAACTGCATATTGTTTTTTTTTATCGGGAAAAAGTTGACGCAAAATTCCACCATAGGGGGGTTCAGAATCATGTACTGGATCCATGGTACTCGTTTGTGCGTCGATGTCAGATACACCCTTTATAAAGTCTGTGTTTCCTATCTACCTTTTGATTTATCTTAATGAGGATAAAAGTACCTTTAGTAATTGCTTATTTGCATACAACGGAGATAATGTAATTAGTATGAGTTTCGCACGTTAACATAAATTCTATATCTACGATATTTCCATACAAATGAGATGATGGTTGGTAATATTTTTCCGTACAATTAAGAAGGACTAAGAAACAGTTTATTACGTCGTGAGTCTCGTAAGTAATTGAAGATACTTCCTTGTTATAAGTATGTATACAGTTCACAGATTAGCATATCAACATATATTAACCTTTTTAACATCCCACTGCTGGGCACGGGTCTCCTCTCATACAGAGAAGGATTAAGCGTAATCACCACGCTTGCTCAATGCGGGTTGGCGAATTCAGACTTAAACTCCAGGTTTCCTCAAGATGTTTTCCTTCACCTTCAGTCTTTGGTTTCCAAGATATACTTAGAAAGTTCATATAACTTTAGAAAAGTTACATTGGTACTTGCCTGACCTGGAATCGAACCCGCGCGCTCATACTTGAGAGGCTGATATTTTATCCACTAGGCCACCACGTTCAACATGTACAACAGAAATTTCCATTCTGAATTTGGCTTTGGATACATCCAATAACATTCTGGTCGTTATTGTAGACTCGGTGGTAGACCATAACATCAACCGCCGGCAGAAGTTACCATCCACCAGACAAAATCTTGTCGCCAAGCGATTCGTCGTATTCCGGCATGATGTCTGGTGAAGCCGTATTGAGAACGGGTCTGAGCAGTTGTATCGTGATGTGTGCCGGGTACGATGCCAAATGTTGTTGTGTCAGGAGTTTAGTCGAAAAAAAAAAACATCTGGTGCTTTAGCTGGAAACAAGAACAACTGCTCAACAGCACTGCTGTCTGTAGCTTGTACAACAGTAAATAAATAACTTCGTGGAGGGTCTCCAGATCGATCTTCCTCTGAATTTATCATTGCACCTTGCTCAACTGCCGTCTTCCTTCCTATTCAGTCAGTTTTTTTTTTGAGTGAATAGCCTCTTAATATACTAGCGCCCTTTAGCATCAACAATTGCATCACTGCTTACCATCAGGCGGAATTGCGGTCAAGCATTAGTTTATAATTCGGCAGTTTGGTCGTGGAGGGAAACGAAATCAAATTCCCGAAATAATAATATTTAGCGCATCGTACCAGGCATACATCGCAACATTACTGCTCAATCCCGTGCTCCGTACGGCTTGACCATTTGAACTGACTAGCAGCTATTCATGAGATAAAGGACTAATAGACAGACAGACGGACACTGGAGATTTATTAATAGAGTTCTAGTTTTTGTTTAGCCACGGAACTCTAAAACACTATTTCACAAGCAATAAGTGCTCTGGTAACATAGCCTAACAAAAATAATCTTACCATTACAGACTACAGCAAACATATTAACTAAAATAATCTCGAATCTTAATGATTCATAAAGTTACACAAAAGAGGCAAGTTAATGCGGCAATTTAAACAGATTAGCTTTCGGGTCAGTATAAAAATTAAGCTCAGTCTTAGATAGGTAAGATCAAGGTATAAAACCGTCTGTCAATGCCGCACGTACGATCCGTCAGCTGTCAAGAAGTTTAATCCTTACATCAGCTGCCTATGCCGCTTGGTTACATACTGGCCGAAGGTTTTAATTTACAAAGAACAATTTTTTTTTTGTATTTATAAACTAGTACTAGCAATCGTTGATAGTAAAGCGCGCTAGTTTATCACTAAAAAAACTGAGTGAATGGGAAGGAAGAAGGCAGTTGAGCGAGGTGATGCAATGTTAAACCCAACAACACGACCAACGATGCTGCGCCAGAGGGAAATTGGCTTGGAGACCCTCCACGACCAAACTCCCGCCACAACAATATTTAGCGCATCGTACCCGGCACACATCGCAACACAACAACTCAGACCATGAACACGACGAATTGCTTGGCGGCAAGACTTTGATATAAAGATTATGTTGTTTAACGAAGGCTGAAAGAAGGGCCTGTGCCAGGAGACGGACGCAATGAATCTATACCGGGCCCATGAAGAGCTTATTAGAATCGCCCGTGAAGTTCCTTGCTTTGTCATAACTTCTTGCCCTTAGCGATAGGAAGTGGGTCGACGGCACTTTGTGTTCCGCGCATGCCTCAATGAGGACATCTCTTTGAGGCGTGCGTGGAACACAAAGCACATACATACGGAGTCCACGTTGACCGATGCCTGTCAGGGCTGCTAGTTATTAGAAAGAGATACCAGGCCCTGGGGCACACGCAAGTGAAGGAACACGGGTGGGTTTTAGTCAGTAAAATCTGATACGTCCTTCCGCTCGGCTCAGAGCGGAAGAGGTCATTCGATGATTTATTTATTTTTTTCCGATAAAAAAGGACTAGAAAGCACGTTCACAGTCCAATCTTAGTATCAGTCTGTCAAAAAATACTTTTTTTTTTAATAATTATAAACTAGCGCTTGACCGCAATCCCGCCTGATAGTAAGCAGTGATGCGATCGTTGATGGTAAAGCGCGCTAGTTTATTAAGAGCCTATTCACTCAGAAAAACTGAGCGAATAAGAAAGAAGACGGCAGTTCAGCGAGGTGATGCACTGTTAAACCCAACAACACGACCAACGATGCTGCGCCAAAGGGAGATTGATCTAAAGACCCTCCACGACCAAACTCCCAACACAACAACATTAGGCGCATCGTACCCGGCTCACATCGCAACACAACTGCTCAGACCCGTCCTCCGTACAGCTTCACCAGACATCATGCCAGAACACGACAAATCGCTTGGCGGCAAGGCTTTGTCTGGTGGGTAGTAACTTCTACCGGCGGCCGATGTTATGTTATGACCACCTTACTTCTAATTTCCCCCCAATTTGACATTTGTATATCGACTTCACTGTATGAGAAGAACCCTGTGCCCAGGAGTGGGACGATAAAAATAAGGTTGATGATGACGTCGCCGATGAGACTGCGACTGAGACTGCGATTTTGATCGTTTTTGCGAGAATCGGCCTTCAGTTCTCTTTAATCATGGATAGCAGGGACAGCTCCTTGTCCGTTGAAACTATAGCACGATTCATACCCATTTCATCATTTTGAAGCTTATTGCTATTGCATTGCTCCATATGATCAGAAATGTATCTGTTGTAAATGTTGTTGAACTGTCAAAAATGAAACCCATTACTAGTGATAGTGTGTTACGCAATTACCTTGCTGGTAGTTCTAAGTTCTATATTACGGGTAGTCCCTGAGACTCCAAAAATAAGTATGAATACAGTATGTGAAGAAAACCCTGACCGACCCATAAGGATAATAAAGGTTAGGTAAACACATGACCAAATATAATATAAAATTTTACGTAATCATCATAGTACCAATACAAATGAATTTTGAAATAATCTTTTTTTCCCGGGAATTAATTCCAACTTCCCCGAAATTTGGTAATTTTTTAAAAAGTGACAACACCGTTATTATTATGAGCGAATAGCGATGCGACCACGTGCCGCGTGCCCTGCCGCCCGCCGCCCGCGGAAGGGTGATTCACGCACATTTATTAAGTTACCCCTTTTTTGCGAAATAATATTTTTTTTTTTAGGGGGATTTTTTTTTTAAGTTTAGCCCGGTTTTGTATCCATTAGTAGAATCAGTTATCGATACCTAACAACACCTTCATGGGTCGGACAGGGTTTTCTTAACATACTGTATATGTCCAATCAGGTTCAATAAATTGGGTCATAAACTCAGTCATAAAGTTTGTTAGTTAGGTACTTACCTGTTCTCCAAGAATGGTCATTATATACTACTGCTTCCAGGTAATATGTAAATGAGCAAACGATTTAGAATCTATTTATTAATGTTAGGAGTTATTTATGTATTTTTAAACGTGATTGTGTAGGCAAAGTCGTAAATCTTATCCTACAAATCTGTAATATAATTGCGAAAGCATATAAGATATGAGATGTATGCATGTACGGAGGTTTGTTACTGTTACACGCAAAATTACTGAACGGATTTTGATGAAAATTTACAAATAGATGGTTTGTAACCAATATAGAATACTTTTATCTCGGTATTCCCATGGGATCCAAATTTATGCCTGTAAAATCGCTAGCAGCCGGAGTGCAGCTAGTTATTATAAAATTCAAATCACCAATTTGCACAGATTACAATGCTTTAGGACATGGAAATGGGACACAGGAATTACTCTTCACTTTAATCACTGAAAGAGAAGACGTAATCGACCACGCGGGTGTGGGTTTGGTAGATTTCACTTGCCTTCGAACTATTGGTTCTAAGGCATGCCGGTTTTCTCATAATGTTTTCCTTCCGTCTTAAGACCGTTTGAGAACGAGCAGTTAATTTCTGATCAAAATTCTTGCAACTTGTCCATCTGACTGTACATTAATGTCCAATATGTCACCGTCAACAGCTGTCTTCAAGCTGTCATTTGTCAGAAGTCAGTCTATTGAAAGCCTCGCCATTTACAGCATCGGTCGTTTATGCAAACATACATAAATATTAGATATGACGTTATTGGCATGATATTAATAACATGTTTTTTTTTTAAACGTTGCTCCCGACTTCAGTAATTTCTTCTATAAAGGGTGTATCTGACATCGACGCAAAAACGAGTACCATGGATCCAGACATCCGGTACATGATTCTGAACCCCCCAGTGGTGGAATTTTTCGTCGGCTTTATCATGATTTAAAAAAATATATATGTAGTTTTTTTTCACTTATGACCTTTCATAATTGCAATACTTTTATAACCTACAAACCTACACGGCGGCACGTTTGCAACGTTCAAAGACCGAGCCGACACTTTTTTTTTAACACTGTGATTTCTGTAACCGCTCATTAACGACATGAATGACTATCATAATATTATTAGTGGCATGCGGTGTAGGCTTTTCGCGAAGTTTGCGTTACGATGTCAGATACACCTGTATCTAGTCAGAGCGTTTACAATCATATTATACAAATAGCCAGCCAGACCCGGAATAACAACTTTTAGGATATGCAAATATCTGTTTTGTGCGCGAAACGAACCTGCGACATGCACTCAGCAGTTAATCGCATAATCATTGCGGCAACCGTGCCTTCTTATTCCAATTTTGTCGAAGCAGTAAAATCAGAGATTTTTGTGAAAAATAATCATCTAATCATTCTTCTACAAGAGCCGGAAAATCGCAGAGTCCAAATAAATTGGGATTTGTAGCGGTATCTACAAACGCCACATGCGAACAACTCATTATACTGACGTCACACGAATTCTACATCTCGCAAGCAGAGTTTATCCTGCAATTAGCATACATATAACTTCCCAACGCCAACCGTGAGGCAAATGCCCGCCAGAAATAACACCCGTCTGGTCGGAGGATTCTCCCTTTTCTATGGAGGATGAGTGAACATTCCTCTAAAGTTTCTTAACGCAATTTGTTTGTATAATTCAATTCATTTTTTTTTTTTGTTTTATCTCCTATACCACGCTATTATTCTTTCGGACCTATTTAAACACGAAGGTCTTTCATTTTCTCAAACAATTAAAGAGAACTGAACTCAATTTACCTATTTCTTAATGAGTTATTTCCAAATAAAAACTGAACAAAACCAAATTACAGTTTAAATAAAAATGTGTCAAGTTAGTTGCCGTTGTTTGTGCTACTCAATGTTTATGAAAACATTTCGCTTATCTGTTATAACGCTGTGACATTAAGCCAATCAAGATACCATAACTTAATCTGAGTATCCTCTGGCTTAATTACAACAAAAACGTCTGAACCAACATTATCATCCCATAATACTTTTCTAACAACTGACACTGAAATCTTCCAACCACCCAATTTTGCGTCAAACAACAGTTTCCGTCTTAACACAACAAAGACGTACTAACATCAGGTTTAATCCATTCTTCCTGATCGGGATGATGCGTTGATGCGGTCAGCGATGCGTCATGCGCCAACCTTCTAACGAGAGCATGATGTGTGATTGGCGCAAATTATAAGAGGCACAGTTTGAATGAGAAATATGCCGGCTGATGGAAATAATAAAGTCATGTACGGGTTAAAAACGAATTTCGTCAATTCCGGAGCAATGTGTTTAGATTAACACAGCCAAAGCGAAGCAAAAACTGGTCTGCGGAAAAATGTTCATTGGTAATTTGATAATGACGGCCGCTGTGTCTAAAAAGTCTCCATAGAATGGACCCCACCGAAGTCAGCCTAGAAAGCCGTGGAGCCGAAGGGAAAGCCGGGAAAGGTGACCTCGACGCGGACCACAAGAACTGCTTTAAGGTAACGTTGACTCCAAGCCTACAAGCCATAGTACAGTAAAAACAACTACTAAAATTGGTAATGAATTCAGTTATAAGTAAATTAGAGTTCAGAATAGCATGGAAGAGATTTATTATGGCGTGTGTTCGAGTATTCTCACAAATATTTTCACTCAAATTTTGATACATCTGCTACATCTGTACTCAACCTTAGGGTTTTTGTCAAATTGGACTAAGCACCAGATACTGTCATATTGTACTGTCATTTAATAGGACATAATAAATCATGGGGTATTAAAGAGAACCTCTAGTATTTCTAAAAGCAACAGAGACCGACCAGGGTAACTTCCAAATACAAAATTTTGGACGTTATGTATCCGGAATTTCTGTATGCCACTTAAACCATCGCTACGATAGAACATCGTAATTACAAAAAAGGCAGTCGTATACGGATCGGCAGAAGTTACCAGACCTAAAATTTTATTATGCATTTATTATTAATAGATTTAATTTATTTATAGATTAATATTAAAGAATTATATTTCTTCTAAAATTCTAAATAATCACAGTAATACTCATTTTTCAATAAAGTATCTTGCTTGCTTTTATTACGATGTCGGGTAGGTTCCGCTCACGCGAAATGAATGCTTTTTCCAGATCCAACAAAAGTGCTCACAAGTCGCTAAAGAAATTTTCGCTTCAATAAATATTTGTTTCTAAACAACTATACCTAAGCGCTTTATGAACAATAAAACGCGCCCGAGATGACATTACAGGGGATGGGACGTGAACGATACATCAAAACAGAAGTGCAATCCTACAATTGAATTACAAAATTGAACCATATCTCTTAAAAGGCAAAGTCCAATTATGCCAAGAAAATTATTTTAATCTTAAAAATATGAGTGTTTGAGAGTTTTCAATTAGCAATTCTATCTACTTATTATAAGATTAAATATTTTGTAAACTCTCTCAAATAAATAGACATCACTACTGCAAGGATATATTTCATATTGATAGAAGGTTATCTACTTGTATATTTCACTATTTACGTAAAACGATCAATTATTATACTATTTCTGCAATTAACATAAAGTGTAGACGCATTAAAATTTACCTATAGCAGCTTTTCAATATGATGGATGATAGAGAATTCTGAACTATAATTAAATAGAATAGTTTTATGTATTGTGAGTATAAATGGCAGTGAATCATCATCATCATCATCAACAACCTTTTACTGTCCCACTGCTGGGCACAGGTCTCTCATACAGGGAAGGATTGAGCATAATCACCACGCTTGCTCAATGCGGGTTGGCGATTTCAGACTTAATAGTCCAGGATTCCTCAACATGTTTTCCTTGTAATCAGTCATTGGTGTCCAAGATATGCTTAGAAAGTACATATAACTTAGAAAAGTTACATTGGTACTTGTCTGACCTGAAATCGAACCCGCACTAGGCCACCAATGGTAATGAATGATACCAATTAAAACAGGCGTCAATACGACTAGCAGATATACAAATGAGGCTGCATATAAGTTATAAAAAAATCTCAAACTCGTCCTGTAATATATACAGAAGTAATTATGTTTGAAGTGTGTAGGTTCAAAAGATTAATTGTTTCTTGAAGCTGATGTCCTCATGTTTTCGTTCGCCGTTTTGAAAGCAGTTCAAACCTACGATGAGTCGCAAGTCGCGATCATTGTCACTGAGATACTACTGCTGTCATCTACCATTGGACATTAACATAAATTGTTCGTATATTCAAATCACAACCGCCAACCTTTGACAATTGCATTAAATGTTTTTTATGGGACAAAACCCCGCCACACATTTTCCCACCCACTGCAACTCCTGAAAGCCAGAATCAACAGTGGAGACCGCCAGAAAAACGCCGAGCAATGAAGCATAAAATATTTAGTTATCTCACCTGGTTGTCCCAACAAAAATATGGTCAATGCACCGCTCGCACCACTGAGCTCTAGTACTATGATCTACCGTCAGCTGTGTGCGCTCGGTATCCATACTGCGACAATTTCATAATTTATTTGGAGGAAAATATAACATGGTGAAAAAGTGATTGCAATTGATTCAGAATATAATACACTTTATTATGGCACACCATATAGATTACAAAAACATAAATATAAAGATTTTACAAAGGGTGACACAATGTGCGGTCTTATCACTAAGAGCGATCTTTTACAGACAACCTTTGGATGGAATACTAAGGGGAAGAAGAGAGAAATAATGTAGGTAGTCTACTGTGTACTATTTACATAGTTTATATAATAAATATGCACGTTGACTGTATCATATTAGTCTAATAAATATATACATCTAATTAATAAACATCATACAAGAGCAAACAAATTATATTCAGGTTTCGTAGAAAGTAAAAATAACATTGTAGAAAAGTTAGGGTCAGGTTATTTCTGCCAACGCCACGGGTTAATTGAAACAGATACCGTGGCCCCTGGCACACAGGCAAGTGGTGGAACACGTGTGAGTTTTAATCAGTAAAAATCTGACACGACCTTCCGCTCCACCCAGAGTGGGAGAGTTCATTTGATGATTTCTCATCGAAAAAAGGTCAGGTTGTTTACTCTCCCTACCATTGTTTTGAACGAAAGAAATTATATAGCTCTAGTTTTTTTTAAAATTAATTTGTTTATATTTACACTTAATACTTATCTTATTACATTTTATACTGTGTTTAGTAAGTCAAATCAGTGTAAATATGACGCAAAAGTTACAAAAAAAACAAAAATAAGAAATGGTTGAGAGAACATGCGTCACATCCACGCAAAACGGTTGTCGCTTTACTCCATTTTAAAGAAGCATTTGTTCTCGCCATGGTAAGGACACGACTAGTTTCATCATCCCGGATATGGTACGAGTAAGTACTATTTACAACATTTGCGATTTGACCTATACGTTTACTTGTCTATGGAAATGGTTTTGTTGGCTTACTCATCATTCTAGTTTTAATTCTCTATGACGTAATCTGACTGTGTAGCGAAGGATTAAATTCTTTTCAAGTTTTGAAGTAGGAAGCATACTAACAATATTAATTTTCCTATCTTTAATTTTTTCATTTATATCATCATCAACCTTTTTATCGTCTCACTTCTGGGCACAAGTCTCATCTCATTCAGAGAAGGATTAAGCGTAATCACCACGCTTGCTGAATGTGGGTTGGCGATTTCAGACTTAAAATCCAGGTTTCCTCAAGATATTTTCCTTCAGACAAAGCCTTGCCGCCAAGCGATTTGTCGTGTTCCGGCATGATGTCTGGTGAAGCCGTGCGGAGGACGGGTCTGAGCAGTTGTGTTGCGATGAGTGCCGGGTACGATGCGCCTAATGTTGTTGTGTTGGGAGTTTGGTTGTGGAGGGTCTTCAGATCAATCTCCCTTTGTCGCAGCATCGTAGGTCGTGTTGTTGGGTTTGACATTGCATCACCTCGCTCAACTGCCGTCTTCCTTCCTATGCACTAAGTTTTTTAAATAAATAGGCTTTATATACTAGCGCGCTTTACCATCAACGATTGCATCACTGCTTACCATCAGGCGGGATTCGCGAATCGCTTGGCGGCAAGACTTTGTCTGGTAGGTGGTAACTTCTGCCGGCAGCCGATATTATGGCCTACCACCGAGAACTGCGAAAAACAACCGGGGCCAACGACTCAACGTGTCTTCCAAGGCATCGTCTACATTCTTAATTACATTCATTACAAAGCCGCTGCCTGTCTCTAATCATTCCACATTGTAATTTCATAATAGATCATTAACTATAATACAAAACTGTCTCAGTCTTAAGCATGTGGGAGTGATCTTGTGAGCAGTTAAATACTTGAAAGGTGTTTCACTTTTAATAGGTCTGCCCGTTAACATAATTGGATAATCTATTGTCCATCGCTTAATCTACTCATGTTCAATTTTAATATTGTTTTCTTTGTGCCCGTGTGGTACCGGGCATAGAATATTATCAACCCATATTCCCCCGTGGGTGACGTATGAGCCAACTAAGGGAACTCTCACCAGGGAAGCGGGCAGCAGCGCTTCTCCTGTAGAATAACACGTCTGCCAAGCGTGGGGATTATGGCAATGCCCCCCAGTGGAATGAAAGCCTAGAGGGAGGAATTGGCCTCCCCCATGGACCTCTACAGGCTGAGAAGAAGAAAAAGATTGTGCTGTTCGATGTTATTTGATTTTTTAATCGGCAACTAAAAAATATATGTAGAAAAGCTGATATAGTGTATGTTTACTTTGTTCAAATTATTTCATCACCACAGCTCTCAATACGGTGAAGGAAAACATTGTGAGGAAACCGGCGTGTCCTAGAATCAAAATTTCGAAGACTTGTGACATCTACCAAACCTCTCCTCTCTTCCTCTCATCGCGAGAAGGCTTGTGTACCAGTGAGTGTTATAATGCACGCGTTCCCATGTTTGTTACTTCGCACAGGTGGCTTATAACTAGGATTAACATTGATTGATACTTTTTATCGCGATATTAAAACGGGACCGAAAATATGCAAGTGAAACCGTGGAGTGAAACATTATACAAAGTAAAGCGCCTTCCTGGGTTCAAACCCACGACTACAACTCGTAAATCCATCACCGTTCTAAGTTACTAGAGTAATCATTACGCCATAAACAAGTTTCATATCTTACAAAGAACACTCAACCACTTATTTTCTTAATAAAGAGTTTTTACTCGCCAATCTACATAATTCCATATTGATGATTAATCTATTTAGTACTTACTTTAAGTGCTACTACTAAAAGCCACGTGCAGAGTATAAAGTGTACCTACTGGGTTCATAGATCATACTGCATGCCTACGTATAACACTGCCGACAGTCTCCTAGTGGAAATTTATTGGTTGCCTTTTATCTCTTGTGACCTTGCTTTGCCGTCTTGGCAAAGGATAAAGTCAGCATTAGGATTCTATTCTAAGTGACATATTCGAATGATCGTATGGGACAAACTATTATTAATTAGGAATATTGTCACCCTATTACGATAAAATTTTAAGAAATAGGAGCCTACTGAGAAAACAGCATCCGATCATTTGGCTGCAATTTTAAGTATTCCACATTAATTTTAACACTTTAAACAAATATAAAATTTGCATAAAATTCATGAATCATTAAACACCGAATAGTAGCACAATTATAATATCTCTCTCTATCTGTCTCCTCTTTTTACTCAACTGCTTTGTTGTTCTAATGCTCACAAGCGCTACAGCTGAGCACCAGGTCCTAAGTTATTGACTTCCAGGTTGAACAAAGTTCTATTAGCATTTCCCATCAAGACCTGGGCCTAGATTTTGTGATTAATGGTAATAGGTTCGCCCCTTATTTTCCCGTATTTTATGGGAATATGGGTGTAATATAGATACATCCCTGTCTAAAGAGTTGGGTTGAACAGGTATAATTTGAAGTTTCACCAAGACTATTATATTATACTACATATACTATACATATTATACCTGAAGAAACCTGGACTTTAACCCCCTTATTCATAAACGATGTTTAAAGTTTACTAGTTATTAACGATTCTTTAACCATAAATTTTAGACGTTTGCACTGGTTAACTTTAAACATCGTTTATGAATACGGGGGTAAATCTGAAATCACCAACCCGCATTGAGCAAGCGTGGTGATTACTCTCAACCTTCTCTGTATGAGAAGAGACCTGTGCCCGGCAGTGGGACGATAAAAGGTTGTTGATGATGATACTATACATATACTATTATATTACAATATTTCTGACGATTAATACTTGGTACCTAGTATTATGCTCAGTGCCTCTGCACTAGCAACTGGAGTCACTTAACCAATATCGACTTAACAGTGACTGGTCACTATCCGACGGACAGTGGTTGTTCGACATCATATCATCGACTCGGGTTCTCCGTGGCTTAGCTCTAAACATTGACACACGGTGGCGGTACAATGAGCGTCATTCTTATTACAGTGAACCTTCCTCTTCAATCACACTATTTATTTAAAAAATCCGCATCAAAATCCGTTGCGTAGTTTAAAACATTTAAGCAAACATAAGGATACAGGGACAGAGAAAGCGACTTTGTTTTAAGCGACTTTATGAAGTGATTATTATATTAGCTAAAACATTATGATGAAAGGAAGCAACAAGGGAAACATGAACGATATCAATATCCCTTCACATAATTCCGTCAACAATTACAATCAAGCCCAAAGGTTACACGTGATTGGTAGCACAACTGATTTGTCGATGATCACGAAGAAAATTAACAGGGTTACGTAACGTCATGAAGTGTACAACCTTCACCTTTTGCGTCGTGATGGTATCGTGTAGTGCTTGATGTTAAGTGTGAGAAGGAGGGAAGTATTTGATGAGATGGTTATCTGTTATATTGTTCATCCTGATCCGAGATTGAAGACATAGTACCAAAATAACGAAATATCTAAGGCAAGTATGGGTCGATTTAGTTGAAGAATATCACAATCATAGGTAGCTCAATACAAGTACAATTTAGATGAATGAGAATACGCCGATGATGAAATGGAAAAGAACTGGAGATACCGAAATAGCTTTCAGAGTAGGTGAGCCGTACGGAGGACGGGTCTGAGCAGTTGTGTTGCGATGTGTGCCGGGTACGATGCGCCTAATGTTGTTGTGTTGGGAGTTTGGTCGTGGAGGGTCTTCAGATCAATCTCCCTTTGGCGCAGCATCGTTGGTCGTGTTGTTGGGTTTAACATTGCATCACCTCGCTCAACTGCCGTCTTCCTTCCTATTCGCTCAGTTTTTCTGAGTGAATAGGCTCTTAATAAACTAGCGCGCTTTACCATCAACGATCGCATCACTGCTTACCAAGGCGGGATTGCGGTCAAGCGCCAGTTTATAATTATTAAAAAAAAATCATAGGTAGTTCAATACAGGTACAATTTAGATGAATGAGAGTACGCCGATGATGAAATGGGAAAGAACTGGAGATACCGAAATAGCTTTCAGAGTAGGTGAGCAAACTGAAGTAGAATTGGGCTGACCGTGTCTGTTGAATGGCCGGTAGAGCAGACGAGTCCTGGAGTGTGGAGGTAGAGGAGACGAGTGTGGAGAGACCGCGTATCGGCAAGCGTAGTGAGGGATGCCATCAACTAGATAATATAAAATAGGACGCTTCGAATCAGAAATGAGGAGATCCGCAGCAGAACCAAAGTCACCGACATAGCTCTTCGAGTATTAAGTGGCAGTGAGCGAGGCACATTGCTCGAAGAACCGATGACCGAAGGCTCAGTAAGATTCTGGAGTGACGGCCACGTACCGGAAGACGCAGCATAGGGAGGCCCTCAACAAGGTGGACCGATGACCTGGTGAAGGTCGCGGGAAGCCGATGGATGCAGGCAGCACAAGACCGGTCATAGTGGAAAGCCTTGGAAGAGGCCTTTATCCAGCAATGGACCTCTATAGGCTAAAGAAAAACGACAAGAACAAAGAAGGACGACATAAAGAGGACAAATGTGAAACCATGTCGCAAACGATGTCACACCTCTTGCCATGCTCCCTCTGCAACTACAGTTACGGTTAAAGGAAGACCAAACACGCTAAGAGCAATTTCCGAAACATGGCTTACTGCAAGCAAAACATACGTAATACTATAGAACTTTATAATAAAACTAGCTGACCGGCAAACGTTGTTTTGCCATATAAATAATAGATTAAATTACTAAAATGGCTATTAAAAAATAAGGGTTGATCGTAGAAGGGTGAAAATTGGGGATTGTATGTATTTTTGTATGTTGTATCATAAAAAAATAGAAATTAAAAATTTTGTCTAAAAAATAAAAAATAAAAAATTAGGGGTGGACTACCCCTAACATTTAGGGGGATGAAAAATAGATGTTGGCCGATTCTCATAGATACCGGATAAGCACAAAAAATTTCATCAAAATCGGTCAAGCCGTTTCGGAGGAGTTTAAAGCCGAACACCGTGACACGAGAATTTTATATATTAGTTAACCATGAATGATCAGAAATTCAAAACAAACCGGAAAAGACCGAAGTGTAATTATTATCCTCGAATATACGAAAACAACTTAAAGGACAAAATATATTTAATTAATAACTAATCAAATTCACTATCGGTGCTTCCACGGATACTGGGAAGTGTTCTAACGTAAATGATTTTCCACAAACCAAGTACATATATATTTATTGTAAATAGTTTTATTATTACTTTAGTATCGCCAGTTGAGTCATAGGCAGTATTAGAGCTGTATCCGTAGGTATATAGATACCTACATATATATATCTATATACGTTCGATGATTGCTCTTTTATGGTGCATTTACATGGGCTAGGGAATTAGACACGATTTATGTATAATTTAGTCAATGAGATCACGAGGAGCCAGAGGTGATTGAAGCACGATCTAGATGTCTTGTTACTTGTAGCAATCTTTTGTACTTCAGTAGTCAAATAAAATGCAAAAAACCAGAAATGCAAAGAAAGCTATCAAATCCTTTTTGTAGATTTATTTTTCCTAAAATCCAAAAAAAAAAATTGTCTAAGCCCATTAATTTTTTTTTTCCTGGATTAACACAGGATATTTTTTCCAGATATATATTCGTGACCGAAACTGCGGGAAAAAGTTAATACATAGATGAATAATTTTGATTCTCACGGTTTCGTCTTTAATTCAAACCCATCCAATACTGAATATATTCATCTCCTTTGTATTTGCAAATCATTCATTCAGAGAAGCAATAATTGTTCGAGATACTTATATATAGACACTTATATAAGAAAATATTTAAACAAGTAGTGTTATATAGTCGCAAGGTTATCATATCACGACGCGACAGAGGATTATTGCTCGCGAGAATTTTTGTTAAACCATCAAATAGTCCTGAAAGAAATAAGTTCCAAATCTGTGTCTGTGTTAATTTATCACCATTGTATAATTGTGATGAGTGAATTGATGATTAATTAGAAGTCCTCATCAGTCAATCTTCTTTGGGATTTTTTTTTTGTTTCGCGGTGAAGTTCTTCGACCCCTTCCTGGGGGACTTTCAAAACGATCACGGGATTCACCTCTACCTGTGACCGGGACTGTGGGATTTCCATAAGCATTCATCACTCACTCGACAGGCTTAGCTGTTCCGCAATGGGTTCTATCTTCCCGTGCAGCCATGGAAGCTACTGTGTCGCCTCTCCAAGCTCTTTATTCTAACCCAACGACCATAGCTCCTTCTGCGTCCGGCAGATGCAATCAACCCAGTTACATTTTAAATTACCATCTCCAACACCTGCGTTTTCTTCGACAATCATAGAATAATATCGAAATGTAAACCTTCCTTAAGCACTTATTCACCGGAGATTAAAGTTCAATGCGTTATGATCAACAATAGTAAAATAGCTGATCATTACGTAAACAATTTCCATGAATATAATTATACCTACGAAGGAAACAACTTTACGGCAGCGTGCCACGTCTATATTTTGTTTTAGACGCTAATGTTTATTTAAAAGCTAATATACTGGTTTATTATAATTTTGCAGTAGACAGACAGTTTTGCTACTCTGGTATTACAATAGTGTCAGAATGGTCAAATAGTGATCCCATAATGATCGAATTTGTCAAGTTTCGTAATCTACTAACAAAATAGCGTCATCTCACGCTCACTCTCTAGCTCTCGTCTCTCCATATTAATAAATGTTCAAATTGAGTAGTAGTTTTTAAAAAATCATTTCTAATATACAATATGTAAAGAAAACCCTGTCCGACCCGTGAAGGTATTGTTAGATATCAATAACTGATTTTACTAATGGATACAAAACCGGGCTAAACTTAAAAAAAACCCCCCTAAAAAAATAAATATTATTTCGCAAAAAGAGGTAACTTAATAAATGTGCGTTAAGCACCCTTCCGCGGACGGCGGGCGGCAAGGCACGCGGCACGTGGTCGCATAGCTATTCGCTCATAATAATACCGGTGTTGTCACTTTTTTAAAAATTACCAAATTTCGGGGAAGTTGGAATTAATTCGCGGGAAAAAAGATTATTTCAAATTTCATTTGTATTGGTACTATGATGATTACGTAAAATTTTATATTATATTTGGTCAATGTGTTTACCTAACCTTTATTATCCTTATGGGTCGGACAAGGTTTTCTTAACATACTGTACATAATATCAATACGGCAATGTCATTCTATCACTATCCCATTACGAGGCGACTGAGAAAATTAATCGATCATTATAAATTTAGCAAATTACAAACTTTTTGTTCCGCTACTTCTTCCCAGTGAAAGCACTAGGATGTGTCGATGGGTGGGCGTTTTGGGGAGTCGTCTTATGTAATATTAACGTTCAAAAAGTGCTGATTCTCAGCCTAATTTGAATAAATGACTTTTGATTTTGATTGTAATTTTGATTTTTTAGGCAGAATGACAATGAGCAGTGAGAAAAATGGTGATGAAATAATTATCAAAAAGTGGTGACGTGAAAATCAAAATCAAATCAAATCTTACAAATTATCTTGGTGGCGTCCGAACCTACGACCTACAACTAATAAGTCGCGACCTATACCACTAAACCAGCACTGCTATCCACGGATATAAACGCGTACATACATGATATCAAATTGATATCTAAAATGCTCTGAAATAAACAAAAATATTTGCTGACAAATATTTTCTAATGTCTGAACACAGTGTCGTATCATCAATTCAACAACAAATATAGTACTTAATAAATGACCCCAAGTAATGTGAACATCTGATTAAGATAAATAGACTTTTATAATATGATTGACCGCTCTGTCCTATATGATAAATCAATGTCTGACAAATATCTAACAGCAGAAGATGAATATATTAAACTCGGTGTTATCATGACCAACACAATGCAAAAACTATTAGACAGATATTGTTATGTAATGTTTGAATAATTTTAAGAAAGATATATGTGCATCTGTTAATAAATTGTGAAATACAAAATAAAGAATAAAGAATTCTTTATTGTATATGTATCTTTTGTGTGTATGTTGCATGCCACTAGATTTTACGATAAATCCTTTACTGTACAAGCAGTTCGGCTATGGAATGGCTGCTGGCCCGTGTCCGTGAGGCGTGCTCAAACTCTGTCTACTTTCAAAATTATGATAAAAAAAAGCACTTCCTCTCTCTTTAAACATGTCATTATATTTTATTTGCTCTTGTATGATGTTTATTAATTAGATTTATATATTTATTAGAATAGTATACTGTAGACTACCTACATTATTTCTCTCTCCAGTATTCCATCCAAAGGTTGTCTGTAAACGATCGCTCCTAGAGATAAGACCGCCCATTGTGTCACTCTTTGTAAAATCTTTATATTTATGTTTCTGTAATCTATATGGTGTACATAATAAAGAGTATTCTATTCTATTCTATGTTTCGTAACCTGTTCTTTGTAGGCATGTCTCATTACGTTGCCAATCTACCCTCAGCACGCCAGCAGCATCGTCTTCTAATGAACGTTTCAGCTCAATAGCTCATTTACACCCGTGTAGTTTCAGTCGACTTACAAAGGCCATTTCTTCTATCCCATAAATATATTAGTGAAAATAAAACAGAAAACACTCTATAATCCACTCCTTTATTTCTCACACGACCCATTCATCTTTTTCAGCCACGATAACTTTCCTTATACGAACTTATTTTTTGTTTATGCGAATCCTGAATATAGTTAATTTGTTCAGAATAAACAATTGAATCGATTCCAATCATTTTTACGTACTGTTATATTTTTTCCCAAATACGTTTAGAAATCGTTGCAGTCAACGCACCGCGCTCGCCTGCCCGAGCGCAGCTTTGATCATATATTTGTTGGGACAACCAGGTAGAATAGCAAGCTCATAACTTTGTAGTTTTCAGTTTATTTAAAAATACATACTGGACACATTAGTCCGGTCTCGCATTAAAAAAAAAATCGTATAAATAAAATCCCTCATTACTGTAAGCACAGATTGATCGCCAAACAGCTCAAAAGATAACAGTTCTCAATGATATTGATTATCCATCTGTCATAATTGATCACTCTTTTTTGGATGAAAACTACTTTTACTGACTAATACCCACCCGAGTTCCTTAACTTCTTGTGTGCCAGTGCGTAGGTATCTCTTTCGAACAACCAGCGACCGTGGCAGGCATCGGTATATACATCTGTACGAAGTATCCATCTCATTTCTTCGAGATGAGCGTGGAACACAAGGACATGGGCCTGGTCTTTACCGACACCGAGGCACGGGCTTGCGGGCGGTAAGCAGTGAACAGTTGGCCGACCGCAAGCCCGCACCCATGGGGCCGGAAGCTCGAAGTTTTTTCTCCCTTCTTTAGCGCTCCGCCTCGCCCTTTGCGAGCATTACTGCTTCGTAGAAGCAGGTGACGGCCTACCATTCACTCTCGCTCCAGACCATGGCCTGGACAAGGGCCGGACACTAATAATCGCCGTCGCCGATCATCGCCATGAGGACACAGTGGAAGTGGACTGTGTTCTCAAGCCGATTACCATGCATTGCTGACACCCTGGCGTTCCCTTCCACCTTATCTGAGGACCTGCCTCAGTTGGAAAGTGAGGGCGCCGTGGTTTCTCTCTCGCCACTCCTCAAAGAAGGGACTTGCCGCCGCTATTGTGCGACAATCGCATTGTCCATGTCGCCATGATATCTCGCCAAAGATTATGGATGACCTTTGAACACAAGCTCTACAAATTGGTGAATGAATGTTAAATTAGTGAAAAGATATATGAATACGATAAGAAATACTGTGCTGTAAAAGTTGTTTCATATACAGTAAAAGTTGTATTGATTCATTGAATATATTTATTTTATTTTTGCGTTTTGGATTGACGTAAACACGAAATTAATATAAAGAAACTGAAATTTTTCTCGATCAACCTTGAACCATGAATGCTTTTCAATGAAGTTTAAAATCCGTTAAATGGATTTGGCAGATCGTATTAGCTTAGTTTACTGACGTCTACATCTCAACTATTGTGGAAATGGAAAAATGCGAATGTGCTATTAACATAACAACTCACGACACCCACTTACGTTGGGGAGAAGATCGGCGCTATTGAAGGAAACGCGATCTAGTCCTAATAGAATTCTAAACATGCTAGAAGCCAACAATAACTTGCCGGCAATGAATCACTATTCATACAGGTGTTCACTAGGCAGATGTGATTCATTACTTTCGGTGAAATGTGAACGTATGTCAGTATTGTTTTTCTGGGAGCTTTGCAGCTATACTTGCGCCAAGCTAGATAAAGAATAGAGGAAAAAATAATATATAAACCAATTTAGGGTTATCACAACTCATGTTTTACAAATCTCTTATAATTTACATGATCAACAATAATCCTGTTGCGTCATATTTCAATAGAATCTCTAAAATAACATGCATATTAACTTACGACATTAATTTTATGTGACAGCCCTACAAAAAAAAAAACATGGAAAAAATAAAGTTTATCGATACAATTTTTCGTATTTTAACTACTTTTCAAATCAACTGCATGCATCATAATATTTTCAAGTATGGACTAATATGTGTATCAACAATTTAAACTATTAGGAAATTAGCTTATTTGTGTGTCATCTTTCATTCAATCTGTTATACTTTTGTTCTCTCCACCTTGACGTTGGCAGAATCATCGGTCATCGATGGAGCCATACCACTAAAAAAAAAAAAAAACGTTTCATGCAAATCATAAATATCTAAACATAAATAAACTGTTTACATTAGTAGGAAGT
This sequence comes from Sesamia inferens, assembly GCA_037179545.1. Lineage (NCBI taxonomy): Eukaryota > Metazoa > Arthropoda > Insecta > Lepidoptera > Noctuidae > Sesamia > Sesamia inferens. The sequence continues at coordinate 7,518,693 of CM073923.1, read as the reverse complement.
AGGATCATTACTTGTATGAAAATCTTCTTTCTAAAAAAAGCTGTTAAGATCTTTCTTATAAGTGTAAACAAGTCGTTGCCTCGCAACGGTTTGTTTACCTGTATCCTTTATCGAATTTTGCCACTAGCCTGTTACCAACTATTTTGAAGTCTGCTTCCAGGCTAAGTAGCTGAATAACAGTATCTAAATATCACTATTTGACATATAAACCAGCGGGTTGTGGTGGGTAGTTATCATATTACCTTTTGGCCATACCTTTTATCCCCTCTTTGGTAATACTGTTGTCAGATTTTCGGGCATGTGACGGCCCGTAAGGAATCTCGAAGATAACGACAACCGCGGGGACCAACGGTTTAATATGCCTCCCGAGCACGGACATTGTATATCGACGCTGGAAAGCAATTTTGTCATATCTGGAAAAAAGGCAATTTTGTTTTATTGCATAATTGAATTCAGAAAAAAGTTTAGAAACAGTCAACGTCATGACATAAAAAAGAAACATCTTAGGAATACGTTGATCAGAACGTCTGATGCAGATTTTTTTTCTGAATTTAATAGGGTTTTTGACTAATAAAAACTAATTAGTCCGTCATTCAGGTTATAGAAAACTATTGGATACGATTTTTTTTTTTTATTAATTTATAAACCAGCGCTTGACCGCAATCCCGCCTGATGCATATGTTTTGTTTTATCAAAACAATAAAGATTGACAAATATAAAAGGCATCAAAGAGCAGAAGTGGTGGCTGGTGACGCCACACGAGTTTTCAATGCACTGTGTCGTCTTCATTTTTTGTTTATATGAAAAAAGAAAAAATACGTGTCTAGTATTTTTTGGAAATTTGACTGACGGACTAATTAGTTTTTTTTTTTTTGTCAAGTACCCTATTATGCAATAAAACAAAATTGCCTTTTTTCGAGATACGATAAAATCGCTTTCCAGCGTCGATATAAAGATGGTCGCGGCGGTATCTGAAGTTGTATATACCGCCATGAGCATATCTTTAGCGTATAGTTGCTTAGTTTTAAAAATTCACTCTTGGCTGCAAGCTTTGACTTTTCTTCAGACAGCCACAGATAGTCCTAATAACTAGTCACGACCTCTCAAGGTCCACTCAGGATGCCATTAACAAAAAAAAACTAAAACGTAACATGCGAACAACGCGTCATGCTGACGTGTTGTTCCCGATCCTGCACCGTGTTTACGTAACACACTAGTACTATAAGTTGGAACCATTTTGAAGCTTATTGCTAATCCATTGGTCCATGTGTTCGAAAAGTGTGTCCGCTTAACAACGTAAAGAAAGCAATGTATATTGTTAAACTGTTAAAATGAAACCCATTGTTACGCAATTACCCTGCTGTATCTCGCAAGGAAAGTTTACATATAAACTCTTGACTACAACCGTCGGGTAATTACCTGAAGTAGACAAGACCCTTCTGGGCGGCGGATCTTTCCCTTTCTATAGAGCATGAATGAACTTTATACCCTTTTCCTCATACCTTTTATACATGGTTTGTTCGCCAATGACCCTTCTAACCTATGTGTCTTTATGATCAGCTTCCAATTTTTTTTTTTTTTTTAATAACTATAAACTAGCGCTTGACCGCAATCCCGCCTGATGGTAAGCAGTGATGCGATCGTTGATGGTAAAGCGCGCTAGTTTATTAAGAGTCTATTCACTCAGAAAAAACTGAGCGAATAGGAAGGAAGACGGCAGTTGAACGAGGTGATACAATGTTAAACCCAATAACACGACCAACGATGCTGCGCCAACGGGAGATTGATCTGAAGACCCTCCACCACCAAACTCCCAACACAACAACATTTGGCGCATCGTACCCGGCACAGATCGCAACACAACCGCTCAGACCCGTCCTCCGTACGGCTTCACCAGACATCATGCCGGAACACGACAAATCGCTTGGCGGCAAGACTTTGTCCGGTGGCTGGTAACTTCTGCCGGCGGCCGATGTTATGGCCTACCAATTCTCATTATATGTAACAGGTAAAGACTGTTAGCTATCATTAGGAAACATTAGGTACGAAAACAATCTGGTTTTTGCAGCGACTCAAATCTTGGAGCGTTTAAAATCTCAATGTCAAAAACAACACTACCTACCTACTAAATGGTAAAGGCATATGTTATTATATTGTCGTTAGGATAATCATTTTTTGAAGGAAAGAAACTAAATTAGAATTAAAACTACAGGACGTATTTTAATGGCCGGATTCAAAATATATTAAAATAAGGTCAAAACAAGCATTACATTGGACAAGGTCAATGTGTGATTAGCTTCTTAATTATTTAACTATTTATATACATTGTACATATATATAATATAAAAAATAGACCAGAAAAATAGATACAGAGGCTATGCTCATTTTTTTATTTTATAAACTAGTGCTTCACCGCGATCCCTCTTGATGGTAAGCAGTGAAGCAATTGTTGATGGTAAAGCGCACTAGTATATTATGAGACTATTCACTCTTAAGCCTGGAAGGTACATATATTATGATTTCTAAAAAGGATTTGCAAAAGATCTCTCAGCATACCTGCAACAGGGCTATACTTAGATAATCTCTTCCAGGCAACCTTAAAATGGTTAAAGATTTTCCTGGACTTAAAATGGAACTATCATTGGTGCAAATATTATGCATTCATATAATACATTAAAATATATACATATATAGACAAAATTATACATATAGAATATGTAAAGAAAACCCTGTCCGACCCGTGAAGGTATTGTTAGGTATCGATAACTGATTTTACAAATGCCTACAAAGCCGGGTTAAACTTAAGAAATCTCCCTATAACTTAATATAATACATGTGCGGCAGGCAATACATGTGCGGGCGAAGGGGGGCAGGACACGCGGCACGCGGTCGCATCACTATTGGCTCATAATAATACCGTCAAAGATGGTGTTGTCATTTTTTAAAAATTACCAAATTTTGGGCAGGTTGGAATTAATTCGCGGAAAAAAAGATTATTTCAAAATTCATTAGTATTGTTACTATCATCAATAAATAAAATTTCATATTTTATTTGGTCATGTGTTTACCTAACCTTTTTCTGTGCCATTGTCATTTGTCATACTTACGTCTAAACGATTGGATTTACTGATTTTTTTTTTTTTATTAGAGTATAAACCAGCGCTTGACCGCAATCCTGCCCGATGGTAAGCAGTGACGCAATCGTTGATGGTAAAGCGCACTAGTTTATTAAGAGCCTATTCACTCTAGCCTTGAAGACACTCAAACTGTAGTCCGACGGAAACACCGCCGCCGGCAGATTGTTCCAGTCCCTCGATGTACGCGGTATAAAGGAGGAGGCGAAACGCTTCGTTCGGATCGTAGAGATGTTAACAACATAAGGGTGGAAACTCGCCGTACGACGGGTCGTCCGATGGTGGAACGGAGATGGGGGAATTAAATCGTGCGAATCTCGCACACTCCCCAGAATGTATCCTATAGAACACCGAAAGGCTGGCTACTCTACGCCTGTGCTCTATGCTTTGGAGACCAACTCGAGTTAAATCAGGGTCACCAATCAGCCTCTTCGCACGCCTCTCCACTGAATCCAAAGTGGCCAGGTGACACTTAGCAGCACCAGCCCAAATGTGCAGTACTCCACACACGAACGGACCTGTGCTTCGTACAACATTAGAAGCTGCCCTGGTGTGAAGTACTGCCGGACCTTTGCGATTACACCAAGTTTTCTGGCTGCCACCTTGGCCTTGGACTCAATGAACCGCCCACAGTTTAGGTTCGAGGAAATCTCAATACCCAAAAGCTGAAGGCGGTCGGTACACTCCAAGGATACATTCCGAAAAGTAGGAGCCAAGGTGAACGGGCTCCTTTTAGCGGTGAAAAGACACGCCTGCGTTTTGGCGGCATTGAATGCTACAAGATTGGCATTGCCCCATTCGGAGACTGCCTGAAGTGCAACACTCGTTCGCTCTACCATGGCCTCTCTTTCGGACCGGATTGATTCCCTACTAGCCCGAGCATCCGGCAGGTATCTCTCTACAACTGTGCTGTCATCTGCATACCCATAGATACCGGGCATCAGCAGATCGTTAATATGCAGCAGAAACAGAGTTGCAGAGAGAACAGACCCCTGAGGAACTCCGGCATTAGTCGACATGGGCTCAGATGAGCATCCGTCGACAACAACTCGGAGGGACCGTTCAGTCAGGAAGTCTTTTACCCAGCCAGTCAGGCTAGGGGAAATGCCGTACGCTGGAAGCTTACTCAAAAGGCCAGCGTGCCATACCCGGTCGAAGGCCTTCGAGACATCAAGGGAGACAGCAATTGCTTCCCCATTCCTCTCGAGTGCCTCGCCCCACAAGTGAGTGGCATACACTAGTAGGTCCCCAGTTGACCGATTGCGGCGAAACCCGTACTGTCGGTCACTGAGGAGATAGTTACCTTCCAGGTATGCCAAAAGGCGCGAGTTCAATACACGCTCCATAATTTTTCAAAGTATGGAGGTGATTAACTGATTGGATTTAATGATTATATCTGACGAAATGTGTCACTCGTACATTGGTTTTACTTCAATCGAAGTTAAAACTTTAGCGCGATACGAAATGGGATCGAAACTAAATCACAACTTTAACTGGATTTGGACAAGAGTTGTAACTTCTACTGTTTGATTTAGCGCGGTTGCTGCCCAGCAAACAATACAATGAGCGTACAATAATCGCTGAATGATTCTGTCAATAAGTATTGTACTTACTTCTATATTCACGCACAAGATCCCTTGAAGGCACTAAGACTTATTTACTGTCCATTAGACAAATTCCTTAAATGTATAGTCAATGAAAACTTTTTTGTCACTTAATATTATGAAACGTGACTATAATATGACGTAGTAAAAATTTCACTTCTCATCTCTGGGAAAGAAAATATTTTTTCTACGACCATTTGGTAATTTTCTTAATACATAACCATAAGTCATATCTCAATATTACTCATTCCTGCAAAGTCTTGTTAAAATGGCCATTTCCGCACGGGTAAACCGTCATCATCATCATCATTTCAGCCGAAAGACGTCCACTGCCGGACATAGGCCTCCCCCAAGGTTCTCCACGACGACCGGTCCTGCGCCTCCTGCGACCTTCACCAAGTCGTCGATCCACCTTGTCGGGGGCCTACCCACGCTACGTCTTCCGGTGCGTGGTCGCCACACGAGAACCCGTCGGCCCGCTCGGGCATCGGTCCTACGGGCAATGTCGGTTACTCTCGTTCTTCTGCGGATCTCCTCATTCCTGATTCGTAAACCGTACTACAATGAAACTTTTTTTTTTATGACTATGGCAGCAAAAAATCAACATATGATTAAGCCAAAAAGCACGCGTATTGCGTCACGACTTAACATCGCATGTTATTAGGCTGTATGGATGAATTGGCTCTGCCTTTCATTTGTGGGATTATAATAACAAAACAAATTACGCGCGCCGTGTTTATGTTCAACATTGACGGTTTTTTTTGTATTTATTTATTTCAAGGTCGTAGAAAAAGTTTTGTATGCCACTGTCGCAAACAGCTATTGTAATACTCGTGCTGATCTATTGTGCCACTCAGCTTCGCTTCGTGGCACAAACTATCACTCATCTTATATTAGCTATCATTGCTTGAAGGTGGCATAAATAACTATTTACAACTCAATGTTTGGAAAAGCCCGTTAAGCAGTTGGCCACGCCTGTCATTTGGGGATCTTCGATAGACGTTACGGGTGGTAGAGAAGCCTAAAAGGCCGGGACTCCACCTAAGCAAAGATTTGTGCGGTGTGCTGTGCGCTGTGCGAAAACAATGTTTCTCAGCGCAGGTGCGAGGCGTTGAGTGCTGAGGATGACATGCTAACTACACGCCGCTCACGTCTCTCGTCTCCAAAGCACGTTGTCCACACACAGCTCACATCCCCGCTTCTATCGCGCCATGCAAATATGCACGAAACAGGAGTAATTAATGGAGTGGGGCAAAGATTAAAAAAAAAATGTATTGTATAAAGTAATGTGTTTTTTTAAATGAACAGACAGCTTTCCTTCCGGTGAGTTTGATCCGCCACATCTTCCCAGAGCACTAGGATGTAGACGTAATAACAGTGTCCTTTTTTTTTAATTATTATAAACTAGTGCTTGACTGCAATCCCGCCTGATGGTAAGCAGTGATGCAATCGTTGATGGTAAAGCGCACTTGTTTATTAAGCCTATTCATTTAAAAAACTTAGGAATAGGAAGGATGACGGCAGTTGAGCGAGGTGATGCAATGATAAACCCAAGACCAACACGACCAACGATACTGCGCCAGAGGGAGATTGATCCGGGATTGAAACTCCACAACCAAACATCCGTCACAACATTTGTCGCATCGCACCCGGCACACATCGCAACACAAAGTGCTCAGACCTGTCCTCAGCGGCGGCGGCTGGAATTTTGGGGAATTGTCTTGTGTAATATTGGCGTTCAAAAAGTACTGATTCTCAGCCTAATTTAAATGAATAACGTTTGGTTTGATTTCATGTACCATGGGGAATGAAGGGATCATCGAAAACTGAGACGTAGATACGTACCTAAGGTTTGTTACTGTACAAAGTAGGTCAAACTTACAAACAGTCTTGTCTAATCTGCTTTCTCACTTCACTTCTTTCGTATATTTACTTGCTATTTTCTTTATTTAAATTTTCCTTGTTATTTGAATTAACTATTATTTTGTTGTCACACGTGTCTATAACAAACAAACTCATTAACTTTTTTTTTTTATTTGATTGCTCATTCTCTAAAAAACAATATCAGATGTCGGCTTACATAAATACTTATCTATATAAGTCGACACGTGATATACAGCCAATAGTTACCAATCATCAAAGCTATAGGAAATGATCAGTTGTAGATATATAATTGTAATATGTAAATATCTGATAAATACTGCGGTCAGTCACGCTATAATCTCTAAATGTTGGTTCCGCCTGAGGACTTCTGGCTATAATAGCAGACCATCCTGAATAACGTGCTTGCTGACCATGGAAGGCGTGAAGATCACTAATGAATAGTTGTAATCCTACTAATCATACCATAATACCCTGTCCTGCTAAATTTATTAACGTGAAAGGTTGGATGTAGTAACAAACTTTGTTACTATTTCACGCAAAAACTATTTAACGTATTTGGATCTAATTTGGCACACAACTGGTGTTTGACCATTAACATCATCATCTCAGCCACACAAAGTCCACTGTTGGACATAGGCCTCCCCCAAGGATTTCCAAAAACAACGGTTTGACGCGCCCTGCATCCAAAGCTTTACTGGGATTTTGGTCAGATCATCCGACCAGCTATTCGGTGGGCGTCCGACGACGCTGCGCTTGCCGGTACGTGGTCGCCATTCAAGAGCCTTTTTGCCCCATCGGCCATCGGCTCTATGATTATGTGCCCCGCCCACTGCCACTTCAGCGAGCTAATCCGCTGGGCTATGTCGGCGACCATTAACATATAGGACAGATATCCCCAGAAACCATCATATTATAAACGACGGTTTGTGAGAATGAATGGAATTTTGTACCAAATTCGTTCAAACAAAAATAACTTTTTTAAAATATATGTTCACGCTCCTTTTGTTCTTAGACCGCGTATCAGACGTGCATCATTTTGCCAATAATAAAAGTTTTAATAAAGTTTACTGATTGTAAAAAATAAATTAATTAATCGTGAAAACTGAACTAGAATCATGGCTGCATCGAGTATGAAGTCATCGGACATAATGCCTCATGTTAACATGATATAAAAAAATGTGAAAGAATTTAATCGTAACATAAGTATCTAGATTTTTTGTTCAATGTCTGGGTTACACAATCGTTGTTGCCTGCGGGTTAGCCAATATTATATTATACCGTAGTACGACTTCAAAAGTTATAACGATTTGTAAACCTGGACTTATCCAGTTTCCTACTATAAATAAATAACCATAACTTCGGCTGCCGGCAGAAGTTACCACCCACCAGACAAGGTCTTGCCGCTAAGCGATTCGTCGTGTTCCGGCATGATGTCTGGTGAAGCCGTACGGAGGGCGGGTCTGAGTAGTCGTGTTGCGATTTATGCCGGGTACGATGCGCCAAATGTTGTTGTGTCGGGAGTTTGGTCCTGGAGAGTCTCCAGATCTGCCTCTGGCGCAGCATCGTTGGTCGTGTTGGTCTTGAGTTTCACATTGCATCACCTCGCTCAACTGCCGTCATCCTTCCTATTCCTAAGTTTTTTAAGTGAATAGGCTTAATAAACTAGTGCGCTTTACCATCAACGATTACATCACTGCTTACCATCAGGCGGGATTGCAGTCAAGCACTAGATTATAATTATTAAAAAAAAATCTTCCTAATTCAAGTTTAAGTAAGTAAATATATTTATACAAATAAAAGTTATTCTTATTTTAAACGTCAGTAAGAATCCCTGGATTGGGTAAAGGCTTCCACCAAAGATGCCCAAGAATCTCTATCTGGTCTTTGGTATGCCCAGTTTTGGCCGGTTATTCTCTTAAGGTCGTCTTCCCATCTGGCTTATGGTCTCCCTCTGCTCCTCTTGCGCGTGGGGTCAACGATGTCGCTCTCGCAGTCCATCTCCGGTCTGTACATCTCACGACAAGACCAGCCTATATCCATTCTAGTTTTCCTACTATACGTTTTGTTAATTTATAGTAATGTTAATTTATAGTATAATTTGTATGTGTATATCTATATACTAAAATAAATCCTCCCCCCCTCCCCCAAGATTTTCCATCTGTCTCTCTGAACACGATAGCTCAAGAACTACTGAATGGATTTTAATACAAAAACAAAACATAAAAACGGTCAAGCAGCTTCGAAGGAGTTTGGTTACAACACTGTGACTCAAAAATTCTTACACTTCTGTAAGTGGGACAGACGTGAACTATTTCTAAAAGTAACGTCTAAATCGATGCTTTGAAAACTTTTGAACCAAATCTAGTAAAATGTAACTCACAAGGACATTTCAATTCAGTATCAAAATCACAAAATTCGAAAGACACATGAACTTCACACACCAACACACACCACACTGACGGCACACGCAAACACATAATGCACTTTCTCACTCTTATGAGGAAAGTTTTTGGTCTTTTAGTCCTTTTTACTAAGTTCAAACTAAGAAGATAACAGGGAACATAGTCAGCTATTTTTATAAATTTGTCATTCGTAATCTGTCAATTGTCAATTTGTAATCTGTTAAATTCATAATTATCGGTCAGGTGTCTCGTAATCGAATGGTGATAGAATGACATTTCTACATTGCCATGATTATACAACCCATTAGTAGAAATGATTTTCTAAAACTACTACTCAATTTGACATTAATTAATATGTAAGCATTGGAGTGTCACTGTCACTGGAAAGTCATAATGACGCCATTTTGTTAGTACGAGTAGATAACGAAACTTGTCAAAATCGATCATAATGAGATCACTTACAGACCATTTTGGTACTATTGTAATAACAGCTAGGGCTTCATGTTCTAGATGTTGTACGATAATTATCTAGGTCAATTATTGTCTGTAAAGAAATCATATTTTATATTCAGATTACAAACGAACCTGTTCGAAATATGAGTCAACAATGAAAAATGTACCAATGTTATGAGACTGACTTAAAAGTCTTTAAAACATAATTAAATTAATAATACGTATGTATTTTTAGTAGATATTTGACAGTTTGTATTATATTGTAGTTGTATATAGGTGTTTTTTTTTTAATAGTTATAAACTAGCACTTGACCGCATTCCCGCCTGATGGTAAGCAGTGATGCGATCGTTAATGGTAAAGCGCGCTAGTTTATTAAGAGCCTATTCACTCAGAAAAACTGAGCGAATAGGACAACACGACCAACGATGCTGCGCCAAGGGAGATTGATCTGAAGACCCTCCATGACCAAACTCCCAACACAACAACATTAGGCGCATCGTACCCGGCATACATCGCAACACAACTGCTCAGACCCGTCCTCCGAACGGCTTCACCAGACATCATGCCGGAACACGACAAATCGCTTGGTGGCAAGGCTTTGTCTGGTGGGTGGTAACTTCTGCCGGCGGCCGATGTTATGGCCTACCACCGAGGAAATACATCTGAGGGGTGATTGACAGTTCAACAACATTTTTCGAACATATGAAGCGAGGGACTAGCAATATCTTTCAAAATTATCCAGACTGATATTGGTAGCGTTTAACGCAATCAGGGTGTTAAAAATCTTTTCTCTTAATGAAAACTGTTGCCCCACACTAGAAATTACTCCTGTATCGTGGATGTCTTTCACCCATACATACAAAAACAGCTAGACCCGGAAACTGCCGGGAATCGAACCCGAGACACGCAGCGCAGCAGTCGATCGCTTAGCCCATTGGCTAGCAACAAGTTGGATAGTGACAAGTCCTCGCCTTTGACGACACGGTTGGTGCAGTCACTAGCAGATTAGTAAGTTTCCGCCGTTTTTTGAACAATGATAACATGTATTTAGGAGAATAATTTTGAGGAGTGTAATGGGCGCGTTCTTCCTCTTCCTTTTATTTTCTTCCAATAATGTCTTCCACTACGTTCTTTGTCTTCACAGTTTCTAAACTTTTGAAACCACTCACGACAACTTCTCTCTCTTAAAACAGCTTCGCCATAAGCATCTATAAGCAATCGATGGGCCTCAGCTGCAGATTTCTTCAAATAAAAGAAGTAACATAAATCCCCGCAACTGGCGCTTATTCGGCACAAAATTTGACATTTTTACACCAAAATAAACATGTGATACTAATACAGAGTCACTAATACTCTAAGTGTATGTGTATGTACCAGATGTCCGAACTTACGATATCACATTTTACATCTGACAACGAAGAGGACAACTTTTGTTAAACGGCGGAAACTTAATTGTACACCTAATATTATATTATAATCTATACTTTAATATATAAAGCTGAAGAATTTGTTTATTTGTTTGGACGGGCGAATCTCAGGAACTACTGGACCGATTTGAAAAATACTTTTTGTGTTGGATAGCCCATTAATGCAAGAAGGCTTCAGGCTATATAACGCTGCGACCAACAGGAGCGCAGCATAACCAACTCTACGCGAACAAAGTCGCTAGCAGCCACTAATCCATTATAAAACTACAATGTGGAGTAATTAGAGCAAGAGAGCACTTTTGTAATGGATATAATTAAAAATGTATTAAAAACGTCGGAAAGCACGTCAATTAGTTTTATCCCAGCAGTCATTCGTTGATATTTGAAAGTCTTTATGAGTTATCAGAATATAACGATGTCGTAATATTCGCAAAACAAAAAGAACACTTACAAGACATGCTCAAAGACCTCGATACAGAAAGCCAAGTTGTAGGCCTAACAATGAACACCTCTAAGACCAAAATAATACCCAATACATTCGAGGAACCCATAGTTATAAATGGTCAGCCGATTGAATATGTGAAGGAATACTCTTACCTAGGCCAACAAATCTCTGTGACAGACACAAAGTCTAAGGAAATAGATACAAGGATCGGAAATGCGTGGAAATGTTACCGGAGCCTTAAAGAAATAATGAAGAATAACGAAATACAAATGTCTATCAAGACAAAACTGTACAACACCTGCGTGCTACCAGTCCTAACTTATGGTTATTAAACTTGGGCACTCAATAAAGCGCATTTCAAAAAACTTGAAACCTGTCAAACAGCAATGGAACACATCAAAAAATCTATCACAACGAAAATAAGGAAACTCAAGTGGCAATGGACAGGTCATATAATTAGGGGTATCCAGAAATGGAACAAGAACATGCTGTTCTGGTACCCTCCGAAAAAGAAAACGAGGTAGACAGGTCCGAAGATAGGAAGACGAATTAAAAGTAACTGCAGGGAAAACGTGGACTAGAAAAGCTTTAACAGAACAGAATGGAAAGAAATGGAGGAGGCCTTTGCCAAATTGCAAACATATCAAGTTATCGGTGACTCGGTGTCAATGACTTATCAAAGTCACTAGAATAAGGACTTTTCTTTGTAAATATTATATCTGAATAAAGGCTTATATTATTCATCATCATCAACCTTTTTATCGTCCCACGACTGGACACAGTTCTCCTCTCATACAGAAAAGGATTGAGCGTAATCACCACGCTTGCTCAATGCGGGTTGGCGATTTCAGATTAAAAGTCCAGGTTTCCTCAAGATGTTTTCCATCACCTTCAGTCATTGGTGTCCAAAATAGACTTAGAAAGTAAATATAACTTTAGAAAAGTTACGTTGGTACTTGCCTGACCTGGAATCGAACCCGCGCAGTCATATTTGAGAGGCTGGTATTTTAACTACTAGGTCACCACGACAGTCTTACTAGAGTAGGCGTAGAGTAGCCAGCCTTTCGGTCTTCTATAGGATGCATTTTTGGGGAGTGTGCGAGGGAATTTCTTGATTTAATTCCCCCATCTCCGTTCCACCATCGGAGGAGCCGTCCTACGGCGAGTTTCCAGCCTTATGTTGTTAACACCACTACGATCCGTACGAAACGTTTCACCTCCTCCTTTATACCGCTTACATCGAGGGACTGGAACAGCTTGCCAGCGGCGGTGTTTCCGACGGACTACAATTTGAGTGTCTTCAAGGCTAGAGTGAATAGGCTCTTAATAAACTAGTGCGCTTTACCATCAACGACTGCGTCACTGCTTACCATCAGGTGGGATTGCGGTCAAGCGCTAGTTTATAATTTAATAAAAATAATAAATAAATAGGCATAATAGATGACGCTTTTTTTGGTCCCGGGGCCATCGATAACGCTTCCTTGGAAGGTGTACCTATAGCCTACAGGCTACCAGTGACGCTTTCGACAGCTACGATTTGAATGATATGAAGCACTATATTTATACACCTATTTTTTTTTTTTAATAATTATAAACTAGCTCTTGACCGCAAACCCGCCTGATGATAAGCAGTGATGCGATCGTTGATGGTAAAGCGCGCTAGTTTATTAATAGCCTATTCACTCAGAAAAACTGAGCGAATAAGAAGGAAGACGGCAGTTGAGCGAGGTGATGCAATGTTAAACCCAACAATACGACTACGGCTTCACCTGACATCATGCCGGAACACGACAAATCGCTTGGCGGCAAGACTTTATCTGTAGGCCTAGTATGAGTTTTCATTACGAAAATAGTTCGTCGATATCGAGCGCGTTTGACTCAGCGATTGGCCCGCTTCAAGGTCGTAAGAACTCTCAACCAATGAGAGCGCCAAACGCGCTCGATATCGACGATCCAGTTTCGTATAGAAAACTCATACTAGGCCTACTGGTGGGTGGTAACTTCTGCCAGCGGCCGATGTTATGGCCTACCACCGAGAAAACAAATATATTTTAACAAACCAACCTTCTAAATATTTTGTTCTGAATGAGAAATCACCAAGACCCTCCCGCTCTGGGCGGAGCGGAAGGGTGTGTAGACTTTTACTGACTAAAACCCACCCGTGTTCCTTCACTTGCCTGTGCGCCAGGGCCACGGTTCCTTGTTTAACTAACCCGCAACCCTGACTCAGGAGGCATCGGTCATCGTGGACCCCGTCACGATGTGCTGACATCTCTTTGAGGCGCGCGTGAAACACACGGGTTGCAGGGTAATTGCGTAACAGATTATGTGTAGCAATCGGTTTCATTTTGACAACTCAACAACATTCCTTACGTTATTTACGTTGTTGAGCAGACACATTTTGCAAACATATGACGCAATGGATTCGCTATATGCTTCAAAATCACTCCAGTTGATAGCAAAAGTGTGTTATTCGATTACGATGTTTGATCCGATGACGGTTTGCCATCGGCGAGCAGTAGACAGCTAGTTACCCACAAACCCGCGAACCCTTTAAACCTATGATTTCATTTAAATGAACTATGTGCTGAACTATCAATCTCTTTGAATGGCCACAAACATGATTTATGTAACTAAATGATATTCTGATATATTTTTTTTAGATATCGAAATAATAGAATAATAAGTCATGGTATGGTAATGATTGTTTAAAAGAAAGATACTAACTATATTCATATTTTGAATATACCTACGTTTGTTATAATTTCACGCAAAAACTACTGAACGAATTTTGAGTAAATATGGCACACACGTGGCTTATGACCAGGATTAACATTTACTGAAGAAGAAAATGTTTGTATTAGGTATGTTAGGAAGATAACATATAATAAAGAACTCTCGATATTTTGTCAAGTCATGATAACCGTGCGAATCTGAGTCGTGTCACTTGTTCTAACAACAAAAAGGCTAAGAAACTTAAAAAAGTTTTTTATTATTATGTATTAGTGCTTGACCGCTTTCCCGCCTGATGGTAAACAGTGATGCCAAAATTACACACTTTAAAGAATGTTTCCAGAAATACTGCGCACGCATACTTAGATTTTGTTCATCCACTAATAGATACAATTTAATCAATTACAAATCGATATTAATAGAAGGAAGCAATGCAATTAAATCTTCGATCGCAACTCATTGGTTAATTATAAAAAATTACGCAAGGATAAAACGATCAAACCCTTTCTACATGACGCAACTTTTCATTATATTTCATAGTTGTTTAAATCCTGTTTAAAACGAGTGTTTTTGAGAGATTTTTTTACATATTACAAAAGTCTAAATTGACTCATTTCGTTTTAGGTAGGACACAGAAAGTCAGTTTACGTTTTTGGTACATATGAACTTGCACGCGATTATAGACTCTAGCTTCGTTGAAGTAAGACTGAAAACAACGTAATAGTGTGACAGAATTTGGTGTGGTATTCAGGGTGAAAACAATTATTTCATTCTTATAATTATCTCGGGATTTCATGTAATTAGCTGGTATGAACTTTTTATTTCTTGTGACGGAAAATCCTCATGGATGTCCGCCGCCCTGGCGTGGACAGCGGTCTGTCAGATTCTTAGTTACTAAAAACTGATAATTATATTTATAAACTAAATAACTAATTTTGCCACTATTATCTCCCGGAAAAAGACAAATGAACAACTTCTTTAGCAGCACCATAATTATATCAACATGATCACTATCGTGGTGGCCTAGTGGTTAAAACACCAGCCTCTCAAGTATGAGTGTGCGGTTTCGATTCCAGGTCAGGCAAGTACCAATGTAACTTTTCTAAGTTATATGTACTTTCTAAGTATATCTTGGATACCAATGACTGATTACAAGGTGTAGGAATACATCATGAGGGAAGTCTGAAATTTTGTATGAGAGGAGACCTGCCCCCAAATCGGCGAACACATTTCTGTCAAATGATTGCGACTAGTTGGGATCGTTAGGACCGAACGAACCAATGGGCGGTCTAAACGATCCCAACTGATCCCAACTAGTCGCAATCATTTGACAAAAATGTGTTCGCCGATTTGGGGGCTGTACCCAGCAGTGGGACGATAAAACGGTTGATGATGATCACTATCAACCAGAATCTGAATAATTTTAAAAGATATTGATACACAATGTAATGCAACTTTCAATACGAATGCTTCAACATAAGCAAGAGCTCAATCTAAAAAGCATTAACTATGTAACATTCAAACTGCCCCGTTAGACTCGTGGTTGAAAGTAAGACTACTGAGCATGGGTTCCATAACTTCATATGTACGAAAAATATATCAGCCTAACTACGTAACCAACGCACTGAATTTGGTTAAACTGTCTAAATAAAATACCATTATTTTTTAAAACCAAACAAGTCTTCATCTTTTCTCATTACACGTATAACATAGCGCTGTCGGTACATGCTTATGTACGTACATAACTATCTATTGTTAGTAGGTACAGTACATTTACCAAAGGTGACACCGAGTGACTCTTTTACAACTTCAAGACAGGATATGACTCAATTCTTTGAGCAAAAAACACTGTATACACTTTCTGTTAGTTTAGGTATATTTAGGGCTGTTCGTCGTTCTTTACTGATCAGCTCACTGTTCTTATCAGGAATTTATGCAGTCAGAAAGAAACCACTCCTTATCTATGAAAATCTTACAAAGAAATTGACATCTCCCCACACATTTAATCATCCCTTTGACATCAAATTACCTCTTTTTTTTTGACTTCTGTACCTTTTTTTATCATGCTTGCTTTTTTATCATTTTTTGCATGCACACTGATATTGAAATTGTTTTATGTAAAGCAAGAAATAAAAGCCTTTTATTTTATTTACTTAACCGCCAAAAAGTTACTCAAAATATCTGTGTCAAATTGACTAATATCTAAGTTATAGGATATTTTTCAAAATTGTTATCACAATCCTGAGGAGAAATTTCTGTTATATTAGGAACTTTCCCATTCTAATCTCAATTTTTTTTTTCTTTCTTTTTTGTTTGTGCATTTAGCCAATGTCACGTAATTAGTTATTCATGTCGAAAAAAGGTGGCCACGTGAACCGTCTTACGAGGGAGGGTTGAAGCAAAGTCATGATGTGACATGACGATATTTCACAGTTCTTTATGAATTATTTACTGAATGCACTTTTTACTACATAAATCACGCAATTTTATTTAGTGAACAACACTATAAATAATTTTAAAAGTCCAATGAAAAATGATCGTGACACTCGGCTTGACTTTCCCGCCAAAACTCAATCTCAATCTTATTTTGTCAAAAACATCAGTCATTACCCAACATTTTTGACAAGTTTGAAACATAGATAGTCGATTATCGTGTTTGTGGCTACATTTTGAACGTTCTTGATTACAGAATTCGGCCTTTCCTTATCTTAGTTTTTGTCGGCAAACTAAAAAGTATCTATGAGGATTATCTACCAATTTGTCAAGGTTAGTTACAATAATCAAAACTAGAGAATACAGGGTGTATCTGACATCGTAACGCAAACTTCGCGAAAAGGCTAGACCGCACGCCACTAACAAAATTATGATAGTCATTTATGTCGTTAATGAACGGTTACAGAATTCACAAAAAAGGTGTCGGCTCGGCATTTGAACGTTGCAAGCGTGCGAATTAATTAATTTTTACTTTAAAATCTTACTGGGTTATAAAAGTATAGCAATTACGAACGGTCTAAAGTGAAAAAAACTACATATGTTTATATATATTTTTAAATCATGAAAAAGCCGACGAAAATTTCCACCACTGGGGGGGTTCAGAATCATGTACTGGATCCATGGTACTCGTTTGTGCGTCGATGTCAGATACACTCTTTATATGACAAGGGCTATTCACGTAGTTTTACGGACATTCAAAGACTCAATGTCAATCTGTCAAAATATGTGTAAAATCCCTGGTTGGAATCATTTCGAATCATATTGCTACTCCATTGCTCCATGTGTTCGAAAATCTGTCTGTTCAACAACGTAAATAACGCAATGAATGTTGTTGAACTGTCAAAATGAAGCCAATTGATAATGTGTTACGCAATTAGCTTGCAGATAGTGACTAGATTTTGAAGGTTTATAGAAATAAAAATAGAGAAATAGAAAGTAAACGAAACAAAAGGATTTACCTTAAGTACGGTTTGTAGCAAATCGCGTTCTGTAGTTTGTTCCCAAAGAATAAAGATATATTATATGAGTATATTTAGAGCTATTAAAGTTTCCATGATATCCTCATTCCCAAATAATAAGATGGCAGCCCTAGGCATGCATTGTAGTCGCAAAAAAATAAAGGTCATTCTAATCATTATTTAGATACGAGTCGCTTTAGGGCACAATAAATTACATCATAAATATAATTAGTTAAATTTGTTTTTTTTTTTATTGAGTAAGTATAGACGACAGCAGGTCAAGCTACCCCAAACTTTCAGATATTCCCAATCAACCTTGAGCCTTAATGCTTTAGAGATAAAGTTGAAAATCTAACAGATTGTAGTAGCTTGATGTGCTGTCGTCTGTATAAAGAATTTTATTGCTATCCTGACCAAGAAATCAAAATTTAACTGTGTCTGTTTTCCTGTCCTACTGTACAGTCGAACTGTTAAGTGCTTTAAAAAATAAAAGTCAATTGCTATTCATGAAACCACTACACATTCATTGATTCATTATTCATTTATTCGTCAGAATGATTGTTTTTGGCAAAAGAACCACTTCAAAGTCATGCCAAAAAATATACTTCTGTCTTTTATTTTTATTTCTGTGTGTAAATGTTTGACCTACTTATATAACTGAATAAAATATTGCTTACTATGCAACCCTCGGTATCTGAAAACAGCTCGCGCTTGGCCGATTTTGTAATGTTACGAAGGATTGAATGTATGTAAAATTCGAAAAAGGAACGTATTGCTCAATTTGTAAAAGAGACTTGCAAATTGAGCACTTCGCAAGACGTTCCTTTTTCGAATTTTTAGTATAACTAATAATAATTCTAAGGACCAGAAACAGGTACCTACCTACATACCTACCTATTTTAACTATACTATGTACCTATTTTTATCCAGCTAGGAATTTTACAGGACACGGGACATTTGCTCATGATAAAATCAACTATAATCGACAAGATACGACTCATTGCATATATGCTAGTTTGACTTATAAAGAAATGTCTCAAAGCAGTTTGCATTGCAAGCTTGGACTCTGTCGCTATACACACACGATTGTGATCTTTTGGGCTATAAAATAACAGGTTACTCTGTTGCGAATAGCTTAGTTTATAACAACATTTATCTACCTGTGTTATGTTGATATCAACAATCTGTCTCTATAATCACGCTTATTATGTGCCATATAATATTTTACTTTATACTATATATATACACCTAGCTATAGTAGTACCGGGTCGAAACAATCCCGTTCTATCCCTAAAATGCTGTACATTATTCTGTAAAGACATGGGCGTACCAAGGGAGGGGGGCAAAGGTCCCCCTGGAAATCTAACAGAACGTGTAAGAACTCCCCTAATTACTAATCAAAGTATAAACGGATCATTTGCGTCTATTTGCCCTACACATTGCACTGCAAATGCCCAATGTTACACGTGCGTGTGTAGTTTGTAACGCTGACTCCTAACCTCCACCATCCCTGATGCCCCCTTCCTAGCAGTGACTTGCCCCCTCTAGGCCAGAAGCTGGGTATAGTGCGTTTCATCTAATAGTTCCTTGCCGTCATGTTGGCACTAATGCAACTTAGTGTGTGAGAGAGAGAGACGCAGAGTGCGTCTACCTTGTTTACGATAGTGACAAAAAATGAATGCCAACATGACGGCAAAGGAACTATTAGATGAAACGCACTATACGCCCATGTGTAAAAATGTCACCGTGAAAAATTAGATACAGTGACCTGTCAAATAGTGTCTATTCTATTCTACTTTTCTCTATGGCAATAGCGCCATAGTTACGTACGTATGTAAATAGTGATATCGACAATTCTGCTAAGGTCAGACGTGATTTGTGAAAACGGGCGAAGACAAAAAAAAAATAATTTGTAGTTAACACTAAATTTAATGTGAAACTTGTTGACGTGTGATAGAAGGTATACTAAAACAAAAATAAAAAATAATGGGTAATTGTGATTCGTAGCATAAATTGGAATGACATCACAGTACATCCTCTTACCGTAGATTTGGGAGGACTTGGTATCCCTCAAAGGCCGGTGAAGAATGTAAAGGTGTTTTTTTTTAAATATTATTTTGAATTGTACTAGCTGCGCCTTGCGGTTTCACCCGCGTTTTTTTCGATATGTTTTTTTTATATGCTCCGCTCCTATTGGTCAGAGCGTGATGTTATATAGCCTAAAGCCTTCCTGGATTAATGGGTTATCCAACGCAAAAAGATTTTTTCTAATCGGACCAGTAGTTCCTGAGATTAGCGCGTTCAAACAAATAAACAAACTCTTCAGCTTTATGCATTAGTATAGATTGGGGCAAAGTTAAAAAAAAAAGAAAGGTATAATCAAATCACCTTACTTTCAACATTTGCCGGTAGGTTAAAAAGTTTGGAGTCAGAATGATAGTTAGGCCGCAAATATCTATCAAATAATTCTCTGTTTTAATTAATCAATATTTTTAGGCACTAGTGAGCGATATTTATCATAATCTTGACATAACATAATCATTCAGTAATACAGGCAAATTAATCAAAGCAGCGAATTATTTGACAGCTATTTGCGATGTTGCCAACTTTCACCATGGCCAATTTTATTCTAAGCTTCTATCTGAATCCACATGTTCAATGACTGCTGCCATGATGGGACATAGATAATTAATTAAAAGTAAATAAAATGCAAATAAAAATACACTTTTTTTGTTTTCGTATTTTCAACTTCATTCACACCAAAGTACTTACGACCCAAATTTCTGCTCCAAATATGAGCCAAACGATTATTTTTCCAATTTACTGAACAAGTACCTTTGGGTCGTAATATCGACGCCTACGCGCCTAGCTCCAGCCTAAACCCACTGATTGCCCAATAAAAGATAGTTCGAATACTTCCACTCGAACAAGTCGGCTGGTTTGACACGGGGGAGGTCCAATAGACGGGCGACTTTAGGCCTGTGGGACAGGGCATGGTAACTTTAGGGTACGGCGAAGTCGCCTGACTGCAGAAAAATCGTGTAAGCTTGTATGGGACATGGTAAACTACCGGTTGTATAGTACCTATACGGAAACGGGTCAGTGCCATAGTGCCGTCGTGTCTGTCAACAAGCTTATGATAGTGATTCATACAAGACTAACGATCGTGCCTACCAACCATAGAATCTCGTCAAAAACAACACCGCCTCCTTTTTTTATCTTTTTTTCCCAAGGTGGAAAAATCCTCATGGACTATCCTCCGCTCGGGGACGCGGAGGTGTGTACCGTTAGAAGGCCAAAATTTTGACAACCAGACTTTCCAGAGGGTATCGTACTACCCAGTCCCTGAGCTGTGGAGGTCAGATAGGAAGTTTCTCCATGTAGAATTCTGGTATTTAGCTGGATCCGGTTAGACTAGGAACCGAACCTAACATAGTTGTAAAAGGCTAGACAGATTATGATATGATGATTATGATGTAAAGAAATTCTAAAACAAAGAGATTAAGCGGGAAAATAGTTATTAGAAGGAGTTTGTCTGGTAGTGAAAATCGTATCATCAATGCCGTATGGGTGTAATGCCATATTTTAAAATCACTTCGATTTCAAAATATAGGATTCCACCCAAAATAATAACTACATTTTCAAACAGCGGAGAGCGTCTAATTAATCTCATAATTGAAAACATGAGTTGTTTAGAAATATCTGAAACAAAACTATGCATTCTAGATTATTCCAAGAAAATAATAAAAACGAGCTATGTATTCCTATAAATATTTACTATACATAATACTGAATATTTTATCACAAATTATAAAGTATCAGTCATGTACCGCTGAACGTAATGCCATTGAATTATGTGATTAATTAAACTGTGCTGTTAATTGCGAGTAATTAACATGCCATAATTTGCTTATATTTCAAAAAGCGAAACTAATTGATTTTACTTATCATTAATTCACTGTTTATATTCGTTATCTTTGCAGATAAGTAGAATCATAATTATATTAAATTTTACTTATTTAAATAGTACAATACTTACCTAATCCCCTAGTGGTTGTTTATTTTCTTCCTCCTCCTCAAGTCGTTCTCCTCATTAATGAGGGTCGTGATGTCCCTGTGGAATTATCTTCTCTTTTACGATAGTTCGCCATTTGTTACGATCCCTGGCTGGTGCATTCATCGGCTTCCCGCGACCTTCACCAGGTCATCGATCCACATTGTTGAGGGCCTCCCCACGCTGCTTCCGGTACGTGGCCGCCACTCCAGAACCTTACTGCCCAATCTTTTCTAGCTGCTTATTTTAAGAAGTAATAAAAGCAACATAAAAATTGCGGGGAAAGTTGCTCGTCTGCACCCCCCGTGCTGACACAAGTGAGTTAGATTTATTTGTGGTACAAATAGAACAACCTGCTAATGAGGCCCTAGTTATCCGTTATATTTGCAACAATTAATAATAAGTTTACATTTATTAGAACAAGTCTTGTTGAATATTGTTACAATTCATATTGTCTCAGATTGCAATCTTTTGTACGTACTTGTTGATATTGCGGAACAACGGTACTTAGTATTAATATATGCTGTAGCTGGACACGATGATAAAAATGCTTTTAATTATGTCATGATTTTATTGCTGCAATCTTTAAACGATTAATCTGAAATTCTAAAACACCAATTGCCTGATTATTAATTACATCAGCCTGTAGAACTAAGTTTTCCAATGAAAGAAAGGCAACGCGGTGGTAGGCCATAACATCGACTGCCGGCAAAAGTTACACCCACCAAATAAAGTCTTGCCGCCAAACGATTCGTCGTGTTCCGACACGATGTCTAGTGAAGCCGTACGGGTCTGAGCAGTTGTATTGCGATGTGTGCCGGGTACGATGTGCCCAATATTGTTGGGTCAGGAGTTTGGTCGTGGAGGGTCTCCAGATCAATCTCCATCTGGCGTAGCATCGTTTGTCGCGTTGTTGGTTTAACATTACATCACCTCGCTCAACTACCGTCTTCCTTCCTATTCACTCGGTTTTTTTGACTGAATGGGCTTAATAAACTAGCGGAGTTTACCATCAACGATTAAATCTCTGCTTATCATTAGGCGCGATTGCGATCAAGCACTAGTTTATAATTACTTAAAAAAAACGCATTTATAAGTGGTAAAAAAAGAAATAAAAAAAAAGCAAGTAATTGTATAGAGTATAGGTAATTACCATTCAAAAGGCAACAAGCGATTGAAGTGCCAAGTAATTTTTCCTGGAAACTGACCAGAAAATAGTTAGGCAGAGTGGAATGGTACATTATCAACACAACCTTTGCCCTGCCAATGAACAAACAGGTTAAGGAAAATTTAATGCATTGGTAGCGATTCTGTTAAGGTCAAAAAGCTATGACAGAAAGAGGATTAACCCAAAAAATAACCATTAATGACGTCAAGAAGAAGAAAATTTTCAGAATCATTTATATTTAAGAACACATAGTACCTAAAATACCTAAGGATCTGACAAGATTAAGATCTGTGTACAAATTGCTGCTTATTTATTAAGTATTTTTCTTCCAGCAGACCTGCGAATGGAGAAGTAAAACAGAAATGTAGACAATAGTGTGTAAGAACAAAGAGAAAAAAATATGAAAGTGATAAGTAATTCCAAAAATAATTACATAAGTATACTTATGTAAATAAATACATAATACTAAAATATTCCAGATGTTCAAATTGTGATGACTGATGGTGATAATATCATAATTAAAGATATGATTGAAATTATTCAACAACACGCATGAGGCTTACTTAAGATCGATCTCATTCAAGATTCCAATCACGAGTAAATAAATTATAGGAAGGTGGGTGCAATCACAGATTACATTCATATATAATGGGGTGTAACTTTACATAGCAATTGTTAAACAATGTGGTATAAGGAATTACTGACAAGCTATTATGTACAAACGACACCACATCAAGCTACTACAATCTTTATTAGATTCATCTAAAGGATTAAACTGAAGTAGGAGACGACCTGACGCTGCCAGCAGTAGTGCGGAGGATGTTCGGTAGCGCAGAGTCGTGGGACGCGGTGGTGTCCTTCTGCGAGGACGTGATGTCGCAGAAGGAAGCTGCGGAATGGAAGAGGGAGATCTCAACTCCCTTCCCGGGCTGCAGAAGACGCACCGGGCGCCGAGGAAGGGCGGACAACGCCCTCTTCCGGCCCCCATGAATTGGTCCAGGTGCGAATGACATGGGGAAGTCTCTGCCCCTTATCTGAGGGACCCCGAGGCGGAGGCCCGCGCGATTGTCGGCGCGCGTCTCAGAGGCGATGCATGGGGTAATTTAACACCCCACTTCCCCGTGCAGGAGACGAGGCCCGGACAGACCAGGCCAGGACGAGGGTGTGGGGCCACCGTGGAAGAATTTAGACTCCCGTGGCCCCACGCGAGCTCGCGATAGAAGAGACACCGAGGTGGTTATAGTCAGTAAAAGTCTGACAGACCCCGTCGCGTCCACCCCAGGGCGGCGGACATCCTTTTGAGGACTTCCACACAAAAAAAAAATGGAGCCCTCAAAAAGTCCAATAATTGGTGTAACTGTAATGTCGATATCGCTTCGGGTGTGGAGGTAAGACGGCAGTCTCTTTACGGAAAATATCGAAGTTTATCCAAAATCAGCAGTTACGACTGGTAAAGCGGATCTTAGACTTCAAATCTGAAAAAGCTTCGGATGCGACGGGGATTAACGCCGAGGTGATGATGATGATATAAAAGAAAACCAGGATATATGCGTAAAGCAACAGTTTGGTAGACAGAACCCGTCATCCTCTTGTCATTGTCTTAATTTATTTGAAGCCATCAAAACTTAGTGGCATTTTTACGCACCGGAAGACGCAGCGTAGGTAGGCCCCTGACAAGGTAGACCGACGACCTGGTGAAGGTCACCGGATGCGGGAGGCGCAGGACCGGTCGTCGTGCAGATCCTTGGGGGAGGCCTATGTCCAGCAGTGGACGTCTTTCGGCTGAAATGATCATGATCTGATGATGAACTGTATTCTTTTAA
This sequence comes from Sesamia inferens, assembly GCA_037179545.1. Taxonomy (NCBI): domain Eukaryota; kingdom Metazoa; phylum Arthropoda; class Insecta; order Lepidoptera; family Noctuidae; genus Sesamia; species Sesamia inferens. The sequence goes on along the minus strand of CM073923.1, from coordinate 7,494,113 downwards.
ACTTGTTCCTTCGCCTTTGTGTCAATGTTCTACATCGAACTGTGAAATTGAACAGTCTGCACATCACATCTTGTGGGAGTGTATTCTTTGGCAGAATGAACGCAATATTATGTTGGATAGTGTACAAGTTACATCCGGAGTCGTTTATTATATGGACCTTGTAGAAACTAGAACCAATTTCCGTGCGTTCAGGCGCTTTTGCCCTACCTATTATAGGAATCAATTGTTACAGCACATACCTACTTAGGACCCATTTACTTAATCAAATTTATTCCGTGGTGCTTGGCAGTCTGGGCTTCTCCCAGTTGCAATAATGTCCCTTTGTGCCGATTGGCCTAGTTCTGTTCTGTCTCCTGCTTGTTATGGAGGGAAGTGAAAATTTTTTTTTTCTTTTCCTCCGCTATTCTTTTTTGATTAATTTCGTTACGGGACCCAAGACAGTTAAATCGTTTCTCCAGGACTCGTCGAGCTTCATTGCTCGGCGTTTTTCTGGCAGTCTCCACTGTTAATTTTGGCTTTCAGGAGTTGCAGTGGGTGGGAAAATGCGTGGCGGGTTTTGTCCCACAAAAAAAAATCCTCTTGTCATTGTCTCAATTTATTTGAAGCCATCACAACTTAATTGCATTTCTACGCACCGGAAGAAGCAGCGTAGGTAGGCCCCTGACAAGGTAGACCGACGACGACCTGGTGAAGGTCGCGAGAAACCGCTGGATGCGGGAGGCCCAGGACCGGTCGTCATGGATATTCTTGGGGGACGCCTATATAGCAGTGGACGTCTTTCGGCTGACTATACATGTTAATTTGCTGTCATTTCAAAGCTCATATAATTTCTCTATCCCTATCTCAAATCTAAGAAAAGTTGAATTGAGTACGTGAAACAGCTGATAAGTTCTGTAAAAATGTAGCTCTCATTCACCATTCACTTCCAATAAGTTTCCACGTTGACATTTTTACAGAACAAATCGGCTGTTTAACACAGTCCATCGATCATTTCGTACCTCTCTTTTCTTCTTGTTTTTTCTCTCTCTCTCTGTCTCTTCATTCATTGGAGCGAAACGCCAAGAATGGCGAGGTATGGTGCAAAGGCGAATAAGCGATTTCGAGGAGCAGAGCAAAGCAGACGTCGGTGCTAAAAGCAACGCGCTGAAAGCCCCCGAACCCGCAGCCATTCAACATCATTACGTGATCAAACGGAATGCTTACGTACCCTCATTGCGCAGGAGCATTCTCAGCGAAGATTGGCTATATAAGCCACCTTCGCGCACATGATTGACGAGCTGACTAGAACTTAAAGTACCGTAAGTAAACTATAAGTGACCGAAATGGGTTGATAATCACCATAGTTATTCAGACTTAGGCGAACAGAAGTCACTCTAAACATTGCTTGCTTCAGCAACTCTAGATATACAGAGTTTCTACATAAAAACTGACTCACACGGTATACCTATTCGCGAAATGGATCACGTTTTCTTCGTTAAAATATGAGTCACCCAATTACTGTGTGTTTACAAGTCAGATGCTCCGGAATTTCTCTTAAACTCTTATGAATGAACGATGACTAAAATAATGGTACATAATCTTTATTCTAATAGTGGTTATTCTTAGAAACATTGCGTGGGATTTGTCGTGTACAATGTAATTTGTATGGAAAATATTATAGTTGAATGAATAATTGGTCGACAGTAGACGTTATACGTTTTTCTTCTACGTCAGTTCTGTGATGACGATATGGTCTTTATTGGAGAAGAATTACTAGACATTCAATTATGATAGAATATTAACTACGACCAGGAAAACCAGGAAAACTCAAGGTCACTCAAAGGACAATGGAGAGGGCTATGCTTGGGGTTTCATCCGCAGCACACAACAACAACACTGCAACACTTAAGTGGCAGAGTATCGGGTACATTGCCCGTAGGACCGATGCCCGATGGGGCCGACGGTACTCGAGTGGCAACCAAGTACTGAAAGACGCAGCGTGGGTAGGTAGACCAAACTAGCGGCCGCCAGGCGACTTCGTTCGCGTGGAGTTAGTTATGCTGCGCTCCCATTGGTCGCAGCGTGATGTTATATAGCCTAAAGACTTCCTGGATTAATGGGCTATCCAACGCAAAATTTTTCAAATCGGACCAGTAGTTCCTGAGATTAGCGCGTTCAAACAAACAAACTCTTCAGCTTTATATATTGGTATAGATTAAAGACCTCTTCCTTTGCAGCATATCGCGTCAAATGCTCTTATGGACGATGTAGTTAGCCATCATACTTGTGCCTATCTCATTTTGATACTACCAGAATCATCTTCAAGGCCAGTAAAAAGCCCGAATGAATATATAATCTAGATAATAATACCCACAAAATTAACTTACAATAACAAGTTCAATGAACTTTCCACTGCATCGCACAGACCTCGAAAAAACACTTACACCGGTTACTATGAACATTCTCCGGAAAATAAATATGACAATGATAATATAATTAAAACTGGAGCATTTTTCCAATTGCTGTAATTTCAACAATAACCTTTTTCTTAATAGTATGACTAATGGTATGTTGTATTTCCTTATTCAGTGACGTCAGAAGTTGGACGTGTGTGATACTTGGTTGGATAAAAGTGGTCTTATTTGTGCAAGGTTTATTACTTTTTAGTGGCATGTGATACTTTTCGAACGAGCGGGATAAAAGTATATTTAAATATTGAATGATTCATATCAAGGCTACAGTGAATGTAAGAGTTATATCATAAAATGATGTCGGAGGTTCTATACTAGTTCAACCATTGTTGGCCCGGTAAGTGATTGATTCTCGGTGGTAGGCCATAATATTGGCTGCCGGCAGAAGTTACCACCCATCAGACAATGTCTTGCCGCTAATACGGATGTTTCCTGGGTAAAAAAATGATTCTATTTAGTCCGTCATTCAGGTTATAGAAAAATATTACGTATATTTTGTTTTATCAAATCAATAAAAATTGACATATATAAAACTCATCAAAGATCAGGAGTAGTGACTGGTGACGTCACTGGTCGCTAAAAAGTGTAGCGTGCAGTGACGTCACACGAGTTTTCAAGGCACTGTGTCGTGCGGCATCTTCGTTTCTTGTTTATATGAAAAAAGAAAAAATACGTGTATAGTATTTTTTGGAAATCTGACTGACGGACTAATTAGTTTTTTTTAGTCAAATACCCTATTGTTTCCTCGTGTTCCGGCATGATGTCTGGTGAAACCGTACGGAGAGACAGCAACCTAATCGGCGAATATAGGATTGTTAGAATAAAAAAAAAAGAATGAAATATTATTTTAGTGTAAAATAATATCAACTGCGATCCAAACGATCCCAACTAGTCGCAATCATTTGACAAAAACGTGTTCGTCGATTAGGCTGCGGGTCTGAGCAGTTATGTTGTGGTACAATGCGCCAAATGTTGTTGTGTTGGGAAATTCCCAATCAACCTTAAAGTTTTACAGATAAAGTTGAAAATCTAATAAAGAAATCTGACAGATTTTAGTAACTTGAGCTGCGGTCGTCCGTACATTGTGATTGTCGGTCTTCGTGAATACATAACAAATGATAGTTAACACAAAACTATTACTTTTAAAGCAAATTGAGCCTTAGCCTAGCAACGAGACTAACCTAAGAAAACGTCAGTTACAGTTAAAACCTTATTCCTGACTATCCAATAAACTACTAGAATGAAATCGTGGCCCATCTAAATCCTGAGTGTAAGCGGTTACTTGCCCAGCGGGTGGTATCAGGCACTACCCACTGAGTGTCGCAAGCGCCAACAGTTTCGTTATATTGCCTAACCTTACCTCATTTCACGTAGATTGTAGCCGATGGCTTCGTTTGCTGAGAAAATATCTTGTGTTTTGGAATAAGTTGTCGTGAAAACTAAACTAGAATAATACTTACAATCTCTATTCCTCCGTGGAATATTATAAAAAATAAATAATATCCATAGTCGTCCTTCGTGGCGCAGCGGTCAACACGCCTCATTATGGAAAATAAAGGTCTGTTTCTGATTAAAAATCAATAACTTTTTTATTTCTGAATATTAAGTTCTAAAATTTTGCACAGATATAGAATAGTGTATATGGCTTCAAATCTAATATAATTTATTATGATTGAATGTAAAACCTTATATTAAAAAATATACAAATTCAAAATTATAAAAAATGTCCAATATTTATTTTTTAACAATGTATACTATTATTTTAATGTTTACGAAAACCTAATATCATATAGTACATCAAAATACATATCAATTCAAATAATAATAATATATATTTTTTATAATATTTATGATTAAAATCGGTTTTAATCGTAATATTTCATAAAAATGTTTTTTATGATTAGTTAATTAATTAATTGTTATATTTACTAAATATTATGTATGTTAATTATACTTGATGAACTTTGGGATCTGAAATTAATTCGTTTACTTTCAAAAGATCTAAGGTGTCTTCGTCAAGTTCCTTCACGTTTTTAGTATACGGTTTTCTAATGCTGGATATGTATGGATCTGAAGTATAAAGAAGAGTATGAAATACATCCTCGTTTGTAGCAGATCTTGAGCATTTTCTAGCATGATGTAGACGAAATTTTTTATAATCCTTATTACGAGATTCTTGTGCATCTTCTGAAAGTTGACCAATAGGAAGTAGGTACTGCAAAATGCTTTATGACACTTTCTCCATGAATCAAAATTTTGTGAACGGAAGATGGCATGTAGTACCATTCATAATTGCTCACATAGATTCTGGCAGTCTCCATAGCATAACTGCCAAATTTTTCAGCATTTATCATTATACCCGATGAAAGAGCTTGCAGAATTATGTAAAGTCGTTTAATTAAGTTTATATCCACTCCTGTAATTTCAGCAGAGCAGCTTGCATTGTGAAAAAATCTTCTGGCAGTATTACCGTCATTAGAATTACCACTTACTTGTCTTGGTTTATCGATGATCAATCCTAGCTCTTCACGGAAACGCCTTTGTACCAGGGTTTTCTTCTCTTGCTTTAGTCGTTTCTTTTCTTCACTTGTGGCTGACCAAGTTTGGAAAGACAGATTATAGGAAATGTGTAAAATCATTTCCATACAACGAATCCAGACGTGCAAAGTAGACAGTCCGTATTGATAAGAATCTTCATTTTCAGGCCTAGCAGTTACTTTAGTCAAATCGTTCATTTGGCGTGGAGTAGCTCCACATATTGTACATGTGGAACCCCAAGACGTATCTGTTAATACCTGAGCCACTTTGCCATCTATCATTGTAAGAAATAGATGATGCTTCACTTGCACTCCTTCACCTTCTTTGTTAATTAACGATGGACGCAGAGAATTTATTTGACCTTTTATTTCGTCCACAACAGCTTTAGTTTTCTCGGGAGTTTCTTTGCAAAATTCTATTACTATAGGCCGGCAAAAACGAACAGATGAAGGTACCGGATTTTGCCAAACAACATCACCTGTAAGCTCGTTAATTAACTTAATAGGCACCAAAGAAGTGATAAATAAATTTGCATCAGAAATTAGTTCAGACTCTTCTGGCAGTTTCTGTTTGTACTGACTTTGACCAGATGAGCCATCACAGCCCCATTTGCTGTATAGAAGTAAGTTATTCAATCCATTTTTATACACTGAATCTATTTTCAATATCATAACTGCAGTGTGATCTAATAAATCTTGAAGTCTTACTATTTTTGCACTTGTATCTGTGATTTCTATAGCTGAAGATGGTGGATAGCAAGTAATTTTAGCTTCTTGCACTTTGAAATATGGTGGAAACACAAAACATTTTCGTTCATTCGTTGCATTTCTCAAGTACAAATATTGTGCTTTTGTAAAATCCAAGTCAATAAACACGCTCAATGCTTCTTCATCCGTTAAAATTTTTGTCTGCCTTGCATCTTCTATGAGACTCGAGAATAAGGTCTTATTTTCACTGTCAGCAAACCTTAATGTTTCCACAAGATTAGCTTCTGTTCTTTCTCCTATTGAACGTAACCCTTGAAGATATGCATTATAGCGTGTTCAAATCCATATTCATTAAGTAACATTAGATTTTTTCTTCTCTTACTGGATTCTGACAAGTCTGGATAAGATGCGCACGGTCTCCCACGTTTTCCAAAAGAAGTAGATGGTGTGGAGACGGTTGTAACGTCTTCCGAGTTCGGTAAATTTACTGAATATTCTGATTCCAACCAGTTACTGTTTTTCGTTAAAAATAAATCCTTTTTCCGTGAAGCTTCTGTCCATCTTTTATTAAAAGTGGGAATAATATGTCTTTGAAAATCACTGAGGATGAAACATAAGTTGTCTTCAGATACATGATAATTTTCTTTTAAAACGGTTGATAATGCCTCCAACGATTTTCCTCCTTCGATATACGAAAGTATTATTTCACGTTTAGAATACTTGAAAGTAGACATTTTGAAGAGTTAACAAAACACGTAATTATATTGTATTGGTAACAATTACACTTCTTCTTCTTCTAATTCAACACTATTCTGTTATTTAAAATGAAATGAAACCACTGTTTATATACTATATGAAATATGTGGGTAGTGTGCATCTTGTTGATTAATATTTTCACACGCAATATGAGTGCAAAATAGATAAGACATCCTAATATCAACGATAAATTACAAAACTTACCGCAAACTATTGATGTAAACAGGAACATTTCAAACCGCAATAGATAGCGAGCGGTTTTCTGTTTCCTGACTTTTATCACATTTTTACAAATTACTCCGAAAATTGCAAATATTCGCAACTTTTTTTTATTTGATCATGATTTGTAGCCTAGCTGTCTTATGGATAAATCAACATTAAATGTAAAGCATGGGTAAACGTGGATAACTGTCAAAAATCTCGATGAACCTTAAATAAACTTTTTTTTACCATTATTTATTTTGCAATTATTTTAAGGTAAACGTTAATATAATATTAAATACATAATAGGTGTTTCATATTCTTCAAAAGACGAGGTTTCCAGAAAATACATATAATACATTATACCTTTTCCTGTAATGTATAACGATAAAATCAATTTGAAAGTGATGAAGTGAACGGGCTTAACATGGACGTCCGTCAAAACTATAAAGTTTGTAGAGTTGTAAAAAAAACATTTCAAATAATATGTATAATTTTTTGATATTATATTCTAGTTTGATCCTTAAACTATTGAGTAAAATAAATAAAGTATGCCAGTAGCGACATTGACAAAACCTATTTTTAATCAGCAGTTGTTCTACGATTTTCCATAGTGCGCCTGCCTGCGACGTGGAGGCCCCGGGTTCGATCCCGGCCAGGTCATGAAGGAAAACGATATTTTTCTGATTGGCCTGGGTCTTGGATGATTATCTATATATGTATCTATTATAAATATAGTATCGTTGAGTTAGTATCCCATAACACAAGTTTCGAACTTACTTTGGGGCTAGCCTCAATCTGTGTGATTTGTCCGTATACATTTATTTATTTATTCCCGGTTTGGTGAAGTCATACGGAAGACGGGTCTGAGCAGTTGTGTTGCGATGTGCGCCAAATGTTGTTGCGTCGGGAATTTGGTCGTGGAGGGTCTCCAGATCAATCTCCCTTTGGCGCAGCAACTTTGTTAGTGTTTTTTGGTATAACATTGCATCACCTCGCTCAACCGCCGTCTTCTTTCCTATTCACTCAGTTTTTGAGTGACGAGGCTCTTAATAAACTGGCGTGCCTTATGTTCAACGATTGCATCACTGCTTACCATCAGGCTGGATTGCAGTCAAGTACCAGTTTATAATTATAAAAAAAAAATAACATATCTAACTCTGTTAACCGGCTATGTTCATAAATTATGAGATTATTAAATAACAAAATTTTCACCAAAAACCATTAACTAGAATTATACTGTTATGTCTTCTATAGTGGGTAAGAATATTATAGGAACAGAATGAATCATGTTCTCAGGGAAGCGGAAAGTAGCAGTGGGTCTGCTGCTTATTAGCGATACTCTGCCGTCCATGGTGACGTAATAAACGAACTATGCTCTTTTCCTAAGTAATATTAAATTTTATGGAAAATGTATTTAATATAGCGATTTCAGTATCAAGGGGTTCCCGATGACATATTTCCTTGAATCCGTCATAGCTACCGCTAACAATGATTGCCTATAGTGTGCTCTGTTTTCTTTTTTTTTTCAACTTCCCTTTTTCCATGAGCTGCGCACGTGAGGACCTAATTGCTGCCTCAGCAAATGCTATCCGGGTTACTAAATAATGATTCGTATTTTTTTTTTAAGTTTCCTCACACTAGCAATTTTTTTTTTTTTTATTAGTTATAAACTAGTGCTTGACCGCAATCCCGTCTGACGGTAAACAGTGATGCAATCGTTGATGGTAAAGCGCGCTAGTTTGTTCCTGTATCTTACTTGTGTCTACAAACATTTAACTTACATACACAAACAGGTAGTAGGCCATAACATCGGCCGCCGGCAGAAGTTACCACGCACCAGACAATGCCTTGCCGCCAAGCGATTTGTCGTGTTCCGGCATGATGTCTGCCGTGTTGTTGAGTTGGGTTGTTGAGTTGAAATGTTGTTGAGTTGGGAGTTTGGTCGTGGAGGATCTTCAGATCAATCTCCCTTTGGCGCAGCATCGTTGGTCGTGTTGTTGGGTTTAACATTGCATCACCTCGCTCAACTGCCGTCTTCCTTCCTATTCGCTCAGTTTTTCTGGGTGAATAGGCTCTTAATAAACTAGCGCGCTTTACCATCAACGATCGCATCACTGCTTACCATCAGGCGGGATTGCGGTCAAGCGCTAGTTTATAATTATTAAAAAAAACCACTATTATTCATTTTGGACAAATTACGTTTACATGGCGTATTTCAAGGAAAAAAATATAATTATAAATTTAATTTTATTACTGCATATACCTACACACGTCATGGCTTAAAATAGATGCTTATTGAAATAATTATAATTATTACTGTTTTTACCTCGCGTTCGGAAAAAAGGGAAAACCTTGTATGGGGTCGCTACACATTCCACAAGTCCAATTTTAATTTATTTTACAATCCAATTAATCTCTAATTATGTTGATGACTATAAGAGTGGTGCACTTAACCACTTTTTATGCACTTAACCACTCTATATACAGATCTTCTTCCGAACGCTCGGGGAATACGACCGTTGCTGAACAGTGACGAAGATTTCTATACGCATTATCACTTTGGGAGATCTGTAAATGAAACTATACACCTTATGCCAGCTCCCCACGCCAAAATACCAGCGAATCAAATTATAAAAGACATTAAAAATGAAAATGCAAATAAGCAAATCATATCACCCAAATAAAAGCCCCAGGCATAAAGGGTGTGACAGCTCACATATTTATGCATTCTAAAAAAAGACAATTGTATGAACTCATAAAACGTGGTAGTAAGCTAATTCTGGAGAAAGAACACACACATCATTGTCTTGAGTTAATCAGGTAAAGTCTGTGAGTTTGCCTGGTTGTAGGGGGTAATCTCTGAATCTACTGAACCGATTTTGAAAATTCTTTTACCAATAGAAAACCACTTTATTTGTGAGTATTATAGCTATGTATGCATTAACCCAAAAAATTAAAATACACTTTTGTGGTATTCGGATATCAGCAACAACACGTTCGAAGACTTTTTCTCCTTCACCTCCAAATTATCCGACAATTCTTTCACACTTTAGTAAGTGCTGATATTTCTTTCAATTGCAGACATAAACTGCGTTTTTTTTTTAATAATTATAAATTATTCCTTGACCGCAATCCTGCCTGATGCTAAGCAGTGATGCAATCGTTGACGGTAAAGCGCACCAGGTTATTAAGCCTATTCACTCAAAAAAAAAAAACGAGTGAATAGGAAGGAAGACGGCAGTTAAGCGAGATGATGCCATGTTAAACTCAACAACACGACCAACGATGCTGCGCCAGAGGGAGGTTGATCTGGAAACTCTCTACGACCTAACTCCCGACACAGCATCATTTGGCGCATCGTACCCGGCACACATCGCAACGCAACTGCTCAGACCCGACCTCCATACTTCTGCACCAGCCATCATGCAGAAACACGACGAATCGCTTGGCGGCTAGACTTTGTCTGATCGTGTTTTCGTGTAGTAACTGCACCACTTTTTGAAGTGAAACTTCTTTACGCACGCTTGACTTGGGGAGTAAGCTGGCGAACGCGTGACGTAAGCGTTACGAAAAGTGATCGGGCAAGGCGAACGGAAGTTAAGTGGGGGATATAAGCACAGAGGCGCCCGTGGCGCGAGCTTGGTACTACAAGGTCTACAACGAGTTTTTTTTTTTAATAAAAATAGAAGATCTATGCAAAAATATTAATTTACCAATGAAACCATGAAATAAATTTAAATATTTATAGAAAATTAATATATGTATATGTGTATACAGTATACACATATACATATATTAATTTTCTATAAATATTTAAATTTATTTCATGGTTTCATTGGTAAATGATGGAGCGAAAGAAGTTTCACTTCAGTCGTGTGGTCATAAGCACACACGTTTTTTTTTTTATCTTACTATGTGTGGTTAAATTTTTATGTTCGCGCGCCTATAGTTCGAGGGTGCAATTGATGCTTACACCCGAGCTAACTACCCTGCTTTACATTTCGATTCTGAGGTAAGTAGAAAAACAGCGGCATTGCAAGAATAAAACATTTTAAAGTAAAAGTTTTCTGTTCCCGCCTTTTTCTCATCTTCTTCAAAAAAAATTGAGCTTCGCCATTCGAAATTTAAAATTGATGACTATTATAATCATACGAAGACAAGGTTGAATGCCAAAGCGACCTCTTTTGTCATTGGACTGAATGCATGATGTCTTTTTGAAAGAGTGAATTTTTTTTTAAATTACTTACCGCCTTAGGGCTTTTTAGCTACATTATTATCCTAGAGCGCTAATTGGTCACCTACAAGCCCCATTTGGGGGTAATAAGGACCTACTTAGCGAATATTAGAGATGTAAAAATATTTACCGCCCAAAGGAGTGTAATAAACACTAGATTGGTTATTAGCCTCGACCGTGACAATAGACGGGATATCCGTTAGTATGATAACAGTAGGTAATATGGCCTGTGTTGATTATACCTACACCTTTTTCCTCCGGTTTGGAAATGTATTTATTAAAACAAATAACTAAAATATTATCCTTATTATAATTGACTAGCTAATTCATACTGTGTAGCTATATTTGTTCAAGTAAATATGTACCATAACTTAATCGCAGGAAAATTTAAGTTAAACTAAGTAAATAATAAATAAATTTCTTTATTGGCATAAAAATAGGTTACAAAAACTCCAGAGCTAGGTTAGTATACTCATATTTCACGAGCCAGTGACTTTTCCATTTAGGTTTAGGCAAGTTTCATGCAAAAAAAACGGTGACTAAGCCATATTACAAAATTAAGTTATTTAAGAATGCAATAAAATATAATTAGAATTAACGCAAGTAAAATATTCTCATTAAATCAAAAAAAACAAAACCGTAACTACATCGGAATCTAATCGAAACAAAATAATCTATCTATACTAATATATAAAGCTGAAGAGTTTGTTTGTTTGTTTGAATGCGCTAATCTCAAGAATAGAATAGAATAGAATACTCTTTATTATGTACACCATATAGATTACAGAACATAAATAAAAATATTTACAAAGGGTGACACAATGGGCGGTCTTATCGCTAAGAGCGATCTTTTACAGACAACCTTTGGATGGAATTCTAAGAGGTAGGATAAAGAAATAGTGTAGGTAGTCTACAGTGTACTATTTACATAGATTATACAATAAATATATACGTTAAGTGTATCATACTAGTTTAAATAAATTTATACAACTAATTAATAAATATCATACAAGAGCACATTAAATATAATAATATGTTTAAAGAGAGAGGAAGTGCTTTTTTATCATAGTTTTAAAAGTAAATAGTGTTTGAGCACGCCTTACGGACACGGGCAAGTTATTCCATAGCCTATTAATCCAGGAAGGCTTTAGGCTATATAACATCACGCTGCGACCAATAAGAGCGGAGTATAACTAACTCCACGCGGACGAAGTCGCTAGCGGCCGCTAGTTACCTAACATTATGAAACAAAGATTACGGCACCTTACGTGGGTAACAAATGTCTTGCCATAGCGCCTCGCCGGGCCGGAACAAGCGGGGTAGTCCAAAGAAATGCTGGCTTGACGTTGTAAGAGATGACATGCGTGCCAACAAGCTCCTACCACAGGATGCTAAAGATCGCGCGAAATGGAGGAGAATGTGCATGAAAGCGGACCTCGGGCTCCAACGCGAAAGCCGCGGATGCAACCGGGATAAACGCTGAAATGATGATGATGATGAAACAAAGATTGATTAACTGAAATAAAATTCGATTGAAGACTATAAGTCAATTGGTTACATGTAAAAAATTATACTAGTTAAACGATATTAAATCGATAAAATTAAAATTCTGCTATACTAAAATCACATGAATCAAGGTCTGAATTAAAATACTTTTATTCGTTTATTCAAACAAAACTAAGAATCAATTAGTTTTGAACTTCATTGCATAAAATAGCCGAAATACTTCACCACTTCCTTAGTGTTTAAACACTACGAAAGGGAACATTCTCCAGCAGACAAACAAATGATATCACAATATTTTATTCCACAAAAACCTATATGGCCGCCAACCTACCTCTCGGTGGTAAGCCACATCGGCTGCCGGCAGAAGTTACCACCCACCAGACAAAGTCTTGCCGCCAAGCGATTTGTCGTGTTTCGGCATGATGTCTGGTGAAGCCGTACGGAGGACGGGTCTGAGCAGTTGTGTTGCGAAGTGTGCCGGGTACGATGCGCCAAGTGTTGTTGTGTCGGGAGTTTGATCGTGGAGGGTTTCCACATCAATCTCCCTCCGGCGCAGCATCGTTGGTCGTGTTGTTGGGTTTAACATTGCACCACCTCGCTCAACTGCCGTCTTCCTTCCTATTCACTGAGTGTTTTAAGTGAATGGGTTTAATAAACTAGCTCGCTTTACCATCAACGATTGCATCACTGCTTACCATCAGACAGGATTGCAGTCAAGCGCTAGTTTATAATTATAAAAAAAAAAATCTTTACGATTACACAACTTACATTAAAAACCTACTACAATCAAAGCAATTTATTTATGTACTACATAAATGCAGTCTTTTCAATACTGATAAAAAGAACACTTTCTCAAAGCCAACTTTATCTCCTAAACTATAACTCAAAAGCTCTAAGACTATTATTAATAATAATTAATAATATATTAACAAAGAGTTCGCACCCCGTCCGATGCAAGATAACAGACATAATGATAACAGTTCTCACTTTCACGCCTTCAATTCTAGCTTTAACTTTGCAAAGAATTCTTCCAGTGGCCTTTCGCTTTTAAGGTGACAATGGCGCGGATTCTTTTGTTCACAAACTAAACTAAATTTGAGTTAAGTGCATATTTGTCTTTTTATTTCATTAAGAAAAGGATAAAAACATTTTAGTTTAATCCTGTCAAATTAAGAAACTCCATAGACATTTTTTTTTGTTCTCTTCTTTCCGTTCAGAGGAACGGAAAAGGCAAAGGCATAGTACGCCATCGAGCCTAGTCTTATGTAACTTTTTCTTCAGAAGTTTATATCCTAACTTATCCTAATTTACTCTAAACTTATCCTAACTTAACTTAATCTAACCTAACTCCTTTCGATACCCGCGTGAGGCCGATAAGGAAGGGTTTAGCGTAAAGACATAATGTGGCCACTATGCTACAATATTTCACTGTTCTTTATGAATTATTCACTGAATGCACTTTTTACTACATAAATCACGCGTTTTTATTCAGTAAACGACATTATAAATAATTTAAAAGTCCAATGAAAAATGAGCGTGGCACTCATCATGGCTTTCGCGCCAAAAAACCACTCCATAGACAGTTTAAACGTGATTATAAACATGGCGACCAAAAATAATTTACGTCAATTGCGCCAATTTACGTCAGAAGCGGACGAATTTGACAGGTCTAAACTAGCATATTATCCTCTGTCCTTTTCTTAATAAAATAAAAAGAAAAAGATGCACGGAACTTAAATTGAATTTGGTTTAGTTATCTTTTTCTCTCTATTTCATTAAGTAAAGTACAGAAGAAAAGGTATTATTAGGTTCGTCCTGTAAAAATCAAACAGCGCCTAATGTAAATTTCTGCCCTTTTCACATTGTATTTATTTATTCTTATGTACTTTAAAGTACACCAAAAACATACATTGAGGAAAATACATTCAACACAACATAAAAACTTCTTACAGAAAAATAGAAACCTACTTCAAAAAAACACTTAAAAGGAAAAAATCGTGTCTCGAGGTTTCTGTTGTTTAACTCGCCACCGACTTCTAGAGCCATGACAAAAGTGAAATTATTTTTTCCTGTTCAGTGTCTTAGACGAAATTCAAAAATTAAATTTTTTCACCTCCTAACAATAGTGGCAGCCATAACCCATATTAGAATAAGTTCTCATCAATGCAAAAAAAAATCCTTATCTCGAAAACTACTGAACCGATTCTGATGAAACTTATAGTATTCCCTAAGTTGAACAATACATAGTACAACAAAAAAAGAATGACTCAAGTCGGACTTGTAGTTCCGGAAAAATGCGCGCACAAACATAAAAACATACATACATACATAGAATTGAAATTCGGCTTACATACATACGGGTCGAATTTATAACCTCCTTTTTTTGAATTCCGTTAAAAATATATAATGGGTGACCTTATCGTTAATGCAATCTCTTCCAGACAACCAATAAATGGACAGAGATTCTTCTGAACCATGAATAGGACTGTCATTGGTGCAAATGTTATAAATACACTAAAATAAATACACATTTACATACATATCCAAAATTATACATACATAAATAAATACATAGACACTGAACATGACACTGACTGGTTTTGTTGAACAAGATCATAACGACAAGTACTGTTCCCTCACAAGTGTCTTGAATTCCTGCAGCGACTGACAAACGACGCGTTTTATTTCACTTGGCAATGCGTTCCACAAACGAGGGGTCTGAAAAGTAAAAGATTTTATTGTGTTTGTTATTAAAAGGACAGAACATGCCTCAACTTAAATATAATTTACATAGTTTTTGAGTTTTACTGTCGGCGCAAACATCGAAGTGTGCCTGTTTTTTAGCACCGGCATCTCACAGTTCAGCCACTAGGCTACTAAGCAGGGAATAACTTCTTCTCTTCTTCTTGGAAATTCTACCAATCCGTACAGGGCCCGCGTGCTGGATTACGGCTCACTTCAGAGGTCATTGAAAAGAGGCCTATGCCACAGAGGTGGAAATATTATAGGCTGATTATATGAATGGCATCTCACTGGTCAACCTAGTCGTCATCTTTTTTTTGTTCCGTGGTGGAAAATCCTCATTGGATGTCCGCTGCCCTGGGGTGGGCGACGGGTTCTGTCAGATTCCTACTGACTAAAAATCACCCCGGTGTCTCTCCGGTCACGTGCGCGCGGAGCCTCGGGAGCCCTTGATTCTGCCGCGGCCCCACACTCTCGGCCCGGTCTGTCCGGGCCTCGCCTCCTGCACGGGGTAGTGAGGTGTTAAGCTACCCCGTGTATCGCCTCTGAGGCGCGCGCCGACACTCGCGCCCGCCTCCGCCTCGGGCTCCAACAAATAGGGGGTGGGGACTTCCCTATGTCCCTCGCCCTTGAACCCATTCATGGGGACCGAATGGGGGCGTTATCCGCCCTTCCTCGGCGCCCGGTGCGTCTTCTGCGGCCCAGGAAGGGAGTTGAGATCTCCCTTTCCCGTTCCGCAGGTTCCTTCTGCGCGACACCACCGCGTCCCACGACTCTGCGCTACCATCCTCCGCAATACTACCGGCAGCGTCAGGTCGCCTCCTACTTCAAGGATCTCGTCAGCTAACCTAACCTAATTACCCTGTGGTTGCCTCAGTAAATGAAGGCCATCAAGGCTTAAAAACTTGGTCAATTAACTCAAGTCACTGCGTCATTGTGTGTCAAAGGTGACAAAAGGAAACTAAAACGAGACTATCTTTTGATGTGGACGAATCTAACGATTTCAATCTTTGTCATCATTTTCATGACAGCTGTCACAACAGCCATAGAGTGCCGCCACCGCTCTTCCAAGAAACTGTAACTTAATGAAATTTTAAGATGTATAAACACTGCAAAATATACTTATCGATTTTAGTTGCCTCTCAGATGTAAGTAAGTACAATCTAAAACTTTCGTTGTATTAATAGTCTTCCTTGGAATAAACAGCTTTCTTGGGAAAATTTCATTATGATTTATATTGAAAACTTAAAACGTGCTAGTATGACGAAATCGTAACACACTCGCGTCCACGGCATATTCTAAGAAATTGATTATTTTCGTACAAAAATAGGGCATAGCAATATATACGCAACGAGTAAAAATAAATAAATGAACCATCTGCTGTACCTACTAGTAGATGCACTTACGTCATTTACATAGAGAATGTTCGGAGAAAAATCTATCAAATGATTGCGACAGATTTACCAGTATATGAGTATAGTTTTTTACCACACTGAGACTGTTCTTGATGTCTATAAAGTCTTGATAGTAGTCAATTTTACCAGTGATTTACTCTTCTATTTTTTTTTTAACATTACATATAAAATTTACCTAATCACGGGTCCAAGTACGTCGTGCATACGTTAAACAGGACGCTTCGTAATGTTACCACTATATGAAATGCAAGTAATTTTTTGAGGATGATGAATAATCAGAATTTATTTAGTTTTTATATATGTCGGAGATCGTCGTTTAATTTTAATAGAAGTTGCTGATTTGATTTATGTAGTAGAGGGGCGAACGCTTGTGACGTTATTTTGTGATGGCGTCACATGGACAGAGTCGCTTTGGAAAGTGGGGTTCGTCGAATGGTGACTTTGCATCGAGACGCGGACCAAGGCACATCTCCGAACCGAAACTGTCGGTTTGCCTATTCAAATTGTAATTATGAAGATTGGAGGGTATATCTACACGTCGTGCTTCAATTCAAAACTCACCTACGAAATGGAACCTGTACCACCACACCAAGATGCTGTCGACCCTACCGCTCTGCCGTCGCTGTCTCCGACATCAGAAGTGGGATGAAGAACTACACTGCTCACAATCTCGTTATAAATCATTATCAGAATAACAGTCACTTTCTGCCAATATTTTTATAGTACTGGTGTGATTACTTGTGTGGTAGTTGTTCATTGCCTTTGTATGAGCTGGATGCTGGATGTCCTGGCAGCGAGGCTGGAAGTGAACGTCACGTTACGAGGTGCGCTCAATTGCTGACACAGAAGAGATCGCTCCGTGTGATAGTGCGCTGCAGGCGTGCAAGTGCCGGCTGGACGCGGCGCTATCGCGACAGTGCTGGCTGTTGCTTGGCGCGCGACAGTGCTGGCTGTTGCTTGGCGCGCGACAGTGCTGGCTGTTGCTTGGCGCGCGACAGTGCTGGCTGTTGCTTGGCGCGCGACAGTGCTGGCTGTTGCTTGGCGCGCGACAGTGCTGGCTGTTGCTTGGCGCGCGACAGTGCTGGCTGTTGCTTGGCGAGCAAGGTGCGCCTGCGGAGCGGGCAAGGTGCGCTTGCGGAGCGCACTTCTAGCTGCTTGGTGAATCGCATCAATGGCGTGTGGCGCTGCTGGAGCTGCGCGTGCGGCGCAGCCGGAGCTGCGTGCGTTTTGCTGAACGCCCAAGGTTTCAAGACTTGAGCATCTACTCTGCAGGCGATGAGAAGGTTTCAAAATACCCAAAACGTTTGTGGTAACGTAATGGGATTTTATGAGAGCTCCGAGATGTCTGGTGTGCAACGGTTGATAACTGCCAAGTGGCAGGGGTTTGCCAGAAATTGCCATAATCCGGTGAGTCGTACTATTTTTATTTTGATTCCGTGGCCGAATGTTCTCTTGTCAAGCAATCTGTAATTTCATTGGTGTATGTACACACGTGCCAGTATATATACAGTGTACAAGGTTGTGCCAGTGTGTTGTGTACTGCACCATTTCTTTGCGACATGATCATAAGAGTTATTTGCAAATTTTATTTTTTGTACTACCCGTATTTTTTGTTATAATGGGCTGAGAAATTTTAAATCAGGGTTTTAAAATTATGATGTCTGGTTTGTCTTTATTTCAAAACTAAAGTTCACTGTGGCCTATAGTTACGAGCTCACTTGAGGTTATGATAGTATGTGTGGCTAGACTATTAAATCTTCTCAAGAGAACAAGCGGCAACGAACATAGAAATGAGTGCTATTTACGAAACATTTAAATTTGATAGAAGTGTGCTAAAGTAATGAACGTTAATAATGGTGAGTTGTTTGATGGCGATTGTTACCTATTGAAATCGTTGATTGGAAAAAGAACTTATAAGTACCCCACGATCGCATAGGTACGAAAGATTTTTCCAAGTAATGTCTGCTGAGTTAGATTTTCAAAATGTAGAAGATGGTGAGGAGGGTGCCTCCGCCAGCAAATGGAACACGTATCATGGCTATGTGGTCGCGCTGCACGCACTAGTCTGTAGTCGTAACTGCAACCCAGTGAGGGGTTGTTCAGAGCGCGATGGGCAGCTAGTGGTGTGGCGGGGACACTAGTAGGTATGGTCGCACTGCATGCACTAGTCTGTAGTCGTAACTGCAACCCAGTGAGGGGTTGTTCAGGGGGCGATGGGCAGCTAGTGGTGTGGCGGGGACCTAGTTAGACATGGTCGCACTGCATGCACTAGTCTGCTGTCGTGACTGAAACTCAGTGAGGAGTTGGTCAGGGCACGATGGGCAGATGGTGGTGTGGGATCAGGGTCTCGGAGGAGACTATTAGTTGTACGGTCATGTGTTGACCTGGGAGTCGTGGACTCTAGAGTTGGTCGTATCACAAGAGGTGATGACGATATGGGTGTCATCTATGAGTTGTCACTAGCTACTGTGGTAGCGAACCATGGTGTGTTTTCTTATTGATAATTATGATTTTGATTTGATAATTATGAGGCTTGGAGGAACCTTTTGTTTTCTTTTTGAAATTTGATAATTATGAGCTTGAAGGAACTATTTGTGTTTTCTTTTTGAAATTTGATAATTATGAGGCTTGAAGGAACCTTTTGTGTTTTCTTTTTGAAATTTGATAATTATGAGGCTTGAAGGAAGCTTTTGTGTTTAAGTTGTTAAAATAATTAAGTTTGGTTTTCTAATAGTCAATGTAACTAAACGTGACGTGTGACGGTCAGGTTGGCCGAGTTCTCAAAAATGCTTCAAAGTCGGTTTTCTGTGCTTTTTTTTAATTTGTTACAGACATGCACGAGGATGTGCAACGGGAAATATCGAAGTTTGACCGGAATCGGCGGTTTGCCTGGTGAACCGGATCCTGGACTCCGGGGCTGAGGGAGCTTCGGATGCGACTGGGATTGGCGCTGGGATGATGATGATGATGAAGATGATGCACGAGGACGTGCAACTAGTCAGGCTGGCCGTGTCGGAGATCGTCGTTTAATTTTAATAGAAGTTGCTGATTTGATTTATGTAGTAGAGGGGCGAACGCTTGTGACGTTATTTTGTGATGGCGTCACATGGACAGAGTCGCTTTGGAAAGTGGGGTTCGTCGAATGGTGACTTTGCATCGAGACGCGGACCAAGGCACATCTCCGAACCGAAACTGTCGGTTTGCCTATTCAAATTGTAATTATGAAGATTGGAGGGTATATCTACACGTCGTGCTTCAATTCAAAACTCACCTACGAAATGGAACCTGTACCACCACACCAAGATGCTGTCGACCCTACCGCTCTGCCGTCGCTGTCTCCGACATATATATATTTTTTTCTTTTTCCTGGTCGTGTTTGTCTAAAATGTCCCTCGGCATTTAGTTTCACTTTTTTTGATTTTACTATTAATCTATGTTTTATTGTGATTGTTTGCTGGCCCGGGTGACGTCATTACGTCGGCGCCAGCTATCGCTAAAAACCAGCATTGGAGTCTGTTTTGCATAGGATCACAGCATAATGCTGAGCGACAGCCGTTTTGCGTTGATATGACGCATGTTCGCTCAACTATTCCTTATTTTTTGTTGTGTGTAAAAAATTTGCGTCATTATTAACGCACATAAACGTTTTGTTTTTCTTCTTAATATCACATGCAATTGAAGCTGACCCCAACACAGTTACAAATACACTAGGCACATTGATACTGCATGACTGTGGTATCAATTCACACTTGTATATACCCAGTTAGATCTTAAATTCAAACGCAACTACGCATAAGTGTTTGGCCTACAAATTAGACACTTTTTCTCATAACTAACTAAAAAAAACAAAAAAGAAACGGGCGAGGGAAAACTCTGACGCAATCTTGTCTATGCCATGACTTTATTATCCAACTTCTTATAATTTTTCGTTGATGTTGCTTACTTTATACTTCTTTTCGTTTATAATATTTGTCTTGATGATGCCTCGATACTTACCCATCTCCAAAGGACATAACCAGTCCAGAATCAACAACATTCATTGCGCTGTTAAACATTGTTGAGCAAACTCTTTCTCGGTGGTAGGTCATAACATCGGCTGCCGGCAGAAGTTATCTCCCACCAGACAAAGTCTCGTGTCTTTGGATTCGGTGGAGAGCCGTGCGAAGAGGCACACAAGCCTAGAGCACAGGCGTATAGTAGCCAGCCTTTCGGTGTTCTATATGTTTCATTTTGGTGAATGTGTGAGGAAATTGCATGATTTAGTTCCCACATCTCCGTTCCACCATCGGACGACCCGTCACACGGCGAGTTTCCACCCTTACGTCGTTAACACCACTACGATTCGGACGAAGCGTTTCGCCTCCTCTTTCATACCGCGTACATCGAGGGACTGGAAGAATGTGCCAGCGGCGGTGTTTCCGTCGGACTACAATTTGAGTGTCTTTAAGGCTGGAGTGAATAGGCTCTTAAAAAACTAGTGCACTTTACTATCTTCGATTGCGTCACTGCTTACCATCAGGGGGGATTGCGGTCAAGCGATAGGTTATAATTTATAAAAAAAAAAGTCTTGCCGCCAAGTGATTTGTCGTGTTCCGGCATGACGTCCGATGAATCCGTACGGAGGACGGGTCTGAGCAGTTGTGTTGCGATGTGTGCCGGGTACGATGCGCCAAATGTTGTTGTGTCGGGACTTTGGTCGTGGAGGGTCTCCAGATCAATCACCCTCTGGCGTAACATCGTTGGTCGTGTTATTTTTTTATTAAAATCTAAACCGGCTGGCTACTCTACGCCTGTACTCTAGGCTTTGGAGACCAACTCGAGTTAAATCAGGGTCACCAATCAGCCTCTTCGCACGCCTCTCCACTGAATCCAAAGTGGCCAGGTGACACTGAGCAGCACCAGCCTAAACTAATTTTAAAAAAATCCAGTTTTCTTGTTCAATAACTAAACTATTTTATAAAAAAGTTCCAGTTTTCTTGTTCAATAACTAAACTAATTTAAAAAAAGTTTGTTCAATAACTAAACTAATTAAAAAATCCAGCCAAGTGCGTGTCGGACTCACGCACAAAGGGTTCGGTACCATTATTTTATGAAATTAAAGGATTTAAGTTATTTGTATGAAAGATTACGCAGTAATAAGCGGTTTACGATTTACGAGGTATTAAAAAAAAACTACTTACTAGATCGCGTTGGTAGTTTTTATAGTAATGTACAAAGGAATCGGGGAGATTGGCAATACTATTGCTCAAATAAATGTTAACAACGAAATACAACTAGTGAGATTTCATACTGAATTGTAGTAAAATGGTCTGTTTATGAGCATGAGCGACGAGAGCAGCGGTGACCCTATTGTGTCAGCCGTGACTTACAAATTGTAGATCGTAGGTTCGAACCCCGTCAGGCGCATTACTTTGTGTAAACTATTTTATCACCACTGCTCTTAAAACGGTGGCGGAAAACATCGTGAGGAAACCGACATGTCCTAGAGCCAAAAACTTTGAAACATGACGTGACATCTACCAACCGCTGGGCCAGCGTGGTAGATTACGGCCCACTCCCTCTCGCCGAGAGGAGGCCTGTGTCCTAACAGTGGGAACATTATAAGCTGTTTATATAAGTCTGATTATAGATTTTGTCGATCAGCCGACTAGCTATAGTGACAAAGCCATTGAATAAGGAACACGTGTGAGCACGATCTACTTGCTGTAAAGCATCTATTTGTTGGGTTAGTCTTTTATTGACTTGATTGTGCTATGGCTGTTGAGAGTATGTCATGCTCACTCAAATGTCTCGCTGGTGGTGGCGTGTGTGTTGGGTCATTAGGTTCCCTTCAATAGGGTTGAGCTGAATGATGCTGATCCATACGTCATGTTCGTGAACGGACGCCGTCGGAGGGGACTGGTCATCTCTTAGCTGGTACGGCGTATTTTAATTTCTGAATTGTTGTTTTTTTTCCAAAATGGACGCTCTCAGCGTACAATATATTTCTGCATCGTTCTCACACGATTGATTTCAAAATGAATGATGTAATCAAATATTTGTATCAATGGTTTAATAATTTAAAAGAGTGTCCATGGAGTTTCTTGCCCGTTCTTCTCCATACGTACCTACTCTTTGGAATGGGCGACTAGCTTCACCTTACTGACTGACCGACCTTCTGACAATTCAAAAGAGCCTGTAACTGGTTTATTTGAAATAAATGCTTTGATTTTGATTTTGAATATCTTTGATTGAATTGAGTTTAATTTATTGCCGAATCCAGCTCGGCTGGGCAGCGTTCGGGAAGCTACGCTACATCTTCTCGTCGTCCAAGATACCACAGTGTCTCAGTGATAACTTACGGAACCGAAACGTGGTCGCTCACAATGGGCCTCATACGAAGGCTCAGAGTTACACAAAGGGCAATGGAAAGAGCTATGTTTGGAGTTTCTCAGCGTGATCGAATCAGAAATGAGGAGATCCACAGAAGAACCAAAGTCACCGACATAGTTTGAGTCGATAAACTTAAGTGGCAGTGGGCAGGGCACATTGCTCGTAGAACCGACGGCCGATGGGGCGGTAAGGTTCTGGAGTGGCGGTCACGTACTGGAAGACGCAGCGTAAGGGCCTTCCAACAAGGTGGACCGATGACCTGGTGAAGGTCGCGAGAAGCCGATGGATGCAGGCAGCACAAGACCAATCATCGTGGAAAGCCTTTATCCAGCAGTGGACATCTATAAGCTGAAAAGAAAAAGATTGCCGAGTTGGGTCGCGGTACTCATACCATATTTACCAGCAAAACATAGTACATTTTCTTTGTTCTTCAAACGAAAAAACTGTAATGGGAATTCCTTAATTCCCAAGATGCACATTATAAACAAAACATTTCTTTTAATAGTGATGATTTCATAATACTTTACAGTGATCTATCGGAGCAAAGTCGTAACCTTGTGTGGTGACCACATGTTGCCGAAATAGCTCGTTTTTTTTTTGTGACATTGTACATAATGTGGGAACTAAAAGTTTGTAGGTACCTTAGGAAGTCATGCATCAACAAACTAAGGTCATTATTATCTAACCGCAATTGTTGGATATCATTTGTTTGTAAAAAATGCTTTATATTAATCATTTGGTAACGCCTTGGACGACGGAAAAGTGCTGGCGAACCCTGGCATAGATTTGCGCTTTCTTGTTAGTGTTATTGGTCAATTTTTGGCTATTTTAGGCGTTTTATATCATAAATATGCATAGTTTATTATCTGACACTCTATGGAAATGTTACCTTAATCAATTCACGCTTATAACTGCGTCCTCCTACTAAAATGGAAAATGCGAATGTTTGTGAGTATGGACGGAGGTTTGTTACTCTTTCCCGCAATAACTACTAAAGGGATTTGGATGAAATTTGGCATACGTATAGTTTATAACCAGGAATAACACATAGGATTACACTTTTTAGACACTTTTTATCCCAATATTCCTACGGGATCGAATCTTACGCGGGTGAAAGCGCGGGGCGCAGCTAGCTCATGATAGGTTCTGAAATTGAGTACTACTCATTTGTTTCTTTATGGAATTTCATGTATTATTCATCATCAACCTTTTATCGTCCCACTGCTGGGCATAGATCTCCTCTCATACAGAGAAGATTGAGCGTAATTACCACGCTTACGCAATGCGGGTTGGCGATTGTCCAGGTTTCCTCAAGATGTTTTCCTTCACCTTTTAATCAGTCATTGGTGTCCAAGATATACTTAAAAAGTACACATAACTTAGAAAAGTTACAATGGTAATTGCCTGACCTGGAATCGAACCCGCACACTCATACTTAGAGGCTGGTGTTTGAACCACTAGGCCACCACGACCATTCTGTATTATCTACTCTTTCTATTTCTGTATTATTAAATTAACGATGTTATTGGAAAACTTAACAAAGAAATACATAGCTTCCACTTTACGATCAGCACTTGCGGTGTTCTCATCATAACATAATAGCTGGATCATTTAACGACTTCTTTGTTAGCAGTTATTAAATTTTAATTGAATACTAAAGACACCGGAAATGATAAATGTAGGTGCTTCAGTGTATGCCACATTATGGGAACTAGGACCATGACCAAGTCACTAACAAAGCTGTTTGCCATCAAATTGATCTCACACTAACCGTTTATTAGGAAGTCTCGTCCAACATGACGTGTGAAATGTTATGTTGTATCAATAATCAATAGTGTTTACAATATTGTTTGTATCCGACATCTACGGTGGCCTGTTCCCACCAGAGTGTGCGATCAAACTCGACATAACAAAATAAATATTCAACAGTTTGTGACTATAAACAAAGTGCGCGCTGTTGTTCCTGAGCGCGGTACCGTTAGCAAAGACATTGTGGGCTTAAGACGTCTTCGGGAAAATTCGGCGTCCGTCGGGGATGTTCGGGATTCGCGACGATACGTAAGTGTTTTATGTATAATAGGGATAATCTAAAGGATTGAGAAGTAGTTTAGAGGGTAATACTCGTAACTTTAATAATGTTCCCAGCCTAACCTAAGTGTCAAGCTGTCAAAAATACTTTTAATTTCCCTACATTTTGACAAGTATTTGGCGTTTGTTTGTCTCCGAGATAAGATTTTGATTAAATTTTTAAATTGATGGTAATTAGATTAAGTAAATGTAGGTAATATTATTTTATTTAGGCAAAAATAATAGTTTCGGTGAGTATAAAAATTTGTGTAAGTTTTAATTGGCGAACAATGAAGGCTATAAGAAACAAAATTAATTAACATTAAAAGCAATTATAAATCTACAGATCTCGGTTTAAAACCAGGATTTCCTGTTTACTACCTCTTCTCAATTAGGTACATTTACTATCGTTGCTAATGAAATAAGTAATACATATTTATACCTTATATGTACACGTTTAAAATTTTCCTTATTCACTGTTTTTCAACGACTGCATTATTATTTCCTTTACTTATACATAGTTATTTTCAGCTATTCTGAAATTTTGTCCTCCAGACAATAATTGGTGCACTTGCTAACCACATTGTTTTATCAATTTAATTTAATGAGTGTTTGTCGAGCAGTTTTAGTAGAATTTTTCGAGGAAACATGGATTGTTTTCCTATCACAATTTAAGTAAATTCCTTGTTCAAAACAAATAGAATAAATTGGGTGACACATAGATGACGGTACTGTGTCTGCCATATATTAATCCTAGTCGATTTAGGTAAGCTTTTTATATGTCTGATTTAATGTGTTCTATATCCTTTCTTGGGCTATATATACATACAGATGACAGCACAACAAGCTACTACAATCTGTCAGATTTCTTTATTAGATTTTCATTTTTATCTATATAACTTTATCTAGAAAGCATTAAGGCTCAAGATTGATTGGAATTTTTTTACAGTGTCGGGTAGCTTCACCAGCTGTCGTCCTTTTATTGTCAGTCATAGCCTTCCTGTTGCCCATGATTAATCGCGTGTACGGCTGTTTAGGGAAAACACAATTCATTACTTTTTGTGAAACATGGAAAAATGTATAAGGTATATAAAAATAATAATGTACATATTATTATTTTATGTGCCGATTAAATTTTTATGCTATCGCTGCGCTTGCGCTGTCGACGTCGCTAGCAGGGACACGTTATGTAAAGCGTAAGTGATCTATCTGTACCAGATAATTAATTATTTTTACAAGCATCCAATTGTCCTGTTCGAACTTGTAGAGTAAAATAAATTGCTGAATAGAGCGGTCTCACACAAGGTTCCTACCTAGTACTTGTTCCATGACTTTCAATTATGTAGTTGTGAAATATTTTCTTATTTTTTCTTAATTATAAACTAGTACTTGACCAAAATAACAATTGATGATAAGCAGTGATACAATCGTTGATGGTTAAGTGCGCTAATTTGTTAAGAGATTGTGTACTCAAAAAAACTGAATGGAAACTGGAAAGAAGCCCGTAGTACAACGAGGTGATGCAATGTTAAGCCCAACAACACGACCAACGATGCTGCGCCAGAGGGAGATCCTCCACGACCAAACTCCCGATACAACAACATTTGACGCATCGTACCCGGCACACATCGCAACTCACAACTGCAAAGACCCGTCCTCGGTTTCACCAGATATCATGCCGGAACACGACAAATCTCTTGGCGGCAAGACTTTGTCTGGTGGGTAGTAACTTCTGCCGGCAGCTGATATTAAGTATGGCCTACCACCGAGATCTAAAATAGATTTTAAAAGTTTATATTTTGGGCTTAAAATAAACATTTCTTTTCTTCATTTAGTTACTTCACTTCAGAAATCTTTCTTCAATCCCCCATTTTTTCAATCGTTTCATATTGGCAGAATTCTGCCATAAACCCAGCCAAAGCACTTGAATGTGATAAAGAGACAGGGTTTATGTAATTTTGATGCTCAAAAAATCCGATATACAATTTCTGCGGATATTCTAGCCCTATCTCATACTAACCTACATTCCCTAAGTATGGCACGGTTCACATACATATTTCATAAAGAATATTCACCGTACTGAACCTTGTAAACAAATCTGGCCTATTTATCGTGAAGTAGACTAAACGCGAACATCTGCGTAGGGTTAAACAAAACAAACGCTGTGTGATCACACAATGAAAGCGGTTGTGGGTTAATTATTAATCTCGAGTGTTATTTAGGGCAAGGGAACTAGGGAATAGGAGAAGGCGGAATAAGTGAGAGAGAGGCAATCTCTTAGTCGCCGTAGGAGACGCCTTGGTCGTGGTAAGACGGCATCCAGCTCCCAATCACCGTAGGAGCGGGCAGAGCGGGCTTGCGGGCAGCAAGCACTGGGCAGTAAGGACGAGGCCCGGGTCGACGATGTGTTGTGTTCCACGCGCGTTCCTCAAAGAGGTGTCAGCACATCGTGACGGATTCCACAAGAACCGATATCTGCCAAGGCTGCTGGTTGTTCGAATGAGATACACACCTGACGCACAGGCAAATGAAGAAACACGGGTGGGTTTTAGTATATGATATGACAGCTGTCTCATTATGTTTTCCTTCACCGACTTGTACCTACACTTGTGTAGGGGCTTCGTTTATCAAATTTAAAACTCGGTATATTATATGTAAAACATTTATTTATTAATTCATCATTTCTGCAATAATCCATACGTTAAATTAAAACTTGTTACAAAAAAAAAACAACCGACTTTCAAAAACCACTACAAAGTGAAAAATAACTAATTTCGGAAGTCGGTGTCTTTGCTTTTTGTATATTCGTTTTTGACACCGACTTCCGAAATTAGTTATTTTTCACTTTGTAGTGGTTTTTGGAAGTCGGTTGTTCTTGAAATGAAACTTCTTTATCGGCGTTGGAAAAAAAATTACTGTCACATTTTTCAGTTACGCGCAATCTTTTTATTAAATTTTTTAATATATTTACCCACCTCGAAGTCCTTCCCCACATCCCTACCTAAAATCCCGGATATCTCGGAAACGGCTGGGAATTTCAAAATTCTGACAAAATTTCCCCCCCCCCCCCCTTACTCATCCCCCTCCCAGCCGGAACCTATATTCAGATAGGACCCCCAGACCCCCATTTTGACCCCATAGTACCTGACCCCCAAAACCCATATAGCACATACATTCCGAGATTCCAGTGTCCTGTCCCCTCCCACTCTGGAGACAGGATCCTCCCAACACTTAGACAACCCCCCCTCACCTACCCCTTCCCCCTCCCCCTAGACTCAATCTATTATTTATTTAAACTTTTTAGTTGTGAAAAGTACTATTCAGTTGCACCCGGTCAGACTGGAAGCTTACGCAAATATAGTTGGGAAACAACGTAAATTCGTTTACTTTAATTTTTACCCGTAATTTTGAAGAATTCCCTCGACTGCCCTTGGTCTTCATCATCAGATTTACTGCAGACCATTATTTTAACCCAATGGGTGCAAAGTTCTCATCAATATACACGAATAAGTCCAAACACAAAGTAGCTACTGTAAAGCATTGAGAAGTTCCCTTAACTGTCCTTCGTCTTGTCCTAATGACAATCACAATACATCTAGTTGTGAAGCTCTTATCAACACAAATTAATCAAGCACAAACACAAGGCAGCTTCTGTGAATCGTTAAGGAGTTCCCTCGACTGTCGGCTCCATCATCAAATCTACTGCAGACCTTTATCTTAATCCTCACGGGTGTAAAGTTCTCATCAATATAAATGAATTAAGTCCAAACACAAAGTAGCTACTGTAAACCGTTGAGGAGTTCCCGGAACTGGCCTTTGTCTTCATCATTAGAGCACTTATGACAGTCACAACATAAACACATATACATATAGGTATAAAATTCTGGTGTGGGACAAGGTTTTTAAAAAAATATACTACTTTAATTTCAGTTATGCCTGCTGTTGTGTGAAAGAAAGTATGCGATGGAGTCCAATGTTCCATATTAGTTTTAAGTTTTATTTTTTGTCTATGTTAATTAATGGAATTAGTTATTTAATTACCAATAAATAAATAAATACTAAGTATATAGATTTGATGATAGTAAACGTAAGGTGGTATGGTCTCAGGCTAGGTGGAGCGACGAGCTTCGCAGGATCATCCTCATCATCATCAAACTTTTTTATCGTCCCACTGCTGGGCACAGGTCTCCTCTCATACAGAGAAGGATTGAGCGTAATCACCACACTTGCTCAATGGCCGGTTGGCCATTTCAGACTTAAAGTCCAGGTTTCCTCAAGATATACTTAGAAGGAACATATAACTTAGAAAAGTTACTTTGGTACTTGCCTGACTTGGAATCGAACCCGCACACTCATACTTGAGAGGCTGGTGTTTTAACCAATAGGCCACCACCGACTTCGCAGGATGGCAAGTATAACTTGCGCAAAGTTAACTGTGCACCTAGCTGGAATGCGACCCCTCTCCCGCTTCCCCGCGTAATGCCCCGCATTCGCCGTAAGCGATGAGTAGCGTTAGCTTCTTTATTACAATTGTCTAAATACAGTTTAAATCCCCTATTTTATTACTGTTTCTGTGGAGTTTTTTCTGTGTTAAGTTTTTTTTTATTAAATTTGTTTTTGTTTTTTACATTTTTGAAGCATTAGTGAAGCCTGTTGGTTGCACCAATTTTATATTTCAGTCCATATGTATTACAATTAAATTGCAAAATGACGACGACGAGTAAAATTATCTAGTGTTATGACGCTTTATCATCAAAACGACCTTTTAATAACATAAAAAAATTAACATAACTATTTTTTACAAACCATCCGAATGACGTCACAGAGCCAGGTGCACAGTTACTCGCGCGAGTTGTAGTAACTATATGAAATTTACCGAGAATCGAGTTGAATGGCATGAAAATGCAGAGGCCGTGTCCAGCAGTAGACCGCTGCTACAGGCTGTTGATAATTATGATGTAGATTTTATTTTACTTGAAAATAAAAAGATTTATTTCAAAAATAAAAACACAGCAATACAAAAATAGTCTCCAAAGATATACAATTTATCTGATTTCTTACTAAACATATTGAAACAAATACTAAACACCTGTTTTGTACTCTTTATCATTACTACGATGTTTACTATAACGTATGAAGATAAGATACGTTCCAAAGTCTTGTGAAAGTACATTCGAGTTTCACTTTTATCCTAGAGATAACAATGGAACGTGTTATCAAAGATTTCGGCTGTTTGATAATCTATAACTATACAATAAAACTGACGAGTGTGATTGTTTATTTGAACGCTCTAATCTTTGGATCTGATGCCGATTCCATTTTGGTATAAGGAAATGGCGAAGGGCGGGCGTTTTGGGGGGACTGTCTTATGTACCTAATATTGACGTTCAAAAAGTGCTGATTCTCAGCCTAATTTGAATAAATGACTTTTTATTTTGATTTTTCACAATTAAACTAAATTTAGTTTCAGTTCATCTTTTTCTATCTATTTCATACAGAAAAGGACAGAAGATGGATATTAGTTTAATCCTACCTTTAGGAGCATAAAGAAAACTGTCAGAAAGGACACTAAGCGAAAACGAAATATTGGACGAACATTTCTTGAAGTAAAATTTCTTGACGCTTTTTTTATTGTGTCGTATATATAGTACGACATTTCTAAAACAAAAACAAGATATTTTACGTAAACGAACTCGCAGGAAGAAGCTAGTTCTAGCGATAAAACAATGGAACGCGATATTGAAGATTTCGGCTGTTTGATAATTGATAAGACACGATAATCTTTCCTACAATTTTAATTTATCAAGATAAAACAAAGTGAGCCTACAACATTATAACCTATTGTTGGAACATAATTATATATGCCACCTCTCCGTCAGAGGGAGTGAGCTGTATCCTATCTACAAAGCGGTCAAGTGCTAGAAATCAAGGTAGAAATCACATGTCTTGTAACTTATTCAATTGTACGTGGTCTTCATAATTATGATCTGGGGCCTTAGTCTCCTATTACAATAGTATCTATCAAAATAAACGATCAGTGATTTTATTATGATCGATTTTGGCAAATTTGGAAATCTACTAACGAAATGGCGTCATTATGACTTTCCAGTGGTTAATCACTGACAATGTACTCCACTTTAATAAATGTTCAAATTGAGTATTAGTTTCTAGAAAATCATTTCTATTGACGGGTTTTATTTTAATGGCAATACGGCAATGTCTTTCCATCACCATTCCTTTACGAGACGACTAAGATAATTGATCGATCATTATGAATTTAGCAGATTACGAATGTTTAAGCACAATGACAAGGGAATTATGTTGGAATGACAAATTTATAAAAATAGCAGACTAGGGCCTCTGATAAACATTTTCGGATGTTCGGAATCCAAATAAAACTATTTGTTTCCTCTGAGTTTGTTTCGGCAGTCAATAGGAAACGCCGAACTCATCTAGTTAAATAAAAAATATCATTGACTTGTAAAAGTGTTTGTACAAACCTATTTACAGATAATAAATCATTTATCTCTCAGTGTAACGCCTTAAGCCAAAAGCCTTAACATCGGCTGCCGGCAGAAGTTACCATCTACCAGACAAAGTCTTGCCGCCAAGCGGATCATCGTATTCCGGCATGATGGCTGGTGAAGCAGAACGGAGGACGGGTCTGAGCAGTTGTGTTGTGATGTGTGCCGGGTACGAGGCGCCAAATGTTATTGTGTCGGAAGTTTGGGTTTGGTCGAGAAGGGTCTCCAGATCAATCTCTCGTCTGGCACAGCACTGTTGGTCGTGTTGTTGGGTTTAACATTGCATCACCTCGCTCAACTGCCGTCTTCTGCTTATTAAGTTTTGTTGAGTAAGTAGACTCTTAATAAAATTGCACGCTTTACCATCAGCAATTGCATCACTGCTTACCATCGTGCGGGATATCGCTTTCCTAGCGAGTTTTTGAAAGCAGTAATGATGAAATAAAGTGTCTAAACCCCAAAGTGATTTATTTGCCTGAGTTGGAATGGCTCAGTGAACTTACATAGGGGTAGGTTCACGTAAAACACGTCCATTACCACTGAGCCACTGGGATTTTTTAGATATTTTATTATTGACTCACAGATTTTTCAAATACAAACTTTTTTTTTTATTTTGCTTGGTTTAACTACCAGCAACTTGGTGGTCTGTGCCTTTGTTTACAGATTGTGTTTGAATTCTCATCTCTAAGGCATGTCCATTAATATAATTATGTCGATGGAGAAAAGCATTGAATTCGCGTGAGCGTGACCGATTCGACACCATTCTTTGTTTTTTTTAATTAAAATATAAACCAGCGCTTGACCGCAATCCCGCCTGATGGTAAGCAGTGTCGCAATCGTTGATGGTAAAGCGCACTAGTTTATTAAGAGCCTATTCACTCTAGCCTTGAAGACACTCAAATTGTAGTCCGACGGAAACACAGATTCTTCCAGTCCCTCGATGTACGCGGTATAAAGGAGGAGGCGAAACGCTTCGTCCGGATCGTAGAGGTGTTAACAACATAAGAGTGGAAACTCGCCGTACGACGGGTGACGGGTGGTACGACGGGACGGATGGGGGAATTAAATCGTGCAATTCCCTCGCACACTCCCCAAAATGTATCCTATAGAACACCGAAAGGCTGGCTACTCTACGCCTGTGCTCTAGGCTTTGGAGACCAACTCGAGTTAAATCAAGGTCACCAATCAGCCTCTTCGCACGCCTCTCCACTGAATCCAAAGTGGCCAGGTGACACTTAGCAGCACCAGCATTGTTTTTGAATGATTCCATTTTACACTTCTGTCGATTAGTCCTACGACTGCTAATTTTTTTGTTGATAAATCTTAAATTACTAGTTGCGCCTCGCGGTTTCACTCGAGTTTTTGTTATACAATATGTAAAGAAAACCCTGTCCGACCCGTGAAGGTATTGTTAGGTATCAATAACTGATTCTACTAATGGATACAAAACCGGGCTAAACTTTAAAAAAAATCCCCTAAAAAAATAAATATTATTTCGCAAAACAGGTAACTTAATAAATGTGCGTTAAGCACCCTTCCGCGGGCGGCGGGCGGCAGGGCACGCGGCACGTGTTCGCATCGCTATTCGCTCTTAATAATACCGGTGTTGTCACTTTTTAAAAATTACCAAATTTCGGGGAAGTTGGAATTAATTCGCGGGAAAAAAAGATTATTTCAAAATTCATTTGTATTGGTACAAAATCAAAAGTCATTTATTCAAATTAGGCTGAGAATCAGCACTTTTTGAACGTCAATATTACATAAGACAGTCCCCCAAAACGCCCTCCCGTCGACACTTCCTAGTGCTTTCGCTGGGAAGAAGAAGTGGCGGAAGAAACTCCCCATCGGCACAGCTGTCTGTTCATTTAAAAATAACACTTAACTTTATACAATACTACGTATAGTGATGAACACGATAAAATACAACAACAATGAAATTATTTACCATATGCCAGCTACCACGCCAAAATACCAGCAAAGCAAAACAAATATATATTGAAATGAAAATGTAATTAACTAAAAACTTATTACTTAAATAAAAGCCCCAGGCATAAAGGGCGTGACAGCTTACATATTTATGTAATGTAAAAAAGGAAATTATATGAACTCATATAACGTATCAGCTAATTCCGGAGAAAGAACACAAACATTGTCCTGAGTTAATTAGAGCGACCAGCTATTCTTATCATTTAAATAATCATTCACGGAATAATATGCCTTTGAACAAAGCTTGGATTTGATTTGTGCTTTAAATGCACTATGATGATTACGTAAAATTTTATATTATATTTGGTCATGTGTTTACCTAACCTTTATTATCCTTATGGGTCGGACAGGGTTTTCTTAACATACTGTATACCCGGCTCCTATTGGTCGCAGCGTGATGTTATAGCCTAAAGCTTTCCTGGATTAATGGGCTATCCAACGCTGAAATAATTTTTCAAATCGGACCAGTAGTTCCTAAGATTAACGCGTTCAAACAAACAAATAAGCAAACAAACAAACTCTTCAAGCTCAGCTTTATAAATTAGTACAGATTAGTAAATAGATTATTGTTGAAACGTTCAATGAATAAGTCATAGAATATTTTTGAATGATAGGTTAGTAGGTAGTGTTTGTTGAAATTGGGGAAGGAAAATTTTAATACATATGTAGGTAACAACAAATAATTTCGATGTGGGTTTTTACTTTCATATTATATCAAATATAAGTACCTAACTATTGTATACCAACAACAAGTGAATTATTTTTATAAATCCATTGAAACTATTGTTTTGTTTTTGTTACAGAATTTAACTTTTCCTGTTGGTAGGTAGGTACCTAATATAAATATAGTTCTGACTCTTGAAATTGTAGTTGGTGGTTGGTGTCAAACTCAAAGCATATTACGGGCTAGGGGTATTAAAATGCCGGTTAAGGGTTGCGAAATTTATTCGCAACGAAGGTACAGTCGATCGTAGACAATGACAAGTAGAACGTAGCTGATGTTGCATCGAAGTCTTCCCTTACGTCCACGTAGTCCATGTCGTACACACACAATAACACTACAGATGTTACTTCACGTAGTTCTCAAAGTTCTCGTTGGGTTGTTGCTGTAGATGTTCTCAAAAACCGCCTCTTAACTGTCGCTTGTTTCGCGTCGATAGTCAAATGCAGACTGATTCGATAAGCCATCCTAGGTCTAGCAATGCGTTTTTATATCGTACCTCTACAATGCCTAGGTCTCAAGATACAGGGCTTAAAAGTTACGTATTGCAATGTCACGCAATAAGCCATTGGCATAAGGTGCATTCGTAACGATATATTTCAGATAAACCAATTGCAGCTACTTTTGCATCGTCAAATATTCGCTCAGTCAGAAAAATGAGGCTACTATGCCTTGCGGCTAGTTGCACCTTACACCATTCATCTTGAAAGCAAAACAGGTGAAGTGACCTAGTTATATATGAAAAAAATACTTGCTGGCTTGTGAGCAGTGGGCAGCTCGCCGCCCGATTAGGACGGCCCTGGTCGACGGCGGGTTGTGTTTCCCGTACGCCTCAAAGAGATATCAGCACATCGTGACGGGGTCCACGATAACCGATGTCTGCCAGGGCCGAGGGTTGTTCTAAAGTGAGGCCGTGGCCCTGGCGCACAGGCAAGTGAAGAAACACGGATGGGTTTTAGTCAATAAGAGTCTGACACTCCCTTCTTCTCCGCCCAGAGCGGGAGAAATCATTTTATGATTTACTATCCTGAAATAAAAGGTATCATTAACATTACAGAAGCTGTTTTGGTGAACACAATAACTTAATTATCACACCGCGTCAACTTGCTATCAAATCTTCAGTTCCGCATTAGATAATTCGCCCTCATAATAAAAATAAATAGGTAGGTATAATATAAATTCGGTATCAAATGTTGCTCTTACGTTCTGGTTTGAAGCTTCAATCTTCATGATTTTTATGGTTTCACATTCGTAATTAAATTAAATTCTGAGATACCTACCGTTACCTTCTGTGGTACGTGTACCTATAGAGATATTATGTTTGTGTGCGTTTTAGTAGTCATATACCACACTACACTACAACATTACCATACTTAGGTCTTCAATCATAATAATAATTATTATTCAACCACATAATATTATAAATAATAAAACATGTGTTTTCAAATTACATACTTAGTTTAAGTTTTAGTTTTAAGTTGAATTCTTGTAGAACTCCATTTTTGTATGCATGCGGAGTAACCCTATAAGTGTTTGTTACACTACTCTGTCACCTTTTAAAATTACATTTTACCTTATGTATGGTGTAAACAATTGTTGGTGGAACAAAATAAATAAATAAAATAAAACGAAATAAAATGAAATAAATAAATAAAACAACGAAACTCTTACAAAAAAAGAGGCAAAACTATTTGATACTGATTGTTTGTTATCTTACATTTCTATTATCAGTCTTACCAAGAGTATCGTATTATGTCCCAGTAACTGGGCTGTGGTGGTCAGATAAGTAGGCGCTTTATATAAAATACTGGTATTTACCTTCACCCAGCTAAACTGGATGCTGACCCAGACATGGTTACAAAGGTTAGACTAGATGATTTAAATATTGTCTGAGAAAAAAATGTTTGAAAAAAAAAATTAAATATTACTAAATATCTATTATTTACGTGTACACCTAAAACAAGGTTTGCAGCTGTGTGGGTATTTATCGTCACACTGCTGGGCGCAGGTCTTCTCTCATATAGAGAAGGATTGAGCGTAATCACCTCGCTTGCTCAATGCGGGTTGGCGATTTCAGACTTAAAGTCTAGGTTTCCTCAATATGTTTTCCTTTACCTTCTAATCTGTCATTGGTGTCGAAAATGCGAAATAATAATATACTTCGAAAGTACATATAACTTAGAAAAAGTTACATTGGTACTTGCCTGACCTGGAATCCACCACGACTGTGGATAATTAGACTAAGATATATTATAAAGGTTAATATGTATTTATATTTTTCTAGAGTTTTCTTTTTTGAGGTCTCGTAGCTCAAATTTAATTAGCTATCGAAATACTGCGTCGATATCTTGACAGTTTAATCAGCTAATTCAATTTGACCAGTGTAATGTGAAACACTGCTCGTGGATCTCAAGTTCAAACCAAAGTAGGCACACCAGACATATACTAGATGTACATCTAACATAACATGTCTGGTGTAATAACAAAGTCGACCATGACTCGTCCTCAGAACGCCTCCTCAGGCGCCCAAATGTGACGCCGGCAAAAAACCGCACCACAAAAAACTCATAAACAATAAAAAAGTGCTACAAATGTACGAAATATTCAAAGATGGTTGGATTGGTTACAATGGCTGGCATGCGAGTTTGTGAACGATAGTTAAACCGGCTATGTGAAAACATCATAACATTTCCCCCTTTATATGTTAAATTTCACAGAATTTTGGTACATCGTAATTTGGTCAGGTAATATTGGAGTAGAAAAAATGCTCGATGAGATCAGCGGTTTGACCTTGAATGTGCACGAGGACTACGCGCGAATTGAATTGGCCGTTGATAAAAAGTAGGTACATATTATACGTAATCTTCTAGTCACAGGAAACACATTGCAGTTTGCATTGGCATTGTTACACAATATAAAATGTACATTCCGTGAAGTCAATCTTCTCTTTCTTGACTACGGAAAGGATATTTTATTGTATGTAAAAATAAATAAGTTCCTTTTATATTATACAATATGTAAAGAAAACCCTGTCCGACACATAAGGGTAATAAAGGTTAGGTATACACATGACCAAATATAATATAAAATTTTACGTAACAATACTAATGAATTTTGAAATAATCTTTTTTTCCCGCGAATTAATTCCAACTTCCCTGAAAATTAGGAATTTTTAAAAAAGTTACAACACCATTCTGACGGTATTATTATAAGCGATTTGACCACGTGACGCGTGCCCTGCCCCCCGTCGCCCGCGTATGGATTGTCTACCGCACATGCATTGAGTTACCTCTTTTGCGAAATAATATTTATTTTTTTATGGGATTTTTTTTTTTAATTTTATTCCGGCTTTGTGGGCATTAGTAGAATCAGTTATCGATACCTAACAATTTCTTCACGGATCGGACAGGGTTTTCTTTACATATTGTATATACATACCTACGTAATAAACAATATAGCCATATATAAGGTTAGGTTGGTAACAAATTTATTGCGCAATTAATAACTTTCATAACAATAAATGAAACGATATTATTTCATATCTATTTCCTCAAATATACCTAATATAATTAATACATAAACATTATTATACACTTATTAATAACAAATCCATGGGAGGAAAACCAAAACCACATTTCTCTTATATTTGCTATTTCTAATCATGTATAACGGAAAATTATAAAGTATGTACGAGAACGCTGTGAAATTATAAATAACTTGTTATTTACCTTACTTATTTATACCTTTAAAGGTAACTGTGTTTTATTTACATATTTTCCATTAACATTATTTACTTATTCACAACCGTATCAGCAAGAATGATTATAACATGAATTTTAATTTTATACACATTCAGAAAAGAAACAACATTAAATCAGATAAGTTTAAGTCGAAAACCATAAATTCTTCATAAGTGCAACATTCTTGTTCTCTTTTAAAATTAGATATTAAAATATTTATAAACTACTCTAATTTAACTAGCCAAAATTGTAACACTGCAGAGCAAATACATCCCTCCTTCTTCCACTTGTTCGTTTTAGCATCTGACGGCGATGAAAAATTCTCGAAAACATTCATGTCGAAACTATCTAGGAGTATCATAATGTCTTCTGTCCTTTTCTTGATAAAAGAAAAAGATACACTGAATTTAAATTTAATTTAGTTTTTTTTTTTTTTTTATAACTAGCTACCTCCAACGTTATTGGAGCCTTTTTTATAACTCTACCCTTTCATACCAGTTCTCGCTATTATTCCTCTCGCACTTTTATTCCGCATACTACTTATCTTTCTGTCATTCATCGTATTTTAGTCTAATGGGTGGGGCTCCCATTTTACTGTCGAACTTTCTACTTA
The DNA here is from genome assembly GCA_037179545.1 of Sesamia inferens. Lineage (NCBI taxonomy): Eukaryota > Metazoa > Arthropoda > Insecta > Lepidoptera > Noctuidae > Sesamia > Sesamia inferens. The sequence goes on along the minus strand of CM073923.1, from coordinate 7,455,538 downwards.
TTTATTTCGTTTGGGAAAATAATTATAAACTACAATATTTATTTATTACCTCTAACTTATTATACGCACTACTTTTAATTTAGTTTCTAAGGAAGGGTGTTGGGGCCATTGACAAATTTCCCGACTAAATAAAATAATAAATCCTGTAATCAGTGGCCAATACTCGTCAATCGCAGTGCACCAGAGAGAATAAATTTCGTGATAGCGTCTCGTCTCGTTTCCTGCTTTGCTAACATACATACAAACAAACATGTACCCATTAGTACGCAAAAACACTAATTAACTGAGTATCGTGGAGGTGTTCGGTTTGCTTGGAGGTACCGGTTTGTTTGAGGCACTTTTATTTTGGATGCAGAATTTAAGAGGCTTTGAAATATAATTTGAATTGTGTACGCGGTATAATACACGAGGCGGAACGCTTCGTCCGGATCGTTGTGGTGTCAACAACGTAAGGGTGGAAACTCGCCGAACGACGGGTCGTCTGATGGTGGAACGGAGATGGAGGAATTAAGTCATACAATTCCCTTGGGCCTCGCACACTCTCCAAAATGCATCCCATAGAACACCGACAGGCTGGCTATTCTTCGCCTTTGATCCAGGCTTTGGAGACCGTTTTGAGTTAAATCTGGGTTGCCTTTTAACCTCTTCGAGCGCCTCTCCACTGAGTCCAAAGTAGCTAGGTGGCACTTTGCAGCACCAGCCCAAATGTGACTGCAGTAAACCACACACGAACGGACCTGCGCTTATCCTGGTGTGAAGTACCGCCGGACCTTTGCGATAACACCAAGTCACCGAATCCTAGTATTATACATGGAGCAGACACCTATCTATCACCTATTGTAAGTCGTGGTGGCCTAGTGGTTAAATCACCAGCCTCTCAAGTATGAGTGCGCGGGTTCGATTCCAGGTCAGGCAAGTACCAATACAACTTTTCTAAAGTTATATGTACTTTCTAAGTATATCTTGGACACCAATGACTGAAGGTGAAGGAAAACATCTTGAGGAAACCTGGACTTTAAGTCTGAAATCGCCAACCTGCATTGAGCAAGCGTGGTGATTACGCTCAATCCTTCTCTGCATGAGAGTAGACCTGTGCCCAGCAGTGGGACGATAAAAAGGTTGATGATGAGACACCTATCTGACCTGAACAACGTACCGCAAGACCTTATCAAACAGTCCATTAGTAACGACTTTCAAAGATTTTATAATGAAAGCCGGGACTACCATAACTTGCTTTCCAAACTACGAAATTATCTCATTATGTAATCTATGGTCACCCATCCACCAAGTGACCTTGCCAAGCGTAGCTTAACCTTCTATTGATTCGTACGGCTGTTATTATTTACGAGCCAGCTGTACCTTTTAGTATTTGTATACTAAAATATATCACAGTATTATGTGAAAATACTTATATTGCATTGGGTCAAGGCCTACTACACACTAAGGCTACAATGTAGGCAAAATAAAGACAATGGCGCCAATTCTCTTCTCACAAACTATACTAAATTTACGTCCAGTGCGTCTTTTTCTTTCTATTTCATTAAGAAAAGGATAGAAGATAACGTATTAGTTTAATCCTGTCAAATTAAGATACTCCATAGACAGATTAGACACGATTAGAAACATGGAGACTAAAAATACGCCAATTTACATCAGCCGCGGAATAATTGTCTCGGTGGTAGGCCATAACATCAGCCGCCGGCAGAAGTTACCACCCACCAGACAAAGTCTTGCCGCCAAGCGATTTGTCGAGTTCCGGCATGATGTCTGGTGAAGCCGTACGGAGGACGGGTCTGAGCAGTTGTGTTGCGATGTGTGCCGAGTACGATGCGCCTAATGTTGTTGTGTTGGGAGTTTGGTCGTGGAGGGTCTTCACATCAATCTCCCTTTGGCGCAGCATCGTTGGTCGTGTTGTTGGGTTTAACATTGCATCACCTCGCTCAACTGCCGTCTTCCTTCGTATTCGTTCGGTTTTTCTGAGTGAATAGGCTCTTAATAAACTAGCACGCTTTACCATCAACGATCGCATCACTGCTTGCCATCAGGCGGGATTGCGGTCAAGCGCTAGTTTATAATTATTAAAAAAAAAAAAAAAAAAAAAAAAATATCAGGTATAAACTAAAATTTACATCTTTTTCCTTCATCATCATTTCAGCCGAAAGACGTCCACTGCTGGCATAGGCCTCCCCCAAGGATCTCCACGACGACAGGTTCTGCGCCTCCCGCACCCAGTGGTTTCCCGCGACTTTCACCAGGTCGTCGGTCCACCTTGTCGGGGGCTTATCCACGCTGCGTCTTCCGTACTTAGTAGAAAGAAAAGAATGCACTGAAATTAAATTTAGTATAGTTTGGGAATGAGGGAGTCGGCGTCAGTGTTTGTAAAATTTCACAATAAATTAGTCTCCATAAAGTACCCTACAAGCTTTTCCCCGCGGTTGTCCTCCGCGTGGTATCTATCTATGTATATTGTATACCTAAACAATCTATAATTAAGGTTCCGATTGCGTGAGGTAACGGGAATCCCAGCGTCCTCACGCCACTAGCCGCCGCAGTAGACGCCCTGGTTGGGAGACGACACCTAACTCCCAGCCACCGTAGGCGCGGGCCTGCGGGCGGTGAGCAGTGGGCAGCTCGCCGCCCGGTAAGGACCAGGCCCGAGTCGACGGCGCGTTGTGTTTCACGCGCGCCTCAAAGAGATGTCAGCACATTGTGACGGGGTCCACGAAGACCGATGCCTCCTGGGTCAGGGTTACGGGTTGGTTAAACAAGACACACGGAAGAAAAAACACGGGTGGGTTTTAGTCAGTAAAAGTCTGACACACCCTTCCGCTCCGCCCAGAGCGGGAGAAGTCAATTTGATGATTTCCCATCCCAACAAAAATTGGCTGTCTGTAGAACTCCGTCTACTGCCGATATTTGAACGTGATAACGTCTATTACATGGTAATTTTTTCTGGGTGCAATGAAATTATTTAAAATAAAGTAATGTATAACATTTATATTTTTATTTAATAGTTTGTTTAAATTTTCTAAAAAATAAAAAAAAAGCAAAAAGAAAAAAGAAAAAGAAAAATTAAAAAGGAAAAATTTAAAAATTAAAAAGGATAAAAAACGTCCGTTGCCGTCAGGAATCGACCCGGGGCACCTTTTGAGTGAGTCGATATTAATCCGAGCGTTTCACCACTCGGCTATCAGTGCTTTAATCATGTATGCGAAAAACTGCTACTAATTGTTTACAATCGTGCTTTTAGGTAAATAATATTGCACTCTAAAGCTACAAGGCTAAGGTTAGTTTTAGTAGGCGTGGACTCCGTGTAGCGTCAGATTCGGCCGTTACGCAGTTTTCGCGAATGACTCCCAGCATACCGATTTAATAGACGTTATCACGTCAAAAAAAAAAGGTTCCGATTGCGGAAACACAGACCTCCTCTTTCTGTCAGCCAATGCATGACATGTCACTCTGAGAGCAGACTACAGAGCAAGGTATTCATTTCAGTGTAAACTTTACATAAAAGAAAATTATTCCGCACGCGTTTGTCTATCAATACCAAAAAATTCTACCAACACCCGCCAGTAACACAGGTACTCAAGCCCAGCGTCATGACCGCCAAATATTTAAATAATGATCACGTTCCCCCAAAAACAATAAAATTTACTTTTATACATCACTAAAACATTTTCCATGTATGTATACTAATACATTATAAAACTGAAGAGTTTGTTTGTCTGAACGCGATAATCCCAGAAACTTCTGGTGCGAAATGAAAAAATATTTTTGTGTTGGATAGCCCATTTACCGAGGAAGGCTTTAAGTTATATAATTATGCATCATCACGCTGCGTACTGTATACCAATAGGAGCGAAGAACCAGTGAAGAATGTGGAAAAACAGGAAATAGAATATAGATATATTTGAGGGCGTCCGTTACGCAGATCGCCGCCCGGTAACGTCGCAGGCTCGGGTCGACGCGACGGCGCTTTTTGTTCCATGCGCGCCTCAAAGTGATGTCAGCACATCGTGACAGGATACACGAAGACCGATGCCTACCAGGGCTACGGGATGTTTTCAAAGAGATACCGTGACCCTGGCGCACAGGCAAGTGAAGTAACACGGGACGGTTTTAGTCAGTAAAATTCTGACACGCCCTTCCGCTCCGCTCAGACCGAGAGAGGTCATTTGATGATTTCGCTTCCGGAAAAAGGCTTCCGTTGCGTGCACCGCGGTTCCTCCTCCTCCTCAAGTCGTTCTCCTCATTACTGAGAGTATCACGAATCTCAGTAATGAGGAGAACGTCTATGGAATTATTCTCTTCTTTACAATAGTTCGCCATGTATTACGATCCCTAACCGCGAGTGGCCTAACATCATGCAGGCATCAGAGATTAATGAATTTGGTCAGTCTTATTGTGACACCAAGCTCTCGAAGGATCATAATAACAGAGATTGACGCGGACGAAGTTGTGGCCAACAGCTAGTGTATCAAAACCCTGCTTGATCACGTTGGGTACCACATGAGTTAGGATTTTGTACTATACAGCCGATAATAGCTTCCTCTCGGCTCTTTCATATAATGGAACTTTCCTACAATGTGCATTTTATTCGTATTTTGATATAACATATCCTGTAAGTTGAGATAAGTTAACATGATTATGGTAAACTATCCTCGTCCGCGAATTGCTAAACTGTAGGTATGGGTTTATTTCATATGTTTCATTGTGAATAAACGATTGTTTTTTTATTATTTTTAAGTCGATATAAAACACCACCACCACTCTTGCGCCCAAGCTAAACTAAGTTTAAGTTAAGTGCTGATGATGAAGTGATGTCTGGTGAAGCCGTACGGAGGACGGGTCTGAGTAGTTGTATTGCGATGTGTGCCGGGTACGATGCGCCAAATGTTGTTGTGTTGGGAGTTTGGTCGTGGAGGGTCTTCAGATCAATCTCCCTTTGGCGCAGCTTCGTTGGTCGTGTTGTTGGGTTTAACATTGCATCACCTCGCTCAACTGCCGTCTTCCTTCCTATTTGCTAAGTTTTTCTGAGTGAATAGGCTCTTAATAAACTAGCGCGCTTTACCATCAACGATCGCATCACTGCTTACCATCAGGCGGGATTGCGGTCAAGCGCTAATTTATAATTATTAAAAAAAAAAAAAAAAAAAAACACTAGAACAGAAAGACTTGGAATTAGTGCAAACTGTACGTTCTTACGTTGTCTCTTGCGTTGTAATTGTAACATACAAAAAATAGCTTTCATTTTGACAGTTCATTGCGTTATTTACGTTGATGAGCAGACCAATTATTGGAACATTATATGCAATGGATTAGTAATATACGTCAAAATTATTCAAATTGTGATGAGGGGTTACGCAATTGCCCTAATTGCGTAGCTGTATTGTATAGATGACAGCACATCAAGCTACTACAGTCTGTCAGATTTCTTTATTAGATTTTCAACTTTATCTCTAAATCATTAAGGCTCAATTTTGATTGGGAATATCTGACAGTTTGGGGTAACTTGACCTACTGTCGTCCGTACGTCATTGTATAGTCAAGGGTCGCTATAGTACCTACTTAAGTACTTAACATTATACAGAGTGTATCTGACATCGTAACGCAAACTTCGCGAGAAGGTTACGCCGCATGCCACTAATAAAATTATGATAGTCATTGATATCGTTAATGAGCGGTTACAGAAATAACAGTGTTTAAAAAAATGTGTCGGCTCAGCCTTTGAATGTTGCAAGCGTGCCGCCGCGCGTGGTTGTGGGTATGACGTTGATCCCTGATGTGAACTCTATTAAATCAGCTGATAGGATAGTTTCTCAAGTGTTGTTCACATTGCGCTTTTTGTGTAATTAGCGAATTAATTGTTTTTACTTTAAAATCTTATTGGGTTATAAAAGTATAGCAATTATGAACGGTTTAAAGTGAAAAAAAACTGCATATTATTTTTTTAAATCAGGAAAAAACCGACGGAAATTTCCACCTGTGGGGCGTTCAGAATCATGTACTGGATCCATGATACTCGTTTGTGCGTCGATGTCAGAGACACCCTTTATACATTTTTATCACATATTAAAAAATATATTGGGTATATATTTTTTAGGGTCTCATAAATATGGAATATGGAATATGAAGGGCTTCAGCACAGTAGACCACATACATACGCTACGGCAGGTTATACAGAAGACCGAGGAGTATAACCTACCACTTTGCTTGGCGTTTGTGGACTACGAAAAAGCCTTTGATTCGATCGAGACCTGGGCTGTACTGCAGTCTCTCCAGCGGTGCCAAGTAGACTATCGGTATATTGAAGCGCTGAAGGGTTTGTACGAAAACGCCACCATGTCAGTCCGAATACAGGACCAGACCTCGAAACCAATACCTCTGCAGCGTGGTGTCAGACAGGGAGATGTTATCTCCCCGAAATTGTTCACCGCTGCATTGGAGGATGTCTTCAAGGTTCTGGACTGGAAAGGACTGGGCATCAACATCAATGGTGAGTACATGACACACCTTCGGTTTGCTGATGATATCGTAGTCATGGCTGAGACCGCGGAGGACCTGAGTACAATGCTCGAAGACCTCAGCAGAGCCTCCGAGCGAGTCGGTCTTAATGTGAACATGGGCAAGACGAAAGTCATGTCTAATGCCCATGTTGTACCGACTCCTATAAAGATTGGAGACTCTGTTCTCGAAGTTGTTGACAGTTACGTGTACCTGGGACAAACTATCCAGTTAGGAAGGTCCAACTTCGAGAAAGAGGTCAATCGTCGAATCCAACTCGGCTGGGCTGCTTTCGGGAAGCTACGAAGAATCTTCTCGTCCGAAATACCGCAGTGTCTCAAGACAAAAGTCTTCGACCAGTGTGTGTTGCCAGTGATGACTTATGGAATTGAGACGTGGTCGCTAACAATGGGCCTTATGAGAAGGCTCAAAGTCACTCAAAGGGCAATGGAGAGGGCTATGCTTGGGGTTTCACTGCGCGATCGAATCAGGAATGAGGAGATCCGCAGAAGAACGAGAGTAACCGACATAGCCCGATGATTTGGAACACTAAAGTGGCAGTGGGCTGGACACATTGCCCGTAGGACCGATGCCCGATGGGGCCGACGGGTTCTCGAGTGGCGACCACGCACCGGAAGACGTAGCGTGGGTGGGCCCCCGACAAGGTGGACTGACGACCTGGTGAAGGTCGCGGGAAACCGCTGGATGCGGGAGGCGCAGAACCGGTCGTCGTGGAGAACCTTGGGGGAGGCCTATGTCCAGCAGTGGACGTCTTTCGGCTGAAATGATGATGATGATGATGAAATATGGACCAGTCACGATCATTTAGAAGTTTCTCAATTTGTTATAAATACATCTTTATAGTCCTGCAATTAGTGTTAGCAGCTAATCGCTAAGTCGAAGCTCTTATCAGTTTTTCGTATTAAAATTATGTCTAAATCAATACAATACAAAATCTTATCATAGACCAACTCATTTTATCTCTGTGTACTATTTACTATTTAGCTGTAAATTAGATACTAATTGATTATATGACATTCCTATTTAGGAATGCTTTATGGAGATAAAAGTGTGATCAAAATACACTATCGCTTACTTATGTAAGAGTAGGTAGGCTTTCATACAGTATGTTAAGAAAACCCTGTCCGACCCATAAGGAAAATAAAGGTTAGGTAAACACATGACCAAATATAATATAAAATTTTACGTTATCATCATAGTACCAATACAAATGAATTATGAAAAAATCTTTTTTTCCCGCGAATTAATTCCATATTCCCTGAAATTTAGTAATTTTTAAAAACAGTGACAACACTGGTATTATTATGAGCGAATAGCGATGCGACCACGTGCCGCGTGTCCTGCCGCCCGCCGCCCGCGGAAGGGTGCTTAACGCACATTTATTAAGTGTCCTCTTTTTGCGAAATAATATTTATTTTTTAGGGGTATTTTTTTTTAAGTTTAGCCCGGCTTTGTATCCATTAGTAGAATCAGTTATCGATACCTAACAACACCTTCACGGGTCGGACAGGGTTTTCTTAACATACTGTATATGTATAATCAGTATGTGATTGTGTGTGTGTGCTTGTGGATATAGACAAAGTGCTTTGTCTATAGCGGAAGCGAGACTTCATTTTTAACCGACTTCTACAAAATAAAAGGTTTTTCGGTTAGTAGAAGTAGTTGTGTCCCAGTGGTATGGGTGACTTACTGGGTGCATAACGAAGTTTTGAACCCAGGTTCGCGCTTTTCTTGGTGTGATTTTTTTCATTACTAATGCTCTCAAAACGGGAAAGAAAACGTAAGGAAACCGACATGTCAAGAAAACGGGCGTTTTCGGACTGCCTTGTTTTTTTTTTTAGTAATCATAAACTAGCGCTTGACTGCAATCCCACCTGATGGTAAGCAGTGATATTGTTAAACTTGTGTAATATTGACGTTCAAAAAGTGCTGATTTTCAGTCTAATTTGAATAAATGACTTTTGATTTTGATCTTAAACTAAACATTTGAAGACAAGTCATATCTACTAATCTGTACTGGGCCCGAGTAGTGGGTAATCCACTCCGTGGGCCACTCCTTCTCACTCAGAGGAGACCTATGTCCTACCAGTGAGTGGAATGCCATAGACTGAGTACCCTTCTGCCAGATGCGTTAGTATTGAAACATCCAAAAGGTTATTTGAAATAAAAACCAAGTACCATATTTATTATGAAGTGTTCTTTGTAATTCACTATAAACTTAATCCATGACAAATAACTAACTACAAATAAATGTTGTTACACTATTAACACGGTTAAATGGTCTGGTCTAGTTCTGTCTTCACTGCATCCGATCTCAATCCGCGGAGATAAATAGGACAACACATGACGTTAGAACGAAGATTCAATTGAAATTTATCATAGTGCACAATGCAACATATTTTTTTCTTTAGACGCAACCTGAATATAGTTTGTTCAGAATAAGCAACTGAATCAATTCCAATTATTTTCACACCATGTTATATTCTTTTCCAAATACATTTAAAAATTGTTGCAATGTTAACCACAATGCAACAATTTTTAAATTGAGAAGGAGTGAGCCATAATCCACCACAGGCAAATATCAAAGGAAAAGGCGTTGAAGGTACAACAATATGTAAGTAGTGCAAGGCAAACGGTGATCATCATCGTCATCATTTCAGCCGAAAGACGTCCACTGCTGGACATAGATGGTCTTCCTCAAGGGTATCCACGACGACCGGTCCTGCACCTCCCGCATCCAGCGGTTTCCCTCGACCTTCACCAGGTCGTCGGTCCACCATGTCGCAGGCCTACCCACGCTGCGTCTTTCGGTGTGTGGTCGCCACTTGAGAACCTGTCGGCCCCATCGTGCATCGGTCCTACGGGCAATGTGCCCAGCCCACTGCCACTTAAGTGTTGCAATTCTTCGGGCTGTGTCGATTACTCTCGTTCTTCTGAGGATCTCATCATTTGATGGATTTGGACGGTGATGGCATGGAAAAAGTTGACAAAATCGCCTCTAGCAGAAGCGTCAGAAGTAAGGTAATATTTTAAAACATCAACACATATTTATGAAAAACCCTACCACTTCGACCACAAAATTTTCCACCATACCGGATACGGCTACCGATCTACTAGACAAATCTTCACAATTCGGATAGAACAGTTCAAGTTCTTTTTTATCTCGTACCGGGGCCGAAATCCGAGGACGAACTAGACAAGATAAATAGAAGCACGAAAACAAAAGAACATTACGACATACTATGACTTATCTGTGATGAGACTGGTATTGTATTGAAGCTTAGCGAATCCATTCAGTCTGAATGAATGAAGAGAAATTATTAATAAAAGGTCGCAAAGAGTTTACTAGTAAGGGAGTCAATACCCAGACGAGTGACAATCGCTTTGAGTGACAAAGCATTTTTTTTTTTATTCTTCATAACTGACTCTTTGGCTTTTAGGGCTCAGTCATACCTAACCTTTTGCCTTTCACCCCTCACCAAAGATAGGGAAAATAATTATTATTTGACAACCATTTTGTAGTTTTCATAAAACTTCCCCTTTTTTATGTAGATAATTCGTATCATGAATAACTAGCAGCGCGCCACGGTTTTTTAATTACTTCTAAATTTTCTGTGGAATATTGTAATTTGACAGAACTAATCTAATACATTAGGAAATAGAAGAAAAAAGATGCAGTGATAAATTCACTGCATGTTTTTTTTGAAGTGAAACTTCTTTACGCACGCTTGACTTGGGGAGTAAGCTGGCGAACGCGTGACGTAAGCGTTACGAAAAGTGATCGGGCAAGGCGAACGGAAGTTAAGTGGAGGATATAAGCACAGAGGCGCCCGTGGCGCGAGCTTGGTACTACAAGGTCTACAACGAGTTTTTTTTTTCCCCCTAAAAAAATAAATATTATTTCGCAAAAAGAGGTAACTTAAAAAATGCGCGTTAACCACCCTTCGCCTGCCGCCCGTGAGGGGCGGGCGGCTGGGCACGCGGCACGTGGTCGCATCGCTATTCGCTCATAATAATACCGGTGTTGTCACTTTTTAAAAATTACCAAATTTCAGGGAAATTGGAATTAATTCGCGGGAAAAAAAGATTATTTCAAAATTCATTTGTATTGGTAGTATGATGATTACGTAAAATTTTATATTATATTTGGTCATGTGTTTACCTAACCTTTATTATCCTTATGGGTCGGACAGGGTTTTCTTAACATACTGTATACATACATACAGATGGAGCGAAAGAAGTTTCACTTCAGTCGTGTGGTCATAAGTACTTTAGTTTAGTTTATGAACAAGAGGTTCGGCCTAATATCAGCTCGTACCACGTATGTAATACGGTTTCCGCTTGCGTAACCACCGAATCTAAATGATAGCCGATACGAATCCCCGACGGGGTTATCAATTTTGTATCATAATATCGTACAAATCAAGGTTGCGACCCATTTTCTTTTAACTATGTTATCGTTGAGTGTTTCTTAGTGGTATTATCGTGTATATAATGCTATTTATTGATTATTATTTTTAGAAGTTGTGTTTGTGTTTAGGATGAAAGAAAACTGTTGGTTGAATTTTATAAAATATTAATATCATTAGCAGTAATATAGGCAACGAAAATTATGGAATTGACTAGCCTTTTTCTTTGTTTGAGTTGGCTTCCAGTCAAACTGTATGGACGTGAATGTATTATTATTTGAAATCCACCCTCCAGACAAAGTCTTACCGCCAAGCGATTCGTCGTCGTGTTCCAGCATGATGTCTGGTGAAGCCGTGCAGAGGACGGGTCCGAGCAGTTATGTTGCGTTGTGTGTCGGGTACGAAAAATGTTGTTGTATCGGGAGCTTGGTCGTAGAGAGTCTCCAGATCAATCTCTCTCTCCACATGGGTTTAATATTGCATCACCTCGCTCAACTGCCGTCTTCCTTCCTATTCAGTCAGTTTTTTTTTTTGTTAATAGTCTCTTAATAAACTAGTGCTCTTTACCATCTACGATTGTATCACTACTTAGCATCAGGCGGGATTGCGGTCAAGCACTAACGTAAAATTATAAAAAAACCACATCCCAGTAACTGGGTAACATGATAGCCCTGGTTAAGACTGATTTCGGGTTTTTGGGTTTCTGACAACCCGTAACGACTGTTCTGTGTAATCCATAATTGACAGTCGGGATCAAGAGCCTTAGATATGTACTTTCCGAGGCATAGGTCTTGATACTTATGCAAAGACGGCCGTCCATCCATGAACCAAGCGCAGCCTAACCTAATAGATTGATCTTTGCGGCTCTTATAATCATCACCATCATCTTAGTTCCAGTCGCATTCGAAGCTTTTTCAGCTTTGGAGTCTAGGGTCCGCTTAACCAGTCTAACTGCTTAGTTTGACTAAATTTCGTTTTTTTCCGTGAAGCGACTGCCGTCTGACCTCCACAACCCGGAAGCGATATCGAAGCATTGCAGTTAGACCAATTGTTGGACTTTTGAGAGCTCCAATAACCCGTAACAACTGTCACTAGATGTTCGTATGGCAACATGGAACAACGGCTTAAATTGCTTTGCGAGGCACGACCAGACCAGTGCAAATATTCTATGCGGATCTTATAATAGCATGGCAAAATACCATCCATTTTGTTTTCAGGTGTGCTTTTCACATCTTTAAAATCACGCATCATGCCTTTATAAATCGTAACAAATACATAATTACAAATTACTAATAATAAATAATCTCTAGCTACACATTCTGACTATACAGTTGTCTGTAAAGATCGCTCTTAGCGATAAGACCGCCCATTGTATCACCCTTTGTAAAATCTTTATATTAATGTTCTGTAATGTATATATATGGTGTACATAATAAAGAGTATTCTATTATCTTGACAGCCTCCTTGGCGTAGCGGTAGCGAACGCGGCCAAAGCGCAAGCGGGCGCGGGTTTGATCCCCGTGCAGTGAAAATATTTGTATGCATGAATCTGGTCTGGTCGTGCCTCGGAAAGCACGTTAAGCCGTTGGTCCCGGTTGCCGTACGAACATCTAATGGCTATCGATACGGGTTATTGGAGCCCTCAAAAGTCCAACAATTAGTCTAGCTGCAATGCTTCGATATCGCCTTCGGCTTGTCGAGGACAGACGGCAGTCGCTTCACGGAAAATATTGAAGTTTGTCCAAATTCAGCAGTTAGACTGGTAAAGCGGACCCCAGACTCCAAAAGGTGAAAAAAAAAGTTTCGGATGCGACTGGAATTAACGCTGAGATGATTTTGATGATGATGAATAAAGGGTACTTATTTTATTCTATTCTATATTTTGTAGACCTATAATTTTTCAATGAATTTACCTAAAAAGACCGTTTTATTTCCAAGGCTGTGATAAAACGTAACTACAAACTCTATTATCGTAATCAACTATTTTAATTCTAATTTATAATTACCATTCGTCAACCCGCAAAAGTTGTCCGTAACGAATCAATTTCTGGTTATATTTACAGCGAATGTCATCTGACCTTTTTTTTTTTTTTTTTGCCGGGGTGGAAATCCTCATAGGATGCCCGCCGCCCTGGGGTGGGCGACGGGGTATGTCAGACTTTTACTGACTAAAACCACCCCGGTGTGTCTTCTATCACGAGCGCGCGTGGAGCCGCGGGAGTCTAAATTCTTCCACGGCCCCACACCCTCGTGCTGGCCCGGTCTGTCCGGGCCTCGTCTCCTGCACGGAGTAGTGGGGTGTTAAACTACCCCGTGCATCGCCTCAAAGGCGCGCGCCGACACTAGCGCGCGCCTCCGCCTCGGGGTCGAATGTCATCTGACCTACCTGAACTCTTTCAACACCAAACATAGTTATTTCACAATTATAATGAAATACTGCAACACTTTTTTTTTCTTTGCAAAGATAGAAAGACCTTCATCTTCTTCATCCTATAGAGGTCCACTGCTGGACAAAGGCCTCCCCAAGGCTTTCATTCCTTTGGGGGAGTTTGCCATATTCCCCACGGTTGGCAGGCGGGTTTGGGATCGCACTAATTTGATATTCCACAGGAGAATCGCTGCTGCCCAGTTTCCTGGTGAGAGTTCCCTTAGTCGCCTCCCGTCCTCCTGTGGGTGTGGGTTGGCACTATTCTAAGCCCGGTACCACACGAAAAAGTCGGCATCACAGCTCACAAATAAATTACTGCATCGTTTTAAATTTCAGTTCAGTTAATTCATAATATGTATTTTAAAATGCACGTATATACAATAGCAGTTTTTGGCGAAGATAAAAGTAAGTATAATTTAACACGTTTTTGGTGCGCAGCCCCGTTGACGAACGTCAGACGACTTCAAAAACAAAAGAGCGGGAGTCATATATTTTAAAAGGAAGCTTCTAGATGCTTCTAAATGATGGATAGCGATTTCGTAGCCAGTTTCTTCCTCAATGGATGATACATTTAACTAACAAGTGGTCATATGACGTCACCTCTACGCATCTACGCGGTGTTTACGCTGCGTGTACGATGCCTACGCCGAGGTTACTCGGAACTAGGTCTGACGCCCTCAAACGAACGCGTGAAGATACGTTATAATTATTACTAATTTTAATGAAAGATAAGAATGAAGTGATAAAACTAAAATTCTTTGGAATTCACTTTTGTTTACCTCGATTGTGCTAAATCTACGCCGCGTTTATGATATCTACACATATCCTACGCGGCGTCTACGCTGCGGCAAAGACTACGTCAGACAAACACTAAATGCAAACACACGCTCAAGGTATTCAAACCGGCACAAAGACTACACAACTGTGAACCAACAAACTACATAATTAACAAAACAAGATCGGAGCTTATCCGCGTCAATTATAATCATCCGAAATTAGGTCATATGCATTAGAGAGAGAGAGAATCTCTTGATAAGCAAAAAGGTTATCTATCGTACTAAACTCACTGCTCTAATTTATATAGAAATGAGAGGAAACGCCGCTATTTTGATTATAAATAAAATAAGTCTTTGTTTTGCAGATAGCAACATGATTACCTAATAGGTAAGTTTAAGTTACTATGTTATATACAGATAGTGATAACGCAGTAGTTTTCATAATGCATATCGGACTATATTCTTAATTAGCTAGTACCAAACGGAATGTGGGATATCAAAATTTTAGTTATGACCAACCCAATTATTTTAGGTATATTTCTGCGCTGCGTGTTGTTCGAAAGAGTTACCGTGGGCCCTGGAGACAGTGAAGGCAAGCGAAGAGATATGGTAAATAATTTCATTGTTGATGTGTTTTCTTGTGTTCATTACTATACATAGTATTGTATAAAGTCTTACGTTTTTTTTCAAATGAACAAACATCTGTGCTGCTGGGGAGTTTGTTCCGCCACTTCTTCTTCCCAGCGAAGGCACTAGGAAGTGACGAAGGGTGGGCATTTTCGGGGGACTATCTTATGTAATATAGACGTTCAAAAACTGCTCATTCTCAACCTAATATGAACTTTTGATTTGATTTGAATGGGTTCAGTAAAAGTAGATGCAACACCTACTTTTACTTGTTGTTTGGTAAACCCTCCCCACCATTAGAAACACTCAAAGTAGCCTTCAGGTACCTTCTCAGCAGTGTACCTATATGGGTACATCATCGGTCGGCCACGTGCGTCGAATGATATTCAATACTTGTCCCCGCCGATTCTAGGGTTACGTAATCCAACGCCTACTTTCAATGTCGCGCTATTGAGCATTATACACGTAATTATTTGTTTTCTTCTATAATAATAATATATTGTACAAGTGTTTCTTTGTTGGGTTAAACGTACCACAAATGTACCAAAAATCTACAGGCCATTTTGAAGTTAATACTTGAGTCTGTTAAATGCCAATTTTGCTTGATGAATTTTGGATTTACGTCAAACTTTTGGGTTGTGTGGTTTAAGAAAGACTTTATATAAATATTTGGGCTATAAAATATATCACTATCACCTTGAGTGAACCAAAAAAGGGCTACATATTTTCTTTATAAGAAATGAATCAAAATATACGTAACTGAAAATTTGTGCCGAAGGCATGATATGGGCATGTGAAGACGACGAAGAAATGAGAAAAAGTGTAAACTAGTGCTTAACCGCAATCCCGACTGATGGTAAGCAGTGATGCAATCGTTGATGGTAAAGCGCACTAGTCTAATTAAGAGCCTATATTCACAATAAAAAAAGAAATCTGTGTGAATAGAAAGGAAGACGGCAGTTGAGCGAGGTGATGCAATGTTAAACCCAACAACACAACCAACGATGTTGCGCCAGAGGGAGTTTGACCTGGAGACTCTCCACTACCAAACTGCCGACTTTAAAATGATTAACTTTTCGTATTTGGTTATGATGGAATAACGTCCACGAAGGACCTCACCCGCTCTGGGCGGAGCCGAAGGGCATGTCATACTTTTACTGACTATACAGTATGTTAAGAAAACCCTGTCCGACCCATAAGGATAATAAAGGTTAGGTAAACACATGACCAAATATAATATATAATTTTACGTAATCATCATAGTACCAATACAAATGAATTTTGAAATAATGTTTTTTTCCCGCGAATTAATTCCAACTTCCCCGAAATTTGGTAATTTAAAAAAAGTGACAACACCGCTATTATTATGAGCGCATAGCGACGCGACCACGTGCCGCGTGCCCTGCCGCCTGCCGCCCGCGTAAGGGTGGTTAACGGACATTTATTAAGTTACCTCTTTTTGCGAAATAATATTTATGTTTTTAGGGGGATTTGTTTTTAAGTTTAGCCCGGTTTTGTATCCATTAGTAGAATCAGTTATCGAAACCTAACAACACCTTCAAAGATCGGACAGGGTTTTCTTAACATACTGTATGACCCCCCCCCCCCCCCCCGTGTTCTCCTCACTTACCTGTGGTGTCGTCTGGTGCTTCTCTTTCAACCAACCCGCAGTCCTGACATAGGTATCGGTCTTCGTGGCCCCTTCACGATGTGCTGGCATCTCTTTGAGAACCTTAAGATATTTTCTGAACTACTTTACGTAACAACACTTCCAGTGGTCTATGACATTAACTCAGTCATTCTTAGGGTTCCGTATCTAAAAGGTAAAACGGAACCGGTCCGTCTGTTACCAGCCCCCTAATCGGCGAACATATTTTGGTCAAATAATTGGGACTAGTTGGGATCGTTTGGACCGAACGGACCAATAGGCAGTCTAAACGATCCCAAATAGGGGGCAGGCTGTATCTCATGGAACTGTAATAGCTAGACAGTTGAAATTTTCAGAGATTGTATATTTCTGTTGCCGCTATAACAGCAAATACTAAAAATAAAAAATATAATATTTCAGGGGGCTCCCATACCACGACAAACGTGATTTTTTGCCATTTTTATAGATTGGGCGAGTCCGACTCGCACTTGGCCAATTTTTCATTATTTGTCGTGTTTTCTTTAAGATACCTATCACAGCTGTACAGTTTTAAAAGATAAAAAAAAGTATGTTCCGCAGAAACAAAAGACACATTAGAAGTAAATAACAACAATAAAATATAATAAAATCAAAAGCCTCGTACTCAAACACGAAAACTTATAACAAAGTTGGTCTGATGTCAGAGACAAGGTCAAAGACAACACACATTATTTGATAGGTCTAGGTAATTTAAATTGACTCTGTATAGTGAACTGTAAACTATCCAGCCAATGTCACGCGTTTCTCCTGTGAAAGAGTTTTCAATTAAGACTATTAAAACCAGTGAAGGCCTTATTAATAATCATCAGTAAATTGTCTATTACTCATAGTCACAGCTGATGACTTCCAAGGTGTGACAGTGGCTAAACGATAAACTGCTATGATACATGTCGCGGGTTCTACTTCCACACGGAACAAATATTTGTATGGCCTCAGCTACCGGGTCTGGCTGTTTGTTCAAATGTTTATCGTGGTGGCCTAATGGTTAAGACACCAGCCTCTCAAGTATGAGTGTGCGGGTTCGATTCCAGTTCAGGCAAGTACCAATGTAACTTTTCTAAAGTTATATGTACTTTCTAAGTATATCTTGGACACCAATGACTGAAGGTGAAGGAAAACATCTTGAGGAAACCTGGACTTTAAGTCTGAAATCGCCAACCCGCATTGAGCAAGCGTGGTGAAGCAGTGGGACTATTAAAATGATGATGATGATGAAACACACCCACGATACTGGAGTGATTCCCAGTGTGGAGCAACTTTAAAAAAAAATAATAATAAGGAATAGGTATCCGCAAGCCGCTAACTAAGCTACTAGGCTAGATAAACTAATACAAAACACAGCTAACTAAAATGCATTTTATTCTGTGAGTAATTTTAGAAATATCACCGTTCTATCCACGGTCGGCCTATAGTACTATCCACCCTTACTTTGTTTATACCACTACGATCTGTAGGCCTAGTATGAGTTTTCATTACGAAACTCGATCGTCGATATCGAGCGCGTTTGATTCATCGATTGGCCCGCTTCACTATGGAAAATCGTAGAACAACTGCTGATTAAAAATAGGTTTTGTCAATGTCGCTACTGGCATACTTTATTTATTTTACTCAATAGCTTAAGGACCAAACTAGAATATAATATCAAAAAATTACACATATTATTTGAAATGTTTTTTTTACAACTCTACAAACTTTATAGTTTTGACGGACGTCCATGTTAAGCCCGTTCACTTCATCACTTTCAAATTGATTTTATCGTTATACATTACAGGAAAAGGTATAATGTATTATATATTTCTGGAAACTTCGTCTTTTGAAGAAACACCTATTATGTATTTAATATTATATTAACGTTTACCTTAAAATAATTGCAAAATAAATAATGGTAAAAAAAAAGTTTATTTAAAGTTCATCGAGACTTTTGACAGTTACCCACGTTTACCCATGCTTTACATTTAATGTTGATTTGTAGCCTAGCTATCCATAAACATGATCAAATAAAAAAAAGTTGCGAATATATGCGATTTTCGGAGTAATTTGTAAAAATGTGATAAAAGTCAGGAAACAGAAAACCGCTCGCTATCTATTGCGGTTTGAAATGTTCCTGTTTACATCAATAGTTTGCGGTAAGTTTTGTAATTTATCGTTGATATTAGGATGTCTTATCTATTTTGCACTCATATTGCGTGTGAAAATATTAATCAACAAGATGCACACTACCCTCATATATATAAACAGTGGTTTCATTTCATTTTAAATAACAGAATAGTGGTGAATTAGAAGAAGAAGAAGTGTAATTGTTACCAATACAATATAATTACGTGTTTTGTTAACTCTTCAAAATGTCTACTTTCAAGTGTTCTAAACGTGAACTAATACTTTCGTATATCGAAGAAGGAAAATCGTTGGAGGCATTATCAACCGTTTTAAAAGAAAATTATCATGTATCTGAAGACAACTTATGTTTCATCCTCAGTGATTTTCAAAGATATATTATTCCCACTTTTAATAAAAGATGGACAGAAGCTTCACGGAAAAGGGATGTATTTTTAACGAAAAACAGTAACTGGTTGGAATCAGAATATTCAGTAAATTTACCGAACTCTGAAGACGTTACAACCGTCTCCACACCATCTACTTCTTTTGGAAAACGTGGGAGACCGTGCGCATCTTATCCAGACTTGTCAGAATCCAGTAAGAGAAGAAAAAATCTAATGTTACTTAATGAATATGGATTTGAACACGTCTATAATGCATATCTTCAAGGGTTACGTTCAATAGGAGAAAGAACAGAAGCTAATCTTGTGGAAACATTAAGGTTTGCTGACAGTGAAAATAAGACCTTATTCTCGAGTCTCATAGAAGATGCAAGGCAGACAAAAATTTTAACGGATGAAGAAGCATTGAGCGTGTTTATTGACTTGGATTTAACAAAAGCACAATATTTGTACTTGAGAAATGTAACGAATGAACGAAAATGTTTTGTGTTTCCACCATATTTCAAAGTGCAAGAAGCTAAAATTACTTGCTATCCACCATCTTCAGCTATAGAAATTACAGAAACAAGTGCAAAAATAGTAAGACTTCAAGATTTATTAGATCACACTGCAGCTAAGACATTGAAAATAGATTCAGTGTATAAAAATGGATTGAATAACTTACTTCTATACAGCAAATGGGCTGTGATGGCTCATCTGGTCAAAGTCAGTACAAACAGAAACTGCCAGAAGAGTCTGAACTAATTTCTGATGCAAATTTATTTGTCACTTCTTTGGTGCCTATTAAGTTAATTAACGAGCTTACAGGTGATGTTGTTTGGCAAAATCCGGTACCTTCATCTGTTCGTTTTTGCCGGCCTATAGTAATAGAATTTTGCAAAGAAACTCCCGAGAAAACTAAAGCTGTTGTGGACGAAATAAAAGGTCAAATAAATTCTTTGCGTCCATCGTTAATTAACAAAGAAGGTGGAGGAGTGCAAGTGAAGCATGATCTATTTCTTACAATGATAGATGGCAAAGTGGGTCAGGTATTAACAGATACGTCTTCGGGTTCCACATGTACAATATGTGGAGCTACTCCACGCCAAATGAACGATTTGACTAAAGTTACCGCTAGGTCTGAAAATGAAGATTCTTATCAATACGGACTGTCTACTTTGCACGTCTGGATTCGTTGTATGGAAATGATTTTACACATTTCCTATAATCTGTCTTTCCAAACTTGGTCAGCCACAAGTGAAGAAAAGAAACGACTAAAGCAAGAGAAGAAAACCCTGGTACAAAGGCGTTTCCGTGAAGAGCTAGGATTGATCATCGATAAACCAAGACAAGTAAGTGGTAATTCTAATGACGGTAATACTGCCAGAAGATTTTTTCACAATGCAAGCTGCTCTGCTGAAATTACAGGAGTGGATATAAACTTAATTAAACGACTATACATAATTCTGCAAGCTCTTTCATCGGGTATAATGATAAATGCTGAAAAATTTGGCAGTTATGCTATGGAGACTGCCATGCCATCTTCCGTTCACAAAATTTTGATTCATGGAGAAAGTCATAAAGCATTTTGCAGTACTTCCTATTGGTCAACTTTCAGAAGATGCACAAGAATCTCGTAATAAGGATTATAAAAAATTTCGTCTACATCATGCTAGAAAATGCTCAAGATCCGCTACAAACGAGGATGTATTTCATACTCTTCTTTATACTTCAGATCCATACATAACCAGCATTAGAAAACCGTATACTAAAAACTTGAAGGAACTTGACGAAGACACCTTAGATCTTTTGAAAGTAAACGAATTAATTTCAGATCCCGAAGTTCATCAAGTATAATTAACATACCTAATATTTAGTAAAGATTACAATTAATTAATTAACTAATCATAAAAAACATTTTTATGAAATATTACGATTAAAACCGATTTTTGTCATAAATATTAAAAGAAAATATATTATTATTATTTAAATTGATATATATTTTGATGTACTATATGATACATATTAGGTTTTCGTAAACATTAAAATACCTAATAGTATACATTGTTAAAAATAAATATTGGACATTTTTTATAATTTTGAATTTGTATAATTTTTTAATATAAGGTTTTACATTCAATCATAATAAATTATATTAGATTTGAAGCCATATACACTATTCTGTATCTGTGCAAAATTTTAGAACATAATATTCAGAAATAAAAAAGGTATTGATTTTTAATCAGAAACAGACCTTTATTTTCCATAGTGCGCTTCAAGGTTATAAGAACTCTCAATCAATGAGAGTGCCAAACGCGCTCGATATCGACGATCGAGTCTCGTAATGAAAACTCATACTAGGCATACAGAACGAAGCGTTTCGCCTCTTCTTTTATACCGCGTATATCGAGGGACTAGAACACTTTGCCTGGGATGGCCTTCCCGACTAATTACAATTTGAGTGTCTTCAAGGCTAGAGTGAATAGGCTCTTAATAAACTATTGCGCTTTACCATCAACGATTGCATCACTGCTTACCATCAGCACTAGTGTATAACATTAAATCTACATACATATATACAACGTGTAAGCATAAGTTAAAGTTTCCTAACACTGCGTTTACCGCCACATAGCGTCCGTTATTTACTGTCCAATGCGTAGTTAATGAAAGTAAGTTGGTTTGTTTTCTTAAAGAGCGTTTTTTGGCACTGTAAAGTCACACCCAGATGCCATCATTTTTATGACGACCGCCATCGCCCAAAAACAGACATACTGAATGACGTAGTTAGGAATCGTTTATTATTTCTAAAAAGGGAAATAATTTTTTAACCGACTTCAAAAAAAGGAGTAGGTACTCAATTCGTTGGGATCTTTTTTTTTATGTATGTTCACCGATTACTCTAATA
Source organism: Sesamia inferens (assembly GCA_037179545.1). Lineage (NCBI taxonomy): Eukaryota > Metazoa > Arthropoda > Insecta > Lepidoptera > Noctuidae > Sesamia > Sesamia inferens. The sequence continues at coordinate 7,433,704 of CM073923.1, read as the reverse complement.
TGGGCCTGGACCGATTTGCAAAAGTCTAGTTTTATTTGATAGGGTGGTTCCGTAGTCGTCAGGTCAGGATCTGTTGATCGAAGACCAGAGAAAGGAAAGGGAACTTTCAAAAATTGTAACTAATTTCGGTGGTCGATGACAAAAATGAATATAAGTACAATAAAAAGTTTTTTACAAAAAAAACCGACTTCCAAAATCCCAAAAAAATAACAAATTTCGGAAGTCGATGTTTTTGGTTTTTGTATATATTCGTTTTTGACACCGACTTCTGAAATTAGTTATTTTTCACTTTGTGGTGATTTATGGAAGTCGGTTGTTTTTTTTTTATGTAAAAAAGTTTTTATTTTACACTTTTTAGTGGTGAAAAGTACTATGTATTCAGTTGCATACGGTCAGATTGGATGCTGTCGCAAATATAGTTGGGAAAGGACGTAATTTTGTTTACTTTAATTTTTACCCGTACTAATTTTGAAGAATTCCCTCGACTGCCTATGGTCTTCATATTTACTGCAGACCTTTATTTTAACCCAATGGTTCCAAAGTTCTCATCAATATAAATGTATTAAGCCCAAACACAAAGTAGCTACTGTAAACCGTTGAGGAGTTCCCGGAACTGGACTTTGTATTCATCATTAGAGCACTTATCACAGTCACAACCCATCTAGGTGTAAAGTTCTTATCAATACAAATTAATCAAGCCCAATCACAAGGTAGCTGCTGTGAATTGTTGAGGAGTTCCTTCGACTGCCTCCCGGCTCCATCATCAGATCTACTCCAGACCTTAATTAAATTGTAGTCCTTTAAAATACTTAATGAAAATACTAAGAAATGTACTAGTCGCCCCTCCGATTTTTGAAAGTTCACCTGATTTCTCTGGTCTTCCATCATCACATCCTGATGTCCTTATCATGCGACCACCTTAAAAAATATCTTCTTTCCAACAAAAAAAGAATTATCGAAATCGGTTCATAAACGGGAAGGTATCTGCGAACAATATAAAAAAGCATATATACGGTCGAATGGAGTAACCTCCTCTTTTTTGAAGTCGGTTAAAAACCAAAGACACCGACTTCCAAAATTAGTTGTTTTCACTTTGGAGTGTTTTTTTGTAAAAAAAAAGCTTTTTTAATTCTTTAATACTTTTTGTTATGTTAAGATATTATATGTATTTTTATTTTAATATATAAAAAAAACATGGCTATAAAAATTAGGGATTTAAAAAACAATCTGGGTTTTGCGTTTTGTTTTAAAATAGAATTAAAATTTAAAATTCAAATTAAAATTTCATTAAACAAAATTAGATATTCATTCATGTATTTATAATATTCTAAAACAGCTTCTTGTATCAACCTGGTTTAAAGAATTGTAGTGCAAAGGTTATATACTAGGGTCAGAGATCACAAAATCGCATCAATGGAATTAAAAAGAATAGCGTGCAAGGTGTGAAGAGCAGGAGTATGAAAGGTAAGAGCGAGAGAGAGATATATGTTAGTGAACGGTGCAGGAGGTAGTTTTCAAATTATGAATTATTTTACGCTGTTATACTTTTTATGTTTTTTTTTTTTTATATAGGTAATTTTAAACTAGTGCTTGAGTGCTATCCCGGTTGATGGTAAGCAGTGATGCAATCGTTGATGCTAAAGAGCGCTAGTTTATTAAGAGCCTATTCTAGCCTTGAGTCAGACGGAAACGATGTAATGGCCATTACGTACGTAATGGCCTACGTACATCGAGAGACGGGAACAATTTCAACAATTTCATGGGTCGTCCGATGATGGAACGGAGATCATAAATAAATATAGTTTAAATAACTAAAAAAAGCTTGAGGGGCTTAATATACAAAAATTATGGCACAAAGCGCCTCACGCTTTTTTCTCATTTATACTAGTATTGTTTATGTATTGTCATAAATTAAATTTAAAAATTATTTTTTACTTTTTACTTTGATATTCTTTAAAAGCATTTTTTTTAAACTATATTTATTTTCAACTTTTTAATTCGATATTCTTTTTTTAAATAAAATAATTTACGCATAACAAGAACGCTTAAGTGGTGCTCCTGTTTGGAGTTGCAGAGTCACAAAGAAATGGTAAAGTTTTTCAGAATCACTTACAGTTAGATGTACGAATAAAATCTTAGTATTTGCCGGAATAAAACATTTTTTTTTTTGCGTGGCCGGGAGGAGAACCCATTATCGCTGAATCCGAACGCTGACGTCGCTGAAGACGCGCACCTTAGACCGCTCGGCCAACGAACGTATTGAAAACCTTCTCTGTATGAGAGGAGACCTGTGCCCAGCAGTGGGACGATAAAAGGTTGATAATGATGATTATCCAAGAACTTGGGAGAAGGTCGGGAAGATGATATATAAGAATCAACATAGGTTTTAAATGAATTTGCACTTAGAAGAGAAGATACTGTCGACCATTCAGTTAGCATTAAGCTCAACGATGGCCTTTTGTATGGATCTGTCGCAAGATTTCCCCAATACTTGTCTTTTTTTGCGTTTGTGTACTTTTTTGCATCATGTTTGCTACAAATAAACTATTTTTTTTTGTTACCTAAGCATAGCCTAATCTAAGCTAGAAGCACTTTTAATAAAGGGGGTAAACTAGAACAAAAACAATCAGGATATGCCTACTGAAACTTCAATAACCGAGTCATATGAACCAAACGACAGAGTGGTTCAACACCCAATCGCAATCCCCCACGGATTGATGAGGACAGGACTAAACTTAAATTAAGGTTAGTTTCAAACAAGGGAATTGATAACTGTTTCCAGCGCGTCCAGTGATTATCCTTTTTAATAATACACTTGTTTTCAGCGCTCAGTCGCGATAAGTTTATTAGGGGTGTTGCTTCTGATAAATAGGAAGCCATGATTGGCGAGCACCGTATCCAATTATTATTCATACCCGTGTGATAGGCCGTTATCACTTGCAGGAAAAGTAGCCACGGAAAAAAAAATATGTTATCGTGCAATTTGTATGTGGATGTATGTATATTTGGTGATCGTTTTATTTTGCGGCGGCTTAAACTCATTCCAAGGTCAAGAGAAGATTAGAGAGACCTGAAAATTGAGTAGGTACGGGCCAATGATATTCCTTTGTTTACAAACTAAAGTAAATTTAAGCTCAGTACATTTTTTTCTTACTCTTTCATTAAGAAAAGGACAGAATATAATATGTTACTTTAGACCTATCAAATTAGTCCGCGCCTGACGTAAATTCATGTATTTATGGTCACCATGTCTATAATGGCGTTTAAACGCAAAAAATGCATTTCACTTATAATGATAATAATCGGTGCCAATATCTACATTAAAACGAAAACAATTAATAATTATTATTCTATCTCTAGGGATCGGTTACATCTGACAGTTATCCTGTCAGAGAGACGTCGAGAAATTGTCAAATTGACAGCGAAAAGAAACAGTCGTTGACAGCTCCTAAATGTCATGCAACTTCATCTCAATTCTGCGATAGATACGGTAAACCAGTTAATTCTAGATCCTTTCATCGATAAGGTAATTAAATTGTGTCATTTAAATTTAAACACGCTATTGCAAGAATATTTTTAAATAACTTTGCACATTGAACGCTATGACACCGGAGAATACAATCATAGTTTTGCATGGAATAACGTCTATTTATCTTAGATATTATGATCTGTCAGGCAAGACCTAGGACATCACGGCATCAAGGACCAAGTAAGGATTGCAGCACTATGTATGTCACCTGAAACTCAAACTCACGTTTGAACAGGCTTCAATCTATCACACATCATGCATTAAAGAAAATTGAAATTAAGTAGCGAGACGCCTGTTTTTTTAGCAGTTATAATCAGCAAAATTACAGTTTTTTTTTTACATAGTGTGTTTACTAGTGCTTACCGCAATCCGATGCGATCGCGATGGTAAAGCGCGCTAGTTTAATAAGAGCCTATTCATTCTAGCCTTGGAGACACTTAAATTGTAGTCAGATGGAATCACCGCCAACGGCAAAACTGTAACTTTTCTAAAGTTATATATACTTTCTAAGTATATCTTGGACACCAATGACTGAAGGTGAAGGAAAACATCTTGAGGAAACCTGGACTTTAAGTCTGAAATCGCCAACCCGCATTGAGCAAGCGTGGTGATTGCGCTCAATCCTTCTCTGTATGAGAGGAGACCTGTGCCCAGCAGTGGGACGATAAAAGGTTGATAATGAATGAATGATGTACGCGGTATAAAAGACGAGGCGGAACGCTTCGTCCGGATCATAGTCGTGTCAACAACGTAATGGTGGATACTTGCGGTATGACGGATCATCCGATGGAAAGGTGATGGGGAAATCATTCAATTCCCGCGCATACTTTCCAAAATCCATTCTATAAAACACCAACAGGCTGGCTGCTCTTCGACTTTGCTCCGGGCTTGGTTAACAGTTATAAATACATAATATCAATGTGTTAGTTACATCGCTATCGCTTTAACAGAACAGACAGAACTTCTTTTACCTCCAGACATCAATACTGCCTTCTCAATATCGTAATTGCGGAAGTTTTTGAGTCTATTCATATGTCTCAAACAGAAATAAGACATTCTAGTGAGATACTTTCCGACCCTTGTGGTCGAAGATACAAGCAAACGCAAAAAGCTATTAAGAAACAAAACACGATAGACTGGCTGTACCCGGAAAGGCTAAGTATATAAAAACTATCTAAGTTAGTGTTCTTTCTCGGTGGTAGGCCATAACATCGGCTGCCGGCAGAAGTTGCCACCCACCAGACAAAGTCTTACCGCCAAGCGAATCGTCGTGTTCCGGAATGATGTCTGGTGAAGCTGTGCGGAGGACGGGTCTGAGCAGTTGTGTTGCGATGTGTGCCGGGTACGATGCGCCAATTGTTGTTGTGTCGAGAGTTTCGTCGTGGAGGGTTTCCAGATCAATCTCCCTCTGGGTTAAACATTGCATCACCTCGCTCAACTGCCTTCTTCCTTCCTATTCACTCAGTTTTTGAGTGAACTAGCGCGCTTTAACATCAATGATTGCATCACTGCTTACAAAAAAGTACTTAAAAAAAAGTTGATATAGGTAATCACGTGCCGACATAGACATAACTGTCATTCAAAACTGTTGAACATACTGTGACCCATATAAACGGTTACCAAATCCAAGTAACAATGAAGTATCAATCATCGGCCATCGTCGTAACGACAGCAAAATAACACGGGGGTTGGCAGCGATCCAAATATTGTATTCTGAACAATCGATTTGTTAGCATTATTTGTGTTGATATGCTAACGTTGCTAACTTGGTCGAGTCACGTAGAAAGTGAACGGAATTCATTGGCTGGTCTTTGACATGAGTCGCTTGAACTTTCAGTTTGGTTGCAACATCTAATTGGGCGCTTGATTGGTAGAATGGCGGATAAGGAGATGAATTAACTAATCATTTTTTTTTTATTAATTGCTATTTCTTCTTTTTGGTCGAGTCGGTGATTCTCTTTTGTTAATTTAAATGAATAAGACCACCCACTGTTCACACTATGTTAAATCTTCACAATTACGTTCTGTAATTTATATGGTGTAAATAACAAAGAGTATTTATTGGATTCTACTTCACAATTTAATTTATTGCTACTATGATTGAGAAAATTATAACGTTTGGTTCAAGGTAACCACCATAGTCTGAGGATTGTTAACCTTATATGAAAGTTGAGTGGCCAGGGCACGATGGATCGATGGAGGAGTGGCGAACACGTGCCGGAGGACAGTACCAATAAAAGGCCACCAAAGAGGTGGAATGATGACATTGTGACGACAGAACCAATCAAAGTAGTAATGCTAGGAAAAGGCTATATCCAGCAATTTCCGGCAGATATAGGTACATGAACGCCATCAACCAGAATCAGGACATACATAAGACAGTTTCGTTTCGAAGATTTGTTCCCAATCTTGCCTAAGTCGTATCCATACTAATATTATAAATGTGAAAGTAACTCTGTCTGTCTGTCTGTTATGCTTTCCCGCTTAAACCTCTCAACCGAGTTTTATGAAATTTGGCACAGACAATCTTTAGACCCTGAGAAAGGACATAGGCTACCTTTTATTGAAAAAAAAAAATTATATTGCCGAGGGAAATCTAAAAAGCCGAATTCCACGCGGACGGAAAGCTAATTTTCTATAAGATCTACGCACCAGACGAGTCTTGATCAAATCAGTCTAACCTGAAAGTAGAAATGGGTTTCATATTCTTAAGAATGAGTCCTGCAGGCTAATTGCGTTACACATTATCAGTTCATTTTGACAATTCAACAGCATTCATTGCGTTATTTCCGTTATTGAGCAGATATATTTTCCAACATATATAGCAATGGAATAGCAATATGCTTCAAAATGATTCCATCTAATAGTAATAGTGAATTACGCACTTAGGGTGCTGTAGGGAGCATCCTCTGGCATCATTACGTCGTATATTCCCAGCTGCTGTTAGGTAAACATTCTTTAACTTTGTACTGGACATTTTTCGTTTAGAAATCAAACAATAAACGAGAAGAAACTAATAATTAAACATTACAAAACTCACATTAATCTTTTTTAGCACTTGCCTCATCAAAAGTACTTTTACTAATCAATCACATCACGCACGTAAGTTGCACTAACAGACATTAGCAGACACTTTCCATTTTGCAATATTTTGGCAATGTTTAATTTTTGAATGTATAATTTTTGTGAATGTTATGTTATCGTCAAAATCATTTAGGTATTATATTGAGGCTGATTTTACTACATAGCATAGATCACAGATAAACCATTTATTCAGTACATACAAAATACAGACACAAAAGCTATCTTTACTAATATATAAAGCTTAAGAGTTTGGTTGTTTGAACGCGCTAATCTCAGCAACTACTGGTCTGATTTGAAAAAATATTGTTGTGCTGGATAGCGCAATAATCCAGGAAGGCTTTAGGCTATATAACATCACGCTGCGACCAATAGGAGCAGAGCATAACTAAACCACGCGAACGAAGTCGCTGGCGGCCGCTAGTTATGTATAAAAACACAATTTGCCACTTATAAAAATTAAAACATACATAACGAAATGAAGCTATACTAATGTTTTGTTTTTATATGCCCTCGATATTCAGACTGTTAAGAGGGGACTCTAGTGGTGTTTTCTCCATACAAACGAATTCCTCTGTTTTCTTCGTGGATAACGCTTTTAGAGCAAAGTTTTTTTTTTCTACAGTTTCACACCTTTATTAACGCGCCCTTATTATTTAATTTTTTGGAAAACTTAATTAATAAAAGAAATGTGATCATTCAAAATCCCAAAAAATAACCTATTTTTACCGCGATGTTCAGACGACTATTACACAAACGTGATAAGTTTTTGCCCAAAAAAGAAGCATAGGCATACTCATCCTCTAAATTATGATATAAAAAAATTTAAAAAGAAAACAGCGGAATACGAAACATCTTTTGGTAAACGTTTTTGTAGGTAAAATCAGCCTCAGTTGCAATTGCAACTGTCCCTTTCGCACTTTACGGGGAAAGATTGAAAGCGGCGCGACGGTAATAGTTTCTTCAAATACCTATTTCTCAAATTTCTGGGTACTAGAGTCCCCTCTTAAATAGGCGCACGTTAGATATATTGAAATTGAAATACGTAGAGAAACCACGAGCAAGCACAACCAAATAATAAAGAGGCTTTTATTGGTACCGACTCCTGGTGTGCTGGGGTGAATGGAGGTCTCCACCAGATGTTCAGTTTTTTTTTTAATAATTATAAACTAGCGCTTGACCGCAATCCCGCCTGATAGTAAGCAGTGATGCGATCGTTGATGGTAAAGCACGCTAGTTTATTAAGAGCCTTTTCACTCAGAAAAACTGAGCGAATAGGAAGGAAGACGGCAGGTGAGCGATGTGATGCAATGTTAAACCCAACAACACGACCTACGATGCTGCGCCAAAGGGAGATTGATCTGAAGACCCTCCACGACCAAACTCCCAACACAACAACATTAGGCGCATCGTACCCGGCACACATCGCAACGCAACTGCTCAGACCCGTCCTCCGTACGGCTTCACCAGACATCATGCCGGAAGACAACAAATCGCTTGGCGGCAAGACTTTGTCTGGTGGGTGGTAACTTCTGCCAGCGGCCGATGTTATGGCCTACCACCGAGAAAAGCACTCACTTAGACCTTTAGATTTGCCGATGAGCTCACCGGCCGGTGGAGGTTTGGATTTCGGTTACTTGATGTTGTTCACAAACCAGGGTTATGGAGAGGAAGCACAAGTAAACTGACGGGTGAATGGAAAAAGTCTGGAGTTTTGTTCGTTCACCATTCCTTAATACTGGTTGGATGCTCCGCCAGGCAATGAGGTTGAAGGGACAAAAATGCGGGAATATTTGAATATGCTTGCTTGTTTATGTATATAATTGTTATGTGCATTATCAACTATTTTACACTGATATTATAAATGTCAGAGTTTGTGAGGAAGTAAATACTTATGAATGTATCGAGTAAGTAAGATAAAGAGTCACAAACTGACTTTTAGTGACTCTTTCTCGCAAAAGGTACTGAACCGATTAGGTCGAAAGGCACACAGAGAGCTTAGAACCAGGAATAATTCAGAAATAATATCGAAACTTATGTGTTTTTTTTTTTTTTTTTTTTTGGGACAAAACCCGCCACACTTTTCCCAACCACTGCAACTCCTGAAAGCCAGAATCAACAGTGGCGACCGCCAGAAAAACGCCGAGCAATGAAGCTCGACGAGTCCCGGAGAAACGATTCAACTGTCTTGGGTCCCGCAACAAATTAATCAGAAAAGAATAGCGGAGGAGTAAGAAAAAAGATATTTTTTCCACTTCCCTCCATAACAAGCAGGAGACAGAACAGAACTAGGCCAATCGGCACAAAGGGACATTATTGCAACTGGGAGAAGCCCAGATTGCCAAACACCACGGAATAAAATTTGATTAAGTTAATGGGTCCTAAGTAGGTATTAGCTGTTACAATTGATTCCAATAATAGGTATGGCAAAAGCGCCTGAACGCACGGAAATTGGTTCTAGTTTCTACAAGGTCCGTATAATAAACGACTCCGGATGTAACTTGTACACTATCCAACATAATATTGCGTTCATTCTGCCAAAGAACACACTCCCACAAGATGTGATGTGCGGACTGTTCAAATTCACAGTTCGATGTAGAACACTGACACAAAGGGGAAGGAACAAGTTTAAAAGAATACAGTTTACTTTTAAAGTTGCCATGACCTGTGAGAAATTGGGCAACGCAGTGGTCAACCTCCAGCCATGTCCTAGCCAGCCGATCGCCAACGGATGGAAAGAACAGATGGAGGTGCCGGCCCTTGATGGAATTATCCCACCTACTTTGCCATTCGGATAAGAGGTCCTCCCAGACTTCAGTCTGAGGTTTAAATAATCTAGAGATTTTATTAAAGTCGCGTTGTGTAACAAAATTAGTGTCCATGGCCTCCCCTCTCGCGGAGTAGTACATTGAAGCACGTCGCTGTACCTCAAGGTCGACTGGAAGTACACCTGCCAGTACCGGTAAGGCTTCAGTACTGACCGTTCTATACGCCTTGCATAAAAATATCAATGCCAAACGTTGGCTTTGAAGCAGTTTACGTCGTGCCGCCCCTATGCTGGCCCTATCGGCCCAAACAGGTGCACCGTAGCACATACATCCTAAGTAGGTAGCTCCATATATAGTTTTTAAAGTTAGGAATGATAGACCCCAAGTTGCTTTCGATATTCTAGTTAGGGCATAAAAGTTCCTTTTAGCTTTTTCACCAACTATTTTTATATGTTCTATAAATGAAAAATTCCTTTCTAAGATCATACCAAGATAGCATACGGATTGCTGTTTTTTAATGGGAACGTTATTAAATTTAATAGTAGGCAATGATTTAAGATTACCTTTTAGTAGAAGTTGATAGGTTTTATGTGGCGCAAACGTTAGGCGGTTACGATCACCCCACTGAGATATTAAATTTAGGCAAGTATTGGCCAAGTTCTCAAGTCCAGCTCGGGTACTTGACTGAATGAGCAGTAGGCCATCGTCCGCGTAACCAGTAAGTGAACAGCCGCAAGGAAGCGGGATCGCGAGGAAGTCATCAAAACCCAAATTCCATAAATAAGGACCGACAACTGAACCCTGAGGACATCCCAGAGGAGAGAGGAAACTTATGTGTGTGAAATATCGTTTAACTTTATATGTTCATTGTTTATAGAATATTTGACCAATATACCAAGTGAGGTGTGCGACTGTAGCTTGCACCAAAAGCAGGCCAGCTCAGTATGTGACAGTTCTATATAAATTTTTGACTACATTAATTACCTACTACATCTTCTTCATCTCAGCGTTAATCCCAGTCGTATCCGAAGCTTTTCAGCTTTGGAGTCTAGGGTCCGCTGTACCAGTCTAACTGCTCATTTTGGCTAAACTTCGATATTTTCCATGAAGCGACTGCCGTCTGACCTCCACAACCCGAAGGCGATATGGAAGCATTGCAGTTAGATCAATTGTAGGACTTTTGAGGGCTCCAACAACCCGTAACGACTGCCATTAGATGTTCATATGGCAAACGGGACCAACGGCTTAACGTGCTTTCCGAGGCACGACCAGACCTCGTTCGCTACCGCTACTCCACGGAGGTTGTAAAATAATTACCTACTGTATATATATAGATATTACGTATACGCCGTAATGTACCCATACTTGTTTTCCATTCAACATCAAATTAAGAATCACATAAATTATATCGGTAGGCGGCTAAGATTTTCTCCAATCAACCTTCAAGGCATACACTGTAGAGAAAGCGGGTACTTACTGAGTTTGAACTGTCTTTCATTAATTTCCCCTTTGCGATAGAAAAGCGAAAGCATCACAGGAAACTTAACAGTAGTCAAACGTGTTATGGTTGAGAGAGGCCCGATTAGAAGACATTTATTGGTTAGACATTGTATTGGGCTTAAATCGAGTACACGGGAAATTCTGTCCAAGACCTAATGCCCCGATCAGGAATATACATAAAGGGTGTATCTGACATCGACGCACAAACGAGTACCATGGATCTAGTACATGATTCTGAACCCCCCAGTGGTAGAATTTTTCGTCGGCTTTTTCATGATTTCAAAAAATATATATGTAGTTTTTTTCACTTTAGACCGTTTATAATTGCTATACTTTTATAACCCAATAAGATTTTAAAGTAAAAATTAATTAATTCGCTAATTACACTAAAAAGCGCAAAGAAAACAAAACTCGAATAACTATATTATCAGCTGATTTAATAGAGTTCACATCAGGGAACAACGTCATACCTAGAAACCCGCACGGCGGCAAGCTTGCAACTTTCAAAGATCGAGCCGACACATTTTTTTAAACACTGAATTCTGTAACCTGTGTGTTCATTAACGATATAAATGACTATCATAATTTTATTAGTAGCATGTGGCCTAGCCTTTTCGCGAAGTTTGTGTTACGATGTCAGATACCATAGGGCATAGAATAGTACCAACTCATATCCTCCCGTGGGTGTCGTAAGAGGCGACTAAGGGAACTGTCACCAGAGAAGCGTGCAGCAGCGCTTCTTCTGTGTAATATCAAATTACTGCGATCCCCAACCTTATTTGGCAATGCCCTCAATGAAATGAGAGCCTTGGGGGAGGTTTTTGTCCAGCAGTGGGCTCTATAGGCTCAGAAGAAGAAGAGAAAAAGAAGCGTAAAATCGAACGATTTTAATATTGGAAGTTTTCGCTGCACATAACATTTTCTAAATTTGATGGTACTAACTGTGATTATTGAAAGTTTGTGAGTATGGATAGATGTTTGTTACTATTTTACACAAAAACTACTGCTCGGATTTAGATTACGTTTGGCACACAGATAGTTTATAATCAAGAAAAGCATATAGGATAATTTTTATCCCGATATTTTCGCAAGATCGACTTACGCCCTTGAAACCGCGGCAGTTAAGTTTAAAATTGTAAGTTAATGTTTTATGATAGTTTATATAACGTTATTTTGTGTTTGTGTGTTGTGAAACCCCAAACACGTGTCCAATATTATTCAGTAAAGAATCTATGTACAAAATTTCAAAAAGATATCATGAAAAACTACAAAGATGAGCTTGTTATCTTACTTGGTTGTCCCAACAAAGATATAGTCAACGCACCTCTAGCCCACCCGCGCCTATAGCAGCGCAGCACGGGGGGGGGGGGGGTATCCAGTTATGCGTACGCGCCTAATTCTATGATCTACCGTCAGCTGTATTGTGCGCTCGGTAACTACACTGCAACACTTTTTCTAAATGAATTGGGGAAAAATATAACATAGAGTAAAAATGATTGAAATTGATTCAGTTGCTTATTCTGAACAAAATATATTCAGGTTTCGTACAATGGAAAAATAAAGTTGTATAATAGAATGTACTTAATTCAAAGTTTCAAGTATATTGACCGAAAAACAAAGTGAAAACCCAAATATGTACTAATGACTTTTCCGAGAAGAACACGAAAAACAAATGCCCAATGACGCAAGAGAACTTATAATTAGTGCAAAATTATTCCATTCAGGAACGCATTACATTTACAGACGCCTGCAAGTCAAGCTACGAGAAATGTTCTGCCCAATCAACCTTGAACCTTAATTCTTTGAACAAAAAGTTGAAAATCTATTAAATCTGATTATAACAGCTGGTTGTGCTAGCGTCTAACAATCTTCAAACAAAGTAAGTAGGTAGGTATTATACTGTACCATGATTCACACATAAACGTGTAATGTGCACGATTTTTAACTAAATCGAGATTAATTGTTGAAAGTCTATTTGAGAACATTTCACAAATCGGAATGAAAATAATGAAATTACAAAGAAAAATGTTTTGGTCGAAGGTTTTAAGTATCTAAAAATATATCATATCTAATAACAGTAATAACATATTTTGCAGATTACACTACAAACTACCAAATTTTTTCATAAGATTTTCAACTTTTTCAAGTTCGTAAGGACGTAAGGTCCATGATTGATTGGGAAAATTTGTCAGTTTCGGATATGTTGACATACTGCCGTCTGTCCTATAAAAGGACAGACTTATTATACAGAATTATTTTATTTTAAGCCGTTAATATCCCACGGCTGAGCGAAAGAAGCGATCAGTTTGAAGAAATACGTATTTTATTTTTTTTATTTAAACATTACACTAGTATTCCACGAAGAATTGAAGATGAGCGGAGATTTAATGGTACTACACCCACATAAAATATTTAATAAAAAAACTTCTTTACTTATTTCATACAATATCAATGCGGATCTCACTTAGACTCAAGTTTTCGTGTGGCCTCCGACGGCGGAAGAGTTGTGTACAGTCGTTTGTGTTAATTTTCTCACGCACACTTTTTGTACCTTGGTCATGTCTGCTTAAAAACTTTTTTATTGCTTAAAGAACCTCTTTTAAGTACAATACTTGGATATCCTGTTATATTTTGTCATCATGATCAGACTCAGCTTATAATGTTCTTACTTCAAACCACTGAGACACAAGTCTCTTCTCAGTGAGAAGGAGGGGTTCATAATTCACCAGTCTCTGTACTGGTTAGTATAATTATGACACATATCTTCGATTTTTCTCGGCTTTTTTTTTCTTTTTTTTTTCTCGGTGGTAGGCCATAACATCGGCCGCCGGCAAAAGTTACCACCCACCAGACAAAGCCTTGCCGCCAAGCAATTTGGCGTGTTCCGGCATGATGTCTGGTGAAGCCGTACGGAGGACGGGTCTGAGCAGTTGTGTTACGATGTGTACCGGGTACGATGCGCCTAATGTTGTTGTGTTGGGAGTTTGGTCGTGGAGGGTCTTCAAATCAATCTCCCTTTAGCGCAGCATCGTTGGTCGTGTTGTTGGGTTTAACATTGCATCACCTCGCTCAACTGCCGTCTTCCTTCCTATTCGCTCAGTTTTTCTGAGTGAATAGGCTCTTAATAAACTAGCGCGCTTTACCATCAACGATCGCATCACTGCTTACCATCAGGCGGGATTGCGGTCAAGCGCTAGTTTATAATTATTAAAAAAAATATGTATGTATTCTGGGACAGTTTCCTCGTGATATTCTCCTTTGCTGTTTTGAGAGCAGTGTGAGCCCAATGGTAAAATGCACGACTTACCAGCACTCATTAGAATCATTTTAAAGCATATCGCTCATCTATTGCTCCATATGTTCCGACAATGTGTCTACTCAACTACGAAAATAACGCAATGAATATTCTTGAACAGTTAAAATGAGACCCATTGTTATGTTACTGATAGTGTTTTACGCAATTCCTCTGAGGCCCTAGTCTGTTATTTTTATAAATTTGTCATTCCAACACGATTCTGTTGCCATTGAGCTAAAAGTTCGTAATCTGCTAAATTAATAATGATCGATCAATTATCGGTCAGTCGTGTCGTAAAAGAAAGGTGATTTATATAGAGATATTAGTAGAAATGACTTTCTAAAAACTACTACTCAATTTGATCATTTGTTAATATTTATTGAAGTGTCAGTGAATGACCACTGGAACTTAGTTTTTTTCTTTTTTCTTTTTTTATAATTATAAACTAGCGCTTGACCGCAATCCCGCTTGATGGTAAGCAGTGATGCGATCGTTGATGGTAAAGCGCGCTAGTTTATTAAGAGCCTATTCACTTAGAAAAACTCAGCGAATAGGAAGGAAGACGGCAGTTGAGCGAGGTGATGCAATGTTAAACCCAACAACACGACCAACGATGCTGCGCCAAAGGGAGATTGATCTGAAGACCCTCTACGACCAAACTCCCAACACAACAACATTAGGCGCATCGTACTCGGCACACATCGCAACACAACTGCTAAGACCCGTCCTCCGTACGGCTTCACCAGACATCATGCCGGAACACGACAAATCGCTTGGCGGCAAGGCTTTGTCTGGTGGGTGGTAACTTCTGCCGGCGGCCGATGTTATGGCTTACCATCGAGAGAAGTTTGCTGCCTTAGTCTGCTATTACAATAGTGTAATAGAAGACATTACTAAGGGATATCGCATTACCCGGTAACTAAAGTGGTGAAGTTCAGACGGGCTGTTTTTTCAGGTAAAATACTGGTATTCACTGCATCCAGTTGAACTGGAAGTAAACCCAACATAATTATGAAAAGTCTAGGCAGATGGTAGCCCCGATTCTGTTCTTCATAAACTAAAATAATTTTAAGTTCAGTGCATCCTTTTCTTTCCATTTCATTAAGAAAAGGACAGAAGATAAAATGTCAGTTTAGACCTGTCAAATTAGTGCGCTCCTGACGTAAACTGGCGTATTATTGGTCGCCATGTTTATAATCGCATCTAAATTGTCTATGGAGTATCTTAATTTGACAGGATTAAACTTAAATGTTATCTTCTATCCTTTTCCTTACGAAATAGAAAGAAAACAATGCATTAACTTAAAATTAGTTTAGTTCGTAATCAACAGAATCGGCGCATATAATAAACAACTTGGGCCAAATAAACTTATTTCCTTTCTACGGAACTGAGTAACTAATGCAAATCCAGTTTTTTCAACAATGGTATGAAACTATCATGATAATATGACAATTAAAATTTCCCTATTATATGTTCTGTGCCATCATCATCATCATCATTTCAGCCGAAAGACGTCCACTGCTGGACATAGGCCTCCCCCAAGGTTCTCCACGACGACCGGTCCTGCGCCTCACGCATTCAGCGGTTTCCCGCGACCTTCACCAGGTCATCGGTCCACCTTGTCGGGGGCCTACCCACGCTACGTCTTCGCCACTCGAGAACCCGTCGGCCCCATCGGGCATCGGTCCTACGGGCAATGTGTCCAGCCCACTGCCACTTTAGTGTTGCAATTCTTCGGGCTATGTCGGTTACTCTCGTTCTTCTGTGATTTCCTAGTATCCTGTTTTGCTGATTACCATGAACGATAAGTATTTCCCAATTAAATTGTTTGAGAAAAATACCCAGAATATTGAAACAAAAACCCTGTTTGCATTCTTTTGTGATAAAAATTATGCTTCTTGGGAATTGGCTTGTATAATCAAAAATAATTTAATGTCCGTCAGATAGCTTTATAAAAAATATTGAACACGTATTTTTTATTTTTTCTTTTATTCAAATACTTAGGAAGATATATTGATTTGAAATGTCGCATGACGTCACGCCATGGTGCAAAATATAGAACGGCGTGACGTAATTAGCCCCCACTCTGTAACTTTAATACGCTATATCTCAGTAATTTTTGGTAATTACGACAAAATAAAAAATACGGGTCTTAATTTTTTTTATTATCTATAAGACGGACTAATTATTTTTTTTGATTTTCATACCTTGGATACATCCCTATTTTAGGAGGGGACGGTTTTTCCCTCATTTACTTTTCCTGCCACCATCATTCATGCTACATACTTACGTTACTTCCCCCAATTTTCATACATATAACATAACATAATGTTCCCACTCCTGGGACTCAGGCCTACTGTTAGTGAAAGGGAATGGTTCATGGGCCGTAACTACCACGCCCAGTGCGGTTTGGTAGATGTCACATGACTTCGAATTTGTGGCTCTAGGACATGCCGGTTTCCTCACCATGTTTTCCTTCGCCGTTTTGAGAGCAGTGGTAATGAAATAATTTACACAAAGTTAAGTGCCGGATGGGGTTCGACCTACGAGTCGTAGATTGAATTTGTGAATCGCGGCCGATATCACAAGACCTCCACTGTTCCATACACATAAATTTGTTTAATCTTAGATTACTACAAGGATTCATTAAATATATCATTGAGAAAATTGTTTTTAAAATTGGCTTTAAATATAATAGCTTAAATTTTTCAGTAATTGATCTATTTTTTTTTTACTTGTGCCTATACAGTATGTTAAGAAAACCCTGTCCGACCCGTGAAGGTGTTGTTAGGTATCGATAACTGATTCTACTAATGCATACAAAACCGGGCTAAATTAAAAAAAATCCACCAAAAAAAACTAAATATTATTTCGCAAAAAGAGTTAACTTAATAAATCTGCGTTATCCACCCTTCCGCGCGCGGTGGCGGAGGCGGCGGAGGCGCCGGAGGCGGCGGGCGGCAGGGCACGCGACACGTGGTCGCATCGCTATTCGCTCATAATAAAACCGGTGTTGTCACTTTTTAAAAATTACCAAATTTCGGGGAAGTTGGAATTAATTTGCGGGAAAAAAAAGATTATTTCAAAATTCATTTGTATTGGTACTATGATGGTTACGACGTAAAATTTTATAATATATTTGGTCATGTGTTTACCTAACCTTTATTATCCTTATGGGTCGGACAGGGTTTTCTTAACATACTGTATAGTAATCATTAAATAGATGATGCAGACAGTCTTTACTAGACAATTACACGATAGCATTGGCCAGAAAATTACGGACGCTATATGGCGGCCACCGCTGTTTTAAAAAACCGTTTTGCCTACAAAACTGAAAGAGGCGTTTTTGTGAGAAATCACTAGACGAAATTAAAGAAATATCACTAACCTCACCTAACAGCAACTATTTACAAACATTATTTTACTATGTAAAACGCTCATTCGTGTTCCGTTATTGTACCTACTGGGCAAAATTCCAAGTTGTAATAACAAATGTACTACGTGTTGTTGTTAAATTTTAAAGATATACTATCGCTATCGTAAATATTTTTGTGCTTAACTATTTCTAGACTAAGCCTTCTAGACAGCTGAAAATAGTTTTAAACACAGGTGGGTAGGTGAACTCCCGGCCTCTGTAAGCACGGGCGGGACCAGAGCCTGTAGCCAATGTAACATCGCTTCATAGCGAAACGAAATCTAATACTAAACCAACCAATAACGAAAACAATTGACCACGTGATGTTACATTGGCTAGGACCCCAGGCCCGGATCGACGGCGCATTGAGTTCCACGCGCGCCTCATAAAGCACACACAGCACGTTGTAAAGGGGTCTACTAGGACTAGGACCGACGACTGCAAGGACTGCGGGTAGCTCGAAAGAGATACGGTAGCCCCTGCACAGGCAAATGAAGCAACACGGGTGGGTTTTAGTCAGTAAAAATCTGACACGCAATTCCGCTCCGCCCAGAGAGAAGGAGAAACATTTGATAATTTTTCACTCAAAAAATGTCGACTGAGTAAAATGGGAACATCTTACTCGGGCAATTCTTAGGATTGTAGTTGATCTGTCATCTTCTCCTTTCTTGGAATAAACTAGAGATGAGGGTTACCGCTAACAGAGGTGTTTTAAATCAAAGTAAAAAGAACTAATATATTTTTGTAAGGTTAAAAATATACCTTCTAATTCTACATATAACATACAATTCAACAAAATAAAACATTGGTCATATATTTACACACTTCTTATTATACTTTTGAAATCCTGTTACGATGTTTTTACTAGAAATACTTAATATCTTAACGCGTTACCAAAAATAAGGAACAAGTCACTTATTTAAAAAAAACCATCGTAGACTCTTGCTAATTACAGTCACCACAAGCCAAAGATAGGTAAGCAAATTTCTAAAAATAGCAATGATTATTCAAGCAATATTAAATAATGCTTACCTATGACTATAAGCCAAGGGTAGGTAAGCAAATTGATAAAATTAACAATAAATATTCAAGCAATATTAAATAATGCTTACCTATAATAAATATAATAATAAGCCAAAGATAGGTAAGCAAATTGTTAAAAATAACAATAAATGTATATATTTATTCAAATTAGTATGATACACTTAACATACATATTTATTGTATAATCTATGTACACTTACAGTACACTTTAGACTACCTACATTATTTCTCTCTCCGTCCCTTTAGTATTCCATCCAAAGATTGTCTGTAAAAGATCGCTCTTAGTGATAAGACCGCCCATTGTGTCACCCTATGCAAAATCTTGATATTTATGTTCTGTAATCTATATGGTGTACATAATAAAGAGTATTCTATTCTATAAATATTCAAGCAAAGGTATATTAAATAACTCCGTATCGTCAGACAGACAAGTTTTATGTAGCGAGACGCGTCACACTTGAACACACTGCACCTCAACAATAAATCATGGTTTGATTGCAAGCACCAAATTAATAGCTTTTAAAGTAATACGATTTTCATAAACATCGCATATTGCAGACACTTTTTTGCAATCATTACCATTTGAACTCGTAAATATTACTAGTGACCATTGGCTGCGTTTGTTTTTATATAGAATGGCAAACATACTGAGTGCCCTGTAGATTATTTTTTTAATTATTTTATTTGAAAAATAAACAACTTTTTTAAAAATTATTTTGTGTTTCAAACTTTATTTAGACATATGCAAAGTTCTTTATACTAAAATGACAACTTAGTACCGAACAAAGATAGAGAACTGCATTTTTATGGTGGTTAGGTTCATAATTCAAAAACTATTTAGGTGGTTTAAATCTGGTCTAAACGGAATCCTTGTTTTGTAATAAGGGTATTGGTGTCTATCTTATCTCATGCCATAGTCTGAGATTAGTCAAAAAGTAACCCAGGACTTTTCTCCACCATCAACCGACTAGGTAAACAATGCAATGCCTTAGTCAAGAAAACACAAGCATTGATATGATATTTTCTCAAATAAATACTCCGTCTTCCGTCGTAACATCTTATCATCGTTCGCCACCTAACAATGATTGAGCCTTGTCTTTTAATTGAGTCTTTTTTTTTTCTTTTAATATTATATAAATAAATGAAAATCCGACCACTAAATGATGCATGCTGTGGCAACCTATAATTAAGTCTGAACTCAACATGGAATTTTATATTATTGTAATATATAAATATAACTAGTGAAAGATTTGTTGGTTGTCCTAAATAAATAAATTAGATCAGTGCGATATTAATACCTAAGTTATAAATTATAATAATCGAATTAATGTTATTCATTCAGCTTAGTCTTTAAGTTTTTACAATTCATTAAATCTTTAATATCTACAAGTACCTATTTGCTTTAGCAAATTGAATATTTAGAAGGAAGCAGTACGCCTGCCATAACAATTATTTGAAATGATTTTGATTTGGCTTGTCTTGAATTAACCTCATACTTACTTAAACATATTATTGTAATCAAAATGATCTAAAATTACTACTACTAGACTACCTCCTTCCTACCAGCAAGATTCACTCCATTTTTTTGTCGTGGTGGAAAATGCTCATGGATGTCCGTATTCCCGGGGTGGATGGCGGGGTCTGTGAGACACTTACTGACTAAAAACCACAACACTTCACACCATCACCTCGGGTCTTGATTTTTGGGTGGCGACAGACCCCACCGACAGATCCCTGAACCCATTTAGGAGGGGCTGAAAGAAGGCGTTTTCCGCCCTTTGATGACCGGTGCGAGCAGGATTCACTCCTGCACCAAGGACAAAGCTGAAATTTGCATATACAACTTTACCACCCAAACCTGATGAACCAGCCTCGATGTCGCCTCGATCCCGCCAGCTCTTTCATGATTCAACTGGGGAACACTGATTTTAGAATTTCAAAACTGATAAGTTGCTCAATTTGTAAGCCTTACTCTATTCTCTAAAACTATCTGTATACTGTATCTTTATATTATTACGAGTATTAGTATTAAGACCTTTTCATCAAAATTAAAATATTTTGTTTCACGTAACCCAACATGGGAGTTGTGACATCAGGAGCTAGGTTCCAATTAGTCGTTTCGTATGGAGAAGAACCGGGAAGAAACTCCACGGTAAATCGTTTAAAAACAGTTTATTTTTAACATATCTAACAATTATTGTTAATGCTATTAAGTATTAATGTTGCATTTATGTAAGTACTAAGATTTTTTTATATGGAGGCCCCCAACTCGTGGGAAACTGATGGATGCAGGCAGCACAAGACCGGTCGGATCGGTAAGATAATGGAAAGCCTTGGGGGAGGCCTTTGTCCAACAGTGGACCTCTATAGGCTGAGGAGAAGGCTTTTTGTTTTATGATATTTTTTTTTGGTCTGAAATAAATAAATTATTATAATGATTGGTATATTGCTGCAAAAACTCCACTGGATCTCAGTCAACAGACTGTATCTCATGAAGCTTGTTATCTAGACAGTTGAAAGGTTCACAGATGATGGTACAGAACTCTTCGTGCTAGGAGCACGGCTCGCAATTGAACAATTTTTCAATACAGATAACGATGTTATTAATTTTATTAGAATAGGTATATAAAGTCAATTTCCATATTATCGCGTACCCTTGTTATAAACACGTAAAAAAGCGGTAATTATTCATGAACGAAAGAATACGGCTAATAAAAATCTGTCATTTGATCCAAAACCGCCATCTCCCATTTCACTTTTGGGCGTTGTTCAAGAAAGAAATAACCTTTGTTAATTTAGTACTGATCGTCAATGGTGTAGTCATGAAATTCTCGGAACAGTGAAAGGTGACTTCATTTTTGACACGACAATTACAAGGAGGGAATAAAAATAAACGTATGCTGTCAGGCTGGGGCAATGCATCAAGTAGCCGCGACTTCTCAATGATGATCACGTGAACGACCGAGAAAGTGTAATTAATTTGACTTTATTTTATTTTCTACGTTTTCTCTTTTGAATTCTAAACAAAATAAAAAAATCAAAATCAAAATTCTTTTTTTTAATCTGATTCTATTTTGGGACATTTATGGGGATATGTCAGCCCCAAAAATCAAAAGTCGTTTATTCAAATTAAGCACACATTACATTTGCATTAGGGATACATTAGTATCATTTATTATTATTTTCTTTTATTATGTTTTCCATCATGTTTATGTAAAGCACCATTTTACTTAAATCAAATTTTCTTTAACTTTATTCAAGTTTTCCAATTTTATCAATCAATCTTCCCTATCATCATCAGCTTCTACTCGTCCACTGCTGGACATAGGCCTCTTCCATGGCACGCCAACAAGCTCGATCCTGAGCAGTTCTCCGCCAGCCACTACCAGCCACCTTTTTGATGTTGTCGCTCCATCTCGCCCAAGGGCGTCCTACGCTACGTTTGCCGAGACGCGGTCTCCACTCGAGAACTCGTTTACCCCAACAGTTATCGGTCCTGCGGCATATGTGGCCAGCCCATTGCCACTTCAGCTTGCTAATCCTCCCAGCTATGTCGGTGACTTTGGTCAACCTGCCCCACTTTTTCCCAATTTTATTAGAGCTGGGTTGCAAAATTATTGTATTTATATTTGACATGGATCGACTGCCGATCTGACCGCCACAACTACGTATACAAGTTTCTTTAAGCTATTACAAATTTTGATTATACTTATGCCGTAAGCAGTTAAGATATGGGCCACGTCTTACTATAAAGTCGCTATCTTCAAAAGTAAATCGCTTATCGCTTTAAGTTATATATATACAGCGTCAAGTTACAATGCGTAAGCGACTGACTTGCAACCAGCAGCAGTTCAATATTATGCCACGTTATTTATTTTTCACTTGATAAGTAGGTACGTGCTATGTAAATTGATATGGAATGCATTTATGGTATGGCTGATAAAGAAAACTCTGGCGAAAATTATTGTCTGTTATGTTGTCAAAATGGTTTTGGAGAGGCGTCCGGAAGACGTCCCGTTGGCAGGCCTCCCCCACAAGGGGAGCCGACGACCTGGTGAATCCCACTGCTGATCCGGGAGGCGTAGAACCTAGGGAGGTCCATAAGTAGACATCTCTCAGTTGAAAAGGTGATAATAAAGTGTAAATAAATAAAAAAATTGGTTGTCTGTAGAACTCCGTCTACTGCCGATATTTGAACGTGACAACGTCTATTACATGTTTACACATCGGGCGCTCTAGGGGTGGGGGTAAAGTAGGCGTGGACTCCGTGTGGCGTCAGATTCGGCCGTTACGGTGTTTTCGAGAATGAGTCCACGCCGTACCAATTTAATTGACGTTATCACGTCAAAAAGAATTTCCTACTTTTTAAACTTGAAAAGAAATCAATGTGAAACAGCTCATATGTGTGTGAAATACTGACTTTACATAATGACAGCCTGAAGAGTGGACTCTAAGATGAGAGTTATTTACTAAATAGTGTTTTTCTGCCTTTTGTCATGTTTAATAATAAGACGAAAACAGAAGTGAAGCACACAAAAAGATGCCTTAAGTAAACAGCCTCCATGACAACAAAAAGAAAGTAACACACACTAAAAACAAAACGGATCCAACTCACACAGAGGGCAATAAACAAATCAACTACGCAGACACATTTTCTCTTATAAGTATGTACTTATTATATACTTACTTTTAATGAAAGTTCGCCGCTACCTACTTATTTACCAAACACTTTTGCATATCGTTGCCGCCACATTCAACTGAATTAACTAACCAATTTCACTCGATATCGGAAACTGTTACTCATTAACTTTTTGACTTAGAAAGTGAATATTTATTTGAATTAATAGCTGCCAGTCTTACCGTAACTGTAAATAATTTATGTAAAGTTTAATTGGAAATTTTCTTATCTGTTTTCCAAAATATGCTTGGTATATTAACCATATCTCCACAGAGAATTGCTCACCTTCTATCTTGCTCCGCATGTCCTCTCCGCTCCCTGTCATCTGCACACGTGAGGAACTAATAAATGCCTCAGGGAATGTCATTAACTTTGTTGAAATTTGGGTTTTTTTTTAGTAATTATAAACTAACGCTTGACCGCAATCTCGCCTGATGGTAAGCAGTGATGCGATCGTTGATGGTAAATCACGCTAGTTTATTAAGAGCCTATTCACTCAGAAAGACTGAGCGAATAGGAAGAAAGACGGCAGTTGAGCGAGGTGATGCAATGTTAAACCCAACAACACAACCAACGCTGCTGCGCCAAAGGGAGATTGATCTGAAGACCCTCCACGACCAAACTCCCAACACAACAACATTAGGCGCATCGTACCCGGCACACATCGCAACACAACTGCGCAGACCCGTCCTCCGTACGGCTTTACCAGACATCATGCCGGAACACGACAAATCGCTTGGCGGCAGGCTTTGTCTGGTGGTGGGCTATCAACCTGCTAAGAAGAAGAAGTACCACAAGTTCTGCTTGGATCTTTTCATTGCTGAGCTTAATATTATCTGGTATAAGCCATAAGGAACAGCTACCATGAGGCTCAGTTTCTGGTTCAATATGTTGTTGGAAAAATAATGCCTCCGCTCTCTCGCATTCCAGTATTCACTCAATCGTCTCAGTATTATCTTGTTCTTAGTCATGCCTATAGACTTTTGAAACTGATAACAAATTTCTACTCGTGAAAATGAATGGAACTTTTTTTTTCAAGTCGGGTTTTTTCAAGAGCATTTAGATTCTTTGGTAGCAAAGTGGTATACAAAGTTATATTTGACCAATGTTAAAAATGTTGGAAATGTCAATAATTTTTGGGATTTTAAATAACTATCGAAAAACTTTCGGCAATTTTGTTGAAAGTCAATTGTAGGAATACAGAACGCTTTGATTTCGATTGTCACATGCTAATTATGGCAATATCACCAGAGGGACTCCTCTCTGGCAACCGAGCTAGGAGTCACAGGCGAAGAGCGGGCGTTTTGGAGGGACTGTCTTATGTAATATTGACGTTCAAAAAGTGCTGATTCTCAACTTAATTTAAATAAATGGCTACATTAATGATTGTGTCGGTGAATTCTTCCTCTAAAATCTCTACTACTCTCGTCTCTAGTCTTTCCTGCTACTCTTTCTACTACCCATCGTACGGCGAGTTTCCACCCTTACGTTGTTGACACTACTGCGATCCGGACGAAGCGTTTTGCTTCCTCTTTTATACCGCGTACATCGAGGGACTGGAACAATTTGCCAGCGACGGTGTTTCCGTCACACTACAATTTTAGTGTTTTCAAGGCTAGAGTGAAAAGGCTCTTAATAAACTAGCGCGCTTTATCATCAACGATCGAATCACTACTTACCATCAGACGGGATTGCGGTCAAGCACTGGTTTATACATATAAATAAATAAAAAACGTAAAATGGAATGCTCTCAATCAACTAGTTTGACTCACACTATCTGATAATAATACCAGTTGAAAAATCATAATTTTTTCCTTCACTACGGCTAACTCGAAGCAGAGTAGGTACGCATATGATAACATACACATAGTGTGTTTGTCTGTATGGAAGCTCGCAGTAGTAAGAAGTCGTAAACTCGTAATAGCCAGCTCTATAACTATGTATGTGTGTGTGTTCCTTCGCTTGTATGGCGCGCACTTCCGAATAATAACGTGTTTGTGTGAAAACTGCGTAGAATGGGATGAAATATGTTTGTATTATGTCTATTGATGTATCGCTTTGTAAGTTTTCCATTCATCTATCCAATGAGGTGGATATAAATAACATTTTATATGTTAAAGTTATCGTCAAGTGCGCTTGACATGGTTATCCAAGATGGAGGGCCTCCGTCGAATTAGCCTAGTTTGGGTATCTTTCTCCCATTACTCCACTCTTAATCTTATCACATAGCACACGTTATGGCACAAAACACGATGTTGTAATGCGCTAAAATACAATTTACATCACAACATTTAACTCACGCTTCAAGTACCTCTCACGGTAAGTACATGTACTTTCAAATCTTAATGAAAACGTGTTTGGCGCTGGTGGCTGCAACGCTACGTCACGTCGCTGAGCGGCTCCTCCAGCGCGCGGCGGGCGCGGTACATGGTCGGAACGGGAGGAGCGAGTCGCGGGAGTAGCGGGAAGCGACCTTGACGCCAAACGAGGAATGAATCACGGCAGCGAAAGTGGGAGAAATGTGCCGCCGCGCCCCGCGCCGCTCACTTTTACTTTCCAGTGTGGCGCAACCAAGAGCGGCGCCGGAGCGCGCGCGCCACTCGCCCGGCGCCCGCGGCCCGCAGCGCCGTCGCGCCGAATGCTTACCGCGCTCCCAACACCGCCCGCGACTGTGACTCTGCCCGGATTACAGTGATACTCCCAGTGCATCACAGGATTCAGTTTCAGTGATTCCCGCGGCGAAAGTAGAAACCGGGTCGCCGATAAGCGTTGTGCAAGTTGTTGCGCGCGGAACTCGCGCGCGGCCTCGCACTCTCCCGCAGGAAGCGTGTCGCAAGCGGGGAAGTGGCGCAAGTGCCGGGAAGCGAACGCGCGCTCCACAACACACATACCCTGGATTGCCCCGGCAACACTGGATTCTCTTCTATCATTGTCCCCTGGTAAGCACCATCGACATATACTTGTTGTTAGGATATCGTTGTGTGAATTAGAAAGTGACAGTCTACAGAGAAAAGCTGTAATTAAGGTCGCAAAACCATAATGCTCCATCTCGCGCATTCGGTTCTAAACGTCGGAGATATTAGTGAAGGGGACTGGTGTCACCAACACACTCAAAGCGCACAATTGGCGTCACCGACGACTGAACTTCGGCTCGGGTGTCGGAAACGCTACAAATAAAGAAGTGAAATATCCAAGGACAATACAACTTTCAAGTGATTTCGCGCGCGGCCGACAATAAAAACTTCGTAACGCGCCTGCGCAACCTCTCGGTCTCACTTTCGACGTCTGCGCCGAGCCTCGCTCGACGAGCCGCGCTTTCAATAACTATTACAAAACCTCCGGCATGTCGAATTTTCTTTCGAAAGTTATTGCTGCTAGAAATTTGATTTGTGAAGTAATGGACGTTTCAACACTCATTGGCTTGATTAGTGATGAAAATGTGAAAAGTGCGACTAGCACATATGGCATAGGAAAACCTTGTACTCTCCGTGACCACAACTGAGTCATTTAGTTGGAGCTATTACAAACAGCACGTTCCGAGCAACTGTCATCATTAAGGAGAACTGAAAGGAACACAGTCCAAGGCCAGTTGGATAACGAATTTTCGTTTAATATTAATAAATGGCAAGCACGGCCGATCGTGACGGATCCAATGGTTCACGTGGATGTAGAAGATCACTATGACCGAAACACTTTCACGCGAACAGCCGCCAATATCACAATAACCGAGACAAATCGAAATAATAAAACGAAACTATATAGATGATATAATCGTTTGTAATTGACGAAATTCATTTCACGGAATTAATTTTGTTGCTATGCTAGCGATACAGATTCGTCGCATCGTTACAACGAACATAACAATCTGTTGAAAAATTGCTTTTCAATTTTAGAATCTCAATTTCACACGTTTTAGAAAACCATGAATGACACACGTGGTCTGCGAAAATGAGACATTGTTCTCACATGACTAAACTGGTCAACTGTTGAAGTTGAACATGATAGTTAGAGGGCTATCTTTCTCTTGGATAAACAATCTTTCTTAGACGCAAATATTCATCAATCCTTTCTAAAAGATCTGTTAATCTATCAATATATCGTGATAAGAAACAAGTTATGCAATTCACGCGTGCAATAACTGCTTAAACGCTTTCATTTTCAAATGCGAACATTAGTGGGCGTGCCGTTAAATGTCAGGATTAAGATTTATGATAAACGTCGTGATTATCCAGTGACAAAAGTACAATGAATATAGTTAAACTTTCACCCGGAGAAATGGCGACGCGAAAGTAAGGCTGTACATCGGATGATTTCATCCCGATTTCACAAACCGATGTAACTTAAATATGAGTCGAAATTCGAGGATGTGATGTATGCACGGCCGAATAAGTACCGCTTTCTGTTTTCATGATTCGCGAATGATTAAAGGTCGTAGAAAGATCTATCAAATTACCTTATTCACAAGAGTGTTTATTATCAGGAAGCGGCACTGTAGTTACAGCACGTTTCCGAATTCTTTTATTATGAATCAAAAAGATGGTCGCTGACGAAATATGATAATAGAAGTTACAGACCGTATCACAAAAGTAGACTACTTTATATTCGTATATGCGAGAGAATTTTTTAATGCTTTATCTGTGTTGAAGCGTGTGCTGCTGACGAATGTGAGCATAAAATGGTTCATGAATTATACGATATCATATATTTGCCAAATAGGAATGTGAACTTACTTTTATCAAAGAAACTGTTCAATTGTTGGTATTTTGCACTAATGACTGTGTTTTATTAGAACATAGATATTTCATAAAACCGTGAACAGACCATTGTTTTGCAACGCATATGAAAAGGCCTGTTACAAATACTATGATAAATGAATAGTTCTGCACAACGACAGCTCACTATTAATTTATCAATAGATTTATTTATAAAATATTACTTTTGCATATTATGTTTCCGTGTTTAATTAATTCAATGGCAATAAATACATACATATGTAGCAAATGTTCACATCGAGATAAACAATAGAATTATACACGACCCGGCAGATGTGCGATCCTCTTACTTTGTTACGAAAATAAAGTCTCAATAACAAAAATTAAATTGAGACTCAAACACAAGGAGCAATTAAAGTAATTCTCACAGTAGCTGATGACGAGTTTACGTAATTTGTGTCTTTTGAAGAAATTTACTGTGTTATCCAATCTGTTTAGACAATGATAGTGAGGAAATGAAAGTGGAAAGCTGTTACGAGAACGTTATAGTCGCATTAGCACATTATAAACTTTAGATACAAAAATCTGATCTGGTCTCGGTGATCCATATACAGATCTACATATTCAACAATATGCTAATGTTTCGATAAAAAAAATATAGTAAAAACAAACTACAAGTTTTTATTATACGTAACCTTTATTTCATATAATTATATTCAAAGATAAAATAATTTCTGTGTAAATATCGCGAGAGATCCGTATTTTTAAAATTTATAATTTCGGTAGGACAATTCAAATTTTGACCCAAAAATCCCTGTCAATCTCTTCCAAGGTCAATCCTTATATCGTCCATACATTGTATTGCTGTGGAATCATTATTAAATAATGAAAACCGTGGCGCAATTACAGTAGGTGAAGACGTAGAAAGCATTCAAATAACTTTAAGACGAAATTTTTGTCTTAAAAGTATATGAATGCTTTAAGCAAAATTAATGTATTTTTATTTAACTTTAACAATATGTAGCTACTAAAACAATATGTAGCTACTAAAACAAACATTTTCTATTTTTATAAATTACTCCATTGATTTATGTCTGTCTTTTGAAAAAATACTCCATACCTTGATTTATGTCTGTCTTTCGAAAAAATACATACCTATCTATTATAATTTTCACATATTTCAGAATGGAAACTCAAATTTTAAAAATTTTGCTTTCTTTCACACAGCTTTATTTGTTCAAAACAAATGAATTTTATTAAAACCATTTGCGAACTCTCTGGCGACCTACTTAACTATATTATCTTAAACGTCTTCACCAACTGTAATTGCGCCACGGTTTTCATTTCTCACTGACCACCCACGCTAAATACGTGTCAAATTGCTAATAGCATTATCAACTTTCATTGCATCATCGTCATCATCGGTTGTAATTATAGTGTTTGTCCAGGCGACCAGTGCTTGTTATAACAATAAAGCTATCTGCTCCGCTCATTAACTTATAGCTACTCCAATATTTATTTTTGACCTGACTGTTTGTTTAGTTCTGCATCCCATCGCTAGATAGAATATAAACATCTTATATGGAAGCATCGTTTAATCTGACGGTACCGCCAAGTAGGTAACAGCGGCGTAGGCGATGGCGGTACACATTGCAACGTGCCGATTCATATCCAAGGTCTTTCCTAGTGGAAGAGAACGGAGTTTCCTGCGGCCGCCTATCTCTCGCGCACACCGACATTCGCACGTGAACGCACACGCGCCCACGTGTCGCTATTCTTTGTGTTCAATCTTTCCTAGCTACCGTTGCAAGGCATCTTCTTTTTGTGCCGTCCGGTGGCGTTTGAAGTTTGAGCCTCTGAGCGCTTCATTATATAGGCGACGTGCGATGCGCGCGCTTCACAGTTAGTGTGTCACTAGAGCCCGCGCGAGAGGTGGCCTGCAAGGACTGTACCGCGCCAACCTTTTTTTCTGTGCGTGCGATGTTTTCACTTTCGTCATTTTGACCGGGCCAGTTTGATTTGACGTCGCTCGCGCACGGACGTGCCTAGGTTCCGGCGTTGTGATATCCTGTGATCGCTGGTGCTCCGGATTGTTTTTGTTTATGAAATTTATTTTTGTGAAAAATATGGCTGTGATAAAGTGTTAATATGTTCGATAGTAACATTCTTTTTAATTTCTACAATGAGATTGCTAATAGAAATGCACTACAGTTGGCAAGGTAAGGTTGTTTTGTTTGTTTACCTTAAATTTAGTAGGTATGCGGGGATGCGCATGTAGGTGTGGGCGTTGGGTAGGTAGTCACATCGTCGGTCCGGTGGGACGGACGGCACAACCTTGGCTCTAATGAACGCACTATTCGCCGCTTCATCCGCCTCTCGCCTTCGCCTGAGCCTCGCTCGGCGAAGAGGTTAATAGGTTCACATTAGATGGTTTGCGAAATCGACAGACTGAGCTCAGCGTACGAACTGCGCCCGCGCCGCTTTTCCACTGTTGGTTTCGCGCGCATTCGACATACAGAGTACTTTAATAAATATCTGAATACGACCACTCCCAGCTTTACAAATCCCTATTATAAAAAAAAATGTCTCTCAACGCATCATCAATGATATGATACCAGTTTACATAAATCTGTATTCAAAAGCGGAAATGAAAAAATTTAAGCACACACACACATACGCGATACGCGGTATGCGAACATACTAAATATAAACACTCGGATTTTCAAAACGCTAACTTGTAATGTTATTTAATTTTCTATTTGTTAAGTTAATGAAAAATTAACGAGTTTTTTCCAAACAATAATTTTTGAAACTCTCATCGTTTACCGCAACACGTTAATAAACGCCAATTAATTACCTGTTTAACCGCGAATTTCACTTCTGATTGCTCGAGCATTAAATCGATTTCGGAACTGATAAATACTCGTTTCACAATAGTAAAAGTCGATTCATTGCTTTTGGCACGTCATTACCGAATATCTTTATGAGAATCAATTATTGTTGTAAATATTTTGTTTCCAGAACTCTTATCTCAACTTTACCAGTGCAAACGAATAGTCTTTATAAAACTTTGTATTTCTAATAGGTATCGTAAGATTCATCTCAACCTTGTACAAAGAAAAGCTAATCTCGTTGAAAAAATTTAGTTATTTTCTAATAATCGTTGTTATCATTCATTAATTACTTGTTCAAGGTTTCGAAATAATCTTATTGATAATATGTGGTATTGACTAATATTGTTTAGTTTGTAAGATTCGTGCGTGATCTGTAAAGTCACTTCCTTAATCAACTACCTATTTTGATTAACACATATATTGGTTCCTGGAAATTTTGTTTTCGTATAAGCAGCAATAAGCATCGTGTTATACATATTTGATATAGAATTGATAAAAATATTTGGTTTTATGACAAAACATACCCATCGTGCTTCAAAACAATAATTGCGTACCAATATTACGCATAGTATTAGTTTCGTGTGTTCTACTTTGATCCTTTCAAAAAGTACATTACTAAACCTGTATGTTCAAATACGTGACGTATCTACAACTAAATTGTTTTATGTATTAATTCAATAACTAATACTACAAAGGAAACGAAGGTTGTCATTACTTACTGATAGATCCGTAGACCGCATGCCACTGCGCAGTTTTAAAACATGATGTGATAAGTGACTTGACCGTACCCAACACGATAACAAGTTTTTTGATCATGTAAATATTGACTGGTTGTTGTTTACTAAAACCTCGAATGAAGCCAGAGCTGAAATTAGTAATCAATTCCGTAAAAACAAAAATTACTAAGACATGCTCGGAACAAAACGAACGGCTAAATATCGAAAGCATTCCAAAACCCAATTAAAAACAATAACAAACCACAGAAAACTAATTTGAGCTTAAAACCAAAATTAAATATTTTCCAGCTGCCACGACTATTTTTGACATTTACTCCAAATTTGATGAAGACAATCGTGTTGTCAACGAAAATTACGCAATGAAAATTGATACTTATGCTGTGAGAGAGAATTGTGTCAATGAAGCAGAAGTGTCGGCAGTTGGCACGAGTAAACAATTAAAGGGCGAGTACGAATCATCGCCCAATGCCGTTTTTCTATTCGACTTAACGAATATCACGCGTATTTATAGTGTTCCGCAATGAAACTAAAATAAACCGAATACCATTGGATTAATCGTATATATATAAACTGTTCTAAAATTAGGTAAGTTGACCAACGTTTTTTAAATCAAATGAAAATAGTTTGATAAAATCAAAATACTACCGATTGATAATCGTTAGCACACAGATAAGTATGTCAAAAGAGTAACAATTTTATCTACACGTTAACCGGCAAATACTAACCCTTCAGTTAGATCTCAAATAGACTCTAAAGCTGCGTGAATTAGTCGTTATAGAAAAGCTCCAAAGTTTAAGATGATATTACATTTTCAGTAACTTCTCTTTCAGCCAACTTATCGTCGATATTATGATAATAGCTCCTTGAACTTTATAATGTTGATGATATACATTTAATATTCATATTCAATCAAGAATTTTAACATCCAAAAATTTAGTCTAATAAATATTTTAATATACAACAAACCTTGGTATTCAAATATGTTATGAAACCTTTTTAAACTGTAGCTGTAATATTTTAAAACATGCCTATTGGCCTTCGTATTGTCTGATTAACATGATGGTCACTTCGATAACACCTACTGTTAACAGTTTGATAAAAATTTTGATTTCTGTAACCTTTAAATTTTGATAAACTTAACCGTAATTACTATCTACTGTACTTTAGTTTTCAATTCCAAGAAGACATTGTAAACTAACTAATAAGACTGCTGTCTCATATCTGTTAGTGCTAGATATATGCGTCTTGCAAGATTGGCTCTAATTAGTTTCTCCAGTTAGACAGGATTCTTAACTAACTGCAGATTATTATAAGATTTTTTTTATCGTTATAACCCTATAATAAACATTATTTGAAGTCGTTATGATTATTAAATTTATGCTGTATGCATTAAACGACAACTAGCCGTCGCCTGTGACTTCGTACGCGTTTTTTTTATATGCTCCGCTCCTATTGGTCGCAGCGTGATTTTATATAGCCTAATGCCTTCCTGGACTAATGGGCTATCCAACGCATAAAGAATTTTTCAAATCGAACCAGTAATTCCTGAGATTAGCGCGCTCAAACAAACTCATCAGCTTTATATTGTAAAGTATAGATTGCGTCATTATATTAAATTGTACACAATCAAATTAGTTTCGCATTGTCAAACACAACATTAATTACATGATAATATTTATTTTATGCAATATCAATTGTGTATAACTTCCGAGTAGAACAATCCACAGTGTTATCATCTACACGTGGTTAAAAACTAGATCTTTTTCCGTCTGCAGTTTGCATAAACTAATTGTAAACACGTCCAGGGCCCTGTATTTGTTCAGTAATAATCTATTCGTTACGAATAATTGTAATATAACCACAAATGTAACTGTTGTAATTAGGTCACGCTATGATTCGATTGTAACTCCTATTTCCTGGAAATATGGCGCTGGTACTATGAATTTATCACGACTAACAAGTGTTGCATAGCAATAGGAAAAATCTTGATTTTAATTAATATTACCATCTATAATTGTCTTGAATAATAACAGACGTAGGAAGTATAGAAAATAAGGCAACGTTAACGTTTTCAATAATAGCGGACGCAAACAAGCAGTACTGGTTGCGCGAAAATAATTATGAATTTTCAATGGAGTCGTAATTAGTAAAACGCGTCGTTTGTTAGCAGGCTTTGTGCACGTATTTAACGTTCCGAGAAACTAGGTTTACAACGTAGAAACGCAAACATTTCTAAAATCCCAAATGCGAGAGCCAAGCTGCCCGATGCTATTTCGCAATCAGCATTTACCTACTCCTTGCAAAGTCGGCATTAACATTTTCTCAGAATTACAAATATATTCGGCAGTTCGGGACCACTTCGGTTTTCTGTAGTAATACAAATATGTCAACTTCTTTATCATTTCATGTAATTTCTTCATAGTTCTGCGTACCATGTAACATTGAACTGAATTAAAAAGCGTTATCAGAGGGCTCGATATTGTCAGCAGTGTACGGCAGTTGTGAAATATGTACTTGTAACGTTTGGACAGTAGTCATATAGAGCTCATTAGCATCTTTTCGTTTTTGGGTTTCAATCATTATTTAATAGAATTTTAATGAATCCTTACTAATCGCATGTGATAGTCACTATCCGTATTCTTCTATTAGCAGAGTTAACAAGTTCCAATTTAACCGTCTGGTCAAAATATCTACGGGTAAAATGAAGGAATTGGAACGAACATACTTGGTTTTACCACCAACGTTTTAAATAGGGATGTTATCTGGGTAAAAAAAAAAAAATATTTTATTTAGTACATCATTTAGATTATAGAAAAATATTGGTTACGTATATTTTGTTTTATCAAATCAATAAAAATTGACAAGTTTTATACTTATCAATTTTAATGCATCAAAGATCAGGAGTGGTGGCTGGTGACATCACTGCTCGCTAAAAAGTTAGCGTGCAGTGACGTCACACGAGTTTTCAACGCACTGTGTCGTCTTCATTTTTTGTTTATATGAAAAAATAAAAAATACGTGTCTAGTATTTTGGAAATCAAACTAAGTAGATGCTTTAAACTTGGAATTTCTTTAAATCAAGGATATAAATGACACCATTGGAAGTTATTGTAGAAGTAAGCATAATAGCCAAGTGGCAGATATGGTAGTTAAAAGAGATGTATTGTTTAGGACAATAAAATTCGGAATGGTCGTTGTCAAATGACTCCCAGCCCTTTCTTGTTCCCGTTCACGGTACAAATTACTGAAGGACGTTGAAACTGGGTCACTTCGGAAATAGTTTATTGTTATCGGCTAGCTGCGCACACGCAATGCTCACACGCACGCCCGAGCCGTGTTCGATTTTCAAACGTTTACGCACACGAACGAGCCCCCGACTCAATTAGGGTTCATCCTTTATAACTCTCGGAAGTCCTTGTACTAGTTTGCCTTCTGAATCTTTAATATCATCAATGATGTCTATGAGTGTGGTTTCAAACGGTTTCCGCTTTCATACCAAATCAAAAACATACTTTCTTAAGGCCGACGGGTCAATAAAATTGAAAAGGTGTCGGATTTGTATTTTTATAATATAACTATTACGAGGCTTAAAGGCCAAAGTGTTTTGGACTATTAGTTTTATTACGTAGTTACCCTTGCGTTGAATATTTAATATTTATAGGCAAACATTTTCGACAGACCCTTGCTTGTTGGTTCTTCACTAGTACTACGTAAACAAGGTTCTTCGTTTAATTATTTCGCATTATACGATGCACCTCGACATATGCATTACACAGACTATTTTATGGTCCTGTCAATACATCCAGTGCATCACTTTAATAATAACCTTTGGAACCTTAACCACACCAGTAAATTAATTATAGTCAGTTGTCATAGTTGACAATAAAAATTCTCATCTACGCATAAACCCTGATTGTTCACAATTTTATAGGCAATTCGATTAGTGGCAAGTTGTAAAATAACTTAAAGACCTCAAGGCTTCCAAACAATAACTCACACACGGCCATGTAGTTAGCACACCGCTACACAATGAATAATAGTGTTTCGTAGATAACGCATAGACCTATCAATTTAGTCTAGGTAGCACATTCACAGGCGCACAAATCTGCGCTCACATCCGGAGTAGGGAGTGCTGTGCGTGTGAGTGCACTCACACTGTCACAAAATTTCCCACAAACCCCCACTATTCAGCGCACGCGCACGCTCACAAACAAATCCTAGAGTAAAGAGTAATAAAACTGAAGTATCGTGAACGAAAGCACACGTTTCACGCCCAACATAATATGTAAGTATTTTTAGCAAAATGCGAGCGTACGGGTAGGTCAGTTACTATTATGACTGAAATTTTGATAAGAGCTATTGAAAATTGTAACGAAAGTTAATTAACAGCTTTCGTTATTTACCCGCATTTGTCCTATCTATTCCATTACTTGGATACAGGCATACTAAACCCCTAATATACAGCGCGAGCCCAGTGCGTGTTGATCGGTCGGTGAAGACACATATTTTCAATTTTTTGATTCTAGGACATGCCGTAGTTTTAAGAGCAGTGGTAATAAAATAATGTACAAAAAATAAAACGGTTGTTTGGTTTTCAATTTATTACTCTCAGTACTTTTTGTCCTTTTACCGTTTCCATATTCTCTCTAATATTCCAATGTTCATCTTATTATGCATCAAAAATCCATCACATACTCTGTTAACAGATCAAAAATCTAAATTCATGAATAACTTTGGGTTTCCTAAGTCAGTCAACAGTTTTTTGTTTCGTGACAAGATTCACATAACTTTTTATCATATGAATTAACATATTTAAATTTATTTTTTTAATAGACTGGACCTAGTATAGGATGAATAATATTTTATGTGCTTATAAGTTATATTTACTGTGCCCGACTACAGAAAGTAAAAGACAATAGCATCACATGTACTCGGAATATTAGGTACTTTTTTATGAGTCAGTATTTCTAATCTACTAAGTATGTCAATGTATGATTCAATTGTTTCATCCACAATTTTAGCGAAAGACTCGACTGAATATAGATCATCGTCGAAATTGAATCCTTTAAGATCATTGTTCCCACTATTATTATTGTATTTTTCCTTTCATTGTATTTTATAGTTGCCTAAAATTTGCCAACAGTTGGAATTCAATGTGAATCCTCGCCTATTGTGTCTAGGTGGATAAACATATATTTAAATATATTTAGACGTTGAAACATGAAATAAACCCACTGTTAGATCTAATATTCACCTTTTTTAACCTGGAACATTGCATTGCAGCATTAACAGCTTACGTGATCGATTCCGTCTTCCTATTTACAACCTATTATATTTGTATGTATACTAAATAATTTAAATTAACGTATTCTTGCTATAAACTTAACTTTTATAGCTTCATTGTCCTTACTTGAACAAGTAATCTTCAATTTAAAAGCCGTACCTATATTTAACACAACCTTTTGAAATTCCTGTTGTGGATACAAACAACAGCATCATGATGATTATGTAAGTCCAGAAAGTAATAATTTTTAAAGCCTCTATGAATTTAAAATTAATAACATAATATGAAGTCGAAGAAATACACTAGTTTAGAGAAAAAAATCTAAAATTTTAGAACAAAACAGACGGAAACATGACTAAAATATTATATTAGAAAATGATTCACCCAATAATTTTCTAGTAGAATCTTTACAATCTTTAGAACACTAGAAGTTCAATGTCAATGTTACAAGAGTTCCAATTGAACCATATATTAATAAGTCATCCACATAATTATATAACACTAGCTGCCCCCGCGGTTTCACCCGTATGGTTTCGATATGTTTTTTATATGCTCCGCTCCTATTAGTCACAGCGTAATGATGTAGCCTAATGCCTTCCTAGACTAATGAGCTATCCAACCCAAAAAGAATTTGTCAATTCTGACTAATAGTTCCTGAGATTAGCGCGTTCAAACAAACAAACTCTTCAGGTTTATACTATATTAGTATAGATTAGGGAAAACAAGCCACAAACAATATACATAAAACCCATTTATACCATCATTAGTTAAGCACAGTAACCCTGTTGGTTATCAGTCTTCACTAAGCCTTGTCGGTTGTTCCACTATTCCACATAACAGGAGTATATTCATAGTAATTTCATATTAATGTAAGTTTCCCCCTACAAGTTTTCCTGTACCGTTGTAGATAATATAGACCACTTTATTATTTCCATAAGAGTTTACCTAATAAACATCTCTATTTGCTATAGTTTATTTCTAAATAGTTAGAGTAATATTTATAACACACGACAGACACAGCGACAGCCTCCGTGGCGTAGAGGTAGGGAACGCGACCGCTGCGTGAGGAGGCACGCAGTGCAAATATTTGTATGCATGAATATAAATATTTGCACTGGTCTACTTGTGCCTCTGAAAGCACGTTAAACCGTTGGTCCCGGTTGCCCTCAAAACTTCAACAATTGGTTTAACTGCAATGCTTAGATATCGACTTCGGGTTGTGGAGGTCAGACAGCAGTCGCTTCACGGAAAATATCGAAGTTTAGCCAAAATCAGCAGTTAGACTGGTAAAGTGGACCCCAAACTCCAAAGCTTCGGATGCGTCTGGGATTAACACTGAGATGATGATGATGACTTACAGTAATATAACAAATTCTATCTTTATATCTTCGATTTATTAAAATCCATAAGAATTTCTTTAAGTACATTGATCCCTATGAGTCCATCGGTATGATTAGCCTTTTCTCAATTATGTTTGAATTGGCTTCAAGTGTAACCGGATGCAGTTGGATATCAGTATTTTACACGACTGCTTATCTGACCTCCACAGCAGACAGACTTTCAGGGTTTTGTCAACCCATCAACTAGCTATGGCTGACTACCGATGGACTAGTATGAATTTATTATAGTCTCTTAGAATTGTAAAATATACTTAAAGTTTAGCTTCGTATATCGACAGCTTCCGTGGCGTAGCGGTAGCGAACAGAACCGCTGCGCATGGAGGTGCGGGTTCGATCACAGTGTAAATATTTGTATGCATGAATATGGATATTTGCACTGGTCTGGTCATGCCTCGAAAAGCTCGTTACGGGTTGTTAGAAGCCTCAAAGGTCCAACAACTGGACTAACTGCAATGCTTCGAAATCGCCTTCGGGTTGTGGGGGTCAGACGGCACTCGCTTCACGGAAAATATCGAAGTTTAGCCAAAATCAGCAGTTAGACTAGTAAAGCGGACCCCATACTCCAAAGCTGAAAAGCTTCGGATGTAACTGGGATTATCACTGAGATGATGATGATGTAATTTCGTATATCGTCCACTTCTATATTTTATTGTTCATCTTCATGAAAAACCTTACTAAATCAACAATCCTATTATTGATTAGCATTACTGTGTTAGACACGAGAACTGGTATGATGAAATTACAAACAAAATATTATTTTTGTTTCCATCGCTCCATTTTCCAAACGTGTTCAATGTTTGCACTGGTTGCGAAAGGTGATGGTTATCTCGGTAAAATTACGGCACATTTTCCCACTTGAGCAACCGTTACACTTGGTTGAAGCAAATGTAACAAAAAATGAAATTCTTTTGAGATCGTCTTATCTCTTCTCTAGTGTTCTGAGACATACAACATATGTTGTTATGCCAAGAAAACACTACAAATATTCCAGTTAGAATTATCAAAACGTGGTCTTATTTGCCATCTCTTATTACCTAGTTTCGCCTTCTTTTTGCCTTGCGTCATTTTTCCCTCTCATTTTGTTCTCTATTTTGCCCTGTCTCAGTCTAAAGCTTCCCTTTAATATCATCGATCAATCAAAAATGTCCATTCCGTTTAGAATCAAAGCCAGCAAATCGATTCGTTAGTAACTGCTATACTTCAAGTCACAAATCCGTGGTTTTGCTTATCTTCAGCAGTAGCATGCGTACCGTTTCGTTGATATTTGACTTCGCTGATAACTCTGAAATTAGGACAGAGATTGTATTGTGGTCCTCTGTAGCGTTTCGCGACTAATCTTCGCTCACAAACTTCTTGAGTTGACGTTAAAGGGTTAATCATTCTGTGTGTGTGTTCAACATGTCAGGAAGATTTGTAAGTTAAAGTTTGTGTATAGTTTTATTAGGTTGTTAGCTATATTATCAACACGCCTGCCTGTGACGTGGAGGCCCCGGGTTCGATCCCCGGCCAGGTCGTGATGGAAAACGATCTTT
This sequence comes from Sesamia inferens, assembly GCA_037179545.1. Taxonomy (NCBI): domain Eukaryota; kingdom Metazoa; phylum Arthropoda; class Insecta; order Lepidoptera; family Noctuidae; genus Sesamia; species Sesamia inferens. The sequence continues at coordinate 7,393,835 of CM073923.1, read as the reverse complement.
TCCTAATTAGCCTAGGTCTTAGATGTTTATCTATATATGTATCTATTATAAATATAGTATCGTTGAGTTAGTATCTCATACTTTGGAGTTAGCTCAATCTGTGTGTCGTATTTGTCCGTATATATTTATTTATTTATTTATAGAGGTTCACTGCTCGACAAAGGCCTCCCCCAAGGCTTTGATAAGGCGCACAATGAGCGGTCTTGTGCTACCCGCATCCATCGGCTTCCCGGGTCCTTCACCAGGTCCTTCACCAGGGTATATATCTCTATAGGCTGAAGAAGAAGAACAATAATATACATTAACCCAATTAAACCAATACAAAAGTGTGATATTATTGCTATCCTTGTCACTTTTACCTATGTTGGGGTTATCCGTTTGTCGTTGATTATTATAAGAATAATGATTAACATATTGGAGTTTAATTACATTAATAATTCACTGTGAAATTGATGACTTTTTCATTAGATTCATCACCTAAAAACGACGAGTCACGTCAATTCTGTTCATAAGTGTGTATTCCCTAAAATGTTTACTGTTTACCACTTCTCTTCGCATTCGTATTTAAAGAATTTATGTAAAATATATTAATCGCAGAACCTTACAGGAACGAAAAATTTTACCAAAAAATACTTGATGCTGAATTAATAAGTAATTAATTAAGTTGTGTCATACCTATCAAACAATAATCCGTATAAGGACACAAGGAATTAGATAAAGATCTTCTATTATAATAAGATATATTTCCATAACTATGCATGATGACAGACAAAACGAAATGTTTGTCTGGGCGAACACTTTTCTAATAGATGCTAGAAATCGGATTCGTAAGATTCTATATACACACTACTTGACGACACGTTTGGTGCAGTAGCTGAGCCTCGCGGGTTCGATTCCCGCATGAAACAAATATTTGTATGTTCCCTACCACTACCTACTACCTACAGGTAGTTAGTTGTTCAGGGTCTGTTTGTGTAGGTATGTGAGTTTAAATGTTTATAAATGTACCCACGATACAGGAGAAATTAGTAGTCTAGGGCAACGTTTATATAAATAAATATAAAACAAATTAATGACTTAAACTTGTTGAGTCACTACCACTGCATTTGAAACATCATATAAACGGAAATTGGTAAATAATGAAACTACCAGAGAAAATAATCCAAAACAAAATGAGGCTGATGATTGCAACATTAGCTAAATCGGGGCTTCTCAAAATTACCCCGAAAAATATTCACGTAACCGTGATGTACATAAAAGTAAGGAAATCAAAACTGAGTCGCTACGTTACGTGGTCGCATTACGTAAAGCCTTTCGCATACTTTCTCTGACAGCAAAATTTAGCGTTCGCCGTTATGCAACTTTACGAAATGGCAGTCGACTAAATTTCATCATTTTAACTTCAGAGAAGATCACGGCTCATATATGGAAGTGAACGACGATGTGGCGAAATGAGAAATTATCGGATGTTATTTTTAAGAAAACGTGGTTTTTTATTCGTTTTATGTGCATTTGGACACATTCAGCTGATGTGCCTTCTTTTTTAGTTACAACTCAGTCTAAAATTACGTAACCGCTTAATTTAGAAACCTCTTGAATTACCTACGGTTGTCTGCATAAATTATGGTAGGCTTAACTGGAATACAATAATAGAAAATTATTCATATCAGATTAAAATTCATAACTGCAAAAGTGTACATAATATAAAGAGCAATTTAATAATGATTATGCAAAACAATCAATTACACCAAGAACTTCTTAGGAACAGATCCACACGAGCCCGGTATTCATACCATAACCACTCGAGTTGAAACAGGAAACTTTCAATTAAAAAAAATGAAACATACCTGTGCGTAAATTATCATAAATATTTATAAAACAACAATAGGTTTGTTGTAACTAAAGAAACAACAACTTTATTGTTATTATAAAAGTACAGTGTTGACTAGAACGATGCAAATGTGAGTTTTTACCTAAGACTTGAGTGAAGTAACTTTCTAAAAACTGCTCGAGTGACCTTGAAATAAAACGCTGTTACAAAACCGCGGCCGCTCGCCGGCGCTAACTCCCCCCTCCTGTGCAACGTGCGCGCGGATCTACGCACGCTTCACTCGCACACGCGCAGCACGCCTCCGTGTGCGTACACCAACACACATGCGCGCACGCACACCAACGATCGCCCAAACAAACACAAACTACACGTGCAAGCCATGTGTGAGTTAATCATGAATGTGTAGAAAGGAGTGGTGAAAAATCTAGTCCGGTCCTGCAACCCACCAACATTCTAAAGATTGGCATGTAATTCTTTGAACACGTGACCGTACAGAAGGAACTTCTAACAACACAATGATTAATAAAATGAATCACTCCCGATCTATTGTGCGGTTTTCGGTTGCGTCACATCATGGAAAAACCGAAGAAAATAACTTACTTTTTCCATTTTAATATTTATTCACAGAGGCTATAAAATTATTCCATTCATCCATTTATGCATCCGAGCACGCTAACAAAACACACCTTAAAATTCTGTCAGTTTTGAAATCATCGAATTCCAAATATGTGAAATCCTTGAACATGGATGTGGGTCATGATCAGGTTCCAATATGTGTCTCGAGCTCGATTATTAGCATAGAGCTCTGAGGCGCGCGCCGGTACGTTGCGCAATACTGTTGACTTTCATCCTGAAGGTCAAGTGCCATCCTATTTCAAAATGGACCTTGGACGAGTCTGGTTTACCTCGGACCGCTTGTAGAGAACAGCCAAGTAAACGGAAGAGATTGGTGCTAATAGATATTAATCAAACAAAGAAGACGTCTTCATGTTTCGTTAGCCGCTAGCTTTCAAATATCGCTTGAGAATTGTGAAGATCAATCGCACTAATACTTCAAACAATTGCATGTAACTTTTTAGATAACTATCGATTTTATAATATTCGTATTCATATAAAGTTATGTTCGGTTTGCCACAAAGCGCCCACAGATGCGAAGGTCAACTAATTTCGCGGCGTGAGAACGCCTCTATATAGACGATTTAATTCATCATAATTTGCTGTAATAACACCAGAGATATTCAAATGACTGCCGACAATCAAATCCGACCTTTTCTTAGACACGTTCTTTATAAATAGTCATCTAACTGCCACAGTGATCGCAAAATGTCGAACACGAACTCGATTTGTTTCCGAACTGAAATAGTTGCGAAAACGTAGAAATCCGCCGAAGGCAGTGTGTTGATCACTGCGCGACGCCATTACCACAGGAACAGAGAAAATCTTCATCTAAATCGATGGGTGTCAAAGTGTCGCAATCGCATTCCGAAACGATGTTACATTTGTAATAAGTGTGTATGTATTAGAGCTGTTTACAGTAACGGTTAACAAGTATCTGGCACAAGGGATCGATCGTCAATCAAACGCAAGGTGAGAGTGTAACCGCGCTGCTATTTTAGCATCATCGAAGGTAAAACTGATTTGCGCTTTCGGCCCAAGACTCTCTCGCACAAGGGTACGATGGCATTTATAAATAAATACGTTTGTCAGTTGCCAACGACGGCAATGTTATGTTTGATTATTGATCAGTCTGCTGACCGTTGACATTCCAAATCACACCCACAGACACTCATCATAAAGCTAAACTTTAGACGACGAACACAAAAATAACTCTTGGTTATCATACGCCTAAACACATTGACGAATATAAAAACGCAGATGATTATAAAATACTTGAGTGTTGAATGAAACCTATAAAATGTTTAAAGCAAAAAACGTAAACGTAAAGCCAATTTTATCATTCAAATTATCGTAATGGCAATGATCTCATTTGACTCAAGTCGACACTGATTAAAGTAACTAATTTGGATAGTTCCTTGTCGTTACAACGCAAAAGGAAATTATCTGCGATAAGCTTATCGATTGAGACGTAAATTCCTATGTTTACTGTCGTAAGTTACAAGATGTTCGGTGACAATGAGTGTGGGAATCGGTGGGGAGTGCATCGATGGGGCTTTGAATGCTGAGGCGAGTGGTCGGCATGAATGAACTGGCATTTGTTGTGGAGTCGGCATTACGTAATGTATGTGGTGCGGCAGCGTAGTCAGTGCTGGCAGCGAACATTTCGTCCGAAGGCCAGCAGCACAAAGCGTGTGCGGCGTATCGCTGGCCACGCGCGCCCCGCGGTTTCCTGTTTGACGACTATCGACTTACATCACTATCGCTTTCTGTCATACTTCGCTCGCCTGTTAGAAGCTTGTAAAGGGGTCTGGCCTGTTGCTAAGTACCTTTGTACATACGTTTGTCATTGAAGCCGTGTACTACCGGCATTATTATTACGACTTCCCAAACTCGTAACTTAGAACTCTTCCTTATTATTAAAATATTCAAATGCCAGCATTTGTTATATCAATTTGATGCCGCATAGCGTGTTTAATTGATATATTTGCATTTCGTAAGCGATCGGCGTGCGAAGCGATTTGAGGGCCTCAGAGATTGTCGCAAAATTTCAACGGATTATAGAAGTGGCGTTAAAATGGATACAGACAATTTAATTTAGCCGATCATTTCAGTTATTTAAATAGAGCAGAAACTCGTTCACGAGCACGTAAATGCGGCTCATGAGATTATTGCGATTGTGACCAAGCGAGTCGAATGGAGTCGATCTGGTGTCAATCGAGAGGCATCAGAGCATGCTGAGTTTTAACCTGGATACACCATAGGGTAATTCACTCACATATTCAACGGATAAATTTATTGCTATATTTTCTGAAGACAACACGTATTACTAATAAGACGAACGATAATTATGCATACTCTCATAATGTCATCATTTGCATTCAAATAAGAATTAGTAATTTAAATGCTGCTTTTTCGGTCACTCATACTTTTGTGATCGTGTACATCTATAAAATGACTCTTCAATCCTAAGTTATGGCATTAATGATAAAGTAAATGTCGTCATAATTATCTTTTCAAATATCATTTCTGCTTTCGATTCGTCCAATTATTTCCACAGTATCTTGATCTATGGTTGTCTAGCATAACAATCATTGAGAATTATCTACGATGACATTTCTCTAAGAGTCATCTCTTGCAAGAATGGTAATGCGAGTGACCTCCGCTGTTGCACTGACGACGCCTCTGACGTCGACGTGTCTTGGTCCCTTGTTTATTACTTGATTTTCATAGAGATCACAGATTGTGAAATTATATTCAATTAGTTGGAAACAATGAAGTGTTAATAACTACTGTGAATACTGTTTCTACTGACGCCATTCTGATATTTGTATTCAATTGCATTGAGTTTATTTCTGAATATTTGGAGACAGTCTGGATATTGTTTAAGACAATATTGTTAGCTTGTGTTGCGGTCGCTTGCGTCACATTGGAATTAGCTGTTTCGTCATTTGTATGTATCTATTACGCTATTATTAATTACTGGAGAAGTGTTGAATACTTTTATTTTTATTGTAACAGGTTCGTTTTTGGCTCGCTGTTTAATTTATTAACTGGTAAAATGTTAACACGTGTTTGCGTTTTATTTGACAACTTGCCTTAAACTTTTCAATCGAAAATTACCCAACAATAGCCTATGAGGAACACGATTTCTTATATAAACATTGTAATAGAATAGTAAGTTGTTAACCTAGGGTCGAAAGAATCAATTCCCGAAGTATTTAGACGCTGTAGTCCGAGTAGGAATTGATTATTTTACCCGTGTTAAGCACTCTACTTTTCAATTCAAATAAGAGGAAAATAAAGCTAGTTGTTTATTTAAACTATTTTTTTTAAATTTCGTCACAGATACATAGCAGATTAGTATCCCGCCAATTTATGTCGACTTCTAAATTTGAAATATGGAACTCCTGGCGTAATTATTGTTGCGGCTTATTCCGCTCAAAGAAGTTTTCGCTAAGTTCACACTGGCTGTTTAGAAACTCACATGGCCGCAACATTTTTAATTAGTTTTTTTTTTTATATATATATAAAACTCTTCACATCTGACAGCAGTTCCATTTTTAAAGTTCATTCCGGCCCTTAGGTGGGAAGTAATTTGTATGAATTTTTCCATCTCTAGGGAGGGAAGCAGGATTTTCCACCCAATAATCAGATCAAAACAAAAGTACATTCTGAGTATGAGAAATGAAAATAATATTTTAACATTTCCACCACAATCATTAATTTCTACAGAATTTAAATAAATTTCCATTTAGGAAGATTATAATTGTTTTGTATTGAAACAGATGATAGCGATACGGTGACACGTGTATTGAAAAGCCCTTGTAACGAATAACCAAACAAAAATTGTATTTATGTTATACATACATACATATAGGTATACAATTTATATTTAATAAATCTTCACAAGAGCTGTGAAAAATAGTCACTAACTTTTTCGTGTCGGACACAATTTTTCAATAATTTATGCATTTTATACATAAATAGCTAACCGGAGAAACACAGTCCTGTTTCCTTGAACTCGATTTCAGCGCCACCTACCGAGTCCAATTGTGAATCTAAACCAACCAAGAATTATCACACACACACAAAACTTTAAGACAACCTGTCTAGCCGTTTAAGAGTTTCAATAACATACAGACGTACAGAAGAATTGTGTATTTGAAGGTAATCAAAACTTTGTTTTGTTAAACTTAAAAGTTATTGTACTTATTTTTTACTAAAATAGGTAATGCAGCGAATGTCTGCAAGCCGCATAAAGGAATTCTACTTTTCCTTATGAGGAAAGATCACTAAATAATTTTCTTCAATTGTGTGCAGGGAAAGGCCCGGTATTCCAAGATATCATTTTTATATAGAAAAGTCGTAAATTGTGGTCTCTCACCAACCAAACGGAAAAACATTATTATTATGATGTCAGTGCGCATATTTTTCCTTTCATTTCAATGGCGGAAAACATTCTAACATGGAACGCAAATATCGAAATCGGGTCTTCCCTAAACAACTTTTAGAATTTGGACGTTAACTAACAAGCAGTTTACACAAAAAATTCACATAAAATGAAAAAGCTGAGTCATTTAGATGAAAACAGACAAACTACAGCAATAAAATTATTCAATCAATATCTTCGATAACTATATTAGTGTCCGATTTTCATTCCAAATTACAAAATTTTGCATCGTAGATCAGCATAGTTCATAAATCAGCTGATTTGACATAGACATTTTCGTAACTTTCAATTATTGGCTAATAGAGAGCGAAAGTTGGAACTTTTTTCAATCATACGCTCCAGTAGGCCAATAGTGGTTGTCTTGTACAATTTCTAGGCTTGCAATAATGTTTCGTAAACCGTTTACTAACCGTTAACAGGCCGGGCTCGGATAGTATGGTCAATTAATTAACATCCGAATTTTCTATCGCTTTCGTTATTGGGTTCGGATTTGCTTCACCGATTTTTTTTGCGATGCAGATTGAACAGAACTTCCTTTCCTGCCATTTATATAATTCCAACATCTTCATACACTCTTCTTTACACTTTATTTTAAGATTTGATAAGAAACTGATGAAATAGACAGGCATTATTGCATTTGTGTTTGAATCAGAAACAAGTAAATTTTGAACTTTTCAATGTCCTTGGACTCTCATTAAACTTACATTTTGCATACATTCTAAATCCATTTCAGGCTTGCACATCACAAAAATTAACCTTACAAACCATTGCACCGCGTCCATTTTGCTTCGAAGTTGTTAAATTAATAATAGGTGCTACATTGTACGACTTGTAAGTGATAAAATTTACAGCTGCAAATATATATCGAAAGGCTCAATCTATGCCCTAATAAGTTCTAAAACAGTGTTCTTATTACTAACACGCCATAACTTTTGTAAATCGTACTAGCTACTAATTATTTATAGGTAAGTATCTAATAGGTTACAATAATGTCGTTCTATTCCTCCTTTTACAGTGACATGACTGTCATAAAAACCATTAAGAATCAGTACTGATCGAGTAAGATCGTAATGTGGACGACCATTCTAGGTCGGCCCGTGGTTAATTAGTGTGGGTAAGTTATGTAAGTATCTCCGGCGTTTCTTTTATGTACCAACCTTGATTCTTGGACTGATTGAGATATTTTTATAGATGTTGTTGGTATTGTAAACGAGTATTGTGGCGTTTTTCTTCCTGATTGGGAATAACTGTTGTTTTTCAAGTTTAAGATTCATGGTTTGTGTATTCAGTATACATACGCATAGTTGTCATGCTTTTACTTTGAAATGCAGGCACTTTCATTATTCCAAAGTAGTAACTTCATGAAATCTGAAATATAGGTGTATTATCTTTTCTTTTTTTAAATTATGTCAGGTTTTTAGTTAGTAAGGCAGTGGTAGCCCGGTGGTGTCGGCCGCGACTTTGAAGTTGTACTTTGTGTAAATGTTACGTAAAACGGTGAAGGAAAACATCATGAGAAAACCGGCATGTCGTAGAAAAAAAACTTCGAAGACATGGCACATCTACGAACCTGCACTGGGTCAGCGTGGTAGATTAAGGCCCACTCCCTCTCATCTAGAGGCGGCCTGTGTCCCAACAGTGGGAATAATATACTCTGTATTATGTAGGTTTTTAATATTAGTTTCTTTTGTTTATACTGTGTAGTAAGTGTCCCAAATTAGACACTAATACTAAGATATTTCAGATACGAACAGAAATTACAATCGAAACTGCGACAGTGCACGATAATTACTGGTTACTAACCTAGCCTAACCCACTGGCCTATTTCACTAACTTTTAGAACTTGCGAAAGATAAAGAGCTGATAAAGATTATCTGCATTCTGTTCCTACATCGTTAACGCACTACTGTTTAATTTTATAATGTTTTTTTTTATTTATTTAAATATTCCTTACGCTTTAAAAGAGATACAATTAAAAACAATGTTTTGAACTATACTGCTTAACCGAATTACCTTCGTTTGTTCCCAAATGAGTAAGTAACAGGTAAAGAGATTGTGTTTATTATTAAATATCCGGAATTTTGTTTACTGAAAAGTGTTGGTGAAAGTGAGTGTTTGTTCAACGAAGGCCGCGTGTAAAAGGCCATGCATACATAAAAAACGTTGGCTTTATCTTTCATTCACGTTTAGATAAAGTTTCGTTGCATATACTTATTTAAATATCGTTGAGTTATGTAGTGCCATCTGTTGGACGATTGAACAAGTTATAGAAAGCGCCATCCAGCGTGATCTACAGGAAAGTCAATAGGAAGGGAAAGTAGTTTTAGTGCTCAATGTCGGTGTTAGAGGGCAATACTAAGAGAATTATTATACATATGTTATTATAAGGTATTGTAAGGTGTTTTTCATAAGTTTGTTAAAAACAGAATAATTTATGGAAATAATTTTCAGGTCTGCGAAACATGTACTTTGTTGATTTAAGTACTGATAAAACTACTTTAAAAATAAAAGTAACGACTTAATAAACCTTTGCTTTTGAAAACTTTAGATAAAAGATCACAATCTGAGGAAGTGGCAGTAGCATTCGGATATTATACTGAAACTACAACCTGCAGCAATCAGGGTTGACAAAACGGAAAACCTTACAGACGGAATAAAAAAATAGAGAAAAATATAAGCATAAGTATATTTGTATGATATAGACACATAAAAATCGTTTGTAGGCATTATTTTCACATGAAACAGTTTAACAAATATTTGAATAAGCAGTAATTTACAATGCAGTCTTACCTTCGTGTCTATTGAATAAAATATCAAAAATAAGCCATACGTATATGTTAAAGTATCGAACAAAAACTAGACAGTACCAGTTCGACCTTGAATACTCAATTCTACTCAAAATGATTGACTCACAATAAATTTTACATCTCAACTATATCAATATAACACTAACTACATAGATATATTTTTTATATGAAAAATATAACTCACACAACCATATCTACGGTCAAGTAATTTTCCCTTTGATGCAATGAAGCGAAAACTAATTATGTAGTGGCCATTGGCTGCTTCTTTGAGTCATCGATACAATCTTGTAATCAACCCTGAAATAGATTTGATATAGAAAAAGTTTTCAATAGTAAATGAATTCAATGAACTTTGAATGGAAAATTAACCTTCGTGAGCGTATTAACCTAATTCTGAAGACTATTGATACATAATAAATGTTACACAAGATAAATTTTAAGACAACGACTCTGAAAATGAAAATAAATACATAAATGAAGTATTCCAGACGAACCTTACAAAGGAATATTAACGGCCATTCGTAAAGCCTTGGGATGGCTTCAGCAGACAACCCTAGATATAGCTAGCTAATTTGATGCAAAACATGGGAACTGCATCGTTTCGACCGGCTACCCACGGACAATAGCGGGTGAGCCAGACGCGCACCGTTGACTCCAGTCCTGAAAATAGCACTATGTATCCACTTTAGTACATACACGATTTAGATAGTCAGTTTAGTTTTGCCTTTGGTCCCGCCCACGGTCGCCCAAGGACGTTCGACATACGCCCATAATGAAAAGAGATTTATTAATAGGAAGATTTCAACGTGACTGTCTTGTATGGGGTTTTGTTTTGTTTTATCAGTTTCTTAATTAAATGCATTTTAGTAATCATCAATCGTTCCTGATATAAATTAATTCATAAAATTAAGTTAGATCAGGAACTTGAAGGAAAACAGCTGATAGTGTCAACATATATAGAAACATGTAAATTTATTGAAATTCAACCGGTTTTATCTATTGGATATCGAATTTTTCTAGTTATGTTTATATCTTAACTCAGGACAAAAATATGTACATATGGTTAAAATTAGTAACAAATAATAGGTACATAAGGTTAAAATAAAATTAGTTATAAATATTTACTTAATCTTTAGGTAATATATATTCAATAATTTATTGCATTTAGGTAAACATCAGCCAAATACCTATTATAGCGTCGGTGGGGAGTGAATAAGGACTCAGTTATCACGATTACAGTTTAATGGTCCAGAAACACAGGCTTAACACAATAACACAAACAATAACTTATAATTTGGTGACAATTTACTACTTTAAAGCGCGAGCGGTTAGCGCGCGCGCACCTGTTTACCGCCATGCCATCACTATCTCTTTCTCTCTATGCCTCTCACGTATGGCATAGACAGCGCGCTACCGGGTTGCCACGCTATACACTCCCCCTCGAGTTCCAGAGAACGTCCTCGCTCTTGAACTCGCACAAAGGAAAACTTAAGAGCTAACACTAAATCTAAGGCTTAACATACAGGACAAACATGCTTTCGAGGACGCCCTCTCTGACGTTTAGGCATCACGGGACGAGGAGGCGAACACTCTCTACTGTGGAACCGCGTAAGATCCGACACATGATACTTGCACAATATGTTTTCAGTGTTATCTAAACTTGCAATTACGTAGGCTGTAGGGCTAACTCTTTTTACTATGACGTAGGGACCATCTTTCTTTGGAACAAACTTAGCTATTATGATCTTTGCAGCACTGCTAAGAACATGTGTCTTCAAAAGAACCTGATTTCCGACTTCAAAGACTTCGGCAGGGGTTTTGGCCTTGTCAGCACATTCCTTGCGTCGATCCTGCTGTGTCTCAACTCTTTCCCTGACAGCGGTAAAAGAGTTAACAAAACTTTTCAAATATGGTGTTATTTGAGGTACGAAATTGTCCTTTTCGAGTATCGAACGAATGTCGTGTTGAACGTCGACTGGTGAGCGAAGTTCTCTAACAAACATTAGATATGCTGGAGATACACCAGTAGTCTGACAAACAGCTGAATTCATGGCGAACCTTATCGCAGGAAGGTGATGTGGCCATGACGAATGATCTGTTTCAACTAAACGTGACAGCTGAAATTTTAAATCCCTATTTTTACGCTCAGCTGGATTAGCTGACGGATGATACAAAGGTAACAATTCTTGAGTAATGCCTAAAATGAACATGCATTGTTGCATGACGGCGGACACGAACTGGACGCCATTGTCTGACACAATGCGTCGAGGAAGTCCATAGCGCAGAAAATACTCTTCAATTAGAGTACGTGCACACATCTCAGAAGTTGCCTCCTTCAGAGCATATAATTCAGTCCAACGAGTTGCTGTATCTTCTACCAAGAGTACCCAACGTTCCCCATTGTCACCAATGGGAAGCGGACCAAACAGGTCAATTGCTAACACTTCTCCTCTTTGACTTAAAACGGGGGTCTGTAACAGCCCAGGTGGCTTCTTGTTTGAGGACTTATATCGTTGACAAGTCGCACATGTTTTGACATACTCTGCTATAGCTGTGTACATACCTGGAAAGTAAAACCCTTGAGCGACTCGATTATACGTTCTATCGACCCCATGATGACCGCCTAGATCGGAGTCATGACATTCTTTTAGAATTTCCAGACGCAGTGAAGACGGAACAACCAGCTGTGCCTCTTCCGTATCGACATCGGGATTATACCTGTATAGGACACCAAGTTGCATGAAATACCCTCTTTCTGACCACCGCTTAGCGCCTATAGACTGAGCGTCAGATGTATCTTCCAATTCACTAATGATTTTTTTTAGTTCAAGGTCATCGAGCTGCGCGCGTCGTAGATCTGAAGCACTCCTGGCAGGTAAGTCCACGACAACAGAACAAACACCGCATTGATCCTTATTATCCTCTTTACAGGTTGGGCGACTGAGCGCATCAGCTATAATATTAGCCTTTCCAGGCGTATATTGAAACTGAATGTTAAAGCACTGCAGCTTTAAAGCCCAACGAACGAGTCTACCGGACGGCGACTTTAAGGTAAGAAGCCACTTTAGCGGCTGATGATCGCTGCCTATTACCACCTCATGACCTTCGATATAACCCCTGAATCGTTCAACAGCCCAAATGACAGCGAGAGCTTCACGCTCTGTAGTACTGTAATTTCGTTCAGCTGGAATGAGAAGACGGCTGGCATATTCTATAGGACGTTCATCTTTACCTTCACCTTGTAGTAGGACCGCCCAAATGGCGTAATTGCTGGCATCTGTCCTTAACACGAACGGCTTGCTATAATCTGGTTGGATAAGAATCGGTGCCGTAGTCAAGCGCTCCTTCAGCTCCTGGAAGGCACCCTCCTGGTCTCTACCCCAAGACCAAACCTGATTCTTCTTCAGTAAGCGTGTCAAGGGCTCGGCTATTGCAGAAAAGCTTGGAATACACTTCCTGAACCAAGAGGTGGTTTGTACAAAGGTTCTCAGGTGACGCAACGACGAGGGTGTCTTCATCTCTAGGATTGCCCTAACCTTATCGTCATCTGGCGAAACACCATCTTGGGTGATCACATGGCCGAGGTATTTTATCTTATCCCGTGCAAAAACACACTTTTCTCTGTTTGCACGCAATTTGAACAAGCGTAACCTATCAAAAACAACACGCAAGTCAGCAATATGCTTTTCAAAGCTACCTTCAGAGATTATCAGTAGATCATCTTGATAAGCTAGAAGCGTCACGTCCTTCAACGAAGCGCCCGATCGAAGTCTATCTATTAGACGTTGGAATGTTGACGGCGCGTTCTTCAGACCAAACGGCATACGCTTAAAACGGAATGAACCGAAAGGCGTTGAGAAAGCCGTTTTATCTCGGTCCTGTTCACGAACGCTAACTTGCCAAAATCCACTACGCATATCGATTGTACTCATGAAAGATTGTCGTTTTGTTGATTGAATAAGCTCGTCTATCAAAGGCATGGGATAGACATCGGTCTTAGTAACCGCATTGAGCTTTCTATAATCTACACAGAAACGTACCTTTCCATTTTTCTTTGGAACGAGAAGCGCCGGAGAAGCCCACGCGGACTCACATTCCTCTACAATATCATCAGCCAACATCTTGTCCAACTCACTCCGCATGACCTCTTTCTTAGCAGGGGTTAACCTATAATGAGGGACAGCAATGGGGGGGTGGTCGTCGGTATCAATTATATGTTCGGCAAAAGAAGTCGCTTCTCCCCCTGGCTGGAAGATATCCTCATTTGAGACAAGGAGCTGTGCCAGAACTTCGCGTTGACTATCGCTAAGGGAGGTCGCCTCGTCATCCCGGAGCACTTCTACAGCGGCACACGAAGACACAAGTGACACTCCTTCAAACTGTATTTCGTATTTTTGCTCATCACTTTCAGCAAAATGCCAGCTGCTGTTACCAAAATTAAAAACAAGATTGAAGATAGTAAGAAAGTCTATGCCTAACAAACTCTCATTATTGTTTGCTTCAGGAAAAATAATAAATTTAATGGCTCTAGTTTTATGTTGGAGTGTCACCTGTACGTCCGCGGTAAGTGCATTCATCTCCCTATTAACACCATCCGCTAACTTAACAATTTGTGTTGACGGCAATAACTGGTGTCCTAGCCTTAATAGGAGAGCGTAGAGCGTATGGCCGGCAATACATGTCTTAGCTGCAGAATCAACTAAAGCCGTACCACAAAACCCTAGAATGCTTATATTTAATATGGGGCGGCGAAAAGATGTACAGTCATTAACATTATTGACATACTCACAACTATTATAACAATTATAATCATAAAAACTAGGCGAACTTGTGTTTACATTAACAACATTACTATTACAAAAATCCCCTACGGCAAGTGTAGGGTTACCTTGAGTCGACATTGGCACTAACGGGTTGACTAACGACGACTGCGGCGCGGCGACGCGGGCAGGGACGGCGCTGGCGGCCGAGCCATGCCGGCGACACCTACGGTCGCGCGCTCGCGGCGATGCGCGGGAAACTGACGTACTTAGTACCCCGTCATGCGACGAAATATTCATGGAGTAGAATGATGACTGGCCTCGTGGTGAACAGTTTTTACACTTTGATTTGATTACGTTCGCGGCACCACAACCGTAGCACTTTACCTCACTTTCTGAACTTTCCTTATTGACGCTTTTATCACACTTATCACTAACACGTTTAAGCTTCTCACACATTTCTTTACTGTGTCCTAATCGCTTGCAATACGAACAAAACGGCTTCTTTGACTTAGCGACGAGACCGTCGCTGGCGCCAGCGGGTGACTCGGTCGACGACACGCGGCCTGCGGTACTCGACGTGTTGGCGTCTGTAGGTATATACCGCGACGATGACGATGAAACATTACGCGACGTGGAGTGTTTGCTGTTATTATTATCATATACTTCTTTTACAGAATCTTCGACCTGTCGACACTTGTAAAGCAACTCGTCGAAGCTATTCACGCAGTCTCTCGTCACGCGTTTTCTAATGCGCGTATTGAGTAGTCCGTACGCCATATCTAATTGAACCTTCTCTGAGAGGTCGTCCTTTGGGAATTTAGCTAATATTGCACGCACCTTAGCAATAAACAAATCTGTGTTTTCGTCTTCATTGTGTATGAGGCCGAACAGTTTTCGGTAAAGGCGATGTGGCGGGTCCTGTTCACCGAAGGCGCACTTTATGCGGGTGACGGCTTCCGACCACGTGCTGGTTGATTGCTTGACACCTTGCCACCATATTGCAGCAGGTCCTTCCAATAACATCGAAAAGCCGCGGAGAGCATTTACGTCAGATACATTTACGCAGTCTTTGTAGGTAATTACGGCGTCCATAAAATTATCTAACGACTCGTCCGCGCGTCCGCCATAACGCGACGTACATTTCGCGAAGTTTCCATTCGCGTCAAAAACATACGATGCTTGTTGTGCTTCGGAGACGTTATGCGGCGTCGATGAGCGTACTTCTCGGATCAGCTGCTGGCAAAATTCGTTCTGAGTTTGTTGTATTGACGTTATAAAGCTTGCGAGAGTTTCTTAAGACATTGTAATATTCATGGCGGCCGCACCCGCGGCGCCATTGGAGTCCGATTTTTCTTCTAACCGTGTTTTTGGCATTTTGGCTACTAAAAACACGGGCCAAACAGGAAAAACACACTCGTAGGTTCGGTAAAGTCCCCTACGTCCACTTTTATTGTGATCGTTGTAAGTTATTTCGCGAACTGCGTAATACACGACACGAAATACCTACACACGTTGGGCAGCCACTTATAGCGTCGGTGGGGAGTGAATAAGGACTCAGTTATCACGATTACAGTTTAATGGTCCAGAAACACAGGCTTAACACAATAACACAAACAATAACTTATAATTTGGTGACAATTTACTACTTTAAAGCGCGAGCGGTTAGCGCGCGCGCACCTGTTTACCGCCATGCCATCACTATCTCTTTCTCTCTATGCCTCTCACGTATGGCATAGACAGCGCGCTACCGGGTTGCCACGCTATACTATCCTTTTGAAATCGATTAGTATGTTGAATCTGTAACTAATAATATTACCAGTTATTTCTAATTTCAATTAGTTTCACATTCATGCCGAATTTTCAAAAGCACGATGTCTTAGCGCCGAATTCTAACGCAGATTTTTCAAATCCTTCTTGATCACTAAGTTATAACATTTGACTTTAATTTTGTGGCCTTCAATTAGTCTCATTAACACAGACTCAACCCACATTAATTGCCCAAGCAAAATTTAGCATCATGGTCTTCAACATAATACATATCTCATTTTTTGTGGCCATGTACAGATACAAAGCATTTAATTCTCAGTTTCAATGACTGCTCGTTTCCCGCGCTCAAGGAAATGTAAACTCTTTGTCATGTAATTTTTATCCAGTTCTTAATTAGCGCCCAGAAAGGTAAATTATGGAAACGTTAATAACATTTTGAATATTCTATACAAATATTGTGTTAAATTTGGCCGTGAAATAACAAATATTTGAACCAAAGTTTTACTACGTGTATACACTAATTCTAACAAACATTGCAACACACATTTGTCAGTATTAGCTCAGATGTTTGGCATCATCATATAGGTCTGTAGCATCGCATAAAAACATAAAGCTGACTAGCAAACAATTGAAAATAAATTCATTACGTAGTCGTGACATGGCGGACGATCAAGATCGTTTTGTGCGAGAACATTCCGCAGTGTGCGCACACGCTTACTTGTCCCGCATTGCACTTTTATGTACCACCACAATTAAATATGACTTTTGAGCGAAACAGTGCAACAATAGGGCAGCAGTTGCCGACAACAATGAATACTGTTCCACCGCTTGTGACCCCACTGTTGCTAAACCCCGACACAATGCAAAAGAAGCGCCTGTTGATCGTCTTTTAAACGATCTTGCGCTTCTATCGCAACGCTAATAGCACGTTGCGATGCTTTATCGGGCCAAGGTTTGATTGCAACAGGCTTTCTAACACCTGCGACTAGGACTTCTGTTGCTACTTTTGGCAGTCCAAGAACACGTCAGCTGTTCACGTTGATTTAAATTCTTCTCACCTTTTAACCTTTTTAATTTGGTTGGGAAACTAGAATTGTTTGGTTAAAAGCTATTGTGTTGTGTCTGTATCTAAATGGTCTATGTGAACGTTGAATTTCAACGTAGAGATCGATTTTAAATTCGCGAGCAATGATATTGAATCATTTGTTATCGTAACAGTCGGCTAGCTGCAGCCTTGTCTTCCTTTAAACTAGTAGTTTTTCAGTCTGGCATCGACAAGGCTAATGAACCGAACACATCATGAAGAGCCTCAGTTTCGATATGATTTCACTTGTTTACGTGTTGAATTATACAACGTATCTGATCACGAAACAATAATTGAACTCATCTTCCAATTAGATAACATTATTCATAGAAACACATCGGCCGACGAAATTGATCATTTTGTAAATCGATTCTGTTAATTGCCACGTTTTTACCGCAATCAATTTTTGTCTACAATAGCTGCACTTCCTTATGACTATGACTGAAAACAAAAACTCAGATGTAATGATTTCAAAGTCTTCACACGTTCCTTAAGTACAATAGGTATTTGTTACGCCTGTAATTTCACACAATTATAAAAACTGGGAGTAAGATGATCGTCAAGATAGGTTTTATGTTTTTAACACGAGATTTATTATCATATATTTCAATGATATTGATAAGTTTATTGTTAAGTTTTTACTTTAACGCCAATCTAGCAATTAAAAACCTTATTAGGTATTTATTTCGTAGGTCTACCAAGCCGTAACTTTCTCTTAACTCCTACTTTACCTCTCTACCTTATGCAAATTCTAATCGATACAGGAAGTTAAACGTCTACAGAACTTTATGGTCTAAACTAAGATTCGTTTTAAAATTATCTTCGGACACTATTTCAATATAATCTCAACTAGCTTAGAGCTTTACGTTTATTTTCCGAAGTTTAATATTTCAGACCATAGCTAGTTTTTACGATGCGCCAAATGTTGTTGTGTTTGGAATTTGGTCGTAGATGATCTCCAGATCAATCTCTCTCTGGCGCAATATCGTCGGTCGTGTTGTGGGGTTTAACATTGCATCACCTCGCTCAACTGCCTTCTTCCTTCCTATTCGCTCAGTTTTTTTAGTGAATCGGCTCTTAATAAACCAGCGCCTTTTACAATTGCCGCCAGCAGTGATGCCTAATGAAGGCATCACTGCTTAGCATCAGGCGGGATTGCGATCAAACACTAGTTTATAATTCATAAAAAAAACTTCTTGATAACTCTGCATTACCTTGCATTTCTCCCCAGTAAAGTAAACCAATTGAATTTTCGTGTGATTATGATATGTATTTGTTCCAGTGCTGGAATGATGGGCGAGGGCCTGCTGACTCTGACGTACGGCAAGCACCACGCCTGCATCCTGAATGAGGTAGGGGCGGCGTGGCGTGGCGCCCGCTACTCAGACCTAGTTCTGGTCTGCGACGACGCTGTACCGCTGGCCGCACACAGAATCGTCATGGCTGCCGCTAGCCCACTTATCAGGTATGATTTTTAAAGGGTTGATATTGATCATATCATCAATGAAAATTATTGTAGGCTTCCAGTAAACTAGCAACTACTAGATAACATACATATGTATAACGAAATGAAGAAATTATATTGATGTCAAGGGGGGGGGGGGGAGGTTCAAATATTTTATTACATAATGCACTATTAATTTTAACTACGAGCACAACCTACTACACTATAGTTCTAGAATTGACCATCACTGTAATCTAATCTTAATTATTTAATAAGGTTAATTGGTAAGCCAATTCAATAACACACTGAAGGAACCGGTATCTTGTAGGTGTAAGGCAATGAATATACACAGAAGATAGATAAATAAAATTTTATCTAGACTTTAGACCAGGATACAAGAATGAAATTACAATTGTAAACTATGACTCTCATATTTTATTCAAAGTTAGATTATTTGCTAGATATCTGAGTTTCTGAGAAAAATTCAAAGCTAACTAAACCTCTTTTTTTTTCAAGGAAAATACTAGATGATACGCCGACAGTCGAGAGTCCGGTCACGATTCACATGTCGGGCATCAGCAGCACTCTCATGAGGCATCTCCTTGTATTCTTATACAGCGGCCAAGCCTACATAGAGGTTAGCATTCAACCTGATTTATTTATTCACTACACACTATTGTATTACCTTAATATTAATTGGTTTTCAAGTAACGCCTCAGAGTCCAATTAATCTTGATAACATAGCATTTCATTAATCTAACAGGGATACTAAATCATTCCGCTTTTCTGTTACAGTCAGGTGAAATAGATGATATGCAAGAGTTGTTTGAATTATTGGAAATTAAATCAGACGTATGGAAATCAACAAAGGAGCGACAACAGGCAGAAGAACGCAACCGATCGTGCGAGCGATTAAAATCAAAATCATTGAAAACAGACATCAACAGCAACGAGAGCAGTAAACACGATGCACCTTCAGGATCATCACATTCAGAGAGTGAGCTCGTTACGCCTGGTGCGGGGTACAGCAAAGACAAAGGCGATGAAAACATGAGTATAAAGAAAGAAAACATGTCAACTAGTAGTAACGATGAAAGAGAGGATGAAGAACAAGACGGAGAAAACAGGGCCAAGGATTGTGGACGACTTGTTGCACGACGAAGAAGCTCTTCAAACCCGGTCAACTTATCCCTAGCAAGAAATTCAGAAAACACAGGCAGTGAACAGGAACACGAGGACTCACAGGACGTTGATGTGGAAACAGTTGCCGCAAAGGTAAATAAAAAATTCTAACGTAAGCCACTTACACCTTATTCATTTAGCATAACAAAATACTTATCCTTACTTTTCTGTTTATTCCAGAACATCGCGAGGAGAAGGTCAACATCATCGAGCCAAGAAGATCCGCCACAGGAAACACACTACAGAAGACAGTTGCTAAGTGATCGGTTAGGTCGAGGAATAGAAAGAGCTAAAAGGAAATCGCACTACCTAGAACCTCCAGAACTAGATTTACGAACTGTCAAATTAGAGGATTACGCGCATCTTAAACCACCTGACCAAGACCTAATATCACTCGTGCAGACCTCTCCCGAAAACTACGTTGTCACGCCCCATCGAAAAAGAAGACCTGGTTTCCACAATTCACCTTCACAGAATCCTCCGTTTGTATCATTCCCCCCGAGTTACTTAGAAGAAATGGCACATCTGCGGTATACACAAGGACCCGGCAGTGCCGCTGCAGTCGCCAGCGCTCGGCTTGGAGTATTACAACACCCGCTGAGCACTTCGGCGCCGCCGTACTTACCTGAAAGGAGTGTCACTCCCCCAACAGCAACGCACGAAGACGTTCTCAAATACCGACCTCCAAGTGCAGGGTCGTGGGGTCCGTGGCTGTGTCAACCACAAATGGGTGGAGACGATGCACCCGCGACGGAACACGACCAAGGTTCAAGTAAACAAGCACCAGTTCGAGAGTATCGTTGTGAATATTGCGGCAAGCAGTTCGGCATGTCGTGGAATCTCAAGACACACTTACGAGTGCATACCGGAGAGAAACCGTTCGCGTGTCGACTATGCGTCGCCATGTTCAAACAGAAAGCTCATTTGCTGAAACATTTATGTTCAGTGCATCGCAATGTGATATCATCTAGCGAGAACGACGGACGGACCAACACGCCCGGTCGGTTCAACTGCTGTTTCTGTCAGCTCACGTTCGAGGCGTTGCCAGAACTCATTCGGCACTTGTCGGGACCACACAACAGTTTGCTTCTCAGTAAAAACCTACACGAATGACGCCCGCTCATATGATGCGGGCGCACGCGTAACTTTGGACTTTAAAAACTTCTTCTCTCATCGGGAGAGTTCAATTGTGATATGTGTTTAGAAGGATATAATGTTAAGTGTTTAATTTTAGGACATGTGATGTCGCAGAGCGATATTCAAAGTGAGGCATTCGCAGGTAGTTTCTGCGGGTGTGATGTAAATGACTAATTTAAAAGAAAAATCACATGTTTGCCGAATGGGTCCAAATTGTTATAATTTGTTTAAAAATTATAATCCGGGACCAACACCTTCCAAGATAGTATTTATTTGAAAGATGTATTTCATTAGGGTAAATATTATTAAAAGCCACCGACACATTAATTCCTTAAGCATAGAAAATAGACATGTTTGTCAGAGAAAAGTTGCGAAATATGTTTAAGACCTTAAAAAATGACGTCACATAAACTACCTCCTAATTTAAATCAGTATCTTGATGAATCTACTGTGGCGTTAACATAGGTTCGTATTGACTGTATACTGCAAAACAAAAGTATACTGTCAATAGATCTAGTCAGAATTGGAACATAGAAATAACACAGTTGTAAGTTTATTCCATTATGATTGGTACCAATTTTATTACACCTGAACTTGGTGCTCCCAGCAAAATATTTACTGCTGCAATACCATAACTTTTAATGTTATCAATAAAAACTCCGTTTACTGTATATTCAGGGTTACTGATCACCACTTTGTTCCAAATCATCTGACTTAACATTTCGCAGCTTTTTACGACATTTACAATCTCAATATTAGGTTTTATCATTTTATGTAACTTCTAGAAAAAAAAAATGTGTTCGTAATAATATAATTTATAGTATGCACATCCTTCCAATCGTTCGTGCCGATTTTTGCAATGTGGAAGCACCAAAGATTTGTAAAGCAATGAAAACGTTTTGGTGTACAATTAAGAGAAATTAAAGGGACCTGAAATGATTTTGATTTTGTTAAACTTAACGTATGTAGGTACCAATTCAATAATCTCATCTGTAGTTACTAACTTTAAATTTTCCGTAACCACTTCTGTAATTCCGTTGCGAACTTTATGAAGTTTGAATTTGTTCTTATTTTTGGATTAATTTACTTTAGTGTTAATACGAAGCTTACCAGGCATTATTTTCAAATGAATATTTTTATCAACTAGTACTTTAGCTTTATTAAAAATCTTCGAAACTTATTTTCGATGTTGCTTTTTATCGAACACATTACTGTGGCCAGTTATATTAAAGCTATTATTGTAGTGAAGGCTGGATGTTCAACTTAATTAAGGCTTCTATTATACAAAGTATACAAAATTAGCGATCGATTGTTTCGTCAGAACGATGCCAAAAGTTTTTTTATTCATCAATGTAATATACTGTGCGCCTCAATTCTTATAAAATTTTATTACAATACGCCAGTTCTATACTGTACTCAATTGAAGAATATGTTCAGAAATACTCATTTTGTACAATCCGTTTATACGTACTTATATTTGGAATTCCATTTATATTTTGTATTGTCTTTCATGCGGATACTTGTCAATGCAATTATTGTTGTTTGTATTTATTTCAACAAAACTAAAGTTACCAACGAGTTGTTCAAAACATAGGGTAAACTATGAAATTGTTGAGTTGCTTTAATGTCTCTTTCGAACGTTACCTATTATACCTGATTTTTATCGTTTTTTCGTGTTATATTTGACGTCGATATTGACGTAATTATTAATTGGGGAACAATTTAATTTTAAGGATTGTGATTTCAAGGAATCGTTTAGGTTTATTCTATGTGATAATTGTCTGTTTGGTCTTAAGTAGGCACGTTGAGAACGCTGTCTTCCATTGCGTTTTCCATATTAAAATCTTTAGTATTGGGAGACTCGAATGTATTGAAATCTTAATTACTTACCTCTTTTAAAGTAATAACAATAAGTACTTTCTTGTAATTACCGTCTAAATTATAATTGCCTGTAATGAGATGATTATGCATAGTTTTTACACAGCGTAATTTTGGTTCCACTAAAACTCCAATATATTCGTGTGTTTCAATACTTTGTAAATAAAAATTAGAATTAAGTCAACGATGCATGACAATAAAAATCGTCCACAAAACCGCTGCCTAATCTATACGTAACTGGAACAAATTGTATTTTTATAAATATTTTCTTCGAAACCACTTGTAGTATAGGATCGTTGTGATATTATGTCGGTGAAAGTCGGAATTGCCTTAAAATATTAAATATCAATGCAAGTAGGTAAATTACTTAATACGTACTTTTCGTGTTTCTTAGATATTACTTCCAATAATTTACGTGCTATGGGAAATTCTCCCAGAGTCAAAAATAGAATCAAGACAATTTTGTCAATTAAAAAAAAAAAAAAAACAAGGGCGTAAATTTTGCCTCACGTAATAATATTTACAGAATTTTTACGAAATATTTAATGTTTAACAAAAATATATAATAATTTATCGGGGTATATCTAAGAAACATCAAAAACCGATTCGAAATATTAATTTGTAAAAAACATGACGTTGCTAAGAAAAAAAAATGTAAATAGTAACTAGTTTTAAGATTTAATGGTAAATAAAGCTTAACTTAATCTTGTTGAACTTGAATATTGATTTTTCTCTGTTAATTGTAAATTAAAAAGTATTTGATAAGTTTTCACATACCTGTACAATCTTATGTAGATATTGTTTAGAAAATAACATTCTGTAAAAATGTGTTCTTACCGTAGTAAATTAAATAACGACAATATTTTTAGTTACACACTCCAATGTTGTTTATTTCATTCCAATTAACTTATGTAGAAGATCATAAAAATATATCCATTACACAGCATCCATATAATGGGCAATAAAGTTTAAAAGTCAAGATTCGAAATCTTTGAAAGCGATCACGGTATTATGTATAGAATGGTCGATGGACTGAAAATTATGACAAAACTAATGTTACATAGTGACAGCAAATAAAACGAGCATAATGAAAAAGCCTCCAATTATTTACACAGTCCTCCAATTGATGACTACCCAGACCCAGTTTTCATTACCTTTGAGCTTGAAGAAACAAGTTATGTTGAGTTAATGTCGTTAGATCATATCTACGGCATCAATGCTAAATACACTCGAAAGCATATAATATCGTAAACTAGTACCGCAAATCCCTATACAGATAAAAAATAATGAAGGACTTTTAGCAGATGATCAGACCAATAATAATAATGAGATAGATATAAAAATGGTTCCTAGGTTTATAGATACAACGACATATCACGCAGACCAGGACCAGGTCACCCAGAAAGTATTGCGACAAAATTGCGTTTTTATGTACGAGAAACTGGCCAGTAACAATTTATTTAAAAAATATGATTATTTATAACTAATAATGGTATGTTCCAAATTTAAAACTTCCCTCCACATTTTTTGCGAGCTAATTAAAATTATCGTGTCTCTTTCAAAAATAGATTTTCGTCGAGACAATTTTCGCGCTATGATTTTTTACGATTTCAAATGTCGCTGAAACCAGACGAATCGTACGATAGACTTCAAATGGCATTCGTGGATGAAGATCTTCTAAGGCAACCGTGTATCGGTGGTATAATGAATTTAAGCGAAGTCTACTAATTTTAGGGGATGAAAAAGGAAGTGGTCGCCCTTTGACACCGTTACAAAAGAAAACGTGCTAGCAGTGAAAAGTTTGATCCAAGACGATAGATGAATTAAATACCAGGAAATTCAGCATAAACTGCAGGTTGGATCAGGAAGCATTCACGAGTTTCTACACGTGCATCTTCGTTTGCGGAGGATAGTTTCACGCTGGGTGCCGCACAATCTCACCGATGCTCAGAAGCAGGCACGGGAGGAATGGTGCCATGGTATGATAGACAAATTTGAAGCAGACTTGTCTCGGCGTGTTTACGACATCGTTACAGGTGATGAATCTTGGATTTATCAACACGATCCAGAAACGAATAGCCAGTCGAAGGTTTGGGTGTTTCAAAAGGACGCCTACCAAAATGAAGCGATCTAGAAGCGGGGGTATGATTTTGATTGCGAGTTTCTTCAGTTTTATTGGCTACTTGGTGTCAATTCCTTTACGAAACCAAAGAAGCATTAACGCTAAATGGTATACTACCATAATAATGCTTGACAGAAGTTTTCTCTGTTGTGAGCAACAAGCGACCATACACAGGGCTCCGCGGGTTACTGCTTCACCACGAGAATGCGCCCACCCACACCGCAATCAAAACGAGGGACTTCCTGGACAATACACCGGTTAAACTCCTGGGTCACCCTCCTTACAGCCCTGACCTAGCACCGTGTGACTTCTTCTTATTCAACATATACAAAAATAAAACATCAGCTCAAAGGGATACAATTTTCGTCGCCGGATGATGCGCTGTCAGGGTTCGAGCAGGCTATAAACGTTGTGTCTGCGGCGGACTGGAAAATCTGTTTCGAAAACTGGATCAGACGCGGAATCTTTGTATAGCTGGTTGAGAGTACTTTGAAAACATGTAATAAAAATATATGTACCTATAGAACATATTTTTTATTGTCGCAAAACTATAGTCCCACGTATTGTAACTGCAGCGGCAATTTAGTCAAGTACTGTTGGAGAGAAATATCTTTTATCTTGACACAAAAATTCTGTACCAAATAACTACAGTATTGAATGATAATAAACAGAGAATTATGACCAATAATAAGTTCAAATTGCCAAAGATGATGATTGTGACCTATCCTCGAAACCCTGAACTATTAGCGCCCTAGATCTCAATAGATACTAAGAGACATTTGTTTACACAATATGTTATCGATTTGGTACGCATAGGGCAAGACTAAACTACCTAGTGCATTAGCAAATTTAAAGACGGCGCGAATAAAAGCCTTGGGTCAAAGAAAGTATGAATCCATGTATTATGTGTCCTGATAAATAAATAACTTTAAATAAAATAAATAGGTAATTTCATGGCAACACAGGCACAGGACATGACCTCAGTTGACCTCATGCATGTAGGTATAGGTAGTCTAACCACGTTTATCGACTTTCGAAAGAAACAATGATATCTACTTAGGCAGCTCGTGAAAAGAACTTTTTTAAAGTAGGAAGGTCGTCTGACTCTCCGAATGTATCATTTCATTCGATGAGGCGGAGATGTTGTTCCATATTTCGTTCACTAAGAACGATACAGATCTGGCACCGTCACACGAGATTAGCACGGTATTTCACAAAGTTAGTCCACCCCATCAATCCACTGCTCGACGAACTGATAGTGGAGGTACTCACGTACAGGTCGGCAAAATTATGGTGGGGCACCGTCATGCTGGAACCACACCACCACCACCACATCCGAATCGTCCAACACCTGATCACAACACAATACAGCTAATTGCAGTTACTACCTTCCATCAGCATGTTACATTACGTTAGAAAACGATATGATCACACAATAAACCATACCTCTACACGGACGCAATTTCTACGCGAAACTAATAAACTACTACATATAAAAGAACTAAATATAAAATAAATATGATTTTTATTTCATAAAAATAGGTACTCTAGCTGCACGGCGGTACCCTTTGACTAGAGGTGTGAAAGTATTCAAAATATTAATTGATCGATCGATGCAGAATCTCACGCATCGATTCAACATCGCATGGTATTCCTTAGATTTTGGAACTTTCACATAACTTAAATTTTCCTAAAATCGTATTTCATAAGACCTTTCTAGTTTCTGTTTACTAATACCTGTGATATAATAATGTTATTAGTAATTAATCGATAATCAAACAACAGTACTTTTACCATTAGGTAATCTGTGTTTTTACAACAACAACATATATTGACATTTAAAACGGCTGACCGCCGACTACCCAAGATACGAGCATGTCTCAGTTTGGGAGTCGTTAGTCTTAAATTTATTTGCCTCTGTACATTTTACCTTACCAAAATATATGTAACTCTTTCTTGTAACGTCTTTGTACTTTCGGAAAATAAAATTATTATTATTAATTATTATTCCCTTTATTTGTTTATACATACATATTATTCTACATTTTTAAATATTTATATAAAAACATACAAAAACATTTAAAAATATAAAAAATAGTGTTCCACCGATGGCGGGAGCGGGGTCCAAGCTACCGGTGGTTAGGGCTCCAGAGACAGGAACCTCCTCACGATGCGGGCCGTATCGAGGAGTACTGCCTTTTGAATCAGGCCTTTGATCCAACTGCCTAACGAGAGCCTCAATAGATGTTGGTCGAGGCTCTTGGCTATCAAACCATTGGCCGATACGACAATCGGTACAATGACAGCCGAGTTCACATTCCACATGTCAACAACCTCGTGCGCCAAGTCGAGATATTTAATTTGTTTCTCTTTCTCAGCTTTCACGAGATTCCCGTCATGTGGAATGGTAACATCGACAATCATTGCGAGGCGCGCTAATCGATCTATCACTACTATATCAGGCTTATTTGCAACAATAGTCCTGTCAGTAATGATAGACCGATCCCAGTATAACGTGACATGGCCATTTTCAAGAACTGGGTCGGGCACATACTTATAATACGGTACCTCAGAATCCACAAGTTTATATTTCAAAGCAAGTTGCTGGTGGATAATCCTAGCTACTTGGTTATGCCTGTGCAAATACTCGCCATTAGCCAAACGAGAACAACCGGAGATAATATGTCTGATGGACTCACCCGGATGGTGACATGCCCGACACACGTCAATCGTCCCGTCCTTCATAATATATCTCCGGTAGTTATTCGTTAAGATAACTTCGTCCATAATTGCACAGACGAAACCTTCAGTTTCCCCGAAAAGGTCACTGAATCGTAGCCAGGATACGGAGGCTAAGAAGTCTACATCGGGCTCATGAAGAGCCCGATAAAATCGCCCGTGAAGTTCCTTGCTTTGCCATATCATCTTGCGGTCATCAGTGGTAAGTACTATAGGCTTGTGCCAGTTCTCTTTCGCCATGGATAGCGGGGTAAGCCCCTTGTCTACCGTGACCACATCATGATGCATACCCACTACGGTTTTTAAAAAATGTTCTCTGAGACTGCATACTTCTCGGTTGTGGAGGATCTTCGCATTTAAAAAGCCTCGACCCCCGCACTTCCGCGGAATATACAGTCTCATCACCGATGATCGTGGATGATGCATCCTGTTTGCTGTCAGCAGTGTACGGACCCTTCTATCCAGGGCGTCGAGTTCGGTCTGAGTCCATTTAAGTATGCCGAAAGAGTACATCAAAACCGGCATGACCCACCCGTTGAAGGCGCGCACCTTATTTCCGCCCGAAAGAAGACTTTTTAATACCTTCTTCAGGCGACCAAAGAAGCGCTCCTTCAACGATTGCTTCATGTCAGCATCGTTGATACCTAACGCTTCCGACATACCATATCGTACATATTCATATTATTAAATCATTGAACCAGGTACATGTTTCGATTAATAGCGATAAAAAAAAATGTTATTACGCAAAAAATTGTGCATCTCTAGCCATTCTTTTGACGTCGCCGAAAATGTTCACTGCCCACTGCTGGTTGGTCATTGGCTTGACAGACGGACGCCGCCAAAGAATGAAAGTTTAGCCGACAATTATACCGTCTAAAATGATGTTGTCACTTTTTAGAAATTTGCCAGATTTTGGGGAAGTTAGATTTAATACGCGGAGAAAAAAGATTAATTCAAAATTGATTAGTATTGCTATTATGATGATTATGCAAAATTTCAAATTTTATTTGGTCATGTGATTATCTAACCTTTATTATCTTTTTGGGTCGGACAGGGTTTTCTTTACATATTGTATACTCGTATGTACGTATATACACACACACACGCATATATAACGAGTAACGTGATGATTTTGTTAATGTTTCTTTTGTTTAATTGTACATACATATGTACATATCGGTACAAAAGAAGGCGAAAATTACTTCCATCTCTACATATTAAAAAACCAAGTCTTCCGCCGTAGACATATCTGTTTCTTAAAATAATATAAACTCAAAAATGACTTCACCGATTTTCATGTTGTTTCAACAATGGATAGAGTTGTTCTCGAGGAAGGTTTTAGTGTATAATTTTTTAGGGTTTTTTTTTTGTGTTTATTGTCTAAAATATAACGAGTGTGGTTGAAGGTCTCCAAAGCCTGGAGCACAAGCGAAGAGTAGCCGGTCGGTGTTCTATAGGGTGCATTTTGGAGAGTGTGTGAGGGAATTGACTTAATTCCCCATCTCCGATCCATCATCGGACGACCCGTCGTAAGAATATCCATGGTTGACACTACTATGAACCGGACGAAGCGTTTCGCCTCGTCTTTTATACCGCGTGCATCGAGGGACTTGAACAACTTGCTAACGGCGGTGTTTCTACTGACTACAATTTAAGTGTCTTCAAGGCTAGATTGAATAGGCTCTTAACAAACTAGCGCCCTTTACCATCAACGAATGCATCACTGCTTACCATCAGGCGGGATCTGCTTGACCGTAATCTCGCTTAATGGTAGTTTATAATTATAAAAAGAGGTGTTGTGATAATAGTGCTCGATATAGTAAGGTCTCATTTTTGTTGTCTTTGGGTAGTCGGAACACACTTAGATACTTGCAAACACACTTTGATTTCATTGAGTTTTATTAATTTATTTGTGATTAGCATTTTTGTTTTGTGTTTCAAGTAAAACTTATGGCTGAACGAAATTCGCCGAGTCAGCTAGTTGCAAATAAGTACATGTTTTGACGTCAACGTTATTAATAGTGAAGCATTATACCTAACTGTTTATTTATTGTCGCTATTCATCATTACTGACATCCCAGCGTTAATCCCAATCGCATCCGAAGCTTTTTCAGCTTTGGAGTCTGGGGTCCGCTTTACCAGCCTAATTGCCGATTTTGGCTAAACTTTGATATTTTCCGTGAAGCGACTGCCGTCTGACCTCCACGACCCGAAGGCGATATCGAATCACTGTAATTATACCAATTGTTGGACTTTTCAGGGGTCCAACAACCTGTAACGACTGCCACTAGATGTTCGTACAGCAACCGGGGCCAACGGCACGACCAAACAAATATATCAAACAAATATTTGCACTGCGCGGGGATCGAAACCGCGCCTCCTTGCGCAGCGGCCGCGTAGGCTACCGCTACGCCACGGAGGCTGTCAATTTATTTTCGCTATTGCTGTATAGAAAAAAAAGTAGAAAAAAAGTTCAAAGTTTTTCTTGATTTTCACAAAAATTACCTACCTAGACATATAATAAAATAGCAGTCTTTAGAAATTTTCTTCGTCTGTCTATTTGTCTCAATGTGCGTTCCTGATTATCGACAAAACGGCTTAACGGATATGGATGAAATTTGGCACGAAGATAGTATAATACAGTAATTTCTAGAATATGTTGTAATAATTAACGTGTTTTTCCCCTGTAATTTTTTTATGTCATATAATTTCAGATACAATTTATGGTTCATGTTGTTGACCGTGACTATGCCAATTGATTCTTTGATATACATAGTCTCATTCATACACTATAGTTATAGGATACTAACTGCATCCCTCGGTTTCACTGGCGAAAGTTTTGATCCCGTGGGATTATCGGAATAAAAGTATCCTATGTGTTATTCCTGATTATTAACTATTTGTGTCCCAAATTTTACCCAAATCCGTCCAGTAGTTTTTGCGTGAAAGAGTTACAAACATCCATCAATATACAATATGTAAAGAAAACCCTGTCCGATCTGTGAATGTATTGCTTGGTATCGATAACTGATTCTACTAATGCCTACAAAGCCGGGCTTAACTTTAAAAAAACCCTTAAAAATTAATTTTATTTCGCAAAAGGAGGTAACTTACAAAGCAATACATTCGCATTCATTAGTATTTTTACTATTTATTAGTATTTTTATTGTGTAAAATTTCATATTTTATTTGGTCATGTGTTTACCTAATAAAGATAATAATAGTAGATTAGTAGCCGAGGGCTGTAAGGCATCAATTGCAGCCCGAGATATTTAGGCGCACGAGCGCAGCGAGCTAACTACTCTGCTTTAAATCTCGATTGTAAGGTAAGTAGGAAAAAACCAGCATTACAAGAATAAAACATTTTATCATTTTATTTGTTAAAACTTATAGTGAAATGAGAACAATTTTCAAATATTAGGGCCAGGTGTTTTTTGGGTATGTTAATAGTTTGAGATTGTGATATTTGTTAGTAGATGAAGCTTTCTTCAGTAGAAATTGATGGTTGCGGATCATCTCTTGAGAAATACGTTTCATTTTATGAATGCTGAATAGTTTCCGTTATTTTGTTGTTAAATTTACTTTTATTTTTTATAGAGTTTTCAATGTAACCTTCAACCACCTTGCTGGATTTCCACCCACCGTGCCCTTTTATAGTGATTAAGTCAGCTCCAGCATCGGCTAAAAGTGTAGCTGATATTCTCCTGAAGCAATGACCTGTGTACAATTCCGGGTTTGCTAACTTTAAATAACTTGCGATTTGAAGTATTCCATTATGTGATTTGTAATTTTACGTACCTTAACAGCTAAATATATGTCATCAGGGGCTTCATTTATGAATGTTTTCACGTAAAAATCGTAATCGTAAAATTGCGCTGTAAAAATCGTAGACTTTTTGCTTTTGTGCCCAGCTGATTGACTTTTTAGAAAGGCTGATAAATTTAAAATGTTCTAGTTATTGATGTCGTGTTTAGTACACATAATTGCTTTTAACATTGAATAAATGCACCAAAAACTAGATGGCTGCAGCTTTTTTGATAGCTCACTAAAGTATGTTAAGAATACAGTCTCAGATAAAGACTTTACTCGTTTTTCTTTTCGCCACTTCATGAACTCGTCGTAAGTTTTCAAATAACTCTCTTTAGAATTTTCAGGCAAAATATTGTTAATTGCTGCTTCAGCTTCCATTTTCATTGAATCAGGAGTGCAGCTCATATCTTCATCACTTGCAGAACTCTTTTAAAAAAATCCCAATAACAAACAATTGTTAATGTAAAAGTTTTCTATTCCCGCCTTTTTTCATCTTTTTTTTAATTATTATTTTTTCAAGAACGAAATTGAGCTTCGTCGTTCGATATTTAAAATTGATGACTGGGTACCCATACGAAGACAAGGCTGAATAGCGAAGCGACCTCTTTTGTCATTGGGCTGAATGCATGAGATGTCTATTGCCATTTTGATGGTTAGATGTACGCAAACTTTTTGAAAGAGTGAAGTTTTTATTTTAAATTACTTAGTGCCCTAGGGCTTTTCTAGCTACATTATTACCCTAGGGCGTTAATTGGTTACTTACAAGCCCAATATGGGGGTAATAACGACCTGCTTATCGAATATGAGAGATGTAAGGTTATTTATAATCCTTATGGGTCGGACGGGGTTTTCTTTACATATTGTATACATCCTCACAAACTTTAGCATTTTTAATATAAGTAGGATACCTTATGTGAAAATCAAAAAATATAAAAAATTCTCTAAAATGTACTCGTAAAGAAAACACTACTAAACTGAACAATGTAGATAAATTAAAAGGAACTCTATTGGTCCAAGCAAATTGTATTACGTGTAGTCACGCGCTAGGAAGCCGTATGGCCCGTATGTTACATCGAGGTGGAGAAGCATTGCAAGTTGTGACCTAACGCTGGCCAGGTGAGTTGTACACAAACGTTACTCCGTAACATTGCCATTTAGAACATTTATTATATTAGTTAACTGTCTCTTACTCTGTCACTTTACTTTGAGTAAATTATTTCACCATCACAGCTCTCAAAATGGAGAAGGAAAACATAGTAATGAAACCTGAGTGTCTTGAGGCAAAACTGCGAAGACATGTGACGTCTACCATCCCGCACTGCCCTCGTGGTATATTACGGCCCACTCCCTCTCAGGGAGAGGAGGCCTATGTCCCAGAAGTGGTTATTATATCATAGGTTGATTATGTCATGTGCTATCTCATTGGTCTCGTAATTCACTATTTGATCTGGAGTTCGAGCAGATGAAAATGATAAAAGCGTTTTTTTTTTTAATAATTATCAACTAGCGCTTGACCGCAATCCCGCCTGATGGTAAGCAAATCAAATTAAGCGGGGAATGTGAACTAAAAGAACGTTAATAATACATAAGGCAGTCCCCTAAAAGGCCCGTCCTTTCCCACTTCTTAGCGCTTTTCCTGGAAAGAAGTGGCGGAACACAGGTCTATGTTCATTGTATGAAGAGTAACTATTGTAAGTGTTGAGTGTTGAGCAATATTGGCCGCCGTAACCGTAATTATTGCCAAAGGACTATTTACTTATTTCACAGCAAAACAATAGTCTCTACTGTATAAATCCACATCTCTTTGTTTTTCTTTCGGTCCAATTCATAATGAGTCAAGTGGCTACCTATAATTATTATCAACACATTATGATTTCAAACAAGATTTGAGATACACTGGTACTACTATTTTTACGAGTTAATACTAAAACTAAAGAACAAGTATATAATATACAAGCATATAATAGAAAAATAAGTACATTTTTATTCATGTTACGATTATTACTGATTAAGTTATTTTTTTTCAAACGTTGCCCCACACTAGGAATTTCTCCTGTATCGTAGATGCGTTTACAAACATATAAATCCACACAGCCAGACCCTGAACAACTAAATTTAGGGCATACAAATTTTTGTTCCGTGCGGGAATCAAACCCGCGACACGCAGCGCAACAGTCGATTGCTTTGCCATGACACCAATCGCCATGTCGCCATGTATGACCCGACCAAATGGTTATTAGGGGTTCAGAGTGAGAAACATCTAAACCTACCTCCCCTTGATCGTTCTCTCATGTATAATTTCTATATGAATGATTTAACCAATGTTATTAATTACTAGCAATGCTGATACTAAAATAATACAATACAGAAAACTGTTAACATTGTATAAAAAACAGCGGCCCGCCGCCCGACGGTCCCGCTGCCCCGGACGGAACACGACGCCTCCCAATTTTTTAATCTTTATTTATCTTCGAAAATATTCATTTAAATCATATGCTGTAGAGGGTGATATAGATCTATATTAAATTAACAATTTATTTAAGGTGTCAAATTGGTAAGGATTAATGCCGTATTGGTCAAAATCGCTTCGAACATTAGCCAGATTTTGTCGTAAAAAGTAAATGACAAAAATATGTTATTGTGGGATATCCATAAGAGATAGACATATACCATCACGGACTTTAATACTAAAAATACTAGAAAATAATAGAAGCATATGTATACTTTTCCTCTAAATTTTGATATAAAAATAATTGAGATGTATAGTGGGTATACGAGTATAGTAGGTAAAATCAGCCTGAGCTGGTGTACCCTTGGTGTGTATATGTTATGGGCCAAGTGATTAATGCGGGCAGTATTCATAATGCCCAGCCGTATCGGGCCAAGTGATTAATTACAATCTAAACTTACCTATTTATCACATTGCCCGGGCATTATGAATATGGCTACATGATGATCGGGCAATGTGATTAATACGTGGTGCGCTGTGGTGCGGGGCCGGAAACAACTTTCTTTTTTATATTCTGACATTGCGACTGATTTTATTACTGAGAGTTTATTTTAAGTGTAATGAACACAGCTGCGACTTAAATTCGGTTACGTCTTTTTTTTAATTTGAAATTGTTGAGTTATTTTTTTTATGCTCATTTGATTCTATTAAGTTTCAAGCATTAGTGAAAACTACTGAGTTTTGAATCTGTTAGGTACTAAATCACACATAGGTAGTTCTTGTTTTGTTTTCAACGTAACCTATTATTTGTTTATTAAGTCCAAAGATTGAGAGTTTTTATTGGATAAATATTACCTATGAGACTGATTACTAAGATTCTTTTAACTTTAGACTAAATTGTAAGTTGAATAATCGTAGATGTGGTTTCTATTTTCATTCCTCGCTGCAGCTTGAAAGCACTCTTACTCGCAATATCTACCTATACCTACATGTGAGTGAAAGTGAGTGCGAAATATTTCCAAACTGCATTGAAACTACTATAGACTATGGTTTCTAAATTAGCCCTTTGTAAATTGATTGAAGTAAAACCGAAGTCGATTGTTTAAGTTTTAAAAATAAATACGAAACTATAAAACATGTTTTTATGATTACTCTACCCGATGACTGATTTTATTACTTATAATGGTCGGTCTATCCGACTAAGTATTCATTTGAAAGTATTAATCATGCTTTACAGCACTCTGCCCATTAGGTACTTAGCATAATTCATAATACCCGGGCAATGTGATTAATTGATTGGTTATAATCCATTACCCTCTCTTATTGGGCATTATTCATGTTGCTTGGGCAGTATAAATAATGCCCGATTAATCACTTTGCCCATGACATATATAATAATAATAATTGTTATTTATTTCTGGTAAGATACCATTAATTTCATATAAATAAAAATACACAGCAGACATGAAACACAAACAAAAAAAAATATACTAAAAACTTTCATTGAATCATTCTAATTAAACAATTATAGTTGACATCAAATTAAATATGTATATAAATCTATGGTAGAAAATATCAAATAAAATTAAATCCAATGTCAAATAAATTAATAATGCAATAAACAATAAATTAACTAATATACCATTTCCATGTTGTAAATATTCTTCTTCTTCTGTTTGGGTAACGGAATCATAGTGCGAAAAAGAATGTTGTTAAAAGGCGAAAGATTTATGCGTTTTGAAGGGAAGCCAGAGATAAGAATGTTGTTATAATCAATAAGTTTTATTTTTTTGATTGACCTCAACCTCGATAGATGGCGTTTGCGTCGAGTTAGATCGCGCTATGGTTAAGTTACCGGCTAATGTTTTTTTTTTTTTTATGGGACAAAACCCGCCACACTTTTCCCACCCACTACAACTCCTAAAAGCCAGAATCAACAGTGGAGACCGCCAGAAAAACGCCGAGCAATGAAGCTCGACGAGTCCCGGAGAAACGATTCAACTGTCTTGGGCCCCGCAACGAAATTAATCAGAAAAGAATAGCGGAGGAGTAAGAAAAAAGATATTTTTTCCACTTCCCTCCATAACAAGCAGGAGACAGAACAGAACTAGGCTAATCGGCACAAAGGGACATTATTGCAACTGGGAGAAGCCCAGATTGCCAAGCACCACGGAATAAAATTTGATTAAGGTTCTAGGAAGGAAATTGGTTCTAGTTTCTACAAGGTCCGTATAATAAACGACTCCGGATGTAACTTGTACACTATCCAACATAATATTGCGTTCATTCTGCCAAAGAATACACTCCCACAAGATGTGATGTGTGGACTGTTCAAATTCACAGTTCGATGTAGAACATTGACACAAAGGCGAAGGAACAAGTTTAAAAGAATACAGTAATACATACCGGCTAATGTATATAACCTAAGAAAAATATTGCTTATTATGACCGCCGCTAGGAATGCTGGTGATCTCCAAGCTGTTATCAGTATATATAACGCATACCCGGAGGCCACGCAGTCTCTGACCATTATTGCATACAATTAATCGATAACAGACCCAACCAACGAACCAAGCCCCGGTCCCTTAACCTGGCTCATTTCAATGCCGACAATTTATATCAAGTAAGGACGACAGCAGGTCAAGCTACCAAACTGTCTATTCGTCGTGTTCCGGCATGATATCTGGTGAAGCCGTACGAAGGTCGGGCCTAAGCAGTTGTGTTGCGATTTGTGCCGGGTACGATGTGCCAAATGTCGTTATGTCGGGAGTTTGGTCGTGGAGTCTCCAGATCAATCTCCCTCTGGCGCAGCATCGTTGGTCGTGTTGGTCTTGGGTTTAACATTGCATCACCTCGCTCAACTGCCGTCATCCTTCTTATTCCTAAGTTTTTAAGTGAATAGGCTTAATAAACTAGTGCGCTTTACCATCAACGATCGCATCACTGCTTATCATCAGGCGGGATTGCAGTCAAGCACTAGTTTATAATAATTAAAAAAATATATATATTCCCAATCATCCTTGCTTTAGAGATAAAGAGAAAATCTAATAGGTAAATCTGACAGATTGTGGTAGTTTGATGTGCTATCATCTGTACAAGACTACAGTGTGGCTACCAGTAGGCCTAGTGTGAGTTTTCATTACGAAACTCGTTCGTCGATATCGAGCGCGTTTGACTCATCGATGGGCCCGCTTCAAGATCGTCAGAACTCTCAACCAATGAGAGCGCCAAACGCGGCCGATATCGATCGAGTTTCGTATTGAAATAATGAAAACTCATACAAGGCCTACATGAGTTTTCATTACGAGGCTGGATCATACGCATCGACCGCGTTTGGCGCTTTCATTGGTTGAGAGTTCTTACAACCTTGAAGCGGACCAATCGATGACTCAAACGCGCTCGATATCGACGATCGAGTCTTCGTATAATTATAATGAAAACTCATGGCAGCTACACAGAAATATTTATACTTCTCATAAACTTTATAATTCCTATAATCAT
Source organism: Sesamia inferens (assembly GCA_037179545.1). Taxonomy (NCBI): domain Eukaryota; kingdom Metazoa; phylum Arthropoda; class Insecta; order Lepidoptera; family Noctuidae; genus Sesamia; species Sesamia inferens. The sequence continues at coordinate 7,356,253 of CM073923.1, read as the reverse complement.
AAATTGAAGTGGAAAATAAAAATAAAATAAACGTACATAAAATGAGGACATAGTTATCAAGTTATACTAGTAAGTAAGTATATGTTTACTTAAAATATTCTATGATGTAGCGATATTAAAAAAATGTGTAATATTTACGAAATTGCATTAGATACGTAAGTAGTTACTTACTAGACTTAAGGTATTTTAAACAATGTGACTTGCTTTAATAAAATCCTAACATAATATTAATATAAATAAAATTAATATATATTATTCTTTATAATTTTTATAGTTATTTTACCAACTTTATGACACGTAGATACTTTCTTGACATCAGCCATTTTTAGCAAGATGACTTGCTTGGATATTATTATTTTATTAGTAAATAAAATTAAATTAATGTATTATTCTTTAATACACGTATTCTTTAGGACAGCCTCCGTGACGTAGCGTTAGCGGACGCGGCCGCTGCGCAAGGAGGTGCGGGTTCTATCCCCGCTCAGTACAAATATTTGTATGCATGAATATGAATATTTGCACTAGTCTGGCCGTGCCTCGGAAAGCACGTTAAGCTGTTGCTGTTGTCCCGGTTGCCATACGAACATCTAATTACAGCCGTTTCGGGTTGTTGGAGCCCTCAAAAATTAAACAGTTGGTCTAACTGCAATGCTTCGATATCGCTTTCGGGTTGTGGAGGTCAGACGGCAGTCGCTTCACGGAAAACATCGAAGCTTAGCCAAAATCAGCAGTTAGACTGGTAAAGCGGACCGCAGACTCCAAAGCTAAAAAGCTTCTGATGCGACTGATGATGATGATGATTAGTTATCAAGTTATACATTTCCAGTTTGCTATGACTTTGCATTGTATACGCTTTTTGTACTCGCCCGCACATCAAGCTATCTGAAACGCCCAAATTTTCCAATCAACCTTAAACCTAATGTATCTATACTAATATACAATATATAAAGAAAACCCTGTCCGACCCATAAGGTTTCCTCAAGACGTTTTCCTTCACCATTTAATCAGTCATTGGTGTCCAAGATAAACTTAGAAAGTACATATACAAATTGGTACTTGCCTGATCTGGAATCGAACCCGCACACTCGTTTTAACTACTAGGCCAGACTAGACTTATACTGCTGGAATACATAACTTTAAATGTCGTCATGCGTACATATACATACGTCATTATTTGCCGAGCTTTTTACCAACTATCTTGGGATCTGCTTCCAGTCTTAACAGGGTTCAACTGAAAACCAGTATTTTATGCCAGTATTAAATGGAAAGACTACCCGTCTGTCCTGAACAGACCAGTTACTGGGTAATTCGATGCTCTTGGTAAAACTGGTGGTCAGCCTTTTAAATAAATAAATAAATAAATATATACGGACATATCACACAGATTGAGCTAGCCCCAAAGTAAGTTCGAGACTTGTGTTATGGGATACTAACTCAACGATACTATATTTATAATAGATACATATATAGATACATCCGAGACCTGCGAAGTTATTCAGTATGTAAAGTAGGTCACCTATACACTTACCAACCACGGCAATCGTACCTGTGCGACTGTTGTTATTTACACAGATAGTACATATGTGCCAAGTTATTGCTACTTTATTGGCAAGTCAAACCCTGAGTCTAAATTTGAATCCACTAATAGGTGATTTATTGATTAGGCTCTGGGTAAACATTATTTGACGCGGATTTCTACACGTTACAAGTCAAGAAATTTAGTGTATTGTCAATCGTTTAAAGAGCAGACTTATTCAAATATGTATATTTCTTAATAATTAAAAATAGTATCATGATAAAACAAACTAAAACAGACCTAGAAATAATATTTTTTGACTCATCAAAATTTAATTTAAAGTAACAATCAGGAAGGAAATTATAAAAAAAATCTCTCGGTGGTAGGCCATAACATCGGCCGCCGGCAGAAGTTACCACCCACCAGACAAAGTCTTGCCGCCAAGCGTTTGTCGTGTTCCGGCATGATGTCTGGTGAAGCCGTACGGAGGACGGGTCTGAGCAGTTGTGTTGCGATGTGTGCCGGGTACGATGCAGGATGTGGGAGTTTGGTCGTGGAGGGTCTTCAGATCAATCTCCCTTTGGCGCAGAGTCGTTGGTCGTATTGTTGGGTTTAACATTGCATCATCTCGCTCAACTGCCATCTTCCTTCCTATTCGCTCAGTTTTTCTGAGTGAATAGGCTCTTAATAAACTAGCGCGCTTTACCATCAACGATCGCATCACGGCTTACCATCAGGCGGGATTGCGGTCAAGTGCTAGTTTATAATTATTAAAAAAAAAACCCCTGAATATTATTGTAATTTTTTTATGTGACCACCCACCAGACAACGTCATTCGTCGTTTTCCGGCATGATGGGTGCTGAAGCCGTAAGGAGGATGGGTCACAGCAGTTGTGCTGCGATGTGTGCCGGGTACGATACGATGTTGTTGGGTTTAACATTGCATCACCTCGCTCAACTGCCGTTGCTCTTAATAAACTAGTGCGAGCACATATCCAAGCTCAACAATCAACGATTGCATCACTGCTTACCATCAGGCGGGATTGCGGTCAAGCACTAGTTTCCAATAATAAAAAAAAATACAATATAACACCTTTATTTTGGTGGCCATTCGATTCAAATAACATCAAATACTTCGCTGTTTTGAGTAACCTACTAAAAATTTGCTTCAACAACTTTAAAGAGATATCATTAACAAACATGACACAATGAGTTACTAACTCTAAGTATCTCATTGCTTTCAAGTGGACGCAGCTTGTCGGTATACACATATTCAGTCATAATCCGATAGAATTTAAAGGAAATTGCTAATCCATTTTCTACTCTTCCCCGCTTACTCCTTCCCCGCCCTGTGACCGCTTTACATGCAGCGAGCAATTCAAAGCTTACCGAGCTTAGTGAGCTGCTCTCGCCGCCCGGTAAGGACCAGGCAGGGATCGACGGCGTGTTTTGTTCCACGTGCGCCTCAAAGAGAAGTCAGCACATCATAACGGGGTCCACGAAGACCGATGCCTACCAGAGCTGTGAATTATTTGAAAGAGATGCCCTAGCCCTGGCGCAGAGGCAAATGAAGTAACACGGGTTGGTTTTTGTCTGTAAAAGCCTGACACGCCCTTCCGCTCCGCTTAGAACGGGAGAGGTTATTTGATGATTGCTCACCCGGAAAAAAACCCTTCACATGCCTTTTATCCTATCTCATACTTAGGTACTTAATTAATTATATTTTACGAAGAAAATAAAACAATAAAAGCGACTTCAACGCTACAATATAACGTAGTCAACGTACTTTCGAGCGGAAAGTAATTTTATTCGCTGATGAACAAATAAGTCATACATTCCTGTTTTATAATGACCATTTATAATGCTTTTTACATAGCGAAGTCTCTTTAAATAGACGTAACCATAATTATTATAGGTACAGCAGTCAATTATAAAAACTTTGGTTAAGATTATCACTTATTTGCTAGGGGTTCCGTCGGCATTTAAAGTGTCGGTGTTATCGGTGTTTTCACTATGCAATTGCATACAAGAACCTATAAAAATGGTCCTCGAGTCCGCATTTAGGCCAGTGCAGCTAATCTAAACGAACATTAGCCTTCGGCGCGGAAGACATTATAGTGCTAACGTGTGAACAGATTCAGGTCCACTCTAATCGTTCGATGGGATGACACGCTAATTAAGAAAATGCTAATAGACATATTGAATAGAAATGCCGGCACTAGGCAGTAATCAGGACCCTACAATCAGCAGTTGCGTAGTCAATTGCGACTACCAATGGAACATTCGAGCGGTAGAGCAAGGAAGCCCAGTCCCCAATAGGGACGTTTCCTGGGTAAAAAAATATATTAATTATTAAATAAGTTTCATTTATTCAGATCAAAATATGTACACAATGGATTTTCATAGTTAATTATTGTCATTGCAATATTATCAAGTCTATAACATGTACATAAATATGTTTATACTATGTAGTGGATCGTCGAAATCATTTGAAGAAAAGTTGCTCATTTGAGTTACATAGTGGTAGGGCGAACGCTGTGACGTTATTTTGAACATTACGTGGACAGACTCGTTTTGGAAAGTGGGAACTGTCGAGCGGTCACTTCGGATCGAGACGCGGACCAGGGCATTTCTTCGGGGCGAAACTGTCGGTTTGCCTATTTTAATTATGATTGTCAAGATTGGAGCGTATATTTTACACTTCGTGCTTTATTTTAAAACTTGGACTTGAACTTGAAATGGGGGGTCCTTTCAAGTTACTACCACACCAAGATGCGGACGACTATACAAATTATTTTTTGTTTATGCGAAACCCGAAACACGTGTCCAGTATTTTTAAGTAAAGAATCTATGTACAAAATTTCAAAAAGATATCATGGCCACAAAGTTATGAGCTTGTTCTCCTACTTAGTTGTCCCAACAAAAATATGGCCCACGCTCCGTTCAGGCGGGCGAGCCGGGGGCATTAACCTGTGGCGTCAGCTGAGCGCGGGCATGCGATCGAGTAAACTACGTAACGCGCTCAATAACCACACCGCAACAACTTTTAAATGTATTTGTGAAAAAATATAACATGGTGTAAAAATGATTGGAATCGATTCAGTTGTTTATTCTGAACAAACTATATTCAGGTTTCACAAAAAATAACGTTGTATATTTAATTTTTATAAGAGTAGATAACTATGGAGTTTATTGTCGGCTAATTTCCATAGGGAACGATCAATGGAAGCCGTACAGAGCTTCTCATGTTTCACATATGCCCATAAAGGTGTATATGAAATATGTAAAATAGATAATTTGAATGTGGGCTGTTTCTCAAACAAAAATTATCAACTTGAACGAAACAATTTGATATATCTCACAAACAATTGTGACCATTATTTCTGCAAGGGAACCTTAAAAGAACTAGCTAGACAAGCCATTTAATTCTACAGGCCTCTGTATAAAAATAGATAGAAAAGATGGAAAATATAAAGTTGGACTGGGACTTGAAACCGGTACGAAGGCAGATGGCTAATGTCTTTTTGCTTCGTCCTGGGAACATTCTTTGTGTCCACGGTTACTGTAAGCAAGACAAATAGTTAATGATATGATGGTAACTGTATTTCGATGTTACGGTATTAAGGATTTGTACGATTTTAGTTTGTTTCGTCCGTCAAGGAGAAACATTCAGGAGGTGACATGCCAATGTTCGTCACAGATCCGAAACTTCCACAAACTGTATTTCAAATAATTTAATTCAACTCAATTTTGATTTATCATTTAATGAAGGTAAATGTCATGTATTATGATTTAATAAGTTATACATTTTCTTTTTTATCATTATAAACTAGTGCTTGACTGCAATCCCGCCTGATGGTAAGCAGTAATGCAATCGTTGATGGTAAAGCGTGCTAGTTTATTAATCCTATTCACTTAAAAAAACTTAGTGAATAGGAAGGAAGAGGGCAGTTGAGCGAGGTGGTGCAATGTTAAACCTAACAGCACGACCAACGACGCTGCGCGAGAGGGAGATTGATCTGGAGACCCTCCACGACCAAACTCCCGACACAACAGCATTTGGTGCATCGTACCCGGCACACATCGTAACACAATCGCTCAGACCCGTCCTCCGTACGGCTTCACCAGACATCATGCCGGAACACGATGAATCGCTTGGCGGCAAGACTTTGTCTGATGGGTGGTAACTTCTGCCGGCGGCCGATATTATGGTCTACCACCGAGAAAACACTGTAATACATGACTATGTGACTGTGTAACTTGTGGGTATCTGTTGTTTTGTGGTTGAGGAAGACAATCCGCTCGTGATACAGTACGAGGGGATAGGGTGAATCAGTTCGAAGACAACCAGAAAAATTTCACAATGTATGACATTCTGCAACTTCAAATAATAACAAATGTTGTCGCTTATTATTGACTAAAGTTTTATTATTATTATTGTTGGGTTAATTTTTGTATCCGAATATATTTTTCAATCTGAATGTTCACCGGTAACTGAAAAGTTTCAGGAATCGATTGCCATGTGTTAAAAGAAAATAGGAAATGTCGTGAGGAGAGTTTTGAGTATGAACGTCGATGACTATAAGAGTAGGGGAAGACTAAAGAAACGATTAATGGAATGTGTGTGGCCTAGTGGTTAAAAAACCAGCCTCTCAAGTATGGATTTTCTAAGTTATATGTACTTTCTAAGTATATCTTGGACACCAATGACTGATTAAAAAGGTGAAGGAAAACATCTTGAGTTAGAAACCTCTACTTTAAGTCTGAAATCGCCAATCCACATTGAGCAAGCGTGGTGATTACGCTCAATCCTTCTCTGTATGACAGGAGATCTGTGCCCAGCAGTGGGACAATAAAAAGTTGATGATGATGATGACCCAGATAACGACTAATAGTGCGGGAAAAAAATACAAGATATTCCAAATATATTAGGATATGAAGACGAGAATTCTTATTCTTCTATCTATAAACATTATAATTTGGAGTCGCTTTTAATGTTTTGTCTTGTTAAAATCCGTGCGAAACAGGGTCGGGTCGCAAGCTATGTATGGACGACTGTAGGTCAAGTTACCTGAAATTGTCAAATATTCCCAATCAACCTTGAGCCTTAATCTTGTAGAGATAAAGTTGAAAATCTTATTAATAAATTTGATAGATTGATATGCTGTAGTCTGTACAAGTACAGAAAAAATAGAATTGTAAAAAAAGAAATAGGGAATTTGGGCTGGTGCTGCTAAGTGTCACCTGGCCAATTTGGATTCAGTGGAGAGGCGTGCGAAGAGGCTGATTGGTGACCCTGATTTAACTCGAGTTGGTCTCCAAAGTCTAGAGCACAGGCGTAGAGTAGCCAGCCTTTCGGTGTTCTATAGGATACATTTTGGGGAGTGTGCGAGGGAATTTCCCCCATCTCCGTTCCACCATCGGACGACCCGTCGTCCGGCGAGTTTCCACCCTTATGTTATTAACACCACTACGATCCGGACCAAGCGTTTCGCCTCCTCCTTTATACCGCGTACATAGAGGGACTGGAACAATCTGCCAGCGGCGGTATTTTCGTCGGACTACAATTTGAGTGTCTTCAAGGCTAGAGTGAATAGGCTCTTAATAAACTAGTGCGCTTTACCATCAACGATTGCGTCACTGCTTACCATCAGGCGGGATTGCGGTCAAGCGCTGGTTTATAAATTAATAAAAAAAGAAAACAAAATAGAATTGGATACAGATATGAATGTTAAAAGTTACTTGTAGATAGATAAAATGACAAAATGACCGATGAATAGGTGGTTCTGATTGTTTATCAAAGCAAAGACAAAAAGAATTTTAATGTGTGGCTGTATAGAGGACTCTTCAACATCTTTGTAGTAAAATTATTTATTGGTTTACAAACTTGGGTAAATTTACAAACCAATAAATAATAATAATATTTATTCAAAACTAGCTTTTCGCACGCGGCTTCGCCCGCGTGGACTTCGGTTATATCGCGCTTTTTAGATTTCCCTCGGAAATATCAAAATTTTCCAAAATTACCCTGTTATTTAATCCGGACTTCTAACTTTACGTCTGCAAAATTTCAAAGCAATCGGTTCAGTAGTTACGGCGTGAAAGTGAAACAAACAAAAAAACTCACTTTTCCATTTATAATATTAGTAAGGATTCGTCATAGGACAAAATAAAACAATATTAGTCTTAATTGTAAATCATAAATCTAAGACTAATGTGCCTAAACTAGGAAAGCCTCTGTTTCGCGGTAAGAATTCAAATAACAATCACTAAATAAATATATATATATATATATATAAATAAATAAATAAATAAATATGATTTGAAAGCAAACAATTAATATGTGATTGTAAAGCCATATTTTTTTTTATAAAATCATACACCTGACACATTTATAAAAGTTCTGACGGTTTCTCTACCAACTATCTAAACATTTAAACCCTCACAGACCTAGCCATTTTATTTTTTACTCCTCATTTGAAGCTAGAATTGCAAAGAAGACATCCGGCGCAGGAGCACAAAGCAAACAAAGCAACCCCATTAACGCACACTTGCGTACGCGCACGTTACCTAACAAGGATCGCTGCGAAATTCATTACAGCAGCCACCGTCGTAAATCAACCTTAACTGGTGGCTCTCAAAGTATGCACCCTTTAGAAAGATGGAAGTTTGCTTTCCTTTAGTACGAGTAGTAACTGATAAGAAAAATGACTCCTGAAAAATTCTGAAAAATACTTTACAGTGGTATTTTAGAACAATGGTCTGTAGCTCATATGTATTTCTCATATTTATATTATTTTCAAGTGCTATTTTTTGTCGGTACGCCATAACTTCCTTCAAATACTGAAATGAGTATACTGAAATGAGGCAATATACTGAAATGAGGCATCATTTTAAAGCTCTTCTGGACCGCTACACCAGTAAAATATACAAATCACTAACATTTCAATAGTTTTTTGAATATTTTGGATTGAAATGTGCGAATACTTTGCACAGTTCACCTAGTTTATATTAATACCCAAAAGATTTTGTACATACTACTCTGTTCAAATACATCAGTTCTAAAATGAAGATTCATGATCTAGCATGGTTCAAAATGAATAAAAACATTCTCAGCCAAAACGTTCGTCCCAGTTCTCGTTCAGATAAGGGCTTAAAAGTTAGCGTTAGAAATAAAAATGCCTTAATGACATTTTTGACTCAAAACCAAATGCATGCTTCTTCAGTCACAACCAGATGCAAATTAAATTTCAAGCTTGCAAAATCGCGATTTTGCATTACCATCATACCTTAAAGAGTAACTCAACATTGAGGACCACTGTCCTAGTGCTTACTAGAAAAGGTACCCCATTAGATGTGTTTTCAAGTTTCAGACCGGTTCGGGCTCATCTGCTGGGTTTATAAGCGTGGTCCGGGACGTCTGACGCCATTCCCGTATCGACTCCCGGAGCTCATCTAGTCTCCCTTCATTCCCCTTGGATCCTGGTCATCATCCCATAACTTCAAGATGTGGCGGCTACTGTTATTAACTTTTGTAGCGACTGTGTCGGCGCAAATCCCTTCGCTCGGGTGGTGTCCTGATTTTCAAGTAAGTTTGTCGTTTTTCTTTCTGTGTTGGTGTGTATTTAATTGTTTATTTTGATAATAGTAAATGTAGGTGGTTAAACAAAGAAATCAATTATAATTAACTCTAGCATTTCTTCTTTGTCTTATAATAGTTGGATGGCCTGTATTATACATAGTCTAGTGCAATTAAAACCTTAAGTTGCTAATAATTGGAATTATAAAATGTGACTGTTTTTTTTATAATATATCTGTCTGACTTCATTAACTTTAATTGTTACTGACCATTTGAAGTAATAATTTGCGCATTAAAACAAAAAAAGGAAGAAAACTCGCATATTAACAGTAAACAATAATATATAAAAAAAAACGAGTTGAAGAAAAATATGCGATTTACCGTGCAGTAGGTCTAGTATGAGTTTTCATTACGAGACTCGATCGTCGATATCGAGCGCGTTTGGCGCTCTAATTGGTTGAGATTTCTTTCAACCTGGAAGCGAGCCAATAGATGAGTCAAACGCGTTCGATATCGACGATCGAATCTCGTAATGAAAACTCATACTAGGCCTACTGAACGGTCATCGCAACGCTCAGCAAAATGCCACGATCATAGCTAGATTATTTTACGTATCAAACTTATAATTTGTATCTATGGTTTCCAGTTCCTTCTAATTGTTGTTATTGCAGACCCGTCGTGCTGAATACACATATTATTATTTAAATTCAAAAGTCCAGTGCGGCGCAATTTAGTGTCATATTTTGTGGTTTTTGTTATTTAATCCGAGCTATATTTTAAAAATGTGTTCTACTAACTATTTACCATTAGGTGAAAAGTGTGTAAAAGGTAAGAACTCAGTTCTATTATAAAGAAAGAAGTTCTATTTATATGCAATTAATGCATTGGAAACTTGCAAGGCGTTATTTTTCATAGTAAAATAATTGTAAACATTACGGTTATTTACTTTTTATCCACAATTCACCTAATTCTGGAAAGATAGTAGAACACATTTTTAAAATATCATCATCATCATCATCAACAACCTTTTTATCGTCCCACTGCTGGGCACAGGTCTCTTCTCAGCAGAGAAGGATTGAGCGTAATCACCACGCTTGCTCGATGCGGTTTGGTGATTTCAGACTTACAAGTCCAGGTTTCCTCAAGATGATTTCCTTCACCTTGTAATCAGTCATTGGTGTCCATAATATACTTAGAAAATACATATAACTTAGAAAAGTTACATTGATATACACTCATACTTGAGACGCTGGTGTTTTAACCACTAGGCCATCATGACTACTACTTGTTTAAAATATAGCTCCAGCAATAATAAATATTAAAAACCATTAAATATGACACTAAAATGCGACGTCGCCAATTGGGTTGTATCCTAAAAAATAATTTAATGTCCATCAGATAGATTGATAAAAAATATTGAACACGTATTTTTTAGTTTTTCTTTCATTCAAATACTTAAGAAGATATATTGATTTGAAATGTCGCATGACATCACGCCGTGGTACAAAATATACCACGGCATGACGTAATTAGCCCCCACTCCGTAACTTTAATACGCTGTATCTCAGTAGATTTTGGAAATTTCAAAAAAATAAAATATACGGGTCTTAATTTCTTTTATTATTTATAAAAAGGACTAATTATTTTTTTGATTTTCATACCTTGGATACATCCCTATTGTGCGTAGTGAACGTTCGAGTCTGTTCACAGTAACAATCTATCGAAACATCCACAAATTTCCCTACATTTTGCTTTAGACATTTACTTGCCGCCAAAATGAGACTGCATCTAGATTTTAAACGTTTCATTACCAGAATTGGCTTTCAGATACAAAACTAGACTTATCAAAGAATTTTTTTCTGTCAAAATATTACAACTGTTACTTATATATCCCTTAGAACCCTTTAATAAGGTTTTCCTAGGTACTACTTATTTACAAAGACAAACAACGTAACTATAAACCATCTTCACTCCGTTATACTTTCAACCTACCAAACATTATCTACACGAAAAGCCATCCTTCAACTCCCAACAAACACTCCCCCTGACCTTGAGTGCACGTAACAGCCGACACTGACCGTGGTCAACACGTAACTGGTTGTCGAGCTGATCGGGCGACGACCGCGGGACCCTACTTATATATTTTCCTTAACATCTCTCGCAAATGTATGAGTCTGGTATTGATTGGTAAGTTCTGATGGATTTTGTTTGGAAAGGTTTTGCTATCAAGTTGGGGAGTGTAATTTTAGTTTGAGGGATGTTTTAAATGTCTTCTTACTCTTCATTGTACAGACGACAGCACATCAAGCTACTACAATCTGTCAGATATTCCCAATCGACCTTGAGCCTTAACACTTTAGAAATAAAGTCGAAAATCTAATAAATAAATTTGACATTTTGTAGTAACTTGATATGCCTGTAGTCTGATAATAATTCTAGATAAATAGAATTGGATGCAGATATGAATGTTTAAAAGTAACTTGTAGATATACAAGCTGACAATTAGATTGTCATCTTTATCTCTAACGCCTTAAGGCTGCCATGTTGTTGGACCTGTTGTCGTCTGTAAGTACCTCTACTGTCGCCAACAAGCTCCCTTGTAGAAACGATAGTTACTGGAAAACAAGACGTAAAGTGCTAAAAGCAAAATGTAGCTAGCATTAAAAAATAAAGCCACGCTAGCTAAATGTAACTAGCATTAAAAAATAAAGCCAAACAACGGGGATATTTGATTTGTGCGTTCTTACCCCAAGGCCGATCTTACCCCAACGCACCTTCCCTAATGGGACAATTATAGATATTTTCTTCTTTGATTAAATACGATAGCAGGAATAAAAACATTATTTAATCCTTATTTTCGACTTTGAAGAATTACAGTGTTTTATTGATTAATAAAATAATAATAATTTAATAATAATATTAATTTGTTCCAGCCTTGGAACATGCTCAACATGGTCCCTTCATACTTATCATATTAATCCACACATATCAATAATCATTAGAATCAATTATAGGAATCGATTTCAACACCAACTTTTGCTGACTAAATCTTATCTCCCCGCAGGCGATGGCAAACTTCAACATGAACCGTTTCCTTGGCACATGGTACGAGGCTGAACGGTACTTCACCGTCACGGAGTTGGGCACCCGCTGCGTCACCACCCATTACACCGCCACCCCTGAAGGCAGGATCCTCGTCACCAACGAGATAACTAACTCCTTGTAAGTACTAATAGGCAAAACTTGTTTCGTAGAACATTTGCTAATCCTTAAACTTGGTAACTAACTAGTAGCCCGGTTTAGTTACAACGTTGTAATATTGTAACTCAACGAGTTAACTTTAAATAAATGTACTTAGGTACTAGACTGATATCTTTTATTTTGAGGTGATAAATATTTGAATAAAAATCAAGCTGATTTTCTACGGTTTAAACTTATTTCATTCAATAATAATACAATTATTCACTGACTCCTATAGGGAAAAACATAATAATTATATGAGTTTCTTTGTGATATAAACTGAAAGAAAGTAATCAAAAACAATTCTATCATCAATATATTATACATTTTCATCGTCAAGCACTAGTTTATAATTTATAAAAACAAAAATCGTTTCAATTAGAAAAAAAAAAACAATATTGTTTTGAATGAAAGTCGTTAGTTAACGTTGTCTTAACAGAACTCAGATTTTATTTAGAAAAATCAGTGACTATTTTCTAATATTTTCTCCCCTATAAAATTTCATAATTTCGTTTAGTAACGGTTTCACTTTATAGGTGTAATTTTAGCAGGATGAGAAAGTTTTTTTGAAGATGTATGAATATATGGATATTTGTTACTCCTTTACGCAAAACCTACTAAAAGGATTTGTATGAAATTTAGCACACAGATTTTTTATAACCAGGAATAAGACCTTGAATAAGACATAGGATTTATCACGATCCTATGGTATCGAAACCACGAGCGCAGCAAATACGAGTATAAAATATATGACACTCCTTTCATTAGAAATACATCATTATGACGTCTAATTATGTAAATGCAGGTGGAGAGTAATCTTGGAGAGTGCGTGTATAATACAATGATAATATATATTTTTCTTTTCCCATTCCCTAAAGGTCTTATTTTGAAACCAAACCCCTAAAAACATAGTAGGTACTAACGACAGCAGGTCAAGCTACCCCAAACTGTCAGATATTCCCAATCAGCCTTGAGCCTTAATGATTTAGAGATAAAGTTGATAATCTAATAAGGAAATCTGACAGACTGTAGTAGCTTGGTGTGCTGTCGTCTGTACACATGGAAACACATCAAGCTGTAAATTACCAGTATGAGCTGACTTCTGATTGTACGAAAATTCTATTCAATGTGAGGTCCGTTAAAAATGGAAAGTATCGCTTGATCTGTAGCCAAGACAAAGAGCATATTTAATTAACGTACGTAAAGTAGTGTATGTAAGTTATTATTAGGACGGAAATAAGACCATTTTACAATCAGTCAGGATTGCGGCCAAGCACTGGTGCAAAATATTTATAAAAAATAATTGTAGATAAAATGCCAATTTACGTTTTTGATCTTATTATTTATTGAATCTTGAATCTTATTTATCTTCCACCAGGACCGGCTTCAAGCGGATAATGGAAGGTCATCTGCAGAAAGTGGGCAGGGAAGGTGAAGGACGCGTCTTGGTGAAGTACTCCTCTGCTCCTCTACCTTATGACTTCGAGTACAGCATTTTGGATACTGACTACGATACCTATGCCGTTATGTGGTCTTGCAGCGGAATTGGTCCCGTACATACACGTAAGTTCATTCTAGATTTGATACTTCCTATTAAATTTTATTCTTATTTTTCATGTATATCTTTATTCCGAAGAAATATGACATTTTCTTAGAAAAAAAATTATTATGCTGCGAAAGTGGATTGACGAAACCGAAAGCCTAATAAATCCTACATACAAAATTAATGGTTTGATTAACTCCGGTGCATATAAGTATCTTTAATTGGAGATTCTAAATAAATAAATGGGTAGGTTATAGGAGGAATGCGATTGAAGAGAAGTACTTATTTATCTTTATGTATTTCTATGTTGCTTCTGTGTTTGATTTCATCCGTGTAATATTTCCGTGTCGACCCTCCGAGTCGTATTCACCGGTGATATTAGCAACTTTTTCTTAGCCTTCTTTTTTTAATATTTATTTAAATAACCTAATCAACCAAAATACATTTTTCAAATCAGTATAGACAAACTGCCTAAGCAACTTCAGCTGTAAGTATATTAAACTTAAGTCAGCTTAAAACAACATTATCAATACAATATCTAGAACTATTCAGCTCACACGGGCGAAAATCTTAAACATTCTAAAATATTATAATGCCACTTCACAGAAAACACCTGGTTGCTATCCCGTGACAGACTCCCGTCTCTGGCCGTGATGCAGAACGCATATGCCGTCCTCGACAGATACAAGATCTCCAGGACTTTCTTCCTGAAGACCAACCAGGCTGACTGCACTATACTGCCAGAGCCTGCTGCTGCCGGTGAAAATGAAGCTAAAAGCGCTGAAGTAGTACCTGCTGAGGTACCGATCGATAAAGTGAAAGAGGTCGAACAACCTGTTGAGGTAAGAATAAGAATACCTATACAATTTGTAAAGAAAACCCTGTCCGATCCGTGAAGGTATTGTTAGGTTTCGATAACTGATTCTAATAATGCCCAAAAAGCCGGACTAATCTTAAAAAAAAATCACCCCAAAAAAAAATACTATTTCGCAAAAAGAGGTAACTTAATACATGTGCGGTAGTGTACCTGGGATAAACTATCCAGTTAGGAAGGTCCAACTTCGAGAAAGAGGTCAATCGTCGAATCCAACTCGGCTGGGCTGCTTTCGGGAAGCTACGTAGAATCTTCTCGTCCGAAATACCGCAGTGTCTCCAGACAAAAGTCTTCGACTAGTGTGTGTTTCCAGTGATGACTTATGGAATTGAGACGTGGTCGCTAACAATGGGCCTTATAAGGCTCAAAGTCACTCAAAGGGCAATGGAGAGGGCTATGCTTGGGGTTTCACTGCGCGATCGAATCAGGAATGAGGAGATCCACAGAAGAACAAGAGTAACCGACATAGCCCGAAGAATTGCAACACTAAAGTGGCAGTGGACTGGACACATTGCCCGTAGGACCGATGCCCGATGGAGCCGACGGGTTCTCGAGTGGTGACCACGCACCGGAAAACGTAGCGTGGGTAGGCCCCCGACAAGGTGGACCGACGACCTGGTGAAGGTCGCGGGAAACCGCTGGATGCGGGAGGCGCAGGACCGGTCGTCGTGGAGAACCTTGGGTGAGGCCTATGTGCAGCAGTGGACGTCTTTCGACTGAAATGATGATGAAATGAGGCGCAAATCCATGCGCGGGCGACGGGAGGCAGGGCACGCGGCACGTAGTCGCAACGCTTATAATAATACAGTTAAAATGGTGCTGTCACTTTTTAAAAACTGCCGAATGTCGGAGAAGTTGGAATTAATTCGCGGGATAAAAAATTATTTCAAAATTCATTAGTTTGTTACTATGATAATTACGTAAAATTTTATATTTTATTTGGTCATGTGTTTACCTAACCTTTATTATCCTTATGGGTCGGACAGGGTTTTCATTACGTATTGTATAATGTGAACAGAGTACAGACCTTTTTTGTTACAGTATTATAACAGTCAGAAAAACATTCCTAGTTAGAAACGGCTTGTATCTAGCGGACAATTCATTTTAATAGTTTTAAACAAAATAAGTTTGTAGTTAGACTGTCGTGGTGTCCTAGTGGTTAAAATACCAGCCTCTCAAGTATGAGTGTGCGGGTTCAATCCAGGTCAGGCAAGTACCAATACCAATGTAACTTTTCTAAGTTATATGTACTTTCTAAGTATATCTTGGACACCAATGACTGATGACGAGGTGAAGGAAAACATCTTGAGGAAACCTGGACTGTCTGTCTGGTCTGAAATCGCCAACCCGCATTGAGCAACCGTGGTGATTACGCTCAATCCTTCTCTGTAGGAGAGGAGGAGACCTGTGCCCAGCAGTGGGATAATAACTTTTACTATATGAGAGTATAATTGATTATAATTAACTTTTACTATAATTGATGCCAAACTAGAAACGGCTTGTATAGACGACAGCACAACAAGCTACTACAATCTGTTAGATATCCTTATTAGATTTTCAACTTTATCTCTAAAGCATTGAGGCTCCACGTTGATTGGGAATATCTGACAGTTTGGAGTAGCTTGAACTGCTATCATCCGTGCCTATCTAGCGGACATATTTAATCATTTTAAATAAAAATAATTTTGTAGTTATATTTATTGAGATTACAAGACTGTACATCCGTACCTAGTCATACCTAATATCAAAATTCGGTTTTGTAAATCATAAATTTTCTGTTGAAACTAAAACGTGCCCCTATTACATAATATACGCGCCTAAATCGCACTATGGACCTATAGAGTTACGAAATTAACTTCACATATTTTTTTCCAACAGAAGAAAGTTGACCCTGAAATCAAAGCAGTTGAGCCGGAAATAAGATCAGCAATTCCAGAGCCAGCCGAAGAAGCCAAACCGATGCAAGTTCCAGAACTTATCATGTCGGAATCTGAGAAGAAAGAAGAAAAAAATGAAAAAATGGAACCAGCGATAGTGGCAGCAGTAACTAAGGAACTCAAGGAAGTTAAGGAAATTCCGATTGTGCAGTAGACGGAAAAAAAGATTGTGGGAATCCTGCAAGACTGTTGGTTAAACTTAAAGAGACAAGTCAGCAAGTAATAGTCTATTAATATTATGATAAAGTGAATTTAGAAACGCAAATTAAGTTACAATTTGTTCGATATTTGCGTTCCTAAAGATAATTTGGATAATACATTGTATTAGCTGACTGCTGATTTAGAATATATGTCACATTTGTCTGATATTTTATATTTTTAAAGTGTCTTGATACAGTCTTGGAGGTTGATAGAAGTTTAATCTGAATAAGCCTTCAGTGGCATTTGAGACATCAAATAGGGCTACTTTACCAAATAAGTAATGAGTACCTACTCGACACGTAGCAGTGCTTGCTTTGTAAGCATTGCTTAGTTTTAACTCGATAGTCATTGTAATAAGCGAAGTCAGCTCTGAAATAAAATATTAAGTGAATTTTGGGTCTTATTTTTACATAATTTTACTCGGAATACCTCAGCTAATTTAATTAAATTATAGTTTAGGTTGGTATTGTCCAATCACATGTGAAATTGTTCACAATAAATAAGCCCCGCCAAAAAGGTAAAGGACAACAAAATATTTTTTTTTATGAATAGCAAAAGGAACGGGTCTGATTCTATTGGTCGGGCTGATACTGAGCGCCCACTCCCGGCCGCTATCCCACTACTGCCCGATGCGGGGACTTTTGGCTGCTGGGTTTCCCCCCTGGCCCGGTTCGCCCCTCCTTAGTTAACCTGCATCCCCCGAACTCCTTCAGGGGATCCATATCAACACCAGGCTTAGTGTGGACGTCCAGTCAACATGGGCCACTCAGCACCAGGACCCCCGACCTCAAACCATCCTCCGATCCCGACCTCCGAGAAGCCGGATTACAGGAGACGCCACGCTCCCAGTCGAAGGTATAGTCGAAATTTTAGAATGCTCCCTTCAAACATGACGTGGTTTCGGATCTGACATTGTAATAATTTTATCTGCAAAACAATTTGTTCCAGGTGTTTTTCATTCAATTTTGAATATTTTGAACTAAATATTACAATATAGGACACGATTTCTAAAAAAGAATTAAAAAAAAACAATAGCTTCTCGAGCGCCCTCTTCAGATATGACTATGTACTACCAATGTATGTACTTACCTAAAGATGTCGGTGACGTACCTACTTGTTAGTAACACAAGTTATCTAACAGAGGGCGCTGATAAGCGACCGGTTTCTAGGTACACCTTGGAATACATACTTCTTATAAAAAACAATAATTATGACACATTTATATTTTATATTAAAGCTAATATCACCAAAATATCAAACGAACTCTTACAATTTGTGTCTCCATTTAATTAACATACAATAGTGTTTAAAGATCAATATGTATTAGAGTACATAGCCAAGTTCTTTTCAAGTTCTAATACATTAGATAGTACAATGTTATTTATAGAGCTTCTAGGCATTCTTTTAAATATGATAAGAACCTCCTAAGACCATCTTTACTTGAGCATTAATCATACTTCGCTCCTCACAAAAATTCCTTCCTCGATATATATTACCTAGATTATTTCTATGTGTTTTATTAACGTATTGTAATAATTTATAGAAACTTTTCGCCCTCTATTGTGGACACTAGGGGCCTATAATTTTTCGTTTCAATTACATTGCTTTATAGTTTCCCAGAAACATACCCAGTAAACAGAGCTTCATCATCTTCTTGTTTATATTTACTTAAACCCTGCATAAAATTTATCTGTTATTAACTTCTGATTCTCATTGCCCTGATGTATGTTACCATGTTGCTGAGAACTTAATTTCGCCTAATATCATTAGCTGGTTAACATTTACAAAATTTTTCAGTCATAAAATATTCTACATGAATTACAGTTAAATCTATCGAATGAGGTGAATACATACATGCATAATAATACTAATAAAGCAATTGAGGCTTAAGGGTCAACGGTCACAGATAATCTAGCAACCTGTTATTTTTTTATACAATTAAAAGTATATATAGCCAAAAGTTTAGCTTGAAGCAAAGACATGATTTCTCTTTCATCTTTTAATAGAAAGTAGTCTTCAACTTAAAATTATATATACATTAATTCTTACGTGAACATAATTATGGAGAAAAATCCGTCACTGTCAGTCCTAGTTTTCTTGGTTGACCGAGAACTTAGGTGATGAATGGCATTCGATATCTACCATCAATTCAGCTGCCTACCAAAATTACTTACAAAAACTTCACGACTAATTCTACGAGTCAACACATTAATAATTTTATCAACAAACAAACTTGTATCAGCTCCAAACAGCTCAAACTTTTTCTTCCTACTCATATAAAATAAACATTAGAAAAACAGATAGCACAACATTGAAATCCATAATGTTAATTGATCCTTAAACAAAGACACATTAGCGTACTAAATCTGCGCGCACGCATGTAAACAGTTGAAGCGTGTTCTCATATGGCATGCAACGCTCAGAGTGAACGGATGTGTGTTGTGATAGTGTTATATCAAAATATTTGTTGTGATAAATAAAAAAGTCAAGGTAAGATTTAATTACAAATGATTGGCAAGGTTCTATTGAGAATTTAATAACATCATCATTCATAGATTTAGATCTTGACCATGAAAGCTACCGAAATTATTGTTTAGCAAGTACAATACGTTTTTTCTATTTAACTTTATTTATAGTGTAACCTAATATAATCTACTGTGTAATAACGAGTTCATAATCCACCTACCACGCATAAATGCATGTATTCAAACGGTAGCGTTCAGAGGCGTATACTTTTGCAGTATCAGATCACCGGTGTCGTTATTTTCATAGTCATATTTTATATTTTCTAACAGAAAAAGTTATTCATACTTTCTTGAAGTATTGGTAATCGCAGCAGTACTTACGGTCATAAAACAAGGAGGCATTTAATTAGATAAGATTTGTCTTGAAAATTAAGTACCGGCTGCACCATAAGCAATTTTGTCAAATACAAGAAGGGATGATCCACAAATATATAATCTGTCAGTATATTAGATCATCCCTTGTTCCATTTGACAACTAAGGTTACTGATTGCAAGGTTGCATATTACCCGTAAGACATGGTCTTGAATGTGGTTTGGAACAATAGGTACCTTATAACAGTAATAAACTAGAATTACTGTATTAAATTGCATGGTTATAACCTAACCAATGATAATGTTCGTTTTATATTAAAGAATAAGTCTTTTTGCGTAATAATTTTAAAAAAAGTTTAAAGAAAGACAATCTTACTTCAGTTAACTAAAAATTTGAAATAAAAATTCGCAAAAGGATGAACATGAGACACGAATACACATCACAATATCTTATGAATGAAGACGTTCTATTGGTAGAAATCTAAGGTAGGTATCCTAAATTTCATTAACAATGATATGACCATATAAGAAAGAATTATTAAAATTTTCTAAAAACTGTCATCGCTGAATTTCTTTTGACCTTCTCTTATATTTGGAATCTCTGTATTAACCATATTATCTTCAACACAATCTACATATTTATCTTTTCTTCGTTCACCTAATTTCATGCAGCACTTTCATTCTTAAAACAAATGTGTAATTCTATTACCAAATATAGAACTAACTAACTCAGAAAGAAAATTCCCTTGATCCTCGGATTTGTTCAGAATGAAGGTCAAATAAGAATTAGGAAGCTCTTCAACATCTTATCACACAACCATCACCTTGACTTCTATTTACTCATGATTTAATGTTTGTTAGTAGGTTATTATTAAATATTACGTTGACAGAACACGAGAACTAAAAACTATTTAACAAATGTGTTTAAAACCTGACCACGTTCATTTTTCAAAACCACGTTTATTGTAACGGGGCTCCGTTACAATAAATGTGATTTTTTGCCATTTTTTTTTTTAGTCTTTGTTGTTATATGAATTATATATTTGTGTTGCCGAACAAATATATAATCTCTGAAAATTTTAACTGTCTAACTATTACGATTCATGGCCTGGTGACAGACGGACGGACAGACGGACAGCGAAGTCTCATGAATAGGGTTTCGTTTTACCTTTTAGGTACGGAACCATAAAAAAATAAGACTGGAGATTCGTCGGTTCGTAGGGAAACTAAGATAATCAACATATTCCTAAAATATGCCAAATTTGTGGCCACCAAAATGGCAATGTACAAGACACGTTGCTCGCAGAACTAATACCAATACTAATGGGGTCGAAAGGTTCTGGTAATACAACTGCGTAACGGAAAACGTATCGTTAGAAGGGTTCCCACAAGGCGGATTGATAATCTGAGGAAACCCGGGAGGCGAGAAGTTCAAAACCGGTCCATGTAGCTTGTAGGTCACCTATTTGCAACAACTTTCGGCTGAATTGTTGAAAATTATAAAGTAATTTTTAAATTATTTTGGTTATATATAGAGACTCCTCGTTGACCCCAATAGAGCGACTACTGAACACTGGATCCTACAAGTTTCGATGTTGGGACCGCGCAGTGTTATCCGGTTTTGTATTTAGAAAATTTTTCTTGTATATTTTTGTACCTACCCAATTAATAATAAAACATCACAATAGACGTGTGAGTTGATTGACCTATGTCCCGAAAGTAATGACATTAATTTAGAACATCACCAAATGCGTAGAAGCACGTGTCCAAACATTTTTTTTTTTTTATATAAATTATTAGCTAGCGCTTGACCGCAATCCGGCCTGATGGTAAGCAGTGACGCAATCGTTGATGGTAAAGCGCACTAGTTTATTAAGAATGAAGTTTATTAATATACTGCCGAATCAATAAGAATAGGGATGTATGTAACCAAGGTATGAAAATCAAAAAAATAATTAGTCCGTATTATAGAAAAAAAAAATTAAGACCCCTATTTTTTATTTTCTCAAGATTACCAAAAACAAAGGCATTCAAATACCTATACAGTATGTTAAGAAAACCCTGTCCGACCCGTGAAGGTGTTGTTAGGTATCGATAACTGATTCTCCTAATGCATACAAAACCGGGCTAAACTTAAAAAAAAATCCCCCTAAAAAATAAATATTATTTCGCAAAAAGAGGTAACTTAATAAATGTGCGTTTACCACCCGGCACGTGGTCGCGTCGCTATTCGCTCATAATAATATTGGTGTTGTCACTTTTTTAAAAATTACCAAATTTCGGGGAAGTTGGAATTAATTCGCGGGAAAAAAAGATTATTTCAACATTCATTTGTATTGGTACTATGATAATTACGTAAAATTTTATATAATATATGGTTATGTGTTTACCTAACCTTTAATATCCTTATGGGTCGGACAGGGTTTTCTTAACATACTGTATATTACACAAAATGATCACAAGAAGTATAACCAAAAATAAATTAATAGTACCTCAGACTAAAAATTCATTACTATTGCAGCGAACAGTACAATTTTTAATACCCACAATAAATCATGAAATACCATAATCAATAAAAAAATGAAATAAACTCGAAAAACTATAAGCAAAACAACAAAAAATATTATCACAACTATTTATTAAACTAAAAATATAACAATAACTTTTTATTTTACACACTAGTCAAATAAATAAAAGCGAAGCAACCTGTATATTGGAATTTCTTTCGGATCGGTTTAATAAGCAGCCCAGTAGCGAGCAGCATAGGTTCAAAACATGCTTGTGACTCATTTCACTTACCTACTGGATGGATGTTTACAGTTGTACTTTGTCAAATTATTTAATTTTATACCTTTATTTTTAATTTACCCTTTTAACCCTTTTTTACTATGTTTTGTTAAAGTATAGTTCTTTGTCGGTCTCCGTGGCGCAACGGTCAACACGCCTGCCTGCGACGTGGAGGCCCCGGGTTCGATCCCCGGCCAGGTCGTGATGGAAAACGATCTTTTCCTGATTGGCCTGGGTCTTGGATGTTTATCTATATAAGTATTATAAAATATAGTATCGTTGAGTTAGTATCCCATAACACAAGTCTCGAGCTTACTTTGGGGCTAGCTCAATCTGTGTGATTTGTCCGTATATATTTATTTATTTATTTGTGTACCTACGTTATTTGGTTATATACCTACCACCTTATTCATGAACGCTGCTTGGAGTTAGCTGCTGGTTGGCGGTTCTTTTAGCATACATTTTTGTTAAACACTGTGGTGTTTATTCATAAGGAATGATTTGGGTTGGGTGACGTTAGTACGTCGAGGGTTTGTGTTTGGGGAGTCGCTGATCGCGATCATAAACGCCCCCAAAGCCAACCAGGCTTTGGGGGCGTTTATGAGTGAGGGGCAATATTAATAAGGAAAACAAAATGGTGTGGGTACAAAATATGTTATGCTGTCTTAAGAGTTGTTATAGCGAATGTGAGTACCAATACAAACCATTTCTGGTCTAATAGTACAAAACGAACAAACCTGTAATGAGTAAATACTAAAAAAAAAAAGATACAGCGTATTAGAGTTAAGGAGTGGGAGCTAATTACGTCACACCGTGGTGCAAATCATGCGACATTTCAAATCAACATATCTTCCTCAGTATTTGAATGAAAGAAAAAATAAAAAATACGTGTTCAATATTTTTTTTAAATCTATCTGATGGACATTAAATTATTTTTAGGATACAATCCAATTTGTACGAACAAATAAATACAAAAAAACGTGCAAATTGGTACTAATAGTGCACTAAGAAGTACGAAACCATATTTTAGTGCTTCGTTAAACCTATAAATAATCAGCCTATAATAGTGTTCCGCCCCCGACAAGGTAGACCGACGACCTGGTGAAGGACGCGGGAAACCGCTGGATGCGGGAGGCACGTCCTGTGCCTCCCGCATCCACGGAGATCCGCAGAAGAACGAGAGTAACCGACATAGCCCGAAGATTTGCAACACTAAAGTGGCAGTGGGCTGGACACATTGCCCGTAGGACCGATGCCCGATGGGGCCAGCGGGTTCTCGAGTGGTGACCACGCACCGGAAAACGTAGCGTGGGTAGGCCCCCGACAAGGTGGACCGACGACCTGGTGAAGGTCGCGGGAAACCGCTGGATGCGGGAGGCGCAGGACCGATCGTCGTGGAGAGCCTTGGGGGAGGCCTATGTCCAGCAGTGGACGTCTTTCGGCTGAAATGATGATGATGTTGAGTGTTCCACTGCTGGGACATAGGCCTCCTCTTGGTGAGAGAAAGTGGACTGTCATATCATATGTCTTCACAGTTTTGGCTTTAGAACAGGCTTGATTCACTCACGATATTTTCCTTCATCGTTTTGAGGGCAATGGTGATGAAATAGTTAACACAAAATAAAGCGCCTAATGGGGTTCGAACCAACTACCTACAACTTGTAACCTATAAATAATAATATAAATAAATAAATAATAAATACATACGGACAAATCACACAGATTGAGCTAGCCCCAAAGTAAGTTCGAGACTTGTGTTATGGGATACTAACTCAACGATACTATATTTATAATAGATAAACATCCAAGACCCAGGCCAATCAGGAAAAGATCGTTTTCCATCATGATCTGGCCGGGGCTCGAACCCGGACCCTCCACGTCGCACGCAGGCGTGTTGACCGCTGCGCCACGGAGGACGTCAAGGGACGAAAAAAAAAGACGAGAAAAAAAAACGGCCTATACCGCTAGGTAAATAAGATTGAAAGAAAAAACCTAGTAAAAAAGAGTTCTGCTATATGATTTAGTTTCATTATTTCCTGCCATTAGAATTATGTATATTACTCCAAATTATTCAACTATTAAATACAAGTATTTCAAGCATTCCGGGTTTTTAGCTCTATACATAATTTTTTACGTAAATATCATAGTCCATTGTCAAGTTTGAATGAGTCACGTCATAACAACGGACTTGCTAATAAATCGAGAACAAACTTAGAAGCAATATATTGTACCTACCTTTCTGAAAATTCTATAAAGTATCCATAAAGAAAGATTAATGGACTTTGTGCCATATTGAACAAATTTTTATGTTGGATACACTCTTACTAAAATATTATGGATATATTCTGTTTCTAAAGTTCAGCAAAATATATAATACAAAGAAAGAAAGGAAAATATTTTATTTGATACGCGCACAAAATAAGAAATCTTAGAATCTATTTGTTTTGGTGAAGACAACCGCATATATTATGGTAAAAAAAATAAGATTCACATAACAGTCAATTAAATGAACTCAAACCAAATGAATGAATCGATTAATCATAATCATACGTTTATTTGCTAGAGATACATTTATAAAAGTAAGTAATATATAAGCATAAAGGTAAGTTATTAAAACCTAAAAGTTATAGTACTCTGCCTGCATGCAAGCGAACCGAATAAAATAATCGAATTAAATGAACAGACAGCTGTGCTGCAGGGGAGTTTGTTCCGCCACTTCTTCTTCCGAGCGATAGCACTAGGAAGTATCGATGGGTGGGCGTTTTGCCCGTTTTGGGGGACTGTCTTATGTAACATTGACGTTGAAAAACTGCTGATTCTCAGCCTAATTTGAATAAATGACTTTTGATTTTGAATCATTGTAATTAGATAAAGACAAAAGAAGACTACACTACACTAGTCGTATGTGTACTAGTTATAAAAAACATCAGATAATACAATAACAAAACAACATACTTATATGATATTATGTATGTATCATGTATGACGTCACTATATTTCAAGGGCATGTTGTGTTATGTACGTAGTCAAACACATGGCCCTTAATGTTCCTACTACTTGAACGAGAGGGCCCAGTGCGGGTTGGCAGTTGTTACCATGTCTTCGAATTTTTGGTTCTTCATGTTTTCTTAAGAACAGTAGTGATGGAATAAGGTAAGCCGTAGACTTAACATCAGACGGCAGTCGCTTCACCGAAAATATCGCAGTATAGCCAAAATCAGCAGTAAGACTGGTAAAGCGGACCCCAGACTCCAAAACTGAATAAATCTTCGGATGCGACTAGGTTTAACGCTGAGATGAAGAGGAGAGTGGTAATGGAATAATTTATACAAAGGCTGGGTTTTAACCTACTGTTTACAACTCGTAAGTTGTGACTGGTACCACTGGGCCATCGTTGCTTCCAAGTAGTCATGACAAAAAGTCCATGTTTCCGAAATTTACGCTTTCGGAAGCTACTTAGCATATACGGGTGACAGCAGGGCAAGTTACCCGCAACTGTCAAATATTCCCAATCAACCTTGAGCCTTAACGCTTTAGTGATAAAATCGAAAATTCAAAAAATCTGACAGATTGTAGTAGCGTAATGTGCTGTCTGTACATTAGTACTCGTAAAATTGTTATAATGGATGTAATTCATTGTAGTTTTTTGTATCAAAGCGGCCTACGCTATTTCTGATATGGCAAAAACTTCATTTGGCTATTAATTGTAGAAGATTAATTGACAGTCAGACACAGTCTTCTTTATATGTAGCTTTAGAAATATAGGTTAACCCAAGTTTAATTTTTCAACGACAATACACTATGTAACAAAAACCCTGTTGTTCCTTTCAGGGACATATAATTTTAGCTACAAGCACATCATTAATGAAGTCATAATTAGAAAACAGTAATCATTGTCAGGGGTCACAATCAAATACCTATTAAAACCGACAAATTCGATTTTTTTTTAAATACCTGATTTTGTAAGTTAAATAAATTGGTGGGAACTGGGAACGTTCTACTTATGTCTAGTTTCTTCGTGCAGAATTGCAGAGCTAAGAAATCAGTTACAGATTATAAATATTAATAATTAAACATTTATTTTAATTATTTTTGTTGAACAATTCTTATAAATTACTTGCTTTATTACGTCCGTATGCCGATTCTTAAAATGTAGGTTGAAGGAACAACAGGGTTTTTGTTACATATTGTATAATATTAGACATTTCAATATAATGGCAGCTAAAAGTAGCTGTTTCAAATTCAGGTGGTTCAACCAACGACAGGTTGTTCATGAAAAAAGGGGGCTCTAGAAATATAAAATCCCAAACAGGGCAAAATAAAGTTGCAAACTTAAGTGTTAGAACAACTTGGTTAAGCCTTGTAAATGAGAGCATTGCAGGCAGAGTTGAAAGTCCAGTTATCCCTATAAAAACATCATAAAAGCGAGCAAAACTTTCTTTTTTATGCCATGCTACAACATCCATGCGTTCAATATACGAGTACTTATGCATTCAGATGTGTGATGGTGTGATGTCCTCCATTCGCTCACAGCATACAAACGTTTCTCATATTGAGTGCTTCTCTCACTTTGCTTTCGTGGTATCGTTGCAATTTCAGATTCTCGAGGGTTAAGTTCAGAAGCGTAGCGTGCCTTAGCGGGGCCCCATATAAAAATTTGCATAAAATTAATAGAAATATTTATTAATCATAATTATCTGTCTGTCACTTTTTCCAAAATTTGAGAACTTCGCTTCCCCCGGGACCGTTCGGAAAATCAGAGCCCTCATTGGATATCGCTCGTCGCCCGTCGCCTTCGAGCCTGTGTTGCTCGAAGCCCGTCGCTCGTCACGCGCAGTGTGCAGAGGCCATTACGCGGGAAAAAGAGAAATCGCGTTTTTGACTTTTGGCATTTGTGAATAAAAAAAAAGTTGGGAAGTTTATATTAATTTTTGCTTACGCGAGTTGGGGGCCCCCGTGGCCCGGTGGCCCCGTATAATAGGGATGTATCCAAGGTATGAAAATGAAAAAAATAAATAGTCCGTCTTATATATAATAAAAAAAATTAAGACCCGTATTTTTTATTTTGTCGAAATTACCAAAAACTACTGAGATATAGTGTAATAAAGTTACGGAGTGGGGGCTAATTACGTCACGCCGTGGTATATTTTGTACCACGGCGTGACGTTATGCGACATTTCAAATCAATATATCTTCCTAAGTATTTGAATGAAAGAAAAAATAAAAAATACGTGTTCAATATTTTTTATAAATCTATCTGATGGACATTAAATTATTTTTTAGGATACAACCCAATTGATACGGCAGATACGGTGGTAGCTACGCCCCTGGTTAAGTTACCGAACATAGCGTGCCACAGTCTCTTTTCAACTGTATAGCATGTCTTCATCCTCCGTTCATTTCCGTGAGTCACTGGCCCCGGTTTTCTTGTTCAGAAACTAAATTTAATTTAAGTTTAGAGCATCTATTTCTTTCTATTTTATTAAGAAAAGGACGGAAGATAAAATGTTAGTGGTAGACCTGTCAAATTAGCCCGCGCCTGATGTAAATTGATGTATTTTTGGTCGCCATGTTTATAATCGCGTCTAAACTGTCTATGGAACATCTTAATTTGACAGGATTAAACTAAAATGTTATCTGCTATCCTTTTCTTAATTAAATAGATAGGAAAAGACGGACTTAACTTATATTTTTTTTGGTTGGTGAACAAGAGAATTTTCGCCATTGTCTCAATGTCTCTTCGTAGCCATATCATCTTTTAAACGATGCTTTTTGATTTATGAAATTTATAGAATTATTAGAATTTTATTGGGCTTCATATTTGATAAAATGAATGGGCTATTATTTAATTTATATAAAATTGTAATATCATTACTAAGTTATAAATGTCACTATGATAGATATATATGTGAATTCCTCAGTCAAATGCCCACAAAAACTTTTAACTTTCAAGCATACTACAATATCATTGCTGCACTTTCAAATTAGGCACCCTGTATTAACTAAAACTAAACAAGATACAAATAACACCATCTTTTACAACAGCAAACTTTTAGCGAAATATACATATCTCAAAATCGCTTTCGCTCGTCGATTGTCAAGTATGCACGAGCAACAACTGCCGTTACTCGGTACCGTAAACGCCACAGCTAACACACTTACTAAGGACATTATTGACCCACTGCTGGTGTATAGTAATTTTTTATCAGTATTATTTACTATATTCTCTGAAATCACAACTTTCTATTATTCCGTCCAAAAATTTTGGTGTTAATATAGAGATTGAGATTGTTAATCTGCGAAGAAATAAAAACTTGATTTATTTTAAGGCATTAAGGTGTCGTAGCTTGTTTTGGATTTATGATTACTGTAATGGCAAAAATTTCGTCTTTTCTATGGACCCAAATTTATCAAAGAATTTAATTCGGCATCTTTTTGTTTATATTTCATTAGGAAAAGGACAGAAGATAATATTATGTTAATTTAGCCCTGTCCAATTAGTCCGCGGCTGATGTAAATTGATGCATTTTTTGTCGCCATGTTTATAATTGCGTCTAAACTGTCTATGGAATATCTTAATTGGACAATATTAAACTAAAATGTAATCTTCTATCCTATTCTTAATGAAATAAAAAGAAACAGATGTCTTAAAATTAGTTTAATTTGGGGACAAGAAAATCGGCGCCATTATCTATTCCGTGCCATTGACAGAGATACAAACAATTTTTTTAAACGAAAAAAAAAGGAGGTTATAAATTCTACCCGTATGTATGTAAGCCAAATTTCAAGGGTATGTATGTATGTCTTTATGTTTGTGCGCGCATATTTCCGGAACTATTATTCTTCTTTTTTTTGTACTATGTATTGTTCAACTTAGGGAATACTATAAGTTTCATCAAAATCGGTTCAGTAGTTTTTGAGATAGGGATTTTTTCGTATTAATGATAACTTATTCTATCATGGGTTACGGCTGTCACTATTGTTATAAGGTGAAAAGTGTAATTTTCGAATTTCGACTAAGACACTGAAAAGCATGAAATAAAAACTTCAAAAAAAATAGAAACCGACTTCAAAAAAAACATTCATAAGAAAAAAATATTTTACTTTTGTCATGGCTCTAGAAGTCGGTGGCGAGCTAAACAATAGAAATCCGAGACACCGACTTCTAGAGCCATGACATAAGTAAAATTATTTTTTCCTTTTAAGTGTTTCTATTTTTTTGTTAAAAGTTTTTATTTGATGCACATTGAGCGCCTACACGTTTTTTATAATTTTTTTTTTTTTGTATACCAGTTTAAAATGTATATATGCATAAGTTTTTAGCGTTAGCTTGTTTATTTAACAATCTATAAAATAAACAAATAACAAACTGTACTTATATGTATATACTTGTACAATTTTAATAGGATTGTATTTAATACAATAAACATTGAAATCTTGAATTTTACATACAATAGATTTTGCTCGATTTGGGTCACCCCACTGGCAGACTGACCGAACTGACCTTTAGAATGAAAACGTTAAAAAGTATCTGGACTAACTAAAATCATTACGATTGTTTTAAATGCAAACTTCACTGTGATGATTGATGACAGTCAAGAAACAGACGCACGAGAGCAGTTGTGGCCTAGTGGTAGGTCGTAGGTTCGAACCCCACCAGGCGAATTCATCATCATCATCAACCTTTTAATAGTCCCACTGCTGGGCACAGGTCTCCTCTCATACAGAGAAGCATTGAGCGTAATTATCACGCTTGCTCAATGCGGGTTGACGATTTCAGACTTTAAGTCCAGGTTTCCTCAAGATTTATTCTTTCACCTTCAGTCATTGGTGTCCAAGATATACTTAGAAAGTACATATAACTTTAGAAAAGTTACATTGGTACTTGCCTGACCTGAAATCGAACCCGCGCACTCATACTTGAGAGGCTGGTCTTTTAACCACTAGGCCACCACGACATAATTAGTCAGGCCCATTACTTTGTGTAAATTATTTCATCACCACTGCTCTCAAAACGGTGAAGGAAAACATCGTGAGGAAACCTGTGTCATCAACCATGCCCTACCAAAAACATCGAAGATATGGTGTGGTAGCTTACGGGCCAATTCCTTTCACCGAGAATAGGCCTGTGTGTCTGTGTTTATGAAATAGGCTTTCCCGTTTGCTCATGTACCTAAAAAAAGTATAAAAGTCATATCATTTATATCAAATAGTCATACCTGTACTTTTTGTATAACGAATGCACGAATGCTTTTTGAGAACCACTGATTTCCTAAAATTAAAAACACTGTAATCTATACAGTATGTTAAGAAAACCCTGTCCGACCCGTGAAGGTGTTGTTAGGTATCGATAACTGATTCTACTAATGCATACAAAACCGGGCTAAACTTAAAAAAAATCCCCCTAAAAAAATAAATATTATTTCGCAAAAAGAAGTAACTTAATAAATGTGCGCTATGCTATGCACACCTATGCCCCATTCCGCGGGCGGCGGACGGCAGGGCACGCGGCACGTAGTCGCATCGCTATTCGCCCATAATAATACCGGTGTTGTCACTTTTTAAAAATTACCAAATTTCGGGGAACTTGAAATTAATTCGCGGGAAAAAAAGATTATTTCAAAATTTATTTGTATTGGTACTATGATGATTACGTAAAATTTTATATTATATTTGGTCATGTGTTTACCTAACCTTTATTATCCTTATGGGTCGGACAGGGTTTTCTTAACATACTGTATGGATGCAGTGCTCACCGGTAGCTGCTGCAATTGGTCACGGTTCTAATCTATCCAACTAATCATCATCATCTCTTCGTTAATGTCAGCCGCATCCGAAGCTTTTTCAGCTTTGGAATCTGGGGTCCGCTTTACCTCGATTTTACTTCAATATTTTCCGTGAAGCGACTGCCGTCTGGCTTCCACAACCCGAAGCATTACATTTAGACCAATTGTAGGAATTTTAAAGGCTCCAACAACCTATAACAACTGCCATTAGATGTTCGTATGGCAACCGTGATCAAACGTGCTTTTCGAGGCACGACCAGACCAGTGCAAATATTCATATTAATGCATACAAATATTTGCACTGTGCGGGATATTTAGAATACAATAATGCCAAACAGAGATGCTATCAAAGTTTAAAAAATGGTTGTCATCATCGTCATCATTTCAGCCGAAAGACGTCCACTGCTGGACATAGGCCTCCCCAAGGGGGGGTTTGCCATAATCCCCACGCTTGGCAGGCGCGTTGGGGATCGCAGGATTTGATATTCCACAGAAGAAGCGCTGCTGCCCGCTTCCCTGGTGAGAGTTCCCTTAGTCGCCTCTTACGACACCCACGGGAGGATATGGGTTGGTACTATTCTAAGCCTGGTACCACAAGGGGCAAAATGGTTGTATTTTTAGCATAATTCATTAAAATATTATGTTCAACATAGTTAATTAAAATATTATGTTTGTCTTCTTCTAAAACATTGAAACAATTGGCCACCATAATACTGTATTTAAATTTTCCAGCAAAAAAAATTTAAAATTTTGACTGGCACAAGACACTGTTTTAATCTTTTGATCACCAGTTCACGGGTCCCTCACCTTATTCTCATACTGTGTGTGTCAAAACCTGAAAAAGAAAACCGTACACAAATACAACATATACATATATAATACAGCATACATTACTTTCAAGAGAATGTATTTTATTTATGCCGTCTTCCGAAAACAAAAAGATATGTGTTTCTATACATGCTGTCTCGCACTTGACCGGTTTTCTCTTTCAATATTGAACAACGAAAACAATGGAGTGCCCATCGAACATTTTTCTTGTCACGAATATATTTACATTTCTATACGTTGTAGATTCGCTTTAATTTCCTTTAAATAATAATTATTTCTTTAAATAATTGTGGGCCGATGACCCTTACTTGTCGCATACATTTAAATATTTTACTTGTAGTCTGACGTTAATGAATACCTACTTTTCTTCCTTCTTTTCCGCCAAGATTTTTCGTAACATTTCTTTTTTGTCGACAGTCTGTTGTTTCCTTTATTTTTTTTCTATTTTTTTTTTTAATAATTATCAACTAGCGCTTGACCGCAATCCCGCCTGATGGTAAGCAGTAATGCGATCGTTGATGGTAAAGCGCGCTAGTTTATTAAGAGCCTATTCACTCAGAAAAACTGAGCGAATAGGAAGGAAGACGGCAGTTGGGCGAGGTGATGCAATATTAAACCCAACAATACGACCAACGATGCTGCGCCAAAGGGAGATTGATCTGAAGACCCTCCACGACCAAACTCCCAACACAACGACATTTGGCGCATCGTACCCGGCACACATCGCAACACAACTGCTCAGACCCGTCCTCCGTACGGCTTCACCAGACATCATGCCGGAACACGACAAATTGCTTGGCGGCAAGGCTTTGTCTGGTGGGTGGTAACTTCTGCCGGCGGCTGTTGTTATGGCCTACCACCGAGAACAGGATTAATAGAACATTATTTATTCTTTGTCTTTATTCGTAGGTCGTAGTTTCAAACCCCATCAGGCGCTACACTATGTGTAAATTAATTTCATTATCACTGCTCTCAAAACGGTGAAGGAAAACATCGAAGAACCGAAAACTTCAAAGACATGTGACATCTACCAACCCGCAGAGGCGGCCAGTGTGGTAGATCACGGCCCACTCCCTCTGACCGAGAGGAGGCCTGTGTTCCAATAGTGGGAACATTGGAACACAGGCATAAGCAAGCATAAGCATAAGCATAACAACACATAAGCAAGCATAAGCATAAGTATAACAACACATAAGCAAGCATAAGCATAAGCATAACAACACATAAGCAAGCATAAGCATAAGCATAACAACACATAAGCCTTGGCGCCAAGCGATTTGTCGTGTTCCAGCATGATGTCTGGTGATGCCGTACGGAGGACGGCTCTGAGGAGTTGTGTTGCGATGTGTGCCGGGTACGGTGCACCTAATGTTGTTGTGTTGGGAGTTTGGTCGTAGAGGGTCTTCAGATCAATCTCCCTTTGGCGCAGCATTGTTGGTCGTGTTGTTGGGTTTAACATTGCATCACCTCGCTCAACTGCCGTCTTCCTTCCTATTCGCTCAGTTTTTCTGAGTGCGGTCAAGCGCTAGTTTATAATTAAAAAAAAAAAATATATGCTGATTATGTATTCTTTGTCCCATTTAACATTATAAGAATGACAGCCTTACAGGTCGAGGTACGCTTGCCCCTGTTGGTTTGTAACACGGTGAAGATCATACTCCTTCTTCAGAAAGTACGTTAAACCATTGATCCGTTAGTTTTGAGATATTACCATTGGATTTCGAAATCATGTTTTGTTTGTAAATATTTATTATGTTACTAAACATTATCATTGTCTCATTATAACGATAACAAACAACATAATACAGTTTTTTTTTAAAGCCGTCTTTTTTCCTTCTTGCATAGCAAGAAACGTTTTTATCGTTAATGTTTTGCCAGTTTGTTTTGTTATTCTTTAAATGAGCTGTTCTTGGGCTTGTGCTTTTTTAGGGCTGCTCTTCTCCCCATAATCTTTTTATCTCGTCTTTTGATATACATTTTAAAACTTACTTACTATCTATTACTATTATATATTTATACATTAATCCAATTATACATCCTTAAGTCATATTTATTTATTTTTTCATTAGAACAGCTTTCTTAAAACTAGCACATCTTGCTACCAACGGCTTAGGTAAGTTGTACTGCTCCTTGTTTTATTACGTTCTATAGATGCTTTTGCAACTTTGAGGCAAAACCGCTCCAGATACGGCCTGGAGTGTTTATCCGCCATGAGGTCGGTAATGGTTCTTTCTGTCAGCATTCTTCCAGTACTTACTTCCAGGTCGTATCTGTCGCGGTCATGCCTCGGGCATTCCAGCTGGAGGTGCTGGATGGTCTCCGTGACCTGCGTGTCACACACGCAGGCTGGGCTATCCTTTAATTTAAACCTATGGAGGTACGCGGCGAAGCTGCCGTGACCCGTCAACATAATACAGTTTAACTCTTGTTCGTGTCTAATCTAGTTACAGTTTTAACTTCGATTGAAGTAAATTCAATGTATGGGTGATACATTTCGTCAGATATAATAATTAAAACTAAATAAATTATTAGTAAATCTAATAAGTGTGACAAATGGCGCAGAAAAGTTAGCTTTGTTTCAACTTTTTACGTGATTTTTATTAGCTTCACTTGTATGTTTGCTTGTAATTTTTTTTTTTTTCAACTTTACCTTACGTTAATTGGTGCAGGCAAAGTATTTTTAGTTTAGATTTAGTTACGAATTTTAGCACTTGATTTTCTGTCTGTTGGAGATCAAGAAAAGTTTGGTAAAAACAAATGAGCACCAGTTAAGCGTTCGTGTTATCCGTATATTATTTAAAAAAAGAATATCGAACTAAAAAGTTAAAAATAATTTTAAAATTTAAGTTTGACAATAGTATATAAACAATAATAGTATAAATGAGAAAAAAGCGTGAGGCCCTTTGTGCCATAATTTTTGTATATTAAGCGCTTAATATACAAAAAATGTCAAAATGACATAAATTAAATTTTAAAATTATTTTTAACTTATTAGTTTGATATTCTTTAAAAGCATGTTTTTTTAGTTTTTTAAACTATATTTATTCATTTGACAGCAGTTACGATCCAATTGCGATCCAGATATGGTTAAACCATCTGTCAAAAAGTTAGCGCGATACGAAACATAACGAAAGTTATGGTTAACCAAACCATAACTTTCGTTATATTTCGTATCGCGATCCAATTGTGTTTTGCTTGAATGATTTTAGCGCGATAGCCCCCCAATACAAATACGATAGACTTGGTTAGAAGTGGCCAGACATGGCTACTACGTGTAACTATGTATATTATAAGCATGTGAATAGAACAAAAGAAAGAAAAAGTATTGTGACTCGTACAGGAAAATCTTAAAACTAAACTAAGTTAGACACAATTAAGAATAAAAACAAGTTATATATATAAAAAAAAGTAATAAAAATCAGAAAGTCCCTTACTAAGCCAAAAGGCTCCTATCTCAGCATAATGCTTCGACATTTAAAAACTAAATGTCGCAGCGCTGGTATCAGAATATCAGGTCCTATCAGAATAGGCAATCAAAGCAACACAACAAATATACAGGGTGTATCTGACATCGTAACGCAAACTTCGTAAAAAGGCTACACTGCATGCCACGAACAAAATTATGATAGGCATTTATGTCGTTAATGAGCGGTTACAGAAATAACAGTGTTTTAAATAAAGTGTCGGCTCGGCCTTAGAACGTTGCATGCGTGTCGCCGTGCGTGTTTGTAGGTATGACGTTGACCCCTGATGCGAACTCTATTAAATCAGCTGATGGGATAGATTTTCTAGTATTATTCACATTGCGCTTTTTTGTGTAATTAACGAGATAATTAATTTTTACTTTAAAATCTTATTGGGTTATAAAAGTATAGCAATTATGAACGGTCTAAAATGAAAAAACTATATATATATTTTTTTAAATCGGGATAAAGCCGACGCAAAATTCAACCACTGGGGGGTTCAGAATCATGTACTGGATCCATGGTACTCGTTTGTGCGTCGATGTCAGATACATCCTTTATGTATACGTAAAATATTATTAAATAAAATAAATATAATAAATTATGTAACGTGTAAAGATAATGATATATACATAACAAGGGCAGGGCTTATTTGAATAATATCAAACGATATCGGAAGAGCTAATCTAGTAAGCGCTCACTTCTTTTACATGTAGTTTCTTGAACAAATATTTAAAAAAAAACTATTGTACAAGGAAAATGACTAATGTCAACATTAATAAAGAAAATAACTAAAATGTGTTATCTATCGTATCTCATATGGTATGTTCACAAAAAACATTGGAGTGGTCATAGCAAACGATGAGTGTACGCACATTACACTCCTTATTTATAGAAGGGTTACTGACGCATATAAAGGAAAAAAAAATGAATGAAAAGTTATACTGTATGAATGTTTGAATTTTTGTGAAAAAAATGCATGTCTGAAATAAATGAAATGTGATATCGTAAGAATGTTTGAATTTTTGTGAGAAGAATGCATGACTGTGTTCAATAATTTAAAAATATTTCCTGGGTTGAAACAATAATTGACTATTTAGTCCGTCTTTCAAATTTAAAAGGCATCAGGAGTGGGAGCTGGTGAGTCACACGTTGCTAAAATGTGTTACAAGGAGTGACGTCACACGAGTTTATTGTGTTTAGTTTTTTTTTTTTTTTTTTTAAATCTGACTGATGGACTAATAAGTTTTCTTTTAACCACCTGCACACTGTAACTACGTATTCAATTCATGATTGTGAACAGAGCTCTGTTTTGAAATCAGAAGGTGTCGGTCTCAGAAAGAGACCAGAATCATGAAGCAAATACATGGTTACAGTTTGCGTACTGGTTAATTAGGGTTGCGTACCTAAAGATAAAAAGGGAAACCTATTATAATACTAAGACTATACTGTCTATGTCCGTCCCTAGAATTGGCTTGTATCCTAAAAAATAATTTAATGTCCGTCAGATAGCTTTATAAAAAATATTGAACACGTATTTTTTATTTTTTCTTTTATTCAAATACTTAGGAAGATATATTGATTTGAAATGTCGCATGAAGTCACACCATGGTGTAAAATATAGAACGGCGTAATTAGCCCCCACTCTGTAACTTTAATACGCTATATCTCAGTAATTTTTGGTAATTACGACAAAATAAAAAATACGGGTCTTAATTTTTTTTATTATCTGTAAGACGGACTAATTATATATTTTTTTGATTTTCATACCTTGGATACATCCCTATTGATATATCTCATGGCCCCTGATAGCTAGTTGAAATTTTCACAAATTTTATTGTGTATGTAAGTATGTATGTCTGATTAACCCGTGTGGTACCGGGCATAGAATAGTAGCAACCCATATCCTCCCGTGGGTGTCGTAAAAGGCGACTAAGGGAACTCTCATCAGGAAAGCGGGCAGTAGCTTTTCTCCTGTGGAATAATAAATTACTGCGATCCCCAACCCGCCTGCCAAGCGTGGGGATTATGGCAATGCCCCCCAATGGAATGAAAGCCTTGGGGGTGGCCTTTGTCCAGTAGTGGACCACTATAGGCTGAAGAAGAAAAAGATAATTAATTTTAGAAGAACACAATTCTAAAACCAGAGATTTTTGAAGTGAAAACTTGAGCAATTTTGTTGGGTGGGAAAAGGCATTGAATTCGCGCGAGCGTGACCGACCCAACACTGTGATGGTTTTTTGTTTTTATTTTTTACTTTTTGTTTAGTCTGTGTTTTTTAATTGTTTCAGTTTTCACTTCTGTCTATGTCTATGGAATTTTATTTTTTAGTTAATGATTCCGAAACTTTCGTGCGCGTTGCCCGAGCCAGACACTGTTGGCTGGTCTTTATTCCGATATTTGCATTCTAATGCTAAGCAAAATTGAAATTAATTAAAAATCAATCATTCAGATCACGGTGAAAATTAATAGTTATATCAATCCGGAAGTATTCAATATTAAGAGAAACAAACTTTCTAATGCAAATGGTAACACTTTCGATAGAAAAAAGCAATCAGACAAAAAAGGAGTCAGACATATCGGTCAATGACAATATTTGTTGTATTTGTTAGACAATATTTGTTTTGCAGAAACGAGCTGTTCGTGCAATTTATAAATTAAGTCCAAGACACTCTCTCAGAGAAAAATTTAAAGAAATTAATGTACTGACCGTGCCGTCTCAATATATTTATGAAAATCTTTTGTATGCTCATAAAAATATAAAATTGTATAAAAAATACAGTGATGTCCATAGTATAAATACTAGAAACAAGCACAAATTTATTGTACCTACAACAAGGCTCAAGAAAATAGGTGGCTCTTTTAGATGCCAATGTATACATTTTTACAATAGACTTCCAGAGGTGGTTCAAGATCTGAGCCTGAATAAATTCAAATGCTTCATTAAACGTAAGTTGTGTCAGAAAGCATTTTATAGTGTTAAAGATTATATTGACGACAAAAAGGCTTGGGCTTGAGCTGCGTCCGATTTCTATGCTTACACTGATTGTTCTTTGATTTTTCCTCTCGTAGTTTAAATTTGCAATTGTTTGTTTTTTCTTAACTCAAAGCCAGTATACACTATGTAGCCAGGCATATTGTACGTTACGGAATTGCATCGCTGACAGGGGTATTCGGCACTGGTGCAGCTGCACAGGAGCTAAACTTAGCATTCGGGAACACCGTTGGAGCTGCTGAACCTTGGACAAAACTGTCTTTGCATTGTGTAGATTCAATTTCTTAGTATTGTATAATTGCATGGAACACGTGTGAGCACGATCTATTTGCTGTATAGCATCTATTTGTTGGGTTAGTCGTTTATTGACTTGATAGTGCTATGGCTGTTGAGAGTATGTCATGCTCACTCAAATGTCTCGCTGATGGTGGCGTGTGTGTTGGGTCATTAGGTTCCCTTCAATATGGTTGAGCTGAATGATGCTGATCCATACGTCATGTTCGTGAACGGACGCCGTCAGAGGGGACTGGTCATCTCTTAGCTGCTACGGCGTATTTTAATTTCTGAATTGTTGTTTTTTTTTCCATAATGGACGCTCTCAGCGTACAATATATTTCTGCATCGTTCTCACACGATTGATTTCAAAATGAATGATGTAATCAAATATTTGTATCAATAGCTTGATATTTTAAAAGAGTGTCCATGGAGTTTCTTGCCCGTTCTTCTCCATAGGTACCTACTTTTTGGAATGGGCGACTAGCTTCACCTTACTGACTGACCGAACTTCTGACAATTCAAAAGTGCCTGTAACTGGTTTATTTGAAATAAATGCTTTGATTTGATTTGATTTGATTTGAATGAAGGCCCAAATATTTGCATAGCACGCACCATCAGAATCAGATTTTTTTTTTTATAACTACTAATAACTACTGATTCATATAAGAACAAATATAAACAATATATGTATGTACAATCTACAGTTTGTAGAATTAGTATTACATTCCCCTCTTCTATCAAGATGATTGAGGTAGACTCAGTAGTAGCAGCTAAGAATAAATCCTAGAGTACAAGAACACGAAATGATACCAAAAATGTTAAAATTCCAGATGTCCGT
Source organism: Sesamia inferens (assembly GCA_037179545.1). Classification (NCBI taxonomy): domain Eukaryota; kingdom Metazoa; phylum Arthropoda; class Insecta; order Lepidoptera; family Noctuidae; genus Sesamia; species Sesamia inferens. The sequence goes on along the minus strand of CM073923.1, from coordinate 7,316,552 downwards.
CATACGAGCGATAGCAGTATTTCTGTGCGGGTTCCTCCTGTCTCAAAGGGTATGCAGAGCACAGATTATCATGCCGGGATCCTGTCCAGACATGAAGGCTATGGACAACTTTGATGCATCTCGAGTAAGTAAGAACGTTCGGTCTGTTTTGTCTCAATTAATTTATTTAACCAGCAGATATATAAACAGACAAGAAAAATAGAACAGAAAAAGTTACTGAGATAATGATTGTTTCATAAAAAAAAAACGAGTGTGCTTTTGACCACACGACTGAAGTGAAACTTCTTTCGCTCCATCTGTATGTATATATATATATATATATATATGTCGGAGACAGCGACGGCAGAGCGGTAGGGTCGACAGCATCTTGGTGTGTCTTGGTACAGGTTCCATTTCGTACGTGAGTTTTGAATTAAAGCACGACGTGTAGATATACCCTCCAATCTTCATAATAACAATTTGAATAGGCAAACCGACAGTTTCGGTTCGGAGATGTGCCTTGGTCCGCGTCTCGATGCAAAGTCCGTTCGACGAACCCCACTTCCCAAAGCGACTCTGTCCATGTGACGTCATCACAAAATAACGTCACAAGCGTTCGCCCCTCTACTACGTAAATCAAATCAGCAACTTCTATTAAAATTAATCGACGATCTCCGACACGGCCAGCCTGACGAGTTGCACGTCCTCGTGCATCTTCATCATCATCATCCCAGCGCCAATCCCAGTCGCATCCGAAGCTCCCTCAGCCCTGGAGTCCGGGATCCGCTTGACCAGGCCAACCGCCGATTCCGGCCAAACTTCGTTATTTCCCTTTGCACGTCTTCGTGCATGTCTGTAACAAATTAAAAACAAAAGCACAGAAAACCGACTTTGAAGCATTTTTGAGAACTCGGCCAACCTGACCGTCACACGTCACGTTTAGTTACAATGACTATTATAAAACCAAACAAGTTTAATCATTTTAACAACTTAAACGCAAGAGCTTCCTTCAAGCCTCATAATTATCAAAATTCAAAAGAAAACAAAAGGTTCCTCCAAACCTTATAATTATCAAATTTCAAAAATAAAACAAAAGGTTCCTCCAAGCCTCACAATTATCAAATCAAAATCATAATTATCAAAAAGAAAACACACCATGGTTCGCTACCACAGTAGCATGTGACAACTCATAGTTGACACCCATATCGTCATCACCTCTTGTGATACGACCAACTCTAGAGTCCACGACTCCCAGGTCAACACATGACCGTACAACTAATAGTCTCCTCCGAGACCCAGGTCCCCGCCACATCACTAGCTGCCCATCGCCCCCTGAACAACTCCTCACTGAGTTGCAGTTACGACTACAGACTAGTGCATGCAGTGCGACCATACATACTAGTGTCCCCGCCACACCACTAGCTGCCCATCGCGCTCTGAACAACCTCTCACTGGATTGCAGTTACGACTACAGACTAGTGCGAGCAGCGCGACCACACCTACTAGTGTCCCCGCCACACCACTAGCTGCCCATCGCGCTCTGAACAACCTCTCACTGGGTTGCAGTTACGACTACAGACTAGTGCGTGCAGCGCGACCACTCAGCCATGATACGTGTTCTATTTGCTGGCGGAGGCACCCTCCTCACCATCTTCTACATTTTGAAAATCTAACTCAGCAGACATTACTTGGAGAAATCTTTCGTACCTATGCGATCGTGGGGTACTTATAAGTTCTGTTTCCAATCAACGATTTCAATAAGTAACGATCGCCATTATCGCAATCAAACAACTCACCAATATTAAATTAACCAACATTATATTAACCAACATTACATTAACCAACATTACAATTACCAACATAACTTTAGCTTTATTTCTATCAAATCTAGATTTTTCTTAAATAGCACTCATTTCTATGTTCGTAGCCGCATGTTCTCTTGAGAAGATTTAATAGTCTAGCCACATATACTATCAGAAGCTCAAGTGAGCTCGTAACTATAGGTCACAGTGAACTTTAGGTTTGAATTAAAGACAAACCAGATATCATAATTTTAAAACCCCGATTTAAAATTTCTCAGTCCATTATAACATTGAATACGGGTAGTAGTACAAGAAAATATAATTTGCAAATAACTCTTATTATCATATCGTAAAGAAATTGTTCAGTACACAATACACTGGCACAACCTTGTACACTGTATATATACTGGCGCGTGTATACATACACCAATGAAATTACAGATTGCTTGACAAGAGAACATTCGGCCACGGAATCAAAATAAAAATAGTACGACTCACCGGATTATGGCAATTTCCCGCAAACACCTGCCACTTGGCAGTTAACAACCGTTGCACACCAGACATCTCTGAGCTCTCATAAAACCCCATCACGTTACCACAAACGTTTTGGGTATTTTAAAACCTTCTCATCGCCTGCAGAGTAGATGCTGTCCTGAATTCTTCTCATCGCCTGCAGAGTAGAGGCTCAAGTCTTGAAACCTTGGGCGTTCCGCAAAGCGCACGCAGCTCCGGCAGCGCCGCACACAGCTCCAGCAGTGTCACACGCCATTGATGCGATTCACCAAGCAGCTAGAAGCGCGCTCCTCAAGCGCACCTTGCTCGCTCCGCACGCACACCTTGCATGTTCCGCAAGCACACCTCGCTCGCCAAGCAACAGCCAGCACTGTCGCGCGCCAAGCAACAGCCAGCACTGTCGCGCGCCAAGCAACAGCCAGCACTGTCGCGCGCCAAGCAACAGCCAGCACTGTCGCGCTCCAAGCAACAGCCAGCACTTTCGCGACAGCGCCGCGTCCAGCCGACATGCACGCCTGCAGCGGACTCCTGCAGCGCACTATCACGCGGAGCGATCTCTGCGCCAGCAATTGAGCGCACCTCGTAACTTCACGTTCACTTCCAGCCTCACGTTATTCTGTTCCTTGATTTATAACGAGATTGTGAGCAGTGTAGTTCTTTATCCAACTTCTGATGTCGGAGACAGCGACGGCAGAGCGGTAGGGTCGACAGCATCTTGGTGTGTCTTGGTACAGGTTCCATTTCGTACGTGAGTTTTGAATTAAAGCACGACGTGTAGATATACCCTCCAATCTTCATAATAACAATTTGAATAGGCAAACCGACAGTTTCGGTTCGGAGATGTGCCTTGGTCCGCGTCTCGATGCAAAGTCCGTTCGACGAACCCCACTTCCCAAAGCGACTCTGTCCATGTGACGTCATCACAAAATAACGTCACAAGCGTTCGCCCCTCTACTACGTAAATCAAATCAGCAACTTCTATTAAAATTAATCGACGATCTCCGACATATATATATATATATATATATATATATATATATATATATAGATATATGTACAATATATACATACATGTATACACATATACATATATTAATTTTCTATAAATATTTAAATTTATTTCATGGTTTCATTGGTAAATTAATATTTTTGCATAGATCTTCTACCTTTATTAAAAAAAAAAAAATCCCTCGGGGCCAAAAGGTCAGGCTCCTCCTCCTGTTTCAGGGGACCTCAAACTCGGGTAGTCCACGACCTCTGGTTCCCGAGATAATCCACGGAGGGGTGAGGTAACTAAAGGGAGTCGGGGGGGGATAGGTTTCGTGGGGTTGCGGGGGGAGAGGGGGGAGTGGATTCCCTCGGGGCCAAAAGGTCGGGCTCTTCCTCCTGATTCAGGGGACCCCAAACTCGGGTAGTCCACGACCCCTGGTTCCCGAGATAATCCACGGGGAGGTGAGGTAACTAAAGGGGGTCGGGGGGGGAGGTTTCGTGGGGATGGGGGGGAGGGGAGATTTCGTGGGGATGGGGGGGGGGGGTAGTGGATTCCCTCGTGGCCAAAAGGTCGGGCTCTTCCTCCTGAATCAGGGGACCCCAAACTCGGGTATTCCACGACCTCTGGTTCCCGAGATAATCCACGGGGGGTGAGGTAATCAATGAGGGGGGTCGGGGGGGGGGCAGTTTCGTGGGGATATTAAGGGGTGAGGGGGGGGGGGGATAAAGGAGGGACTGTGAAGTAGGCGGTACCAAATTTTATGTTAACTGACCCCCTTAATGGTCGTCAGTCAACATAAAATTTTATGTATAGTGTTAAGTGTAAATAAATAAATAAATAAGTGTATCCGTGTCTCAAAATTAAAAAAATATATATATTTTTGCATAGATCTTCTATTTTTATTGAAAAAAAAAAAAAAAACTCGTTGTAGACCTTGTAGTACCAAGCTCGCGCCACGGGCGCCTCTGTGCTTATATCCCCTACTTAACTTCCGTTCGCCTTGCCCGATCAGTTTTCGTAACGCTTTCGCCAGCTTACTCCCCAAGTCAAGCGTGCGTAAAGAAGTTTCACTTCAAAAATCTCACGGTGGTAGGCCATAACACCGGCCGCCGGCAGAAGTTACCATCCACCAGACAAAGCCTTGCCGCCAAGCGATTTGTCGTGTTCCGGCATGATGTCTGGTGAAGCCGTACGGAGGACGGGTCTGAGCAGTTGTGTTGCGATTTGTGCCGGGTACGAAACGCCAAATGTTGTGTTGGGAGTTTGTTCGTGGAAGGTCTTCAGATCAATCTCCCTTTGGCGCAGCATCGTTGGTCGTGTTGTTGGGTTTAACATTGCATCACCTCGCTCAACTACCATCTTCCTTCCTATTCGCTCAATCTGAGTGAATAGGTTCTTAATACACTAGTGCGCTTTACCATCAACGATCGCATCACTGCTTACCATCAGGCGGGATTGCGGTCAAGTGCTAGTTTATAATTATTAAAAAAATAAAAAATCTCTTCCTCCATACCGGCTAATGGAATAATAAATACAGAGAGGTAGACAGCTTGTGAAAAGTTAAAGGACCCAAAAATAATCTAAAAAAAAAAGATTCACAAAAACGCAAATTATAAGAATATACTAACCTCATACAACATACATGCATACTTCTAAAAATAAAAGCACCGGCTTGGTACTTGGTAGATGTCACATGTCTACGAAGTTTTGTCTCCAGGACATGCCGGTTTCCTCACGATGTTTTCCTTCGGCACTTTGAGAGCAGTGGTGAAGAAATATTTACACTAAGTAAAGCGCCTAACGGGGTTCGAAATTACGACTTTAAAGTCGCAGTCGATATCACTAGGCCACCACTGCCTCCTTCCTAGTTACTAGGATCGGGCAAGACCTGTCTCTGCCGGCAGTAGTAAGGGCTATGCTGGCAAAGACAGAGAATTGGACAGCAGTAGGTTCCTTCTGTGAGACCGTGATGGCCAAGAAGGAAGTCGCCGAACGGGATCGAGAGAGGGCTGATCCTGCTCGGAGAAGGAGGCGTCGGGGAGGCAACCGCCTTGGCGCTTAATACGCCGAAACTCGCCTACTTATTGAGGTAGGTGGACCTTTGGGGTCGCGGGCACACAAAGCGGGGACTCTTCCTGCCCACTAAGTAACCCCAGGGAAGACTGTGGCATAGTGGTCACATGCTGTCGTGCATAGGACGTTTAGGAGAGGAACTCTTAGAGTCTCTTCTGGGATGCGCCTTTCAGGCATTGCGCAGGGAGAGTTCCGGAATTGGTCTTTTAAGAGGAACCGGAACCGCCCCTAGGCGCAGATGGTGATCACCGGGGTAGTTTTAGTGAGGTAAAAATCCCACACTACCCGACCTCATTCCTCGGAGGTCGGGTGCCTTATGAAGGTGTCCCCCGAAAAAAAAAAAAGCCACCACTGCCCCTATATTTTGAACGTTATTAATATTGGGAGCAGATAACAGATCTGTCTCAATCTGTTAGCACAATCAGCCTATAATGTTCCCACTGCTGGGACTTAGGCCTCCTCTCTCTCGGTGAAAAGGAGTGGGCCGTAATCTGCCGCACTAGCCCAGTGCGAGTTAGTTCTCAATCTGTTATAAAGATGGAACTTTAGTGATGCTTTCTCTATACAAACGTATTCCGCTGTTTTCTTCGTGGATAATGCTTTCAGAGCATTTTTTTGCACCGTGATTATACGTGCCCCTATAATTTGATTTTTTCCGAAACTTAATAAAAGAAATACGATACTTCAAAATCGCGAAAAATAATCCAGTTTTACTATTAGACAAACGTTATTAGTTTTAAAAAAAAAAGAAAATAATAGAAGTATAGGTACTCGTATACTTTTCCTTTAAATCTATAGCTAGCTGAAGAGTTTGTTTGTTTTTTTGAACGCGCTAATCTCAGGAACTACTGGTCCGATTTCAAAATTCTTTTTGCGTTGGATAGCCCATTAATCCAGGAAGGCTTTATATAACATCACGCTATGACCAATAGGAGTGGAGCATAACAAACTCAACGCGAACGAAGTCGCTGGCGGCCGCCAGTTTTGGTATAAAAATAATTGAAATCTGTCGTGGTTTGAAAAAGACAACAGTGGAATGCGAAACGTCTTTTGGTCAACGTTTTTCTAGGTAAAATCAGCCTGAGCTGCAACTGTCCTTTTCGCACTTTACCGGGAAAGGTTGGAAGCTGCGCGACGCCAATAGTTTCTTCAAATACCTATTTTCGAAATTCCTCGGCACTAGAATCCCCTCTTAATACCCAATATTTAATTGTTGAAATGAGATTGCAAATAGATTTCTTACGTTTTCAATTACCTTCGGGAACTTAAAATATTTAACTGTTGTTTAATTTATGGAATAGTCTACCTAATTATCACGTTGATTAACTTGAACCATTTGATAAACATGTCATTGACCTTCTAAATCAATCATGATCTTCTTTTACCTATTTTTCAGTACTTGGGCAAATGGTACGAAGCAGAGAAGTATTTCTTCCTGTTTGAGTTTGGAGGCAAGTGCATCACAGCCGACTACAGCTTGAAGGAGAATGGAGCCGTCGGCGTTGTTAACAAACAGATCAATATACTGTACGTATTGCTAAATGATTTTATTTTGTAATTAGGTTTGTGAAAACAATCATCATCAAAACATGAAAGCCCTGTGGCGATCTACAATTACTTACATCATTATGTCTGGTCTTTTGAGGAAAGAATCACACAGATTGAGAAGACCTATCCAGTCAGTGAAACCATTTGTTAGACATTTGTTAGAAACGTATTGAATTTTACGATTCGAAATAATAATTATATGATCAAGGAAAATTAATATCATACTGGGCAAATAATTGGCTTTCTTAAGACCACTAATACAGTCCTGGAAAATTACATATTGAATTGGAAAATTAGTGACAAAAACTTTTCAAGAATAACAGTTGTGTTTTAAATATGTATGTCTTCAATTGCAACTGGTAGTCAATTTGCTTAACAATTTACTTCCGTATTCATTGATATTCAAATGGATAACTCCTTAAACTAACCGACTAGTATTTTTTTGATCTTTTTTCTTTTATTAACCAAGTAATTACTAATAATTAATTAATAATAAAAATAGTTTCAAAAAGAAGATCCAAAGAACAGTCGTGTCGTTACACGTAAAAGAAGATTAAGACGAAATTCGATTAAAACGCTAACTACACTGTTTTTAAAGAGTCATTAATTTCCATTATAACATTTTACATAGCCTGTGAGCGTTCCACCTTACGTTCACCAATTCGCGTTCTCCACTCTAGAACACGTTTACTCCAACGGTCATCGGTTCTACGGCTAATATGGCCGGCCCATTGCCACTTCAGTTTGCTTTTTCTGTGAGCTATGTCGACAACTTTGGTTCTCTGCCGGATCGTCTCGTTACGGATTCGATCCCTCGAGAGAGACTCCAAGTGGAAGTTAAGCGTTATCCTAGACTCCAAAGCTGAAAAAGCTTCGGATGCAACTGGTATTAACGCTGAGATGATGATGATAAGAGAGATTCCAAGTATAGCCCGTTCCATATTCGCTAAGCGACCTTGAATTTGTGGACCAACCGTACCGCGAGTGTCCACGTTCTATATTAAAGTCAAACAGACTGCGTAATTGAACCTATAAAAAAAAGTATAAAATATTATACGAATTTTTTTATAGATTTAGTTACGCAGCCTATACTAATAATAAAAATAAGTTTTTACCGTGCTTATATAATTTTATTGAAAAAAATCTCTTGTATTAATAATTTCCACGTTATAAGTAATTTAGGCGTTGCATGTGTACGTTGTATTGTATCTATCGGACTATCTTAGTTCTCTCATCCTATAACACAAAATGATGTTAACTTTAACCTTCATCATTTTAACCAAAAATAAGTCCACGGCTGAATATAAGCCATCTCCAACAACCACCACTTTGGTTATGTATCTCGCATCCAGTAGATTCCTCCATAACTAACTGCGGATAAATAACGTCCCTATTTATATTTTATTTAAAATTGTTTTTCAATATGATTTTCCTCATATCTCAGCAATGAGAAAAAAGATACAATGTTACTTGTACACACTTTATGCACAAGAATGTGTCATCGACCTCAAAACCATTGAAATATCTAGCAAGTCGGACATGGCCCTAATGTCCTATGCCAAAGACCTCGAATCTGACTCTCGTGCCAGATTCTGATTTTCTGTTCTTTTGTATAGCTTCATTAGCTCTACATTCTGTATGCAGTCCATACCTACCTACCTGTTTTTATCCAACTGAACTATTATGGTAAATGGTCTTCAATAAAAACCTTACAGGTCAGTCAGCTAAATAACACGTTATAGTCGCGAACCATATTTTAATCAACATAAACCACTTACCACTTACACTGACCTAAAAATTGAAAAAATAAACGTAAGTGAATTAAAATTTCGGTGGCTATCCTGATGCATCCCTCAAAAACAAAATGACTTTAATATAACTCATCCAGTTGTTCTGTACTATCAATACCATTGAACCCCTGGGTCCTCGTTTGTGTGGACCAAAGCAGTTCAAGCTACCCGAAACCGTCAAATGTTCCCAATCAATCAATCAATTGTTGTTAACTTGATGTGCTATCATCTGTAGTTTAAACAAAGGTCTTCCATAATATTAAGCATGGATTTATCCTCTTAACATAAATGATATTTCATTTTCTCTCTTAGTTATCCATCCTCTATGATATTGGTACTTATAAATTTTAACCTAAAAAATATTTCCAGGTCAGGAACTCCAACAGAGATCCAAGGGCAGGCGATTCAAGTGAGCAAATCGGATGAGGCGAAGCTGGCCGTATCCTTCCCGTCCCTTCCGGTCAACATTCAGGCTCCCTACTGGGTCATCGAGACCGATTATGACACTTACTCCGTCGTGTGGAGTTGCTATGAGTTTGGACTGTTCCATACAGGTCGGTATATGACATATTTGGGTAATTCAACACGAGATTCCATTTCTGTTGTTTTTTTTTTACCATTATTACTTTACTACAGACTAAGATATTCGTCAGTGCTACAGACAGAACAGCAACAATCAAGATAGTTGTTGTGACCAAATAAGAACGATGACTTGTATTATGTAATTTACCCTTAACTTGACAATGGTTTGGGTATGTGAGTTTATATGTTTGTAAACGCACCCACAATACAGGACAAATTCCTAGTGAGGAAACTGACTTCTGACTGCAATACAAACTCAACCGATTCATACAAAAACGCAATAGATACTCTTCTTTTGTAAAAAGCAAGTAAAGATTTTCTTTTCTAAATTTCAGTAAACGCATGGATTCTGACGAGAGAACGGAATCCACCGGTGTCAGTGATGGAGAAAGCCTATTCAGTGTTGGATAAGAACCACATTAGTAGAGCATTCCTCATGAGAACGAACCAGCGTGACTGTCAGGAGGCTAGTGACTAATAGATAACAGACAACCGTCTATCACCATAACATACATTATGAGGACACTAGAAATATGTAACACAGCTTTCACCTTGCCCGAGAAAGTGATCAAAGAAGTCGTGTAAAGCCAATTAAGAAAACTATAATCCTTAAAATCTTATTCTTAACGTCCAGTTTCATCTGGAAGAAAACTGAAAAACTTGTGTAAATTATCGTACTTAGTTTTTAACATGCGGAAGAACTGTCTGTAACATAAGAGATATGATGATGTCTATAGATGTGTAATATAGACTGTAATATAAGTTATATTTCGTGATAGCAGTCATGCATTTATTACTCTTAAAAGAGTGATTTTAGTGTCCATTTTCATGACCATACCATCGGTGCATCGCTCCGATTGAAAAGCTTATGAAAATGGATACAACTAATGAAAATATTTTCTTAAATTCTCTCTTCCATTGATGTATACATACATGATTAATATTTGTAGAAATAAATATTTACTTTTAAATGTATACTATTGCATTTCAAGTGCATGCATATTTATAACAATCAGAAAGGTTGAATTGTCTCATTGGAATAATATGTTCATTTTTTCATTATACAATTTTGTCACCATACAAGGTGGGTGAAAATTAATCACCCTATTGAAATGCGCTATAACTTTTGCAAATGGCTGCAAATATCAATTTAGTTTTGACATTTGTGAAGGAAACATATACAGAATACACATCAACAAGCCATGGAACGCTATACTTCTCAAGAATGCGGAATAACTTGGTCGTCGTGTAGCGTCGTCTAATCCCTCGCTTTTGCGAAGTGCACTGGCGGGACAGATCACACGATTTAACCGATCCAGACTTTTTACGGGATCATTTGAAGTCTTAGGTTTGTTTTAAAAGCCTTAGACTAAAGAATATCCGACAGGAATGAGATCACTATCATCAGTATCGCACAATTGTTGGAAAATGCCGTAAAACGAGCACATTGGACATACATTTTTTAAACTAGATGGAAGTAATTATCATTCATTAAATATACATATCCATAAGTAGAACTAAAACGTTTAATTGCTTAAAAAGCTACAATAGAACAAAGTCGTCGGGTGATAATTTTGCTCCACCTTGTATAAAACGATTATTTATATTAAGAATAAAACAGATTGTTCACAACAGAAGTGTATAATATCCATTATCTACAACTTAAATAAATTAAAGCCTTTACAAAAGTTGCTTACTTGTATTACTAAAATAATAATGCGATTAAAATTATGCGATTCGATGACAACGATGATGTACCTTTCGATATTCCTCTCGATACCTTAAGTTAAAAATTCTATACACCTAAACAATATAACTTTGGGCATAGCCAAGATGAAACAAAACGCATCGTCCCGTTGGATAACACCCATATAACAATTTGTTTTTAATAATGCTGCTCTAACAAACAAATATACATAACATAGAATTCAGTAATATTATCTTGTCTAAGAAATCTTGGCTATGCTCATCAACACTGTTTCTTCAACATGATTCTCGAAAAGCCGTAAACTTCATTGATGTTAAAAAAGTCGAAAGCTTTTACAATGTTGGTAAAGTAATATTCTTGTAAAAGTCGAGAACTTTTACGATCTTAGCAAAGTTTGACAAACTGAAGGATAGTCTTAAGTTGGTGTGCTGTCATCCGAATGCCAACTTTTCCTATGTTCACCGGTAGCTTCGTCATAGCTTGGAGGTGGTGGAAGATTGTCACTCTTGGTCTTTGTTGGAGGTTTAGCAGGTACGGCCAGGCGGTCCTCCTCAGCCTCTTCGGGAATAGAATCACGACGCCTCGGGTCGTATTCAGAGAGAGCCGGCTGTGATATATTGTTCCTTTGCCCTAGTCCTAAGAGAACTAGCTTCGGAGCGCTTTGTGCTTGCTGAAATATTTAAAGAAAATGTGAATGAAATAGAAGAGACACTTGTTCTACTCGCGAATGTATGTTAGTCTCTCACGCAAAAACTACTGGATGAATTTGAATGATATTTGGCAGGAGTTTTAAAACTAGAATTAACTTTTTATCCCGATATTCTCAGAGCGAAACTTATACGTGTGAAACCACGCGGCGCAGAACGTAATTCATACTGCTGTTCTATCCACACTTTCCTTCTTATTTCTGTTCTTGTAGCACCCTTGATATTCAGTTAAGTTATGTTCGAAGAAGGATCACTGCAATTAGATCTTGTTTTCAAAAATGTATAATTTGTCACGTGAAAAAATATTGCAGATGAAATAAACAAACATTCTCATCAACACAAGTGAGAAAACAATTTGATAAAATCTGAAGATGATTTACTACCCAGAACTTAGTTACTTATTTATGATTGCAAATACCTATATTTTTATACTTTTTTCCTATCTTAAGCTAGTACTTGTAGAATTAATCGGGGCCGTAAATTTCAAAAGATACGTCTTAGAAGATAGAGTAAGCAAATAAAAGAATAACAAAGATCATACGCAAGGTTTCATGCTGTTTACTATTGTATCAGCCTTCACAAATTACGTAAATATGAAAAATTGATAGTAAGATATTTGTTAAGGATTCCAGAAGAACGAGGTAGTTGTCCTTTACTTCTAATTTTAGATAAGATAATAATACCCACAAAGGCACACTATAATTAGAGTGTTAATAATGGAAAAGATGGGTTGACGTTTTTTCAGGAAGTATCTCAATTCTGAACATCTTTGCTTACAATCATTCCTAAAACTTTTGGTTTTAATCATTTGTAAGCTTACCTTATAATGATTAGAAGTCCTATTGCTGCTAAGGCTGTTATTTGAGATGTGCCCGCGCCCATGGTGATGACTGATCTCTATAGCAGAGCGGAGCATATCAACCTTGGAGGCAGAACCTTCGTAATTACTGCCACGTCTCTGACTATTGCTGCCACTGCGGCTGCGACAGTGCTCGTTAATATCACCTTGGGAGAACTGAAAAAGGATGATTAGTGAAAAAGAAAAAAGTAGAAAGGTGTTCAATTCTAACAATCCAAATTAAGGTATTCTGTTTATTGTATAGAGGAATTCGAAATGCTCCTTAGAGATCGGACCAGCAATCCTAAATCTCAAGATCAGCTAGTATCATTTGACGCCTAAGCGTTTCTCAATTAACGTACATACAAACTGTTAAACCAAATACTTAAAAGTCATCATACCCTCGAACGTGATCCTCTCGGTAAGGAATGTAGAGAGCCAAGTGGATTGAACCGCGTGATCATGTGCAGCCGCTCCAGAGATATCATTGTCTCCGCGTCTTTGGTCAAAGGTTCTGTATTCAGCTTATCAGCTTCTCCAGTTTCTATAAGGAGATAGTGAGCGAAAATACATAAAACTTATTTGCTATATCTGTAAGGTGAAGGCATTTGTAGTAAAATAATGTCATAAAAATTGGAAGAAGAAGTGAATGAACACATTAGCAAAAGGATTAACATGATCCCTTTTCTAAAGACGTAGTTGGCATTCAAATGTCCCAAAATACTAAAAAAAACAATAAGGCGTCTTGGTTTTACACGCTGATAACTGATGCTTTCGAGAAAGAAGAAGAAAAAGAAGAAGGTAAAATTACGTCACGATTGTGGTAATAATTTTATAATCAACTCTACAATAATTATAATATTTACCTATAGTTTCATTTGCCTCTGATTCACAAGCATTCTGCATCCCCGTCATGTTTATGTTTTTAAGCCAGAAGTAATGCAGCAGGCCATAGAGAACTCCCCCCAGGAAGGCAATGAGACCCATATAGCGGAAAGCTTCTCTAGTGCCAAGTGATGCTATGAGGAGACCACCACCGAAACTACCACTGCCTCTACCTGAGGAAATGAAATAGACATTAAAGGAATACATCAAAAGAGAGCATTTTTAAAAGTATTTTTCGATATGAAGGCGTCAAATAACGTATGGGACATTCTTGTTTCATCATTGAGACAAATAATAATCAGAGAGATCAGAATATTATATTCAAGGGCCAATTTAGCGTCTTGATTTACATTTTTAATTTATTTTCTAGTAACACCCTCACCGCCACAAGCAGACTACGCATCTTACTGACGTAACGTAAACCAGTATAGCTAGCGCTTGATCGCAATCCCGTCTGATGGTAAGCAGTGACGCAGTTGGTGATGGTAAAGCGCACTAGTTTATTAAGAGCCTATTCACTCTAGCCTTAAAGACACTCAAATTGTAGTCCGACGGAAACACCGCCGCCGGCAGATTGTTCCAGTCCCTCGACGTACGCGGTATAAAAGAGGAGGCGAAACGCTTCGTCCGGATCGTAGAGGTGTTAACAACAAAAGGGTGGAAACTCGCCGTACGACGGGTCGTCCGATGGCGGAACGGAGATGAGGGAAAAACAATCTCTCATCCTCTATATCATAAATAAATAATAAAATAAAAATTAAAAGCCTTTTATTTCTTGCTTTTTAAATATCAATAACAGTGTGCATGCAAAAATTAAAAGAAATTTAAATTTAGTGTGATTATGATTAAAAAAAGAATTATAAATAAGATTAATTAATTATTGCTGTATTTGATGTTGCTATTTAAAATGACATAATAATAATATTTAATAATTTAGCAAGAACCCTCTCCATGAAAGGTAAAGGCCTCCTCCAGAGAAGACCATTACTCTCTGTTCTCAGCCGCTCGTGACCAATGAGTACCTGCTACTTTTACGATATCGTCTACCCAGCGTGCATTCGGTCGTCCTCTTCTTCTCTGCCCTAGTGGGCCTGTCCATTGTGTTGTCTCTCTTGTCCATCGATTATCGCTTAGCCTCGCTACGTGTCCAGCCCATCGCCATTTGAGCTTTTGTGTGTGGTTGTGAGCATCAATGGCCTGGGTTTTCTGTCTTCTATATCATAATCAGCCTTTAATGTTCCAGTCCTGGTCACAGGCCTCCTCACGGTAAGAGCGAGCGGACCACAGTCTACCACGTGGACCCAATGCGGGTTGGTAGTTGTCACATATCTTCGAAGTTTTGGCTCTTCGATTGTCGATTTCCTCACCATGTTTTCCTTCGCCGTTTTAAGAGCAGTGGTGATGAAATTATTTAAACAAACAAAGAAAAAAGTACTAAGTAAGTAAGCCTAACAGGGTTCAATCCTACAACTTTTAAGTCGCGGCCGAAATCAGTAGGCCACTTTTTTTTTAAATAATTATAAACTAGCGCTTGACCGCAATCCCGCCTGATGGTAAGCAGTGATGCGATCGTTGATGGTAAAGCGCGCTAGTTTATTAAGAGCCTATTCACTCAGAAAAACTGAGCGAATAGGAAGGAAGACGGCAGTTGAGCGAGGTGATGCAATATTAAACCCAACAACACGGCCAACGATGCTGCGCCAAAGGGAGATTGATCTGAAGCCCCTCCACAATCAAACTCCCAACACAACAACATTTGGCGCATCGTACCCGGCACACATCGAAACACAACTGCTCAGACCCCCACCAAGGAAAACAGCCATTGCTGCTTTCCATTATCCTCTACAATATATTAAATTAGGTTCTAAAGGTTTTTGATATACATCAGCGGTAGGCTAAATCGCTTGTTTCCACATGACGTTAATAATGTTATCTGAATTCAAATCATAGCGAAAAACGCAATTTTTGTGTGACTTAGGTTTTTCTATATTTGTGCAAGGATGAGTAGACGTACACGGTTATCTTTTTCCCTCAAACAGTCTACTGTATTCTTTTAAATCATGCAGATTAATTTCACATTGTATTTCAAAAATCAATATTTGACTGCCGATCTTTAGAATTACGTTGTGAATATTAAGTAGAATGAATGGAATAACAATTTTTTTAGTGAGTAATTTGAGGCAAAGTTAATTTACTCTTTTACTTAATATGTTTTTAAATTGTTTAAATGCTAAACTATATTGGAAACTAAGATAAAAGTTTGGGGCCAATGCAAAATATCTGTAATCTTTTGAGCAATATTGTTTATTATTATATATATTATAAAAGCTTCATAGATAAGGGTTTCTGATCCGAACGCCTATTATATCTATATTCATTTAGAAGTTATATATCTATACAATATGTAAAAAACCCTGTCTGATCTGTGAAGGTATTGGTAGGGATCGATAACTGATTCTACTAATGTCTACAAAGCCGGGCTAAACTTAAAAAAAAAACCCCTAAAAACAAATATGTATTATTTCGCAAAAGGAGGTAACTTAATACATGTGCGCTAAGCAATTCATGCGCGGGCGAAGGGGGACAGGGCACGCGGCACGTGGTCGCATCGCCAAGTTGGAATTATATTATACCTATATTTGCGGAAAGAAAAAAAAGATTATTTCAAAATTGTATTCTTTTCATTAGTAGGTATTGTTACTATGATGATTATGTAAAATTTCATATTTTAGTTGGTCATGTGTTTACCTAACCTTTATAATCTTTGCTTTTCTTTACCTATTGTATTTAAATACAGAAAGATTATACATATTACAAATATCTTGTTCTTTGATAAAGCAAAGTACTGTTCCCAGTAGCAACATACGCCACGTTTCCTCTAAGTTTATTCATAGCCGCTTTAACCATAAACCATAAACCTTCTCCATACGAGGCTTGATATTTATGGACATGTCACTTTAGTGAGTTCGCAAGAGTTCTTTTAATGCCACTGTGCTATCCAGCATCCTAGAGGAGTTTCGTACTGTTTCAGTCAGTTGGAATCATTTTGATTGCTAATCTATTCCTCCATATATACGGAAATATGTTTGCTCAACAATGTAAATGGCGTAATGAGTGTTGTTGAACGTTCAAAAAGAAAGCCATTGTATCGAATGGTGTTGTTATAATTTTTAATATTAGTTGTTATAGTCTTTTATTATATTGTTCAAATTTTATTAAATTTGTTTTAATTAAATTTCTATTATATGTGTTTCCAAAATGTATGTCGTTAAATGTATCCTTTCTGCCGCATTAGGTTAAGCAACCTGTAATTGTAGTAAGTGTATGATTAAATAAATATTAATATATTCACGTATTCAAATATTTATATATTCACGATCATCATTAAGTAAAAGTAACTTACCAAGACTGAAGTGAGCCATTCCGAGTACTCCAATTAATGTAGCTAATAGACTCTTAGGCGCCAACATCGCGCAGTATGTAGCAGCTGCCACCCACATAAGGTGCACTGATAAAGACTCCATAGCTTCGAATGGGAAACACCACCAGGAGTTTCTGGAAAAGATTAGAGGTTAGAAGAGGAATATTTAAAAAACATCCAGCGTATCCAGCGTAACTCAAGACAAGTTATCCTGAGGCAGTCTTAATGTGTATTCTTAGCCAATGCAAATTGTATGAAATGATGCTGGATTTCAAAACTTCTAGGAAGGAAAACTTTGAACTTGATTTGTGAAAATCGACAATTGAAAATCGATCGATTGAAATCTTATTTTTTATTAAAATTATAAACTAGCGCTTGACCGCAATCCCGCCTGATGGTAAGCAGTGGTCGCTGTTACCATGTTCAGTACATAATCAAGAAAACAACTGGGTTGAAGCTTATCGTCTGCAAAAAAATCGCTGTTCTGTACATTTTGGCCACTTAGGTATCGCACTTTTCTATGAAACGGGTGTTATTATTTTTTTATAACTATCATTAAATTTCTACGCTTCTGTTTCAAACCATACTAATTTTTGTGGTTCCCACTGGACCTAAAAGGACATCACTTGTGTGTCTAGCAGATGTCTATGACGGCAGTTTTTGATTTAGACCGTAGAGGATTATTAGCAAATAACTAGTTGACAGGAGTCCTCTACTTCATGTGAACCATTGTTATTTATTAATACAATTCGACCTTTGTATTCTTATGCCAGCATTGCTGTACAGGCAGCGAGGAAATAAACGTCTGCTGAACTATATCGAATTTCATTGGTAAGTATAACAAGGCGCCTATATCATGCTAAACTAAACTTCTATTTAGAGAAAAAAAGATTTCGACGAATTGCAAACCTCCTCCATTTTTTGAAGTCTGTTCAAAAGTGTGTATGGTAAAGTGCATGGTAAAAGTTTCACGTTGATATATGTGGCTATCACAATATATAGGTTTTGATAGCACTATTTGTAATTTTTCTGCCTGTATAGGTAGTTTTATCCATACTAATATTAAAAATGCGAAAGTAACTCTGTCTGTCTGTCTGTTACGCTTTCCTGCTTAAACATCTCAATCGATTTTGATGAAATTTGGTACAGACCATCTTCAGACCCTGACAAAGGACATAGGCTACCTATTATTGAAAAAAAAAATGATATTCCCGAGGGAAATCTAAAAAGCACAATATAACCGAACTCTACGCGGGCGGAAAGCTAGTTGTGTATAAAGGCAATAATCCTTCAAACCTAATATAACTTGAGAATGGCCCCGAACCCCCGACCACAAACTATACTAAATTTAAATGCAGTGCATCTTGTCTTTCTATTTCATTAAGAAAAGGATAGAAGATAACAAATTAGTATAGTCCTATAAATTTAGTCCGCAATTGACGTATTAAACATACGTCAATTGCGGACTAAATTTATAATTGCGGACTATACTAATTTGTTATCTTCTATCCTTTAGTCGCCATGTTTTTAATCAAGTCTAAGCTGTCTATGGATTATGTTAATTTGAGAGAACTAAACTATTAGTTTATTTATTTTCTTGATGAAATAGAAAGATAAAGATGCACTGAAATTAAATTTAGTTTAGTTTCTGAACAAGGGAATGAGCGTTATTATTTTATCATTCTTAAACAACCACTTAATTTGCCATGTATCAATATTTGGCAATAATAACAATAAAATGCATTTTCAGTATCTTCACACGTTTCCATTATCATTTTATTAGTCGATGCATTGTTCACAATCTGAGTTACTATAGTACTATATCAGGTAAGTATTTGCATTAGTGCCCTCCCACGCAACATCATTGTGTTCATAAACTTGGCAATGTCGTCGTAAATACATTAATCTTGAAAATGGAGTTTTAATGCCTAAGGACATCACTGCGGCTGTTAGTTATTTATCTAACTAGATGAACCAAGCAGTGTTTATTCTGTTTTATTTGCTTTTTGTTCCTAAATCTGACAGTGAGAGGAAACCGATGGTCGCGAGGAAATTCGGTTTTTAATAATTTAGATTGATTGTTTTCAAATCTCACCTGTATGAGTGATTTAAATGAGGAAGCAGATATACTTCCACTAATGAATGAATAGTGACATGGACGAATGAATGGTGATAAGGCGCCTTTGCCCTTTAGTGGGATTAGCCATATTATCCAATGAATTGAATCAGGAATATGGCTTATAAGTTTTATAAAAAAGCTACAATTTTTTCCGTGATTGGAAGGATGTCATGGATAAAAGGAAACGGGTTATCATGGTGTGTAGGATGGGATAAGTATCGGTTGTACCTGAGCATTATCAATGTTTCCTACAAATAGATTACATGATGGTTTCGAGATAAGACTCCGGCGCCGTATTTTTTTCTTTTATTTCTGTATAAAGATACTGCTTTTCTCCACCTAGTGGAACTGATACTGCTTCTTATTTTTCTTCTTACGTATTGTTAGGCAATTCGAGCTGTATTGCTACAAAGCATCGAAATATGCCAGGATTGCACTTGTTAGATGCTTACAGAGCTTCTGATTTGTTTTATTAATGAAGAGAGATTAATTAGGTTGTATGTTTTTCTTTTTAATTTGAAATGCCGTGTGATTTTTTAATATTTATTAATCAAAAGGAATTACATTGTTTTTTATTACTTAAAATGCCGTGTGAGCTTAACAAATTATGTCACGTCGTCATTAGAATCGAGATAAAATACGAGCCGTGAGCACTGGGTATGTTAGAAAATGGTGTGTCTATGGTATTATGGTATATGTCTGCGTGTGGTGTGTGTACTATTCAACATATTGTTACTGCCCTACACACAGTGGCGTAACTACAGGGTGGCAAGTCGGCAAAATGCCACGGGCCCCCAGCCGGAAGGGGCCCCCGGTCAGATAAAAATATCAATTCCCAACATTTATTATAATATTACACAATAAATTGAAAAAATTATTTATCTTTAATTTATTTAAGTTGTTTACTTAATTTCATACTTAAGCAAAAAGAAATGTATTGAAATTTCAATGCATGTGTTAAAAAAGTTTTAATCTAGTTTATAATAATTTATGTTGATAATACTTGCTGATGCTCGGGGTATCCCCGATTCAAGTTTTACAGACTCCACTATTCTATTACGCAAGAACTCATCAAGCACCTAGCACTTTTTTTTTAATTGGGGCACGGGGGCCCATCCGATGAATTATGCCACGAGCCTCGAACGGTGTAGTTACGCCACTGCCTACACACCAGCCAAAACGATTCGTTTTCACAGTACTGGCGATGTGGTTGAATGGCACACGGTAGATATCGTGTTATTAGAAACAGAATCGATTTTTTTTTAATAATTATAAACTAGCTCTTGACCGCAATCCCACCTGATGGTAAGCAGTGATGCGATCGTTGATGGTAAAGCGCGCTAGTATATTAACAGCCTATTCACTCAGAAAAACTGAGCGAATAATAAGGAAGACGGCAGTTGAGTGAGGTGATGCAATGTTAAATCCAACAATACGACCAACGATGCTGCGCCAAAGGGAGATTGATCCGAAGACCTTCCACGACCAAACTCCCAACACAACAACATTTGGCGCATTGTACCCGGCACACATCGCTACACAACTACTCAGACCCGTCCTCCATACGGCTTCACCAGCTTCACCAGGCTTCATTTCGATTTCTCCAAATGACGGCCTGAAGCCCACCCAGTATAGCGAAGAAGGTTGCATGTAGTTGGCCTTCATGGTCAATGACCGCTACGTGTTCTACCGTTGCGACATGGCAATCGCGGTTTTCGTGGGCTCTGCAGCATTTACCATAGAGTGACGGAGACCGGTCTTTGGTGCTGTTCACCGTTTCCTGGTTTAGGTTACATCTAGATACACGAAGAAAACGCGTTGAGAGAACTCCGGGGAGGGTTGGCTCCAGGGAGGGTGGTTAGGATGTGGGTAGGAATTCGTCTTGGCGGACGAACCCAGCTCGTTTGGATCTGGACAAAAATAATACGAGGAAGTAGGAGAGCCTGTTACTGTCCTACACAGAATCCAAACGGACCCGGAATTTAGTCTCGCACCACAGTGCTTTATCCCATACTGTGGTGGTGTCTCCACAACCACAATATTGATTTTTTTTTATGGAAATGCATTTTATTTTTATGAAAACGTATGTTATTTTTTATTAAAAACCTTAAAATTACCTATCATTCTTCCATTCACACAACACTTCGTAGATTTTTAGGTATGGGAGTAATTCAAGCATTGGTGTACTATTCTAAATCTGCAAAGTAATTACATAACACACTAGTTCCCATGGGTTAAACTAGTGCTTGACCGTAATCCTGCTTGATGGTAAGCAGTGATACAATCGTTGATGGTAAAGCACTCTAGTTTATTAAGAGCCAATTCACTCAAAAAAACTGAGTGAATAAGAAGGAAGACGGCAGTTGAGCGAGGTGATCCAATATTAAACCCAACAACACAACCAACGTTGCTGCGTCAGAGAGATTGATCTGGAGACCCTCTATGATCATACTCCCGACACAACAATATTTGGCGAATCGTACCCGGCACACATCGCAACACAACTGCTCAGACCCGTCCTCCGTACGGATTCACCAGACATCATGCCGGAACACGACGAATCGCTTGGCGGCAAGACTTTATCTGGTGGGTGGTAACTTCTGCCGGCAGCCGAAGTTATGTTCGACAATATGGAGCAATGGTTTAGCAATTTGCTTCAAAATTATTCAAATTGGTGGCAATAGAGTATTGCCCAATTAAGGTGCAGTTTTTACGACGACGTAAATTGTATACTACAAAATGTGAGAAAGTTTATCAAGAAATATTTACAATTCACATACCTATTATATGAATAAACGATAAGTTAACGTAAAACTATCTAACAATTATATTTATATTAGCAATGTTATTTATCGCGCAGAGACTTTATAGGATAATCAGACGCTACAAGGCATAAATTAAACACACAATCATAAAATTCACGTGCAGGCTGTGTAGATGGTACGAGTGAACTAATACGGAAGAGACTAGAGATACTCACTCGATAAACGAGTAGCCGACGAGTCTCGCGGCGTGGGAGAAGAACGCTACGATGATGACATTCACGTGGCCGATACGCGCTGTGATGGCATCCGCGCCGTAGAGGAACGGGATACTGCTCAACGTACCCACGGTCACGGTTATTCCTGGTTACACGATTTACAGAATATTATGAACATTATTAAAATTGATTGCACTGATAAGCTCAGCATTGCAGCTACATTGCGTTACAGCTAGAAGCATTTATCTGTCACACTCACCTAATAAGAAATTTGGCGCTCCCAATTCCTTCAAGTATATAAAGAGATAGGATTCGATAAATCCCCAAAAGTTTCCTAAGGCAAACAGGAAAAATATGAAAACGATTATGTGCGGCATTTTGATAATGTTAACTAAATCTCGTAGTAAGTTATCAGCCGGTAGCTTGGCTCCAAGAGGCATGACTGCGACAGTTACGGCCGATATTAAAAGCAACACATCGTAAGTATAAAACGCAGCTGAATAGTCAGTGTATCCTGTAACCAACAAACCGATGTAAACATTTAGTAACGCGTTATTGACATTAACGATAACATTTACAAGATGTCTACAATATACGTACCAACTTGTTTACTCCTCATATCTATTAACATGCCTGTTATGGGGGAGAATATGGCCATGCCTATACTAGAAAAAAGTCTTTCTCTGCCAAAGTCACCACCGTATTTCTGGATCATTGTCAAAGCTATAGGATCCATTATTGTAACTCCGGCAGACAACATGATAGTCCCCATGAATCTCAAGAAGAAGTAGATATAGAACGTTTTGTCGTCGCTCTCCTTGTAATCCGGCGGGCACGTATCAGGGCCGCCTCTCCTGTAATATTCCAATGATAATTTACCTTTAGATAGCCGTTTGTGTATCTTTCGATAAATATGAAGTTTACAAATAATATTATAATCAAATAGTGCTATTAGTAGAAATGCCTGTTGCCACATACCTGAAGTCACATTTTTGTACCATGCAATCTGCAGATAGTATCTCAAGCCGTTGCTTGGAGAGCTTAGTCATGTTATGCAACATGACGAGGCCGCCGCAACGGAGATCCTCTTTATCAAGTGCTGTAATATTTATACCTTGAGCTATTAACAGTTTTTCTCCAAACCTTGATCTGAAATCTGTTATCTGATCATCCTCGTCCTGTGAAAATAATTTCAGTTAAGTTACTGTTTTAGGGACAAATTAATTTATAGAAGCTTCAATTCAGCTGTTTGTTTTCTTACCCTTTCCATTTCGATGCCAAGTTGCTCCTTTGGTTCTTCTAAATCATCGTGAACTTCGATCAAGAAGTAAGCTGCATCATTATAATCTTCGTCATCGGTACCATTTAGGAAACTGCTTAAACAAAAAATATTAACTATACTTATAATATTTAGACCCGTACGAGATTCAGATGAAGGGAGATTAGAAAAACAAAGCGTTATTTACTTAAAGCGTTTCGGGGCATATAATTAGAAATATAGCGAATATATCGAGGCAGAGAAAGTAGAAAAAATTAAAAATATTACCAACTTAAATTTCTTTTTCGTTTGCTTTACAAAGCCCTTGTAATTCCTAAGTCCAAGGAAATTCGACTAGAGGCTTAATTAACAATATACTTAATACACAGAACTGAGAGTTACCAAGAATGTTTGTCTAAAACTGTAGTACATTGTTATCACTTTTATTTAATATGAGTAATAGTACAATTTACATGACTACTGCTGCGCATATAGCGTTATTAAACTATAAAGTTGTTATATGAAATTGATTATATATATGAAATATCCTTTCAGGTAGAAAATTGTCTTGAAAACAGACTATGGGTCAACAAATTCTAGATAGCGCCCTATGAATTTAAAACTTACCTAGAGTTGGATTTTAAGTTTGGTAGTTTGACCTTATGACTAATGTGGAAATCCAAGTCATCTTTGTCATCAGCTGGGTCACTAGATGGGCTCTCTGTAGGTTTTGAAAGTAGACAATGGTCTACGCAACGGTCCAGTACAAAGTCTACCGTCTCATCCTCGCCAGGACACTCCCTACTGGGACAAGGGCTCCACCATATCTACAAAAATTTACAAAATCCTTCATTCCACTTCCACAAAAGATATTCACTTCATTCTAATTGTGTAATGGCGGTCTTAAGGAGTTTAATTTTGGCATACCTTAAGATGATAAACCAAAATTATAGGTTCTAAACGGATGAACCATTACAGCATTCAAGGGTAAAGTCCAACGTGCATAAATTTAGCTTAATTCCCTTAACTAATTCAAACAAACAGGATCACAAGACACTACTAGTTAATTCGCCCTGGGGCCGGATGAGAACGATTTGCTCAAATTCTAGTATATACTCTGTTAGTACGTAACAAGGTCTTAAGGGGTCGATTTCGAAACAAGTATGTACCTCTACACTATTCGTTATCGGGTGCCGCATGACGTAAGCTGACGGCATCATCCCTGGCGTCTCTTGATGAGGTATCAGCAATAAAGAGTGGTGGAATGCAGCATTCAGAATTAAAGCAGTGATCACGACTGGCTTGTACTCCCCAAAACGATCCACCAGAAATCCTAAAACCATCAAAATCTCCTAAATATACTGCAAATAGAGTCACATTATTATTAAACATTCAAACTTACCGGTAATGGGTGGACTTAAAAATGTGGTGAATGGCAAAGCTAAATACACAAATGAAATTTCAGGCACAGTCAGTCCTATACTCTGCATGTGTATCGTCAAATACGGCAAAAGAGATGCAGTGGCTCCATACATTACAAACAAAGTCACTTTCAGCATGATCAGGTTAGGGTTGATCCTCAGCCTGACCATCAGCCTTCCAATGCATCCCAACTCCTCGTCACTGTCGCCGTCCATGGTGGAATCGTCTTCACTGTTTTTATTCACTTCAACAGACTTCGCCATCTCCGAATCACTCACATTCACATTTTCATAACGAAAGGATGTTTGTTCGTAGGCTATATCTTATCGACTGGCGCTCGATTCGGTAGCAAAGGCTGTCGGAGATGTGACGATTATTTACATAAGGTTCTTCATCGACTTTTACTGTGTGGATTATGTACATACGTGTGTTCGGAGGCAACGGGAGAGCCAGGGAGGGTCCCGTGCTCCCGAGCGACTGCGACGCGGTCAGCTCTCGGCGGACGTCGCTCGGCACACCAATTTACAAATAATAGCAAATTACCTTCGTTTAAGAAGTGTCACGGCGATTGGTGGGGATGTTGGCTAAATCGGCTGGCGATCCGAAGACCTTGTGGGTAATGGCTGGGGTCGCGGCGCTCGCTTCTTTAGTTCCCGACACGAAGGCGCGCATCGCGAATTAGCGCGAACTTTGCAGCTGCACGCCATTTGTAAGTAAGTTGACTTTGATTTCCTTTTCTATTTCATAGAAAATACGTTGTCTGTATTAATTTAAAAATTTCACGGTCTTATTGCTACTACGTAACGCCAGCGCTTCCTGGTATCTATTGTAATGTTATTGTGTAATGATATCCTTTTACTATTCAGACCGTTTCAATTCGACGATATTATTTTAATAGTAAGGGTTCAAATATTTTTAGTTGGAAAATATTCAAAAACGTGAAAAGTATTGCGATTAGGTATTACAAAAACTTTATAAAGCACTTGTCTATGTGAGTTCTTACCGTTACCTAGTTAGGTACAGCTAATTGAAATACATTATGACAAAATAATCCATAATTATTTTATGCCCTTTTGACCTTTATGAAGGTCAGACTAGTTAAACTCGTGAGAAGGTACTTGGTATAACAGGTTCTTATATTAATTTAAATCGCAGCCCGTAATCTAAATCTATTAACTAAGTAGATCTAGCGTTGACCATTATGATTGAATTCAGATTAACTGAGCACGCAATAAGTAAGTCATAGACATCTGTTACTATTGATATAGGCTATCAGCAGCCTAACTGCATACATAACACACTATTACTCTCACCGTGAATTATATTGCTAATCCATTGCTCCATATGTTCGAAAAATGTGACTACTCATCAACGTAAATAATGCAATGAATATTGTTGAACAGTAAAAATGAAAATCATTACTAATTAATGATAGTGTGTTACACAATTACCCTGCGGGTCCCAGATAATAATTTATTTATTTCCAAGAAACCAATTGCGTACCACCTCGTTTTAGTTATTTTCAAATTCGGTTGGGTAAAAGTTTCCTAACCATAGAATATTTAAAGATCGCATCTAATGGTAAAATAGTATGGATTTTTAATAATGGCGCCGATTCTGTTGTTCACAAACTAAACTAATTTTAAGTTAAGTGCATATTTTTCTTTCTCGTTAAGAAAAGCACAGAAGATAACATTTTAGTTTAATCCTGTCAAATTAAAATACTCCATAGACAGTTTAGACGAGATTAATATAAACATGGCGACTAAAAATACGCCAGTTTACGTCAGGAGCGCACTAATTTGACAGGTCTAAACTGACATTTTATCTTCTGTCCTTTTCTTAAATGAAAGAGTTAGAAAAAGATGCACTGAACTTAAATTAAATTTAGTTTGTGAACAAGGGATTCGGGGCCAATATCTACCTATGGATGAACGATTAGCTTCCGTTTATATACGTACCATAAGAGATTTCATCTCATTTTTTCATTACTTGACTTAGATTCTTATCCTTAAATAGGTAAGAAAATATTCTACAATATTTACTAAAAACAAAAGTGAGCCATTATTATGCCAAAAAAAATATTATGTAAGTGTCTATTAAACACAGGTAGGCTCTTCATTCACAAAGGCGCGGTATTGAAAATAAAAAGAAAAAAAAAAGCTACTAACATTCGCATCTATTTCTTTTCTTTCCGCATTACATTACATTGCAACGTATTTTTATCTCCCTTCTCTTTTCATTTAGGTTTCCTTTAAAGAAGGTAGAAAATTCGGGACTACCGAGGCCCGTTTTAGGGCTCTAGGGCGCACCATAGTCGGACTGAACGATGGAGATTTGATTTATTTGCAATCCTTTCTAAATAGTTATTTTACACCATCTGTCGGCGATTTAAGTAAGTGTCTGCATATATTTCAGCGCTATCTGTTATGAAGTAGCAGTACTGTTGGTAATTGTTATAATGTACAGTAGATGCAGAGAAATTATTGAGTGTTTTGATTATGTTAGTGATGCTCCTTATTTTATACTATCTCCGTCAGCTATACGTAAGTAATAAACCTAATTATTGTAGTGAAATTGTGAAAACTGTTAACGTAGATGACACCTGAATAATCCCCATAAACAGACCTTATTGCGAAAGCCTCTATAAGGTCTATTTGAAACGTATAGTGAGCATCGGAATGTTTCATTAAAATCTAAAAATATAACCAAATCAATTTGCCAGTTGTGTTTCGCTTCACGTAATATATAATGCTTACTTTGTACTAATACTTAAAACGGAACGTAAGCAAGTCTTAAAAAATCTGCAATTAATTTAAGAAATATGTTTTAAATTTAAACTTAACAGGTAGAATTACAATTCATAATAAGTTCTGTTAAAGTTTTCTAATTTAATTTTGAACCTTTCTACTGCCATCTTTCGACCATAAAGATGAACTAAGTCGAATAACTCTAGAATGTCTATAGTCAACTGCAAATTGTCAACCATAATGCATTGCGCATAAATGGCCGCCATGTTGCTGCCGTCTGAAAGATGTTCGCAACTGTGTGTGTTTACTAATGAATTTTAAGAACTTATATAGTTAAATTACTGTGTTTGTGAAATTGTGAGTGTACAATGATTTTATATTTCATGTATTATTGTGATTAAAAGGTCTATCAAATGTCTCTGAAGCCAATAAACAGTGAAATTTTCTTTAGATAGTCATTCAGTTCGGACGGCATAATGGCTGACAATCTGATTCAAAAGTCACATAAAACTAGTGAGAAAAACAAGTATAACAACGTTGTTCACCGTACGACGAGTGAATCTCTTCGACTGAACGAGTCGGAGAAGGGAGTGACTCACCCAACAAGTCTGCAAGCCGCCCATAACCCAAGGAAAATATCTTCATTTCAGATAACCAGTGTGACGGTCGGCTCTCGAGTGAGCACGGATGCTGGCGAAGACTCCGCTGACGATCTTGATGAATCTCACACCGACGACATATCGAGAGTGACTGACATTGAGAATGAAACTCCTAGTTATTCCGAGGACACGTTCTCGAAAGATGATGTCTTTTACAACGCGTCGAGTGCATCATTAGGTTGCGCCCCTGTCATCCCGACCAGCTCGCAGTACGGGCTGGCTATCGTCGGCCAGGACAACGTTAGCAACCAGATAGGAGGAGCAGTGCCAAATAGTAATAATACAGAAGTGTCTGACATGCATGTCAGCGTTACTAACGCCGGAACTGGCAGCATCATTAATCTCATAGGAAATGCTAAACCCCAAGAAGGTATGAAAGAAATACAAGAACATGTTAGGAATGAACGGTTTAAAGTTGTGAAAATAGAAAGCACTGAGCCTTTTCGTAGAGGTAGATGGATGTGTATGGATTACTTGGACCATACAACCCAGCAGAATGCACCTATTACATTAAACAACAACCTTGATGTGACTGAGACTAATACGCTGCAAGCTCCTGACAGTGGTGTGGTGATTAATGATAGTCAACATGATGAAATGTCTAATGATCTGACCAACAAAGGGCCTAAAGATATGCAAGGGAATGCTCCAACTGTACAACAACTAGAACAAACTCTACAAAAACAATTTCCAATGGCTTCTCCAGGCCAATCTTTAACTCAACCTATTAATGCAGTGCAACAGCAGATGCAGCCTGTTTCTCAGTCAGTGTCTGTGCAATCTCCACCTTTAGAAATACCACAACAAATGACAAATCCAAATCTGCAGCCAAACCAGCAGCAGGTTGGACAGCAGCATCCTCAGAGCATGACACACATTACTATGCAGAATGCAGCTCAGAACCACCCGCAGCAGACACAACAACAGCAAGTGCAGCAGATTCCACAAAGTTTTCCTCAACACCAGCTACAACAAGTCATCGCTCAGTCTCAGGGAATGGCAATGCAACAGATCCCAATGCATCAACAGATGCCGCAACAAATGCAACAAATACCAAACCAACAAATGCAGCAAATGGGTCAACACATGCCTCAAGCGCAAATGACTAACATGCCACAAATGCAGCAACAGATGCCTCAGATGCAGCCTATGCCTAACCAAGGACAGATTACTCAAGTAGCCCCTCAGCAGCCTCAGATGCAACAAATGCAGATGCAGCAAATACAAAGCCAACCAAATCCTCAAATGCATATGCAACAAGCTCAAATGTCCAATATGGGACAGACTCACCACATGCAAGGACAACAGGCAATGGGTGCTCAACAAGCCCAACTTCAGCACTTGCCAAGCCAAGCCCAAATACAGGCCCTGCAAAGTCAACAATTGCCTAATCACATTCAACAGATGCAAATGCCTACTCAACTAACTGGCACTAATCAACAGATGCCACAGATGCAACCTCAAATGCATCAGATGCCATCGCAGCCTCAACAGTCAGTTGTGCCTGGCATGCATCCTCAGATGCAACAACAAGGCATGTCAGGAGTACAGCAGCAATATAATCAAGCTGTTAATCAGCAGTCTAATGCTCAGTCAATGATTACTGCTAATATGCCATCTTCACAGCAGCAGATGGTTCAACCTCAGCATAATGTTCCACAATACCACACACAGCAATCACAGATGAGCCAGCAGGGACAAACTCTGCCACAAGAGGTGCTCACTTCCATTGTTACATCACAGCAAGGTGCAACTCTACCTTCAAACCTTCAGTCAATGCCTTCTCAACCACAGGGCTCAACATTGCCTGCAAACCTCCAGAGTCTCACTGGCCAGCAGCAGCCAACACACACTATTGCTCCTCAGCAAGGGAATGTGCCACAAGGAAATATTCAAATGATGACTGCGGCTCCACAGAATATGCAGATGACTCTAGACGGGAATCAGCCTAGTATGCAGATACCCGCCTCAGATCCTATATTCATGCAGCCAACGAACGTCGGTCAGCAATTGCCTGTCGCGCAGCACATGGGGCAGCAGAACCTGTTACCGCAGCAGGTCGGCGGTCAAGGGCAGATGGGTGGCGTGCAGTACGTGTCCAACCAGCCAGTGGCGCAAGTGTCTATGGCGCACCAGAACATTCCGATGTCGATGCAGCCGAACATGCCGGTCGGTATGGGCGGCGGAGTCCACCCGAACGTGGTGCAGTCCCAGACCAGCATGGGTCTGGGGTATGGGAACGTGGTGCCGGTCATGTCTCAGAGTAGTGTGGCGCCCGTGGAGGCGACCGTGTCAGGCACTAACTCTCCGGTAGTGTCGATGCCAGTGAGTTCTACTGCGTACGTGGCTAACACGGCGCAGCCCGGTCATGACAGTCAGGGCTTCGGTAGCCCAGTGAGTGCGGTGTCCCATGCGATAAGTGGCGCGGTGATGAGCAGTGTCAATGTGAATGCGTGTGATAGTGGTGCTCCGGATGTGTCCGCGGACACGCTGCAGGCTGGCGACACGGGAGATGGCAAGGAGGAGGCGCCTGTCGCTCCACCGCCCGAGGATGAAAGGTTAGTATTCAAATTAAAGGACCCTTGTTACTGTTACTGATACAGTTATTATAATGCTATTACATTCTGTGGGAAATATCTTATTTGACTTTTCATGTGAGTTATACCAGTAACTAACTAGCTGCATAATGGCAAAATTATAAACTAAAATTGAATGCTGGTATCAGCTAAAGTCTAAATATATTTCTTACTATGTCTTGGTCTGGAAGTCGTGGTGGCCTAGTGGTTAAAACACCAGCCTCTTGAGTATCAGTGTGCGGGTTCGATTCCAGGTCAGGCAAGTACCAATGCAACTTTTCTAAAGTTATATGTACTTTCTATATCTTGGACACCAATGACTGAAGGTGAAGGAAAACATCTTGAGGAAACCTAGACTTTTAAGTCTGAAATCGCCAACACGCATTGAGCAAGCGTGGTGATTACGCTCAATCCTTCTCTGTATGATAGGAGACCTGTGCCCCGCAGTGGAACAATAAAAGGGTTGATAATGATGTCTTTGGTAAGAAAGATGTAACAGAAATAAGAAGAAAATCTCTTGTTGGCTTTACTTTTACAACTTTTGCAAGTATTCTAACAAACATGGTTTGATGTTGATATTTAGTATGAATTTTACAAAATGACTTTATTTATTTCTTCTTGCGCACTAATAAATGTACAAAGGTGGTCTTAATGCCTTAGACATTCTCTACCAGTCAGCTATGGATGGTGAAGAGATAGATGCCAGGTGCTTAACTTTAGTTAGCACCTGGTAACTTTTAATTCTAGTTAAACAAATACTTAATTAAGTAAATGAGCTATTTTATATTCTACATACATACCATAATAAGTACTTTCTATCATTTTTGTCGGTCTCCGTGGCGCAGCGGTCAACACGCCTGCCTGCGACGTAGAGGCCCCGGGTTCGATCCCCGGCCAGGTCATGATGGAAAACGATCTTTTCCTGATTGGCCTGGGTCTTGGATGTTTATCTATATATGTATCTATTATAAAATATAGTATCGTTGAGTTAGTATCCCATAACACAAGTCTCGAGCTTACTTTGGGGCTAGCTCAATCTGTGTGATTTGTCCGTATATATTTATTTATTTTATTTATTTATTTATTTATCATATCATTCCTATTTTCTAAATGTAACAACAAATTTGTATGTCAGAGGAAATAGACTAAAAAATGATTCAAAATTATTTCCTTAACTTTCCAGTGGAAGTGATTGTTTAATGTTTTCTTGCTGACTGAAAAAAAGCTTTTCCTGTATTTTATAAAGGAAGTGACTGTGTTCAAACTCATTTTGCCAATTATGAATTCTTTAATTATCTTTTAAACCTGTTTGCAATTAAATTCTATGGTTGGTATATTGATTAGAATCAGGTCATTTTTGGTTTTATAATGACTTGTTACCGGCATTATTATATTCTTTTTTTTTTAAGAAAACTTTAAGAAACTTACTTACAAAAACACAATGTTATCTAACAAAAATGCTTTCATTAAAGTACTTGTTAGTTATTCAATACCTTCAAAGATTACTGATTAATTTAATGAGCTTTTATTTTTTATGCAACACCATCTTACTTACAAAACTTCATAATGATTCGAATTTCTGAAAACATCCTGCTGATCAATTGAATAAGTCAACCCAATATAAATTTCGAATCACATTCAGTAACAGTTTAAAATATCAGGCAGCGTATTTCTAAACTTCGTAAGAAAGAAAGAATTCGTAAGATTCGTAACTGAGCATCCGCAGATGGCGACAGAACTTGCATACAACAAGTGGCAAATCTGTATCTATTTGCGAAAATAACTCATCCGTAGACAATGGTGGTTGTTTTCGTCCTTTTGGGTTGGTGCTCGCACCGTCGCCGAGCGGAATCCAACATCCCTTTGATGCTGTTTATTTGCGCTTCGTCCTGCGACCAGCGACATAAATAGGTGGTTGACACGTACGGTGCATGGTGCGCGCCGGTATGCCGCCGGTGACTCACGCGCAACGCACCCGATCTACTGCCTGGCTAAAAAAGCGACTGTCGTGCGGTCTTTTTCGTTTCGACGATAAGTACTCCGTTTTTGCACTAGATTTCTCACAATCCTTTCACGGATCCTTGGTTAATTTTCTTCATGATTCACTCTTCGCATTTTTGCAGTCACGCCGGTGCCGTGATTGGGCCACGTACAATTATTATTGCTGGACTCGAAAGTCACTCGGTAACTTAAACCGCATTCCTTGAGCAACCCTGAGATAAACCGCGAATTTATTCACAACGCTAAAGACTTCCTCATGTATTCATGACACGAAGCCGCAGAGAAGTTGGTATAGGCGCCAGCGCACCTACGTCACTGGCGTCGTTGGTAATCGAGTAGAGGACCGAAGGCCATGAAACCCGAACCTTCCATTCGCTTCTGATCGACTCACGTGCACTACCATTTGTGCTTAAAATAGTTCAACTAAGTACTCACTTAATATGACTAAGATCGTTAAGCAGAAGACCCCATAAGTAAAAATTGTTTCGATTTCATAAAGTATCTTGAACACTTTGTTGTTTTGTCAGTACTTAAAAATAGCACTTGTGTCAGCTACCGTTATTTTATTGTTTGTAAAGATTCTCGAGTTTTTTCAACGGCCCATTGTCTAAACGTACTTGTTTTTGAACTCCTGTCCATTCACGGAATCATTGTGGTGTCCGGCAGAACCATTGATTAAAAATCAATCACTATTACGATTTTATAACACAGCAGAGCAAATATACCTAGGTATTTGTATTGAAAGAAAATTAAAATTCAACAGAACTGAACAAAGTGGTTCGCTCTTCATATACAATAAATATACATATTATATATTGTATTTGGACGACAGTAGATCCTATGTAGTTCATCTTGCAAGACAGTTGAACACAACATTATTGCCTTTCAGCAATTTTACTGATTAATACAAACCGTAATAGTAATTCCATTCTTAAATCAGGTCGTATTATTTTTTTATCTAAATATACATATACAAGCGGCCTAATCGCGACAACTATTGACCCTATTTTAATGGTATTCATTATTCATAATTGCTATTATATATAATCTCTAAACAATCTCCGAGGTAGGTCTATAAAGTGTGTATCTGACATCGACGCACAAACGAGTACCATGGATTCAGTACATGATTCTGGACCCCCCAGTGGTGGAATTTTTCGTCGGCTTTTACATGATTCTTAAAAAAATATATGTAGTTTTTTTCACTTTAGACCGTTCATAATTGCTATACTTTTATAACTCAATAAGATTTTAAAGTAAAAATTAGTTAATTCACTAATTACATAAAAAAGCGCAATGAAAACAAAACTCGAAAAACGATCTTATCGGCTGATTTGGTAGAGTTCACGTCAGGGATCAACGTCATACCTACAAACACGCGCGGCGGCACGCTTGCAACGTTCAACGGCCGAGCCGACACTTTTATTTAAACCCTGTGAATTCTGTAACCGTTCATTAACGACATAAATGACTATCATAATTTTATTAGTGACATGTGGTCTAGCTTTTTCGCGAAGTTTGCGTTACGATGTCAGATACACCCTGTATGTAATTCCAATGAATATGTATTAATTTTTACAGACCCATTGGTAATGGTAATGTAATAATGCTTTTAAAACTTAATGTTCTTTTAAACATTACTATAGAAAAAATAACTGTTTCCATATTGTTCCCACTTGCTTTGGTAGAATGTTGCACGACCACTAATAAACACGTATTAAACAGAGACTGGAACAAAGATCAATTAATTAAATGTTACGTGCAGGCCAAGTAGATTTCTAACCCACTTAATAATGTAACAGACTTATCTCGTGTACATTACTTACTTACTAGTGTGACTATTTCTGATAGTGATTATTTAAGTTTTAATGGAACAGCTGTATACCGTACCATTAAAGTTGTCTGGTCCAACTTATGAGTAGCAGCTAATAGGTTCGAACCTGGTCAGGCGCTTCACTTTGTGTACAAATATTCATCACCACTGATAACAAAACGGCGAAGGTGGTAGCGTGGTAGATTACGGTCTACTTCCTCCCGCAGAGAGGAAGTACTCCTATTTCCCAGCAGTGGGATCACTTTATGCTAAATATGAGCCCAGGACACAATGCTCCAGAACTCCAGGCTTAATAGAATGTTCGCAATAGTCAATTGGAGAGAATTTATCCGCGCGACGTTTTCTAGCTCGCGGTACAATCTATTGGCGTGCTTATATCGGTGAAAGTGGATGCACAAAATACCTTCTTGGCTACGATCTGCGCGCTGAACATTGTCAAATAAAATATCCATTTGTAAAAAATATGTAGGACTGTTTTACAAATTAGTCATTATTTGTTTTATTATTTATTTACCGGAGCGAGTATGGCGATTTGATGAGTTATCGAATTTTATTGGATTACACGCCTTTATTTATGTCATGATAATTGATCAATTCTTTTTTAAATACTCTGAAATCGATAGAATATCGATTTAATTAAGTATTTTACTGAAGTGAATACCAACTCAACCAGATTTTCTTTTTGTATAACAAAAGTCCGATATAAAAATAGGTCTGCGCCTGACAGAAATAAATCGACATATATTTTTAGTCTCCATGTTTTTTTTAATCACGTCTAAAGTGCCTATGGACTATCTTAATAATCATATCAAGGACTAAACTAATGTTTAACTTCTGCCCTTAATGAAATGGAAGCAAAAAGATGAACAGAGTTTAAATTTTGTCACGCATTTAATGGTTTATAAACAAGGGCGGTAAATCGGCACCATTGTTAGTGTTTGTGTGTTTACTTTAACCGGTACAATGTAAATCTGAACATTTTAGTATCAAAGTTGCGTAGGTGAAATGGCGTCAATGCGTCATTTCACTTCATCAACCACAGAATCAATTTCACGAATAAGAACGTCATACACACTCGTATGCGTTAACCATGTGCGATAACAATTTGTAGAGTCATCCAATCGCCACAATTTTTCCATTGGTGCAACATAAATAGGTTGACTCTTCATCTGTTACGTCACAGCGGTCGTGTAAAGTGTTACCATTGAATATGCTTTGATAACATGTGGCATATCGCGTAGTTTGTTGTTAAACAAACAGCTGTAGGCCGGCGGTGCGTGACGATGGCGCGCCTCGCAAGGACGTCCAGGGCTTGAAAAAACCCGCCGAAGTCCGCCGATCGACGCGTGCACACCGTCTGATTTTGTTTCATCTCGTGAACGGAATGAAAAAAAAAAAGGTTTTTGCATAGCATTGAGGAACAACTCGTGGCCCCGATAAAGTGTCTATTACTGCGCAGTATCATGTTGTTATACTAATAGCCAGTAAGTAGTCTAGCGTTGTAAATAAAGCTTTGTTTATTTTAGGGATGTTACACCCGAGGTTTAAGTAATATGTTAAACATTTTGGGTAATAGAAACTTCAAGCAGAGACGCTATTTAGTATTGGCCACATGTAGAATGATTTCATGTGCTTGCCTAAGTTACAAGATACTAGTCACAAATCTTCCACAACATCTTCACGTATTAAAATTCCAAGTAAAACAATAGTGGCCTAGAAGATTAGGTAACTTCAAGAGCTACATAAAAACTGTATCAAACTTTTAGTCCTCAATACATAATTACACTTCAATAAAGTTTGTTGACTGATAATAAAACAAACTAAGTACGAACTGTGCCCGTGATATGAAAACTATTTACAATTTCCAAATATCGATAAGATAATAATTTATTGCAATTAAGCTTGAACTATATATACAGCGGCTATACATTTTAAAGTCGCTTTCACTTTTGCGATCGATTTGGTCTTTGTCCAGCCGCACAGTGCTTAAATTATTTTAACGAATTTCTTTGCTTGTGCATAATTAAGATAGTGATCCGCTTTAAAACATAATGGATGCCACAATTTGAACGGTTTCGTGCAAATAATTAAACCAACCAAGAGGCCAATGGACTGGTGGATCTCACATGCATTCCTCGAATATTTTCACGCTAGCTAATTAGCGCTGTGACCTCAGATTGAACAAAATATATAATTAAACAAACGGCTACCAGACGATATCGTTTAATAAATCAAACATTGAAGTGTTATAGCGCTAAAAACTCGACAAACTAACATACATTGATTTTAATAACACAAGCACCTATTTATTTAACTCGTTAAATGACGTGATTCCTTCACATAATTTGACATCTGTCAACTGTAACAGACAAGCGTGAAAATTGCGCTCAAACTTATCAAGGTGTTGTTAAAATACCAATAAATCGATATCTTTGATTGTTTGCCGATAGGAGTAATTGATCGGGTGATCCATTGCGAGTTGCGACTGAAGAGCGGACATATCTAACTAGCCAAAACTTATTGAATCGTCAAAGATAATGCTTTGATAATACCGTGACAACATGCAGGCGCCATACAAAACAAAAACATCTTGATCTAACGCTACCTACGTTATAAATTCATCCGATTGTAATATTTTCAACAGGACACGTATAATATGACAGGCGCATACTTACTTAGGTTCAATAATCTGATAAAATGTGTAACTATTATAAAATATAACAGAGTCATTGGAAATTGCGAGGCGATACATGTTGACCTCTGTTAGTACCAACACATTATTTCTAATTATAAACCGTTTATCGGTCTTTGTTTTCGAAATGTTATGGAATTGACGTTCATTTAAACATGACGGCTTGAAGTCCTAAGCAAGCACCTCGGATTCAGTGTCAGATACAGTCTACAGTGTACTACCAGAAGCCTTTAGAAGCAGTTGTTTAATTCAAAAAGTTTTTCCTAGCTATAAAATAATGTCTTGTCGAGTACCAACAGTCAGGTTTTAAAGTTTCCCAGCATGCGATGCTTCGTTGAGACAGTATCATAAAAAACTATATTTTAATTATACTTTAGTTTGTTCGTACTATTCACATATTCTTTTAGCGAATTTGTTTAAGAAATAACAGGGGCTTATATTGCGAAGTGGGAAACGTTGGAGTTTAGATAAGGTTTGCTGGCCGCGTCCAGTTCCAGTTTGCTATCGATACAGAAATGTACATACATAGTGCGTTTGATAAAAGCTTCTCGGTTTGTTGGCCCACATGGATAGATGTTTCTCGCACACCGTTAATTACAAAACTTTCCTTGTGCTTTAAAACTTTTAAATTTGCTCCTTTCTAAGGCTGACTTGCTCTATATACAAACGAGGTTTCTGGTGTTTTGTATGACACATTGCAGAACCTCGTCTGTATGTAATTGTAATTCTGGTGTCGCTAGAACGGATCGGCGGCTGCCGCTTGCCGCAAATGTCCTCAGAATGGCACATTGCCAGTCTTAATGAATGTAAGTATCATCCTTACAGAATTTATTGCGTTACAATTGCTATAAACTATTTATTTGCGCTTAAAACCAGTTTGACCGAGATTAAATTATCACGCGAGGTATTTGATTCGTTCTAACCCGTAACGATTCTCTCTAGCTTCTCATTTGGATCTAATAGACGTGGGAATATATCTACTTAGTCGTTGTATTTGGTAGAGCATTTGCAATTCAAACGCAACGCTTTATTGGTTGCACGTAGCGGTGCGCCCAATGAAAATTCAAGCAATAAATTGTGTATAAGGCGGCTAACTTACGTGGTAGTTGTTTGATACGGGGCCGTTATGAATTTATGGTGTGTACAAAGGTGTTCGGGTAGCATTCGTTCCGCGACAGTACCTGTGTGACCCAGTGGCGCGAGGCTGCATTTGCTTTCCCGCCAAGTTCATTGGCACCGTCCAGTCCCCGCCCGCGCGCCGGTCAAGCCTAAAAAAAACTGACATGATATTACTCTTTGTAAATAGAAAGTAGTTAGTTTCGCTATTGATGTATATTTTGGCGAATGAGAATCGCTGTGTGCCGACTTCTGAACGGGTCATGTAACATATCTATCAATAATTGAAATCTTCAGATCTCATGTCGTCTAGACATATGCTGGATCAATATTGCATAACGAGATGAAATAATGCCTGTAATATCTCGGATTACTTAATAGGTAATACTTCCTATTTTTTTTGTGTAGTCTTTCGTAATCGATCATATACATAGTCGCCTACTTACTTATTGTGTGTTGTTTTGAATTTCCTGTACTATCTCTGGAGCAAAAGTACCTATAATAGAAGTATTATTGATTGAAAAATAAATTCCAAATTTCGTCTCGTCTCTACAGACCCACTAAAAATATAAAATCATTCCAAACCTAAACAAAAAATATAGCACTAACTACCGAATGTTTTTTTTTTGTTGCAATAACTATTACGAAACACTATTCATAAGTTACATTAACGTCTCAGTCTCTATCACATCCTATTTAAAAAAAAAATGTATCATTACATTCCAGAACCTACAAGGTGTCGACCTCCTTTTTTCTGCCTCTTCTATGTGACTATGTGTCTTTTTGGCAATTTTAGCGAAAATCGAAGTCACTATACGCCCTGAAGCTATAAAGCAGGTCACGCTCGCAAAAGTCCTCAATTCCATCGCGACACATGCCTAAAACTATGTACCCAATCAATAAATTAATAACGCTCGCCTCGTGCTCGAATGAATACCTAACCGGAAAATCAACAACTTACTTTCCTTGATGATATGACAGTTTGATTTTTTTTTTGCTGAGTCTGCAACGGAAAGTAAGCAATCGTTCTATTTTTAACTCTGCAAAGCATAGCTGGCTATTCACAAACGTACGAACGAAGCTCGTAGTATCAATTTGGTTTGACCGATAAGGTGTCCAGTTCTATTCTGAAGCCTACCGAATGGTTGTGAATAGCTATACTGATATAAACATATACCTACTATTACAAATTTACCGTTACGATAAAGCTGCCAGTGTCGATTCATCCTCATTGATAAAATATAATTAAAGCAAACGTGTTGCACGTACCGTTTTTTTTTTGTAATCGAGAAGTAGCACATCCAATGACAATGTAGGTTGACACATGTCATAATAATACGTCAACCGAGAGCCAAGAAGGTTAAGTTTTCATGAGGATTTTTAAATGCACGTGAGATTAGTTTAGAATTTAATTTATTTTAGGTTTACCGTCAATTGATAATACACTAGCACAGACGACAGCACATCAAGCTACTACAATCTGTCAGATTTCTTCATCCGATTTTCAACTTTATCTCGAAATCATTGAGGCTCAAGGTTGATTGGGAATATCTGACAGTTTACGCTTAGCATGCTTTCAGGCTTTTCTTTTTTCTTAGATGTCCACAGGTACATATTAATAAACCTTTCCTCAAGAATTGGACTGTCAAATGCAAAAGTAATTAATCCAGAAATTAGTCTGGCCAGTCAAACGAACAAATGTTCAGCTTTATTATTTTTTTTATTTATTGGTTTATAGGGGCTTTTACGCATAGCGTATGGCAGTCCCATCGTAACCTAAAGCTTTATTATACTAAGCGCTAATTTCTCCAGCGTCAGATACATAATTATATGATATGAGGAATCCATACTACTTACTTA
Organism: Sesamia inferens; assembly: GCA_037179545.1. Classification (NCBI taxonomy): domain Eukaryota; kingdom Metazoa; phylum Arthropoda; class Insecta; order Lepidoptera; family Noctuidae; genus Sesamia; species Sesamia inferens. The sequence goes on along the minus strand of CM073923.1, from coordinate 7,276,448 downwards.
TACTATTATAAATGCAAAACTAACTCTGTCTGTCTGTCTGTTACGCTTTCCCGCTTAAACCTTTCAACCGATTTTGATGAAATTTGGCACAGACAATCTTTAGACCCTAAGAAAGTGCATAGCTACCTTTTATTGAAAAATTTTATATTCCCCAGGAAAATCTAAAAAGTGCGATATATATATAACCGAATTCCACGCAGGCGGAAAGCTAGTTACAAATACTTAAACTACAATTCTTCCAAACAAAGTCTATTAGTCGTCAATTTAATTTTACGAATAAAAAATATCTGTCTAATAAAAAAATTACATAACTATTTTTTTTTTTAATAATTATAAACTAGCTCTTGACCGCAATCCCGTCTGATGGTAAGCAGTGATGCGATCGTTAATGGTAAAGCACGCTAGTTTATTAAGAGTCTATTCACTCAGAAAAACTGAGCGAATAGGAAGGAAGACGGCAGTTGAGCGAGGTGATGCAATGTTAAACCCAACAACACGACCAACGATGCTGCGCCAAAGGGAGATTGATCTGAAGACCCTCCACGACCAAACTCCCAACACAACAACATTAGGCGCATCGTACCCGGCACACAACGCAACACAACTGCTCAGACTCGTCCTCCGTATGGCTTCACCAGACATCATGCCGGAACACGACAAATCGCTTGGCGCTTTGTCTGGTGGGTGGTAACTTCTGCCGGCGACCGATGTGGTGGCTCTGGTGTAGTTAATAAGGTGCTTCATTGACTAAACAATACACAAGTATCAATGAGAGATTAACTCACACATAGTAGGTACTTGACGCTCGTTTCATGACTGGCACACCTTGTTAATATGAGTTTAGACATGATCTGTGCTTATTTGCAATGAATGAAGATTTACATAAAGTGCGTCGCTGTCGGATGCAGCGCGGACACCGCCCTGGCATCTTGAATACAAAATGTACGTTTTAAATTCACATATGGCATGGTTTTCCGTTTTATTGGGAAAGGGCAAACACTTTGTTAAAAGCTCTTTTGAATGGTAAATTCTCAGGTGATTCTATAATAATGTATTTAAACAAAATTTCAACAATTTTGTCGATTATTTTGTCAAAGATATCGTTTTCTTCATACTTAAAGAATCCGCCTATAGCGTTCCCGCACCTCTCAGTGAGAGGCTGTAGCCATCCACCTCACGGGCCGGCCCAGCTTGCTGGGTTGGTAGATGGCACATGTCTTAAAATTTGCTGAGGATATTCATAATTCTATTCATACTTATATGTATGTATATTCATACCTATACATACTTCTAACCTTGAATTTACTAAATTATTATACACACATCAAAAGTGTCTAGGGATCAACATATATTTTTGCAATAACTTTTCTCCTGATTGATATTAATTAAAATTTTCTTTAATGATTCATCAAATAAAGTGTTTTCGTTTGTCACAGTAACGATAAACCAAGTCACCTTTGCATTAATAAAGAAATTTGCCATTTTCCTAATAAAGGGATATTTGACATTTGAACCACTAACACAAAAGTTCGAAAAAAAGACTGAAATAACAGTTTTCTCTAAAATTTTATTGGGTAACTTAAACAATTAATAATCCGTGTTTCTACCGCGAACACTAACAACACAAGAACATCGGTTTGGCATACTCAAAATGAGTTCATCCAAATCACGCTGTGGAATGGCCGCCCATGTTCGTTGCAACAACAAAAAAAGGTCTTCTTGCGACTGGATACCCTCCATATTCGGCAGAGCTCTTCTCTGTAGCATATTCCATGCATGCTCAATCGGGTTCAAGTCTGGCGACTGAGCAGGCCAGGGCAGGACATTGATGTTAGCTGCGGCGAGAGTCTGTCTTACAACTCTTGCGGTGTGCGGTCGTGCATTATCATGCATTAACTGAAATAAGGGACCGATTTGCACTTGTAGAGGAACGATGACGTCTGATACAATCGTCTCAGCATAAATTTGAGCGTTGAGTTTGCCTCTGATCCAAATCAACTCAGTTCTTCCGCCGATTTAAATACCCGCCCATACCATGATGGTTCCACCACTATAAGGATGGACTTCCTGGCAGGATTTTAATCGCTGTTGGCGTCCAGGGGTTCTCCAGTGTCGTATACGTCTTGTATGTATGTCTCATACCAAAACGAGACTCATCAGAAAAGCACACGAAACGCCATTGTTCTTCTGCCCAATTTCTGTGTTCAAGAGCCCATTGATATCGAATCCTACGATTGTGCATTGCTATAGGTGGTACCCGTAGCGGTCTTCGGGAATGAAGGTTCACTTCATGCAAGCGGTTTCTGACTGTTTGGTCGCTAATTAAGTTCCCTGAAGAGTGATGAAGCCTCACGGCTAACATCATGGCGGTTATTGTTGGAGCTCTTCGAGTTAAGATTTGAATGTATCGGTCTTGTCTCCGGGTGGTGCAGCGATACCGTCCTCCACGACGCTCAGCCACGGTACCAGTGCTTCGGTAACGTGTCCAAAGTCGACTGATAACACTCTGACTTGTATTCAGAGCTAAAGCCACAGAACGTTGCCGGGAACCAGCTTCTATCATTCCCACGGCTCTGAGCATTTCTTCCCTGCTTAAATGACGTCGCCGCTCCATAATAACGTTGGTTTTAATCAGTAGTAGGGAAACAGTAGCACTAATAATGTCTTCAATGCGTTGTATGTTTTTATAGGGAAAATATTGACAGCTGATTTTCATCTTTTACTCGAATTTGATTCACAGTTCCTGATTCAAATTATGAAATGCACCAAAAAGGATCCATATAAATTTATAAAATCATAAATTTATTACAAAGCCACATCTCAATCTCAAGAAATCCGCATAAAAATGCTTGATCCCTAGACACTTTTGATGTGTGTACAAAAGCGTTGATTTCATCTAATTAGTGATAATTAGGATTTAAAATTCGTAAAACAATTGACTGGTAGTTGAACTAAGGCAAGCTTCAACGACTAGATGAGGCATTACATATACAGGGTGTATCTGACATCGTAACGCAAACTTTGCGAAAAGGCTAGACCGCATGCCAGTGATAAAATTATGATAGTCATTTATGTCGTTAATGAACGGTTACAGAATTCACAGTGTTTAAAAAAAGTGTCGCCTTAAACGTTGCAAGCGTGCCGCCGTGTGGGTTTGTAGGTATTACGTTGATCCCTGATGTGAACTCTATTAAATCAGCTGATAAGATAGTTTTTCGAGTTTTGTTTTCATTGCGCTTTTTTGTCTAATTAGGGAATTAATTAATTATGTTTAACTTTAAAATCTTATTGCGTTATAAAAGTATAGCAATTATGAACGGTCTAAAGTGAAAAAAACTACATATATTTTTTTTAAATTCATGAAAAAACCGACGAAAAATTCCACCACTGGGGGGTTCAGAATCATGTACTGGATCCATGGTACTCATTTGTGCGTCAATGTTAGATACACCCTTTATATCAGGAAGCCATGATTTATTTAATTAAACCATAATGGATCAGTCTGGAAGAAAGTAAATTATTCAATCATTCTGTATTTATGGTAGATACGCAGCTGAAACCTCTATTAAATATAATTATATATAATCTATTGGTCTCTCCTCCCCATGGTGTATTCCATTCAAAGGTTGTCTGTAAAAGATCGCTCTTTGTGATAAGACCGCCCATGGTGCCACCCTTTGTTAAATCTTCATGTAATTTATATGGTATACTGTATAATAATAATAAAGAATATTTATTTTATTTATGTAGTCGACTTCCTAACCTTCTGTTTTTTTTTTTTAATGTTGAAATTAAATCAATTTCATGCTATACTTTCCAATAAAAGCTTTGTTAATTTTGGTCCAATATTCCTAATGGCAATGCTAAAACTAGACTACTCTGTTAATAGTTACATAAAAAAGCGTTGACATGAGAATCTCGTCTTTTTGTTTCGTCGCTTAATTAAAGAGTTCTAGCTTGATTATACAGTATGTTAAGAAAACCCTGTCCGACCCATAAGGATAATAAAGGATAGGTAAACACATGACCAAATAAAATATAAAATTTCACGTAATCATCATAGTACCAATACAAATGAATTTTGAAATAATCTTTTTTTCCCGCGAATTAATTCCAACTTCCCCGAAATTTGGTAATTTTTAAAAAAGTGACAACATCAGTATTATTATGAGCGAATAGCGATGCGACCACGTGCCGCGTGCCCTGCCGCCCTCCGCCCGCGGAATGGTGCTTACACACATTTATTAAGTTACCTCTTTTTGCGAAATAATATTTATTTTCAGGGGGATTTTTTTTTTTAGTATAGCCCGGTTTTGTATCCATTAGTAGAATCAGTTATCGATACCTAACAACACCTTCACGGGTCGGACAGGGTTTTCTTAACATATTATACTTATTAATATTGTAAAAAGGTAAAATCTGTTTGTTTTTTCTTTTTGAATGTATGGGGTAATCTCAGGAACTGTCAGTAAGATTTGTAAAGTTCTTAATTCTCCTCTCCCGCTCTGGGCGGAGCGGAAGGGCATGTCGGACTTACTGTCAGAAACCCACCCGTGTTCCTTCAATTGTCTGTGAGCCAGGGACACAGTTTCTCTTTCAACCAACCTGCAGCCCTGGCAGGCATCAGTTTTCGTGGACCCCGTCACGTTGTGCTGGCATCTCTTTGAGGCGTGTGTGAATCACAACGCACCGTGTAGGGCGTGAAGCCCGCGCCTACCGTGGCTGGGAGTTCGATGTTGTCTTCCGACCAGGGCGTCATCTGCGGAGACTAGAGGCGCGAGGGCGTTGGTATTCCTGCTCCCTCACACGCTCCGCCTCCCTTACCTGCTTTGCAGGATGAGGTGACGGCCGGCCACGCACTCTCGCTCCGGACCATAGCCTGGACTAGAGCCGGACGCGGGAGATCGCCGTCACGAGGGCGCGGCGGTGCTCCGCCCAAGCCAGGCAGACCTCCACCGTGTCCTCAGGCCAACCCCTCTGTGGTGACAACCTGGCGTTTCCTCCCGCTTTATCGGAACAGGAATAAACAGCCCTTTCCGGCGAGGACCTACGAAAGGTGAGGGAGCCGTGACTCCTCTCTAGCCATTCTTCAAAGAGGGGACTTATCCCTGCTATTGTACCGTACCCAATACAATAAAACCAAACACAATAATAACACTGGCAGGAGATGCGATTCGCTGAAATGGGTCGCTTGTTTGGAGGAAGAAGAAATTTCATGCGGAAAAAGTCGCAGACAGAAGCTAGTTTATTCATGGAAAACAAAAATAGTCTAGATTTAAACGCAAAATTAATTACTTGAACTTCAATTAGCTAATCGCCGTACAATGAGCCCTATGTTAGTATACCAAGAATACGTCCATCGATTAGTTCAGGTTCATTTTGCAAACGAGCGTACCAAGGTCATGGTACCGCACCAGCTCGTACCATGTAAATTTCTTTGCTCTTTACTCAGTTTATTGTCTCGTGTCCCTTTTGATTATCGATTTTGTAAAAAAAAAACGGAGCGACAACTTTTATTATAATAGGTCACAGTTTCCTTCCATAAATGCACATTCTAAATCCTTTAGTTGATGCGAATTTCATAATTTCTTAGGGTTTTTTTTACAATTTCTATAGGTCTTTCGTAATAATAATAATAATAAGCATGATATAGTGATGCTGGATCGATCAGAGCGGCGTGCAATGATTGTTGACATAACCATCCCGCATGATGAGAACCTCGTGAAAGCCGAGAAAGATAAACAAATCAAGTATCTTGACTTGGCTCACGAGGTTGTCGACATGTGGGAGGTGGATTCAGCAATCATTGTACCGATAGTCGTGACAGCCAATGGCTTAATAGCCAAGAGCCTCGACCAACACCTCAAGAGGCTCTCGTTAGGCAGCTGGATCAAGGGCTTGATTCAGAAAGCTGTACTTCTGGACACGGCTCGCATTGTCAGGAAGTTCCTCTCTCTGGAGCCCTGACCGCCGGTAGCTTGGACCCTGTTCCCGATACCGGTGGGCTACTATTTTTTATATTTTTAAATGTTTTTTATATATATATTTTATGTAGAAATATTTAAAAATATAATTTATAAGTGTATATAAGGAAATAAAGGAATAATAATAATAATAATATTTATTTGCTCAAAACATGGTATAACAGATCTTACAGATAACAATAGTACAAACATGTTTTGCCAAGCTTAGACTCAGCACGCAAATTAGAATTCAAAATAAGAACAAGAAGTATTCAACATTTTTTGTCAAAAAACTGTTTCAGACTATAGAAGTTATGTTGGTTTAGCCATGCACTCAATTTCCGCTTAAAACAATATCTTGTGTTTACCAACTTAAAGTCACCAGGCAATTTATTATATATTCGTACACACATAGCCAAGCAGCCTTTGCTATACTTTGCAAGCCTAGGAGCATTGCTTAGGACGAGCCTATAAGGGTCTCGTCGGTTTCGAAGACATATATCGTTTGCTGTTTTAAACAACTCTTTATGTTTCCACACGAACATGCATATTTCGTAAATATATAGACAAGGTAGCGGTAACAAACATAGTTTTTTAAATACTGGTTCACATGATTCGTCAGATTGAAGTCCGTATAGAGCTCTAATACATTTTTTCTGAGCCACAAATGTTCTATGTTGGTCGGTACTGTTACCCCATATTACAAGTCCATACCGCAGTATAGATTCTACGTATGCGTGGTAAACTAATATGGCTGTTTTTAAATTAGTAACTTGTTTTACTTGTCTGAGCGCATATACAAATTTATTTATTTTAGTACAGACATTATCTACATGCATTTTCCAATTTAAATCTTCATCAATAGTTACACCCAGAAATTTGGTCATTGTTACAGATTTGAGTTTGGGTATATTTAGACTGATATGGGATTTATTATTATTACATTTATTAAATTGTATATACACTGATTTGTCAAGATTTATTGTCAAATTTTGATTATTAAGCCAGTTAGTTAAGATGTCAATTGTGTTGTTAATGTCAGCTTCATGGTCATAAATTGTATTATTATTTTTGCTACATGTCACAATAATAGAAATATCGTCAGCAAATAAAATACATTTATGTTTAGTTATTTCAGTGATGTCATTTATGTACAATAAAAATAAAATTGGCCCTAGTATACTTCCTTGAGGAACACCAAATCTGTTGAAAATATATTCAGATGCGTATAGTGTTAAGTCTTTATCATCATTAACATTTGGTATAGTAACACATTGTTTCCTGTTATAAAGGTATGACTTTATCCACTGTAAGGGTGGCCCTCTGATTCCAAGTGATTCTAGTTTTTGTAATAATGACTCATGGGAGACTAGGTCAAAAGCTTTTGATAAATCAAAGAACAGACCCGTGGTTAAATTATTATCATTGATACTTGGTAATACTACTTTCATAAGTGCGTAGATGGCTAATGTAGTAGATTTATCTTTTTGGAACCCATATTGTTCATTTTTTATTATATTAAATTTATTACAATACTGTAGAAGTCTCTTGTACATACATTTTTCAAATATTTTTGAAAAAATTGGTATTAGAGTAATAGGGCGATAACTATTCATATCATGTCTTTCTCCTTTTTTGTACAGAGGCTTGATAATGGAACGTAACAAATATATCTTTGCATAATTTTTATCGTTAAAATCAATACTATTGATTTATTGTTTTGTTTTGCTAAGAATTTTGTAGGTATATACTTAAATAATTAATAATTGTTTGGTAATGAAAGTATGTTGTGATTTACAATGTATACATATTGTAATTGCCTTTATTGTTTTAGCGTCAAACTTTTACTTGCCTATTGGTAGAATATGGCTGAACCTATCTGTTATCAATTGATCACCTTGGTACTGTGTCCATATTTGCAAAATAAATAATTTATCTACTTACTTAATACACTCTTCAACTTCCTAAATAATTCACATAGATTTCAATTTCATAAAATAATCTTTTGTAAAGTTTGAGTTTTACTGACTATTCTGTCGTTCCTGCCTTAAGGACGAAGTGACAGGGTAGAATAGAATACTCTTTATTATGTACACCATATAGATTACAAAAACATAAATATAAAGATTTTACTAAGGCTGTCAACTCCTTCTGCGGAGCAGTGATGCTGGTATAGGAGGAGGCGGCACACGTAAGGGAACGTGAATCTCAGCGCCGCCGTCACGCCTCTAGCCGCCGCAGGAATCATCCTGGTCGGGAGACAGTATCGACTCCCGCGCAGCGCGTTGTGTTTCACACGCGCCTTAAAGAGATGTCAGCACATCGTGACAGGGTCGCGGGTTGATCAAAAGAGAAACCGTCGCCCTGGCGTGGCAAGTGGAGGAACATGGATGGATTTTAGTCAATAAATGCCTGACACGCCTTTCCGCTTCGCCCAGGACGGGAGAGGTGATGATTTCCCATCCACACCAAAAAAGGCTCCCGCGTAATTAAAATTTTCTTAATATTTTTTTTTTTTTGCTTTCTTTGGGTTTTCGGAACAAATGGCTTGATAGGTAGTAAACCTAGTTAAGATAGTTAAAATCATTGTTTACGGTGTTGAACGGAGCCGTAGCGCGATCCAACAAGTCGATGACGAAAAGTTTACGTTTTACTTCCCTAGATGGCGTTGGCGTCGAAATAGATCGCGCTATGGTTTCGTTACTTCGGAAAGTATAAGTACTTTTTAATGTTAGTTTTTTTGTGAGAATGATATTGTATGCACGATAATCTGTATATTGTGAAGTGATAAATTACAGTTATTCGGGAGCGCGAAACAGTCTTTCATTTCTCCAAGACCGAAAAGACCACCGCCGTACGGTCTAATACATGGTCCTTCGAAGTCGGATATAGTCGCGAGTGGTGATTAGTGGTTCCGGTGGTGGTGATATCCACCCTGCGTGCGTCATTTACTGGGCAGTGGATCGCTGTCCAGAGCAAACCCTCCCTCGGCGGGCACCAAGTGCGGTGTCCGGGATTGGGAGGCATCAGTGCAGTACTTCAGCTGCTGCCGGGAGCCGAGTGCAGGTAGCAGCCAGGAGCCAGCCTGGTGGAGGAGCAGCAACGCAGCAGTGGGTTCAAGAACAAGCATCAGAGGGCGTCACCCGCCAGTGGCAACAAGGAGCGTTGCAGTTCACGGGCGAACAGGCAGAGGGCGCTAGTAGTGGTGTCATAGTGAGTGCAAAAGTGGATAAATTGTGAGTACTTTCAACCTTATTATAAATAGGAAAGTCCTTCCTGAACTTCTAAATAGTGGTTTGGACGAGTACCCTATACTCGTTCAGCCCTGAAATTAATTGTGAAAAACTTAGAAAAATCTGTCAACTTAATCTTTGTGTTCCGAAGAAGTGCATGAACTATTATTTGTGGACATTAATTAATTACCATAATAATTGTTTGCGTCTACTCTTGATTGTATGGAGTTTGTCATAATTTTGTTCTACTGTTTATATTTGTGTTATTTCTTATTTTTGCTATTATTGTAACTTGTGTTAAAAATGGATAGATATATTGTCATCCAAGAAGACGTCAAAATTAAAATTGAAAAGTCTTTGATTAACTTTAAAAAATGTCCGAAAGATCGCCTAACGATATCGTACTTTGAGACTCGCTTAGATAGTTTAGAGCAACAGTGGCAACTTTTTTATAGTACACATACAAAAATAATCAGTGAATTTAAAAAGCCTGAATTAGTTAGTTCCCAATACTATAAAGATGGGTTATATGATGAAGTTGAGGATTTATACATTAATTTTAAAAGTACATTGAAAAATCTTATTAGAGAGGAAACCTTGTATAACCCTAGCCAGGAGTCTAGTACTAAGGAAAATAGTAACTTTAGATTACCAGAAGTTAAAATACCTATGTTTTCCGGCAAATATTCTGAGTGGTCAACCTTTCGTGACTTGTTCGTAGGGTTGATACATAATAATAGTAGATTGGATAATGCTCAGAAGCTGTATTATCTGAAAGGATATTTGACCGGCGAAGCGGAACTATTATTGAGAAACATAAATGTAACATCAGACAATTACTTGGAAAGTTGGAGAAAATTGGAGTCAACATATAATAACAAAAGATTTTTAGCAAACTCGTTTATTAAACGTTTGTTTAATCAAAGATCTTTAACATTCGAATCAGCCAGTGAAATAAAGAAATTAATTAATACTACTTGTGATTGCTTAGCCTCCATAAGGAATTTAGGGATAGATGTCTCATCTTGGGACATACTTGTCATCTACATAACTAGTACCAAATTAGATAAAGAAACCAGGAAGGCTTGGGAATTAAAAATATCATCCGATTTCTCGGAAGACCTTCCTTCATTTGACGAGTTTCGAGAATTTTTAATAGGACGTTATAGGGGTTTGGAAAGTATAGAAAACAGACCTAAAGAGGTTCATAAAAGTGCGCAATCTTTCCATGTAGTAGGAAAAAAAAGGAACGAAATAACTTGTGCATATTGTTCTGCCGCCCATAAGATAACTAATTGTAAATCGTTTATACATCAAAACAGTGATGACCGCCGTAAGTTTGTACATGAAAAACGCTTATGTTTTATTTGTTTAGGCGACAATCACTCTGCAAGATTTTGTCGAAATACTGGAAAATGTAATGTGTGTAAAAAGCGTCACCATACACTACTTCATTCTACTGATGGTTCAGAGTCGTCCGAGAAGGACACATTAAATTCAACCGCAGATACGAGCAAGAATAGGTTGCCTGAGGAGGATAAAACGGCCCCTCCACGAGCGGAGGGATCTGATAGTGCGATCGTTTCATGCCTTTCTACAGGAACATGTAAGAACACCGTTTTATTACCTACGGCATTAATAAACGCGGAGGCTAGAGGAGGAACGTATAGGGTAATTCGTGCATTAATAGACCAAGGATCTCAAGGGTCTTTTATCACAGAATCTATGGTTCAGTATTTAGGGTTGAAGAAATCCTCAACAAACCAGTTAGTCGCAGGTGTAGGTGGTCACAAAACTGTCAATTGTAAAGCCACTGTTAACGTAAAAATACAGTCTAGAGTCAATCCTACTTTCAACGTGCAAGTCAAGGCTTACGTTTTAAAATCTATAACCTCCCTTCTACCAACTGTTACGGCAAACAGGATAGAATGGGTCGATTTAAAAGAGACTGACTTAGCCGACCCTGAATATAACAGGCCTAACAAGATAGACATGTTATTAGGTGCTGAAATTTACTGTAAGATCATTCAAAAGGGCTTTAAGAACGGTGGAAGTGGGTCACTCGTAGCCCAAGATACGGTTCTAGGCTGGATTTTATCAGGAGTTGTAGGTACAAACTATTCGATAAATGTAAATTCCTATCCATGCATCACTGTCCTGCACTCAAATATTCAGGCAGATGAGTTACTAAAGAAATTCTGGGAGATAGAAGCTGAACCCTCTGAAACAAAAAAGATTCTCACGGAAGACGAGATTAAATGTGAAACTTTGTTTGCAACTTCTACTACACGAAATGAAGAAGGTAGATATATCGTAAGGTTACCTGTTCGGGAAGTTGATTTGGTTAATAAAATAGGTGACTCCAAAATGATAGCTGAAAAAAGACTGAAAGGTTTAGAATCAAGGTTAGAAAAGAATACTACATTAAAAAACAGTTACACTAAGGTCATGCAAGAATACTTAGATTTAAATCATATGAAAAAGGTAGTAGAAAGTAAATCGATTAGTAATAAGGCCGTATACTTACCCCATCACGCTGTCGTTCGCGATGATAAAGATACTACCAAGGTGCGAGTCGTGTTTGACGCCTCCTGTAAAGGTTCCAAGGGGTTGTCATTAAACGATAACTTGTTAGTAGGGCCTACGTTGCAGGCAGATCTTCGACACATTGTTATGCGATGGCGAACACATAGAATATGTTTAGTTGCGGATATCATAAAGATGTATCGGCAAGTTTTAGTTAATGAAAAGGATTCAATATATCAACGGATTCTCTGGCGAGGTAATTCTACACAGGAAATAGAACAATTTGAATTAGTCACGGTTACGTTCGGTACGGCATCAGCACCGTACTTAGCAGTGAGGGCTTTACATCAAGCAGCGTACGACGAGTGTCAGGATTATCCAAAGATACGGGATATAATCTTAAATGACTTCTATATGGATGATCTAATGACCGGAGCTGAAAATATAGAAGAGGCTTATGATATTTACACTAAAATTAATGAAACGTTAAAAAAGGGAGGTTTCTCATTTCAAAAGTGGAAAACAAACAGTAGGGAATTATTAGATAAAATAAAGGTCGAGCAGAGCACTACAGAGAAAGAAATAAAAATAGATGAGGTAACTAAAATATTAGGACTTACCTGGAACTCCAGTGAAGATATCTTCCAATACTCCGTTAATATTCCGCTCACAGCTACACCTGCAACTAAAAGGCAAATAATTTCTGACATTTCTAGATTGTACGACCCTCTAGGATGGTTAGCCCCTACTATAGTTAAGGCGAAAATATTGATTCAAAGGTTATGGTTAGCCGGCATAGCTTGGGATCAAGAGGTACCAGACCAGTTATTAAAGGAATGGTTAACATACCGTGAGAAGATGTCTCAGCTGGCAGCCATCAGGATCCCACGATGGATACATGTCACTTCCACCAATTTAACCACAGAGTTACACGGTTTCGCTGATGCTTCGAAATTAGCCTATGGCGCAGTTATATATTTAAGAGTAGTAGATGTGACAGAAAATGTATTTGTGTCATTAATAGCTTCAAAAACCAGAGTAGCACCGGTGAAACAGGTGTCTATTCCCAGACTAGAGCTTTGTGGGGCTGTACTCTTGACTAAATTGCTTCGAGAAGTGGGTGAAGTTATGGCCATTCCAAAGACCGATTGGCACCCTTGGACAGACAGTGAGGTGGTACTAGCATGGTTAAACAGTCATCCTAGTCGTTGGAAGACATTTGTCGGCAATCGAGTTTCGGAGATATTAACTTCTTTAGATAGTCATCACTGGGCTCACGTACCCACTAAACAAAATTCGGCAGATTGTGCCTCGCGTGGAATTTGCCATTCCGAGCTTGCGAATACTTCTCTGTGGTGGGATGGCCCGTCATTTTTAAGGCATCACGTGAACCCTGAACCATCGGTGGGAGACGTAGTCTTGGTAAAGGAGGACGATTTGCCGCCTGGCAAGTGGTTACTCGGTCGGATAGAGCAGAAACATCCGGGAGCAGATGGCATTACGCGGGTTGTAACCTTGCGCGTTAAATCGTCATCCATAAAAAGACCTGTATCTAAATTATGTATCCTACCCATAACTTAATTTTAAGATTAGTGTTGTATATTCTCCACCAATGGCATTCACCTCAGCACTGTTTCCTCATGGTGGGCGGTACTGAAGGACATTTAGTAATATGTCCTTGGTGGGCGGTATGTTTACGGTGTTGAACGGAGCCGTAGCGCGATCCAACAAGTCGATGACGAAAAGTTTACGTTTTACTTCCCTAGATGGCGTTGGCGTCGAAATAGATCGCGCTATGGTTTCGTTACTTCGGAAAGTATAAGTACTTTTTAATGTTAGTTTTTTTGTGAGAATGATATTGTATGCACGATAATCTGTATATTGTGAAGTGATAAATTACAGTTATTCGGGAGCGCGAAACAGTCTTTCATTTCTCCAAGACCGAAAAGACCACCGCCGTACGGTCTAATACAATCATCAGTACAATTTTCTAAGTAAAAATCGTCTTGTTGTTATTTATATGTACGACATTTGAACTAACCGTATTCTGTTTAATTTGTAATTATTTTTCTTAGTCAAACATGTTCGGAACTATTGCAAAATATATTGAAATATTATGTAAGGTGGCACAAAACATGTTGCTGGTGACGTCAGCAAATTTTTTTGCAGGAATTTCAATGGGCTGTCTGTATAAGTTTGAACTTGATCAGAGATTTGATGACCCTTGGCTGCAGATAGCACATTGACACAAAATTCCTTTAGCATAATTTCGTACACATTATGAGTAGCAAAGGGTTTCAATTTGACAGTTCAGCATCACACATTGCTTTATTAACCTTTTTTAGCAAACATTTTTAGAACATATAGAGCAATGGATTTGCAATATACTCCAAAACGTTTCCAATTGATAGAAATATGTGTAACACAATTAGGGTGCAATTCGCATTATAATATATAGTCTGTCAAATCCCAGCGTCAGTTGGGTGACTTCCAAATTTACTTTACCGAAATTGTTACGGTGAGACTTTTACAGAAAAAACAGCCTATCGTGGTCTTAGATAGTTAGGCTGATTTTATCAAAAAAAAACCGATGCTCCAATTATCCACTTGCATATTACCTGATTAATCGCTAAAATGCACATCATTTAACGAATTAAGATTTCAATTACGATAAATGCTTCTTCATATTCTGACTAATAATGAATGCGGCACCCAGATAATTCACCATTCCTGGTTTATAATTAATTGTATAGGTGTTTCTCACGTGAGCTGAGATATCTACGATCGTACTAAAAATATCTATGTCTGGAATTTTCACCGCTGCAAGAGAATGCGATACGGTCATATGTAACATTATTGATGTGATGCCTGTTAGGGCTCCTGCAGATAGAAAAAACGCGACGCTGCGACACGATTCTGGTGAAATTCTTTATGGTTTTTTCAAAAAATCGTTCTACTAGAATCCCGTTCCTCCTGCCTGCGGGAGGCTTTCTAAAGCTTGTTACTCCTAAAATATTCACCTCTGTGAGTTGGTGAGTTTACGGCCCATTGGCTGCCATTTAAACTTTTTCATAAATAGAAACTATGTAATTAAGCACAAGGCGTCTCGATGTCGAGTTTATTTTCGTAATCCCAGTTTAAAATGTGATTTTTTTTTCTAGACAGTGTTCAAGGCAGTTGCTTGACCTATATTTCGGTATACGCCAGCAATTTTATGAAGCTTTTTGCAGCTTTCAACTCGTTTTTTATCCAAGTGGCTTGTATGAGCTTGGATTCATAATTTTATTTTGCTGCTAAGAAATTTGAGGTGGATATAATGAAAAAGAATGAAAAATGCATTGAACTTACATTTAGTTTGCGATCAAGGGAATACTAAAACCTATGCGATTCCTTTAGGAACTTGTTCGAACTGCTTGGAAAGGCTATAAGTTTGACTTTTTCCGCTTGCTTTCCTTGCTGCTCCCCTTCTAGACGTTAGAGTCGTCGTAGAAGGTGAGCATGAAGCTCAAAGTCCACTTTTGTGTGTTTCGCATGTATCTAAAAGCAGAGCAAGGACCTTACCGGTTGCTTCAAAAATGCACCGTTCTCCTTTTGGTTCAGCGCGTTAAGGGTTAAGGAGCTTTTACGTGCTTTTTTTTGTCAGTTAAAAATAATCAAGTGGAAGATAAAAATAGATACCACCTTAGATGCTAATATATTCTTATTAATTAAATACGTGAATAATAGCTAAACTTGGAAAATTGAAGAGAAAGGGTTCACAAGCTTGCAGAAGACTGTAAGCAGTAGGTATCTAGTAATTAATAGGTTTTGAATCATAATTAATTTGATGAAAATTCATCAATTATCCAGCAAATATATTCACGAATACATAATCACTTGAACTGCAAACATTGGAATAAAATGTATATTTATACTAATGTTGTACAAGCTAACTTTGAATGACGTATCGACGTCAATCTACAGTTGTGTACATAAAGCAGTCATACCCATTCACGCCAAAGAGAATTATGTTCACACACGTGTTAAAATACACATGAAATACAAATGTTTCCAACTATTATTCTACAGGCAACGCCATGCTTTTACAACTTTGTATCAATCGTTAATTTTCTTCATACATAACTGATATGGTAAACACTGTGAACAGCTATGTGTCTCAATGTGAAATCTACCAAGTAATCCGACGTTAGCCTTTCCTCAGTTCAAATAAGATAGTAATAAATAAGATATAAAACTGCTGAAAGCATACTGAGCTGAACACTTCGAAGGTATGTTCAACTTCTAAAGTGACGTGTCAAAGAATTCATTACTCAAAGGACGAACATTAAGATTCGTATTCATTTGGAGGATGTCTTGATTGAGCATCTTTCGCTTGAAGTTTCGCACTTGTAGCCATATGCAGTGCTGCAACTGAAAATGGTGTTCGTTAACCTTTTATTTCTCTTTTGCTTCCAGAGCTTAAGTTCGAACTAAAAGAAGTGAACGATTCTGTACGGACGACAGCAGGTCAAGCCAAAAATTCCCAATCAACCTTGAGCCTTAAAGCTTTAGGAATAAAAATGAAAATTCTACTAAAAAAAATCTGACAGATTGTAGTAGCTTCATGTGCTGTCGTGTGTACCTAAACTTCTACATGCAATTATGGACAAATTTCTCAAAAATCAAAAAACAAACAGAAAGAAAGCGCTTCACTTTTTTGTGGTGATGTTCGATCCATTTGGAACCTCCAGTACATTTCAGGTCTGGGTCATTCATCACTCATCGTTCAGAATCAAAAAAGTACAGTTAGCAAAAACTTTACTTTTAGCAGTAACGATTCTTGGAACCGTGTTCGGACTATTCGCTCTCACCAAAACTCTTTTGTCTAGTTATGACCCAAAGTCAACTGTAATTTCCTGTTCCGATTCGTAACTCGCAGTGATTTCGAATTGACGGGTCATTTATCATGTGATTAAATCGTTTCTATTGTGCGTTTTATTTTTTATTTGCAGTGATCTCTATTGCTACATTAGTAAGCAATTTGCCAATTTACTTCGGAGGCGATTTCAAATAGCATCTTAACATTCATTGTATGCTCTTGATTTGATGATCAATTCAATTTGTTCCTCATCGGATGTGACCTAGATTTGCTCCGCCGTTTATGTTGTATTTCATGTGGTGATGCTGAATACAATACATAATATCAGTATTACATGTTTCTCTATTGAATAAAGGACATGAATATGAACATTTTCGGTCGACGACCCCTCACACCCAAATTTGCCACTTTCTAATAAGAATAAAGTTGACTACTCCGCGAGCGCAAAATGACGCGCATTCGGAATGCAGCCACTGCGGTGGGTAATTGCATCCGTCGCCGCTAATTATTATATCCGATGCAAAATCGTTGGAATTCGTCTTATAAAACAGTTGCAGAAGTCTTGTTCTTTTTGATAACATCAATTTCAAGAGTATCAGGTTCTAAAACGCAATAATTTTTAATTTGCGAGATTCTATTAAAAAAAAGGACATTGATTAAGTACTCGTTGACTTTTAATGTCACTGATTCATTGAATCGTTTTACTGAACGTGTGTAATTATGTTCTTATGAAGCTAAAGATCGCAAGGGCAGACGGGCTTTCACCGTCTTGTCTCGCGAAAATTGTGTAATTCCAAACATGATTCTATCACGTTCAGTTAAAGTCGTTATTCGCTCACTATATATCTCTTCCTAACTTTCCGCTGCAGTCGCATGGAGGAGTTATTGATTTGACACTTAATATTACATGGCTTTGTACATTTTGCTTTATGCCTTTGTGCCAAAGTTTATGGTCGTTTAATCAGGTGCCCCGGGCAATCGCTCCAGCTAGTGTCGACGTCGCAACCCACAGAGGATTAGCCCAATTCCGCAGGCTGTTTTCTCGATGCCGTCTGACGGGTAATCCTTTTAGTGGGCATGAAAGCGGTCTCTGAGCTCGAAGCCTCCCAGACAATCGAGCACTGTTTCATAAATAAAACAGCTGTTTAAAGATCATTGTCCCAATAAGTGCAGATCCGACTGATGTATTGCTTCTCGTAATTTTCATTTGGTGCAGTGTGCTGTATAATATTACAACAACTGACAACATTTTATATTGAACATAGCAACCATGATTATGTCTCTTGAAGTTGGCAAAAAATGTCGATATAATCGCGTCCCCATTTGAGACAAATTCCTTTAGGTGAAGATGGGAATCGACGGCTGGAAACGGAGCCTTTAGCAGGACATTTAATGGATTTTTATGAGATAAATGCTTGTCGTAAATAAGTCGTTCCATTCTACGCACATAGAATGTAAACAATTCTCTTAACATTAGGGCATTCTCTAAATATAGACTTATGACTCAGGATTGCTATACACATAGGTACCGTTATTTTGAAACGAGTCAAATTCGCTGGAAGTAATTAAGCAAAATAAACATTAATTCACGATTGAAAACAAAAATGCATAATGGATCCCAGCTCCCACTTGGGCATGTAAAGTACCTAGTCCATCAATTCTGAAGCCGATTGCCGTTACCTCTATCAATCTACATGCGATTTAATAGACGCTTTCATCTTGATTTTATGTCACCTTATTCGATTTACAAAATGATATTCGATCATTGCATTGCTGTTTGGTTTTTATGGCGATGTAATGTTTTCAGATTATGGCATGTTATGGATGTTAATAACACCTAACGTCATGAATTTTTAGTACAACTTCATACATTTCCGAGTTCTGAGTATTCTATTCTTTTAGGATTTTTGCCAAGAATATTATCAATACGTTCAGTTTGAAACGTAGTTGATGTTTTGTATGAATTTTTTTAGAATTTTTGTTGATTTCCTTCGCTCACTGACGTTTAAATTGAGGAAATAAAATGTAGACTTAATTCGTTGAGCGTTAAAAAGTTGAATTGTCAAATCCGTACGTAGGTAACGGAAGTCTGTAAGTACGTTAGTTGTAAAAGGTCCTGTCTAAAGGCTTCCGGCGTTCCTCCAATGTCGTATCTGTTAAAACATTCGACGTATGCTGATATTATCGCGACGCTTAAAATAGCTTTTATCTCGTCCGCGTTGAGGTCAGTGGGCGCACTCCGGCGTACACTCGATCATTAACAACACTGATTAAAAAACCCTTTCAGTTCTGCGTAGTAGATTTTGCTCTATCAGGAACGTTATCTTCTCTCTCTCACATTCTCAATGGAAATAATATTAACACTTATTATTCAGTTATGATCAGCTTTCAATCTAGTTTAACTAGAGTTATATCTTGCTGCAGTCTATTAAAACTTTCATTTTAATTATGAACATTTTTATGGAGTGTAGATTTCTAATTTTCTTTATCACATGAGAACACGTAGTATGAAAGTCTGGAATAAGTATAAGTTTGTAACGGGCCAGAGTATTGATCTTATTAATACGAATAAGCATCGTTGAGAATTGAATTGTTCACAGAATGTTAATTATTAATAAATGAAAACAACAACTACAAAATCGTGAAATAATTACTTAATCTTTTATCATTCAAGCATTAAAATTAAATAAATAACGGGGGTACAGCTTGTTTTAAATACGATGGCAACACCGAAATCTGTCGCTTGTCACTCATCAATCTGTTAAGTTGTCATCTGCCAAACTGAATACAGAGTACACACTGACCGAACATATTATTTTTTCTCTTTTTGATTGTCACTGGGCTGTCTGTAGTAAGCTTTGAAATCTAGTTTATATTATCAGCACCGTGTATGCAAACTAAAATTTGAATTATTACATAGCTTGCATTTAAGGGGCTGTCTAAGCGCGAGATACCGTAAAACTTGCTTGCTTGTATAGTGTGAAATTTACATTTACGCAAACCATAAAAAAGCAATACAAGCCAGAATAAAAATTGTGTATTGTTGTATGGTCATACATAAGAGAAAATTAAGATCTGAGTACAAACGTGCTGCTTATTTCTTAAGATTTTTTTCCAGCAGACCTGCGAAAGGAGAAGTAAAACAGAAACGTAGACAATAGTGTGTACGAACAAGGAGAGAAAAAAAATGTAATAAGTATAAAAGTAACAATATTAAATGTACCTAAGCATATTATGATCCAAAAATAATTACATAAGTATACTTAAATAAATACACAGATAATACTAAAATATATAAAATAAATGTGTATTGTAATTAATAAACTAATTCTCACAGTAGGAAGAAGAAATGTACATATTTTATCTACCTACCTGTACCTAATGATAATAGACTAAATTTAAAAAATAAAAGTACTAAGTAATTCGTTTATTTGCGTTTTAATTAAAACTGCAAAAGTAATTTCTTTTCAGTAGTAAATCGATTCAACTAAAATCATACGCGTTATTTGAGGTGCTATTGTAAAAATTTATTTTTAACGGGCCTTAATACGATTGTGGAAAAATGAAAAATATTTGTTATCTATGGGCATGTAATATGGAAGAGAGAATTTAAAAAATGGTAGGTACACTAAGGAAACGGTGGTTGGAATGTGTTGAAATAATATGCCTAGAAAAGGGAGACCAAGCGTGATGATTGATGACAAATCGAGAAGTTTGGAAGAAAAAGACAGCAGCGTAGCGCTGGCACTAAATAAATTGCGTTAAGAGTTATTTATTGCAATCTGTCTCAGTCTTAACAACACGAGTACCAGACGCAATGTATTCAACCAAACATTACAAGATGCAAATATTTAATTTTATTAAGCAAATTCGATACCTACGATTTATGTTTCAGGCAAAATACATAAAACAAAGTCACAAAACACGGTGAAGTATTGCATTTCTTTAAACCAAGATTAGCTAGCTAATCTCGCTTTAAAGCTTTTGTTTCATTTTGTTTACATATCAAAACCCTTCGCGTCTGCGGAGTTTTTTCTGACCAGTTTAATTTAACTCTATACATTCAGGAGTCTAACTTATCATGAAAAAGTATTTCGCCGTGCCGCAAAATCAATGTGCTTCTTTCTGTTTATACCTTTTTGAATGATGTTTCAAATGTTACAACTAACCCTATATACATGTAAAGGAAACGCACTTAGAGTTTTAGTGTTGTCGTAAATGCGTTTGATCACTGTGATATTAAATTCACGACTCTGTGGGTCTTGCTGAGAATTGTAATAAATAACTTGACGCAGACTCTCGCCATAGAGATGATTTAGTGCTGGGCAGTCAAACCGCCTGACTTGTTTAGGATGCAACGTGCTGGCGAAATGAAATGCAGGCGCAGCTCGGAGCTGCGAATCACTTGGTTCAATTGCGCTGAACATAAGTGAATTCCAAAAATAAAATGCGCCTGACTTCCCTGAAATTGATTTAGATTCCCTTTTTCACAGCTAAAGTAAATTTTAGTTCAGTACATCTACATATTTCTTTCTATTATCAAGGAGTTTTCCTTGAAATAATAGATTGAATTAAACTAATATTTATTTTCTGTATTTTTTTTTTCTTATTGAAATAAAAGTAAAAGACGCAGTGAACTTAAATTTAGTTTGTGAACAGGAAATTGCCGCCAATTGATTTTAAATTTAGAATTTCCAAAATGAGCTTAAATGCGGTCGTCGCCGCTTGCGATTCTAAGTATTTTAGTATATTTAAATTGCCGTGCTAAAAATGTTTTTAGGTGCTTGCGAATAAATTTACATCATACAATACATTTTTCTTTTTTTATTTCAAAAGGTGTGTTTTAATTTTCTCATAACTGTAACATTGAGTGTATTGACTTAGGGCTCTTTAAGTACATCTGTACTTGCAAATTTGCATTGCATACAGATTGATCTTTGCTTGTTCTAAGTCTTGTAACTGGTTACATTGTCGCAATATATTGAGTGGGCCTCAGTTAACGCACAAAAAGTGAGCATAGCTGTCCATTATCACAAGAAAAGATTGATTGATAATACATCTACCGAAATGATTGATTACAGAAACCAAAGTTTGAAACCATTAAGCAATTTGTTATACTTTCGATTTTATATTCCATAATTATTAATCAAGACTGAAACTTTCTCTTTAGACTTTTGGTTTCGTCTCATTGTTACGTAATGTCAAAAACGTAGTTGTGATGGTAAATAATGCCAATTGAACTACGGTTATTATAAGATAGATCTTCGCTTAACTGGCTGCCTACCACTATTGTGAGTCATTCGGCATAACTGCGTAGCTTAGATTGCTTATCGTTTCGTCATTAACTAGATATATATAGAAAATTGATTACTTTAATTGTTAGGTAAATACTAGTTCCTTTGTCACATCTACATAGCTATAATTTGCTCCTGGTTTTCATCAATACAAACTTTCCGTTAAACTATTATAACATGCCAAAACTCAATTTTATGGTGGAATAAATAAAATGATTTTAAAATTTCAGATATAAAGTCCAGGTTTTATACCGTTCTTGACGTCAGATTGCATTAGTATGTAATTTATGGACACGAACCGCTTTTAATTCAGTAGTGTAAAGAAAAACAGTTAAGTTATAAATGTTATAATCACGGTTTCGTGAACGTTTACTTAATTTCCAAGTTTGTGAAGCAATCAATGTTTGAATAGCATTTCCAATTAGCCTTTACGTGCGGCTAAACTAGTGTTCTATGTTTAAAACTATTCTTTTGTTCCGACGTAGTTGACAGCCGAAATGAATATCTTAAGAGGGGACTCTATAGCCGAAGAATTTGGAAAATAGGTATTTGAAGAAACTATTGCCGTCGCGCTGCTTCCAACTTCTCCCGGTAACATGCGAAAAGGACAGTTGCAGCTCAGGCTGATTTTACCTACAAAAACGTTGACCAAAAGAAGTTTCGTATTCCGTTGTATTTTCAAAACTGTCGCGCTTTGTCAAAACACGACAGATCTCAATTATTTTTATATCAAAATTTAGAGAAAAAATATACCCATGCTTCTACTATTTTCGTTTTGACAAAAACTTATCACGTTTGTCTAATAGTCGTCTGAACATTGCGGTAAAAATGGGTTATTTTTCGGGACTTTGAAGTATCATATTTCTCTTATTGATTAAGTTTCGGAAAAAATCAAACGACAGGGGCACGTATAATCACGGTGTAAAATTGTAGAAAAAAAAAATTCTCTAAAAGCATTATCCACGAAGAAAACAGCGGAATACGTTTGTATAGAGAAAGCACCACTAGACTCCGCTCTTAAGGCTCCCACAAACGGGCGCGACGCGATTCTGGAAGAATAATTTCCATTAAGTTTTTATCGAAATTGTTTTACTAGTCGCGTCGTCACGCCTATCTGTAGGAGCTTTTACCAGCAGCCATTTTGTTCTTATTATCAAGTCGGTTGAATAGTAGCTTGTCTTTCTAGTGACACAAACAGAATAATGCAAGATTCTATCGCCAGCCATTGATTTATGACTTTATGCGTCAAATAGCATAAATAACTAACAAACCCACCACATGTCATATTATATACTATCAAACGTAATAGCTTTATTTGTTTTGCTACAAACATGTGTAATATATGTATAAAAATCTCGAGTTTGCTGTTTGATGTTTTCAACGGATTCGTGTTTAATTAGGCGCACGCGCAACCTTGTCCCCACTGAGGGCTGCGCGCGCAGCTAAATATTAGACAACTGCGCAGTTGTAAGATAAATAAAATTGGTGAAATATTGGTTTTGGACTCCACAATAGAGTTAGTTTTGTTTTTTTTTTTTATCGAATCCCGTACCCATGAAAATGAGATAGTGTCATCATGCATCGTTACTTTAAGCCTGCGTTTGTTCTGAGCTGCATTTATGCCAACATATCTTTTCTTTACTGTAATAGGGTAATAATATCAGCCACAGTGACCCCTTATGCCTCGGACAACGTGTCAAGCTGGTGGTCCCGGCTGCAATTTGTGTATCTTTGACAGTCGTTAGGGGTTGTCAGTAGGCCTAGTATGAGTTTTCAATACGAAACTCGATCGTTGGTATCGAGCGCGTTTGGCGCTCTCATTGGTTGAGAGTTCTTACGACCTTGAAGCGGGCCAATCGCCGAGTCAAACGCGCTCGATATCGTCGAACGAGTTTCGTAATGAAAACTTATACTAGGCCTACAGATACCCGAAAGTCAGGTATTATCCAGTAACTGGGTTGAAAGTCGATCTCAGGTAGGCAGTCGCTGCATTAAAGTATTGGTAGCTGCATCGGGTTAGACCGAATGACCCCAATATAATTGAAAAAAAAAAAGACTAGGCAGTTGAATGACGCTGATTCCCTTGCTCATAAACAAACTTTCTATTTCATTAAGAAAAGGACAAAAGATAAATTCAATTCTTTTCTGCGCTGAGGTTATGCCGAATTCTGAGACTGATGGTTCTTTATCAATGATGTGTTATTAATATAGATCGGAATAGGTAGAGTGAATTGGGGTCATTGATCGGAAACGTATATTATATTAATATGGACATTCCTCCGGATTTACGGAATTGGTTGATCATTTAAAAAAATATGTATAAATTATATTAAGTCGTAAAACCGTTTGATTTGGCCATACACTTCATTAAATAATAAATTAGTTATGTTTTGTTACATTCCTTTACATGAATTGAGTAGTAATAATGTCACTACCAACATTAACAATATTTACTGGGATCCGGAATTATATTCCGGGAAAATGGCTTATCCACGTTATTCTTTCTATGAACATTTATGATACAAGTAACAAAAATCACTACCTATACCTATTCCGACATATGCGTTATTAATAACGGTTTTTGACTTTGACTTGTTTTTAAATATTATTATATAGGTACTACTTCTCATATACACGTAATCACGATTTTGTTATTTATATTTTGTTGTTGCCATTTGTGTTATGTATTTATTATCTATTTATATTTAGGTAGACTCAGAAATAAATAAGAATAATTTTGTACTGGATTTCAGCGGAGATGTAAAGTCTAACCGAGAATGAAACTTCTCGCAGACAGACGCGACGTAACTTTGGTGGAACAATTTCTATGAAAGGAAACATTACAGAAAATGGTTCTACCGGAGTCGTGTCGCGCCTGTTCGGAGGAGCCTAGAAGCGTATTGTTTCATTAGTTATCTGTATGTATAGTAGGTAATCTGTTTATGTTATAGACCACTCATCTCAGTGCATTAAAGAGCTTTTAAACATCATTTTTCAAGCGTCAATGTTCGCTCATGACTTGGCAAAGCAAATATTGCCTACGTAAAATAGTAAAATCTGCACATAAAATTAAACACATAAGATAATTAGCAAGTAAACTATTTAATTTAATGTAAGTTTGGCTTGATTTTTTTTAGTATGTTTTGCCCAAACTTAACTTGTGAATTTAGTCCTTCCTTGTCATTTATTTTAGTTTCTGTTCTCTTTTTTAATATCCTATACAGGTCTAGCAGATAATTTGCGACTGCAAACTTTCGACATTTTCTCAGCATACTCCGATCCGCTGAAAGAAACTGGTATTAAATAAATAATATAATAATAAATAAACATATACGGAAGTCGTGGTGGCCTATTGGTTAAAACACCAGCCTCTCAAGTATGAGTGCGCGGGTTCGATTCCAGGTCAGGCAAGTACCAATGTAACTTTTCTAAAAGTTATATGTACTTTCTAAGTATATCTTGGACACCAATGACTGAAGGTGAAGGAAAACATCTTGAGGAAACCTGGACTTTAAAGTCTGAAATCGCCTACCCGCATTGAGCAAGCGTGGTGATTACACTCAATCCTTCTCTGTATGAGAGGAGACCTGTGCCCAGCAGTGGGACGATAAAAGGTTGATAATTATATACGGACAAATCACACTGATTGAGGTAGCCCCAAAGTAAGTTCGGGGCTTGTGTTAGGGGATACTAACTCAACAATACTATATTTGTAATAGATACATAATTATATAGATAAACATCTAAGACCCAGTCCAATCCGGAAAAAATAGTTTTTCTGTCAATCGCTCTAGGTAGTGACTTTAACCACAATGTAGCTTGTTTATGGTCTTAGTGCTGATAACTTGTGCATTATTTCAAGCTTTTACATTCAAATGCTGATTAGGATTGTTAACTAGAAGCCTTTTTTATCTCATTTCTAAGATTATTTAGTTAATCTTCTTGGCATTTCCTTATTTTTTAATGTGAATATTTTTTTAAATGCAATTAAGTAGTAATGGACTAATCTTATGATTCTGAGACTATACACGGCATTAATTGGGGGTAGGTCAAAAAACTATATGAATAAGAGATTGTTAAGCATTGTATGTCCAATACTCATTAGTTTAATAGTAATACATTTTCTCAGTTAACTTCAACGTTTTTCGGAGGGTAAGTTATTAAGACTTCATCAACTCCCGCTTCTAATTCAGCATTAAGTATTTATTACGACTACGACGAAAGAATTTCCAAGAAAGTGTTCTGTATATGACAGCCAAACGAGTTATCACGAACCTGTTTCTCTCTCACTATCCATTGACCTTGAGGAGGTCGTCCCTGTCTATTCGCACTCATTCGGCAATAAAGCAGTGGCTCAATGAATTAAACCGATTAAAAAGAACCATTGGACGGATGCCAGTCCGCGTCCGTATAAACAGTGCGAATTTTAAGAAAATGTCGTTACGTAACTCCACGAGATAACAAATTTGAAGTATTCTGCGGCTTGCGCGTCATCTAGCTCTGATATTATTGTGGATTGAAGAAAACTTGCTATTTTGGTAAAATTCGGTAGCAAAGGGTTGAATGACCAAACAACCTCTTGTCGGTGTCACGAAATATCAATTTAAATCTAGATTTCTATTAAAAAGGTTTTAAATTATAAGGGAAAGTAAGAATTTTATAAACATCTAATTATAATTTATAATTAAGTACAACATTTAAAACATGAAGCCCACCCGCAAAAATTGTTAGATCTGTACTTCGCTACAGCACAAAAGGCTGCTTAAATATTAATTGTTGCAACACTACTTAGATTACGAAGGCACCGTGCTAAACTCGACAAGTTAGATCTTAGAATCGTATGTACGTGCCTTAGTCTCATATTTAGTCCCGGTGCGTCGACCTCTTGACTTAAAGCTAAAGCTAACAAAAAAAGTTCTGAACAGTCAGCTTCCATTTCTGGAAACAGATACAATTCGCTCGCTACGCCTACGGAAATTTTGTTGTAAATCACATCTCGGCTGGGACTGCGACTCATACCATGACTAACTTTATGTTTGTTGCTAGCTGCATTTTCAATTTATTTTATACCCACTAATGGAACTTGGGACCCCGTATTGCTCTGCATATTTTAATTAACGAATGCACGAGGAATATGACTGCTAAGCTATTCAGTGAATAGAGTGATTTGATTAATCTACATTCATTCGCATATCATGTACAGATACCGTTTATGGTTCAATAACTCGATCCCGTTTTGAAGGGAGGAACTAAAATATATTTTTCAATTCTATTTATACGAAAGATGTCACGTGCTTTTAAATAGGATGATCAAACGGCAACGGAGCGTGGGCTAAGCGCGTGTACCCATACCCACCCGTTTACACGTGGTATTCTTTCAATATAACTCCTTACTTCTTATCTTGTGGTTACAATCGATCCACCAGATACCACGCTACGTTGTGGCTCTTCGAAAAGTCAACGTGATGAATCTTAATACACGTCGCCATTCAAGCCTTCGCGGTGTGAATTATCAAGTTCAAACAGTTGAAAAGCCGTTTGAGAAGGTTGTTTCACATATCGTGGCGTGTCTTCGCCGTAATTATTGTGTATGCCTCTCATTTAGGACTGGCACAGTGCCCAAGTCCTGGAAGCTTGCCGTGAACGTGCAGCCCGTGCCCAAAAAGGGTAGTCGTGCCGATCCTACTAACTATCGGGCGATTTTAATAACCTCCATACTCTGCAAGATTATGGAGCGTGTATTCAACTCGAGCCTCTTGGCTTACCTGGAAGGTAACGATCTCCTCAGTGACCGACAGTACGGGTTTCGACGCAATCGGTCAACTGGGGACCTACTAGTGTATGCCACTCACTTGTGGGGCGAGGCCCTCGAGAAAAATGGGGAAGCGATTGCCGTCTCCCTTGATGTCTCGAAGGCCTTCGACCGGGTATGATGGCACGCTGGCCTTTTGAGTAACCTTCCAGCGTATGGCAATTCTGCTCTCCTGACTAGCTGAGTAAAAAACTTCCTGACTGAACGGTTGTCGACGGATGCTCATCGGAGCACATGTCGACCAATGCCGGTGTTCCTCAGGGGTCTTTTCTTTCTGCAACTCTGTTCCTGCTGCATATTAACGATCTGCTGATGACCGGTATCTATGGGTATGCAGATGACAGCACAGTTGTGGAGAGATACCTGCCGGAAGCTCGGGCTAGTAAAGAATCAATCCGGTCCGAAAGAGAGGCTATGGTAGAGCGTACGAGTGCTACACTACAGGCAGTCTCCGAATGGGGCAAAGCTAATCTTGTAGCATTCAATGCCGCCAAAACACAGGCGTGTCTTTTCACCGCCAAAGGAGCCCGTTCACCTTGGCTCCTACTTTTCAGAATGTATCCTTGGAGTGCACCGACCGCCTTTTGGGAGCTTTTGCCAGCTTTTGGGAGTTGAGATTTCCTCGAACCTAAACTTTGGGCGGTTCATTGAGTCCAAGGCCAAGGTGGCTGCCAGAAAACTTGGCGTCATCGCAAAGGTCCGGCGGTACTTCACACCAGGGCAGCTTCTAATGTTGTATAAAGCACAGGTCCGCTCGTGTGTGGAGTATTGGAGCCACATTTGGGCTGGTGCTGCGAAATGTCACCTGGCTACTTTGGATTCAGTGCAGAGGCGTGCGAAGAGGCTGATTGACGACCCAGATTTTACTCGAAACGGTCTCCAAAGCCTGGAGCACGGCGCAGAGTAGCCAGCCTTTCGGTCTTCTATAGAATGCATTCTGGTGAGTGTGCAAGGGAATTGCATGATTTAATTCCGCCATCTCCGTTCCACCATCGGACGGCCCGTCGTACGGCGACTTCCCATCCTTACGTTGTTGACACCACTACGATCCGGACGAAGCGTTTCGCTTCTTTTTTTATACCGCGTACATCAAGGGACTGGAACAATTTGCCGGCGGCGGTGTTTCCGTCACACTACAATTTGGGTGTCTTCAAGGCTAGAGTGAATAGGCTCTTAATAAACTAACGCGCTTTACCATCAACGATCGCATCACTGCTTACCATCAGGCGGGATTGCGGTCAAGCGCTGGTTTATAATTTATTTAAAAAAAAATGTATGTTTGTATTGTTTGCCGGAGACAGGTGGCGTCCTGTGCTGTACATTGACTCCGCGACCTTGGCGTCCCTCGTTTTAATGACATGCTACAGCCGTGTTATGGTATGGGCTTAGGGTTTTTTCTGTCAAGGCCAACAGCTTTATATTCGCTTGTAACGCTGGTATGGACGCTGGCATTTTGTTCTAGGCAGCTTTTTATACGAAATTTACATTCTTCATAAGCCTTTTTTCTTTAGATATACGATTTCCTCGTCGTGATCAACGGTTTTCCTGCTAATTATTCTGAATAAACTAAACGAATTTTCTAAAGTGTACGTAACTTTCAGTTTTACAAAGTATACTTTGACGTGAATATAGAAAAGCACTAGGTTTGCCAAATTCATTGTTTTCTTGGTAGACGATGTATGTGGAAACTAATCGGTAGTATTGTGCATTAACATTCTAAGCCACGCGAAATTTTCCTCGAGGTGGTAATGTTGGTTTGCTTCATTGTCCCCACTTTTTTTGAAACTGCACAACTGAAACGGTGGAAGTGGGTTACTTTACGCAGTCGCAATGTTTACTTTACATACATGGAATAACCATCTTAGAATACGACAAAACTATAATTATCATATTAACATTAAAATAACCGAATTGTCCCATTTCGTTAAAGTAATCGTCTTTTAAATTTAAAACTAATGAAGTTAACTAAGGCTGATAAGCCCGCTGCCCCAATTGGCCGATCACACTGTGACGTCATCGGCGTCTGCGCATCGTCTGCCGCCGCTTCCCGGAACGGTTGGCCGCAGTGCCTTCCTGCTGCTCACGCCCTCATTATCACTATGAATGAACTCTTGTATAGTTCACTATAACACTTGGACGTCGTATTCATATAAAAAATAAAAACACTTGCCCTTATTGGCTTTAGTTTGCGTGACGTCATCAATGTCTGTTACTTGTCTGTCATTGTAAGCACTACTGCTCTAGTAATAGTTAATAATGATGAATGGATTTCTCTTGGAGTCATTGAACTTTGATCTAGTTTTGTGTGTGGGCATAAAAATGACAGTCGACTAATGTGCTAGTATTCATTTTGACCGACTAAAACTTACACGTGTTGTCTTTTTTCTTAGAGCTTGTAATGTTACACTACTTTTCGTGTCCCGTTCGCCTTCCCCGAAGCGAAATGAACAACTTGAAGCTTCATTTGCAATTCTGGCAATACAATACATTGCGCAAAGATGAATCTCAATCATGCAAATTACTGATGCATTGTAGGCTTCATACGAATTTTCAAGGTTTCTCACAAGATTTATTATGCTTTGCTTACCACGAAAGTCCATGGCTTGAGGCCACATTTAGTATTCTTCTCATATCCACAGGCCAGGAAGCGGTATACCGTTTACCTCACATTACGTTAGCGTATTGTGTTCATGCCTTCACTCATATTGTATTGTTCAGCAAATGATGCTTTGCATTAAAATTGAACTTGTATTGACACTTCCAGCCGTTTGAATGGATGCGATTCGTAACCTAAGTAGAAAACTTCCACCAAATGACAGCGTAATCATGTTGCCTTGGCGATATTGATGATTCTAGTCACCGAACTTTGTAAATGTCTTCTCTTGGACGGTTAGTCCAGTTTTAACAGTGACGAAGAGTTGCTCGTTCAACTACTTACTTTGATTTGGCTATGAGGACAGGAATGTCATTTTACAGATTTCTAGTTCAGACGTCTAGGAAATCAATGTAAAAGGCTGGTGTCGCACTGCAGATACCTACGCCGCTTCGGTTACCGGAGAAAGTAACTCGACCTATTTTCGGGATTTACTTCCAGGCTGAACGTGAGCAGTCTGTACAGTCTCACTAATTTCAAATTCTTTTCTAGATATATTGATTTCTCTATAAGCTAAGATTTATAAACAATTGGGAAACTTGTACTAAAAATGGAACTACAAACTTCAACTACTGCTGTTTGTTATTTTTCAATCAATCAGTACTAAACTTGGATTTTCTATTATTAGAAAGACTCGAAGTTATTACTGCTGAAGACTTTTGGATTTGCAGCTGCATGTCGATAACAATATTAAACTGACTGGTTTTGTTTATAATCCGAATGAATAGTTTATTACAGTATTAATTTAGAGGCGTACAGAGATCGGATCTTGCCGTCAGCCCGCGGCGATGGGCGCTGTTGTCTTCAATTAACCCAGTTCTGGTTCAACCATTGTGTGCAGTCTGCGCGGTGTCTGCTTTCTTCCATCAGTAATGAGTATAAGTAATGAGAGACTTACGGCGAAAGCTTTGTTTGGACGTCATTTGAGAACTGTACACACATGTGCCGTAAGTAATATTACGTTCAATCCTATTGTTACATCATCGAAATCGTTTGTAATTATCCAATCGGATGAACCATAATGTGTCTCTTGAGAGCTCTTACTTATTTAAATCAAATCCATTGCTAATAGGTTCGGCAGTTATTTAATCCTCGTTTCGAAATAAATTTTACTTCTTTCCATATAAGCCCTCACGTTATTACCTTTATATGAAGTGAATACTTAAAAAATGATTCTTGTAATTCGGTTTAGGATGTAAATCTTTAACATGCTATAAAATACAGACCGTGTATTATGTCGTATCTGCTCATAGTTCATCACTCGAACCTCAATTTTATCTTTTACTTATAACAATTTCGTTGACTGTTCAATTTGCTTCATTAACAACAACGTGAACAGTAAATTCTAATTATATAAGTGTTTTATAGAAGCTGTTAACTGCGTACTAACAAGCTTTATCAAGAAAACAAGGAAATACTTTAGTGTGGTGTTGGCGAAGTTCAAAGTTTTCAGTTTGCTAACAATAGTTTTTAGGACTTCTACCAAGTTGTGTACCGACCTTCGCCTTGTATTTTTCCTCATAAGTTCAGCATGTATTATGGATATGTCCATAATTATAATCTCAATATTGACTGAAATAAAAGTGTGAAGTGTTTGCGATGCAATATAAATACGACTTGAAATCTCAGTGATTTTCATAACGCTAAAACAAATTATGACGTGTCAGCCGTAGCTGCTTTCTCTGAAAAGTTCAATGAACTTAAAGCAATGATTTACACCAGCCAGCATGAATGATAGCTTGCTAATATAATAGACTGTAATTAATAGTGTAAAGATCGCTGTAGAAAATCTTGTCCAAGCTTTTGCACTTTGCACATTTTCTTTTCACGATCGTTGAAGTGAGAAAGCGACCACAAGCTAGACACCGCCCAGACAGCGTAACCATACGACGTCGACGTCGGTCGTTACGTTTAATGATCCGTCACGTAGTTTTTTTTTTTAACAAATACAATGCAATATGTGTCTTAAAAGGAGTCTAATTGCCTGTTACCGTGATCATGTGCATTATAATTATAACCAGTACAAATATTTTGTTTCTTTTAACAAAAATCCTGTTTATTGAGGTTGTCTCGCCCTCGTTTGAATTTTGGCTATACCCTTAAAAGGAACGTCAAATTGGCCCTCAGGCATTCCTTATACGATTCCTTATTGCGATTCTGAATTCTTAGAGAAAGCCTACCTGTTAGCTATTTTCTCGTTATTTCTTGACAGACAAGTGACCCATTTGGCACACAAGCAAATTTTTGTACAGTTCGTATCATCGTTCCTTGTTATTATTTTACGACGCAATTCAAGTTTACAACTAGGTAAATCAAACAACGAAATGCCATTGTTCTTCCTGAAGTTCATATTCATCAAAATATTTTACATCGCCCTGTTTTTAGTTTCAATTAATTATATCAAGTGCTTCTTTCAAGATGTTCTATTAATATCTTGCTGAGATGACTTGTTAATGCGCGCGCAAAGATCTTCAGCCTGAGAGCTTTACTAATAGTCCTCTCAGTTTTGGCATGTGACAAGTGTGCCATCTTAATATTATTACGTGCCACTGTATCTTTTATCAAAGCAGTGGATTGAACACGAGATTACTAACACAGCCCAAAGAGAAATCTTAATAGCTATGGGAATACTGCCGCGTTTGGGATACGGAGGTACATCTTACGTAGGCTCTGCGAATATATTTAATAAGCATACAGTAAAAATAACAATATTTTAAAATCAGAATATTGATGCAGTGTCTTAATAAAAATGATGATGTAAACTGTAATATCAGTCGAAATTGACAGAAGCTGACGTCAGAAAACAGTGTAAGATAGTCGGTGCGAAATGTGGAAATTCACGAAAAAATAAATAACGGGCACCGCCTCCCGTGACGTGTGGCCATTTCCCACGTCCAGTTGCGTGCCGGCTGAAAAACTTGGCAAAGATACTCGTTCGTTTTATCCTATGGCGCTCTGTGTCAGTGGCGTCTGACCGCGGCGCTAACGCATCAATGCTAACTTTATATTTACACTGTATTGCTTTTTCTCCAAGTACTGATTTCATATCGTCATAGTAATTTTTTTGTCACATTGTTATGTCTGGGCTTTTGGCGAAAACATTTGCAAGAATTACGCCATCATGTCGTTTTGAGATTCAAATTGATGCTATCCTAGAGTTTAGTAATTGTTCATCCTTTATTATTAATAGCTACATATATTTCTTTCTTTTAAAACATTGTTTATTTAATGTGTTTGCCAGCACTGCAGTTTGTCAGTTTCCACATATTAACTAGAATCTAGATAATTAGTTTTTACTACTAACATTTTGAGTGAGGGTAGAAAATCTAGTAAAATATAGAGCATATTAAAAATAAATTAGATGCCAGCTGAAGCTTTGATTGGACGCGTGTCATTTGGCACGTAGAATTGGTACATTGTCCCCCTTTCGAGTTTTCATGAACAATTATCTTATATTACTTAAATTCAATGCGAACGAATTCTTTGCGAACATGTCATGTATGCAAACTTGTCATAATTTCTATAGCTTAGCGTTTTTATATGACGAATTTGCAGAGTCCAATTGGGCTTTCATAGTTTTTATATGTATATCTCCGTTGATACACTTGTATGGAAACCGCTCTATTGCTAGAAGCATACATAATATTGAAATTCGGATGCGAGTAATTACAGGGATTCACTTCAATTTACTAATACAATATTTTATTACCGCTAGCGCCATTAATTCACTACGGTCGATCACCGTTGGAATTTTTAAAAACATTCTTGACTCTGTTATATACTTTAATTACAAAAAGCAGACTTTCAAACACCGCGCCGTCTGTCACTCAGGGTGGTTTTCTATAGCTGGATGTACGGCGGACCATACACTGGCTACTAATGCGGATCAACTTCTATCCAAGTTATCAGGAATGGAGCGATGAACATTGTTCGTTTACCATAAACGACCAACATGTGAAGTCAAGGCTGTACAAATATTTTCAACTCCGAGCATCAAACCAGCCATAGGAACTTCATAGTCTCCAAATATATAAATTTCCTTAAATATTAATGAATTACGCATTTAACATCAATCATGTTCATTATGGAGAGGCAATCTCTGCGCCCTCACGAACCTGGCGACGAAGATTACGCCCTGGATATAGGGAGTTAACAACGAACTCCTGGGAACCACTGTAGGCGCGGGCTTGCGAGAGGCGAACAACGGCCAGCTCAAATAGATAGATATTTAGCACATTGTGACGGGGCCCGCTAAGACCGTAAAACTTTCTTTTTTTTTTTAACTGACAACATATTTCAGCGCTAAATAAAGGGGTCCGCTAGGGCCGATGAATGTCAGGGTCGAGATTTGTTCAAAAGAGGTACTAATGAGGGAACACGGCTGGCTTTTAGTCAGTAAAAATCTGACTCGCTTTTCCGATTCGTCCAGAGTGGGAGAGATACAGTATATCACTTAAAAAATATATATTGTCTGGGAAATTCCTTAATAAAATGATTGTATATTTGAAATCTAGGCACTACACGTTATGATTAATCTATACAGGAAAGTGTAATTCGTTAAAAAAAATGATGGAAACGAAGAAGAAAAAAAAACGGTGTATGCTGAGAATCTATTCGGAAAATGCATAGTGAAGAAACCGTTCATCCATCTTATTCAAGTATAAAAGCGATAATCATTTACTCTCATAATATCAAAAATAGTTTCACGAAAGCTAATGCTATGATAAATGGTACTACATTCCACACGAAGCGCACATCATCATGCACTATAATTCGGTGTTTTCTAGGAACTGTTTCGTAAACGATTGACGTTTAATCAATTCTACATAAACGATGTTGCCTAAACTGTGTACTTACAGGCTTGCGTGACAAACCGTGATGGTTCGTTCCAATAGCACGTTGTTGCAAAATGGCTTTCCTGAAATTAGAATTTTATATTAGACAGGTAGACAACTACGTGTTTTACTTATGATTTGTTTTCAAAAATCTTCTGCGATGAGCGTTTCATACATATAACCAGCCGCTCATCCGTTGAATCACGTTACTCCATATGACTAGTATAAATTAGAATAACACCTCACCCTCTGGAAGCATGAAGGGAGAAATCGACTTGGCTCTTTAACATGTTTGAATCATCTGGAATATTTTAGTATTGACTGTAATGAAATGATAGTACACGAAAGTAAGAAGTGAAATCAAAAATAGTGTTATATGACAAATAAAAATGTCCTCTGTTCAGGAATATTAATTACTTATCAGAGAGTGAGGAGTAGACGTTTTCTACAAACTTGCTATGGAAAGATTAAAAGGCAGTTTATCTGCCCTGTGAGATCTCAATAAGCATTCAGGTGATTTGTGCGATCTTGACGCTCATTAACATTAACATAATATAGTGACCCAGTTATTTAACAATTAACACCGACACGATGCACTTTTTTATATGAATCTGTGGAACTGAACAAGGATCGCTCTTCAAGAACGTAATTTGATGATTTCCCATACCAACAAAAAGGGCTTTTGAAACTTCTAGTCAGGGTTCGAAGGATATATGTATATCAATTGATATATATCCATTATATATAAATTGATATATATCCATTATATATAAAACGGATTTTTGTGATATGTATCAAAATTTACTATATTGCATTTAAGTACTTTTACCGACGTACTGCTGGCATGTTCGTTGTTTTTTCCGTCTTCACACGGTAATAATTCGAATTTACCAAGTAGGTACTGCGATAAATAATAATAGTGCAACGTAGAAGAGCCAAAATAATTTTCAATTCCGTCATCTGCAAACATACTCCTTAAGAGTGAAGTGAAGTGTTAAAATCCTTTGAAATGTCAACAGGCGATTTGACATTTCTAGCTGACTAGAAAAAGACTAATTTGTTATTTGATTATAACTCAGACAAATATTAGGATTTTTAAGATATTTTAATTTTGTTTCCCTAACGTAAGACTTGTTTATTTTGTTAAATAAAAACTAAAAAAATGTTTTTTTTTAATATTGTAATAATAATTCATAATAATAAATTGTCATGTACCTCTGCAAATCGTATAGTTATAAGATAATAAAATGACGGTCTTAAGAAATGGATATAAATATCGGATATACAGAGTGTATCTGACATCGTAACGCAAACTTCGCGAAAAGGCTAGACCGCATGCCACTAATAAAATTATTATTGGGAATACTTCTTTGAAGTTCTCATTTGGAAGCTTTCAAAGACTGTTACAGACCTAATAGATTCACGATATTCGGATAGATGAATTGTGACTTAAGATTGACTATTATTCCGTGATAAATATTATAGGATTGAGTCGAGTCATTTTGTCTAACGTATTAGAATAGACAATCGATGATTTCATCAACGAGTACCTCCAAATTAACATTCCTTATGCGTAATAAAAAATCTACGTTTATCGCCAGTCGTCCACAAATTATGTAATTGGTCAGAAGGTCAATATAATATCCAAGGCCGATCGTGGGTGATATAAAACCTGTTCAAGTGGTTGGCCATTGGTCATGTGGAAGTTCTTGGGCAATTGGCGGTCCCTTAACATAGAATTATGTTATTTAAGGATTAACGAGATGATACGGTTCGAAGAACCTCGAGAACCTCTTGGTACATACAACAGAGCTCCAAGGTTGAAGCAAGCCATGAAGTGTCTAATGGAATGAGCTTCAGAAAAACGTCTAATTTTCCAATTTCACACAGACACAAATAGCCAATTAATTTGGCGAAGTAGCGTAGAAATCTCATTGAAGATGGTGTTTCAACACACCTTCGTCTGCTAAAGGTTCTGTAACCAGTTTCCCTAATTATACTAGGAACATAAATATTGTGTCTACTCGTAATGTCAGGGAGAACGTATCCTAGATTAATATCGTACTGAAAAGCATAGCAATAATGCAAGCTTAGAATTTTTTAAGCTTACATTATTGCTACAAATTCTTTAGCATACTTATGCTAAAGTTTTGTATAGAAAGTCTAAAAACTAAACTCGACTATAATAGAAAGTTTTAAATTTTTATCGCAGGAACCGTTCAAAATAACCTAAA
Source organism: Sesamia inferens (assembly GCA_037179545.1). Lineage (NCBI taxonomy): Eukaryota > Metazoa > Arthropoda > Insecta > Lepidoptera > Noctuidae > Sesamia > Sesamia inferens. Next base: position 7,239,040 of record CM073923.1, on the reverse strand, counting down.
ACTGAAAATGTTTAAGTTGGTTAGATCCTTTTATCTAGGTTAATGGGTATAGACCAGATCCCGACGCCAATACAAATTGTGCGCCGTTACCCGAAGCCGGCTAGTTTACCAACGTCCGAAATTTCATCCTAGACAAATGTTTTAGCATCTAAAAGCATATTGATTATCCCTATCAGACTGATAGACTTATTAATTGGCGAAATTGCGTTGAGTGTCTGCCTGCCGTTTAGTCTAGCCTAGGCGCGTCGCTGGGCGTGGAAGCTAATTTTATTATAGTTATTGCAACTAACAATATTACTGGCATCGCTGGATACTATTGATATCACTAGAATACGGTTCATTCACATTGAGTTCTGTCAGCGAGAGGCTGCAAATATTTAAATTACATCTGTGTTGAGCTGTTTATTAAAAGAATGAGTGAGTATTTTTACTTCATACAATAACAATCGATGGTTGATTGATTACTAACGGTCTCTTCATTAGTTTATCACGAAATATTCAAGGTTCCATTAAAGATTTTAATGTGTTGGAACATTCCTAGACCGTAATTAACGAGTGCTAGTAGTTAAACTTTAATTTTTATCTAACTTGTCCCTTCATTCTTGAATGTGCTTTTAAAGTTAGGTTAGGTCTAAAAGATAATATGTATTTGGGGGTTGCCAGAATTTTTTGACACAAACATTTCTTTAACGTATTAACAGATTACGTTTTCAATTAAGCACTTTTCTTAAATGGTAAGGAGATAAAACTCGCTACCATATGGTCGACAAGCATGTAGCCTGTCAGTGAGTCAGAGATTGAAATTGAAAAGTAAAGAGAAAATGTCATCGACATGACACATGCCTGATTAATTCACTACGTCGTTGTTGATATCCATTAATTTTACGACGTTGTAGTGTTTACATAATATGGTAAAATGTTACATGTGTTTCGATTAGACATCAAAATAGTTTATTAACTAGCAATAGAAGTGACTGTAGTATTACATTATTACTGTCATAAGGATGGACAGTCGTATCATCCGTGTGATCTCTGTCGTATATTGACTAATAATGTCCTTGTTTCAACTTCATGAATATGACAATTTTCCCTTAACATCAAAACCTCGTTTATTTGCTCACGTTTAAGAAGGGCTCAGTTAGCGTTTGGTTCACTGTCGACGTCTCGACCCCCAAATCAATGTTTCCACTGGTCCCCTAACCACGTATAGTTCACTCTGGAACCCTTTTTTATCATCATAACTATATTTTGGGCGTCGCACATAGGAGTATTTCCATCTAAAATCCGGTCAAAAGTCGAATTTACGAAGTTAAATAAAAACCTATTAAAGCTACACATTTTTGTAGCTCAATAACCGGTCCATTGAAAAAAGGACACAATTGTTACCTAGGTAGTCGACCCTCCCCGCACAAACAGTCGGAACTAGTGTTGCCCAAATGCAAGAACAAGACGAGACTTAGCCAGTCTTGGTCTTGGTCTTGCGCCAATACACCTGGTCTTGGTCTTGGTCTTGGTCTTGCGCTCCCAGTCTTGGTCTTGGTCTTGGTCTTGCAGCAAGAGTCTTGCAAGTCTTGCAATTACCTATTAGTCTATTACTATTTATTAAAGTTTACTTTAAATCTTAGAAAAACGTATTAGAATTGGAACATTGTGAGCTTGAATTAACATAGCCATAGTAAAGATCAAGCAGATTAATAAATAACTGAAGATTTGATAAGAAAATCGAAAAATCAACTGACCTATATGTCGTTTTCCATGGAAGTAACTGTTTCTTAATAAACATTTATGATTTATAAGCTTACATTTGCTAAAACATGTAAAAAAACAAATTAATTACAATAACTTGACTGTATTTTAAAGAACAATACTTATCTGTCTAGAAAGAGATTGAACCCTCAACTTATAAGAAATTTAATAAAAGAGTTTTACGATTTATCATTTATTTGAATAAAAAATAAAATACAACACAAATCAACAGCTTTATCATTAGGTTATGATACTTTATATCAATTTTTTTGACCAAGAATTAATACAAAGTAACCATCTGGCTGACTCATCATTTAACCTATTTCTATGTTTTCTAATTACTAATGATGCTTCAGAAAATAACCTCTCAGCAGGTACTGAAGTTGCAGGTATTGAGAGAAAATCACGGGCCATTTTCGATAAAATCGGATAGGTACTCTGTCTCATGCGTCCTCCACCAATCTAAAATGTCTTCCGAGCTGGCAGTTCTTGGTTTTCTCAGGTACTCCTCCAACTCGTCTATCACTAAGCCTTGAAGACAAGATCCAGATGACGTCGAGGGACATTCATAGAGTTTATCAAAGTCTATTACGTCTTCATCTTCATCACATACTTTATTTCTTTTTCTGGTAATTCCAGAGATTTGTTCAGTGAGTGTAAACTTTTATATTCTTCATAAAGTTCATTGAACTTGCGCAGACTTTCTGTTTTAAGTGTCTTCCCCCACATTGTCAGGTCAAAAGTCTGAGCCTTATGCCTTGGGTCTAAAATTAAAGAAGTACAATAAATCCAGTTGCTCTTCTTGTAATATTTGAACATTTTGTACGCGGAGTTAAAATTCTTTTAACTGTTAAAAAAATATTCTTACCTGTCCACTTCTTCCAGCGGTTACTAAAAAGCTTGTGATATCTCCACTTAATTTTGGTTTAACAGGAAGAAATGTTTCTGATTCCTTTTTGTGGAAAGATATTAGATGTTTCCTTAAGCCTGAAGTGTTTCTGTTTTTCATTTTTATTTCAATCTTTTTATGTTGGCACAATTTACAGAAGGCAGTTTTGGATGCATGAATTATTTCGAAAAACTCCTCAAATTTGCTTTTGGGTCTTTTAGATCTGTGACTCAAACTCTCGTTACTCGGACTAGAATAATTTGAATCTTCGTCACTCATATTAAATTGTACACATGATACGTTTTTAGAAAACAACGAGAATTAGTAAAAACAATTATTAAGTTAGACTCGAAGCACAGCTCAATTGGAAATATCTGGAATTAAAATAATTCCTTTATTTATAGTACGTTTCCTTGCTTTCTACCGCGCCGCCTCGCCACGTGCCGGCTCTATGAAAAGGATGCCGCCGCAAATCAAACAATGCCGCGTGCGGCGTACAAACACACAATATTACCTACTTGTACAGACGCGACGCGTGAATAAAATATATGTAAAGAATTAGTGCCAATCACTATTCTTTACATATAAGTGAATGTTTTGGCGTACATCTATACTAATATTATAAAGCTGAAGAGTTCGTTTGTATGTTTGATGACAGAAGTTTTAAAATAAATAAATAAGTCCTGAATGTCACTATACCTCCAAAGTTACTATTCCTCGTGGACGAAGTCGCGGGCACAGCTAGTAAATACTTACTCTCATCATCTGTCTCAGAGATATTCGGGCTGGTAAGTAATACAACACTCTTATCGCAGGCTTTTTATTTTATTAGTAGGTAAGTACCTACGCTTTTTATATTATTTTATTAGTTTTGTAGAATTTTTTTACACGTTTCAAGTATATTTAAAAGTGGCTACAATATTTATTAAACGGGTGATATTGGAACACTTTTTTGCTATTTTTTCTTGTAAAAACTTAAGAAATATAATGACTAAATGTACAATAATAGTACCTAAGTAATTAGTATAAAACCATATAAGTAATCAATATTATAATATATACTTACTAGAATGAATTAATATGACATCTACTACCTATCCTTACCATTTTATCCTAATCATAATACTACTTGCGTGATCAGTATAATGTATTCATTTTCATTCTAAACACTCTGAAACTTATTTATTCTTTGGAACACCTGTAGGTACTCTTAAAATTCGAAATTATTTTGCATGAGTATACCTACGCCCTATGGCGGCAATCAAATAGTGTCAAATGTAATTATTTCGGCGTGGCGGCAACGATTGTTTTAGATTTCAAAAGAAGCCGCCGGCGCGTGTATCATAATCATGTACTTCCGAAAAGCGGCCAATTTCTTTGAGAAGTAAGTACAAAACCTTTGATGCCGCATTATCAAAGTGCCGATGGTTAAAACATAACTATGCATGCACTCAGTTTGATTTTAATAGATATTTTTTTATTCGCTATGTTTATGGTATTAACCGTAATGCGCATAGGTCCAGTTTTTCATATTCTTTGATACAGTTGTTTGCGTCTCATAGAATTCCTAAGCGTACCTACCTATACACCGAACTGTTACACCTAACTACTCAGTGAAATAGCGCTAAGTCCTAGCTGCAAGACGCAAGAGTCTTGCAGGCTATGTCTTGTTCTTGCTCAAGTCTTGCACGGCCAGTCTTGGTCTTGGTCTTGCTAAAAATACGCGGTCTTGTTCTTGGTCTTGGTCTTGCAAAAACGCAAGAACAAGACCAAGACTGCAAGACCAAGACTGAATTTGGGCAACACTAGTCGGAACCCAGTCGTTGTCTAAGTCGCATGTCTTTGTTCTCGGCACTTATTAATTTCATTGTATTAGAGTTTGAACTGTATGTTTTGTGTGATAAATAGTGGGGAAAAAACGTTGTGAATATGGAAGTACAAGGTATGTAGATTATTTTAACATAATTATTTAATAGTTTATGTTTCATTTATGTGTTTAGATTTTTTTTTTAGATGGACCGAAAATTTCAAATAAACCGTGTAAAATATTTTATTAAATCGTGTTTTTGTATACTTGTCAAGGCTTGTCAAACCTTTATTTTTGTATTTATATGTTGCCAAGAACATGCTTTAGTAAAATCTATAAAAAAAAATTGCGCCTACCCGCGCCATTTTTATTTTCAATTATTTGAAGATGATAGTGTAAAATGGGAATATTTTTGACTTTACATTGTTTTATTCTTTATTTTCAGATACTGTAAAATCAACTATTAGTTTTACTAGAACAGCTTTGTACGACATCATGCGTGAGTGTAAAGGAAAGAAAATTGAAGAAAAGTTGGAGTTTTTGGGAACAAAATTAGTTGAAATCACCCAATGCCCTGATGATAAAAAAAACTAGTTTGGATCGTACTCTGAGATTTTTTAAGACTCAGTTCAAACAAAAATGGGTAGCAGCAAGTCGCAAAGAAGAGCGCTTCTTACTTAATAATGACAAATGGCTCAAATCGTCTATTAAATTCCAAAAATTTTGTGCAGAGCTTACCTACATATAAACCGGGTCGCCCAACAAAATCTTTTGAACAATTAAGTGAGCGTAGTAAGCGACGGAAAACTAGTGAGATACGGAAGCAAATGCCTGCTGAAGAATTAATATACGCTGCTGGAGTCAGTCAACGCAATATTGGAAACACTGATGCCTCATTTATGATAAAACAATTAGTGCCATCGCCAACAAGAGCGTAAAAATCCGTAAATCTTACACTTCATCCCAAAATAAGTGTGAAAAAGCACACGCCACAAGAAGCACTGTCAATTTTCGTTGAAGATGACTTCACGAGAAGGCAATGGGAAATCATTTACAATGCTAATAAGAGCATCTATCCATGTTACTCATTAATACAAAAGGCAAAACAGGACTGTTACCCCAATGTAGAAACAATACGCGTCACTGAAACGTGCATGGAAATCCAACTGCAAGGATTATTAGATCACACAGCATCTCGTCTGTACAAATACCTTGCAGAGGTAATAGAAACGTGTACATAGGAAGAAAGAGAACACTTCTTACGCCCAGGCAACAGCCAAGTTATATACTGATTTGTATGAATGGTATCCTATGTCACCTACAATTCACAAAGTCTTGATACATGGAGCTTAAGTCATAAGGCATGCCATCGTTCCTATTGGTCAATTGTCGGAGGAGGCAGCTGAGGCCCGTAATAAAAACTTTAGGCAGTATAGGCTGGATTTTTCTAAAAATTGTCTAGAGAAAACTGCAACAGGGACATTATTAACAGATTGTTGTTAAGTTCTGCTTCTTATTTAAGCTCTATTCGGCCAAAACCGCAATTGAAGAAGAAAAGTTTTTCGAAAGAGGCGCTTGATCTTATGGTCGCAAATGCGCCACCATCTTTACCATCAACATCAACAGAAGACAACATCAGCTGCGAAGATATAGATGAAGACGATGAAGATGAAGAACTCAATTAAGATTAATTTTAAGAAACTAAGTTAAATAAATGTATTTTATGGTATATACATACTTTTTATTATCATTAGAGATTATTAAAATCGTAAGTCATTAGATAATTGACCGGATTTTACGTGACAATACTCCTATGTGCGTCGAGAGGAAACTATAACTGAGCTGGAAAATAAAATCTACTCTCAACTCCCAGTGGTCGAGAATAAACTATACTTTAGGGTCCAGCGGAAACATTATTGATTGGGGTTGAGTGGCCGAGAGTGGACTTTTAGTGGGAATTGAAGGTTTCCCTTGAATTTATGATAAACCATTTATAGAGTATTGAAAGATTTGGGATTATATCCTGAGAATTCCCAATAAATCTGTCCTGCGTTCGCGATTTTTTGAATTGTACGCATAAATCAATTAATGGAAAATAACTTCAATTTCTTCTCAGTAAAGTTCAGTTTACGCTACAATTTCTAACATTTTTATAACTTTTTTACCCCTCTTCTTCCGGTATTTTAATGTAATTTTGAGTTTCTGGTGCTTTTTGGTTATTAATTTGGCCTCTTATAGTTAATCCCAAATTTATTAATATGACAACTTTGATGTCATAGCCAGTTGTGTTTGACTTTTATGAAAATGTTTAGATAGGACTTGACATTTCTCAAAATCCAGCAGCAAACAAAACTTTTACTTAATTTGTAATGACCTTGTTACGATCTGATTCTATTTTCATAACATCAAGCTTAATGTGATAGTCACCGTGTTCCATTTATTAAGGGACAATCTAGCTTTGCATAAAACATCTAACAGCAAACTGATCAAATAATTGTTGAACCCAACATAATCTGCACTCGAACGATTCGCACAATGGGTCTGTAAAATTTCATTGCAGTATATTTCTGAACAAAATTCACGGTTCACTCCAATTGACTAAACCGTTATGTAGTTATTATGGTCTTCGTAAATGATTGAAAACGAAAGTTTCATAAGGTCACAGAACATCTCGGTGACGGGCGACCGATTAATAAGATCAACACCAACAAGAAACTCTTCAAATAAATTACTTTTTTATCTTGAGTTTTAAAGCCATGTGGTTGGTGAACGCCATTGAGTGCTGACTCAGGTCAGGTCGCATCAAATGGACAGAGCGTCCGGCATTGTGTCCGTTCAATACCCAAAGAGAATTAAGTGTTTCAAACTATTGTACTCTGATTGCTGCGGTTGCATTGTTAAAGAAAAGCTAGATGCGCTATAATGTTACTGTTCAAAATTCCTAAAGGTACAAAAACTTTAGTAACGTTAAGACTTTTCTGAGACATCCGATAATGTGCATTTGGCATATTCTCGGATGTCTCATACAAGTCTTCGAAACTGTTTTGCCATCTAGGGATGACTATTAACTGAAAGTATCAATTTCTCTGTAAGTAATCACATTTGATGGCTAGAAATAAATACAAACCAACTAAATAGTAACCTTGTGTCACAGTTTTGCGTGCAATGCTAATACTAAAATTCAACTTAAAATTTTTATGTTCAGAAAACCCTAGAGTTATTTTATTCTATGTACACTTATAAAGTATTTAACTGGTCGGTGTTAATTGGCTGTTTGCTTATAACGGTTGCATACAAATGCGAAAAAAAGCTGCATTCTAGTCTTAGTGTCCGGTTTTACAACCTCAGGTAGGGTTTCCAACTTGTTTTTCAAGAAATAACCTATATTAGGATCGGAGAAGAAAAAAAAACAGTAGTTTACAAAATAAAACAGTATTTCATTTATTTGTTTTACTTTTTAAACATATTTTTAACACATGAAAATAACAGATAAATATTGTTTATATGCGTTCTGCCACAAGCCAGTCGTTTTTCAATGACGTTTTTTGTTACCCATGCATGGCGTGAAATTTGGAAACCTAGTTTGTGTACGGACGGACTTATACTTTATCAACATATTTTTAGTCCCTGATACCAGCGGACATAAAAACAGTATTTTGTATACTCTTTTTTGTTCAGCCTTTATTGATTTATGTTTCACCAACAGTTGCTATAGATATTTTACACATTACAAATACATACAAATTATTGTGTCTTAAATGTAACTGCACAAGCAATTACAGACAATTCCGCATGCATTAAAAAGTGTAATGTAACAAAAACAGTATAATACTGTTAAAAACAGTATGGTTGGGAATCCTAACCTCAGTTCTATAAGACTGAAGGTATTAGCTGGGAGAAATAATAGTCACGACTGCCCAAATAATACTCTAATGTATTGAATGCTACAATTTATATATAGTATTGATTACACTCTGACACAGGTACAACATACTTGACATATTACTACTACATATATACTACAGGCCCCTGGAATATTATTAAAGCCTAGCATATTCTTATCATTAGGTACTGGTATTTTGTACTAACCTATGTTATTGTTCTGATTACTTCTATAATCTTCTGATAAAAAGAAGATTCATTTTATACATATATCAAAGCAATATCAATTCCCGTAATTTGTTCAAAATTGTAAAAATCTAGTCGCAAACTCATCTTTAACGACAAACAGTGTCGAAAAATGTACGTATTGTAGAGGTATCTTTGAAAGATTGAGACTAAACGTTCTTAGAATTACGAGGAAATTAGTTTCATGTAAATTGATAGCTGGTGATTTGTCTCATAAATGAAATCTATATCCGTTGATTATTCAAATGTTACATGGCACTAGCTTCAGACAACTAACTTTCCTGTAACCTATAATAGGCAGTTGCGCCAATGACGCAACTAAGCAGTCTGGTGCGATTGTCATCAGGCGCTAAGTTTGTTTCCCTAGCCCTAATTCATTTAACACCTGCCACGTATCTTAAGCAACGTTTCCATTACTGATACTGCTCTACAGGCAAACTTGTTCGCTTCAGTTTTACATGTGCGTAATGAAACCTGAATATACAATTTCCTACCACTGATCAAATTTGCCGTGTCGAACAATGGAGTGGCCCGTGCCTAACCGCCGACAACCGGCAACATCGGCTACAATGCTAAAACGCACTAATCACAACTGACCAACTTTCCGTTTGTTACAGGTACTATGACAGTCTACGCTGCACACCGAGACCGTGAGTCATCCGTTGATAAATGACGCTTGCTGACGTATCGCAGAAAACATTGACACTATTATCATTCAAATAATTTCATTAAAGCATCGTAGAAAGGAAAAGACGTTAATTGATTAAGCAATTATTTTTAATATCGACACATTCAATACAGATTTAAAACTTATTAAAAATTTTAGTTTTTCAACACCTAAAAGGGTCAGTTGTCTTTCTGATTGAAATATTCCTATAGAACGGATTGCTGGCTTGATTTTTTTTTTTGTTCCGATCTGTAAAGTTAATCTGCCTTTTCAAGCGAGCAATCTCTGTATCTGTAATAGAATACAGTGTCGGTGTCCGAAGGTGACTGATTCTTTTAGGAGTTCATTTACTTCCGTAATGATATGATGTCATAATGATTTGATGTGAACCGTCAGTTGAGCGCTTTTTGTGTCAATTGTAAATGTATAGCGTCATCGTTCCTACTAAGGTCTCTTTCCTGTCTGGTCGAAAAGTATGTCATGTCATGACTTGTTACAATTTTTTATATCGGCCAATAAGCTTTTAGAAGTCTGACTCACTTTGGTCCGTATTCCAGAAGGAAACTCAAGCATTGATCTCTGTTTAAGCATTACTTAAAACTAGTTTCACCAATCAAATGGCTTAAAACGAGTTTAAAAGTAATGCTTAGGTTTTGGAATACGGGCCTTTGATTGGCAATCTAAGAACAGAAATTCGATCCTAATTCCATTTTCATAAGATTTTTTTTTTAGTCGTTGTAAGAGACCACATACATAAAATTCTGAAATACGCCAACTATAAATATTAGAGCACTATAAAAGCCTCTATTATTCAGGAAAGTTTCGGAGCTACTTATTATTAATATATGAAAAAGCACCCACGAATGTCCCAAGAAGTCTCACTGATTGTATAAAATATTTTTGTAAGTCATCCATCATATTACATTATTTATTTCTGTACCATACCTTTGTGTGCCTTAACGAATTTCTGGTGACTCAAAATATTACCCAACAATAGATTGCCAAATATTCGGTTTTTTTTTTTTTTTTCATCGTCTACTTTGCAGGTAAAGAGATTTTACTAGGAAACGTTTCTTATACAATTTGCCTAGTACGTACGTGACTTTGAGCTGATCTGCAAATCTTTGTAACGCATACAAAATGTAACATTATTAGTTCGCTAAATTGCAATTAGGATCATCGTAAAGCGTCCGCAAACCAGTTTTGATGGTTTTAGGAAACGACGGGTTTGACGCGTTTATGATTCACGGAATCGGTTTTAATAGATTTTTTTTTTTTACAGCGAACGTTTTGTGTAGTTTTTAATTTGAGATAAAAAAGTAAAACCGGTGTTGACTACGAAATCAATATAACCGTTTTAAATGGCCGTGGTTTGGTCTATCTTAAAAGTGTCATTAACGTTAATTTTCGCACAGAACACGGACACACTCCGAGTTCGAACTAACAAATTCACAGGTTTTGCTTTTAATCAACTACCTATAATGAATATTTTGTTTCCAATAAATTAGGGTTTCTACACAGCGAGAATATTCACAGTTTTTGTGTCATAACGCCATTCAATAATAGTTCGACCTTTGTTTTTGTAATTTTTTTCAACACCGACAATGCAACACCTGTAGTTGCAAGGTGCCTGTCTATCGGGTTCGTTAGCCTTTTTACGTTGTGCAAAAAAAAAATGGGTGGCGTTACGAAACATTTCTAGCCTTCTTAGTGCTATATCGTTATCCTGTGCCCCGCCAAGAGAAGCCATCGTGAGCAGATCGTCCTCAGGGTTTGAAGTCCTACATGGTTTGTTGGCAAGGCTATACTACATTTGTTTTTTTTTTATCTTGTTAATGTTATTTTTCTCACCCATTCCACTTGAATTACCCATTATTTTTATTACTAATAACCTTATCTCAGAAACATTTGGGCCAATTATCTACATTAATTAGATGATCAGGCAGATTCTAATAAACACAGTCACCACAGTAACGTTAGAGTTTGTAACGCCTAGCGCCATCTAGTGTCGAGTAGCGATATTAGGTACTCAATTTAGTTACCTCAGTTAGCCACGAGGTTTCGTTCCAGAGCGAAATGAACCATTAAAATTATTTTATTTTTCTTCAACCGAATATTTATCATATCTAAAATAATATTTGTTTTCTTTTTTAAATATTTAAAAATATAATTTATATGTATAATTTATTGTAAATATTAATAATAGTATGTCACTGTTAACAATATTTCGAAAATTTCAAAAAAAAAAAATAAAGTGTTCCATTACTAAATCGTCACATATTTTTGATCAGTTTTTATTAGTTTGATTACCCTATTCGCATATGAACATGTTTTACGGTGATACCGATACGAGCCCGGATAGCTCAGTCGGTAGAGCATTGGACTTTTAATCCAAGGGTCCAGGGTTCAAGTCCCTGTTCGGGCGGCTCTCTTTTTGCTTTTTCATATTTTGTTGAAAATACTTTTAATACTGAATTAGTAAATTTTTCTCAAAAACATTCAAATTCTAATAACAAAAGCTTTACGTCGTGTTAATTTTGTGGACGAAAATGTACTCGGGTTTTTATAGTATAGGTACCTGGGAAAACGTTAAAATCTCAAAAGATAAATAAAATCGTAATGGAATTTATTAAAAATAAATAATAATTTTCTTAAAATTCATTTTATATTTTTTTATTTAATTTATGAAATGAACGGATGAATTTTGATATACGCAGCATATTAATAGGCATTTAGTTATGAATAACTTTTTCATATTAGATATGAAAAACCACCAAGCACATGAAATATTGTAAACAGCGCCATCTCTGTTAACACAAGAAAAATATTTACATAGCTGTTGGCAGTTGAAAAGCTTTGCCAGGTAATCACAGTAGGTGCTACTAGATGGCGCTATAGCGCAATAAACGCAATTCATGACAACGCTAACAGAGGGCAGGAGTAGTTCTCTTAAATGATGGCCTGATATTTTTTACATTTCCTATATTTTAGATCTTCAAACAGATGTTCAGTGATATTTAATGCAAAAAAAGAATAGTATTTTAAATCAAATAGATCGACAGCACATAATATTACAATACAATAAAGGACACCTTTTAATAGACATAATTATGCTAATTTGAAGTAATTTTTTTGCTTATAAATAGCAAACTGTGTAAGAAACCTAATGCGACCTTACATGAATTATTTGATACATCTGTTTGTTTTAATATTAGAACCATGTTAATACTATTATGTTATCAAGGTACCCATGTCCACAAATACTTTAATTTTTTTTAGTCTAGCATAAACGCACTAGATAAAAATCTGTTTATATATAAAATGCAATGTTAATTACCTCTAGAGATTATATTGGAGCTAATCATTATCATTTATTTGTCAGAATACCTTACATTATTATGGTTTTAAGATTAATCAGACAATGGTGGTAGCTGATAACGCGTAACATAATTTAATAATTAAATTCCTATCAACATATTTTTAACTAGCTGCACCGCGCGGTTTCACCCACATAAGTTTTGATTGATTTGAGTTTTAATCCTCCCCAAATATTGATAATTCTGTTTTATGTAAACGTTAGCCCCACTAGGAATTACTCCTGTAGGGCTAGTATGAGTTTTCATTACGAAACTCGATTGTCGATATCGAGGGCGTTTGACTCATCGATTGGCCCGCTTCAAGGTTGTAAGAACTCTCAACCAATGAGAGCGCCAAACGCGAATCGACACGTTTGTGTGTTTACAAACATAAAGGGTCCATCTGACATCGACGCACAAACGAGTACCATGGATCCAGTACATGATTCTGAACCCCCCAGTGGTGGAATTTTGCGTCGGCTTTATCCCGGTTTAAAATAAATAATTGCAGTTTTTCTCACCTTAGACCGTTCATAATTGCTATACTTTTATAACCCAGCAAGATGATAAAGTAGAAGTTAATTAATTCGTTAATTACACAAAAAATCACAATCTGCACTATACTAGAAAACTATCCTATCAGATGATTTAATAGAGTTGGCATCAGGGGTCAATGTCATACTTACAAACACGCACGGCGGCATGCTTGCAACGTTCAAAAGCCGAGCCGGCACTTTTTTTAAACACTGTTATTTATGTAACCGCTCATTAACGACATAAATGACTATCATAATTTTATTAGTGGCATGCGGTCTAGCCTTCTCGCGAAGTTTGCGTTATGATGTCAGGATTGTCAGGTACACCCTGTATAAACTCACATACACAAACTGCCAGACCCGGAACAACTACCTGTAGGCCACACGAAAATATTTGTTCCGTGCGGGAATCACTCAGCCACTACGCCAACCGTGTCTGATTATAAATCACCTATCATCCAAATCGGTTCAGTAGTTTTTGCTTGAAATAGTAACAAACATATGTACATCCAAATTTTTACGTTTATAATACATATTAGTAGAATTTGAAAAAAAAATCACAAATAAGTAAGTACTTAACTACCGAATCTTTCACAGTCCACAAACAAAAACAATTTTATCATTGCTGTGTTGAAAATGACCTTGCAACTAATGTAAACAATAAAGTTTCTAACAAACTCATTACATAAAGTAAGCACACGGCTGGTAATTAACACAGTAATTTGTAATCAACACTTATGACTGCAGACATAGCTAAGATAACCCAGCCTAACCTAGTTAATTATTACATTTAAATTATTATCCGTTTTGACATCAGAAGACACACGTAATAGGTCTGATTTTACGATTAAAGGCTCCTGCAGACAAGTTCGATTCTACGTTTGCATAGCAAAGTTTTTATTGAGTCGCGTCTAAATATGTATATACGCGCCTATCTGCTGAAACCTTTATATTTTAGGAGGCAATTAAAACTACATTTTAATAGATTTTATGCTCATATAATAGCATGATTTTCAAGTTCACTAGTTCTTTTATAATGAAATCAAGAGTTTAGTAATTGTCTTAGATAGTTAATTAACTAAATTAATACATTTCCAGGTGTAATTCATACATTGTATAGCTTAAGGACCATCGATCAAGTTTATTGCTAATGCATCATACCATATGTTTGGAAAAATATAGCTACTACAAACCGTCAGATTTCATTATTAGATTTTCAACTTTATCTCTGAATTATTAAGGTTCAATGTTGATTGGGGAAATCTGACAGTTTCGGGTAGATTGACCTGCTGTCGTCCGTACAAGGAACAGCGTGTAATGTTAACTCATCCGTCATAGAAAAGTGAGGATCCTTCGACCAGACCGGTTTTCTGGCGAGCGCTTGGCCGCCGGTTGATGTCGTGAACTTGTATGCGTGCTAGTTGCACAGTAAACTCTGCTTGCGAGATGCAGGATTTGCGTGACGTCAGTATGGCGCGTTGTGCATGGTTCACATGTAGCGTTTTAGGCACCGCTACATGCTGAACAAATAAATAACGCGCGCTATTCGAAAGTGATACCATAGCCCCTGGCAAGAAAGAAAGAAGCAGAAGAGAGAAAATACATTTATTCAGCACAGACACAAAGTCAGGAATCAGAACCTATTCGCACACAAAAGGTCTCTGATCATCTCAGAGGGACACTGAGCAAGGGCAGGAGTGAGTTGCCGTTAAAAGTCCAGCAAACATACACCAGGCAAAAAAAACGCATCAACCAATGAAGGAACACGGATGGGTTTTAGTTATTAAAAGTCCAACCCCCGCCCAGAGCGAAAGATGTCATTTGATGAATGCCCATAGAAAAGGGGGGGGGGGGGGGGTTCCATGTTTTTTTAGAAATAATGCTATGAAACCTTAAACCTTAGCATGCAAGTTCGACATTGTATCACGAATAAAAAGGTTATTTTGGTTATAAAATTTGCTGAAGTTATCGAATTATAAATAACGTGTCAATGTAAATGCATAAGCAAATTTAATAATTTATTGAATCGTGTCAAGATCGCCCATGGTTAACACCTACGATTAGCAATAAACTAGACGTCGTTTAGTGCGAAATTAAACAGCATTTGAATGAAATACGACATTATTTACCACCGGTTAATTGTTCTACTGAAAGATTTAAAATTTAATGTAATGTTTGTGTCACTATTAAAGTATGAAAGGTTTTATGACGAATAGTAAAATCTAATCTAGCGACTAATCATAAAGTTGAGGATTTGTCGCGTTACTGTAATAATATTTTTATTAAATACTAGCTTTCCGCCCGCTGCTTCGCCTGCGTGGAATTCAGTAGTTTTGTTTTCCCTCGCGAATATTATTTTTTCCGGGATAAAAAGTATTCTATTTATTATTTAATCCGGGCATCTAACTTTACGTCTGAAAAATTTCAAAACAATCGGTTCAACAGTTACGGCGTGAAAGCGGAACAAACAAACAAACTCACTTTCATGTGGCAAACGATATCGTGGTTGTCCCAAGACGGAGATTCCAGGATGAGCATCCTATCCATTTTTTAAAAATCTAACCCTGAAAATTTGAGAGATGTGAACTGTCAATGTCCGTATAGTACCGGGCTTAGAATAGTACCATTCCATATCCTCCCGTGGGTGTCGCAAGAGGCGACTTAGGTAACTATCACCAGCTAAACGGGCAGCAGCACTTCTCCTGTGGTATATCAAATTACTGCGATTCCCTACCAGCCTGTCAAACGCGAGGATTGGATTATGGCAAACCTCTCCAATACCTTGGGAGAAGCAGCCCAGCAGTGGACTTCTATAGGCTGAAGAACTATCAATAGTGTCAATCCCTTATGATCATCAACCTTTTTATCATCCCACTGCTGGGCACAGGTCTCCTCTGATACAGAGAAGGATTGAGCGTAATCACCATGCTTGCTCATAGACTACAGGCCCATGTCCAAAAATGGATGGGACATATGAACCACCAGGTGACGTATATAGGACGATATAAAAGCATAAAATAATAAGATTCAGCTCTATGCCGTCACTTGTAAGCTGTCCAACTGAGTGCTAGTGAGAATTCAAAAGCGCAGGTAGAGTGAGTACCTTGGCATGGGTCATATATTTTTGTACGGCATTGCGGAATAATGGATTAGAAGCTATATTGAAACAGAATGAAACTGATGCCGAACAGAATAAAATGACCAAATTTACCCTGGAAATTGTCTGAAAATCAAAATAATTTACCCACTTTGTGGCGCATCATTTTTTACGGCACTGCGCGCTTTCTTATTATTTTTCATGGATTTACCGATGGTAAAAATGCCGTACAAAAATATATGACCCAAAAGGTACTCACTCTACATGCGCTTTTGAATTCTCACCAGCACTCAGTTGGACAGCTTACAAGTGACGGCATAGAGCTGAATCTTATTATTTTATGCTCTTATATCGTCCTACATACGTCACCTGGTGGTTCATATGACTCATCCATTTTTGGACATGGGCCTGTAGTCTATCAATGCGGGTTGGCGATTTCAGACTAAAAGTCCAGGTTTCCTCAAGATGTTTTCCTTCACAAGATATACTTAGTAAGTGTGTATATTTACTTAGTTGTCAATCCCTTGCATTAGTGGAAATAAGAGCTTGTTTCGTCGAACTTTTCACTGTGAGATTAATACAGAATTGACCCGCTGATCTATTATTCATTCTCCTGCCCTTATTCCAATATAAATGGGTTCGACATGTCTTTTTCTTCCAAATTTCTCTATTAGTCGTCATGTTGGTAGTCGTCCCTTTTCTTATTAAGACTATTCCCAGGTAACTCTTGATAGCGAGTAGGCTCTAGCAGTTGAACATTAATGGCTAACAATAATAAATAATAAGGCCATTGTTACAAGACCTGACTAAAATTAAAAAAAAAAAAAAAACATAGGGCAAAATATACCCAATTCCGAAACAATTCTGCCTGTAATTAAATCTAATCCTTTCAGTTTAGCTACAAATAGCATTCCTAATAGTCCTAATATACTCGACTTCATTCAAGAGTATTAGGTATAAGGTGTTGACCTTTGAAATCATCTTTCCGGTATATTTTTAATACATCTGCAACGAAATGAAATCTAATTTTAGATGTTTAAAAATCTACTTCTACGTATTTTATCAATTTTAAAAGCTAACTTTGCTATCTCACAAACGCCACATTGAAAATTGATCTTCGATCTGTATTTCATGCATATTTAAATTAGTTATTAATTATTATTTATCTAGTTAGCTGTGGTAATCTCAAGAAAATGTTATTATTTATTTCGTACTTATATTTATATTAACAATCTGTAGAGACTGCTTACTTCAAACTCTTTACGCAATGTTTAAGGGTTTGTTCTATTTTAGTGGTTTGACCGGTTATAAGTATTGTTCCTATGTGGAATTATAAAAAAAAATCTCGAACTCGGGACAGACGTAACTGTGTACCTGTCCACATGAGTTTATAATATGTTCACGATGTATTTCCTAAACATATCTATAAGGACATATGTAAAAAAATACTACTTTGGCGACTTACCCTTTTTTTTTCTACGGTGGAAAATTCCTAATGGACTATCCTCCGCTCGGGGACGCGGAGGGGTCTCTTACCGGCTGAAAAACCACCAAAGCGTTCGTCATCAGCCTTTCCGGGATACCAGTAGGCTTAGTATGAGTTTTCAATACGAAACTTGATCGTCGATATCGAGCGCGTTTGGCGCTCTCATTAGTTGAGAGTTTTTGCGACCTTGAAGCGGGCCAATCGCTGAGTCAAACGCGCTCGATATCGACGATCGAGTTTCGTAATGAAAACTCATACTAGGCCTACTGGTCCTCCCAATTCTGGGGTACCCCCTTGGCGACCTACCCTACAAGTATACAAGTTCAAAGTGGAAAAACAAGTATTCAAAACAAGGTTTTGAATAGACATTTAACATAAACTGTGTTAAGACTAGTACAAGTATAAAACTGGTATTTATTTTTTGTTTTTTTCAAATAGTACGATGCAAAACCATAGTAAATTATAATAATTAATAATTGATGGTAGGTTCAAGTTTTAATCCTTGAGACAGTAAGTATTGTGAATAACTCATTGGGTATAAATTAACTATCATGAATTTATTCATTGTTGAAAGATATCATTATAACCAAGGTTTGTTTTCGATTATAAATATTATTTAACCCATTGACGTTATTCAAGGCGTGTATTTTTCGGAAGCTAACAAATAATATGGCATCCTTATGTAGTTTTAGACAAATTGACAGCAATGTCTTCTCGAGCTCTTTAGGTAGGTATAGCACCATTTCAGTTTGCAATACACCTATACATATATGTAATATTTCCAATATCGTATTCATGTTCTGTAGTCCCTTTTTAATATACAGCCTGACAGTGACATAGACGCGCGATCTGGTACGACTAAACCAGTGATTCTATATCCCATTTTTTTTTCTGGATTTTTTTAATGGACTTTGCCCGCATGTTCGTTCAGTTGCCTATGCCAGGGGTCACAGTGTCTTTCGAACAAACCTGATTCTGGCTGGCAGGCATCAGCCGATCCCATCAGTTGATGCTAAATATTTCGTACCCCCTTGCGTTGAAATACTTTGTCGGTTATTTAAAATAGATACACTCTGTATAATATAGGTATATTATAACCTCAAAAAAAAAAAAAAAAAAAACGATTGCAACGAAACATTTAAATAATGAAATTTGTACTAGAACCCGTATTTCAAAGGGAATGGATAAAGGAAATATAATAGTACCTGACTTGAGCGGCATTCAATATAATTTGCACTCAGCCCTGTAAAATGCAAGGTTAAAATCATTTCAACCTTAAAGGCGTTCACTATAGGGTGCAGTTATTGCATAGATATCAGCCGATCCCATCAGTTGATGCTAAATATTTCGTACCCCCTTGCGTTGAAATACTTTGTCGGTTATTTAAAATAGATACACTCTGTATAATATAGGTATATTATAACCTCAAAAAAAAAAAAAAAAAAAAAACGATTGCAACGAAACATTTAAATAATGAAATTTGTACTAGAACCCGTATTACAAAGGGAACGGATAAAGGAAATATAATAGTACCTGACTTGAGCGGCATTCAATATAATTTGCATGCAGCCCTGTAAAATGCAAGGTTAAAATCATTTCAACCTTAAAGGCGTTCACTATAGGGTGCAGTTATTGCATAGATTACGATATTGACAAGTAATATCAATTGTGGTTTCAATACGATTTGTGTAACCATAACAATCATAATATTATTTATCAAACCCACTCCGACCGGTTTCCCTGCTACTTTAAAAAACGTCAAATGCTGATAAAAAAAAAGCTTACGAGTGTTCATGGTTATAAATAGAAACGCGTGGTAAACAACGTGCGAATGAAACCTGGCAGGTTTTATCAAATTTTGTGCAAAAAAAAAACAGTGATTTTTTGTGTAACAAGACTTAATCTCCATTTTTATCGTAACGGATTTCGAATGACTGCGTAAATTATATCGCTGTTTGCTCGAATAACAAAAAATGAGATTACCATCGACTATAACATCACCATATCGTATAATTTTAGACTTGGTTTATTTTGTGATAAAAATTAATAAGTGGATAAAGAAAGAAATGAAAAATAGGAACGTTTATTTGCAACATGACGCAAGAAATTACAATAACACAAAAATAAGAAATGATTGAGGGAACATGCGGTCACATCCACAGAAAATGGCAATCGCACAGCATTATGCTGCTACTCTATGAAAACAGAGCCCAGCTCAGGTTTTCAGCGACCGTAGAAATAGTACTTTTACTGCATAGTCCGGTCCTGTCGCCACGGACTTTCTAGAAAAAAGTTAATAATTAAACTAACATCCAGCCACATTTTTCCAAGACTTGAATTGAAAGATTACTTACCCAAATTAATCAGAACTTCAGCAACATGCACAAGAAATTCTTGGAATTATTATTTACGTGGAACACGCACTAAAGCGTTTGTAGATTAAGTATAACTCCAAGTTCAAGAAATCAAACGAAAGATATAGGTAGGTGCACATTCAAAGGCGTAGTGGTTATCTATGAAGAAGAACGGACATAAACTTCCATGAACATTGTTTTTACACATTTGTGACCAAGTTATTTCATTGTCATGCTTCTAAATGTAAACAAGAATGCGTTATATCAATTGTGTGCCAAGTTTAGACCTAATTCACAGTCTACATCTTAAACCTCGCTTTTGTTATCTACTACCACATTTGTAGACAAATAAACATTTTTTCAACCTTTGGACCGTACATTTTATAGTTATTATGATAATAACCGACGCGACGGCCAGTTCTGTTTACATTTTTTTATTTTTCTTGTTCCGTCAAAATAAGTGGTTTTGCCTAATATTCCAATTTGTAGTCATCTCCTTTGAATTGAAGTCGAGGATTAATGCGCATGTTACTGAATTAGGTTGGCGTGTTTTAATTATAAAATAATTTTGTTTTGAATGCTTATTTTTTGCTAATCTACATAACTGATGTCGTTTTTTTGACACCTCTCTAATCATACCAAATATGTTTTCGTCATTATTACCTACTAATGCCTTTTTTGGTTGGCTAGGCGTGTTGTATTGCATTAACTGGAATACAAATTGCCTTAAGCTTTATACCGAAAAGACTCAAGCTAAAAATACTCAAGGAAAAACTGAACGTTTAAAATTTTCTCTTTGTCAAAGCGAAAGCTTTAAGTAGTTCAAGGGCAACTCGTAACCCTGACTGTTCCAGAGAATTGAGGGTGAATAATACAGCGTTCCTAGTAGGTATACTCCACTCATCGGAAAACCCGATCCCACGTCGAGAGTTATTCAACTCTATCGGAAACATTTTTACACAATCAAGTAATTATATGAAACGTGGAAAAATTACGTTATTATTGTGAATTTTCTCCAATTACTATCAGCACTCACTACCGCCGTTGATCTCAACTAATCGACTACGGACGATGGAAAATTACTCACGTGCTGCGTGCTTCGTGGAAATACAAGCCGCAATGCGGTATAACTAGCCAATCATAAAAAAACCGGCCAAGTGTGAGTCGGACTCGCACATACAGGGACGATTTAAGGAATAATGGTACGGGGTACCATTATCTTTAAAAACGGCAAAAATCGTCCCAAAAAAATTATGTATGCTGTATGGGAGCTCCCTTAAATATTTTTATTTTTAGTATTTGTTGTTATAGCGGCAACAGAAATACATAATCTCTGAAAATTACAACTCTCTAGCTATTACGTTTCATGAGATACAGCCTGGTGACAGACGGTCAGACGGACAGCGAAGTCTCATGAATAGAGTTCCGTTTTACTTTCTAGGTACGGGACCCTAAAATACAACTTCTGAAAAGCTGTCTTTTCAACAACCGTGTGTTATGAAGTATCATAGAATGCAAGAGCCGCGCCATTATCTCAAAATAATTAGCCTAGAATATTTTCGCTACTGGAACACTAGCCCCCTATTGAAAGCTTCGTGCAGACTGGTAATAAGGCTGACGTCAGAAAGGAGTCCGTCAGATGACATCATTAAACTTTATGACGCCTACAAGGAAGGAGAATATATAAATGCCAATGAATTAGCGATGTTTCATTTAAAATGACATAATTTGGTAATGTTTCGTCCTTTGTAGAGGAATCCCATATTGGTAATTCAACGTGAGGCAATGGAAAGGATGTTTATGACATTCCGGAAAAACAATACCTAAGTACTTTTGCATAAGCTGTGATGTTCGATTTAATTTACATAATTTACCTTTTATTTTTGTCCCCTTTGGCAAGGATACACACAATTCGGTATTCGCCATTCAGAAGGTAAATGAAATATCCAATCCTCGTATAAATTCAAATATGACGTCAGAATCCGGGATCAGTCAGATGGCATCATAAAACCTGATGACGCCTGCCAGGAAGGCGAATAAATACCAACGCGATAAGCACTTATTGACTACACTTCAGACATTATTTATACTTAATTTGTTCCTGGTGGCTCCTATAGAACAAAGGATTTAAAGATGTTTATTCTATTAGGTACGGAGTAATCTTTGTTTTTCCTCTTTCATATGTATTTTCTTCGCATACTAATTAAGCACTTTCAAAGCAAATCTCGTTCTTCTAACAAAATTACTAGTTGATATAATTTAGATGTAAGTTTTGTCATCAAAGCTTCACGACGTCGACCTCATTGCTTGCTATGAAATTTTTATCTTACCAGGTTGTGTTGTGTAATAGCGTGCCTGCAGTATCCTCTTAAGAATACAAGTATACTAGCTACTTTTTAATGAAGCTTAAAAGGAATATGATATAACCATGACTTGAAAATTGAGGAGCATGTGGTGCCATATTCATATAGTTGTTACCAGTGGCGAAGGGTGAAATTTTGACAAAGGGAAGCCGGTCAAAAAAAAAAAAAATAAAAAAAACACCTACTGCAGGATATCTTGGAGGAGGTCTTCAGATAAGAATAATATCAAAAGCCCCACCTTTACCATACAAAAAAGGACTGATCATTTCATAACAGTGGTTTTCAAGTATGATAAAAGCGGCTTTGAGAAAAGCCTTTTTCGACGTCGTGCATCTCCATACCACACATGCATGCTTGTTAATAAGTACTAAGTTAAGTACCTATTATTAGGGAATAAGAGTCAAGAAAAAATTACAAAAATAATAAAGTGTTAAAAACCGAACCACACAAACACCGATCCAAAACCAACAAAAATATTAAGCAAAAATAAAGCAAATTATACACAATCACAACGTTATTTATATTCTAATGCAATGCGTCTTGTTTTGAAATTTTGCGTGGTTTCTTTGTCTCTTTCTAATAGAGGAGAGGAGAGAACTGCAAGCCGTTTGACATTAGCCTATATTTATCAAGTTTTACCGACGGTTAGCGAGCATTAGAAAGAGATGGTCTGACACGCTCTGTCTCTTTTCGCCTCATAGTAAAACGTTGACCTAGGTAAGCCGACATTCGTCGAGTTGCCTTCATGTACGAAAAATTGAAGCGCTGATTAATTTACGACTATAAAATGAAATGTGATACTTAGGGTATTGCTAAGAATTACTATTGATATTGTAAATCGCGCAGGCATTTGATTAATAATACTTTGTTAATGAAATAGAATGTAAATACTTTTGTATGAATATGGAACTGATTTTTGAAAGGTAACCCGGTGGGAATCGGCTTGTATGGACTCTTCGCCACTGGTTGTTACCTTGCTTAAGAGGTCAGTCTTTACACTTACATCTTAACTTGGATGTATTTTCATAATGGGGGAAATGTTTTACATCGTATATTTTTGTGCTATTCGGCCCACTCCCTCTTACCGAAGTATTATTATGTAAGTTAATTTAATAAGGCCAGATCCATCAAGTCAGCATTTTTAAATCTGTCTTTGTTTAATGAAAATTTTCATATTATTTTACCGGCGATGTGTTTGAAACAACACCAACCATCTTCAAGGATCTTGGCGCAATCTGCTAGAAGCAGTAGTGATATAGTTTTTTTCGATTTTGCTGAATAAATAATCCTTTTCTAACATTACAGAGGAAACCTCGTTTCCTTGTTTCTCGGTGGTAGGCCATAACATCGGCCGCTGGCAGAAGTTACCACCCACCAGACAAAGCCTTGCCGCCAAGCAATTTGTCGTGTTCCGGCATGATGTCTGGTGAAGCCGTACGGAGGACGGGTCTGAGCAGTTGTGTTGCGATGTGTGCTGGGTACGATGCGCCTAATGTTGTGGTGTTGGGATTTTGGTCGTGGAGGGTCTTCGGATCAATCTCCCTTTGGCGCAGCATCGTTGGTCGTGTTGTTGGGTTTAACATTACATCACCTCGCTCAACTGCTGTCTTCCTTCGTATTCGCTCAGTTTTTTTGAGTGAATAGGCTCTTAAAAAACTAGCGCGCTTTACCATCAATGATCGCATCACTGCTTACCATCAGGCAGGATTGCGGCCAAGCGCTAGTTTATAATTATAAAAAAAAAAACAGTGGAAATACACCAGAGCTTCATGATCCATTACCGCATGAAGTCATTTCAATTTGGTTTATGATGTTTGGTATTTGGTAGTACGGCAGCAGTGGGTGATATCGCGTATTGTTTACGTTTCCAATTGTTATTTTATTACACGTCGCTTTGATGAGAGTACGTTTGTTACAAATCGATTAATTGTATGCGACACTTTCATTGATTTAATGTTTTTGTTATTTATTTACCACTGGCATTAACTTGTCGTACCTATCTATATATTGCGTTATTTTAATTTATTGTAAATAGACTTTGTTCAATAAGTAGCTTTGTTAAATTTATGTGCATTTTCTATTTATTTATATTCTTGGAAAACCCGTATTATTTAGTTTATAGCTTCGCTTCTAATCGTTTGTAATTCATTCTAGTAAGTCCATTGCTTTTCAATGGCTTCAAATGTTTTACTCTAAAAGATAGTTACAGTAAATATTTTTCTAATTTTACGTTTGTAATTTACTTACTCTGAACTAGTTTCTTTTTAATGTTTTTTATTCTGATCCCTTGAGACATACTTGAGACTCGTTGACATTAAAGTGTTGGAAACAAAAAGAACGCTTGAATTTAAATTTCGAAGGCACATAGCAACGTTAGCTTGCAACAGAATTTTATTGTAGAGTAATGTACAACGAAGGGTAATTTACCTGCTGTACAGTTACATGTATATCCATTGTGATTATTACATAGATGCGTGGTTACTTCAACTGATGCAACGTGTTGTATTATAAATTTTCGTCGTCCTCCGTGGCGCAGCGGTCATCACGCCTGACAGCGACGTGGAGGCCCCGGGTTCGATCCCCGGCCAGGTCATGATGGAAAACGATCTTTTCCTGATTGGCCTGGGTCTTGGGTGTTTATCTATATATGTATCTATTATAAATATAGTATCTTTGAGTTAGTATCCCGTAACACAAGTCTCGAACTTACTTTGGGGCTAGCTCAATCTGTGTGATTTGTCCGTATATATTTATATATATCCGTATATATATTTATGCTGTTACGGTCACTTCAGTTGATACTCCGATTAGTTCGTTAATTTGTAAAATAAATTTGGCAGATCCCTGACAGCTTCATATTCTGCCCCCCATGACGTAATATTTCGATGTATAGTCAATCAAACTGGTTATACTAATAATAGATACTGTTATTTTCCTAATTATTATGAACGTCATAATAGCTACTGTTTTTAAGTTTTATTTTTTTCAGACAAATCGAATATCCATTTTAACATTTATTATCTACAAATATATTAATACAAGCAATACAATATGCGTACCTATGTAATAACCTTGTATTTGATCGGTTTAACATTCGATGCAGTCCATTTAATTGCCAGTTTTCCTCACACAACAATAGCTTAAAATCGACTATTATTAAAATCCAATTTTCATAAAACTTGTAATTCTTAGTATTGTTAGAAAGCCGTTAACAAGCGAATCGGCATTACGCTCAATTTTCTGTTTTAACAAACTAATCAGTACAGTCAGTCACAACAGTACTGCGTTACATGCCGTGCGTTACGTGTGAGTTACACAGTTACGGTTCTGTCGTAACAATAATGCGTAATGTCGTAGATAAATGGGTGATTAAAATAAATATGCGTGTGAAACCGGAGTAGCGCAAGTGGAGCGCATCTGAAGCTCTGACAACTGACTGCTACTCATTTTTGACATGAGCGTATATTTTCAAAATGGGATACCTTTGAAGAGTTTATGCTTATGGATGTCTTAAATACGTCGAATGTCTGATATACAACATGTTTACAAATCGCACATTTCCACATTGGTTGTGTTAGTTCATTGAATTGAGTAAAAGTATGCATTACTGCAGAGTATTAGTTAATTTGAAATGTAATGTGCTAATGAGTGCACAATTTATGTTAATAACATTTCACAATACCTGCACAATAAAATTGAAAATATTTAAGTAGTTTATATTATAATTAATAGTTATAACGTTAATCGTGCAATATAAAAATAAATTTTGACTAAACCACTATAAATACTTAAATAAAATATAAATACCATAAAAAACATAAAATACTGTTCTTTATTGATACCATTTTAATTGTTACTTTTTTTTTTTTAATAATTATAAACTAGCACTTGACCGCAATCCCGCCTGATGGTAAGCAGTGATGCGATCGTTGATGGTAAAGCGCGCTAGTTTATTAAGAGCCTATTCACTCAGAAAACTGAGCGAATAGGAAGGAAGACGGCAGTTGAGCGAGGTGATGCAATGTTAAACCCAACAACACGACCAACGATGCTGCGCCAAAGGGAGATTGATCTGAAGACCCTCCACGACCAAACTCCCAACACAATAACATTAGGCGCATCGTACCCGGCACACATCGCAACACAACTGCTCAGACCCGTCCTCCGATCGGCTTCACCGGACATCATGCCGGAACACGACAAATCGCTTGGCGGCAAGGCTTTGTCTGGTGGGTGGTAACTTCTGCCGGCGGCCGATGTTATGGCCTACCACCGAGGAAAAAAAGAACAAACAAGAACGCCTTTCATCCTCTCTCCTATAGATAACAAAAATAAAACAAAATACTTTGCTGTGCCCGACAGGGTCCATAATTGATTCTAGACCTTAATATACGAACTATTAAGTAACATTATGGAATGCAATAAATTATTGAGTATTTTGCAAAAACATACTTAAATAGTTATTCTAATTTGTTAATTCTGTGAAACCAGACAAAATGAAACTTCAATTTGTAACAGATTTTATGCCCCCTTGATTCACAACAGAACATAAAATGGAAAATTAATGATCCTAAATATGTTATTCTTTAAACGAACTGACTTAAAATGTAAAGGTTCCACTTAGATGACACACTACATCACTCCAAAAATAATAAAGGATCAACTCTCTGACAGCTCGAATGCTACATAAAAGACATATTTCCCTTTGAATCTCTCTTGACCGTAAAAGGAACAAAATAGTTTAAGAACATCCTGTGACATCTCTAGGAACTGTTAATGTGTTATGTTGAAGTTTTTCTTCCTCCCGACTATTTTCGTTAACAACGTGTAAACAAATGGTTTCTGTAACATTCGACGTCATTGTATAGTTTTCTGGAAAACGGTTTGTTTTACTTTCCTGAAAGTTTTCCGAAGCTCAACAGTTCTTTTTAAGAAGGATGTATTTTACATCAGTCGTATAAAAATCAGTTCATATAGGTACTAACTACACAAACACGCTTTATTAAATGTATTCAATGAGTAAATATTTCCGCTATATCCATTTTTGAAGAGTTTGGGAATACCAAAGAAACGATGTGTAAAAGATGGTAAGACAAGAAATGGGCAAGTACCGTAAGGATGAATAATTGAAACTATAGAAGAAAGAGACGTGATGCAACGTCCCCAAATAAATTGGGATATAAGGAAGAGAATGGTGATGTTCCAAATTTAAACTATACGCTAGTAACTATACTTCTTTCTTTCTTTATTTTTTGGCTTCGCACGGTTTGTGCATTTAGCCAATGTCACGTAATTATGAATTATTCATGTCGAAAAAGACGGCCACGTGACCCGTCTTACAAGTGAGGTTTGGGGCAAAGTCATGATGTGGCCACTATGCTGCGATATTTCACTGTTCTTTATGAACTATTTACTAAATGCACTTTTTACTACATAAATCACGCACTTTTATTTAGTAAACAACACTATAATTTTAAAAGTCCAATGAAAAACGAGCGTGACACTCAGCTTGACTTTCCCGCCAAAAACTCGTAACTATACTTGGATGCTAAATCATCCTATGACTTCTACCGCTCTCTGGGTGTAGCGTAAGGGCGTTTCAGACATTTACTTACTAAAACCAACCCGTGTCCTTCATTTGCCTGTGCCAGTCACGGTATCTATTTCGACAACCCGCGGTCCTGGCAGATAAGGCCCTAGTGGACCCCGTCTCTGTTATTGAACCCCTTTGAATTTGGGACAAAGTTCAGATCAACGTGTGATAATGAGCTTATTTTGAACAACGAAACGGAAAGGTTCATAGCAATAGAAGGACAAAACCATCTGATAAAGTCCCGATGTCATTTGTCATGTACATATAATTGTACTCAACATTACGTGATTTTATGGACTTTCAATGTATGTAGACAAAGCTATCGCTTTTATCGGTAACGTGCGTAATAACTTGGGGTTATCTGTCAGGTTGGAAGTTACGTTTAACAACTCTGTTTATATTTACTTAACCCACTGTGATCCGGCTTACCTTATCCAGAAAATTATGATAACACAGCATATGATAAACAAAGACGTAAGTCAAATTTAACACATTAAAACTATAAATGACACCGCCAATAACTTAGAAACCTATGTATTGATATATGTTTATTACGCCATGACATTCACTGTAACACTTTCTTAACATTTAAATACCTTTAGTAGGTTACTAGATTTGCTGTCATTTTAAAGTTATCGCTGTAAAAGCAATTTGCTTCTTTATAAGATTGCACAAACCTATAAAGAACACATCTTACAAGTTATAGCCAATAGTTTTGTTCGGAATCTGCATAATCGTAAATTCTTTCATGTCGTCTGCTTTTATAAACAAGTCTATCATTACTTTAAACCTTTAGAAAGCTTACCTTTTGCACAGGTAGAACTGAGTGAAAGAAAATAAGTATATATGTAGCAATAAAATTCTGTAAACAAACTATTTGAATACGACCCTCGAGACTATAGTGAAAGTAAATTGAATTCCCATCAGATCGGTACAACAGACAACCTTGTTTTCGTTTTGTTTTTTTTCGCTGTTCTCATTATTATCTCCACCATTTCATTCAAGTCCAGGTCAGTGCTATAAGCGGAGGTGATCAAATGTTTATTATAGATATTAAGTACTTTTCAAGAACCGGTCTAACATCGCTAATGATAAACAATAATATGCTAAAGCAGTTCTTACTTAGACGATGTTATTAAGTTTTCGCACAGAGAAATCATGTTATCATCACAAATAAATTAATAACAGCGACACGTTTGGTGCAGTGGCTCAGCGATCGATTGCTGAGCCACGTGTCGCGGGTTCGATTCCCGCACGGAACAAATATTTGTATAGCCTACAGGTAGTTGTTCCATCATCATTCATCATCATCATCATTTCAGCCGAAAGACGTCCACTGCTGGACATAGGCCTCCCCCAAGGTTCTCCACGACGACCGGTTCTGCGCCTCCCGCATCCAGAGGTTTCCCGCGACCTTCACCAGGTCGTCTGTCCACCTTGTCGGGGGCCTACCCACGCTACGTCTTCCGGTGCGTGGTCGCCACTCGAGAACCCGTCGGCCCCATCGGGCATCGGTCCTACGGTGTCCAGCCCACTGCCACTTTAGTGTTGCAATTCTTCGGGCTATGTCGGTTACTCTCGTTCTTCTCGTGAGTTTAAATACACACATCAAAAGTGTCTAGGGATCAACATATATTTTTGCAATAACTTTTCTCCTGATTGATATTAATTAAAATTTTCTTTAAGGATTCATCAAATAAAGTGTTTTCGTTTGTCACAGTAACGATAAACCAAGTCACCTTTGCATTAATAAAGAAATTTGCCATTTTCCTAATAAGGGATATTTGACATTTGAACCACTAACACAAAAGTTCGAAAAAAAGACTGAAATAACAGTTTTCTCTAAAATTTTATTGGGTAACTTAAACAATTAATAATCCGTGTTTCTACCGCGAACACTAACAACACAAGAACATCGGTTTGGCATACTCAAAATGAGTTCATCCAAATCACGCTGTGGAATGGCCGCCCATGTTCGTTGCAACAACAAAAAAAGGTCTTCTTGCGACTGGATACCCTCCATATTCGGCAGAGCTCTTCTCTGTAGCATATCCCATGCATTCTCAATCTGGTTCAAGTCTGGCGACTGAGCAGGCCAGGGCAGGACATTGATGTTAGCTGCGGCGAGAGTCTGTCTTACAACTCTTGCGGTGTGCGGTCGTGCATTATCATGCATTAACTGAAATAAGGGACCGATTTGCACTTGTAGAGGAACGATGACGTCTGATACAATCGTCTCAGCATAAATTTGAGCGTTGAGGTTGCCTCTGATCCAAATCAACTCAGTTCTTCCGCCGATCCAAATACCCGCCCATACCATGATGGTTCCACCACTATAAGGATGGACTTCCTGGCAGGATTTTAATCGCTGTTGGCGTCCAGGGGTTCTCCAGTGTCGTATACGTCTTGTATCCGGTCTCATACCAAAACGAGACTCATCAGAAAAGCACACGAAACGCCATTGTTCTTCTGCCCAATTTCTGTGTTCAAGAGCCCATTGATATCGAATCCTACGATTGTGCATTGCTATAGGTGGTACCCGTAGCGGTCTTCGGGAATGAAGGTTCACTTCATGCAAGCGGTTTCTGACTGTTTGGTCGCTAATTAAGTTCCCTGAAGAGTGATGAAGCCTCACGGCTAACATCATGGCGGTTATTGTTGGAGCTCTTCGAGTTAAGATTTGAATGTATCGGTCTTGTCTCCGTGTGGTGCAGCGATACCGTCCTCCATGGCGCTCAGCCACGGTACCAGTGCTTCGGTAACGTGTCCAAAGTCGACTGATAACACTCTGACTTGTATTCAGAGCTAAAGCCACAGTACGTTGCCGGGAACCAGCTTCTATCATTCCCACGGCTCTGAGCATTTCTTCCCTGCTTAAATGACGTCGCCGCTCCATAATAACGTTGGTTTTAATCAGTAGTAGGGAAACAGTAGCACTAATAATGTCTTCAATGCGTTGTATGTTTTTATAGGGAAAATATTGACAGCTGATTTTCATCTTTTACTCGAATTTGATTCACAGTTCCTGATTCAAATTATGAAATGCACCAAAAAGGATCCATATAAATTTATAAAATCATAAATTTATTACAAAGCCACATCTCAATCTCAAGAAATCCGCATAAAAATGCTTGATCCCTAGACACTTTTGATGTGTGTATTTGTAAACGCACTCACAATACAAGAGTAATTCGTAGTGTGGGGTAACGTTTTTTTTTTTTTAAATTTAAATTAATAACTCTCTTTAAACCTTTCATAACTTCCCTATAAGCATAACATAACTAAATGACACTTTTTTTTTTTACTTATAATTACACACAAATCCAGTGAACAGAACGCAAGCCATAATAATGATACCAGTTTTCCATAATACACGCCTAGTAACACTTTACATAACAAATTGCAATGCATTTAGGTACGAAGGCAGCTGTCCACCGGCGCACGGGCATGCAATTGTCGTGATTTACATCGCTGACTGGATGGCTGGACGTCCATTACATCGCGTCTGATGAATTATGGCATGTCTGTCATAAGTTTGATGGATAGGGTAGTTGAAAAGTTTGTCTAGTGCACGTAACCTGGCAGCCAGCAATTTTTGGGACAGTTGCAGTGGGTACAGAGAAACAATTCTCGTAATTTTACAAATGTTCACAGTCTAATATTAGTCTTATTCTATTAAAGAATACCTCTAGTTTTTTTAATTTTTTGACTAGATTGGCGACTAGATTCTGAACGTTTTTAATTGCGAAAATTGTCCTACACATCATTACTTATAACAAATTAACGTACGCTGCGTATGGCTGTTTCTGTCCATGAATTATAGTAATCAATCCTCACTTGAGACGAACTGGTTGTTAACTCTAATTAGCCCACTTGCATTCTAGAAAAGTATTTAGATTCGTTCGATACATTATTTCTCTAGTCATTAACTGAGATTAGCTTAGCAAACAGAGAAAGTATCCAAGTCTGTTTAACGTAATTTATTTGAAACCTCAGCTTATTTCTTACTTCCAAATATACTAAATGTTTATACAGTTACGGAATCTGAAATTACCTAATTGCCTCTCTATTTTCCCGCGCCTTTTATGCAACAAACGTCATTTGCAGATAAGAGTAATTTGTTAGGTTACGATATAGCCAATTGACAGAACATAGGAAATGACTTGACAACAAGAGTTCTTGTCAACTCCATTGCACATTTTTCTTAATCTGAATAGGGTATTTGACTAAAAAAAACTAATTAGTCCGTCAGTCAGATTTCCAAAAAATACTAGACACGTATTTTTTCTTTTTTCATATAAACAAAAAATAGAGACGACACAGTGAGTCGAAAACTTGTGTGACGTCACTGCACGCTACACTTTTTAGCGAGCAGTGACGTCACCAGCCACCACTCCTGATCTTTGATGCCTTTTATATTTGTAAATTTTTATTGTTTTGATAAAACAAAAAATACGTCTAGTATTTTTTGGAAATCTGGCTGACTGACTAATTAGTTTTTTTTAGTCAAATACCGTATTGTGTCAAAAATAAAGCAGTCGTCATCATCTACATAAAATAAAAGTCTACTGCTGGACATAACACTTTTCTATTGCTCGCTATTCAACTTAATTTTCAACAAGTATCTTCCAGCTGCTACTCGCCTTTTCTCGGAGAGTTGTCGACATAGCTCACAGAATAAGCAAACCTGAAGTGTCACTAAGCTGGCCATTTAAGACCGTGGAACGGATATCCGTTGGGGTCGTGTTCTTGAATGGAGAAACAGTTCCGTTGAAAAAACTGAAGGAGATAAAAGCGTCCTGCTTAATGACATTATATTATGCAGTAGATATTGAGTTATTTGACTTCCAAGAACCTCAAGTTTATCGCTCATAAAAACTGAATTATTATGTTTGTGAAGTTAAGTGTACTATTCATCTTCCTAACCCCTTATTTAAAACCGCACCATCAAACTTTGTAACTTCAACACAATATAAAATCACTTTAAAGTTGATAGATTTATGTCCAAGTAATCACGTACAATCTAATTACGGTCATTGTGTTGCGAAACATGAAAATAAATCTTCTGTTAATGACGATACTGTGACGTTTAGTCTTCTATCCTTTGTATGAAAATTGCACATAATACACGGTCAGTTGATTTGATTTAAAACAGACTGGTATGGGTCATAGAATTCCGATAGCAAATGCCTGAACTGCGGTACCTACAACGATACTTCGGTTGTGCAACACTAAGCTTTGTGTCCTTTCAACTATGTGTCATAATTGGCCTATTCTATCCGCATAAGATAAAGGTTTATTATTTGCGCTCAGTTAATAATACCTTGATATATTGCCCCACGGAAAATTACGAGGAAATAGCTGTAAATGATGCAAAATTATTAGTTTTATTAAACGTAGTACTGATGGAGGTCCTCGCTCGGACCAATCAATCTGAGTTGCCCTTTTCTCAAGTGCGTTGTGGTCGTCTTCCAGTTTAACTGGATGCAGTTGAATAGCAGTATGTTACAGGAGCGACTGGTTACCTGAGTTCCACAACCAAGTTATTGTGTATAACAGATTTTCGGGCTTTGGCGACTCTTAAAAACTGTCAAAGATCCACGAATAGCAGCCGGGTCTTTTTCGTGGCACGGAAGGGTCTTTCATATAACACTAACATCCCGGACATTTGGGCTATATATAACTGTATATATATGCTTTTTTTCTGGACGTTCTTCAAACTAGGATAAATTCGGGGAATTCCGGAAGGATAGCAGTTCTACTTGCATTTAAAAGATTGTCAGCCACCTACAGATCAGCAGCGGCAAGAGTAGGTTAACATTGTTAGTACTTAGCCTCAAGCCCTTTCAGACACTATTTTATCTTCGAGAAAATATATTATTACTTAATATATTCTTCACTATGGTGTTTACTAGTTAAATGAATGTGTCCGCTCATTCCAATATATCAAAGCAAATCTTCCGCCAGACAGGGTGGTCTATTCAAACCAAAGACCAGGCAGCGTTTTAATAATAACGTTATAATAATTTAACATCATCTAATAATACTTTGATTTAGTATGACAGAACAGCTATTAGGAAGTCACTGTTAGCGGCACTGTTCTGCTCCGAAACTATTTAATTAAACTCTTCTTCACTCAGTTGATTGAGGAAACTATGAGCTCCAAACTAGGATGTAAATTCCTGAGCTGGAGGAGGGGGGATCAAGTGACATCATCGATCGGAATCTGTTTCATTTGGACAGTTCAGCAAGATTCAATGTGTTATTTACGTGTTGAGCCGTTTTCCGAGCTTATGAAGCATTGGTTTATTTTGCTTCAAATTCGTGTAAATCCTAATGAATAGTGTGTGCTGGTGTTTCGATCGACGATTATCTCGTGTCGAAAACGCTAACAAAACTTTGCTCGATCACATTTTTTCTGTATTAAATTAACAATGAGCAGCCTGTTTGTACATATTGGCGCCGATTCTGTTGTTCACAAACTAAACTTATTTTAAGTTATGTGCATCTTTTTCTTTCCATTTCGTTAAGAAAATTATAGAAGATAACATTTTAATTTAATCCTGTCATATTAAGAAACTCCATACACTGTTTAGACGAGATTATAAACATGGCAACTAAAAATACGCCAGTTTACGTCAGGAGCGCACTAATTTGACAGGTCTTAACTGACATTTTATCTTCTGTCCTTTTCTTAACGAAATGCAAAGAAAAAGAAGCACTTAACTTAAAATTATTGTCCATACGTGTCGCCTATTTGGTTAAACTATCACTTACACGTCGGGAGTTCTTTTAATCGCTTGTGTTTGAGCCAGCCACCATTAAAACCCTAATCAAGAAATGGCTTTCCCAGTTAAAATATTACCGCCCATCAAAAATTCACGCCCCCTATTGAGAAAAAGCTTTATAATTCACCAGCTTTCTGCCGCGGCTTCGCCCGCGTGTAATTCGGTATTTTGTTTTCCCTCGGGAATATCAAAATTTCAAAGCAATCGATTCAGTACTTACGGCGTTAAAGCTGAACAAACTCACTTTCCCATTTATAATGTAAGGCTTGTTAGCTGTACTGTACCATGCTTCATCGCAAGCATGTTTTTTTATACACACATCAAAAGTGTCTAGGGATCAACATATATTTTTGCAATAACTTTTCTCCTGATTGATATTAATTAAAATTTTCTTTAAGGATTCATCAAATAAAGTGTTTTCGTTTGTCACAGTAACGATAAACCAAGTCACCTTTGCATTAATAAAGAAATTTGCCATTTTCCTAATAAAGGGATATTTGACATTTGAACCACTAACACAAAAGTTCGAAAAAAAGACTGAAATAACAGTTTTCTCTAAAATTTTATTGGGTAACTTAAACAATTAATAATCCGTGTTTCTACCTCGAACACTAACAACACAAGAACATCGGTTTGGCATACTCAAAATGAGTTCATCCAAATCACGCTGTGGAATGGCCGCCCATGTTCGTTGCAACAACAAAAAAAGGTCTTGCGACTGGATACCCTCCATATTCGGCAGAGCTCTTCTCTGTAGCATATCCCATGCATGCTCAATCGGGTTCAAGTCTGGCGACTGAGCAGGCCAGGGCAGGACATTGATGTTAGCTGCGGCGAGAGTCTGTCTTACAACTCTTGCGGTGTGCGGTCGTGCATTATCATGCATTAACTGAAATAAGGGACCGATTTGCACTTGTAGAGGAACGATGACGTCTGATACAATCATCTCAGCATAAATTTGAGCGTTGAGGTTGCCTCTGATCCAAATCAACTCAGTTCTTCCGCCGATCCAAATACCCGCCCATACCATGATGGTTCCACCACTATAAGGATGGACTTCCTGGCAGGATTTTAATCGCTGTTGGCGTCCAGGGGTTCTCCAGTGTCGTATACGTCTTGTATCCGGTCTCATACCAAAACGAGACTCATCAGAAAAGCACACGAAACGCCATTGTTCTTCTGCCCAATTTCTGTGTTCAAGAGCCCATTGATATCGAATCCTACGATTGTGCATTGCTATAGGTGGTACCCGTAGCGGTCTTCGGGAATGAAGGTTCACTTCATGCAAGCGGTTTCTGACTGTTTGGTCGCTAATTAAGTTCCCTGAAGAGTGATGAAGCCTCACGGCTAACATCATGGCGGTTATTGTTGGAGTTCTTCGAGTTAAGATTTGAATGTATCGGTCTTGTCTCCGTGTGGTGCAGCGATACCGTCCTCCATGGCACTCAGCCACGGTACCAGTGCTTCGGTAACGTGTCCAAAGTCGACTGATAACACTCTGACTTGTATTCAGAGCTAAAGCCACAGTACGTTGCCGGGAACCAGCTTCTATCATTCCCACGGCTCTGAACATTTCTTCCCTGCTTAAATGACGTCGCCGCTCCATAATAACGTTGGTTTTAATCAGTAGTAGGGAAACAGTAGCACTAATAATGTCTTCAATGCGTTGTATGTTTTTATAGGGAAAATATTGACAGCTGATTTTCATCTTTTACTCGAATTTGATTCACAGTTCCTGATTCAAATTATGAAATGCACCAAAAAGGATCCATATAAATTTATAAAATCATAAATTTATTACAAAGCCACATCTCAATCTCAAGAAATCTGCATAAAAATGCTTGATCCCTAGACACTTTTGATGTGTGTATATACGGACAAATCACACAGATTGATCTACCCTCAAAGTAAGTTCGAGACTTGTGTTATGTGAAACTAACTCAACGATACTATATTTATAATAGATACATATATAGATAAACATCCAAGAGCCAGGCCAATCAGGAAGAGATCGTTTTCCATCATGACCTGGCCGGGGATCGAACCCGGGGTCCTCCACGTCGCAGGCAGACGTGTTGTCATTTACGTCAAATGTTCACTCCCGCTCTGGACGAAGCGAAAGGGCGTGCCAGACTTTTACTGACTAAAACCCACCCGTGATCATTCATATGCCTGTGCGCCATGGGCCACGGTATCTCTTTAAAACAACTCGCGGCCCTATCAGATCGAAATCATATTACGTTGCTCTAATCTTTTGCAAACATACTCGTTCTATCAAACGAGATAGAAGTTATATATCACCGTCATTACCTGTCTCATGATTCCCTACATACCTGGAAAAACATCCGGCACGATGACGCATCATGTTGCAGCCTACGGGGTGTAATAGCTTAATTTTAAATTATATAATAGCACTTGACATAAGTATTTCGTATTATGTTATGACTACTTCATTGCGTTGACTAGCCTAACAAGGATACTCCGTTCACGTCATCTCCAGATGAATGTGTAATTAATTACCCATATAATTCTAATTAAAAAACCAGCACGCAATGTAAAAATAAATTAAAATGGTAGGGATGGCACTCCTAATATCTAAGGACAGCCTAACTTTATTTACCACTGACCTTTGTCTTGACGAAAGTTAACAGTAAACGTGTCAACAACCTATTTGGCATTTGGATGACAATTTGATCTAAACAATTGATTCCGTTTGTTTCAACCCTAATGGGCAGGGTACGCTTAAGGTCAATGTGAACGACCAAATGATTTCATCGGGCTCTTTTCGAGCACTGACGTCAGCTCCCGGGGTAAACAAGTTGGGCTTGGTAAAATTTTAATCTTTTGTTTTGATGCCTGTTTGCACGCGCTCTGCGTGTTAGATTAACCGATCCGCCGACATGAGGATTAATGGGATCGTATTTTATTTAATAGTTTATGGCACAAACAACTCACCTGTATCTTACGTCATCGCTTGTTTATTTTGACCGACCTATTGCCCAGCTGACTGTGACGCCGACACCGGCCGTATGTATGCTTAAACAAACCGGATTCCTTTTAGGAAACCAGATAATATCCATTCCATTATAATATTCAGAAGAGAAAATATCAATACATTAATATTTGTTTAAACCATATTTAACAAAGTTTAATCTTAGCTCAAATGAAACCTAAATATAAAACAAGTTCATAGCAACATAATCGCGACTCTTTCTGCAGCTGACTTGCTAATTTTCGCATAGGAGAATTAGTGGCATGTTAAACAACGTAACTTGTTTATTGTTGTATCAGCAACATTTTACAAGCGTGTGCTAAACGTTTTATTTACCTATATGTCGATTCCGCGTTGCTCTGCGGGACACGAAGTTTAATTTTATTGTCGCATATAACAAAAAAAAAAATTACACGCCATATATTATTTGCTAACAGATCTCTCAACGCCATTAACCACAAACTGCCATGTGTGCCAATAGAATGTCTTTCCTAGAAACTTGCAAATAGGTATTTTAATTGAAAGAATGGAATGCGCAATCCTCTCAAGGTTGTGCATGGCTAACCATAGCCGGTTTGAACGTAATTTACGATTTCATAACAAACGTTGGATCAACAATTTTGCTAATTGCATTTTCTTTTTTCGTATGCAAATCAGATATGAATTTCAAGTGTGGTTTGTGTAACCTTTTCTATGCTCGTTTGAGAGTGAATGATGGACAAACATGACGAGAGCGCCGCCAGCAAATATTGAGATTTGTATTTAGTTCAATATTTGTGGCGCCAACAGAGGTTCATAAAAGTAATCTCATACTTATATACATACACACATCAAAAGTGTCTAGGGATCAACATATATTTTTGCAATAACTTTTCTCCTGATTGATATTAATTAAAATTTTCTTTAAGGATTCATCAAATAAAGTGTTTTCGTTTGTCACAGTAACGATAAACCAAGTCACCTTTGCATTAATAAAGAAATTTGCCATTTTCCTAATAAAGGGATATTTGACATTTGAACCACTAACACAAAAGTTCGAAAAAAAGACTGAAATAACAGTTTTCTCTAAAATTTTATTGGGTAACTTAAACAATTAAT
The DNA here is from genome assembly GCA_037179545.1 of Sesamia inferens. Classification (NCBI taxonomy): domain Eukaryota; kingdom Metazoa; phylum Arthropoda; class Insecta; order Lepidoptera; family Noctuidae; genus Sesamia; species Sesamia inferens. The sequence goes on along the minus strand of CM073923.1, from coordinate 7,200,140 downwards.
AATCCGTGTTTCTACCGCGAACACTAACAACACAAGAACATCGGTTTGGCATACTCAAAATGAGTTCATCCAAATCACGCTGTGGAATGGCCGCCCATGTTCGTTGCAACAACAAAAAAAGGTCTTCTTGCGACTGGATACCCTCCATATTCGGCAGAGCTCTTCTCTGTAGCATATCCCATGCATGCTCAATCGGGTTCAAGTCTGGCGACTGAGCAGGCCAGGGCAGGACATTGATGTTAGCTGCGGCGAGAGTCTGTCTTACAACTCTTGCGGTGTGCGGTCGTGCATTATCATGCATTAACTGAAATAAGGGACCGATTTGCACTTGTAGAGGAACGATGACGTCTGATACAATCGTCTCAGCATAAATTTGAGCGTTGAGGTTGCCTCTGATCCAAATCAACTCAGTTCTTCCGCCTATCCAAATACCCGCCCATACCATGATGGTTCCACCACTATAAGGATGGACTTCCTGGCAGGATTTTAATCGCTGTTGGCGTCCAGGGGTTCTCCAGTGTCGTATACGTCTTGTATCCGGTCTCATACCAAAACGAGACTCATCAGAAAAGCACACGAAACGCCATTGTTCTTCTGCCCAATTTCTGTGTTCAAGAGCCCATTGATATCGAATCCTACGATTGTGCATTGCTATAGGTGGTACCCGTAGCGGTCTTCGGGAATGAAGGTTCACTTCATGCAAGCGGTTTCTGACTGTTTGGTCGCTAATTAAGTTCCCTGAAGAGTGATGAAGCCTCACGGCTAACATCATGGCGGTTATTGTTGGAGCTCTTCGAGTTAAGATTTGAATGTATCGGTCTTGTCTCCGTGTGGTGCAGCGATACCGTCCTCCATGGCGCTCAGCCACGGTACCAGTGCTTCGGTAACGTGTCCAAAGTCGACTGATAACACTCTGACTTGTATTCAGAGCTAAAGCCACAGTACGTTGCCGGGAACCAGCTTCTATCATTCCCACGGCTCTGAGCATTTCTTCCCTGCTTAAATGACGTCGCCGCTCCATAATAACGTTGGTTTTAATAAGTAGTAGGGAAACAGTAGCACTAATAATGTCTTCAATGCGTTGTATGTTTTATAGGGAAAATATTGACAGCTGATTTTCATCTTTTACTCGAATTTGATTCACAGTTCCTGATTCAAATTATGAAATGCACCAAAAAGGATCCATATAAATTTATAAAATCATAAATTTATTACAAAGCCACATCTCAATCTCAAGAAATCCGCATAAAAATGCTTGATCCCTAGACACTTTTGATGTGTGTATTTAAGTAGGCTTTCTGAAATGTCTCCTCCAGGGTAAGACGCTTATACGATTATGGCAAAGAGGGGCATTGCTCTTTAATTTAATATTATAAAAGTGTAGTCAGCTTATATTCTGTAGGATCTAACTTATTTGGCTTCGCGACTGCGTGGACATCGAAATTATTTCACACGAACATATTATGATCGAGCTAAATAGTAGTTTATGCCCTGTCCGGTCATGATAATTATATCCAATAGCCACATTTCATACAAATCCGTAATCGACGTAAAACGGCAGAGTTACTATCGCATCGCATCAAATCTAAATTTAATTACCTATACCAAAGTTAAAATAACAAAATGACCCAACCACAAATAAATTAAAACTGGCCTGACTTCCTCTCGCACGTTATTAACGCTTCGTTGACAACACTCAGTTATTTTAGGGCGCTATCACGTAAAATAACGCTCCAATGCGTAGATTGACGTGTACACAAACATATGGAAGGAACTATTCCTGTGCCCGTTCAGTTTACAGGGGCCGTCAGCTTACAGGTGTCATCGAGTGGCAGGGACTATTAGGTTCAATGGACCTGGATTAACGGTCACCTCCTGAAGAGACGCGATATAAAGTTTCTTTTGTGTTACTTGGTGTGAATCGTTGTGATTGTTTTTAATTGATTAGGCAATAAATGTATTTGTATTGTCTTTTAGTATCTGGTGGTTACGAATTTATAAGTACTGCAAATGAAATTGAAATGCTACTTTGTTTATAAGTGTTTTGGTCTTGGCCGATCAGGAAACTTTAATCTTATTTTTGAACTTACCGTGACTCAAAAATAAACCATCATGAGCTTCACTAACTCAAATAATGTTTAAAATACATTTACGAATTTATTCCGTCATTATTATAAAGTTCTTTCTGCATTACTAAAATAGCCATGATAGTGTGAACGACAATGATTCACTTTCAGGATGTCTTATCTCTCTGGGAAAATGTTAAAGTTGATTTTATAATGTATTTTGTTACAAATGATACGATTATTACTGTTTATAATTGACAAATTATATGATGTAAATCTATATTTTAAACTTTTAAAGACCCACTTTTAAGTAAATCCCAGTTAATTTAATGTTCGTGCCAGGTGTCTCAGGTCATTTACTGTAAAGCTGTGTATACTTTCCAATTACCACAAACAAAATAGGGGGTCATTGAACTTAATTCGAAATATTAAGGGGTCAAAGTCAAAAGAAATCACATATACAAAACATGATTCACAAAGATAATTTCTCATAATCACAGCGGCATACAAACATTAATTTGCAATAGCGTTATGTTGGCCGTTGAATCGCTATTAGCTTCAGTTACTATGGGACCCCATAACGCCCCATCAATCACCATTTGGCACCCGGAAGGCGATGGAAAGGTCGATGTACAGCCTTTGTGTTTGACCTTGGTATCAAATTACTACCAACCCCAACAAATATAACACAACAAATTCAATATTTTATTATTTTCCCTGTTCTCATGTTTTGGTCAGTCCTGTCGTGAATGCTGCTGTTAATGACCAAAGATAATATTGATAAAACAAGTTTTTTCTTTTTTTTTTTTCATATAATCTGCTATAAATATTTTAGTATATTAATTTATGAACGTGTTCCATGTGTAAACACTGTGAATTAAATTAATTCTAATTTAAATTTTCAAGACATGCCAAATAAAACAGATTTTGGTACGCAGTTGGACTACAATATAGCAAGCTAAGAGTTTAAAATAAGTTAATTGATGGAGTTATTCATAAATAGGATCTACTCCATAGTTAGGATCAACAGTAAATCAGGTTTAGAAGATCGGATCGGAAAAAAACTGTTGTTGTACATTAGCATGATTATACAATAACATACCCTTAATTTTACCCCTACTCATCGTCATTCGTCAGCGGTCACTACCCTTGCGGGCGCAGGTTCACCCTCCGTGATTGTTCAAGGTTCATCGCACGACCTTCACTGCTCTTCAAGTGTCAACTTACTAATCTCGTTAGCGTCAAGTTACGGCACAAGCACGCCCGATTGCTCTCGCTACTACATTCTTTGTTTCACCCTACTCAGTTGTTCTTAAGTTATTTACTGGACGCGTACTTGATTTCCGTTTTAATTCATGTCTTCATAATTCTCAGTAAACATTAACAACGCTACTTTTCTGTATACAATATGTAAAGAAATCCCTATCCGATCCATAAAGGTATTGTTAGGTATCAATAACTGATTGTACTAATGGATACAAAACCGGGCTAAACTTAAAAAAATCCTCCTAAAAAAATAAATATTATTTCGCAAAAAGAGGTAACTTAATACATGTGCGGTAAGCAACCCTTCCGCGGGCGGCACGCGGCAGGGCACGTGGCACGTGGTGGCATCGCTATTCGCTCATAATAATACCGGTGTTGTCACTTTTTTTTTTAAATTACCGGGGAACTTGAAATTAATTCGTGGGAAAAAAAGATTATTTCAAAATTCATTAGTATTGTTTCTATTATGATTACGTAAAATTTTATATTATATTTGGTCAAGTGTTTACCTAACCTTTATTATCCTTATGGGTCGGACAGGGTTTTCTTTACATATTGTATATTCAGTTTTCATCAAATCGTTTGGCTCCACTGTTTTTTTTTTTAATACATATTTGAAGGTTTGCTGTAACCGTCATTTGTTATGTTTTTGAAAACAACGATCATAGTTTACAAATAAGAATTTTTAGTTTTTTTTTTTTTCTCGTAGCGTCTTAAAACTGTTTGTTGTTATGTGTTATCCTCTACATTTATCGAACACGTCTCGTTGGTCTCGAAACACTCGGGATTCGTCATTCGTCTAATTTCGTTAGCCATGGGTAGTAGCCGACAATCTTTATGATCGCCACAAGATTCAATTAAACCACTTTATATAATGTTGAATTATTTGTTTACATATGTGTCACGTCTATAAATAACGCTACATTCAAAATAGTTTGTCTTCCAAATATTGTGAACACAAATATGTCGTTCAAATGTCCAACCAGCTTGTTTTCATATATATCAAGTTTACAATATTAACACCCTCTTAAACATTGACTGTTAAATTTCCATAATATTTTCACGCCAAAATGTGTGTTGGACTCGAGACAAATTGCGCTCTCATATGTGTAGCAAGTTTCATGCGATGACTTCAGCACGTGTAAGTGTTTTTATAAATCTTGAGGCTTTTCCGAGTTGGAAACCACTGCTGTCATATGATTGAGGATTCTAATTTCTCACGACAGTTATACAACACAGAGTGTTATTCGAAATTATTCCAAGGCTATGACCTGATTCCCTTTGAGCTTGCGTACCTACTAGTAATACTCATTCCGCTCCAGTTTTCACTAACAATGAACGAGCACATTTTCGAATTTTCTGTTCAGTTTTACTGTAACTATAAAATACTTTTTTTTTTCGTAAATAATTAGGTACTAAATAAACTATACTTCGTAACATCAACACAGTTTAAACATTGATCAATTACTTCTCACAAGTTACTTCATCTTCTACCATGATATTAACGATATGTTTAGCCAATGTAAAGTTTCGTTCATCAGGGTGTGTTTCGATGTACGGCAAGGAGTCTAGACTTGCGAGTCAAAAACGACGATTCGACCTTCGACGACAGCACACTTACCATTCTTTTTGCGATTTGCGCTGCAACACTCGCGTATTGCAAAACAAATGATATGAGATGATGAAAGTAGGACCGGACTTGTAAATTCATCACAAGTTACGAGTTTCATAAATTATACTATAACTCTCTTTAAGATGTCTTCTTGTGTAAATGTCATTTACGCAGCACTAATTAAACCTTTTATACATTCGTCTTATGGCGCTGTCTCGCTGGCAATAAAAACTAATGGACATTACGTTCTCCGTAACATGGCATGGATCTAAGGCATCGTTGTGAAATCACACTTTTAGATTATACACCTCTAATAAATCGTGGTGTAACCCGGGATCAAAATATATTTTAAAGCTCACCTCTGCTTCTTTGGAAGTTAAAAGTAAACATGCTAATTTTACTACTTTTGTAAACATTTACTTGGTGAGCAAATGAAATCGTTGTGAGTTTCAATTTGTTGATTTAGATGCTTCAAAAGCTGCTTCGCTTCAGTGATTGTATCAATTTTCATAGCTTATTGGTTTGATTTTTCAATGATGTCAAACAGGGTTTACACGTGCTTGAACTATCTAGTTCTTCCTCTGCAAAATAAACCTTGGTCTTGCTTATTAAAAATACCATGTAAGTATTGCAATAGGGTATAAGGTCAGCCTTCTGTGGTTTATTGCACCTAACTCCGATCAAGGCAAGCATGGCGCCAGTCTGAAGCAGGCACTGAAAATACAATTTCGTCCGAACGTACATAATTTATAAGAATCTGCAAAATATCCGGATGCAGCCCCTTCAAGTGGTGAAACGTAGGACTCTCAGAGGACACGTGCTTCAAAGATCAGTAAACTGAGATAGTGAAGGTGCTTCGTATACACTAGAACTAGTTTTAGAACTAGTTTCATTCACCACCTGAGCTTTAAATTGATAACAAAATAAACTCTTCGGTCTTCGTTTAGAATTCGCCAAAACATGTTGGTCCGAGACTACTTTTGAGAAAACCATCGAGTCGCAACATTAGAGCAATTTGATGTTAAAATATATTTATTACACACTACGCGTGGCGTTTGCTCAAATGATGATTTTCTAAGATATTTAATACATAGAATATTAAGCCACAAATTTAACCTTTATATTATGTCTCTATTTTTATTTTAATGGAAATGTATTCCCTTTTATCCTTAATCTAGAGTTTTTATGTCTTTATACATTAAAGCTCATCGTTCAGTATTTTATTAATTTCGGTTATTTATTTTTACTAACTACTCTCGTAGTGAAGTGAATTAATTCACGACTTGTATTAATTACTGTAAATATTTGTAACCAGAAAAGACCTGAAACTAGTTGTTTATGCTATTTCATAGCATTTGGCGTTTCTCTCATTTATAGAACATGTTTTGTTATAATATAACCTATTCGCACTTATCAGGTGTTGCATTCTGGGTTAATGCATGTCGTTAAAGTAAATTATTTTCTATATTCAAGTTAATTAATCATAATGTTCTCATTCTAAAGCTGAGCTCGTTTGCGGCAGCTTTTATCTGTTTTGCGGTCGCGAACCACACTACCTAGGTACCTATTACTGTTTGTAATTTATTCAAATGGTAACTCTTTCTCAGAATAAAGGTTAAATTACAACAAACGTGATTCCGAAATAAAGGACAATTGTTCCCTCCAATTTATCACTATTCCGTGGTCTCTACAATGAGCTCACTTCGACGCAAATCACAAAAAAATAACTGTATGCTTATTGGACTAAAGTACAATTTGTTTTGTGTGGGATTAGTCCTATACGGCTGATATTGTGTCTCGTTGTTATCGCGAGGTATCGAGTGGCGCACGCGCCACAAACGACCGCTTGTATGATTTACAACGTGCTCCACTGAAAGGTACCATTGTTGGCTTAACAGCTTCGACGGCGATTACACAATCGCATCGTTTGACGCCTGTCGAAGGTTATCTCCGGCCGTACGCCACTGCGCTCTGAAGTTGACCGATGTTTGTAATGTTAGTGCGCTTTGTTGATGGTATTTCACGTTTCTGCTCTTTTTGTTAGTACCACGGCTACTATTGACCGTATACAGTGGAATTCCTGTCCTTTCCCAAGCTGCGTTAAAAATGGTGGCGTGCTCTCAAAATTATTTCAATGTTGCCCAATATTTAAGCTGCTCTTAATTTTCATGTAATGACACGTAACTACCGGCCAGCTGAGTAAGACCAATTAGAAGCCAGTTAATGCGTTGCTGTTGAAATTGTCGCATAAATTAACTGTACGATCATAAAACTAATCGTAATAATCTCCTTACAATATCATCATCTGTGCAATAAAATATATCGCATGGAGAACAACAAACTAACTGGCAACAAATCCGGTCGTTCCAATTACTATTAATCGATTACATGGTTTCGAAGATAACAAAACCGGCATAAAGGTGGATCTGATGAATCACCACTCCTGGTGCTTTGCCAAACAGTTGGCGCGGTGGATTCCGAAGCTACATAAGAATTTGTGTTTTTATTAATATCGGGATTAATATATTGCGATGGCGCAATGTGTATTTTCTATTTAAACTGCTACAAAAACAGTGTCGACAAATTGAGTTGTTTACTTATTTCCGTACCTAATTATTGCGTTGCTTCTTACTTACAGCATTATCCCGATTCGTTGCATAAGCAACGTGGAATAAGGTGGGTGGACCATGGATGGCCACTCTAACGAGTAAATACTTTTAATTCGTTTATTTATTGGATAAATGAAGGAAACAAATTATTAAGTAATACTTTGTTTTATTGTCCACCGTATAAAATCTTTTTTTTTTTACCTAACTTTAAACAACATTGATTTAAAGTTTTGTAAAGCTCTTCCAAATGGCTTTGCATGGAACACGGCTCCAAACAAGGCCAACATTATACATCTGTTGTTATACTTAAAAATAGAGTTGTAACATTAAATATATCCGCTTTTACTAAAACTACATAATAAGCTCTATTATTTAAGCGAAGCATTAAATGCTCAATTTATTTTTATCATCTATAAAAAACTCTATGAACATTACTTGAACACCATTCTATAACTAAGAATATATTAATATAAATTATTTAAAAATATTAGTAATGAGTATTATATTGGCCTTAAATAACTTGTCATCAGGTTTTATTATGAAATTGCAATTTTCTTTTTTATCGAAAATGGCCTTCTTATGGGTCCGTTCTTTGTGAGGCCAAAATTGATAATTATGACTATAACTTTGTCCTAATAATTATAATAAATAATAGATACTACAAACTATTATAATTATAACAATTTCTCATTACTTATAACCAAAAAGTAAGTGTTCATTTATTCAGGATTTGTGAATGTTCCTTGTGGTTCCATGCACCATAGCAAGGCCAACCGTCAAATTTTTGTTTGGCCTTATGAGGAACCACCGGCTTTCCTAGGAACACTACCAATATTTTAATGTAAATTGAGGCAAAGCTATGTTCTTTTTTCTTTAGTACCATAAACATATACTAATATGACAATTCACATTAAAAAAACATGAAATAATAATAGGCTATTGACTAAAAATGTACGCTTTGTTGTGCGCGCGAATAACAATTGTAACGTCGACGACCGAAGCCTACGAAACGTTGGATAAAACTGCCACAATAGTGACACGATCGACACGCCGCCACGTTTGTGGCCTGTAGTTTGTAGGATCTTAGTGTGTAGTAGCAGGAATATGTATTTAAATGTCAACAACTACGATTTTTTAATAGTTGGCCTTCAAAGGAGCATGGCCTTCCATGGTCCACCCACCTTACATAAAAGAACATGTATTTTTCTTCCATGTGATATGAAAGTGATCACATATCCACGATTTCATTGTTTTTCTCGTTTCTGATTGTATATTGAATGGTTGCTGTTTGTTCTACTAGCTTCACTGACAATGTTTTACAACTTATTGCTATCAGAATAAGATTCGAAAATGAATCTCTTTAGCTGCATCTTCGTTCATTAAATACATTTTAGCTTCTACAGATGGATGTACACTCGTACAGTGTAAATGTAGTTCACATGCAATGCAGGTCTCACTTCGATGCTAATTTAATGCAAATCACGCAGGTCTCGTGAAATTAAGTTAAGTTACCCAAAAAACAATTTGTAACAAGAACTAATTTAATAATATTATTATGTAGGTATTTAATTGATAACATACAGCTCAAAATAATAAATAAACCATTATAAGTAATCAACTTCCTTAGAATGCCGATAAAACATTAATTAAATTGTTTGATAGCCGACTTAATAATATAGCATGTCCTATTAATAAAAATCCTTATTAGCACTTAGACTTTTACGACTACTAACCTAGCTAGAAATAAATACGAGCCATATATCACCTAAACGATTTAAGGGTTGTAACTAACAATTATAGTTCCTCGAGAAGAAGAAAAATAAAAAACAACCGTGTTTATAGCAGGTTGGCGTGTCGACATGTTAACCGGTTGTTTGTTTGACGACTCATTATCATTAGTATCAACTACCAACGCTATCTAAGCTAATTTATGTCACATAGCGCATGCAGAAAGCTGTAATACTTGGCTTGTAATTATAGATAAAGATGAAATGTGAATGGCGTAATCATTACCGCAATTCCCATGTTAGTAGCAGCTTAACAGGACAGTAATGTAATGAATAATTATGACTTCATAACGTTTCTGTGTTGTTGCTTGGGTCTTTTTTCTTAGAAATATCGTAAAACTTGTGTCGATAGGTACAATTTACGTTTAGGGATGTCTTCGAGTGTTGTCAGACTTCTGGAAAACTAGAACTGCTATCTCTGTTATCCAGTAACCTGGTATATGGAGATGCCATGGTAAAGATACAAATTATGGGTGTCATAATGAAACTGGGAATACTTGAAATGATCATTTGTAGTTATTTAGGGAGTATTATGAACGCAATAGCTATATTCGGTACCAATCGGGGATTTTCGAAAATATTTAGAGCAAGATTTATTATTATTATAGAAGCAAGATTTACACAACGAAACTGCACCATTACAAATCTACAATGCGAAGTTGGGAAAATCCCTGGATGGATGTTTAAATTCTTTAAAATTTTCTCATGTGAACATCTGATGCAACAATAAATTTTCCTAGATACCAAGATGTGCGTCTCAAATCTCACAGATTATTTCTTATTTTACTTTGATGACCACTTGGCTCATGACCAATATTCTTCGGATCCATGTTTTTTTTTTTGCCTTTTTGGTCTGTATGAAATATTAACACACAGTATACATTATAAATAAATTAAAATTACTTGTAACATTCTATTTACATTCGATTTCTATTTAATCAACACGTAAGAAAATGGTATATTATATCATAATAACTATAAGTACTTCGTTACGACTGTAAGCTCCGATACTATCGTTATTTGTAACCTTAGAGCCGGCCTTGGCGCCAGCAAATAGTGAAATGCATCGACATGATGCAATGTCTCGCTTCTAACAAACATATTCGTATCTATTATAACATTTGATATCGGTTTTTTTGAGCCCACTGTATTCGATTCGTTGCTTGATTTTAAACAGATCCTGGTTTTAAGGCCGTTATGTACTTTTATATTTTACTCGTATGTCATGTCATGTAGAGTGTCGGCAAGTGTCACCATTTTTCCATTATCTTTGTATCTGCTGGGAAGCAAACGCTCGTATACTGTAGTTAAGCTAAGGTATACAAAAAAAAGTCAAATTATAACAGTAACAACTATGTTTCACTGTTATGTCAACTTTTATCACAAGTACGATAGTAAAAGGACTTACATACAGTGATGCATAGGAAATGCAGATTTTAGGTTAAATTTTTAATTTCTTGTCCTTGAAACATTCGAGAAATCGACGCTATTATACTCATTACAGTTTGCATGTATGGTGCTTCACATACATTCACAAAATTGAACCACACGATCAAAACATAATCACGGTATACGGTCATATTATAAAATTGGTAAAGCCACGCAGAAATGTTGCCAAGTATATGATATTTATTATTCGATCATTTTAGTTATAGCTATACTACAGTTAAATACAATCAAAATCATATCAAAATTAAATAATAATAATAAAAAAAAAACAATGTCAAGTAATATAAGTTTAGTTATTATTATGAATATAAAAAAGAATGGCCTGAAAACCTAACTAATAAATTAATATGCTACTCGTATTTAGAAGAGCTTTGCAAATCATCACGAACATAATACGTTCTTTCATTAGTAAATGACTAATTCAATATGTACCAAAGGGCAGCTGAGACAAAGAACCCACGGTAAACACATTTAGGCCTCTATTACTTTGCACGAGAAACTCCATTGCAAGCGACATGTAATTACTGTAATCTTTAAGTAAGTGTTGTATATATAATATACATACAGTATGTTAAGAAAACCCTGTCCGACCCATAAGGATAATAAAGGTTAGGTAAACACATGACCAAATATAATATAAAATTTTACGTAAGCATCATAGTACCAATACAAATGAATTTTGATATATTTTTTTTTCCCGTGAATTAATTCCAAATTCAACAAGGATGATCTGTCCTGGTTTGTCATAGAAATTAGATTCTGCCCTTGAATCTCCATCTTGATGATGCCATGTAGCGGGGGTATTCCAAAGGGAAAGATAGGCTTAACGTGCTGGTTGTAGGCGTTCCGTATGGATAATTCATTAGATAGCCGTGTCATATATGTATTATATTATATTTCTTTGCTTTTAGAATTAATAACATATCATCATAATCGTAGGAGACAAAACGAATGAGATTTCAAGACAGTTAAATTGTCGCAATATTGTTTCACAATTTAAAATAGTGCATGGGAAATCATCAAATGACCTCCCACTCTGGGCGGATCTGTGTTCCTTCTCTTGTCTGGGCGCCAAGCCCAGGGTTTCTCTTTCAACCAACCTGGCCTGGCCTAAGCATCGGTCTTCGTGGACCCCGTCACGTTGTGCTGACATCTCTTTGAGGTGCGCGTGAAACACAACGCACTATCGACCCGAGCCTGTTCTTTACCAGGCGGCGAGCAACGTACAGCTCGCCGCGCCCCTACGGTGGCCGGGAGTACGGTTGCAGGGCGTCTCCTGCAGTGACTAGAGGCGTGAGGGCGCTGAGATTCCCGCTCTTTTACGCGCTACGCCTCCTCCTTTGTCAAAATCACTGCTTCGCTGAAGGAGGTGACGGTTGGCTATGCAGTCTCGCTCCGGACTATGGCCTGAACCCGGACAGGACGCGAGAGATCGCCACCCCGAGGACACGGCGGTGCTCCGCCCAAGCCGGGCAGAACTCCACCATATGCTCCACCGTGTCCTCGGGGCAAACACCCGCCTTTTATCGGAACAGAAACCTCCCGAAACAGCCGTGTCCGTTGAGGACCTGCGTCAGGAAGGTGAGGGTGCCGGGGCGCCTCTCTAGTCACTCCTCAAAGAGGGGATTTAACGCCGCTATTGTGACGTGCCCAACAATTGAGAGGCCTTAGCTTCGCGTATAATGTTGCATAATCAAGAACTTTTTAATATACAGTCATGAAGTATCCAACACATCAACGATTTAAATTGTATACTCAGATTTAATGATATCTGTACCTAACCTTTAATTTAGCCCTAGTGTTAGTGACAGTTAAACTGTTGAATAAAAATACGAAATTATCTTTGACGAATATAATTTGACCTTTATGTTATTTGTATGGTGGACCGAAGTTTGTTTTATTAGTTACCAAAATGTATGTATTGTAAAAACTTAATGCACAAAATATAATTGGCTTCAACTAAATTGACGTCAGACCGCAATCAAATAATCATTTCAACAGGATATTTTTTTATAATACGTCTCTGACTTATTATTGGTTTAGTTTTAATGTACAAATAAATACTCGTGCAGATCTATTTCCAAACACCTCTATGGTTTGGAATGCACTTCAAAGTTTGTATACAGTGTTGCAAAATAACATTTGGAAGTATAAATACGACGAGACGATACGGTAGAAACGTGAGCTGAAATTCTTGTCTAGAATTTTCATTTCATGTCCCAAGTTATTATATTAACACATAAACTGAACATCTGTTGAACATGTCTTCAATTCTACATACTCTTGGAAAACTGTTGCATCATAATCGTTTCAATTTAACTATTATATTATATGCGGATTTGAATACTAGAATTTTGTTGTCTAATGGCGATGGTATTAAGCCATTTTACACGCGACATCCATATTGTTCTGAAAACATGACGTAAAATTATATTATATTGAAATCCCAAAACTTGAAGCAATAAACACTGGTGCAACCTGTTGAAATTTTGTCGAGGTAAATCACCATATAACATTACTAGCTTCACAATTTGCAGCTCTATCATACTTACGCCTCTTTCATGAAAATCGTTTCTCATATTTGTTTGCATAATGAGTAATTCCATTGAGAAATGCTCGCTCTTGCATAAACAAAAGGCGTCTGTTTCCCGCAGATGTTAACAATAACAGTTTGCGATTAATTCAAACTTCCGCCAAATGTGACCTGGTGGACCATGATGTCCGACCTTCACATTTTATGGCCATGTTAAAATTACAATTTACGGAAATATACACTGTTAATGCGAAGGTGGTTCAAGACAATTTTATTATAACGTACTGTCATCGGAAATGCATAAATTGGTCTGTTTATACAGAGACCTCGCATAAATTTTAGTTTTAATTTCATTTATAATGAGTGACACTACTTTTCCCTTCCTTGTAATTTAATCTGGCGAGTTCTTCAAAGAAAAGGTTAAATCGGCTTATGATAACAATATTGAAAAAAAAAACAAAATAAAATTCCAGTAATAGTAAATCTGTAAGTTACAATTAGGAAACCCGTAACCACCACCGTAAGGAGAGCTTGTATTTAATGGATTTAATTTTTTCTTTGTCTGACTTCTAAAAGTATTTAAATTACTCAACTGACCAAAGATAAAGATCATTTTGCTAGCATTAAATAAACTCCATTGGCGGCTTTCATTAAAATACTTACTGATTAAGTTACAGATAGCCGTATTCTTTTTGTAGTCACAATTTAATGCGGTATTTTAAACACGTTTTATCTAAATTGTTTATATCGCACACTAGTCTTAGAAGGTAATTTAATTGCATATACCATCGGTTCCATCACGCGAACCGATCATTATCGTCGTTCTTAATAAATATTTTCTCCACTCTACATTTATAATTATTTATTATTTTGATTGTTAAAACTTCTGCAAATCCTAAACCACTATACGTAATTTTAGTTATATCTTGTTTTAATGATAGATAAGTCCTCTCACAACCAGCGTAATAACTCTTTTCACATTTAAATATATTATGACGTCAATCATGCTTGTTACCAACTGTAGTTGTACAGTAACTTCTCCTTTTAAAGAACCTGTCAATATAAATACTCTATTCAAATAAATAGGTTTAGTCGATTGTATACCTGAGAGTGATTTCAGTTTATATTATTGTAACAAAGACCAACCTTGACGACGGCGACGCCTCGGCTGCTTTGTCTGACGACTGAGTCTTACGCATTTGTTCCATTCATACTCTAGATGCGTTTCGTGCGACATCATTCTACTGGGTTGACGCGAACAGCTCTACTAATTGCCTGTTCTCGCCCACTCCCTGTTACATGAGTGAATTTTCAGCGGCTTCCTATTGAAGCTTATCTTACTCGACTCCATGATTGTCATCACAATTGTCATTACTATTCAATAGTCATTGTTACATTGCTAACATTACAGTCTAGACTCTAGACAACTCTTGTCTCAGTGACGTTACTTTAATTAATTTCAATTGCAACATATGGAAAATGTCCAACTCTTATTGCATCTGACACGTTTGTTCTTTGATTGATGGCTCTTCACCTATGAATGAATATGATTTGTATGATAATATTGTCACCGGCAATGTCTATAACAAATTGCGTGCGGAATGCTTGCTTGCCAATAATTACTTTTATTATGACTGACACTCCCGATGCCTTGCCACTAACTAAACATCACTGCTTATATATCTTCACCCCGCTGAGAATGTTCTGCTTCGCTCGGCTGATCGGCTTTTTAAACAAATTTGAGAGACATGAGAAGTACTCTAAGAATAAAACTTGGCGGGATCAATAAAAATAATCAATAGATTATTACGTCGTAACAACTACCAGATCATCGTGTTATACATTAAGTAGAATAGTAACAATGTAATAGTAATTATCGATCCTAGTATGAAATTAGTTTTGGCTTATCTGCTCCAAAGTTTCACTGAATGTTGTCTAACCTTAGTTTAGTCTCATATGTTTCATGTTGTCTTTGCGTCGAGTTATTTCGGAGGGATGGTTGGAGCAGCTAGGTCTTTGGGTCTTTGACGATAGGGCTGTGGTGACGTAGTCGTGTGTCGGCAGCATCAACGGGTTGGCGCTGGCGCTGGGCGGTAGCAGCGCAGGCAGCCCTGCGACGGCGAACGACTCTCGGGACCAGACGACGACTTCCTCTCGCGCGCCCTCCCCGCCGCCAAACGAGAGGCAGCAGCACTCCAGGTAGACGCGCTCCACGCTCGGAACGTTTGGCTTCTCTGGCTATGGCTGTTTTTGTTGCCAATAGAATATAAGCTTTAAAGTAAAAAAAAAGATTATGGACAGATTATTACAATAGACTCTTTTCATTTAGTCATGAAAATGGCTCCTAATGTTTGTATTATCAGATTATGTTTAAATCAAAGCTAGTGTTCCATTGGTCAGACGTAAGAGGTGATGGTTTCGTTTTTGTACTGTATAATTTTATGTGGGTCAAGATCGTTTCTAAATTTTGTTTTACTATTAGAACGCCATACAACGTTCCTAGTATGTGTGCATGCTTGCCTGCTGAGTGTTTTTTTTTTTGGTGATAGAAACCATTTTGTGCTGATTGTTTTATGTGTTGCCGAATATTTAATTTTGTTTTGTGCTGTTAGATGTTTTTTGTGTTGTATTCAAAGGTCACTGAATTTTTTCAAATTAATAACGACATAATATATGTTTCATCCTACGTGTACTAACAATTTTGTTCAGTCGTCACATCGAGCTGTCGATATCGGTAATGTAACTAGTATAATAATTAATTCAAAGAGAATATTGAGTTTAATGATCGTTCTAAACAGTGCAATGTCAAAGTCAAACATATGTTTTCCTGTTGACAACGGGTGACGTCAGGCCTAAATAAAACAATGATGGTCCTTGTTATTGCCTTACTTTATACCTGAACAACTTTATACGGTCGATGAAAATGAGGCTATTTTTAACTTCTTCCCAAAGTGATTGATGAGAGTTGTGATACCACCTGTTTCTGCAAAACTACCATTAAAGCAGCCAGTTTGTTTAAATTGCAATGTATACAAATATCCTAAACAAAGTCAAAGAGATTGATAGCAAGATTTTTTACAGGCTGTACATCTTTCTCAATTAGATACTTCAACAGGTAAGTCCTTAGCTTCAAGATGGCACCTGAGGACTGATGAATTGGATGAAGACAAAATTATGAATATTCAATTTCAATTAAGTTTCACAGAAGGCAAACATGAGATACAATCGGTAAAGCATGTCTTCTGAATCACGTCTTGGCGGAGTCTCTGCTCTGCATCCTAATAACCTAAACTTGTACCTTATATGCATAATCTACAAGACGTTAGGCAATTGATCAATATCGACTACTTATACTTTGAACAGACTCGTAACTGTTTGATTTAGCGTAAACTTAACTATGTTTAACATCTGTTCAACACTGCCTCAATGTTCAATGTAGTCTAGAACATTATCGAAAATGTATCTCTGGGTAGGATGCCAAAAGTAGTAGGAAGTACAGAGCCAAATCTTGATATAGAGCAACGCCTGCTTGTGGGCGGATTTTGGCATTGTCACATGATACTATCCATACTGACAACATGATTTGTCCGTCAGTTTGTCCAAAAAAAAATATTAAGTCGCGAAGGTTTTGACTCGACACCTACGTTATGGAACACAGAAAATATACTTACAGAAGTCAAAAAAAAAAAAAAAACTAAACTTTATAATACATTTACATATATAATGGCTGAGCATTAAAACTAGAACGGATATTATTTTGCTATACTTCCAAAGTTTTGGTTCTTCGCTATACCCATGACTGCAGGAGGTTACTCTTGCTCGGCAATTTAGTGGCCGTGATCTTTAAAATAGCTCAAATATTTAATGTTTGTAGTTCATGATTATGATTCGTTTCAGATCTTTGTTTGACAAATGATCGTGAGACATGTTCCGTATTAGGTTATCGAGATCTCGAGACAATTTTAACTTTGCAACGCCAGTCATCAAAGCAAAAGTGACGGACTATTAACCATTTTAAATAAAGACACTTCTGCACGATTACATGTCTTGCAAATGCACATTCAGATCATCAAGGAAACATTTGGGATTTTTGGCCATCCCTAATGTCCGCTTGAACATGAACGAGCATTTATATCCTTCATATCATTAACTGCTAACGACGAGACGTTGAATAATCACGATAAATGTGCATGCCTCCCAAGGAATCCCAAAGCCATACGTGTTGATCGTCTTGTAATTTAACTCATAATTTCTGAGCACAACGATGAAGCTTACGTCATGCTCCAAGAATAGAGCGTCGGCTGCTTTCAGTGTGGAGTTATTGTAGATTTTTTGCTGGCAGGTTATTGACTTGGGCATTTAGATGTCACGGCAAGGGTACTGAACACGACTACATCACAAGGTACTGAATGTACAACAAAATTGCAAATCTACATGCGATATGTGATGCGAACTTGATATATGATGATTCTTGTAAGAAACCTATAATAAAGGTCAATAACAAAATTTATTTTTTTATTTGTTTAGGTTACAACAATATAAATACCTATTATGTTGATTAGAGATACTCATCTGTGTTTTGCTGGCAAATATGAAGGTCATTATTGTTTATTTACCCGCCATTATTATAAATATATGTAGGTAGAGGAACAAAACGAGTGGGTGTTGAGATCGAGGTTTGAATAATGTGTATATTTATGCGAAGATAAAAAACACACTTATGATTAGGTACCTAGTTTTTTTTTATGAATTCGGATAAAGCTGTTTGTTATTAACTAATTAATTCATGTTTTATATTAAATTTACTACCAACCTACTATGATACAATTAATGTTTGATAGCTTTATCAAGGAATATGACAAGCCAGAGGTAGAAAAATGACTGAATTATTTATAATGCTTTAAATCTCAGATTAACTACCGATACAGCTATAATGGCCCTTGAAACTATAAGTTTTAGAAGCTGTTAGCGGTAAGTTATGTCCAATTGATAAATAAGCACTTTAAAACTGTATAGGGGAATTACATTATGTGTTTGCGTAAGTCGTAAAGTATTTGCACTCAGTTAAGAAGTTTAGACGAAAAATGTAATAGTCATTAGAGATCTGCGCTAATAATATACTCAATTTTTGTTATTATTAGGTACCTTGAAGTTTGTAAATTTTTTGATCTGATATTCGAATTTATTCCTCTTTTCTCGTTAACACCTACTACAGCTTGTCTCTGCACCTCCCGAACATCGACTGATAGATAATACCTGTGCATTAAGGCCGCTTCTGTGCAATGTCTGATTAAATATTTTTAAATAATATTTACCTGCCTATAGGTTCTAACGAGTTCTTAAAATTTTGTGCATGAAATTTTTACCAAGCTACTGAATTAATGTGATACATCAAAACATCGTTCAATTCCATTTCATAGCATGACCGACGAATATTAAATTCATGCCCTCCTTGATAACCTTCAATTTAATTTGCTAAATAAAATAAAAACGCGCTCTCAATATCTGCCGAAAATTTATTGAAGCAAATTCATCTTCAGTATCCCATTTTAGACACGAGATTTAACAGAGACACATTCGTAACTACTTTATCACGCACTCCTGATCCTAGTGAATACATGATAAAATTCTCGCAAATGTGTACGAGATCGTTATAATAATTCACAAGTAATCTTCGTGATGAATTCTTTGCCAAAGTGCTTAATCTTGAGAAAAGTGAGCAATTATGGCCATATTAGTTCGCGCGGTCACATCCCGATTGCCCTTGATAGGTTAGGACGTACACATGGCTACACACCAAGCTCTGAATTACCAGTCTAGCTAACCTCGCATTGTATAGGTTTTTTGGCCAATCGGACGTCAGCTTATACTGGTTGTACGTATCTGTAAAAAGTGTTGATCACCTACGTGTGATAATAGTAGGGTGTAACACTGCGAACTGGGAAGTCCTTGTGAAGCGAAACTGTTGAGCTACTACATACGGAATAGGTTTGCGAACACGTGTTATCTGTACGATAACTGCAGTTATTGGCATGGTCATGCCAATGTAGAACCAAGTAATGCATAATCATAAGCAGTGGTGGCCCATTGTCAAGAACCTCTACAAGTCGTTCGTGGGGTGGAACCCAGAAAGAAGTTTTACTAAAAAATAAAACACAGCTCTTCTCAAACTTGTGAAAGAAAACATCGTGAGGAAACAGGCATGTCTTAGAACTGACAATTTGAAGACGTGTTACATTTACCAACCAGCACTGGGCCCGTGTTATAGAATCTTGCTCAGTCCTCAGAAAAAGAGGCCTGTGTCCCAGTGTCATCAGTGGGAACATTCAGTAATACAGCTGACCCAAATTTCCCAAAATATCAAACCAAAACAAACTCATTTTCCCTTTGTTGCAGCAAGATTAGTCCAGTTTTTATTTTCGTACTGACAATAAACGAATAAACTCTGAGAATGCTTTATTTAAAACTAGCTGACCCGGCGAACTTTGTTCCGCCTTAAAGGCAATAAATATCACATGATCACATTTTTTACTTTTTAAATTAGGAACACTGTAAATAAAAAAAAAAAAAGTAGGTATTCCATGTTTTTTTTATTTGTCATTTATTTAGTGTAGCACCTTGTGAAAGAAATGAATTTCTACTTGTGCTTCGTAAATTATCTAGCTATTGATCTCTGAGATGTCGTGGTGGCCTAGTGGTTAAAACACCAGCCTCTCTTGTATGATTGCGCGGGTTCGATTCCAGGTCAGGCAAGTATCGATGTAACTTTTCTAAAGTGATATGTACTCTCTAAGTATAATATCTAGGACACCAATGACTGAACGTGAAGGAAAAAATCTTGAGGAAACCTGGACTTTATAAGTCTGAAATCGCCACCCCGCATTGAGCAAGCGTGGTGATTACACTCAATCCTTCTCTGCATGAGAGGAGACCTGTCTCCAGCAGTGGGACGATAAAAAGATTGATGATGATGATGATGATCTCTGAGGTTTGTTCGCCGATTTCGCATTGTCAACGGAACAGTTTCACGGACTGCCGCCTCCCTTTGCTCTTGTGAGTGAGAAGCACGAAGTCGAGTCATAGTAAGGCGGCGCTCTGCACGTGCAATTTCTTGCTCTTCTTCAGTGCTTTCATTCAGAATGTTTCGATTTACTCTTGCATTACCGCTTTGTCGAGAAAGATTTGATGGTCTTGGTCACGGCATGATATTTTTATTGATGATAAATGGCACAGCAATACAATATTAGAAATTTTGAAGTTGAAGTTGGTTTTGTGTTTTTTTATTAAAAACTTTAAACCAGCAGAGAGTATTTATATTCTTTGCTTTAAACGATTGCTTCAACCGGTTAGACTTTTTTTAAATATGCTCAGCTGTCATTTGCTTTTTGTTATACCATTTTTAGTATATGAATTGCTGACTTACATTTTGAATGAGTTGGACCATGTCTTATGTCACGTCACACGGGAACGACGGGGACGGGTTCTTAACTACCTCCTACCAATATTCAGCTAAATCGGTTTAGCCGTTCTTGAGTTATATATAAATAGTGAATAAGCAACTGAATCGATTCCAATAATTTTGACACCATGTTATATTTTGTCCCAAATACATTTAGAAATTGTTACAGTGTAGTTACCGAGTGCGTCACGCAGCTTACGATACAACATCATAGTATTGTGCGCGCGCAACAGCTGACGCTAGAGGTCAACGCACCGTGCTCGCTCGCGCGCGGATCTTTGACCATATTTATGTTGGGACAACCAAGTAGAATACTCGTAGCAAGCTTATTATAACTTTGTGGTTTTACATTATATCTTTTTGAAATTTTGTACATAATATTATTAACTTAAAAATACTGGACACGTGTTTCCTACTTTGTGGAGGTGCAGGATACCAGGGTAGCACAAAAGCTTAGGAGAAGTCGAAACAATAAACCTCATTCATTTCATCATTATCAAATAATCGTAATACATGAAAGAAGGTTTATTGTGCATATTTTTTGACGTGCAAGGTACCAGGGTAGCATAAAAGTGTAGCAGAAATCGAAACAATAAAAAAGCTCATTCATCATTATCAAATCACCATAATACATGAAAGAGGTTTTATTGTGCATAGTTTGTGGACGTGCAAAGTACCAGGGTATCACAAAACTGTAGGAGAAGTCGAAACAATAAACCTCATTCAATCATCATTATCAAATAATCATAATACGTGAAAAAAGGTTTATTGTGCATATTTTTTTGACGTGGAAGGTACCAGGGTAGCACAAAAGTGTAGGAGAAGTCGAAACAATAAACCTCATTCATTCATCATTATCAAATAATCATAATACATGAAAGAAGGTTTATTGTGCATATTTTTTGACGTTCAAGGTACCAGGGTAGCATAAAAGTGTGGGAGAAGT
Source organism: Sesamia inferens (assembly GCA_037179545.1). NCBI lineage: Eukaryota > Metazoa > Arthropoda > Insecta > Lepidoptera > Noctuidae > Sesamia > Sesamia inferens. Next base: position 7,178,413 of record CM073923.1, on the reverse strand, counting down.
CGAAACAAAGAAGCTCATTTATTCCCACAGGAACGACGGGGAGCGGCATAGAAAGTATCCTATGTCCTTCTCCCAGTTCTTAGCTACCTCCTTACCAATTTTCAACCAAATTGGTATAGCCGTTCTTCAGTTATAAATGATGTAACTAACACGACTTTCTTTTATATATATAGATATTATATTTTGAACAAGACAATAAAACAACGTCGTTAAAAAATAAAAGATGTAGTTTTATGAACATTGAAATGACATTGCGTGTCAAGGAGATATTTGATTTAAGAATAGCGTAACTTGGTTTAACAACATACATTTATGAATCAAAGGTCAGGAGTTATAATGAAATGAAATGATTGATAATGAAAGGCATATGTATCTGTATACTTAAGCCTTTTTCGTAAATTCAGTACATTATTTTAGTATACCCAACCATCGTTGAAATTTTTCATCGATGCGTTGTTCGTCGTGCGGTTTTGTATGCAACTGCTGATTTTTTTAAACCCCGACCAATAACTATGTCTTACACAGTGTTGTGACTTGTTATTTGTTCATAATAAGCGTAGCATAAGTACACGATTGTTTCATTAAAGAACAACGGTTTGCGTAATCATTGGAATTCTCAGAATAAATTTAAGTAACGAGAGTTATCTGTACTTCTAAGTACAAGAATGCGATATCATTCATGCCCTCTATTGTCACGTGCACCAACGCATTGCTGTAACGATTAATAAATCATCAAGACCATATTAAACTAAAGTAATGCAATTAAAATTGCAGAAAAATCATAGCAGTGGTTTTGCCTTATAAGCGTGAACGAAACACGTGCTCCTTGCTGCATTTAGATGAGTTGCGTCACTATTGTGGTGACAATAACTATGCTAGTGTAGTACATTGACAACATAGTAATGTGTATGTATCCCCCATTTATTCTCCCTACAGCTATTTACATGTTTAACTTATATCCCTATTCCACACAAGAATTGCCAACTAAATACCTGATCTAAGATTTTAATATCGTGGCATGTTACACAAATGAGTACTTAGCTATATGTTTTATACTTAAAGAAATATGTCTGCAGTTTCAAAGGGAGCTTTTGATTAAAAGTATGTTCGTATAAGCTGAAAATACAATCTAAAAAGAATATTTTTTTAAGACACAGAAAAGCACTCAATCTCGTTAAAAATAATGATGAAAATGAATTATGTTGTTACGTAAAGGAATTCAGGATGAAGTCATAGACATAGAAGATCAGGAATTATCGTCATACGAACAATTATTTTCATAACTTTTTTCGATCAAAGAGACATTGCTAGCATATCCACATCCATCACTCTTGTTGCCGCCAAACCACTCTTTGCCGTTACTACACTCATCACCGTTCCAATTTGAGTCTTATGCCGTACACCTCACAGAAACATTACTATTATCAATAATTGCAGACTTGTTAAAGCAACGGCCTAATTGCTGTTCAACTTTTGTAATTTGCTGCCTCGTACCCGTAAAGAGGCACTATGGTGTGACCGTTATAATCTACCTAGCAACAACCAACCGGTAGAGAGTTCGACGTCCGAAAGAAATGTAATGACCTCATAGATTCGCCATTCGCAATTCATCATTTTGTACCAGCAGCCCCACCGGACACGCGGCGAAATTGTGCTATCTTTGGCAATATTACCTTTCTAATAATCGCAGTTACAACAGAAATAAGTAAGCGATTGTACTTTGATCATAGATTGTTAGAGAAGTCGTGATCTATGAGGGTTTGTGCAAATTATAAGTAGATAGTGACTTATTACTTTCGTCAACATTATAAATCGACGGGGCATGAATCGCTCGTTTTGGATAAATCCCAAATATGTGACAAATACATTACACGTCAAGCAGCTTTAATTCAAGTATAAGATTGTAGTTGTTCCTAACATCTTTTAATCTACCACGACCTGCAGAGTCTACTGCCCGCCTCTACGTTGCCGTCTCAACGTGACAATGGCAGAAAAGTCGATATCAGCTCAATTAGCAAAAGGAGAAAAAAAGTTAGAATTTTATAAATCTGAAATTGTCCATTGGTTTTATGACTAGTCAATCATCCAGGCATTAAAGCAGACACAATTATAGGCGTGGTAACTAAAGATACTTGAAACTTTCAAATAAGGTTGGCCGGAAAAGGCAAGGCTTTTAAATATATGAGAAAAGCATTTAAGTATGTGTTTAAATAAACATAAAATATTCTATTTAGCGTATTCAGATAACTAGCTTGAACACTGCTAGAGCAAGTTACAGTAAAAGTTACTAATGCTCATGAACTTACTTAATCTCCATTTAAATTCTTGCAATGCAGTTGTCTAGTTACTAGTCAGTCCGTGGTCCGGCTCTACTTTCATCCATGCCCTTAGCAACAACGCAATAACGTCATCTCACATGACATTGAAACATATCCCGAGTGGTTGTAACCGCAGCCTCGGGGTGCGTCGGCGCACCCAGCCGTACAAGGACTCAACATGACGTCACCTACAACAATACAATTACGCACACGAAATTACATCTTTCTCCTTACTACCAGAGGTGAAATTCCCCTGCAGAAAGTATCTTTTTGAACCTTGGAAGCCTTGTGTGCGATTTTACTTTGTTGCTTCATGTTACCGTCGCTGTGATAGAGCTTCGTCGCGGCATGATTGACTGCCAATCAAAAAATTTATGCGCTATAAAACGAGATCCAATATCATGAGAATCGCTTAATTTTGCTTCAGCATTTACGCTAAGCGGAAATATAACCACACTTCCTAATGCATGACTAACTATTGTCAATGATAAATGCTAACACAGTTATCTTCGGAAATAGAGTATCTCGTTCACAAACAGTCATCTGAAGCGGTGACATCAGTGTTTGTCTTCAAACATGAATTACATGGATCACGTGTTATACAACCAATTTGCCAACTGATTACTTGTCGGTTTTTTCTTTTTTGTTGTATTCATTACTGGATTTCGAGAAATGTTTTTTGTTTGACGGTAACTACTCTTTAAATAAGATCCGTCTATTCAGGGAATAAATCTAATTCTGAATTACTACAAGTCGAGACGTTGGGAATTTAGAATTACATAAATAAAAAAAGTGAAAATTGGTGTCATAAACACTCTGAAATGGTTTTCACACAAAGTTCTGTTGAAATATCAGTGTTACAATAACCAACGCCTTATAGGTAAAGCCATCCAATTAATTTGAGATTATCGTATAAAAATTTAAAAGGAAATCCGTCTCAAATACGCTCATAGCGCCACCTGACTCTCAGAGAGGATTACTTCTGCAACCACATCCGAAGTCGTTTGGTAAATCTTATGCTTCAACTTCACACTTGAGTATTGAGCCATATTGTCCAGCCTTTCCGGTTCGCCGGAGATCGGCCTTGATGTCTCACCCACAGAGGTCGAGCGCAACGAAAGATACATTCGTAAACATTCACTCGGTTTGCTCTGTGATATATCTAATTAGTTGACGTGGGAGCCAAATTATCGCTTACATAATACGACGTCTTGTAACACAATCTATTCATCTAAAAATCTTACCGTGCCAATTTAGAAGTGAACCCACAGTGAGCTTGAAGCGAGCTGTCAATATTCTCAGTCCTCGATCAAATGAACTAATTCCACCTCTCCACCAACTCCGATGAGATTTTTAAATGAGATGTATGAAATATCTGCATTTAATTGATTTCTTGGTTTTTAATGATATTATTTGTAATTTATTAAACATAGTAAAGGGGTAAATTTAAAGTTAAATGCGATTTAACTTATGAATCTTCCAATGTGATATTTTGGGCACAGATACCATTGACAGCGATGCAGATATTTTTTATGCCCAAGCGCCTTCTTTATTCTTTTAAAGTACATATATTAGCTTAAAGATTTTAATACATCTATGTAACTCCTACACGGATTTTTTTTACTTTAATGAACATATGCAATACATATGTAATATGGATCACTGTGTCCAACTTAAACAAATAAATATCTAAAATAAAACAAAAAATACCTGAGGTATGATGTCATTATTATAATGTTTTCTATATTAAAATACCACATGTTATATGTTTGGTGTATGTGCATAATGCATTTTCATTTTATTGTAATTACATTTGTTACAAATTTATCTTTAAGTAAATTTCTTTAGGTGCCCATTGTTTTAATTACATACATACATCGTATTAATCTACAACTATACAACTTTGGACAAAATGACTATTTTAAGCTATCTGCATAATGAGTCAATAAATGTTAGGGGAAAGAGTGGTAATTAAAAGCAACAGCTAAAATAATTAAGAAACAAATTTACCTGTTACTTTGGCTTTATGACGTTACTTTGACTGTTACTGATAATGAAGAAACTGGCTGCTAGCTAAGCACTAAAGGTCATATAACACAAACAGTATTGTAAAATTAACGTTCTTGGTTAATGGGGTTTAGAACCTCTTATAAAACTCCTTTCTTTTTTTACGATGGAGAAAGCTATACTGCGCTTAAGGCAACATAAAGCAGTAACATGTTAGGATCAAATAGGAGATTGGAATAATGAATAAGTTATGATTAGTTGCTGACTAATATTATTACTTCTTTATTTATGAATGTCGGAAGTTTTTAGTCCAATTAAAATTCCATTAGTAATAATTTCTTTGGTTATTAGGGACAAGACTAAATCAGTAACTATCATTGGGACATCTCTAGTTCTACGTAGAGCTTAAACAATAAATTCTCCTTTGAATAGTTCCCTATTAACCAAAGGAATAATTGATTGATATCGCGTGAAAATCAATTAGTCAACTACATACGCTCAGACATAAACACTTCCTCAATAAAGACTATACAAATTATGCAGTTAATTTGGTGTTTTTCCACCGATTTATCTCAATTAATTAAAATTACATAGACATTATTTTTTCTTCTGTCGTATTTGTAGTACCAACGGCCTCGTGTGATAATACGTAACAGTGACACCAATTTGCAGGGCAATCCTCCTCTGCGATTGGATTATGCAAACGGTACAGCTGATAATGTTACTCGCCGATAGCCTGTTTTATTTTAATGATTTACTAATATGATGTGATTAACGTTTCATTTGGCAAAATTATTTGACAATTGCCACGTCTGTATTGACACCAATATTAAGTAATTTTACTTTGGACTATGGGTTAGCAACACAACTTGTATTAATGTGGCACACCATTCAAGAACATCTTAGATACTGCATCCAAAAAACTGCTTAGAAACCAGACAGTCAAGCAAAAAAAAAAAACAAAACTGTAGAACCATGCTAACTTAAACCAACTTTTTTTTCAAATACAATGGTGTATGATTTAAATATTTAGCGAGTGCCATCTTGGACCCGTTAGGCACAAATCGGGGGCGTGACTTTGCCGTCTGTGCCAAAGATTCCTCTGTGATTTGCCAAGTATTCGCGACGATGTTTGCCTAACATTGGGGCGCGTGAAACGTTCCACCATTCCAAGTGTACCTATCTTATGTACGATGATAGTGGAAATTATGTGACTATGTTTTTCTTGGAATCAAATTGCAGTGAAGAAAAATTTTGTTCTTAAATTTATTTAACTTTTCATTTGGACCTGTAAATTACCTGTATTTTTTTATGACATATTAACTGAAGTAATATTGCCTCAACCTATCTTATTTTATAAATCCTGAAAAACCATTATAATACAAATTTTGTGCGTTCCATTTCATGTTTCCGATTGCATTGACCTTTGTAACCCGACAAGAGGTAAATTCCATTCATATATTTTAAATTTAAATTTAATGGATTTTTGGACAGTAGCGAGTGCAATGATGTACGTATTTCCTACAAATCCTTTTAAAATTCAATCTAAATATATTTCTAAAACGTGCAATTTACAAATTTTACAGAAATCATAAAAAATAAAGATTTCTTTGTCTTTGTTGAACCGTCATTTTAATGAGGATATTTACCTATGTATAAAACTGTTTTGCCTGAAAACGTTATCACATATCACTTCATAACCTTGGCCTTTCCTTTACTTTTTTTTCTACTTCCATTTTTTGTTATTGTTTGTAGAAATGTTATCTAAACTCTGATTGATAAATAATAAGTCTCATATTGTCGTACAAAGCTTGAAAAACTAATTAAGTAGTCGGTATATGTCTCTTGAAGCAAAGAGGTCAAAAAACCTATTTTATTATTATTGACGATGTTGTACTTGTAGTAAGTAGCTAATGATAGAAACATGACACGTTTATCTACAACAGTCATCGTGGTCACTTCGGAAAATTCTTTGCTAATGAAAATTAATAACTCATCAGTCATCACAATACTAAAGTTGAAATGGAATGACTATAAAACGCGGTTAAGTTAGGCAGCAGCACCAGGTCCCGTCATACCTACCATTATAATAAAGCACTTTTAATATGGCGGTAGTTCTGCAGTAGAAAATTATTTATTAAGTTAACCCGTATTGTCCCCTTAGTTGGCAGCACCGCATTCATTCCTCTTGGAAATAGACTCCGAAAATGGACATTACGGGTACGCACTTGGCGTCTTTCTCATCTATAAGTTTATGACTGATTCTACAGATAAATTATAATTTATTCGCCAAGCCTTTGGAGCTCAGCTTCAATTAATATATGTATTCCCAGAATAGCTTGAGATGGTTTAACTTGAGACAAAATTAATATTCCTTTAACGAACCTCTATTTACCGTTTGGAAAAGTACGTGTGCCTAATTGTGAAGCGTACTGCTAAGATATTGAGATTGACAGCCCTATACACGCGGCGTTATTTAACTGTTTCAATCAACCGTGGGCTAACATTGACCCGGCACGCAAATAGATCTAACGAGTAATTAAACGTGCACGTTAGTTAATCTCGTATTGAGGCAATTTATATGTTTTTTTTGCTCTGCACGGTCAATATAACGAGGATATTCAGTGATTGTCCGAAAGCATATGTATCGCGATCAAAAACCACTCATTCCTATCTTTACATGTAAGTACATGGAGCAAATATACAAATGGGACATGTCTGACTTCTCCACCTTATTCGTTTTATCGATCTAAAGGGGACGCCAATAATCTGCGGTAGACGCATGCCTATTTTTGTCAATTTCAATATGTTCGTCACAACGACCCATAACCTCTGGCTTATTCAAATAAACAAAAGAATATTAGGTACTTAATTAACTTGTTTTTAAAATAGCAGTATGAAACAGCTGGTGGGCTTTTATTTGTTGTTTAGTTATATCATGGCTGTAAAAATAACCTATAAATTGTAATTGCTTTGAATAATAACGTGTTATATTGATTCGGAATTCCTCGCTTATATAATTTTACGACCGTTTTGATGTTCGCTTCATAATGGTATTTGCACACACAAAGCGTCGCCGTTCGCAAAGTTGTTGTCATTAACTAGTATTGGTCGATATTTATACAGTTGAATCAGTTCATTTTTCAGCTGAATAAGGCCCAGACTTCCCCCAAAGCCGGCCACCTCGACCAGCAGGATAATTTAGTTATACACTCATCATAATCATCTTAGCATATAATCCCGGTTGCATCCGCGGCTTTCGCGTTGGAGCCCAGGGTCCGCTAACTAATTTAATAATACACTAACAGTAGCAACGGGTTTCATTTTGAAACTTCAACATCATTAATTGTGTTATTTACTATGTTGAGTAGATACATTTTTGAACATATAGAGCAGGGGTCACCAATTAGTTATGCTCGGGGTCCGTTTTAAGAAATGAAATGACCATCGCGGTCCGCACATTTTATAGAAAAAAAAAAAAAAAATTATTAAAGAAATGTAGTTACCGAAATAACAAAGATAATTTTTTACTTTTCAATGGGAAAAATGATTTTTTCTGTTGTGGACTATCTGTCTGAAGTTTGGAGTATAATTGGTGCACGCTATTGTCATTAAATCCTGGAGATGTTCATTAGTAACTTGAGATCGAAATTTATTGTTAATGAAATTCATCTTTGAAAATGCTGCTTCACAAATATATGTTGACCCAAACAAAGTAAGAAGTTTCCTAGCATTTTTTTTTAGTTCTGGATATTTATTACCACACACAAATTTTATCCAGAACTCTTCACAGGAAACTTCTGCATGTTTGTGTTTTAAAACTGTGTTTTCTTGGAAATCGATCATTTCTATCGTTAACAATCCGCGAACTTTGAACGAACGTCGAATTGACGTTAACAAAGATAGTGCGGGAGATACATTTTTATTAAATTTCGTGCTCTGTAGTGCAAGTTGCTGTGTTCTTGCGGTCCGCACTAAACGGGTTGGCGGTCCGGATGCGGACCGCGGTCCGCCATTTGGTGACCCCTGATATAGAGCAATGAATTAGCAATAGACTTCAAAATGATTCAAATTGCAGTTCGGCTCTGTGCTTCTCGCATCCAGTGAATTTATAACACCACATAGGTAACTTATTTTCGCCTAAGTAAAATAACAATATGAACAAATCAATCATGATCAACAGACATCTGCAAATCAAACTTAGATACTGTTTGCCAATTCATCTTACCTCCCACACGACTCCAATCACTCTTCACATCACCTGGCTATATATGGGCACCCTCATAAAAATTACAGAGTACATTGACATGCAAACTTATAGAACTATTACTAGCGTATAAGACCGTCATAATGCGGCCTGTCTTATGTCAAGATACATCATGTAGAATATTGAATAACGTCGTATGTCTGTGGGCTGTAGTATCGCGCATAAGAAACGTTGCCTGTTACCGTTATCGTCTGTCAGTAGGTTTTATATCTAATGGACGGTACCAACCATATAACGGTGCTCCATGCATACAATGCTAGGCTGAGATGCCTAAGGGCCTTACCCTGGGATGAGGTGGAATAGGTAGCGGAAAACATCTTGTTACCGCCATCATTTAATCTCTGTAGAAGAATATTATAGAAATGATCATTTTCATTTCAGTGAAAGATAATTAATTCGAATGTAAATACCTATGAAACAGGAAACAGCGATGACGTTAAGTACAGTAAAAATATATATGAAAGTGTAGACATTTTTTATCTGCCCCGCTAAAATAGCAAACAGTAAATTTTTTGTTACCTACCTTCGTCTATTACACCTCCCACGCGAAGTATCCGAGTGGTTTTCTTAAGCCGCAGTTTTTGCTATGCACGAAAAATCATCGCACAAAGAAACCAAAAAGGAATACATACTTGTTTCCTATTTGTTCACATATTAGTATCTCGGTCTCAAAAGGTTCTAATGGCTTTTTGTACAAATATTAGTCGCAAGAAAATCCGAAGGCGTTGCTGATTTTTAGACAATCTTTGAACATTTTTGGCCTAAATCAATTCCTTTGGTCATGAAAATAGCATCATGTACTTACTAGACACATCACTTGACCACACGATTGCTGCAGTGGCTGAGCGATCGACTGCTGCGCTGTCGCGGGTTCGATTCCCGGACGGAATAAAAATTTGTATAACCTATAGGTAGTTGTTCCGGGTCTGGCTGGCTGTTTGCTTAAACTTTTGTAACCACATCCACGATACATGAGTAAGACCTAGTAACACATCCACGATACATGAGTAAGACCTAGGACAAAGCTAAAAAAAACTGTGGTTCCAACGCTATCTCTAAGACATATCCTCATTGCTCATACTAAAAGTTCGGGCACGGGTGTATTGCAAGCTATCCTGAAATAAGTGACAATGATTGAGCGATGGTCTAGACTGCAAATATAGTTTTAACATACATAACAAGCCACGTATACATTCACTGTTGAACATATCTGTACATAACAAAAAGCAAATTGATTTATCTTGGAATTCAAAGTGGTTGGTTTCATGCCTAACATTTGTTAGTCAGTCTTCTAATAAAATCAATATAAACGTGTACGGCATATCATCAAGTAATCATGATTATACGTCCACATAAAATACTTTTATTGTCAGAGTACTAGCTATTATAAGTCAAGTAGAACTTAAACGATTATGTTTATCTCAAAGATGAACTGATCATCGTCAACCTTTTTTATCGTCCCACTGCTGTGCTCAAGTCTCCTATGATAAAGAGAAGGATCGAGCTTAATCACCACGCTTGCTCTATGCGGATTGGCGATTTCAGACTTAAAGTCCAAGTTTCCTCAATATGTTTTCCTATGATATACTTAGAAAGTAGGTACGTATAACTTAAAAAAGTTACATTGGTACTTGCCTGACCTGGAATCGAACCCGCACAGTCATTCGTGAGAGGCTGGTGTTTTAACCACTAGGCCCCAAGACTGTTGGCAGATGAACTGACTCACTTGTAAATCAGTGGAGAGTTATTTAGTTCATAACACATATTTATGAGATTAATATACATTATTTTTAACAGCCGTAATGTGGGTATAGTAGCCCTATTATTTCATTTCTAATGAAATATTCAAATGTGATTTAGCAATCTTTAGTATCTCAATGACAATGACACTCATGTTTATATAAACATCTTTTGTTTTTCGACTTTTAAACACTAACCCAAAATAATATGAGGCAAAAGTTTAGTCAGGAAAAATACTCGTTTTATTAAACGCGTTCATCTCTGGGGAAGTACCAGTCGGGTTTGAAAAAATATTTTTGCATGTAATGCCCAGTTCTGAGCTACTGGTATCGTACGATACTAGTTGCCAAGAATTTGGCTAAATTAAGATTTTTTAATAGCTTTTAAGAGCAAAAATAAAAACGCACACATAAAAAATTTAGTGCGGGCGGCCGTTGCGATACGACGCGACTGGGTCGATCGGGAGACCAAGTCGCAGACAGAATCTAGTCCTATATTATAATAAAAACTAAAGTGCCGCAAGTATCGAACAAGATTTTCCAAAATGTTGAATAGTTCGGATTACAATTTGTTCACGCTCCAGATATTGTGTTTAAAAGCCACGCCGAACACAATGATAAAACTGTGACAACCACGTTTTATATCTACAATAGCTAATGGATAAATACTTATAATGTTCCAGTAACCACTTACGTAAGGTTTACTCTAACATGGTAACCTGCTACAACTGTTACACTATCAGAATAAAGAACAATTAGGTATAGGGGTATAAAGAACAACGCGCGCATGTGTGTATTGCACAGATAATTTTCACATTAAAAAGGGATAAATGAATTGAACAAGTCTTGTTCTATAAGGTACACAAAACATCAAGGTACCAGATTCCACTTCAAAGTACCCTCAATCCTTTACATTTATTTAGCAAAGGAAAAGTCTGTTACCAAATATCCCAAACAAAACTACGTGGAAAATGCAGAGACACAAAGACATATTCTCCAAAAGGAAACCAGAGTGAATGACAGGTATTGTATTTTGAAATTGTAAGTCGTAAAAATGACTTGTAACCACTACTCAACAAAATGGTTGTCAGTGTAAATTAATGGCACTCGTAAAGGCTGTGCATAATAGAGATCACATTGGTGAGTCGTGCGCAGCGCTAGCGCATGGGACACAACGTGATTTATACATTTCTAATCGCGCATGTGCCATGCCGCTGTTCAGTTATACAACCAAGTGTGCCTTAGTCAATAATAATAAAGTTACCATGCAATACATACGGAAAAACTTTGTGAAACTCAATAAATATTTGTATGCCTTAATGTTGCAAGAGCGACCAAGTTTCAATGTCATGAGTTGATATTATGTGCGAGGATGTGTAACATTAGACCTATCTGGTATACATACGTGATGTTCTATCCTTGTCCTTATTTTTCTTTATGTGCTGTGTCTTCTAGTTTTTTATTTCTTCATAAGCTACTGGCCTTTTTCTATTGTCTAGTCTAGATTGCTTTACCGCTGTATACAGTATTACTTACTTTAGAAAATGTGCTCACTCAATCTTTAATAACAAGAATGCTAGACAAGACTTTGGTGTCATCTCGATTCATTATTAAATTCTCATAAAAAAAAATCTCCACACATATCAGAATGAAACAAATGAAGCATACAAAACTTACTGTCTGGCAGGTGTTCCGTCAATCGAGCATGTTTACTACATGAATCAAACCGATTGTCGCATCCACGTGTTTTTCTCATGTTCTCACAAATCCCCACTCTCTGTTTACTATAACTTTGTAACTGACCTTCTTTCCCTCTCAGTTCCCTTATTATTGTAAATATTTCCTGAAGGAAAATTTTCCCTTTGGAATATTTTTTGAAGTTTGAGATCGAATTGCTTTGGTTAAATGGAGAACTATTCTATCTTAATACGCACATTGTGAAAGATGAAAGCAACACATCAAATAGCACACTTGAAGCAATTAGTGACAATTTAAAGTGACATATAACTAACATTATATCTATTTCTGTTTCAGGTAAGGCAATGTCTTCTAAACGGGTGACATATTTTTCCAAAAGAAGGTAAGTAACTACGTCAGACATGGTGATCAATCAAAAGACGTCAAGGATACTCCAACCCTGAGAAAAGTCGGCCGGGCCGATGTACTATTTTCGGTAAAACTTGCTAACATTTATTTCGTATCAATTTTTCTACACCTTCGCCTGAAATCAGTTTTTGAGCATTTGCTCAAAATTCGCTGTCAGACCTGCCCTCTGAGCGAACGACAAACAGACACGGTCATCCACCCCGGCAATGGTTACTTAATGTCCAACGATTAGTCATACAACTCAAAGCAAATATTTTGTTAGTGCTCGACTCACCTCACGATCGTATGATTTGACTGAAAACCGCAAACAAATTGTCACACTACAGTTCATACCTATTATAACTATTTATTCACTACTATGTCATGGATGATGGCAGGTCTGAATCAAGAGTTTAACAATTCGATTGTGATGCCAACAATGACTTGAAACTTAATGTGACATCATTGGCACTTAGAAAGGATATCATTTCTTGGTCATACACATCCATATAAAGAGCCACAGGCCAGCGCTCGTCAGGTAGAGGGAAGTGTCCCGTTAGAATATAACACACCGAATCAACTCTCAGATCTGAAATAGATTGTTTACGCCATGTCCGGGCGCTATGCCAACGGTCACCTGAAGCCACACTGGTTTTGGCACATAATTAAATTTTTATCAACCAATCTGGCTTTTGAGTCATTTCTTACTGGCAGTAGTTGTATTATGTCTGAGAAATTGATCCAATTATATGGTATCTTATTAGAATCAGTTGATGATGCCACAAAGCTCGCTTGTCGCATTTAAATGCGTGCGAAATGTCAGCAAAGAAGTAAGAAGTGAGAAATGAAACATTTCCTTGCCAATATTTTTAGTCACATATATTTTGAATAATCACCTGACAACAAATATACTCAATGACAAATAAGTAACGACATCTATTTCCATTGATTTATTACTCTTCGGAAAGGTTATTTATCAAATATCTACAGATTCTCACAAGTCATAAAATTAAATATTGTAAAGAATAATAGATGTTTCACAATTTCATACATTGGATAATGTGAACGACACGCGACAATGGTCGATTGTGATATTATCTTGGTGTCGCTCATTACCACAGCACAATCTTCGCGAGCCTGATGTCTAGCTAAGATACCGTTTGATAGCAATCAATAGTTTTATTGTTCCAACACTCGTGCTTTGAATGTCCCCCTTGACACTGACATCATCCCATTAGTTGTAAGGAGTGTACCGCAATTAACTTGGGCAAGACCCAGCTATTGTTTATCTAAAGTTTTCAAGAAATGTACTCATATTGTTCCGACGATGTGCTTTTAATTGAAATTAATTTAGATCGTAAAGCTTCTCACTGCTGGCTTCGCCCGCTTGGCTTTCGGAAAATATCTACAACTACATATGAACTTAAAAATAGGCTTAAGAGCACTATAAATATATGTTAATCCAGTTTATAAACTCGTCATCATCTCAGTGTATAATCGCCATTGGAACCGCGGCTTTCGCGTTGGAGCACGGGGTCCGCTTTCCTACTAATACGCCTCCATTTCGCACGATCTCTGGCATCCCGTGGTGTGAGATTGCTGGCACGCATGTCATATCTTACAACGTCAAGCCAGCACTTGTTTGGTCTAAAAAAGTTTTTTAAAGTTTTTTGCGCCAATCTAGAATATTCCTTTTTACTATTTTATTATACATATTGGTTTAAATAATGGAATTCAAAGTTCCTGAAACGAATTTCAGAGAAATCGCTTCCTTTGTAAGTTATCACATTTATTTATCGACACCTATTAAATAAACGAAATTAAAAAAAATTAAAAGAGAAAGAAAATATTTTTTAATATAAAAACGATTGTTTGTTACTCAGTAGAATTGTTATCTCCTCGATGCTAGATAACCTCTACTGAGACAGAGTTACTATTCAATAGATCCCTGATGTCAGCCATCTTTGTGTAACCAGTTATCAATGTTTATCCAGTGTGTGTTTACATTTGTACGCTGCCTCTGATAACGATATTGATGTACGAGAATCAAATTATTCAGTGTTATATAGAGAAGTGTGAAGTTTCGTACAATTATTACTGAGGTCTAACTAACCGGTCAGTTATTTCGGTTGGTATGCATTGAACGTCTTGATTTTACCTATATAATGCATTTTGTATCTTTATTTGTATTGATTCGCACTGTCTCTAGCATTGTCAGTCTATAATATTTCGACTTCTGGGACTTTTAACTTAAACCATTTATATCATTTACACTATTTACGGGCACTTTTGAATGGTCAACATTAAATTAAATAGTAATTCGATTAGTTAGAAAGTTAACGCCCTATCCAAAACGAAAATGTCTACGGAAAAGATTGGGCACGAAACTTAAAAACAGTTTTCCTCTGTGAGAGGAAGTGGGGCATAATCCATACGCGTGTCGAGTGCTGATTGGTGTATGTATTAGTTTTTTTGGTTCTATGACATGCCGTCTTTCCTCGCGATGTTTTCTATTTCTACCATCCAGATTCAATTCGGCATTATTTTCAAGGGGATGTGCGCGAAATAGTAATCCTATTTTATGTAAACATTGACTAATAATGATGTAAATATTCACCACATGCCAAGAATAGAAATGCAATATTTTAAGACTATTTACGTCACTCTGAATATCACTTTGTATTCAGTTAATATTATAGTTATAAAATAATATATCTGTTGAAAAAGTCCTGCCGGTAGTAGGTATTCTGAAACTATGTTACGTAAAAGTTTTACTTGAAGTGTTTAGTGCAGCTTGTTATGAATTAAAAGTGCGCATTATGCAGTTGGCCTACTTGGTCTAGCAGTAATGCTAGGTAACAACAACTCTGCCACTGTTAATACGTTTCCGGGTCGTACGCATGTTCTACATTCTTTAGAAAAATGCAATACATAAAGAAGTGCACTAAAAATCTATACCTACGTAGGCAAGGCTCATTAAAGCACAAACCTATAATTAGTTTCACGAAGAAGCAATTTATCAAATCTCACAATTAGTCACGATAACACTCTCCAAGTTAATTATAATAAATCTACCAACAGCTAAGCTTACTATAATTCACCGCACCGCTACGTTGTAACGCGATTGTCACGATAAAGGTTACAAACAGCATTTCTAGAAGCAGCCGTTCTCTCTGGGCCAAGATCCAACGTCGTATCAATCTTATCAATGTGACTAAAGTGCGGACCTAAGCGGATATGCTGTGAAAACGGGTCGTAGGTCACCTAACAGCACGTGTCACATTGACGTCAATCAACACGCATCGCGGTAGCTTTCTAACGCGCCTATCCCTACTTACAACTTGAAAGCTGTCTATCTTTTTATTTTAATTACCTCAACGCTAACCATCTTGCGCACGTGGTTGTGTAAGATAAACATTTAGGAGCACATTAACGTATATATCGACTAATACCGCTAACGTGTGATCTCCCATTACATACATAATCAGCTTATAATGATCCCACTATTGGGACACAAGCCTCCTTTCGGTAAGAAGGAGGATCTCCCATTGCTACCACAATACTGAGCGAATACGGATAACCCACATCTCGAACACGAGTTGTTTACTCCATAGAAACTAATTGTCCAAATTCGATTACGTCAGTGGTTGCTGAGTTGCTGCCCACACCTATTGTCTGTACAAAATCATCGAGTCTCGATTAAGTATCTTATTTATTGCACAACTAACTGATTTGCCCAAATAGACATTTTGCAACTTGTTTTGATGCTTATCTATCGTAAAAGGATGCTGACAATATTTTACTGCGCGACCTCACCGATGTTTCTGTTTGTAATCCCTTATGGTAAAGCTGCTAACAGTTTTGTTTACTTATGTCCATTGTTTGTTAATGTTTGCGTAATTGACGATAACTGCTTCGTGCCCTTCTGTATTTAGTGTCATCGCTTGTTACATTTGTTGTTTGCTAATTTCTCGTGTGCTGTAAGCATTATTTTTGAGTTCTTGAAAGACGCTATCTACGCTGATAAAGTAATGCCCTAAATCTTGTGAGTATGCATCACGTCATGTTCAGCGAATATTATGCAAAGTTTACATAAGTGTGTAAGTAAGTATAAGATAATGTTGTTGACTTGAGTCCAGATTTCGGTTGATAATGACTCACATGATGGAAGCACGCCTTGTTAAAAATCTAGTTGTTTATGTCGCTACCGTGTTGCGTAACACAGACGCCGCTTCTGATTTACGTACTCCTGAGATAAACTACGAGCTGTTGATAATTTTGTAACCACCCTCCCCCCTCTTCAGTTGACCCGAATTCTTCGCGAAATAATTCGCTTATGACGCTATTCCATCTGATAAATTTACACACACGTTTTATTTTGTATGCCATAAAAAACCAAAGCTTGTAGTTTATGTAAGTGTTCCAAAAAGTGACTGCGTAGGACGAGTGTCATTTTTAAAACCAGTATTAATTTATTTTTGTGTTGGAACCAGAATTTGCAATCTGTTTATAAAATTTATATGGCGGAATTATCAATTTTACTTCGTTCTTCACTGTTAACAACATCTGACGCTAATACGGATCCGATTAAACGGTCTTAACCTAGTTGAAAGTAAGTTTTATTGTAAGGCTTCCACACCTTTACTCCTACAGAGCGTTTAGTTACGATCTCATTGGTCCATATTGAGATAGAGGTTTATTTTCTAAAACAGGATTCACAGAATCTGTAAAGGCTAAAAACATTTTATAATTTGTTCAAATATTCAATGCTATTGAATTTGCATTTGACATTCTCCTTATGGATTTCTCCGATTTTCTACTTGCAATTTGCTATACTAGTCGGATGATGTCATGAATTATGATGTCACTGAACTTCCTAACGTCATCACTAGTTTTGGATTGTTGCAAATATTTTAGTGGCACCCATGGGAGCCATATGGAATTGAAAATACTATGGTTAGCATAATATAATGTCATGTTGTGATGAGTAATTAAATTAAATTTACATTTGTATCTAATTACATACAAATGTAAATTATTTTTGTTGTGTGACATTAATCAAATTCAAAGCAATTTTAGTCAGTGTTGGCCTTCAGACAACATTGTCCTAATAGAATAATGAGTAATTAAGTCTGCTATTAAATGACGCAATATGACAACAATGCTCATTTTTCAAGCTCTACTATAACATGAGTTAAGTGAGTTGGATATCTTTAAAAATAAAACCATCACAAGGAGGTCCTAAAAACTCGACCACTTCCTTTTGAACCGGTTCGATGCAGTAAAATCATACGATACGTAATTAAGATCACGGGTGACCTCACGGCTATTTGCGAATATGTGCTCAATTTTGATAGTACTAACCTATGCAATGACCGCAAAAATTATACAAGCTTTATTCTCGAAAACAATTTCTATAAATCGTCTTCCACTTTTCGCTTTACACCTCTCTTCGTTTTACCTCAAAGAAGACATCAATTGATTCTTCTGCTGCGTGTCTTTGAACGTCAGCTTTTTCGGGCTATTAACCACCGTTTTAATTTCATGTCTTTTTTATCTTTCGCTCTTCATAAAGACGCTAACAGGTAAAGCTACCCGGAACTGTCAAGATTTCGCAATCAAACTCAACCTATCAAAAAATTTGACACGTTATAGTAGTTTCCTGTGCAGGAGTCTGTCCATTGTTCTCTTGTTCATGGTGTTTTGTTTTTTTTTTTTTTTTTCTTTTTACGATTTTAACTGTTCTATCATATTAGAATCGTTATCCAGAATAAGACACCCACCTGGATCAGGCTATTGGAATTGCATCATTACTGAATCACATGGTACCCACACCGCTCCTTTGGTGATGTCATGTCCCACTATTGCCTGACATGGAAGTCACATGTACATATTGCGGTCAAGATGTTGTGACCAACACTGACAGGAAAATAAATTACATATGTATCTATTGACTTCTCATTATTCTGAATAATTAGAGTCATCTTAGTTTATATCATAAATTCTGCCTTCATCCTTCACTTCCATTATTTCTCTATTCGTCTATCGTTACAGAAAAAGTATAAGTAATATCGTTAAAGTTACTTTTGATGTCGTCTCGTCTGACACTT
Source organism: Sesamia inferens (assembly GCA_037179545.1). NCBI lineage: Eukaryota > Metazoa > Arthropoda > Insecta > Lepidoptera > Noctuidae > Sesamia > Sesamia inferens. Next base: position 7,159,887 of record CM073923.1, on the reverse strand, counting down.
CGTTTTGATGAAATCCAATCTATTTTCGTATAAATGTGAGTGGAAGATTTAAATCACTTTACCTAATGTGAGGTCAAAGAGACTTCCTCTTATATTCATGAGTACTAATACTCAGATCTTCTTGGAACTTACTGGAATTTTGCCCACTTCGAAATAGAAAAGACATACGAGTGGCACGATAAATTCTCATACCTGTGCCGAGTGTATTAAAAAACGCTTAAGTGCAAGGAGGTCGTGGCTTACTTAGGTACGCGGATCAGTGAATGCAGTTAAGCAACGATCAAGTGGCCTATTTGTGCTGTGCCAGTTAAATGTAGTTTTCTTTTTTATTTATATAAGGTTTATATACCTATGTTTGGAACTGGTTCATTGAATGGTGATTCATATTATATACCACATTACCTTCAATATTTGGACTTGCCAACACGTGAAAAAGTAATATAGTAAATAATATAATAGTTAGATATATACATGTAGGTACTAATATCCTGTAGTAAATGTCCAGTATTTTTTCTTTTATAAATTTCTTACAAGTGTAGTTCATTATTTTTAAAGTATAAACTTTATAGCCAATGGCTCGGTAAAAATAAATAAAACAGACAGACTTCGATCCACCCTTACATGGCAAGCTACTTTCAATTTGACCATTTAGCTACTTTCTATTTATTATAATTCGCCGTCAACATATGCGTTTCTTATGACACCGCGATTAGCATTCAGCCGCCGACTTGAAGTCTGGGCCGTCACATGCAAGGCGTGCATAACGCACTTAAACGATTTCATTGCGCACACGACGCCAACGGTTAAGAGATTAAGGGGATTATCTTGACGTTAGCCTTGTTGATTCTACGGATATACATGCTTTATAATATACATCCCAGTTACACAAGGAAACCTATAATTGGCTATAAAAAATGTAATACTCACAATTTTGTAAAATACATATATTATGTATCGCTGTTTGTTACGAAATAAATAAATAAAAAATATAGATACTTTAATTTTTGTCTACTCGCTTTTACCAGGCATTTTTAGTCTGTTGCAGATATTGCTGAGGTCACTAGTCTCACTGCCATATTTGTTTTTTCAGAAAAATCGCTGCTTATATGCATTATATTACCCTTTTAGGCGTGTGTCCCACGGTTATGTTTATTAGATACCTACTATTTGATTATTGGCTACGAAGCGATGAAATTACTTAGATAAGGCTACTTATCTCAAAGAACAGCACAAATGTCTAATTTGGTCGTACGTTATTCGCATTTTACAGTCAAGTCAATGTAAAAGGTTAGAATTTCTAGAAACGTCAATCAAAAATCAAAAGTCATTTATTCAAATTAGGCTGAGAATCAGCACTTTTTGAACGTCAATATTACATAAGACAGTCCCCCAAACCGCCCACCCATCGACACTTCCTAGTGCTTTCGCTGGGAAGAAGAAGTGGCGGAACAAACTGCCCAGCAGCACAGCTGTCTGTTCATTTTTAAAAAAACACATGTCTTTATACAATAGTATGTATAGTGATGAACACGATAAAATACAACAACAATGAAATTAATTAGTGGTAGTGGTAGCTGGCATACAGGCCAGCTACCACGCCAAAATACCAGCAAAGCAAAACAATATATTTATATTTAAATGAAAATGTAATTAACTAAAACTTGTTACTTAACTAAGAAGCCCCAGGCATAAAGGGCGTGACAGCTTACATATTTATGTAATGTAAAAAAGTAAATTATATGAACTCGTATAACGTATCAATAAGCTAATTCCTAAGAAAGAACACAAACATTGTCCTGAGTTAATCAGAGCGACCAGCTATTCTTATCATTTAAATAATCATTCACGGAATAATATGCCTTTGAACAAAGCTTGGATTTAATTTGTGCTTTAAATGCATTGTAGGGCGAGTCTAGCAAAGCAGAGGGTATCTTGTTATAAAAAGCTATACCAAGCCCAACAAAAGAGTTATGAACCTTTTGAAGTCGGTGAAAAGGGGCTCGCAGTTTGTCCTTATTTCTGGTGTTAATATTATGAATATCACAGTTTTTGGTGTACACGTGAATATTTTGCCTAACATATAAGATGTTGGCTAAGATGAACTGTGAAGCAACCGTGAGAATACCAATGTCTTTAAACAAATTTCTCAGAGAAAATCTGACATCGAGCTGGTAAATTGCTCGGACAGCTCGTTTTTGAAGTACAAATATATTTTGTATGTCAGCGGCTTTGCCCCACAGTAGAATACCGTAGGACATAACGCTGTGGAAATAACCAAAGTAAACTAAACGAGCTGTATCAACGTCAGTATATTGTCTTACTTTCCTGACGGCGTAGGCGACCGAACTGAGCCTTCCTGCTAGGGTTGATATGTGTGGTCCCCACTGAAGTTTGGCATCTACTGTTATTCCCAGAAAAACTGCCGAGCCCACAGTTTCAAGCACCTCTTTATCTAAAACGATGTTAGGTCCTAGATTTGTTACGTTAGGCAAGGCGAACTTTACACATTTTGTTTTCTTGGGGTTAAGAGCTAGGTTATTTGACGTAAACCAATCCGTAACTGTTCTCGTGCACTGTTTACTTCGTCAAAATTATGTCTCAATGTGAATTTGTATGTGTCAATGTGAATTTTCGTGTCTGGTAGCGCCCAACTTTAATGAAACTCAGTATCTATACAAGCTGTATTTCTATGATTTGCACTCTTATTTGTTGTACTTTACTTTTCCTTTTATATTTGTTACGATTCTTAAATACTCTTTTTTCCTTCTCTAGTTTTCCTGTAGTTTCTTTCCTTTGCATTAGGTACCTATTAAAATTCTAAATGAATTTTTTAGGGATGTTTCCTTGTTTTATTTTAAGTTACTCTTTGTAATATTCAACATCTTACCACCTTATTTTATATTTTGTTAACACCTCGTCATCTAGTAGCTTCAATAAGTTTCTCCGAAAAACTCTTCTAGTTTCTTATCTGTTTTTAAGAAGTCTTTATCTTTGTCATGTTCAAGTAAAGGGTGTATATCAGAAAGGTTGCATCACCTTAGAAGTATCTTCGTTCGTTGTAAAATATCTGAATTTGACGGCACGATGGGGGCAGTGGTTAAGCTATTGACTGCTGCGCTGCGTGTCGCCGGTTCGATTCCCGCACGGAACAAGTATTTGTAAGACCTGCAATTACTTGTTCCGAATCTGGCTGCTTGTGTGTGTGAATTTATATGTTTCCAAGCGCCCGCCTCCTGTAGTTTATTAAGAGCCTGTTCACTCAAAAAAACTGAGTGAATAGGAAGGAAGACGGCTGTTGAGCGAGGTGATTCAGTGTTGCGCCAGAGGGAGATTAATCTGGAGACTCTTCAACGACCAAACTTCAGACACTACAACATTTGGCGCATTGTACCCGGCACACTTCGCAACACCACTGCTCAAACCCGTCCTTCGTACGGCTTAACCAGACATCATACCGGAACGAATCGCTTGGCGGCAAGAATTTGTCTGGTGGGTGGTAACTTCTGCCGGCAGCCGATATTATGACCTACCACCGGGGTTATCTCTGAGGAGGTTATCTCCACGAGTTTAGAACACCCAAGGCTATACGACAAAACTTTTTGAAAAATAATCACATTATTATTTTTTTGCTTAGCAATTTTTTTGTATGTTGCTAATTGGAGCTGTGACTTCCTTATCTATACAGCTTTTGAATTGCTCTGTACAAAAAATACGTATACAGTTAATTAAATCTCTATTTAATACCAGTGATATTTATCAATTTAATTATTAATTGAACAATTCAGATTTTTAATATGTAATTTTACAGTCATCGCTGTTCTAAACGAAACATCCAGTTAGTAGGTTGCTATTTGTCAACATCAATTTATAAATTATAATCAAATTCATTAATGCCAAATATCTGTTTGCTAATCTAATGCCAACGCTACTGCAAAATACTAACATTGATCATCATATACATAATTGCGTTTTATGCTCAGTAAGTAGCATTACGTCACCCACTTCAACTCGCACAAGAGTTTTTATATCCAAGCCATGGTCGATAATCTATCTCTGTCCCGCTTCTCATTCAAGTACATACGTTTGTCTCGCTCTTGTGCTGGCGGCGACAAGCAGTCTGGGTCTTTCTGGCGGTCACTGCGTAGCAAACAAAACCCTAGGTCACGGGCACTGGACACATTTTCGTACAATGCCTCATCTGAATAAGTTTTCGTAGTAGTCCTTCGCGACTGTATGTACCTTGTTTGGATGTTATAGCCTTCAGGGGAAATAGTTTATTCAGACTTATTTGCTTACCTTCTTCTAGTTAACAAAATAATTCATATTCAGCGCTTTCGACCAAATCTACTTCATTATTTTGAGCATGTTTCTCAGCTTTAGATATGCTCTTTGAGCTTTGTGAAAGAGAAGAGAGATTTTGGCAACAAAATTTGTGCCTGCCGCTTCAAACATAAGTATCTTATTTTGCACATATATCCAGTTTACGGAGAAATAATGTACTTTCGACATTCTCGCCGTTCCGTTCACCGTTCCGCTGACTAAATATGAGATGCAAGGTCGGGGATAAATTACCAAAAGTAGTAAAAAACAAGAGCAACGAGAAATTCGATGTCAGATTAAACGTGCCCCACAATTCCACACCCTTACTCACTGTTAATAATATAGTAATCTGATAGGCTGAAATCTTGACAAGCGTGCGTGCCAACTAATACATTAACATCTCATTGGAGATAGCATCGTGCCAAAACATGGGTTTGGAGTGACGGACAAACGGTACTGCTTAAGATTTCGTGGCTCCGAATGACAAATTGTACATATGTCTGTCTCTATTCACGATGCTATCAACCAGAACAAAAAATGAATCTAAAAGATTTCTATCTTGTCACATAATCCATCAAAGACCAGTTCCTGATCTGGTTTCTTTTAATTAGCTTGTGATGTGATATGATCAGGTGATCGCATGATGTTATATAACACGAACCGTATGCTAATAACTTGACTCACCTAGTGTTTAATAGGGAAATATCAGCTCCATAGTCAATCAATCACTCTTTTTAATTTCACCAGAGAAATTTTCTAAACACTATCACATACTAGTTACGCAAATACTGTTACAGGTGTTTTCATACCTTCAGATTGTTCAAGATAACACGTGCTTTCTGCTTAAAGTTAAAACCGTTTTGGTCTTCACTTGTTACACTTTTTTTTACTAAAAGCTTGTACAGTTATTAGAAAACTTGCGGTATTTTTGCAGATTGGCATTACAAATTTTTTGTTGCCTGTGCTCTCTTTACGTTTTTATCCTTATTCGAGTTCTATTTTTCGGACATTCTAAGATTAACGGTAAACCTAAGCTATTAGAAGGCTAATTTTAAATGTGACAGCTGTGTTAATGGATTGATTCGCCCCCCATCACTTTTATAGACCTTGCAAGAGATATAATAAATTCAAGAGTGTGAGGAAACTATCAAATCCACAATAAACGCGTATTATATTATTTTTAGTGTCCGCAACCACCGCGTTGTTTTCCGACATCACTGCACTGACATTGCGGTGGTCTTTATAGTTTGTTGTGCTACTGTTTTTATGGATTCCCTTAAATAACGACCGACTCACACAGGTTGTTTTATGATCGTCCATTTTTATGACTGTTTTATTGCTATCGATGTCTATTGCTATGATTGATATGCTTCTATCGCGTGGCGCTTCTTTTAACGACCGCGTTGTAAAACATACAAGTAAGTTTTCAGTTTCATTGAAGCTTCATCGACGTCACTTTTCCTGTCATCTTTCACATCAGTGGGCAGTTCTTCAGACACGTGGCATCAGCCCATTCCCGGAATGAGCGCGAGCGTCAATGATTGCCGTGTTGATTGACGGATGTCTTCCTGCCAGTTACCTCTTAAGCATCATTATTACAGTAATTTCAACCTTAATGCTTAATAATAAGACTCTTTTTGTCGTGATGATCTACACGTTAGCGGCACTTCACGGCTGCGATCTATTTGGCCCCTACGGACTTAGGTATCGCCGAAGAGCCAAAACCGATCATCGACTTGTGCTCTATTAATAACTGAATGTTACACTGGAAAACTGTTTGCATGTGTGACTGTTATTGTCAAATTATGTTTACTATTTGCACTTTGAAACTTGGCCCGTCAACCGTGCGTGCTGCCATTAACTGAAATGTTGATGAAGTCATCGGTTTGTTAAAGTGTATTGTATGTAAGTACAGTTTACGCTTTTTACATTAGATTTGACTACTATTTAGCTGGTTATACTGCTCATATGAAAAAAAAGCATCCTATTGATTGGGCTATCCAGAAGACTATAATATATTGATCTTTCCCTTCATCATAGTGATAATATGTTCTGTTGTTTGAGTGTTCGCAATCTTTCGTAGTGCTATATAATTTTAATATAAGTTTTCTTAACTTGTATGATATATGTATACATATATTAAAATTTTGTTGCTCTATTAATTTTGAGGTCTATAACTGTACAAAAATGTATATCATGTTATTATATACATAGCGGCATGTATAACTTATTTAAATGCAAACGAAGCATTGTAAGCACCATCTGTCGAGCACGAACAAAAAGCAATTCATCTCACATTAACATTTACCAAGTGCCCACAAAAAATAATGACATCACTCTTTATTTTGACTCAAGTGTTGAAAGCAGTCAACCAACGAGTACCCGCACTTAGTAACAAATGTACGTATTTATCGATAAATCTAAGCTTACAGTTAACCTTGCAATTGTTCTGACCTAAAAATCTTAATGAAAGCTCTAGCAAATAACGGTAGGCGTCGGTTTGATCAATCAACCTATAAAACGGAAATTGATGTCATAGAACAGCTATTTTGAAGGCATATCAATTTTCAATAATGACCCAGACAATAGGCTACTTATATTCCTAATATTATGCAAAACGTTCGCTAATCGCCTAAATGTAAAATAGTGGTCCTTGTTACAAATTCAGTCTCAGTACATACCAGTCGGGTCACGTTTTTTTACACAAACGTTGACAGAGCATTCTAGAGAACAAGTTATGCACGTAATTCATTTAATCAGTACGCGGAATCAGAAACCAACCAGAGTTGTAATCATAACGCGATTTTCTAATAATTTTAAATCTGCGTAGTCATCAAACTCTGCAACTTTATAGTACTTGGCTCACCATGCTCGGAATGACTCCATTGCCGTTTTTGCTTTTCTTTGATTTGAGAATGGACTACATTTCGAGTGACCTACGTGGTTCACAGAAAAAATCGAGTTGTTTGGAGCATTTACTCGTTCACGCAATCACCAACATGCGCAGTTTCAACCTGCGAGATTTTTTGCCAAGTTTTTTATTCACCTCTCGCACAACACTGGAACGAAGCAGAACAAACAGGTCTGTTTTTGTATAAGATTTTTCATGGTGAAGATTCGGCTTTAAGTCCACGTCACGGTAGGATGGAAGCGTTTTAAATTACGGCCTACAGGCTTTTTTTGAATACTAGTGTACTTGTAAAACAAACTTAAGCGACAATCTAATAACATAGGTAGTTCCTTTCAACATAAGTCCATTGTCTCTAAATATTAACTTGAATTTGTAATTTATGCTTAACTACTTTTGAGTTTCCGTCACGGTTATATTTAGTAGAACTTCCTCACTTAATAACTACGCTTTTTAATTCATGAAATAAGTGTGCTTCGTGCTCATTACCTTCAATTTGCATATAGAGTGATTCTTCATGTTAAAAACCCTCGGGTATAATAGGAACTCTTAACATCCAACCGTAACTTAAAATAATTTTACCCTTTATTAATTAGACTCAGTACAAACTTTCCTGCCAATCAAGACATTATCTAACAATGATTGCTATGCACATGCAGCATCGTTTTTGTTTCTATACGTCTGTTCTGCTATTAATCGCGTATGGTTAGAAAAACCAGTACCTTTGAATACATATGTATGAGGGATGGCTCGTGTCAATGTGATGCAAATTAAGTCCTGACTAGAATGCCCTCTTTTTAATATACGACTAGACTTTTCTCTGCTTATTTCATAAACGTTATCTAATTTGAGAATACTAATAATTTTAGAGAATACTTCAAAATATTTATTACTTCCTTAGAACTTATCTTTGGTGCCAACTGTCAATCGAAATGTCTTAAAATCTAGACATAGTAACAAATAAATCGTTTGCGTGCTAAAAAAAAAGATTATAGACATGAGTTCTAAGTATTTATTTATTCGACTATTCAGTATACCGCTTACGAGCTTATCAATGGATCATTTAAGACAATGCGTGCCAATTTAATCGCGATAAAATCAATGAACCGGCGAATTGTTGCTCGTAATCCGACGCTCGTGGCATTGAACTTCGCAATCCTAGTTTGAATAAGAACAATGCTATTCTAATATCTAAGTATTAACACTTTTAATATTCGCAACAGTTACTGATAAACAATCTCCCTTCGCCGGTGTAGTGCATAACAACAAAAGTCGGCCGCTTCTAACTTTGGCGATGATGTCAGCTTTCCTTTAATGACCGTTCAAATCGCCTGTAGCGTTTCACGAGCGTAAACAACTCTGGTTTTTTTCTCTCTCTTTTACGCAAATTGATGATACCTCTACCATCAAACGATGAAGAAAATAACGAGCTAATATAAGAATATCTAATTAATTGGCCTCGTTTCATGTATTCTGTTCTATTCATCATTGTGCTGTTTTACAACTGATATATTCCCCGCTAACTAGTATGTGTTTACATATTGAAATAACTTTACATACATATCGTGTAACAGAACCGGTTGTTTTGCAATTGGGCACGCATGCGCGTTTACTCCTAAAGCCAAGCCTGCCTGGCCCTTGAGATCCTCACAACCAATTATTAACATAATATCCCGCCATGGGTACATTTGGAGAACAGAATCGCATCACGATGATTGAAATTACTCACAATTTTGGCTTATTGTTCTTTGCTCTCCCTAAGAGATTATTATACTGGGGAATTTCGACCACGCCAAAATTATTTACTGAAGAGGTTCTGATCTCTGGGCAAGTTTTATCGCACCCTGGAACATCTAGAGCTGGTTTATGTATCAATAAAGTTTCGTTCTTCACGCATGAATCCGAATCTGTGAAAGCCCTCGCGTTAAATAACCGTGAGATTATTCAAGGTTGCAAGATTTAGAAACGCACCAGGAAGCACCGGTGTCAGATCGTGCAGGAAACACGTGGTCATCGGTTTCTCCAATCGTCAGTCGGCCATAATTTTGTTTTATTACTTCCCACCATGGTTTTCATTCGTATGCGATTTCTATCGTGTATTCTTAATAACAATGTACATGTGTATACGCTTCTGAAATGTATCGTTGTATAACGTTCATTAGTGCATGAATTTCCTATTATATCTGGTACATATTTAAATTCCAAGAGAAAACTTTAATATTAATCCATTCTCTCTTATAGTCACCTTCTGAAAATTCAAATGCCAGTGTCCAAAGCTAAATTAGGCCCGTCAATCTGTACTAGGGAGAAAAGCTCTTTGAATTTGAAATGACCCTGCCCCGCTCGGTTAGGCAAAGATAAATTGAATGAACTTTTGTGTCTGGCACTCTGAAAGTGGATAATTTGTTTCTTTTTGGGATTGTCCATGTAATATTTCATGCTAATGACTCACTGTCTTAGTAGGGGTGTCAGTGTCAGACTTAATTAAGTCTGATATCCTTACTAAGACTAACTTGACTTGAAAAACAGTCATGTTTGCATATGCGCCCAACAATTTTCATTAGATATTGGTAAATTTTATCTCTGTTACGAATAAAATTTCTTATTGAAATTTGACAAAGAATATTTTCCGCTGCAGATTACACTATACCTAAAAATATAGTTTAAAAACTAAAAAAACATGCTTTTAAAGAATATCAAACTAAAAAGTTAAAACTAATTTTATAATTTAATTTTTGACAATAGTATATTAAATTAACAATACTAGTAAAATGAGAAAAAAGCATGAAGCGCTTTGTGCCATAATTTTTGTATATTTAGCGCCTCACGCTTTTTTCTCATTTTACTTGTATTGTTTATATTTATTTTAAACTTTTTAGTTCGATATTCTTTTTATACGGATACCACGAACGCTTAAGTGATGCTCGTTTGTTTTTACCAAACTTTTCTTGATCTCCAACAGACAGAATAAAAAGTGCTAAAATTCGTAATGATGCGTTACCCAAGTAACTAAATCTAAACTAAAAAAAAATACTTTGCCTGCACAAATTAATCTAAATTAAGGTTGAAAAAATTTTGAGTTAGAGACGGACAAGCAAACATACAAGTGAAGCTAATAAAAAAGCAAGTAAAAACTTTTCTTGATATCCAACAGACAGAATAGCAAGTGCTAAAATTCATAATGATGCGTTACCCAAGTAACTAAATCTAAATCTGAACTAAAAAAATACTTTGCCTGCACAAATTAAAGAAAGGTAAGGTTGAAAAAATTTTGAGTTAGAGGCGGTCAAACAAACATACAAGTGAAGATAATAAAAAGGATGTAAAAATAAGAACAGTTTTCAATTGAGTAGTAATTACAGCTTGAGCATGAAACGTTTACAACTCACAAATTGCCGGTTGCTGTTGGGGAACGCGTTTTGCGGCGTGACGTGCCTGCCTCTCACGATGATACCCTTAGACACATTAATTTGTATAATCACTTGATGCAAAATGTTAAACTTTGTAACTCACCTCCAATTGCTGTACTTGATCCTAATTCTCAACTAACAACCTCGCAAGATACCGTGCCTTGGTATTTTTCTCCAGAAATTTCGAGATAAATTATTTACAGCAACAATAAAAAGTCGACTGAACGACATTGGTTGCTCAAATGAAAGTTGTTATGCACCACAGACAGCGATATAGTTAATTAAATTCATAGTTCTTAAACCTCTGATAAAAGAGCGAAGGTCACGGATTCAATTTTTGAGAATGAGTTGCAGATTCTGATCTGTTGTGATATTAAATTGCTTTAAGTGTACCAGGTGATTGATTTACACCTATCGTTTCGTACTAGTTAGTCTTCTAAATGGTATACCATCCAAAGTGAAAGAATTACTACTTCCTCATTTTCCAATTCAGACACCAGTAATTTATGAGAACGGAGTCTAAAAAAAGACTTTAGTAAAATATCATTATTAAAGGTTAGTACTTGATGTTAGTATTCATATGAAAGCAGTTTTTTTTTTCTACAGATCCCTAAATGTTTGCCGCGGGCGCTTCTTGGTAATTGTGACGTTTTTCGGCTGTATTTGGCAAACAGACTTGGCTACTCACAACTAATGTTTAATGTTTCTTCTCTTTATTTAATGTTTATAAGTGCAAAGAAACTTCATTGTACTTTTTTTTTTAAATTATAAACTAGCGCTTGACCGCAATCCCGCCTGATAGTAAGCAGTGACGCAGTCGTTGATGGTAAAGGGCACTAGTTTATTAAGAGCTAGATTATTCACTCTAGCCTTGAAGACACTCAAATTGTAGTCCGACAAAAACACCGTCGCTGGCAAACTGTTCCAGTCCCTCGATGTACGCGGTATAAAGAAGGCGGCGAAACGCTTCGTCCGGATCGTAATGGTGTTAACAACGTAAGGGTGGAAACTTGCCGTACGACGGGTCGTCCGATGGTGAAACGGAGATGGGGGAATTTAATCATGCAATTCCTTCGCACACTCCCCAAAATGCATCCTATAGAAGATCGAAAGGCTGGCTACTCTCCTCCTGTGCTCTAGGCTTTGGAGACCGTCTCGAGTTAAGTCAGGATCACCAATCAGCCTCTTCGGCCGCCTCTCCACCGAATCCAAAGTGGCCCGGTGACACTTAGCAGCACCAGCCCAGATGTGGCTGCAGTACTCCACACACGAACGGACCTGTGCTTTGTACAACATTAGAAGCTCCCCTGGTGTGAAGACCTTTGCGATAACGAGTGTAGAAGATGGTGCCAAAAATAACGCCACCGACATATCTTGTAAATTTTGAAACTTGGATCTCACTAACAGCCAAATTGCCTGAACTTGTGATAATTAGTTTGCTCATAAAGTAGGATTCTAATTTAGTCTTAAAAGATTAGAAGAAAACTTCACCGACGGTAATGGCCGATATTTCATTTAAAATTTTACATTGTGCGTAAGAGTTGCTTTATTCTTTTGTCGTCTCGTGGCTACAGAAAATTCGTCATTTTGCATTACTGAAATAGTCTGCATGTTCTGCAACATTGTTGTTGGGCTTTGCGAGGGCTTTATGACCTTTTCCTTATGGCAATTTCTCTTGCGTTTTGCTCTTTATACTACAGGATAGATCCTTACTGTGACGATGTGTGAATTTGTTACTAGCTAGCAATAAACTAGAAGTTACAAAGTCACTTTCGTCAAAACCATTATCTCACGCAACGGTTGTATCTATTTGCGCTTTGTTGTCTTATTTGTTTGGCAACAAATGCATTCGAATTGCAATCAATGGTACATATTGCATAAGTCTATTGTACGTGTTGACTAGAAATTAATATAGTCAAGTTCACGCCAGTCTTTATTAATTAATATCCTCACTGCCGTTTATTTAACGTTTAATTTTTTATTACAGGTATAATAATTTAATGTATTGTTACTACCGCTTTCTGGTTTGCTGTCGTGAAGGCAATCTATTATATTTTTTGCCGTTAGAAGCAGCAAAAGGACCCAGCTATATTGACCATCATGAATATGTTTAAACAAATCAATTTATAATAATTAATACTCAATTAGTTAATTGTTAAGATTCCTAGTATCATATTTATTGGTACCTCATGACAGCTGGTTATAGTTACGTAGAATACGTTGCCCGATTTAAAAAGATTGAAGTTTATTATTACTTGGACTCATTTATTTAATTGCTGCTAGCCTTATGTTTAAAATTACAATCGTTATAGACAAAGCCATACATTCTTCGCTTTCGTATTCTTTGAAACATGCAGATTTTTCTTTTTACTCGCGTGTTAATAACCTGTTCGGGCCAAACAACATGGAATAATTTTAGTGACGAAAATGGTGCTCATTTTGCACGTCGAGCGTTGATCAAAGCAGTTTGTGTGAGGCTGGTTTTCAAACTGACGCTTATACTAATTGGTCAGACTACAGAGGTCGCTTTTGTCGCGCGACTGTCGCACAGTTGTTGCGCGACGTCGACCGTGACAAAACACGATGCGGACAAGTTTGCGGAAACTCACATCGTGTTGATTCAATTCATGCGTAACTTTATTAAACTTGGGTCAGACAGTGGACATCATGCTTAGTTTGAATACATGTATAGAAAATTATAATTAATACCTTGTTTTAAACGTTTGGTTGGGTCCCTCACATCAAATTCAAAAGTCGTCAAAATAAGCAAACTTTGTATCTTCTGGGAATTGCTACAATTAGTTAATTTCGCTCCCGGGTTATCCCTATAATTAACGCAGTTACAATTCTTGCCAAAATGATGACACACAAGATGTTCTTTCATTTTAATTTTAGAGAGAATTTTCCTTTTGGCATTTTAAAACTTTTTTACTCTATGATTGAGGAGCAAAGTCTCAAAATAGCAAGATCTTCTAAGACATTCACACTTAGTTAATTTCGTCCCCAAATTTTCTCTATAATGAACACACTCTCAATTCATGGTAAAAGTGATTTCACGGAAGTGGCTTCATTTAATTTAACAGAATACATATTTGTTTTCTGGCTCTTTTAAATGTTTGTCTTTTGACCATTCTGCGACTCCATGACGGGGGCCAAGTAAGTTATTTTCTCGAAATAGCACGAGCAACTGTTGCGAATTGTAACTAATGACTCCAATGTCTTGAGGCGATAGCAGGAGTGCAACTGTATGATAAATTGTTAACCAACTTGATCGTTTATTCTTGACGTGCAAGTATATCATTCTCTACGCAAATGGGCAGCTAAAATTTAACAAAGCGTATGTTATTATATATTTCGTTCATGTATTCCCAGAAACGTTTCATTTGCGCCGTGCTATCTGCATTCAAGTGGGTTTTTTTGATGAATCAATTTCTCGCATTTAGTACGTAATTAAGTACTTCAAGGTTAAGAGTAGTAGGATATTTAAATGATTCTGTTAATGAATAATTTCGTGGAACGAATACTAATCGTAATTGTACTAGGAATGCCGTCTCGGCGCATTGTTTTAATGTGGTTGAAACTTTGAAACATAAACACTGCGTGAGAAATTCGCCCACTGACCGTAGACGGGTTCTCACGGGCATTCTCCTTACAACACGTTGGCCGCAACTTTTGACTCCACCGATCCTTTACCGCAACAATTTGTTTATCTACAGATTTAGGTTGATTAACTCTGTTGGGTTTTAATTGATTAACATGATAATTATATAGATTCATTGTTTACACTGTTTTAGGCGCAAAATGTATAGACATCTTGGTAATATTGGGTTTATCGAGTAAAATAGTAGAATATGACTGCTTTAAATTGCTTATTATGTTAGCGGAATATTTGCAAACGTCACACAGACTCGTCAATTTTATACCTACCTACTGAGTATCTTTTTAACCCCACTTTTTAATTTCAGCTCAGAAGTCAATTTTCCTCATATTTGTGTTCATTTTATTTTAAATTTCAATTCGTCATAACATTTTCATCATTTACTATTACTTCAAGGGATGGGAGGGAAATGATGCTTCTGTTATCGTGAGGTTTTCAAAGCGTTGTAATAGTTAAATTATTATTACCCACTAATGTACATATGTGTGTCTCTGGCGAGTTCGTAAGTGAAATCGCTAACCGAAGCTCCCATTCGTTAGGTTATCTATATTTGTATTTAGAGACCCTCAGATTAATTGCTATATGGTTGTGTACCTTAACAATGGCTAGCGATACCGTTAAGTATATGTATAATGTCTTGTATTAGCTCGGATTAATACAAGACATATCCTAAGTAATACATCAATTGTTACAATTTGACGTACTCGTATATTCATTGTCTTATTGTGAAATTTCTATAGTCTTGTTAATTTACGTTGATATAACATAAGAACTGCATAATAAAATGCCAGTAATTAACGATGACACGATAAAGTGGGATCGATAGATAAGAACGCCAACACGAATTCGATACCGATTCTCTGTATAAAAACAAAAAATCGCAGGATGTTAATTTAAAATCCTGAGAACTTCGACAAATCGTTGCCCTCGCCGCCGCAATTTGTAATCGATTCTTGAATTATGCAATACCTATATGTATAGTGTAACTACGTTTATTGTATCGTAATCGAACACCCGACGATGCGATGTCGGCTGATAAGCTGGCAAACGGTGTATCACATTCTTTGCCAGCGTACACCTCAGCACATATCAGGCTCAAGTCGCCGGGCGGCGGTCTCACGTGACCACGGATATAAAGACGCAATTAAAATCTAAAATCGTAGCAATGTTGATTAACAACCTTTTGTTTGTAACGGCAAAATGAAAACTTTATTAGCAGGTTGGGGAAATGTACACCCACAGTACAGGGAGGCCACGTGCACAAACATACTCCTGTGTTTTGACGTATTTCGTAATGTTTGATGACAGATAATGTGCTTCATTTACACAATCAGATTAACCATATTCTATATCCATGATAAAACAAAACATCAAAAGAACTAGGCGTTTGAATCAGTGAAAATTTCAAAACCCAATGATGAAAATTCCTGACAAATTAATAATTTCGGCACTCTAATTGCTTGTGTAAGTGCGTTAAAAACACGTTCTAACTATGTATGTTCTGCTGACCATTTTGGGGAAACTGATGGTTTCGTCTGAGAAATTGTGAAAGGTATCTTGACGAATAACCGGAGATATGAAGGACGGGACAGTTGACGTGTGACCAGCATGCCACTTTCCGGGCGAGTCCATCATCGACATATTATCTCTAGTTGTTCTCGTCTGGCTAACGGTGAGTACTTGTACAGGTATAACCACGTATGTAGCTATGATTATTCACCATCAATTTGTCTTTAAATATAAAGTTGTGGATTCTAAGTACCGAATTATAGGTATGTGCCCAAAGTTCTTTAAAATAACCATTTCACCTTGCACTGGGATCGATCTATCATTAGTGACAGTACTATGGTCCCAAGTAACCCTGTTATAGTAGCGATAGATTGATTAGCGCGCCGCTAAGTAATTAAATTATCGATGTCGCCATTCTACATGATGAGAATCTCGTGGAAGATGAGAGAGAAACAAAATATCTCACCTTAGCACACGATATTGTTGACATGTGGAATGTGAGCTCGGCTGTCATAGTGTAGATTGTTGTATCAGCTAATGACCTGATAGCCGAAAGCCTCGATCAACGTGTATCAAGGCTCACATTAGGCGATTGTATCTGTGATTGGTCTGATTTAAACAATACCTTATAATAAATATGAACTAAATAAGAAAATATTTTTAAGTGCTCGTATTTACAGCAACAAGCTAATGTTGTTTTATTTTTTATAATTTAGTTTAAATACATTTTTGGGTAAGGATTTCTTTGCCGAAATACATATTCCAATTAAATTTTTGTAATGAAACTTCATGCCAATTGTTTTCTTAATTTCTGTAAGCACTTGCCAGTACTTTGATCAAGAAGTTTCTTTTTAAGCTATCAAAGAACCACACAGTCGGTTGCATCACAGCTTTCACTTAACTGATTTAGCAAATAATTCCCACAACAACCCACATTTATGCCAAAACGGTGTGCACAGTGCATGGCCGACCTATAAAAGGGCTTTAGCATTTTCAAATAACGTATCAAACTACTTATAGTATTATTGTCAAGTCACCATTCGGCACGAGACGGGTGTGCCGCAATTGCAAACACGCTCGCCAGTTCGTAATGAGAATAATGATGGAAACTTGCGACATAGATCAGTTTGTGCGCGTGCGCAGCTTGTCGATAGCGGGAAATCGCTAATACTTGCGTAAATACGGCAGCCGCTGCTGGGCTTTAGATTAGATTTAACTGATCGAAACTATTCACAAATGAATTTGTCACTATTCGTCATTCACTGTTTTGCCTGCATTATCTTGCATTTCATAACGATACCAATTTTCTTGGGGCTACTTACGGCTATTTAACATTACTGTTGGAATTAAGGAAGCCAATCCTCCAAACAAGTTGCAGATAAAATATCCTAGTAACGTTTATAGAGGCAACGTTTTCATAGAAATGACAAGTGGGTCATATTGCATCAATAGAACGATGCACGCGAACGTTAAAGACACCATAGCGCTGATTGCGAATGCAACTTTGTAATTTTCTCGTGTCACGATCAACTATAGCGTATGCATTTACAGGCAAAGCACTTCACGGGAACCACTGTTTTATTTGCAACCAGACTCATTATCCACACCACATACTTGCGCGAATCGTGTCATTGATATTACAATCGAAACTAGTATTGATTTCACTACAAAATTTACATCTAATTTTTCAAAGCAAAATTGAATGCTATTAATAAACAAATGTATTCTGCCGTAATTATGTGGAAGGATGGAATTATTTACATGATTACTACTTCATCGGCTTGTCTTACATATTTCCCATTGCGTATCGCAACTGGGCATACTCTATAATTTACGCACCAAAGAGTAATTAGGTAATTAACATCCAAGAAGTATTTACGATTGTTTAACTACCTCTACGTTTGTCTATGATTCTGCTGCCAAGACCTGTCCAATTCGATTGATTAAATATTTATCTGTCTTTTATGATCATCTGAACATTATTTCCTACACTGCCATAAGTTCAGATTAGTTTCGATATTGGCAGATCAACATGGCTTTAACGTTGGCTGGCCAGGAAATATTTGTTTTGATGTTATTTGGCTGTTGATTCCTTTCATTTTCATCAATTTCTCTTTCTAAACTAGTTAGTCCGTCCGGGGAGCTGACCTTGCCTCAATGTTCATAGGAAGTTTATCATTCTCGACAGTTCAGCAAAGTACAAACTCTGTGCGTTTTAGAGTGTGCTAACCTCTGGGATACCTTTATTAAAATTTCGCTAAATATGGTCAATATGAATAATCATCTTGTAATGTCCGTATTGAAAGACCACAGGCCTCCTCTCAAGGTCGCGGGAAGCCGATGGATGTGGGCAGCACAAGACCGGTCAGCGTGGAAAGCCTTGGGGGAGGCCTTTGTCCAGCAGTGGACATCCATAGGCTGAAGAAGAAGAAGAAGCCTCCTCTATGTGAGGCGGTGGGGGCCCATAATCCACAATGGTTTCCTTCACCGTTTTGAGGGACTGTTCTCATGTGATCATATTAAATACATGCAAAGTAAAATTTGGTTTGGACTCCGACCTACCATCGAAACTTTTAAATTACATCGAGAGAGTGGAACAATCTGCCATACAATTTGAGTATCTTCAAGGCTAGAGTGAATAGGCTCTTAATAAACTAGCGCACTTTACCATCAACGATTGCATCACTGCTTACGGTCATCAGGCGGGATTGCGGTCTACTACTACGAGTTTATCCATCCATACTAATATTATAAATGCGAAAGTAACTCTGTCTGTCTGTTACGCTTTCCCGCTTAAACCTCTCAACCGATTTTGATGAAATTTGGCACAGACAATCTTTAGACCCTGAGAAAGGACATAGGCTACCTTTTAATGAAAAAAAAAATGATATTCGAGGGAAATCTAAAAAGCGCGATATAACCGAATTCCACGCGGGCGTAGCCGCGGGCTATTAATAAATAACAAATATGCTTATATAAATTGTTAATTTTTAAAAGCATTATTTAAAAAGGAAAATAACTTGAAACAAGTAAATTTTTAATGCCTCAGTTTATTTCCATGCTACAGAGAATTAAACCCAAATCGATGATACTGTTAAATCATTACATAGCTTTTAAACTTGGCAACTACTACAAATTCAAAAGTAGGATTCCATGATGCATCTCATCTACTTCTCGGAAATCAAACAGCGCTACGCCGGGAAACCGAGAATTATTTTCTTAGAAGCGGACTTGTTGTTGTCCCATCGGCCATCACGTTCGACAAAAAGATTATCAAGAGATGCGATGACACTCGCCTCTTACTTTATTACAATGTGAAGCGTAATTTATTTTACAGTTCTAGGAATAAATATATCGACACTTTGTCTCCTAAGTTATGCTGCAAAAAACTACTAATAAATACATCACCGATATACGATTAAGTAAAGCTTCTACGCCACAGCTAGTCCTCTTCGGGTCGATGTACTCGAGAAATTCGATATGTCGTCGATGTTCACGCAGCTCATGGAGCGTTGCGGTGAGCAGGTCACTGAGAACCGGGAGTTCATTAGACGAATTCTGGGCACCACTTGTAGTGATGGCAAAAACTCTTTTACGTCATTCCGCAACGTCTCTTGATGGACGGTGGGAGAGATGTTTTTTTGTCCTCTTGTCAGATCGCTTTATTCGCCGGTCCGTCACGCGGACGTTGACCTTGGTTCAACTATTTAGGGTGTTCAATTACTATGATTATTTCGAAATTTTGCTTGTCGTATGAAAATATTATTAAACAATTTGTTTTGTTTTAATTTTTGTTCTTGGCAGGTATTCATTCTAGTTTGTGTTAGTAGCAGCAGGTTATATTTTGTTTTTTTTTTTTTTTAATAGCCGTCTGTACTTCTTGCGTTGCAAGAATCGTTTTTTACTAATCATTTTTGTTTACTTTTTCTTTCCAGTGAGCTTTTATTTGAGCAGGTTATATTTAAGGCAATATAACTTTCTGAAGCTTGTTAATTAGTATCAGACAGTATCGTCATTGAATGTCATTGAATTATTAAAGTCAATTAAAGGTCGGGTGGCGCCCTAAATTAATACTATAGAACAACAACAGATACATCGTCTATCAACAGCTAGTATAGTTAGTCTTATCAGCACAGACGCTTCCATTGTAAAGTTAGCAAAAACTTCGCCACCCCATCCTCGTGCCAAGAAGCTTTGAAGTTTGTTGCTACTATTTATTCATCATCAAAGTTTTTATCAGTATCAAAGGTTTATTCTTTTTTTTTGCTGTTTAATTTTAATACATATTTTTCTAATGAATATGTAAAAAGTATAGTGTATACTACCTTCAAATTATTGGTCTAATAGAGGTATCTTTTGATACTGTAAAAAATATCTATGGCACTTCGTTTTTGAGTGATATGATTGTCACACCTTCAGTATGTAAATCAAGGTGTGCAGGCTGTGCGTGAGTTGTATGTATATAGTGAGTATAGATAGCGTGGTGAGTGGATATCGTGCGGACAGTGAGCACGCGGCGCGAGCGCGCCCAGTCAGAGTGCCGCCGCGCCGCCAGACGCACGCGCGACTTGCACGTGCTAGCCACAACTTTTGTACGACCAGCTCATCACTGAACTTTGCGTCTGAATAAACTTTATCTCGCATACAAACATACAAATGATGTCAGTTTGCATGTACCTCGTTTGTCCCTGGTTCTTTCTCGTGATCTACTTGGCGTTCCTTATGCTGGACGTGTGAGACTGACTTCAAGTCTCCGTACTAGTGTCTGTGGAGGGTTGAGAGCGCAGACGCGGCGTCGCGATCGATAAGTGTCCGTAGCGCCACTGGTCGGCGTCAGCCGTGCGCCGCGCGGGCTTACACGCGGGTGGTTTTGGCGCGCTCCGGCGACGGTGCGAGCGGTGCCGCGTGCCGGGAGCGCCGGTGGTGTTATGCGGGGCGGGTGAGGCCGCCGCCGGGCCCATTGCTGAGCCAGCTAACCGGCCGTCACGATCGCTCCGCACGCGTCGGGCACGCGGCCGCGCGGCGCGCCCGCCATGAGCGCGGCCACGCCAGAGGTACGCGGCCCGCCGGCCGACGCTGCTTTGCCGCATGTCGCACTGCCCAGGATCAAGCCGGACCTCGGCCTCAATGATGCGACCCTGTTTGCAGTCTACTGCTTCATCAAAAATTTCATTGGGTGAGTCGTAAGCGAAAGGAAATTCGTCCCGATTGCTGCGTCATCCCTTGTATGTGAATTCTTATGTAATAGATGGAACAGGGACGATTCTAAAAGGTTCACGGTGGATGTCCACACAAGTTACCATTTAACACTAGATATATGCTACGCAATTTTTTTGCAACATTATCGATGAGGCACCTAGTCCCCAAGAATAAAATATGTATGCATTTTTAAATGTTCTACCTGACATTTTTGCATTCTAATCAGCAAAGACCTCAGCTAACTAAAGTTATTAATCTATCGACTTAGGTCTGCTAATATGTTATTTATTGCCGACGTGCAAAAATTAACGCTGCAAGGCTAGATTATGATTAAATGCCCCTTGTATTCGTAGCTACAGATTAAGTAACTGTTCTATTGACTAATCGGTCAAGGAGTGTGTCGAAATTACAATATTCAGTATGGCATAATAATGATCAAAAATATTACCACCTACCAGCTGGCTTTCAATAAACAGTAAAATGTTCAGGATATCGCGGGAATATTATGCAACACAATGGGCACCTCAACCTTGACTGCATGAGTAGTCGGTAAAATCATTGTTTATTATCGGCTAGCAACAACACATTAATACTTGTATGTTATTATTCCTATGAGCCGGTAATATTGTCGAACGAACATGTAACTTCGGCCTCAGGTACCCATCCTAAAAATATTACTTAACAATTTAAGCGAGCTAAATACTTCACATCTTCAAAAAATGTTCATGTTTGTATTTGCTACTGATAAGACTGTTTGGTTCAATATTTTTCTGAGTAACCTTGAATTTAACATAAACCGAGTCATTCTCTGTCCACACCTATGTTTACGTTTTTTTTTTAACGCAAACTGGGTTTGGCATGATGGACAAAAAAAATATACATTACTTTTTTAACTGCATACTTATCTTTTTCACTGAGTAATGGATAATGACGCGAAATTTAAATATGTTACTCCAAATATCAATGCCTCCGACGAATATTCTAAGAAAAATATACGTATTTGTTAAAACATCTCCGTACCGATTTAAAACAATGAAGCCTCGTTAAAGTTTATGTTTTCGAGAAAATTGATGGTTGTTGATTATCACTAAGCAATTATGGAATTTCTCGATGGGGCCATTTAGCAACTGCGTGTATTGCTCCACATAATTTTCTTTTTGCCATAAACAGTCCAGTTTCTGTAGCTAATTGTTGGCCATAAAGGGCGGACATTAGCCGTGCCGAACTTCGTTAAGAGAAAGTCTTCGTTTAGAAAGTACGCTTTGTTTTGTTTTCGTGTTCTGCTGTTTTGGTCCTTAGCTGATGGCGCAGCACCCAATAACATATACAGATACAAGATATGCTCTTTAATGCTAACTGGAATCGATATTCGTCTTTGCAAGCTGCGTTACTCTGCAGATGTTTTCTATAAATGCATTTGTAATTAACATTCTGAGTTTCCATTTTGCATAGCCACACAGATTGATGTTCTCGTTACTGGTAGCTGCATCGCCTTGCACGTGACTGCAGTTGCTAAGAAATTTCATTCTCTTCGCACGTGTATTGGAGAGTTACTTGGTTTTTATGTCGAGCCACTCTTAGTAACTTAACACGGTTTTACATAATTTTTCACCATTGCTGCGCATGGTTTGATCGGTGGTTGATTTTAGATGCAAACTGTTGCTTTGTTGCAGCGGGCATCATCACTTTCACAAGAAGAAAAGGGAAAGTCTCAATGGCGCCCGTTCCCTTGCGGTCAGATTAGCTTGGGCTATCGCCCGGCGCTAATTCCTCTTGTTTATTTCATTTCACACTAATCTACCTCGATTTCACTACTATCAGTGTACTGTTAAGATAATTTTCACTTGCCTTTATCTGCTTCTAATCCTGTCAAAAAAACTTTTATTATGAAATATTTCATTAATAATTATGTAACATCAGTAAATGTGGCCGTACGTTTATGCTCGATTTCACAACATAGAAAGATCATATCGGCATCACGTCTTCTGTAGATTTTTATCTCAATCAATCTCTACTGGGGATGCTTTCGGCTACCTTTACTTGTCAGTTTGGTTCTACATCATCGAAACATTGTCTGTATTGCAATATTCCTTGTCTTTAAAATTTTTGTCTGGCATTGTGAATAAGACGTCATAACATAAGATGTAAATTTAATTTTCCTCCTTTTACGGCCTTATTAACCTTCCCTTTTTTTCTTTTTTTTTTCTTCTTAATACGATTCACAGTTTTTTTTTTTTGCCAGAAACCAATGTTGTAATCGGAATCAATAAAGCAATTTTAACAGTTTATTAACATACTTAGTATGGAATTTATTTAAGATTAATTTCACTTATAACGCACGACTATGATGTTTAAGTTTTATTATATACCATGTATATGGAACTTGTTTAGGCTTATCGTTAATCAATTAATAGACGGCTTGAAGCGTTGCCAAAACTGTATTGACTATTACATATTCTGCTTATGAGCACCAGGCAGTTGCATTAATTAACTATTAACACATCAGCTTCAGTTATCACATCTTTTCACTCATTATCATTATCGCCACACTTCAAACCATTAAAATACGTATACTATTTTGTCAGCCCTATTTTATTGTTTTGCTCTTTTCTCTCCATCATGCAGGGCTTGAAACGCCTACCAAGCAGGTGTGCTCCCCAAGAAAAGTATCTTTCTTTATTCTGTGGTCATATAGATAAATCGTCATTATTGCTCCGTTTCGGTACCAAAAAAACAATACCCGCCATGGACGAGATCTCGACATTCAAAAAGACAACTGTTATACGCCTTTTTTTAAATAATTATAAACTAGTGCATGATCGCAAAGCCGCCTGATGGTAAGCAGAGAAGCAATCGTTGATGGTAAAGCGCGCTAGTTTAGTAAGCCTATTCACTCAAAGAACTGAGTGAATAGGAAGTAATACGGCAGTTGAGCGAGGTGATGCAATGTTTAACCCAGAGGGAGATTGATCTGGAGACCCTCCACGACCGAACTCCCGACATAACAACATTTGGCGCATCGTACCCGGCACACATCGCAACACAACTGCTCAGACCCGACAACCGTACGGTACGCCTTCAATTTGTTAAAATAAAGGGAGTTTATACAATGCCTTTTAGCAATACAGTTGCCAGCTGCAAGTGACAGTTTAAGTGACAGCTGACTGGCTATATCAAACCACCAGACCTAGATTAGACGAGCAAGTCATGTTCTATCTATAATCGGAGTGGCTATAATCTTGGTTTCAGCTATAACTCATATATCGGCAAAAATGAGTCAAATCACCGTACACATCAAGTAAGCTAAAAGCTCAAGGAGAAACCTTACCTTCCATTGCATCAATGACTGGACAGTATTATCAATGTAATTTGTCAAGAACAATGTATTAGCAACACACAGCGCTTGAATTGTTCGCTGCGGTTACTGTCGATCAGCTGTCGGTTCTCGCAACGATGCGTCTTGATATGATAGGAGATAGTGCGTGTCCGTACCAACTGCATGTACGTAACTGTTCACTTGCGTAACAGACGCTAACACAGTATTCATATCTGTTCGATGTATCCTCGCCATTATTTTATTAGTACCATTACACTTTTTAACACACCGTAAATTATTGATTTCAATAACACCTTACGCAACCATTTTTGTTTTTTTCTCTCTCCAACATTTGCCATTATAATGAAACCGTTTCGACATACCACTGGTTTCGTTATTTGTTTACATCCAAGTATCACAGGAATGGAAAGTTTATAAGGTGAAGGGTCGGAAAAAATCACGATGATGCAGTTATGCTAGGCCGTTTGTATCTGCTGTAATGTGCATACGTTAACCTGTTGCGTGACTTACTAGTTGCGGTTACTTTTACAGTTGCATCAACTTCTTATCAGTCATGTAAAGGGAAAAAAATCGTCATTCCTTAAACTTCCGTTTTATATTGAGTAATCACGCGTTTTATGCGTGACACTTGGATGATTAACTGGGGATCTCATCTCACATATTGATTGACGCGTTGCCTTGACGTGCTACCATGGCGCCACCCTACAAAGCCGCCCCTTTCACGCAAGGACGTCGGGAATAGGGACGCGCGCATACTCACTACTACACTCGTTCGGGGTCTACATTCAGTGTGTACAGATCCATCGCACGGAGAGCACGCTTTCTCTCACCTCCGCATAAAACTGTCCCGCGAAAGTGCCAAAAGTGTTTTCCTGAATTAAACTTATCATCCAGTGCCCTGGAGGACTCTCTGAAATATCATCTGTAAGTACTGCATTGCTTAGTACAACAACAAACCCAATTTTTAATCTAGGTCAAGCTTCCGCGTCCTCGGCCCTAAAGGTTTTTTTATTTATGAATGGGCGTGTTGTTTTCTACACTATCTGCCATAACGGGCATAGCTGTAATCTTCAGCAATTGTTCAAAGCGAATTGTGTCTAATTAATTCCCACCTATCCTTTACATAATTCTGGTTTTACTATCAAATGTGACGTCATCAACCTTGTATGGGCGCCATGGATACGGTCATGGGGTGGTTATTCCCATTCCTTGTCATTGATTATTAAAACTATGACAATAGGGTATAGCGCATTTAAGTGTACGTTCATGTTACTGCAACGGCTTCATAAAATATTTTTAACTATATTGCTAAATCTCGTTTTGTTCCCTTCAGAACTTTAAATAGCTTTTTAAGATTCATTTCGTTTTATTTGCCCCAAATCTTTTGTTTAAACTTCCAGAAGTAATTTGCTCTTTTTTAGGGTTCCGTAGCCAAATGGCAAAAAACACAACCCTTATAGATTCGTCATGTCTGTCTGTCCGTCTGCCCGTCCGTATGTCACAGCCATTTTTTTTTCCGAAACTATAAGAGCTATACTGTTGAAACTTGGTAGGTAGATGTATTCTGTGAACCGCATTAAGATTTTGATACAAAAATAAAAAATAATAATAAATATTGGGGGCTCGCCATACTTAGAACTGAAACTAAAAATTTTTTTTTCAACATACTCATACGTGTGGGTTATCTATGGATAGGTCTTCAAAAATGGTATCGAGGTTTCTAAAATATTTTTTTTCTAAACTGAATTGTTTTCGTGACAGACGCTTCCAAAGTGGAATAAAGTTGCCCCCCCCCCCCCCCCCCTCCCCTCTAACTACTAAAATAAGAAAATGAAAAATCTAAAAAAAATATATGATGTACATTACTACAAAAAATCAATGGTACGGAACCCTTTGTGCGTGAGTCCGACACGCACTTGGCCGGTTTTTTAACGTCTGCAAACTATAAATACCATAACAATATAGGATTTAGGCTTCAAGGTAAAAAAATGTAAACGTTACCTTACCCCCAACGAACGAAATGGCTACAAACCAAACAAAGGGAGTTCAACCAAGCACAGTTATCTGAATTTCTCTATATATGTATGTCGTTTGAAGCGAACGGAGAATTCAATGATAAGAATATAACAGCGCCCCTTGAAACAGCCATAAAGTGTTGAATTTATTAATTATAATAGAGGGGCATTTTAGTTCACTCGCCTTTTGCAGCTTGCGTGTGGCTGTGAGCAATAAAATAGTCTATAATTATTTTTCTGTAATTCCGACATCAATATAATGAAAGTTTAAATTAATGATTAATCCAGGAACTCGCTATACTTCCTCCTCAGTGCTCTCAATTGTAAACGAGTAGGAACTATAAGGCCGTGTTGATGATTACGCTTGGATAATCTCAATCTAATCTCGCTCCCTCTTATTCAGAGAAAGTTGTTATCGCAGGACACGCGCAACGCGTCGACGGTTCCTTCTCTATTAATTTATCAATGCTTCTACTTGTCCGCGTTGTAATTACACAACGCACTTATCACTTCATCTACAAACGCCTTTATTAAACAAAATCTAATCACAGAGTCAGTTACAATCAAATATCAAAAACTTGTCATTGTGTCCCCCACACAAGTTTTCATCTCTTTACAGTAGATATTTGTGTGATAATTTACGGTATTTTTGACAAATTGAGACTGAAATCAGACTGAACTTTCTTAAAAATACGAGAATTGACACTGTTTCTGATTTCAACACGGATGTTACGAACGAGGTAACTTTCATGTCGAAATCATACACATTCGTATTTTGACTTTTATTTAATATTCCTCCAAAAAGAGGCTAAAGAATATTAAAAAGTTCGTCAGACTGCAAATTTTTGCATTCACATCTATTCTTGCAATTGTTGTATTATTTGAAATACCGCAAACGTAACTGTTTGAGCATTCATTACCCTAATTCCGGGTGTTTATGCCACTATAAATAAACTAGATAAGTATAACGAGATGCACTTGTGTAATAGGGAATTTGTTATAGTTTATGAAAGTTTTCAGTTTTATTATATGTAGACTTCTCACTTCGTCGTGTAAAAATTACGTTCATGTTTTCATTACGTTTCTGATTATTTTGGTGGTGTATTCGACCGTCCAAACTTCCTGCGCCGGCGGCGGCGTCAGGTGGTGCTATTTCTACCTCTCCATGAACCGTCACACAATTCACGTTCAAAGTCGATTATTTTAAAAACCAGAACGGAACTCGGCTTGTTTTTCGTATTTACGATTCAAGGATTCTCTTCTCGGTTACGTACCTCGAATTTTTTCAATGTGTTTGTTTACATACGTAAAATCTTCCTGGTTCATTTGTCAAATTAAATATAGTATTCCCGTATTTCCATTGTGATGTCTGCTGTGTACTTGAACTAATTTGATATCGGAAGCTTACCAGCGCCCCATTTAATTTAATTTAAGCCGAACAATGCTCGTATGACCCCGTTTCCTCTCACCGCTGTTGTGATCTGCTGCAACTGACGACCTACATTGGCCATTGTTTATTTTAGTGTAATTAGTGTATCACCTATAACTAAGCCTTAAGAGTGATTACTTGAGACATTAGTCATCGAACATCCCATTCGTTTGTTATGGCAATAAAATTTTCTACGAACTTCATGGAAAGTGAAAAACGCAGAGTAACAAATCGTATCAATGCGTGAGTATCATGCGTCCCGAAAATCTCTCCTAAATATAAACATATTTATACCGTCTCACATACACCACCTTGCGCGCTCATCGGGCACTTATAAAAAGCGGCGGCGAGGTCAAAGCGTCGTACGCCGACCGACAGTGTGGAACCCGCACGCGCGTTGTAACGACGCTTGTATCGATATCGATGCTTTATAATCACGTGCAGTAGTGACGTCAGGTGTGTATGCAACGGCCGAGCCAATGGCTCTTGG
This sequence comes from Sesamia inferens, assembly GCA_037179545.1. Classification (NCBI taxonomy): domain Eukaryota; kingdom Metazoa; phylum Arthropoda; class Insecta; order Lepidoptera; family Noctuidae; genus Sesamia; species Sesamia inferens. The sequence continues at coordinate 7,131,612 of CM073923.1, read as the reverse complement.
CAAGTTGACTACGATTGATTGAGGTGTACGTCTTCACTAGTGTGTGTTACGCGGTTGAGTACTAACGTGTCCGTATGGTGCAAAAATTGATGGCAGAGTTGAAGGTGCTCGTAGGCCAACGAGCACCTCCGGGGGGCGCGGCCCCTGCGCCGTCGCCCCCCACACCACAGCCACAGCAACAACAATTGCAGCAGCAACAGCCATACACACGAAGGGACCTCAAACAAAATCTGCACAGACATATGAGTATCGTATTAGACAGGTCAGTAGATGAGACGTCTTTAATCTAGGTACCTAAACCGAACTTTGTATTGGAATATCACACAAGAAGTTCTGTTTAACTGTTGATATATTAATTATAGCATCTGATAACTTGCTAGCAATAACAGATAACGACTTAGATAAGGACAACGTAGACATGATAAGTGAAAGCATTTTCACACCATACGATTAACTTGAACGTGTTATCATGATGTAAACGGACCGTTTTCTGTACACTGTGGTCGGTCATAACGTCGATACTATTGAATGTTTTATGACCGTTTTATATCTTTGCCATCGTATTATGGACGATATCATCCAACACCGCAAATTGATGCTCAGTTTCAACGATGTTGAGGCTATGATTGGCTTAAATGTCTCTATTAAAAGTCTCTTTGAAGTAATTACTATATATTTAGTTTGTAAGGACATTAATCGTCAAATTGACGTCAGTAAACATTGGCCATATAAACGCAATTGTGCTTATATGGCCATTTATATAAAAAAAAAATACTCTCGTGTGTTTTTGGGTAACCATTCGCATAAATATTTAGAGTGTATAAACTGTTAATTAATCCCACTTTGAAATAACACTGATGCTTGGAGCTGATTAATTTGACCTTAAACTTCATGAATACACATTAAGATTCCAAGGTCGGACATGCTTCCATAATATTATTATAATCAGTTCTAATTAATTAATAAGAAAGACGTAGATCGGAGGAAGTAAATCAGCCCATCGTATCTACTGCTTATATTCCCACGAAGTAACAACGGGGACGAAGAACATTTGAACATTTTATTTTTATAATTTAAGGCTAGTGCTTGACTGCAACCCGCCTGATGGCAAACAATAATGCAATCGTTGATTGTAAAGCGTGCTAGTTTATTAAGAGTCTATTCACTCAAAAAAACTGAATGAATAGGAACGGTGACGGCAGTTGAACGAGGTGATGCAATGTTAAACCCAACAGCACTACCATCGATGCTGCGCCACAGGGAGATTGATCTGGAGACCCTCCACGACCAAACTCCCGACACAGCAACATTAGACGCATCATACCCGGCACACATCGCAACACAACTGCTCAGACCCGTCCTCCGTACGGTTTCACCAGACATCATCACAACGAATCGCTTGGCGGCAAGACTTTGTCCCGTGCTTTGAATGCTGCATTCTGGATGCGTTTACGAATATTTAAACTCACATACACTAACAGTCAGACCCAGAACAACTTCCTGTAGGCCATACAAATCTTTGTTCCATACGGGAATCGAACCCGCGACACGCAGCGCAGCAGTCGATCGCTCAACCACTGCATCAATCGTGTCATCAAAAGAAAGAAATATACATCTTATTATGCAACATAGGTGGTAGGCCATAACATCGGCCGCCGGCAGAAGTTACCACCCACCAGACAAAGTCTTGCCGCCAAGCGATTTGTCGTGTTCCGGCATGATGTCTGGTGAAGCCGTACGGAGGACGGGTCTGTGCAGTTGTGTTGCAATGTGTGCCGGCTACGATGCGCCAAATGTTGTTGTGTTGGGAGTTTGGTCGTGGAAGGTCTTCGGATCAATCTCCCTTTGGCGCAGCATCGTTGGTCGTATTGTTGGGTTTAACATTGCATCACCTCGCTCAACTACCGTCTTTCTTCTTATTCGCTCAGTTTTTCTGAGTGAATAGGCTGTTAATAAACTAGCGCGCTTTACCATCAACGATCGCATCACTGCTTACCATCAGGCGGGTTTGCGGTTAAGAGCTAGTTTATAATTATTAAAAAAAAAAAAAAATTGATAGAGATTGCTGGGGTGGCAAACCAATATCAATATTTTGCGCGCCAAAATGACTACCTTTCATTCTATCCTTATCTGGAACATTATTTACGAGTATATCCAGGTTATCATAAAACTGATGAGATTGTACTACTACAATAGCGTACATAGCGTAGCGTAGTGTACTATGTAAATAGTACACTGTAGACTACCTACATTATTACTCTCTCCTTCCCCTTACTATTCCATCCAAAGGTTGTCTGTAAAAGATCGCTCTTAACGATAAGACCGCCCATTGTATCACCCTTTGTAAAATCTTTATATTTATGTTTTTGTAATCTATATGGTGTAATGTATATTCTTCTAAGAGCGCAAGATGTAATAGAAAATTCCATGGCTGCTGCCTCACTTTGAGGTTGTCTTTGTCTCTGTCTCTCTCTCTCTCTCGGTTTCCTTGAACACATTGATGTTTTTGTCGCAAACAGCTATGAAATATGCACCTTTGCTGTACGATAAAATATTTCAACAAACATGTATTTATCAGAACATGTGTTTGTTGAAATATTACCATATTACCATTAAAGTTATAGTTACAGGTTAACAATAACGTAATTATTTGGATATATTATGGACATTACAATCTTTGTTGCACACCAAAAGCGTATACTAAAATCATCATTATTGATATCAAGCGTAACATTTGATGGTATCTTCCTTCTACTGTGAACCACTACTGTCGTAACATTATATCATTTTTGCCTCAAGAGGCTTTAAGTTTAAGCCAGAAATTAGAATATAATATTAAACGTAGGTCGTTTAATATTATATTCTAATTTAAACAATTAACAATGAAATGTTGTTACTGCGTAACTCTCAAGGTTAATACCTTAGTTGAAAGTAAAACAAATTGTTATTACGAAATCCTACTGCACACTAATTCGTACTTTTCGTAGTTCTTGTTGCTTAAACGCCAGTAAGTCATTAAACGAAGAAAACGGTCTTACTCCTATTATAACATCCATCAAGTTTATATAATTTAGAAATCAAAACATTTATTACCTAGACCATACTTGAGGTTTACAGCAAAAACGATTGTGACTCCTTGAGTCACAATCGTTTTCAAAAGATTACCAACGCAAAGTCTATAAATAATTCATATGTGATAAAACTCATATATGTAAACATTGCGGATTATTCAGTAGGATGAATGGTTAATTCAAGTTTACAAGTAATGTTCAAACGTAAAAAGTGTATGGTGTTTAACAACTAGTCACTAATCAACCTTTATAAATAACTATTAATGAATAATCTACTAACCTAGATATTCTAAATTAAAATACATTCGTTACTTACGGTAGATCTATTTTTAAGAAGTATAACCTCGATAATTCTAACCCTGTTTTGAAAACCTTAGAGAATCTCTTAATTCAAGCATTAATTTGGAAATAAAAATATCTAATATTCCTCTACAATATTTAACACTCCGTACACGCACTTCAATGGTATGAAACATTGTGCATAGAGCTTCTTACGTTTTAAGTACACCTTCAAAATGCGTAGCCAAACTATCACTATATTTGGTATAAAGGTTTGTTGCCGATTCAAAATCTTCAAATAATTATTCCACCAACATTTCAAACCACACGTTAGCAATTTGTTTATATTTCCTGATATTTCACCAGAAGTATGCCTTGGGAGTAGAGTGGAAGCAAATCTTCGTTGTCAATATGTAACCAGTTTTACCAACACCATGTGCAAATCTTTTTCATATAAACACAAAAGCACCACCCCTATACGTGGAATATATTTGAATATTACTTTACGCTATCTACTCACAATAACTATTTAAATACTCGTAAGATTATAATAACTGTTTCACAGAAATACATGGCCATTTTGTGCCCTAATTACGTTTACGACTTCGAGGAGATATTATTTTCGTGAATTTTAATCGCTACACAAAAGCCATTCATACCTAACCAGCCTTTGGTTTGGTTTGAATAGCTTTTGTGTAGTGTAAAGGATCCTTAAGATGGCCATCGATTTATTTGCACCGTCCACTGTAAAGATATTGTTAGTTAATCTGACCAACTTGATGAGTTGCGCACACAATTTTACACCAGCTTAGCCTCTTAAATCCTCTGCTTTGACAGTTAATCCTATATGATGTCTTTCCTATTTCCTTCAGGAACGGTAAAATTACTTAATATCTGTTTTACGCACCAAAATAGCTTACTAGCCATGTAACGCATTAACGTTACAACGCTGCACAAGGATGGCTTCTGTTGAGTATTCACATTTTGCATCATATCTTCTTGAGGCTTTTTACGTCATCGCACGGTAGATCAGGTAACAAGTGGACTTTATGAACCACCTTTGATCTTTGCACTAGCACTAATGGCGTTGCTGTTTATGATCATTATCTACTTTATTATATTTTTGATCTACGCTTGCGTAACCATCACTTGGTATCCGTGTACTATTTCTCTTTTAATTATGCTACAATTTAGCTGTCGACATTTATCATGCAGTGTAATTATCATTAGTGACTCGTTTTGTAATTATACACTTGATCGTTTAAACTTCAGTTTTATCTGCACCTTAATCCTCGAGATACGTCGCTATGATAAGTCCTATAACAATAAGCTTTATTAACATTGATTTTAATAGATTTCGAGTAATGTTATTGAAGTAGATAAAGAACTTATATATAAGGAACATAATATATCAGCCTACATCTCAAGGGAAATACGAATCGGGTCTGAATAAAACGCTGCCTGTTTCTTTTTCCTCGACGTAAGCTATCCGTACAGGTTCCCGTTCATCGCTCTACTGAGACTAAGTTCAGCAATATCAATAGATTTTCACTTTTCTTAAATGTATATTCACTGGCCGTTAATGAAATATACGGGTCGATATCAAACAGAGCTAAAAATGTTGTCATCTCTAATAACTTTGATTTTGTTTGCGATTGTTTTTGTTTTATTTTTTAATATCATAGTCTTCATTTACCTTTTAACGTTCCAAAACAAAACAATACCCAAAATTGTACCATTTGCGAGAAAACTAAAACTTTAAAATTTAGTCCCTTAAGAAGATAGCGCTCATTTTCCGGTTACGTCGAAATAAAGTCGTATAAAAACGAAATTACTCGTAGAAATTCTATATATTTAATATTTTATATCATGATAATGTGTAAGCCTTCAAACGTAGAATACATTTTTTATTTGAGGATAATAGAATACTCTTATCCTAGTGTTTTAAACATGAATCAAGGTTTAACTATCATTAGTGTAGCTTAAGTTAATACAGTCATAATATTAAATCCATGGCGGTCCTGGAACCCCGCCTCACCCCATACGCCAAAACATCGTCATTGGCCTTGCAGCGTGTCTTCGGAGTGGTGGTGCGTTACATATTTTTTGCAAGATATTCATATTTCTACCGATTTCCGTGCTTTGGACAAAACTCTACTCATTCATGTCTAAAGTGTAATTGCAAAAGGTATTGTAATCAAATATTTATAACCCAGTAATTCTAAGAGCTAACAGGAACGTGCATATTTTAAATGTATTCGATTGCCGCCTAGAAAGGTCTACAAGTTTAAAAATTTTAAGTTTGTCCCAAATATCATTTGTGTTACTGTCATTTGTGTCAATTTCTCAAGTAACACTAATGATAGTGAATGTAACACTAATGAAATATTATAATAATGAATTAAATAAAAGAGCTTTTCCGCCTATAATTCTCCTTTTTTTTGTGTAATATGATGAAAATCCACAGTTATACTCATATTTACATGATTATCTACGAAATTTGTTAAATTATTATCGGTGTTTATATTTTGAGATTGAATGTGACTTAGTATAATTAAGTTAGGACTTCTTCTTCTTCTTCAGCCTATGGATGTCCACTGCTGGACAAAGGCCTCCCCCAAGGCTTTCCACGCTGACCGGTCTTGTGCTGCCCGCATCCATCGGCTTCCCGCGACCTTCACCAGGTCATCGGTCCACCTTGTTGGAGGCCTCCCTACGCTGCGTCTTCCAGTACGTGGCCGCCACTCCAGAACCTTACTGCCCCATCGGCCATCGGTTCTACGAGCAATGTGCCCTGCCCACTGCCACTTCAGTTTAGCGACTTGCAGAGCTATGTCGGTGACTTTGGTTCTTCTGCGGATCTCCTCATTTCTGATTCGATCACGCAGAGAAACTCCGAGTATAGCTGTTTCCATTGCCCTTTGTGTGACTCTGAGCCTTCGTATGAGGCCCATTGTGAGCGACCACATTTCAGTTCCGTAAGTCATCACTGGCAACACACACTGGTCAAAGACTTTGGTCTTGAGACACTGTGGTATCTTGGACGACGAGAAGATGTATCGTAGCTTCCCGAACGCTGCCCAGCCGAGCTGGATTCGACGAGACATCTCTTTCTCGAAGTTGGACCTACCTAGTTGGACTGTTGGTCCCAGGTATATATACTCGTCAACAACTTCGAGTGCAGAGCAACCTACTAGAATTGGAGTGGGTGCGACATGAGAGCTCGACATGATCTTCGTCTTATCCATGTTCATCTTTAGACCCACTTGTTGGGAAGCTCCGCTGAGGTCATTGAGCATTTTGCCCAAGTCTTCCAGGGTCTCAGCCATGACCACGATATCATCTGCAAAACGGAGATTAGTGATGTACTCGCCGTTGATGTTGATGCCAAGTCCACTCCAGTCCAGGAGCTTGAAGACATCTTCCAACGCAGTAGTGAACAATTTAGGAGATATGACATCTCCTTGTCAAAGTCCACGCTGGAGTTGGATCGGTTTCGAGTCCTGATCCTGGAGACGGACTGATATGGTGGCGTTTTTGTATAAACACTTTATCACCTCAATGTATCGATGGTCAATTTGGCACCGCTGGAGAGACTGTAGCACCGCCCAAGTCTCGATCGAATCGAAGGTCTTCTCATAGTCCACCAACGCCAAGCATAGTGGTTTGTTATACTCCTCGGACTTCTGTATAACTTGCCGCAGCGTATGTGGTCTATGGTGCTAAAGCCTTTTCGGAAGCCTGCTTGTTCGGGAGGCTGGAAGTCGTCGAACCTGCGAGCGAGACGATTCGTGATGACCCTAGAAAACAGCTAATAGACATGGCTCAGGAGGGATATCGGTCTGTAGTTTTTCAGGAGGGTATTGTCACCTTTTTTGAAAAACAACACCACCACGCTCCTGTGCCATGCCTTAGGCGTTTCGCCTTTAATAATGACGGAATTAAATAGCTTCTGAAGCGCTTTAAGAACCGGTTTGCCACCCGCTTTCAGAAGCTCAGCCGTAATTCCATCATCCCCAGCCGCCTTATCGTTCTTGAGCTGTTTCAGGGCCATACTAATCTCGTAGAGGCTGACGTCCGGGATATCGTCGGTGTAGTGTCGGGTTCTCAATCTCACCCAAAATCTCGGGCTTGGAAGTGACGATCCTACCATCCCCAGTCTTCAGCTTTGCAAGTAGGCTCTGTCCAACAGACAAATCTCGTGCGAACACTTTGGAGCCTTTGTTCCGCTCGATAGCCTCTTTAATACAATTTGTATTAAATTGGCGTATATCGCGAGTCAGAGACTTTGAGATTTGTCTGTTAAGGCATCTGACACGCGAAGCGTCATCAGGGGATTTTAAGACCACCTCCCGTCTTTCTTCCATTAGCCGACGGGTGGGACCGGAGATCTTCTTCTGTCCTTTTGAACGGAGGGTTTTGTAAAACTTGGACCTTTCCGTTTGGAGAGTTTCCATTAACCTGTTGTTATAGTCGTCCACATCTACGCATTCACCGAGGCATTCGAAGCGATTTTGCAGTTCGATCTGAAAGCTTTCGGGGTTTTGGAGTTGGGTTGACGCTGGACGGAGCGTAGACTTCATAAGTTGAGAGCGTTCGAGCCTAATGTTGAGGTTCAAGATGCCTCTAACAATACGGTGATCTAAATAAATAATGATTAAAACCAAAGGAAATCAAAGACAAAATCAGCAAAATTATGGATAGATAAATACAAAATATTAATTGAAATATGGAAAACTTAAAAAAGTTTAAAGATTGTTCTTAAACGAATATATTACATTATATTCCTAAGGTTCCTTCTAAGAAGACTGAAAAATTATGTGCGTCCAAATAATATTTTAATGATTGTTATGAGACAATAAACTGATTTAATCTATTTGGGTTGGTTTTATTTTTTTAGTTTTAGTCATATAGAGTTCATTACAATGAGTATGAGGCAAAATTATTACAATGAGTGATTACACTTGTTTTATTTTTGATTATATTTTCATTAGTAGGCATCTAATCTCATTAGTGTTTTAGATAATTTCATTAATGTAACAACATCACTCATTCGTGTCACTCTGATTTCAAATTTTCAATAGTTCTATTCAAAAAATCATTAATATTTTATTAAACTTGTGTTAATATAACCCCATAGAATGAGCTTATACCATTAATTACCCAAAAAACGGGTATTTAAGAAATCATGCAAAAAAGTATAAATTTAATTCGAAATTTGAAATCGACCCATACATATTATGTTTACTATATGGTGTGCCCAATGTTTACATAGCCTTACAGTAGGTACATTGAAACAAATAAAAAAGCAAAAACAAAAAAAGCAATCATTTTTAAAATAATATGTACTTATAATGTCGTAATGATTTGTTTATATACCAAGAGAGTATTCGCCTGGACATATAGAGGTACGCGCGTCGGGAAGGTGTGACAGCCAAATATTTAATTCTGTTTAGAGTGATGCATGTCAAAAAGTGTCGAACAATTGGCACTAGTTGTGTCACGCCCTTTGACGTCTTTGTTAATTAAAATAATTATAATGCATGAGAAGAATTCGTAATGATCATTACCCAAATTATATGTCACGTGGATTATATTTGAAAAAAAAAACATCTCTCAAGTCTCTTCTATCATTTCATCAAAATCTCTTTTTTTCATTGACTTTTACAAAAACTGGATCTAAATAATCATTTATATCAAGTTTTGTAATCATCAAGCATCAAGTAATATATAAAATAATCGATGTTTCTATTAATAATACGAATGCACGTTCACGCCTATATCCTCACGCTTAGAGACTTGCAAAATGCAATGTTGAAATGTAGTTCGGACATTAAAAATTTACACGTTGAGTGTCCAATAGGTACGGACCAAGCATATGTACTTTTTAGGTTTTATTAAATATTCAAGGAAACATCACATTGACGCGATTGATCACCGTCGAAGGTTGTTATGCCAATCAATGCAGTATATAACACACTATACGAAAAAGAACACTTCATTTTCTCATAAGAATTGGCAAGAATAAAGTTTGTTTCTCCAAAACCGATCGTTCAATGTCAAATAAAAAATTTGGTGGCAGAATTATTAAAACAAATAAATGTAGCCGACAAAGTTTCATATGATTAATTCGCTTAAGCAATTGAAAAACCGGTCAGTGTTCAGAAATAACGGCTCCAGAGCGACTCAACAGACAACCTTGTGCTGAATTATTTGTTCTAAAATCTGCAAGCGACACTCATAGGAGCAAACAAAACTGTCGTGATCGAGAACCTACATCTCGACCGATTAATTAAGTCGGTCACTTGCAACAATTGGCATTGATTTTTTGGCCAACACCCATTTGTCAATATGTACGTCTGAAAGAACTTCAACCCTTATTATCTAATACGCGAAGCTTTAGAAGAAACACAACAACGCCACTTTATTTTTAATGAAACATTGCCAGTGTTATTAGTATCTATTCATTGCTCTGCCTTAACTGAAGCAAAAACTATGTATAGAACATCCCGGTCAAACGAATGACTCAACTAGTGCCCTTAGTGTAGGTACCGCTTTTATTTTCTACGCAGTTAGAAGTTGTCAAATTTACTGATTTCCGCGTCAATTTATATTTAGATTATAGTTATGGGATTTCTGATGAATTATGCAAATGGGCATCCCATGACCCCCAATTATTTATACTGATCTCCTGGACGGAGTCCAGAGGAATGCCGGAATGACACCTCGACGAACAACTTTTAGACGCATGTAAATCATACGTTGTTCGTGCATCGTGGTATTATTCACCGCAAATATCGATATCTTCGTTAACGTTCGGATTACACTTGGCGGCGGGGGTGCTTTGTAGTGGTGACCGCAGTCGCATGCGCCGAGCCGCCCGCGCACGGCCGCCCGCCGAGGCCGCACCGAAGCCGTGCTATGCCACACCGTCTAGGTCATTACACTTATTCGCGTGTACACCTTATCGCGTTCTTATTATCGCATTAAACCTATTTCATTCGAGTATCGATCCGATTCCGGCGTCCGTCCATGCTCTTAAATTTTTCGTGCGGCGAACGTGAACAGTCGCGCGTGTATCGCTCGTCTGTCGGATGACATCAGTTAAGTCACCACGTCCGCTGGAAACAATACGCGCTCAGTGTCCACGCCGTGGCCGTGTCGGACGCACGAGGACCTTCATGGAGGACGGACGGTGCGCGACGTGCGAGGCCTTAGGCCGTCGAAGTCTCTCTACGAAGCTGCTGCAGGTAGCAACCGCGCAGGCGCATTTGAAGACATGCTCGCACGCTACCTCCCCACCTGAACAGGTGCATGATTCCGACCTCGCGTCCCGAGCTCTTGCAGCCAAACGACGAAAGTCCATAGCTAGCTTCAAGCTCAATTTGACGGTAGATACACAACCGAAGTTGACGTCCACCGAAACCGAACAACCCCGATCGCCGTTCGCTCGTAGAAACACGTGGTGCTCGTAAGTGATCAATTTATATTTACAAGTAATTGATTTTCACTAGCATTTTATTAAAATTTTCTGTTTCAAAATATCACTGCGCATATAAAACTTTTACACAGTCTGCTCATCCTTTTTCATGATAATTTGTAGTTGTTTATCATATCGGCTACATATCTTATCAAACTTGCCGATGTTTTTACACGGATTACGCGATTGTTTCCATGATTTGCCCACATCTCTTTCGCTGTCTAATCTTTATGTCACTATCATATCATAACATCTTCAAGTTACGCCTAAACACCGATTTACTGTTTTTTTTATTGTCGTTACCTTGAGTTAAATTGGTGCTCTTAGAATGGTATTCGGAGTTTTTTTTTGGACGGACAATGAGCGAAGGTTTCACACACTTGCCTCAGTCACTACGAACTATAATCGATACAACCTTGGGCCTAACAGCACGCGGATACAATCCCTAATCAAATTGTACTTAATATAATTAATACATATTTCTAAATAAAAAACATCTACAAATCGCAATCTTGTGTGATTTCTTAATAAATAACGAATACTTATTTTGATTATGTTGTAATTATATGTATACTTCGATTCTATCTGCAGAGAATTCAATTTAGATGAATGGCATACTTGCAGCGCTTTGATATCTGATTTAAGCTGTTTGGACTTAATATCTAAAGTAATCAGCAATTATTGCACTTGTTCGTTAAACTTTCAGATTTCTCAGAGGCAGTCATGTGAATCTAGGAAATTTTCTTGTTTAATCTAGAATGTAGCTGTATCTTTTAATTTGGAACTGCCGGATATTTCAATTCATGCGTCTCCGCATACTGTTAAGGCAATAAAAGCCAAATCAGGAACTTGTCACTTAAGAGCATTTCTTCCAACATTGTCATAACTAAGAGAGCTCTCATATCCTATTGGATTGGTATAACCCGACAAATACTTTGAATAGGTATAACATGTACTACATCATCTACGCAATAGATTATTTTTTTACGTCTCTCAATTATGAATTTATAATTTATCTTTCATGACAGTACACTATTGCAGAAAAAACCTGTGTATAAACTAGTTACATGCTATTTTAAATGACGCCAACGATGATGTAAACAACTTCACAAAAAATCTGAGAAAAAGTGTCTACACTTTATTTCTTGCCTTGGTCTCATAATCATATTTCACAGCTAGAAAATATATCTGACAATATAAAAATGACAGACAACACATTAATAATTGAAAGGTATTATCGGCAAGTATTTAAAAAAAATACTATATTAGAAGATTTTGTCACAAATGACTTGGGTCGATACCGTCATATTCCACAGATGAGAAGGCAACGGTCCTGAACATGACTAGTGTATCTGTATATAACTTAATTAATAAATCGAAACATCAAAATAAATTCCATCACAACCTCATGTGATTGATGCTAAAGTGTTGAGCAGAATGACATATCATGCACATATGAATTATGCATATATACTTATGATTATCCTCTCCAAGTTATTCATTAGCATCTTTATTAAAAAACAATTTATCAAGTTTATCATTTATTACGTCCTTTATAATTGCGATAGCGTAATCCTTTATAATATCTATGATACCTATATTATGTATAATATTTCGTCACTATCTGTTTTATTTGATTTTGATTGATTGCCAAGATCTTTGATTTAGCATACCAGGAGTTGTTCTTTATTGTGCTGTACTTCACATATGGAGCAGTTTTTGTAAGTGCTTTCGAAGACAATAAGAAAACTTTTTACAAGCATAACTGAGTCTCGATACTTATGTAATATTCACCTTTTTTGACACATTAATTGCTGTATGATAGGTATAGAGGCATTTAAAGTATTGCACATAAAAATGAATATATTCAAAATCAAAATCAAAGCATTTATTTCAAATAAACCAGTTACAGGCACTTTTGAATTGTCAGAAGGTCGGTCAGTCAGTAAGATGTAGCTAGTCACCTGTTCCAAAGAGTGACCTATGGAGAAGAATGGGCAAGAAACTCCATGGACACTTTTAAATTATCAAGCCATTGATACAAATATTTGATTACATCATTCATGTTGAAATCAACCGTGTAAGAACGATACAAAAATATATTGTACGCTGAGAGCGTCCATTATGGAAAAGCCAAAAAAAAAAAACAATTCAGAAATTAAAATACACCGTGGCACCTAAGAGATGACCAGTCCCCTCTGACGGCGTCCATTCACAAACATGACGTATGGATCAGCATCATTCAGCTCGACCATATTGAAGGAAACCTAATGACCTGTAATGACATGAATGACCTAACACACGCCACCACCAGCGAGATATCGGTATCTAAGGCTTTGCTTAGGACAAAAAAAGGATTTTAATTATCTTTGTCAGCAGCCTCCAATCGGTCATCTGTTTCATGAATCGTTTAAATTTCAAGTGCTTGCTGAAAACCTGAAAATTCTCTAAAATGTAAGTAGTTCAAAATACCACAGAAAAAAATGTTCAGCTATGTATTTTCGCTTTATGAAAGTTCGGTATGAGAGAGTTGGCTGTAATCAACCACGCAGGCCCAGTGCGGTTTGGTAGATGTCAAATGTCTTCGAAGTTTTGGTTCTAAGACACCCCCGTTTCCTCACTATGTTTTCCTTCACTGTTTTGAGTTTTACATAAAGTAAAGCGCACGATGGGGTTCCAACCTACCACCTACAAATTGTAAGTACCGGCCGGTACCACTAGGCCACCGCTGCTCACAATGTTCTTTACAATGCTTCGCAATTAACTCCTCAATTATGTTTTATTATTCATACACAACCGGTCACAAACGATATATGTATATTTACAAAACTTATGCAAAGATCCCCAACCCATGTGGTTGCAGTATGGGCCAACAAAACATATTAAAACTATTGTCCACAGAGTATTTTTTTAAATTAAGAATGTTTATACATTTAACACGTAAGCCAAGGTTAATGAATATCATGCACGGTGTTCGTGTCAAATGTCATTATCATTCATAATAAGTTCCTCCTGTTGTGTTAATAACAATGATATCACTTATCTAGCAACAAACACATGTCAGGTGTAATTGTGCAGATACTTATACAAAAATAATTTAACATCCCAACCACCTCATGGATTACAAATAAACTAAACTAAGAAATTAATGTAATACATGATTGTTTCATAATTTATGAATTTCGTAACGTGAATCATAATGTTAAATAAATCTTGTAAAATTTTAGACCGGTACATTTATTTATGTTGAGAAGATGAATTTATTGTTAGAATTCTTATAACAACAATCCACCTCCACCTTGAAGTCTCGCCAAGCCACTTTTCGTATTTACAGGTTGTTATGGTTCTCGATTTATGCAAATTAGTATACTGCGGATTGCAAACTTTTCGATATCCCATTGTGATGCATCTAATTTATTGCCAAGCCATTTTTAGTGGGCATCATTCCAGAGATTCCCTGTTTGATTTTGGTTTCCGGATTTTATATCTATTGTTTTGAACTTTTTTATTAATTTTGTTGACAGAGTAATATGTCCATTATTTCATCAACTATCGTTGGATTTTTAGTGATTTTCATTTTCATCTTCTGTAGTACTATTTTGTATTAGAAGCTCTGCTTCCTCCACAATTTTCTTCTCCTTACATTACGCGAAACGTGAACTTTAGAGAACAATACACGGAAGCGCCAGAAGTAATGATTGTGGCAATTGTTTGATGACACTCGTCTAGCCGTCTCAGCGATAATGCCTTGTTGAGACAGCTTGTTTTCTGACTAGCTCATGCGTTCATTCAAACTGAAATTTTTGTCCAAAGCAGTTTGTTTTTCACGTCTAGTTTATCTTTGGATAAAATCGTATGTTTGACTAAATAAATATAAATAAAACGAATTTAATTTAAGCTACGATTTGTAATTAAACTAGAACGATTCAAACGTCTATTCTCTTTGTTGTATTTGTAATTCAAATATAAACAAAAAGCACTGACCAAATCTGGTTAACCTTGAACCTACGCGATAGATTAATTTGAATGAGCTTCAGCATTAAATGCGAGGTGCGGCGACTGTTAGATTTATTCTCGATTTTGAGGTACAACGGGTGTGTCGCAAAAGCGTTGCCTTGGTGTTTCGAGGCGCCATCGTAACCCGTAGTAGGTAGAGTCGTGCGCGCGCCACTTGCTCCGATCCCCTCCCCCACCGCCCCGCCTCGCTGCGACCGGCCCGGTCCCAGTTTGCCGCAACGCGTCGATCCGGTTGCCCGCGTGCCGTAACAGACATTTTCTTACCATTGCTACCTCAGCACGCACAACGTTTTCCAACGCACAAAACAACAAAAACGGCTCCGTTGAACCCGACGACAGGGACTCGAGAGTCCCGCGCAGTAAAATCGATAGGCGAAGTGGAAACCATGCAAACAAAACTTATAAGTGGAAGCTACACGTCCATCATGAACAAGCAAGATCTGCTCAGAGAGGTCGTCGTGAAGTACATAGACTACTTCTACCCCGTGTGAGTACTGTTAAATTTATCATTTTGTCTGGCTCTTTTTGATAACCTGACGCATTGCGGGCCCGGCGCTGTCTGTTGGTCCGTCGAGTGAGGGTGGTGTAAAGGTTCTCACACTGCCCAGCTAATTATTGAGCCAGTAAGTCGGTGAAGGTTTCTCAACAACGTGGCCAGCTGCGGGCAGACAAACCGTTGCGCCTGACGTTAGCGCCGCCTGCTGAATATAGGTGTCCCTATCGCTTTACTACTGTATCGATCCGTTGCACTAAGCACCTTTATTATTCTTAAGGTCTAGGTTCGCTTTATTGTGATTTCAATCTTGTGTCTTTTAAATTTTGTCAGTTGAACCTGCTACTGCTCTCGTTCGTCAAGACGATGAACCTTCGTGTTTAAACTCATTCATATTTTATTTTTAGTTTGCACCAGGATCTTCCGATGACTAATATGTTTTCACGGCCATAACCAGCCACGCGTTAACTGCATAATTTCGTTTATTTCTACACATTCATAATAGAACTGTAAATAATATTTTTCAGGTATTATTAAATATTACGCTTTAATAATTTGTTTCTAGATTGAATTAATTATTGCTAGGTCAGGGTGCTAATACCGTTCATAATTAAGTCATTCATAACAGCAGCGGTGTTTTATGAAATCCTGAGGAAAGCACCGTTGCGTGACCGTTTCGCGTGACAAACACTGACTACCAGCATATTATGCCCCTAGTGTCCCATTAATGCCCTTTGTGTCTAGTTGGTTTTAGTGTTCCTCCCACTAGCCGTTGTTCTTTACGAGCGATACGTGAACTTACTTCAGCTGTGTAATTTCATGTTCTTCAAGTTTATGGCTAGGTTTTGAAATCTCTGTATTTCACATATCGTTTAAATTTACTTCACTTCCTCCACAATCAGCTACAACAACAAATTCTATCGTCTACTAACAATTCACTCAATTGAATTCGTACAGCCACTCATTTCTTTGCGCTAATTGAATGGAACTGCGAGTTTGTCATTATGAAACACGGCTGCAAGATGTAACGCCGAAGTTGCTGGCGCCAGCCATGTCGACACGACACCCAACGATTTCCCTTCAATGACCTTGCGCGTGCGCACTCGCCTCGCTACACGATAAGTACGATAACAATACACGACCACGCTGTACACCGATAATGCTGATAATCCTCTGTTACTATGAATGTTTTGCACAGTATTAAATCCTTGTATGTAAATTGACCACGCTCTTGAATGATGATGATCAATTTATAAACGCAAATGTTAGCCGAGGAATTTGATTTAACAAATTTGATTCAATTTGTCAACGGTTTAAACAAATTTAAGCTTTCTGATGAATATCGGTAGTAGTGGACAAACAATGTGCGCTAAGCGCTAAGTGTTCATGACTAACACATTAAGGTTTCATGCGACTCGCATAATTTCTTCAGTGACCTTTGTTTTCTAGTTGGTATTGTTGTTCAATCATACAGCGCAATTGTTTGATGCATCATGATTCATCGCACTATATACCAATTTTGATACTGTTATCGTCGTAATGTTTTCTGTTTGACGTCTGCTAATTTACTTTTGCGGTGAATACGTGATATCAGACATGTGCTACTAGATTCTCGAGCTGTCTTTGTATTGTTCTTGCAACTTCGAGATATCTCATACATTATTGTCTCGACTTGCAAATCTAGATCATATCCAGATATCACTGTATTGAAAATAGCTATGAATAATTTAATATGTGCTAAGTTTACCCGACAGCCATCGAAAACTGATGTAAATTCATTTAAACGAATACTTGCTCAATCTTTATGGTTTACCTTTACTGACTGGTTATACACGAATCTTCTGTTTCTTAACAAAAGATTTCCGTCACACCAGTTTGGTGGTAATTTCACTAAACATGAAGGAGCAATGGATAAGGCAGATTATATTTTCGTCGTGCTCAAGACAAACACGAATCTTCTGTTTCTTAACAAAAGATTTCCGTCAAACCAGTTTGGTGGTAATTTCACTAAACATGAAGGAGTAATGGATAAGGCAGATGATATTTTCGTCGTGCTCAAGACAAAATTAAAAAAAAAATGTTTTTGCTTCATAATAACGAAAATCTCAAAGGCTCTTTTGTTTATGGATGAAAGTCTTAAAACCTCTTATGTCTTTGTTCAAGAGATATGTTTGAAGTGCTGCAACGTTGAGTATGATCTACGCAAACACGCCCGTGCTGGGTGACAAAACGTTTATCTCTGTGTTTGTTTTTCATATTTACTCAACATCTTTTTAAACACTTCATTTATGTTCTGTTTTCACACTCGTATTAGTATAATGTATCCAGTTTCTCCATTAGTGATAAGCACATTTTAGGTGTTATTCTAGTTTCGAAATTCTATTTTTCGTTATGACTGTTGCAATTTGTTTCCAACGATGTTTTGTTGCCAGGTTCGCAGCGTTGACTGACACAAATATGAATCCCACCACTGGAGTTATATTTGGCAACACTTATTGTTTTTCTTTTATATTTAAGTAACGTGAAAGTCGAAACAGTCAACACACAGTTTTAGATTTAACATTTCGTTTACTTGCGAACGGATAAATTTTTAACACGAGAACTAACAAAATGAGACGGACTCTGTTTAATTTCATAATTATCATCGTTTAGCTGGGGTCTTGACGTAGAACTGTCGTCACCTTCACAAAATACTTTCTCCGCTGCTTGGGTGTCGTCTCATGTTTCAACTTTTTCATGCACCTCTATGCCGGTGGTGTGCATTTTTGTCAACTTCAAAACTTGCGTAATCACTCACGGAATACTAAAACTTGTTTTTGTAGAGTTCCGTCTAGAGAAAGCAAGTTTTTATTGTGTGTCGACTCAACACCCGCCTATAAGATTTAAGACTTTCAAAGATTATCTTGTATTCGGTTGGTATTTACATAATTACCTCTTTGCACCGCGCAGACGGTCGACTCGGCAGACGTTAATGTTCCAGCGGTTCATTGTTGCGGTGGTGGTCATGTGGTCCACGGCCGTTGTTTTATATCGGAGAGCTCGGTGGCGAACCGGTCGAAATCAATCCGCGACGCGGTTCTCAACGGTTGAATGGCTTCAACTTTAGCGTTGTGTTGTTCACCTCGTTGACGCGACACGGAATCCGTCGGAGAAAGTCAAGTACGCAGCCGTACGTCGTGCTACATACTAGCTACTGGACGATTACACCAGCGAGATTGGATCATAATGGGTAAGTCCGGCAATCGTAGCCAGTAATGGTATCTCTCCAGTTGCTAAGTAGAGTGTGTCGTCATTCTCGCGCTGCACGTGGCCGGCCGCCGCGTGCTGAGCTCGTGCCACGTTGCTGCATTTGTGCATGTTTTGTTGCACTCACTACAATTACTATTTACTACTAATGATTGCACCACCATGACAAAATTATGTACAGAAGGCAATTTAACATTTACAGTTATCTATGAGAGAGGTTTTAGACCTCGACGGTGGTTCGCTGACTTGTAAAGTTACATCGCTTTAAATTAACTTCTTTTACTCGAATCTTGCTCGGCGGCCGGCTGTCTGAACGGATCGATAGAGGTTTCTGGGTCAAGTGTCCACATCTGGCGAGTAAAGACTTATTTCTTTTTTTTACAATATACACGTACCTACCCTAGGCGAATTGTTTATAACACCTCTACGATCCTACTATAAATACACTTAACTTTATAATCATAGCAAAGGAAATAGGCTATAAGGCCACATCAGAATTTAGTCTTCCATTGTTGCCTATTGTTGTTACAAATACCGATCAGTTCAACAGACGGGTCAACGCTTTTGCAATATTTATCCACATCGCTCAGCGTTAGCGTAATCATCCGCAGTGTAACCTAACCGACGGAAGCTTTTCTCAAAATTACCAGTCGCTGCTTATTTATTACAGCAATAATTACATATTGAATGCGCATTATCTTCGAATGCGATCGAGCGCCCTTGCGCCACCTTTCCATTACACCAATGCTTGCCAAGCTACCGTCCGCGGTAATTGTACTGTGACGTACGCACAATGTTTGTTGTGGCGTTTTTATAACGTGAAAGCGATTCAATAGTACGATCAATGTTCACATTCCAACGCACCTAAATAATCAAGTTGTCGTTTACGTAAACGATAAATCTCCGTGCTAATTTCGTTTATATAGAGACAAAAACGTGCGTATAGCGAGTCTACAATTTTGCGGAAACTAACAATTTTAAGGAAAATGTAAACATACGCTTTGTACGCGCAAAATTCTTGTATTTGCCAGGACGGGGCGCATCCGTGCGTGAATGAATAATGAATTATGCAAACGTGATTATGGCATTGGCTTTCCGCATCTCAAAAATTCGAACGGAACCTTGCTTATCATACATGTAGGTATCTGTTGGATGTGTAGGAAACTATACGAATTAGGAATCATTGCGTATAATTTTAATTATTCTAATTGTATAACTGTTGGTGTAGGCAATGTAAATTGCAACATTATTAGCATAAAAGGTAATTTATTATGATTACCACGTGCAAATACTTTGTAAGTTAAGCAACTAGGCACTTCTAAAAGAACCTAGTTGTCTACCTTGCAAAGTATTTAGTCATGAATTTATTGTAAACATTTAAATCGTACGATGTAACTCGAGCAAAATTATGATTCAGTACAATTTATTTCTATTACAAAATAACTCTATCAGTGTCGTCTTATTTGTATATAATATTATAAAATTATAAACATTGTCTTATTATATTTTCTTTTTTGTTACAGCGCATCGGGCACAAGCGCGGTGGCCATCGACAACAAGATCGAGCAAGCCATGGTGAGTACTCTATTAATCCTATTAGAATATACTGAAAAGGCTCTATAGACAATTGACACTGAAACTTTGAAGCCGTACTCGCTAAAATACATAATAAGTTCAATACCCACAAATCACGCGTATTTTATTTAGCTGGCCATTTATCGGTTATTTCCTTTCATAAACATTACGACTTGCATAAGGAAAATAATTTTCTATTTGATTACCCTATTACCGTGGATAAATAACGTGGAAATTATAAAATCAGTCAATATTGGCGGTTTTTTAATGGTAGTGTCCGACCGAAATTTCGGTTTCGGTTTCGGTTTCGGCCGAGTTTCGGCCAAAAATCAAGTTTCGGTGGCAGTTTCGGTTTCGGCCAAAATAGGCCGAAACTTTTGCCGAAACCGAAACTTATTTCGAAAGTTTCCGCACGATCGCGTTCGCCTAACTTCGTTTCCCGCGGCAAGATCTCAAAATTGTTTCTGGTCATCCATAACACAAGGGAAAACTTTAATTTGGGTTCCAGGACAATGTATGTGATGTTGTCTCAATTTATATTAAAAAAAAATACCAATACATAGTATTTAATGAAACAGTAACAAATTAATAATGTGGTAACTAAAAATATCTATTAATAACATTTTATTATTTTGACACATAATAATTATTATTATTAAGTATATATTATTTTGAAACATATTACAAATTATTGATTTGATTATTGTGAAATGATTAAAATTTTGCTATTTGGACAGCCTCCGTGGCTTAGCGGTAGCGAATGCGGCTGCTGCGCAAGGAGGCGCGGGATCGATCCCCGCGCAGTGCAAATATTTGTATGCATGAATATGAATATTTGCATTGGTCTGGTCGTACCTCGGAAAGCACGTTAAGCCGTTGGTCCCGGTTGCCATACGAACATCTAGTGGCAGTCGTTACGGGTTGTTGGAGCCCTCAAAAGTCCAACAATTAGTCTAGTGGAGGTCAGACGGCAGTCGCTTCACGGAAAATGTCGAAGTTTCGCCAAAATTAGCAGTTAGGCTGGTAAAGCGGACCCCAGACTCCACAACTGGAAAAAGGCTTTGGATGCGACTGGGATTAACGCTGAGATGTTGATGATTAAAATTTTGCTATGAAAACTTAATTTGTCAAAATAATAAAAAAGTTATTAATAGATATATTTTTTTATATTATGTTAAATAAATGATTACAACAAACTTAATATACTGTGTTGCCATTTCATGCCCTAATTAATGCAAAATAATAGGTACCTAAAATTCTCCAAATTTCAGTATTTTAAAAAAAATTATAGTGAGACACGTGAGTTTCGGTTTCGGTTTCGGTTTCGGCCGAAACTGAAGCCCTGGCCGAAGATTCGGTTTCAGTTTCGGTTTCGGCAGAAAAACCAGTTTCGGTCGGACACTATTTAATGGGTTCTTTCGTCCACACTTGATTCCAAACGAAACGAAAATGGAATGAAAACCATTATGCACTAGGACTAGGGAATGGGTTTCCCACATTGAATAATAACAAATGTATGAGACCAGTACTCCTAGGATTTAAGACTACAATAATCGGTTTAATGGTTATGCCATTAAGTTAGTAAGTAAGCTTTTAATAGATGAGCTTTTTTTTGGCACCAGTAATGAAACTGGGATTTAGCTATATCCTGTTAAGACTGGAAGTGAACCCAAACATAATTTGGAAAAGGGAGATACTAATGATTGACACTGGGATTTAAAAGAAACTTCTTACAGAAATTCAACAATCACAATAACTCAACAACAAATTCAACTTGGAATCTGAACTTGATATAATTTCGAATTAATTTAGAAGATAGTGAATATTGAGCGATGGTGTCAAAGACTAACAACAATGATATAAAATTTTACCGGTGTGGTTTATCTAAACTCGAGGCCATTGAAAATCTATATGACCAAATCCTATACGAACAAATAGAGAATTTCTTAATAAAACTTAAAAAATCATTTTCAACTATTCTTAAGTCAGGAAAAGACACATGTCCATTCTACAAGCAATATGTCAACAGTTACTTATGAAGTGACGTGATTCAAACCAATGCCTCCACACGTCGTCCATAGCATTCACGTGACTTGGTTAAATAAATCTACCTTTATTTTTACCGCTATTATCATAATTGACTTTAATAAAGGAAACGATATTTCATAGAGTATCATATATGTGCATACTCGCTTCTATGACGGGAGTACGCGTATATTAGAGATTTTTGGCTTTTGTACTAGATGCATTTATAATGTGTGTAAGTTATCGTAGTCGCTTCTCCGTACTGCATAAACTCTTTTAAATCTTCAAGTTTGAAGTATGCAATAATGCTGCTTTTTAATCTGAAAGCCAATTTCTTCGCCAAATCTGTATCTTGTAATTGGTTGGTTAATACTAGTTTATATGTAAAAGTATAATCTAAAACAATTCCTGTGGATTTTCAATCCAATTTTAGATTACATTTAGTTTTGTCTAATTTTAATCTGATCTCTGGGAAAAAATATTAACTGTTTGCTACCAGAGATAAAGGCCAATTTTTAAGGGCTAATTTATCCTTTCAAACTACATAATCTTTTTAGCAGTCCTTCACTTTGGATACCAAGGCTCAATCTTATACCTTCTCTTTACGTGGGACACTCGGAAAGTTTTGCGGTAGTAAAAGAAATGTTTTATAGGTACATAAAGTACTCTCCACCAGCCTCTATACAAAGTTTCACCAGTTTTCGAAACCCTTTTTCCAGTCCGCCATAGACACCTCGTTTACAGCCTGCTAGAACGCTGACAGCGCATCATCCGGCAACAAAAATTGTATCCCTTTGAGCTGATATTTTATTTTTGGGACTAAGGAGAAGTCACACGGTGCTAGGTCAGGGCTATAAGGAGGGTGACCCAGGAATTTGACCGGGTACTGTCCAGGAAGTCCCTTGTTTTGATTGCGGTGTGGGCGGACGCATTGTCGTGGTGAAGCAGTAACCGGCGGAGCCGTGTTTTTGGTCACTTGTTGCTCCCAACAGAGAAAACTTTTGTCAAGCATTTAGTAGTATACCATGCAGCGTTAATGCTTCTTTTGGTTTCGTAAAGGAATTGACACCAAGTAGCCAGTCAAACTGAAAAAGCTCGCGATCAAAATCTTACCCCCGCTTCTAGATCGCTTCACTTTGGTAGGCGTTGATTCATTTTGAAACACCCAAACCGTCGACTGGCGCTTCGTCTCTAAGTCGTATTGATAAATCCAAGACTCATCACCTCGCCGAGACAAGCCTGCTTCAAAATTGTTTTTCATAACATGACACCATTCCACCCGTGCCTGCTTCTGGGCGTCGGTGAGATTGTGAGGCACCCAGCCTGAAACTATCCTCCGCAACCGAAGATGCAAGTATAGAATCTCGTGAAGGCTTCCTGATTCAATCAGCAGTTTATGCTGAATTTCTTGGTATGTAATTCGTCTATTGTCTTTGATCAAACTTTTCACTACTAGCACGTTTTCTTCTGTAACAACCGTCAAAGTACGGCCACTTCCTTCTTCATCCCTCAAAGTTAGTCGACCGCGCTTAAATGGTTTGATGAACCATCGATACACGGTTGCCTTAGAAGGGCCTTCATCCATGAATGCCCGTTTTAAGTCTATCGTACGATTCATCTGTTTTCAAGCGACATTTAAAATTGTAAAAAATCATAGCGCGAAAATGGTCTCAACGAAAATCCGTTTTTCAAAAAGATACGATAATTTTAATTAGCTCACAAAAAATGTGGAGGAAAA
This sequence comes from Sesamia inferens, assembly GCA_037179545.1. NCBI lineage: Eukaryota > Metazoa > Arthropoda > Insecta > Lepidoptera > Noctuidae > Sesamia > Sesamia inferens. The sequence continues at coordinate 7,107,688 of CM073923.1, read as the reverse complement.
GTTTTGAATTTGGAAAGTAGCTATTATTAGTTATAAATAATCATATTTTTTAAGTAAATTGTTTTATAACTGGCCAGTTTCTCATACATAAAAACTTTTTGTCGCAATACTTTCTGTGTGACCTGGTATAACATCAGTAGGCCTAGTAAGAGTTTTCATTACGAGACTCGATCGTCCATATCGATCGATTGGCCCGCTTCATGGTTGTGACAACTCTCAACCAATGAGAGCGCCAAACGCGCTCGATATCGACGATCGAGTCTCGTAATGAAAACTCATACTAAGCCTACTTATGTAACGTAATGTCTTTGAATCCTGGCCATAAATGTTACAGACTGTCAATTTAATTGTTTATTGTGAAACGACAATTTCCAACAATTATGTTCTTCTATCAATCTTTATGTTCCGTCCCATCAGAATTCATTTCTGAGTATTTAATCGATCGGTCGCGGAGATTCCATCGACTAGCCGTCATTACTTTTTATTAGAACTCGCGGTGCAATCTAAGACATCCAGACTGTCGTGTCAGTCGGCCGGGGTGGTTCCGCATGCTCTCAATCCTAGTAATTCTTAGAACATTTTATAACCGGTTGTGTGGACGCCGCGTCTCTTTGGAGCTGCAAGTCGCCGCATTCAGATAAACACCACGTGGAAACGGCCACGCCGCTATCGCGAGTGCACGATAAGTATCTTATGTTTTATCGTATTAACCAAAAATATTGTAACAGCATTACCGCTGATACCGTTCGTCACCTATTAACTTGCTAAGTCAATGAACTCCTAATTCTATTTCTTCTATATAGGTTGATGAGTTTAATGCCAACTGCAAATAAACATACAGTCTTTTATATGAGATTATGCCACTCAAATATTTCAAATAATAAATCATAAGTTCTCCTCGAACGAAAACTTCCAAGAAATATCGGTCAATCGTGTAGCATCGACCGATATCTAGCACCGTTCTACGTAATGCCTATAAACGCACTCGCGTACATCGTTGAGGAAATTTCGACATTATCATCTTTTTTCGCGTTACATTCTGAATCTCGGCCATTACGATTCCGTTTCACGCAGCAGTTGCGTAAAGATGCAATCTCCTGAGAGTTTATCCGTGTTTATAATAGCAATGGTTGAACTGCATAACACCGTTATTAGATCGGAGTCAGCATTTGAATCACTAATGACTTCCCTTTTTTAATGGCCAGGAAACGCGTCCCGTTCTGCCCCGGAGCATTGAGCACCAGCATAAGATACCATTTTACATCGGTTCATAAATTTTATTTTCTTTACGGTAAGATGTGGCGTTTCAAATATGCTTATCAAAAAAAAATCTACGTAAATAACAAAACTTATACAACGTAGTACATTTACAAATGTTAATTAACTCTGTGTTCCATTTGCACATGATTTGATTCTCAAGACATTAGCATTTGTTTCATTGTAGTTTTTTTGTCAAGAGACAATACAACCTTTGTTTCCTACCTTCCAAATATTATGTCGTCCTACATTTGAAGCCACTTATATAATTGTCAAACATCGAAACATTTGTATGTATATCGCGGTCTCGCTAATAACATCGATTTTATTATTCGTTTGTTCTGTTTCTCGTTTATTTTGCAAAAGTTACTTCCTTTACTCTTATATTGTAATCTGGGTGGGCGCAACATTTGCAACAGATTTCACTTCTTCCATCAAGTACATCTGCTATCGCAATTGAGATTCATCGTCGTGCACTATTGGACGCGTCTCACGTCGTCTATAATTAACCGACGCAGATGGCCTCAAGCGATTGACCCCAATCCAGCCCTAATGCTCACTACCATCGCCTCATAGTATTTTTATCACTCCCCACAACACGCTCATGCAGTTCTCCTAGCTCCATATATGTCTTTATGTTGTGCTAATCTATTGTTAACTAATTAATTGCATCTACTCTAATCACTTTGTTGACCACACTTGTTATTTTATTGCCTTTTATTAGTGTTCAATACCGCACGCCTATTTTTAGTAGATGGAACCATTCTATCTTCCTGTTTTTCACTAATCTCAAAACATACCTGTTAATTTATCAATAGATTAAAAGTTTACCTAGTTGTTGTAAACACGTAATATCATGGTTTTTTTTATCAATGCTGTAGCTTTCCGTACGAAAACATTTCACAATATGCCTCCGGACTCGACAAGTAAAATACGTACCCATTTCCTGTCGCAATGAATTTGATAATCTCGTGTTTATATAATTGTCCTGACTGTTTTATATTAGTCATGAAAGCTAAAGCACAGAACGATAGTAATTGAAATTGCAACTTGGCAAACAATTTATTTTGCATACATTTTAATGAACATAGTAGTATATTAACATCTCAAGCATCAGGCAAACGTAGCGCGACCAGTATTTAAACCGGTCCACCTTGAAGAACGCCATCTTACATGGCGCACGATGAATGTACCTGCAGCCAGTATATATTTCGGATTTAGTTGTACACGGGTTCTTGTTGGTTTTCGTAATATCTACGCCTAACGTTACGTCATTCGGGTAGATATGTTTGTGCGTACCGTCCTATTGATTTGTAGCACCACTGACCCGGTTTCACACATCTGTTCAAATATAAATTTCTTTGATTCTGGTCAACTTTTTACGTTTATTCTACTCTAAAGTTTCTCCGTGAAGCTAGACGCTATAATATGATGTACCACCACAGCACCCGTTAGTTTTTGTGGTGTTTCCAAGATGTTATTACCAAGTATTATGAAGGCGTCTGTTGATTTGTTCGGAGGTGCGTGTGGAAATTTTTATTTGCTGCAAGCACCATCTTATGCTAATTCCCTCGTTGTATACGTGATTTGCATGAGCTAAGCGTGACCCGACGGGACTCCGCCGACCGAGAATAGACACGGAAGGAAAGCCGGCACTGGCGCGGAGCTGGAGTGGAGACACGTGCTCTCTTGATTATGCGGCCGATTCGTGTACGCCCACCAACTGGTTAAAGACCCGCAGACGTCAGGGGGTCACACGATCGTGAACAAGCGCGGAGTAATTTGCAACTAAGAGCGGCTCCGAGAGAGCACGCGCTAGATCAGAATCGCATCACGAACCCAGGAAACGCTAGAAAAGTTTTCTTGAAAAACATACCTGCTCCCTATAATAATGAAGCCGTTGTCGCGCCCGTAACGGTGTGATCTGATTGTGATCTTGTGTGGACGCCTGTCACCAATTGAAATATTGATTTGGGATATCTCCATTCCCATATTTTAAGGTCATAATGAACACATCATGTTCATCAAAAATCTTTTTCTTTACATAGCAATCGAATGCAACCTTGTTGGAGTTTTGTGATTTTTTTTTATCTCAACTGGAATTTCCTTCCTTCCGTTCCTTCCTTGAGAAAAAACGTACAAAAGAACATGACTGATCACTGTATCGGGAAAAGTAATACTGACAGAACCTTGCCCATACTTATCGTTTCCAATGCTTAAATATTATCTAACTAATATCGGAAAAATATAATATCTTTGGAAATCTACCAGAGTTAAGGTAAATCTTTAGATTACCACAATCGTACATAGACGTTAGTAGATAAACGCTAAACACATTGCAAACACTAGTTATGGTAAACATGTATGGCGGAAAATATCCACCAATTTTTTATTGACGTCTGCTATCTGTAAGCTTGTTTATTGACTGACTCCAGGGAATTTTCTATTAGAAAGTAAACATTTATGTTCGTTTTCGATGTATGTATACATATATTTTCTCATTTTTGCTGAAGCAAGATTTAAGGATACTTACAATAAGTACCTCCTCTAGAAATCTTCAACCATAATACACACATCAAAAGTGTCTAGGGATCAACATATATTTTTGCAATAACTTTTCTCCTGATTGATATTAATTAAAATTTTCTTTAAAGATTCATCAAATAAAGTGTTTTCGTTTGTCACAGTAACGATAAACCAAGTCACCTTTGCATTAATAAAGAAATTTGCCATTTTCCTAATAAAGGGATATTTGACATTTGAACCACTAACACAAAAGTTCGAAAAAAAGACTGAAATAACAGTTTTCTCTAAAATTTTATTGGGTAACTTAAACAATTAATAATCCGTGTTTCTACCGCGAACACTAACAACACAAGAACATCGGTTTGGCATACTCAAAATGAGTTCATCCAAATCACGCTGTGGAATGGCCGCCCATGTTCGTTGCAACAACAAAAAAAGGTCTTCTTGCGACTGGATACCCTCCATATTCGGCAGAGCTCTTCTCTGTAGCATATCCCATGCATGCTCAATCGGGTTCAAGTCTGGCGACTGAGCAGGCCAGGGCAGGACATTGATGTTAGCTGCGGCGAGAGTCTGTCTTACAACTCTTGCGGTGTGCGGTCGTGCATTATCATGCATTAACTGAAATAAGGGACCGATTTGCACTTGTAGAGGAACGATGACGTCTGATACAATCGTCTCAGCATAAATTTGAGCGTTGAGGTTGCCTCTGATCCAAATCAACTCAGTTCTTCCGCCGATCCAAATACCCGCCCATACCATGATGGTTCCACCACTATAAGGATGGACTTCCTGGTGGGATTTTAATCGCTGTTGGCGTCCAGGGGTTCTCCAGTGTCGTATACGTCTTGTATCCGGTCTCATACCAAAACGAGACTCATCAGAAAAGCACACGAAACGCCATTGTTCTTCTGCCCAATTTCTGTGTTCAAGAGCCCATTGATATCGAATCCTACGATTGTGCATTGCTATAGGTGGTACCCGTAGCGGTCTTCGGGAATGAAGGTTCACTTCATGCAAGCGGTTTCTGACTGTTTGGTCGCTAATTAAGTTCCCTGAAGAGTGATGAAGCCTCACGGCTAACATCATGGCGGTTATTGTTGGAGCTCTTCGAGTTAAGATTTGAATGTATCGGTCTTGTCTCCGTGTGGTGCAGCGATACCGTCCTCCATGGCGCTCAGCCACGGTACCAGTGCTTCGGTAACGTGTCCAAAGTCGACTGATAACACTCTGACTTGTATTCAGAGCTAAAGCCACAGTACGTTGCCGGGAACCAGCTTCTATCATTCCCACGGCTCTGAGCATTTCTTCCCTGCTTAAATGACGTCGCCGCTCCATAATAACGTTGGTTTTAATCAGTAGTAGGGAAACAGTAGCACTAATAATGTCTTCAATGCGTTGTATGTTTTTATAGGGAAAATATTGACAGCTGATTTTCATCTTTTACTCGAATTTGATTCACAGTTCCTGATTCAAATTATGAAATGCACCAAAAAGGATCCATATAAATTTATAAAATCATAAATTTATTACAAAGCCACATCTCAATCTCAAGAAATCCGCATAAAAATGCTTGATCCCTAGACACTTTTGATGTGTGTATTATTTACACTTATCCCCGATATTTTCCGCCTCAGTGTTATTATTCATGTGTTGCTACCTTTATAAATAGTAATGATGTTGCTTATTTTTCTTCAATACTCACGATGGGATGAGTATTGCAATGACATCACGTCTTGAGGTCAAACGACCAGTCTTGATTACGGAGTATTTGACCTTTACAGAACAATTTTCACTTGTTTGTTTTAAGTTATCGCTGTGATAACGTGTAGCTACGTCAGTACATGTTTACATTCATTTATTTATTATATTATTTTATAAAGTTTATTAATTCCATAAGGAAATTGATAAGAGCGTCTGGCGTGTACACGGCAGGTCAAGGATTGCCGCAGTACTAGTAATTGGATAGATGCGACCTTACACCTTATATGCAATCGAAAGCTCTATTCCTTGAACTAAAGAGGAGCTAATAACTAATAATATCACAGTGAAACCCCAAATACGTTTCCATTTGCAACAAAGTAAATACATCAACCTAATTAACGCAAGTCGGAAATTGCGCGCAATAAAGAAAGGTTGCTATCAAAACGAAAACAACAGGCAATACAGTTACAGATATCGGTGGTAAAACATTACACATCCATATAATGTACCTATATTTCAATTGTGTCACGAATATTAATAGACCATTGTTTTAAGCTGTGCAAATACATCATAGCATAAGGTCCACCACATAATAAAAACAATAATACCATCTCTACAATATTGAAACAAATGTTTATTTCATAACTTTGTTGAAGGCGTAGTTTTTATTTATTTGGAAATTCGGATTCCAGGGCGATTTGTGGCACTATATCATGCAATATTTAGTCTAAAACCATCGACACTATTGTTTGATTATAGCACAGGTATTTATATAACATTGTCATTGTTGGAATTAAGGATATTATTATTTAGTTATGAAGAACAACTATGCCGTAATTATTTTAAAACCGCGTGATGTATTAGGTGAAGGAAATATTTATTTAACTCCTTTGACCATGACCATTTGTGGCTTGAATGTGTAAAGTCAATTGCAAAAGATGTTTTGGTTGTCTGGGAAACTTTAGTTTATGGAAAATTGTTTTCAAATACATGTGTGCACGGTGAGATGAAAACCGAAAGAATTAAATGAACCATGTGTGGAGAATCATGCTAGCGTGACCACTTTTACGAATGTTCTTTAAAGATCGATAAGCTGTTTTACAAGCTGATGAATATTGATGGATTAAGTAGTTAGTTCACACAAGTAAGCATTTATGGTAATATAATGTTCCTGTCAAGAATTTTTCATTTGAAACCAGCTAGAAATTTTCTACAGCATTCTGATGTCGTTGTAAAGTTACCTTACCTTATAATATGAAACTACTTAAAACTGCGTTTACTCAGCTGACATTAATATTTACACGTTATGTCACAAAATGTCAATTAAAAACATACTGATACTCAAGAATGACGGATAATAAACATATCGTTAACAACATTAATTCTCCAAGAACAATGGGAGAATAATTGACAACAGAAGAAATTTCTACATCTATAATATCTTCCTCTACATTGCACCAGTGTCACGCAAGGTTGACGTCTGCGTTAACAATGTGGCTAGTTAAACTGTGCTACATATCGCAAATATATTTTCAATATACGTTACGGGTCACGTCCATCACATATTTAGTAAACATTAACTTCGCGCTTCACCCACTCAAATGCTTTAATAAAATCCAAATACAGTTCATGTACCATATTAATTGTACAATATGTATTGTAAACACATCCCGTATCTACTGCTATGATCATTACTATGGAGAGTTCCTTTATCTGTTGTTTTGTTGCTTGCCGCACACATGTGTACAAACAAAATGTTTTTAATACAGATGATGTCACTAATACAATTAAATTAATTTTCGCCGTCTGCTCGAAACTGTTTTTGAGTTCTGTTCAACTTCAAACCTGTTTTATTTTCTTACATTTACTTTTTAGTCATCATTTTTTGTTTTCATAATGCGCTGTTGATGATTGTTTTTAAAAAAATAGGATTACGTAAGTGGAGATAATATCCGGATGGATATCATTCTATTTTAACGATATCTTTGTTATTGATATTGATAAGCCCTAATCTTGGATTACTATATTTTTAACTTGTGATAATAAAAATAGTAGTTGCGTCCTAACAAAGTACATTAATTACATTTACATTCGTTTATTGTTCTTATATTAACACCCCCACACACAAAATTAAATGAAATCTGAGATACATTTGGTTGTATTTGGATCATGTATTGGATCACATTGATTGGTCTCATGTGCTTACTACATGGCGTGGTATTTGCTGGCACGGCCGGTTAAAATAAAAACAATGCGACAGGTTTTAAAGTATACCCTTGGACGGGTTATATCATCGGACTACGTATTTGGTGCGCGGCTGCACAAAAAGTTCAGTGCATTCACCGTTGCGTCATGAACTATATTTCAAATCGTACGCTTCTTATTACATTTTTCCTTTTTCTAAAGATTGTCCTACATGTTTTTCACGTTCTCTTTCCTTATCTATTTCACCTACTGACATGAAAGCGTAGGTAAACAATGATAAGTACTGTTTTACATCGCAAATAAGGTGCTAACGATGGCGAACTGCGTCTAATTACTGTTTTCCTTTTGTATTAATTTACACGCGAAATTTCTAGTTTCTCTTGAGCTTGGTCTCAATTGAACGCCAATATATGTTATGATGAGTACATTGGCGCCTAATCAATCTGTTAGTGACGCGAGCCTCAATATTGTATAACGAGATCCGGCGCAGACTGGTATAATTTCAGCACAGATTCTTCTAATTGAAGGTCGCGACACCCACGTAAGAGCAACTTCACTGAAGATTTCATCAAGCCTTCTATTAATATCCTGTTCTAATTGTATCAATACTGAATCAACTCACACCATACCACATTTAGCCACTCGTTGAGCCTTAATGCATAAGTCGACTCACCAATCTTCAAGATGACTCGAGTTTGCTCTTAAAATATTGTTTTCATCGCTCTTTCGCGTAGCCACTGCGTAGTGGTTGTAGGCGTACATGTATTTATCTTTAAAAAAATATATGTGAATTCTTTAGCATACACTTCATAAGATAGTCTATAAATGCTTCTTGTATTCTCGTCTATTTATTTATGACATTTTGTACGTCGTATTGCATTAATGTTGGCATTACATAAGAATTGCAGTTAATATGTATTAAAACGTTACCGACCTATTCATTTCATTTATTATCCGCATTCTTTGGATCTAATACATTATAAAAATCTTAGTTCTAAAAATCTTAGTTCTTTGCTGTGATAAATTCCATAAGTACTTGCAATGTGTCCTGTCTCTGCTCTTTTCTAAAAATAAAGCTGTTGTCTATACCGTCTGCATCAAAATATTCAACCATTGGAATTAGTGATTCTTTGTTTTTGTTTCTCTAAACTGTTATGTAACCTTGTATTAGAGCGCCACTTGTGTAATTATTAACATTCCGACACAGTTAAATGTTTTTATTTTTGTCGTCCGCTGCTCTTTATTAAGGGCGAAAAATTTCCAATGAAGCTTAATTGGTCCGAGTAAACAGTAGTTCACGAGTGTCGTAAACATCTACTGCTCACATGTAAATCTATATTTAGCAACATCTTATTGGTCTTCATACTTTGAAATAATGTTTATATTGTCGCTCTGTATTTAGATATATATTTCAAGTTTAGCAATATCACAAGATGTGGTACTTGATTGATATTTTTCTATCAACATTAATATGTTGTCAGTGCATGCTAGATACTGTCATGGAAGACAGATAATATAAAAAAGATATATCTTGTTATAGCGCGTGTGTCGATATAAAATCTGGAAAATAAGGGCTATGTTGATAATATGAATGTAGGTTGTGTCTGTTTCGTCGAGTTCGGGGTGCACGGTCGGCTCGCGTGGCATGGTGACGTGTTCGCCGCCATTTTAAATAGGGCGAGCGCGCGCGCAGACCATCAGTCGCCTGGTAGGACGCGAGACAGCAACTTCGTCGCAATAGTTCGCGAGTTCCACGTTATCATCAGTTTAGTTTCAGTCGTTGCCGGCAACGCTCACATATTCAGTGACCCTGAAAATAAATTTATTACTCAGTTTAAACATGATCGAAGTTTTGCAAAAACCTAGAGATGGCTGTCTGTACGAAATCAGACAGAAAGGACAAACAGATACCTGTTACGTGGTCGTGCCAAATCCAAAAGTACGGTTTGTTTTTAAGTCGTCATTCTCTTTTTCTTTTTCCACAAACATAGCCATTTTGTTACTTTTGGCTTAAGATAACAGTTCAATCGTGCGGAGTTATAGTTTATAGAGCCTCTTCAGAACTAATTCCATTTTTTTTTTTATTTTTTTTTTTTTTTTTAAATAATTATAGAACGTCGTGGAAATTTTCTGATGTGTAACATACATATAACTAACTTAATATTTTGTATTGTTTCAGGATCTGGTTAAGAGCCACTTGATGTTCGCGGTGCGCGAGGAAGTCGAAGTACTAAAAGAGCGCATCGCGGAACTGATGGAGAGGATCAACCAGCTCGAAGTAGAGAACACATACCTGCGCGCTCACGCGAGCCAGGACACGCTGGCGCAACTACCGGCCGCGGCGGGCGCGAAACCGCCAGCGGCGCCGCAAGGTCCCCAGCCTCCTGTGTCGTAGGGCGGCGGTGCGGCGCCGCTGAACATGCCCGCCGGCCCTTGTCGGCCCTTGAGGTCCCCGGCCTCGCCCTCGGCGCGCGACCCCGCCCGCGGCACTCCTCCCACGGAGTCACTATGGCTGTGCTATGTTAATTCGTAGGTTAACAAGGAATGAGTGTAAGTACACCGGTCGAGCGCCGAGGGAAGCTGCGCGCACGCACCGCCGCACCGCGCCGGCGCGTCTCGCCTGTCCTCGTGTAAATCACACAAGTGTCTAGTTCGAGCGGCCGTCGCCCCAGCACAGATCGCGGCTCTGGCAGCCTGGGGCGGCTCCCGTGCACCGCACCACCAGACATTATGCTTCGGATTCATAGATATATATATTTCTGTTATTAATATTTAGGGTGCAGAATTTCGTGCTAACTGCCATGCTTTTGCTACGCATCTCAGCAACGAGCCTTTAGTGTTTTCATGTACGTCGTGTATATTATTTTATTTGGTTTAACGTTTAGGTATCCACGTAATGTATTCCATTTAAGATAACTATAAGACGTGTGTTGATAAAATAAATGTAATGAAATAGTTAATTATTCCTATGCATTGAACAAGGACTGTATTTTAATTTATTATCTATATATTTTTTTAATTGTAATTAAGTTATTTATCACGTTTCTCTGTTTGTATGTACGTTACGTTAGGTAAATTGCAAGTGTTCCTGTAGGGCCGATAATGATCTGTCGATAACAATGTACTGAATGAGTTGTGTGCAGTTTTCATTTAGTTGGTACTGTTAATTACATATTAACGATTAAATATAAAAGTTTGAATGTATGTTATCCGCAGTCGTTGTAATGTAACGTTATGCTGAGCAGTCGTTTAGATTCAGAATCGTTGCGAGAATGTGACCTCGTACGATGCTGGCTTTAGTAAATTTTGCACGCTGAAACTGAAAAAAATATACTATTTTTATTCCAACCCTATGATAATGGAGGTATATAGTAATTTAACATTGTATTTTTTTAAATAATTAAAAATTGTTTGTATATAGTACAAGTTGTAATAGAATTGTGAGACGGAACGAGATGTATATAACGAAAGAATGTGATTTAAAAGGAACCGATTCCGTAGTCTGCCTTCAAAGGTTGGTATCAGATGTTATCGCGAGAGGTATATCTAAACGTTATAATTTAAAATTATTCGCTGTATTTAAATAGCTTGATTGTTTACCATTAAACAAGCGAACAAAGTGGCTGGTGACTGACTGTATGGATTGTAACTAGTGGGATTAGACGATTAAGTCAGGCTCTATGTTTGTTTAAAAGCCAAAGTTAGGAAGGCGTGTCCCAGCGACTGAAGTGTGACTATTTTACCTATAGAGTAGTATTTTGTACAACGCTACTACATTGTATGTGTATAGACGATTTTTGTTAGGTCTTCATAATTATTGTGAATATACAGTAATTTACTCCTAGAAGCATTAATCTAGATCTAGATATGGTAATATGAACTATATGATATATCGAAACTTGTAAATATACTGTAAACAAATGTCCATTGTAGCTTATGTTGACCAGAAAGGTTCCTCATACCCAATAAATGCAAAACTACTCAACACATTGTATTATTTACCCTTTACCTTGAATGAAAACATCAATAAACAATGCACTGTTTAAAATTGCCAGGCCTGCTGATGGAGCAGGTTTTATTTACCAGCAATATTCGTCTACTTGCCCAGAACGGTAATAGTTTTGTTAAGGTAAAAAAATATCCACAAAACTATAAATATTATTGAAAGGTACAAGCCAAACAAAACAATCTATAAATCAACCTGTACCGGTCCAAGTGTTGGTTTACTGCCTATTATCGTTTATACTGAGCCAGGACTGTTTCCCAGGAGTGGGATCGCTAGAGGCTGATTACGCAATGTGAAATAGTAAATGCTTACAACCGAATTATTCATTTGTTTCCAAGGAAGGCACACAAAGTAATCTTAAAACAACGGTCTGCCAACCCTACAAAGAATCCATACTACTTATTACAATTACAAAAAATAAACATCCAAGTTCGTAACAACTTCCGTCTGATCCGGTTCAAAAGTTCATAGAAAACATTGTTTACAAAGTATGAAGCGGCTCAATGCTTTTCACGTCTGATTTTGGGGCAAACCATATGTATGATGTTCAGGTCACAGGTGATTCAATGTTTACAAAAGGATTTCTTGCAAATGCAATCAGTACTGCGCCATCTGTTGGCGGATTAAATTTCTGAGGATAGAGGGCGCTTTAAAATCATCATTACATGGCAGCCGACAAAGTAGTGTAAAATTCACTCGTATGATAGGTGCTTTGCGATCTTATGAAAAATAATATAGATGGCGCTGTCCTCAAAGGAGTGATTGAATGAAGGTAAAAATAATAATGCAATGTTCAACACAATGTAAATTGTTATGAATAAATAAATGATGATGATGATGATGATGATGAATATCATCTCAAAAATAAAACACAGCAAGCGAAGGCAATATTGCGTCAGCATTAATTTATGTTTCCTTTTTATTTTTTTAGAAAGAGAAACTGATCACTGATTTTCATTTTATTTTGCTACTCGCCAATAGATGGCAGTAAACAACATTAATTAAATTGAAAATACCATAAACAAGTGCATAAAGCAGAGTTTACCTTGGAAACCCGTATTTAGTATAATTATGTCGATGGTATTTACGACGAAACTGTTGTCACTCGTTCCAGATGCTTAATTATTCTCGTTATTAGCATTGGACAGAATCGGTCCAAATCAAGTTTAAATTCCGTGTTAGCTATGGAGCACGATGATCCAAAAATTGTGTACGTCACTATTCGCTGTCATGGAATGTCATTCAAATTGTGTTGAAAAACATTAGCACAAAACAATCCGAAATGGATAATATGAGTTTAAAAGAGATCCAAAGTAAGCTGTTGCTATGGGAGGCTTCAGAAAACCCCTTGGCGCCTCTTACGTCTGTTCAGCGGGAAGCAATCCTGGATTTAGAGTCGCTAATACTCGGTGTATCCGGCGACTTGGACGACGTTTGTATTCTTGCGAATTATTACTTGTATCTAAAGTTTCATGAGTTTCTACCCACTTATAGCTAATTCAAGTCCGTTTTGCACTATGCTTACGTTATTATTTCAAAAATCCTTAACCCATTTGTTGCCACTAAAATTTTAAAAACTTCGCCTGGGTGCCACTTAATATTTTTAATGATTACAATAGAAAATACTTAAATTACATGTGCTTTTAATATAAAAAAACTCCTAAATAAGAAAAACCACTCAAAAATGGTAAATGCAACAAATGCATTGGTGGCAGTGGTAAAAGAATTTAATTAAATCGTAAGTGCCATTCAACGCACTGTTTGCGTTGCCGTTTGGATGGTATTATGCAACGTGTTCTGGGAGACTGCTGATGCCCGATACGTCAATAGTCGCCTGTAATAGCCGTTGTATTTTTTATTCATATAATTATACTTTGGCACTTCTGAAATATTTACTGGAAAACTGTTGTGAATGAGTAATGTCCACACTAACAGAATTTAATTATTTTTTTAGGGTTACATACCTGAAAAGGACTAATTGAATTCTTATAGTATGATAAACTTAAAATATAGCTATGATGAACAGTAATGTTTAGACATTAATTCAATTAAAACTCAATTTTGTCAATTGTACTGTAACATAAAAAAAGTTTATTAAAAATCCTGTGGATTAAGTCTTACATTTGTCATACATTGGCCAGGTTGCAAAATGTTTAGTATGTAAGTAATTTACTAAATATCTACTAAAAATAGATTATGAGTAGTAAATTTATATAATGTATTAAATGTATGTGCATACATTTTGTCGTGATTTGGTAAACTTATCCAAAAAATATTTTTACTGCTATGCCAATGAACGCATGGTTTGCATGCAAGTGATTTTATTTAAAAAATATATGATGATGTGGCATACAATAATGATAAAATCAATAATATTGCTTATCATTATCACCCAATTCACAAATTTACTATGAACACCCAGTAAAACTTCAGTTATCACTAAATGAAAATGTACAACCTTCACAGAGTCTACCGTTTTTTCTTTACTGAGACAAGAATAACAGCCCGAAGCCAAATATTTAAGTAAATTCCTATAATTTTGTTGTAATGGCAGAAAATTATACATAGTACACTCAACACAAATGGGATGTTGGTGGCATGATATTGTAATCTCGCTAAACGCAAATGGTGCATTGGTGGCAACAAATGGGTTAATAAAACTATTAATTGTTTGTTACCAATACTGCCCTGTAAATTTAGTTTGAAAAACAATTTATGCTCTATATATATACAATTAAGACACCTAACTATGATTATTTTTAGGAGAAGTCTGAAAATGCATATGAAGAGACAGAAAAAAATAACATTCCCAATGTGGATACCACATACCACTTTCTGGAGTGGTATGAGAGTCTTTGCGACAGCCACCTGAAGTCTGATGATACCCCCTATGAGGCTTACCATAAGCAGCTGGATGACAGAAGAAATGAGTGTGTTGCACTGACTAATCAGGTATTTTATTGACCTATAATAGTTTTAAAACAGTTATTATTAGAACTTATTTATTTGTAAGAATGTTCTTGTAAATGGTATGGTGTTAAAAATAAATTAGTTCTACACATTCTATTGCAACATGTACAAATATTGAGATTTCATTAGTATATAATTAAATAAATATTATTAGAATTAGGTAGTGATTACTTTGAAATCAATGTGAAAATTAAGTATGCCTTGGATATTTACAATATTCCATGATATATTCACCAATGTCTTAAATATCCAACTTTTGGCTTTTTCATGAACATGGGGATGGAAAGTTCCTTAAATGAGTGTGGTAATTTGTTATATACCTACCTGAATGGCACTGAAATACACATTTCTCACAAATAATAATTGCAATCTACACTGAGGCACATTTAATTGATATTGTACTTAGCAGCTGAAGCCATTTTTGTTGCTCATTTATGATTGAATGCGAAAATAGTATGGATTTTGCCTTACTAGCATAAGTTCCTTAATATACATGCAAAGCAACAGTAAAATATGTTACTTAAATAATTATTTGCTGATCATATGACAGCACAGATGATACTCCAGACTCCATTGCCTATGGATACTGTTGATTGATGATATTTTATTGTGCATTACAATTTGTCTAGCTTATTGCATTATATGTAATTGATATGTGATTACAAATTACAGTTTCGATAGCTTGATAGTTGCGGTCATCAAGATACAGGTGTGCCTAGTTTGGACTCACTGTTAATTCAAACTAAATGAAAAGCTCTTCTGCTGTTTTAACTGCATGCTATTTCTTGAATTTAAACAAGTTAGGTACACTTGTTTAAATTCAAGAAATAGCATGCAGCCTAATAAATAATTGTTTGTTTTTTTTTATATCAACCATTATACCCAAGAATTTTGTTTACGACTATCTTTATTCATCATTCAACTATTGAATATAGGTGTACTTTCTAATGCAAAGCTTGTGTCCTAGAGTATAATAACTATCTAGATAATTAATATCAAAATTATCAACCAAGTAATCTCAAAATGGAACGTATAATCTACTTGCAATAATGTAAATAATCTGACTTTTCATGTTTTTCAGATTGAAGCTACATTGTCTGACCTAGATAAACTATCAGAGCAATACAATTTTGTATCAAATAAAACAAATGCACTCCATACCATGAGTGAACAGCTGCTGGCTGACCAAAATAAACTCTCCAGTATAGGTATGATCTAATAACTATAGAACTTAGGTACACCTACTCTACAATAGTACCAACCCATATCCTCCAGTAGGTGTCGTAAGAGGCGACTAAGGCAACTCACCAGAGAAGCGAGTATCAGCGCTTCTATGGATTATCAAATTACAAGGATCTCCAACCCGTCTGCCGAGCATGGGGATTATGGCAATGTCCCCCAATGGAATGAAAGCCTTGGGGGAGACCTTTGTCCAGCTGTGGACCTCTATAGGCTAAGAACAAGAAGATAGAAATTAGTAAGCTTTTGTTAGTAGAGAGACAGGTAATCATCAAATCTGTTACGTAAATAAATAGAATTTTATGGAATTAAAAAAGTCATGATCGGCTTAGCTAATACCCAACTATGTATGCACGGGTGTGGAGGGGGAGACAGCTGCCCTCCCCCTGGAAATCTCACAGAACATGTATGAACTCCCCTATTACTAAAAAAAGTATAAACGGGGAGTTATCTCTAACTTTTAAATAAACCACGCAGTAGACACTGGCAAAATGTACGGTGTAATTGCCAAAAAACCGCGTGCGACTGTAGCGCACACAGATTACCCACTCTAAAAATATGCCCCCCAACTAGGCCTGATTGGCCTTCCCCTAGGCCTGACTTGCCCCCTGCTAGGCCCGAACCTGGGCACGCCCATGTATGTATGTTGCGGTTATTGTACAGCCTTAACAAGCCAGTTATTGGATCAAACGATAGCTCTTGATATGAATGGTTGTCAGACTTTTAGGCCTCTGAATATCACGCTACCTTCAAATATCCACATATGCTGGCTAAGCAAGTAGTGGAGTACTGGGGTATCTATGTGGTCAGAATTGCCATAATAAAAAAGGAGCATTGGTGGCCCAGTGCTATCGGTATTTACAAATTGTAGGTCGTAGGTTCCATCCCCGTTAGGCGCATTACTTGGTGTAAATTATTTCATCACCACTGCTCTCAGAACGATGAAGGAAAACTCTGTGAGGAAACAGCATGTACTAGAGCCCAAAACTTCGAAGACATGCGACATCTACCAACACTACAACAGCACTATGCCAGCGTGGTAGATTACGGCCCAGTCCCCCTCTCAGAGAGGAGGCATGTGTGAACATTACATGCTGATTATGTAATATATTTAAATGATAAATAATTTATTTTATTTATATTTATTAATCTATATGTTCTTTATTGTCCACCAATCAAACATCGAACAAAATACATTCAACACAAAACATACAATGGGCGGCCTTATCGCTAATGCGATCTCTTCCAGGCAACCAAAGAATGTACAGAACCCCGACCCACAAATGGGACTGTCGTTGGTTCAAATTAGGGATGTAACGGAGGTAGTTATATCGGTAAGTACCGGAACCGGGGTCGGAGTTTTAAAATTTCATTTATCGGAGTCGCAACCGGAGACAGAGGCGGGGTCAGAAGTGGTGATAGGAGATTTTTTTTTTATTTAAACACAAAAAAACATTCAGTAATTTTTTTCATTTACATTTTTTATTTTAAAATTAAACACAAACAGTGCAAATAGAATTTGCATATTTCCAAATGAACATAGGAATTAAATGAAGGCTTCTCGGTGGTAGGCCATAACATCGGCCGTCGGCAGAAGTTACCACCCACCAGACAAAGCCTTGCCGCCAAGCGATTTGTCGTGTTCCGGCATGATGTATGGTGTAGCCGTACGGAGGACGGGTCTGAGCAGTTGTGTTGCGATGTGTGCCGAGTGCGATGCGCCTAATGTTGTTGTGTTGGGGGTTTGGTCGTGGAGGACCTTCAGATCATTCTCCCTTTGGCGCAGCATCGTTGGTCGTGTTGTTGGGTTTAACATTGCATCGCCTCGCTCAACTACCGTCTTCCTTCCTATTCGCTCAATCTGAGTGAATAGGTTCTTAATAAACTAGTGCGCTTTACCATCAACGATCGCATCACTGCTTACCATCAGGCGGGATTGCGGTCAAGCGCTAGTTTATAATTATTTAAAAAAAAAAACCTATCAATAATATTTTTTATGAATAGATGAGATGGGCGTTTCATACCTGACTTCTCTGAGAAGAAACTTTGAATACGATTACTCAGATGTGACTAAAAGTTTCCTAGGATGGAAATCAGTGTTCAAACAAACAAGCCCTTTAGGTATTTTATATTTGCCATGTAAGACATATGTAATTATCTCATTTCCAGGTGATGATATTAAGCAGAAGCTGCACTACTTCACGCAGGTTGAGCATCTATCTCAGCGGCTGAACAGCCCCACCATGTCTGTGAACAGTGAGGCGTTCTTCAATGTACTCGCCAAGATTGATGAATGTCTCGAGTATATGAGGATTAATGTAAGTTAATGCTGCGCCTATCCTCCATTAAGATCAGGAAAAAGGAATATTAGGCCCGGTGCTCATTATCGGCACCGTTAAGGAAAATAATCTTTCGGAAACCCTATATAGTAAAAAAACAATAATTACATATATTATTATTATCACATACATTCATAACCCTATAAACCCGTGATGTTTGGTTTATAAATTTGCACCACCTCGCTCAACTGCCGTCTTTCTTCCTATTCACTAAGTTTTTTAAGTGATATACTAGCGCGCTTTACCATCAACGATTGCATCACTGCGGCACACACCATCAGGCGGGATTGAAATCAAGCGCTAGATTATAATGATTAAAAAAAATATATATACCTATATATGCTGGCGCACATTATCGAAAACTATACCTTGACTCATTGCAAAATTCTTAAGGAAGACGAAGCATCTTTAAGCATTCGAAGCTACCCATAACACATAACACTCGATGTTGCTTCGGCGCCAATTGCGCGGCGGGCGACGGCGTACCGAAGTACCCCGAAGCATCCTCAAAGCTGCTGATGTAGTAGCCTCTTTTTTATCCTTACTAATATTATAAATCGGAAAGTGAGTTTGTATGTTTATTCCGCTTTCACGCCGTAACTACTAAACCGATTGCTTTAAAATTTTGCAGACGTGAAGTTAGAAGTCCGGATTAAATAATAGGTTACTTTTAATCCCGGAAAAATTGGTATTACCGAGGGAAATCTAAAACTCGCGGTATAACCGAAGTCCATGCGGGCGGAAAGCTAGTATGATTATGAACTAGTGCTTGACCGCAATCTCACCTGATGGTAAGCAGTGATATAATCGTTGATGGTAATGCCCGCTAGTTTATTAAGAGCCTATGCACTAAAAAAAAAAAATGAGTGAATAGAAAGGAAGACGGCAGTTGAGCGAGGTGATGCAATGTTAAAGCCAAGAACACGACCAACGATTCTGCGTCAGAGAGAGATTGACCTGGAGACCCTCCACGACCAAACTCCCAACACAACAACATTTGGCGCAACGTACCCGGCACACATCACAACACAACTGCTCAGATCCGTCCTCCGTATGGCTTCACCAGACATCCAGCCGGAAAACGACGAATCGCTTAGCGCCAAGCATACCTAAGTGATATTTTTGTTACTACGGTCATATATCATGGAAATTTCTATTTTATTGCCATGGAGTTAATCTAAGAGGCATTTAATTACCTAAAATTCTCAGCCGTGATGATGCCGATAGTGGGTGCCGGGCCTTAATTCATTACCATTATGGTTTCTTTTTTTTGTAGGTAGCTTTTATATGTATGTGCCATACAATCCTCTCGATGAATTAAAAGCACAAAGAAAGCTATAACCTGCTTTATCTGTATATCTGAAGTGTATTGACAGGATTGAACAAATAACATCATATTTAGTTCATCATATTGTTAAATCATCAATCATCATCGTTTTAAGTCACAATTTAAGAAATTGTTGATTGACAAAGCTTATTATTCCATCAATGAGTTTTTAGATGATAACAGTATAAAATAAGAAAATGTTAACTTTAATGTCCAATATTGTTTTTAATTAATTAGTACGCCTTGCAAAGCAAAACATAGTGATACAACACAAATTTTATACCATGTACCATATTACCTATGTGTAACAAATAAAATACTTTGACTTTCAAAAGAGGTTGCCGGTCCACTGACCTATTTCCAAAAATAGGCTGTATGGAGAAAAAGCTGAGTGAACTGGGTTACTTGAATTTGAACAACATTTGCCTTATAATGGTTACGTTTCATAAAATATTACAATTTCGACATTTCAGAGCAACTTCAAAGAATCCCACACATATTTAGTAAAATACCGTCACTTACAAAATCGAGCTATCTCGCTCATACGCTCTTACGTCACGCACGTATTGAACCACGCCACGGAACAGATGCTAGCGCCTAGGGATGAGGATCAGAACGACCAGGAAACTATGGATACAGCTTATGCGGTGTATTTTGGCAAGTTTCAAGCCGCTGCACCTAAGCTAAAGATGGTTATTAGTGAAATTGAGGGTAGGGCTGAGAAGAACACTGAGTAAGTAATAATAATGAATATTATTTTACTATAATTTGTGATTTGTCTAACACATTTGTGATTTGTAACACAATGGTGCCGATTCTGTTGTTCACGAACTAA
Organism: Sesamia inferens; assembly: GCA_037179545.1. NCBI lineage: Eukaryota > Metazoa > Arthropoda > Insecta > Lepidoptera > Noctuidae > Sesamia > Sesamia inferens. Next base: position 7,087,280 of record CM073923.1, on the reverse strand, counting down.
AGTAATTTTAAGTTAAGTGCATCTTTTTCTTTCCATTTCGTTAAGAAAAGGATAGAAGATAACATTTTAGTTTAATCCTGTCAAATTAAGATACTCCATAGACAGTTTAGACGCGATTATAAACATCATCATCATTATCAACCTTTTTATAGTCCCACTGCTGAGCACAGGTCACAGATTACGCTCAATCCATCTCTGTATGAGACGAGCTCATACAGAGGATTGAGCGTAATCACCACGCTTGCTCAATGCACGACTTGGACATTATAAACATGGCGATAAAAAATACGTCAATTTACGTCAGAACCGCACAAATTTGACAGGTCTAAACTGACATTTTATCTTCTGTCAATAGGTACAGTTTAAATCCCCTGTTGTTATTACTATTTCTGTGGAGTTTTTGCATTGTTATTTTTTTATTGTGTTTGTTTTTTGCATTTCTGTTGGTTGCGCCAACATTATATTTCAGTCCATATGTATCAATTTAATTGCAAAACGTCATGAGTAAAATGTTCTCGTATTACGCTTTATCATAAAAACGACCTTATATTAACATAAAAAAAAAGTTATTCATATTTTTTTAACATAATTCTCATGGTTTTACAAACGGTACCGTCCGAATGACGTCACAGAGCGAGGTGCACAGTAACTCGCGCGAGTTGTAGTGTCCTTTACTTTGAATTTATTGTTTTGTTCCATATATCCACAGCTACGCCTCCCTCCTAGCGGACATTCAACGCGAGTACGCGCAACGTAGGTCTCGCGTGGCCGGCGCGGCCACAGGCGGCGCGCTACAAGCGGCGGCGGCGCGACAGTTGCGCGACCATTGCTCCCTCGTGCGCGCGGCCTGCTCGCTGTTAGCACACGCCTGTAGAGACGAGTGTGCTCTGTACAACCACTTCTTCAGCAACACTTCGCCAGCGTTAGAGTAAGTATTCGCTGTTTATGTAGCGCCATAGTTGCGCAATATTTGTGCTCCCTCGTGCGCGCGGCCTGCTCGCTGTTACCACATGCCCGCAGAGACGAATGTGCGCTGTACAACCGCTTTTTTAGCACTTCGCCTGCTTTAGAGTAAGTATTCTCTTTGTAGCGCTACAGTTGTGCAACATTTGTGTGATCATTACTCAATCGTCCGCGCGGCCTACTTGCTGTTAGCACAGGGCTGTAGAGACAAATGTGCGCTGTACAACAACTTCTTTACCAACACTTCGCCAGCGTTAGAGTAAGTATTACATGGTTATGTGGTGCCTCGGTTACGCGACAATTAACAAACCATCGCTCCCTCGCTCGTGCAGCTTGCTTGCTGTTAGCACATGTTTATAAAGAAGGACGTGAGCTGTACAACCACTTCTTTAGCAACACTTTGCCTGCGTTAGAGTAAGTATTCTCTTTGTAGCGCCACAGTTGCGCAACATTTGTGCGACCATTGTTTCTTCGTGCGCGCGGCCTGCTCGCTGTTAGCACATGCATAGAGAGACGAGTGTGAGCTTACTCTGAACAAAATATATCCAGATTTCGCACACAAAATATAACGTTGTATAATGGTTTATTTCCAGAGAGTACCTGCAGTCTTTATGTACCGGTCTCTACGAAACGTTACGCCCTCACATCATCCACATCAACCATTTAGAAACGCTGGCTGAACTTTGTGTCATACTACGAGTAGAAGTAATAGAAGAACAAGTCAATAATGACCGTAAGTATTATCTACATTTTATGATACACACATCAAAAGTGTCTAGGGATCAAGCATTTTTATGCGGATTTCTTGAGATTGAGATGTGGCTTTGTAATAAATTTATGATTTTATAAATTTATATGGATCCTTTTTGGTGCATTTCATAATTTGAATCAGGAACTGTGAATCAAATTCGAGTAAAAGATGAAAATCAGCTGTCAATATTTTCCCTATAAAAACATACAACGCATTGAAGACATTATTAGTGCTACTGTTTCCCTACTACTGATTAAAACCAACGTTATTATGGAGCGGCGACGTCATTTAAGCAGGGAAGAAATGCTCAGAGCCGTGGGAATGATAGAAGCTGGTTCCCGGCAACGTACTGTGGCTTTAGCTCTGAATACAAGTCAGAGTGTTATCAGTCGACTTTGGACACGTTACCGAAGCACTGGTACCGTGGCTGAGCGCCATGGAGGACGGTATCGCTGCACCACACGGAGACAAGACCGATACATTCAAATCTTAACTCGAAGAGCTCCAACAATAACCGCCATGATGTTAGCCGTGAGGCTTCATCACTCTTCAGGGAACTTAATTAGCGACCAAACAGTCAGAAACCGCTTGCATGAAGTGAACCTTCATTCCCGAAGACCGCTACGGGTACCACCTATAGCAATGCACAATCGTAGGATTCGATATCAATGGGTTCTTGAACACAGAAATTGGGCAGAAGAACAATGGCGTTTCGTGTGCTTTTCTGATGAGTCTCGTTTTGGTATGAGACCGGATACAAGACGTATACGACACTGGAGTAGTGGATGTAGACATCTCCAATAGGGTATTTGACTAAAAAAACTAATTACTCCGTCAGTGAGATTTCCAAAAAATACTAGACACGTATTTTTTCTTTTTTCATATAAACAAACAATGAAGAGGACACAGTGCGTTGAAAACTCGTGTGACGTCACTGCACGCTACACTTTTTAGTGACCAGTGACGTCACCAGCCACTACTCCTGATCTTTGATCCTTTTATATTTGTCAATTTTTATTGATTTGATAAAACAAAAAATACGTGTCTAGTATTTTTGGGAAATCTGACCGACGGACTAATTAGTTTTTTTTTAGTCAAATACCTTATTGCACGTCATTTAGCTCGATTCTCTGCTCATCCAGTTATTACCAGCCATGTAAAGATCGTCACACATCATACCTTACATTTGAAAATTTACAGCCCCTACTCCAGAACAGTTCTAACTCAATGGTTATCGACTCTACGAAGTATAAGAACTATTTAGAAAAATGTAGTACCCTGCCGGATTACTTTATTTCGGATTTTATGCTTCAGAGAGATGGGCTACTCTGCATAATGGTCTTCTTACAGTATCTTAAAAAGAGTATTGAGTCCGAAAAGAAAATTTTTTTTTAAAGTATCCTACATTACTTCTAATAGCTCAATGAACATATTGTTACGGGCTGGGGGTACTAAAATACCGGTTAAGAGTTACAAAGTTTATTGGCAACGAAGGTACAGTCGATTGTAGGCAATGACAAGTAGAATGTTGCTGACGTTGCACCGAAGTCTTCACTTACGTCCACGAAGTCCGTATTGTAAACACACAATAACACTACAGATGTTACTTCACGTAGTACTCACAGTTCTCGTTACAGTTGTCGTAGTAGGTATTCTCAAAGATCGCTTCTTAAGTATCGCTGTTTTCGTCTCGGTAGTCAAGTGCAGACTGACTCTTCGCTGGCGCCACGGCGCTATATATAGGCCAGCTGATCGAACATTCCAGAATCGTCTAGACGTGATAATAATAGCGCATAACTTCGAGTACATTCAGTAGGTACCTACGGTAATTCCCGGAAACGGGTTTCTAGAAATTTCGATGTCGTCACTTAGTTGACAAAATTGACAAAACCTGTACCATTCGATAGGCAACCTTAAGTCTAGAAATGCGTTTTTATATTACACCTAGACAATGTCTAGGTCTCGAGTTATAGGGCTTCAAAGTTACGCACTGCATGTCACGCGATATTGAACCTTATGCCCTCGACATAAGGTGCATTCGTAACAATATCTAGAAAGTTTCATGATGATCAGGTTGAGCAGTTTTCTTGTGAAAGCTTAACTAACTTATACAGGATGTATCTGACATCGTAACGCAAACTTCGCGAAAAGGCTAGACCGCATGCCACTAACAAAATTATGATAGTCATTTATGTCGTTAATGAGCGGTTACATAAACAACTGTGTTAAAAAAAGTGTCAGCTCGGCTTTTGAACGTTGCAAGCGTGCCGCCGTGCGTGTTTGTAGGTATGACGTTCACCCCTGATGCGAACTCCTTTTTTTTTACGGACAAATCACACAGATTGAGCTAGCCCCAAAGTAAGTTCGAAACTTGTGTTATGGGATACTAACTCGACGATACTATATTTATAATAGATAAATATATAGATAAACATCCAAGACTCAGGCCAATCAGGAAAAGATAGTTTTTCCACCATGCCTGGCCGGGGATCGAACCCGGGGCCTCCACGACGCAGGCAGGCGTGTTGACCGCTGCGTTACGGAGGACAACGAAATTAGGCCTAGCAATGCATTTTTAGATCGTACCTCTACAATGCCTATTTATCAAGATATAGGGTTTAAAAGTTACGAAAGGCATGTCTCGCAATATTACCTTGGGCCATTGGCATAAGGTGCATTCGTAACACTGAAATGAAATCGTTTATTAAGCAAGCAGGATCACCGATCACTTTTACACGTCATATGTTTTTTTTTTTTAACTAGATGAAGCCGGCATTTCCTAACTCCTCTAAGAAGAAATAGCCGAAACAAACTCAGGGATCATCGTCTTTTTTCAAGTCCAGACATTAAAAATGAAAATGTTTACAATAATTTACGTTATAATTACGCATATTGCTTAATAACAAAGCTTAACAGAGCGAGCAGCTCAGTCCCAAGCTTTTTTGTCTTCTAAATAATCTGTGATTTTATAATACCCCTTTTTGCAAAATTTGGCCTTTATATAGTTTTTAAATCGTTTAATGGGTAAGTTTCGAATGTCCATGGGAAGCTTGTTGTAAAAGTTTATACTTTGACCCATGAACGAGTTGCCTACTCTGTGGAGACGAGTGTGATGTACAGTATCGTTCGATAGAACAAATTAGGTCTAGCAATGCATTTTTAGATCGTACCTCTACAATGCCTAGGTCTCTAGATATAGGGCTTAAAAGTTACGAAAGGCATGTCTCGCAATATTACCTTGGGCCATTGGCATAAGGTGCATTTGTAACACTATGCTGCTAGCTATTATTCTTAGCCTTTTGTTTTTATCTACAGCAATCCGCCTCGCCGCTCTAGGCCAATGCGCGCGCGCTCTGCTCCAAGACGCCCAGGAGCGTCTCGTGTTCCGAGCACACGTACACTTGCGAGCCGACGTGCTGATGTACAGACCCGCACAAGGGGACCTTGCCTACCCACAGAAGTTGTTGATGATGGAGGTGAGAATGTGCAATAATTATTTATATTACAGTATATGTCGTGGATAACGATATCATTTTAATAAAGTTGCCAATTTGATTTATTTAGTAGTGGGGTAAACGCTGTGACGTTATTTTGTAATGGCGGCACGTGGACAGATTTGTTTTGGAAAGTGGGGTTTGTCGAACGGTCTCTTCGGATTGAGAGGCGGACCAGGGCACTTCTCCGGGGTGAACCGACGTTTACCTATTTAAATTGTTATGACTAAGATTGGTGGGTATATTTACACTTCGTGCTTAAATTCAAAACTTTACATACGAAATGAAGTCCTTACCACAACACCAAGATGGTGACGATCCTACCGCCCCGCCGGCGCTGACGTCGTCATATATTTTTAAAATTTTACTAATCTGTTATATCCGATCGTTTTCCATCATAACCTGGCCGGGGATCGAACCCGGGGCCTCCACGTCGCAGGCAGGCGTGTTGACAGCTTGGTCTAACAATGATTCAATCAAAATTCCTAAATGTCGCGTTACTCTTGAATCAAATAAATATGTGTATCCAATAGCCTATCGCTTTTGGTAACCCAAAAGAAGTACTAAATAATTCTGCAGCTCCTATACGACACAGGAACTTTGATCTCATGTTGCATTTTCTGAGTTATAGAACCCAAAATTTCGCCTGTTAGCTGTCGGTTTAATTATATTGTAGAATAATGCAACCGACAGCTAGCGGACGACATTTTGACTTTAGTTAGCTTTTTTATAGTTTTATTCTAAACAGCACTCGGACACTTGCTGGAGGCTATTGTCATCAAGGTAGGTCACGGCTAAGGGTTGTGTGACGATGTGATTACGTTTGCAGTGCCAATATTGCCGGAAATCGCACAAGACTTGAGGAGATAAATGGGAGCCCTGCAGTGGAACAGACTGACAAAAACGAAATACCGCACTGTCAGTTATATTAAATAACAACACAATCATGCATGAATAATGCCTAGTGAGCAATACAAATCCATTTTGTTTTATATACCTATCAAAGGCAAAATATTCAATGCTTTGCCTTTTGTTTCTCAAAGAAAATTAAACAATGTACCGTGTCAATCGCCAAGGCGAGGCCTGCATTGAAATCTCATGTTGAACGTTGATAGAAAGAGATAAACATTTGTTTCCGTTAAGTTCAGACATATACGAGGGTGGATTGAAAAGTACTCAGCCTAACCAAGAAAATAAACACATACTAAATCAGTTATATTTTTATTTTTCTACATAATCACCATCAAGTTCAATACACTTTTGCCACCTCCCCTTCCAAGCATTTAGACCGTTGAAAAAAAATGATTCTTACTTGAGAGTCAAAATATGCGTCTACAGCTGCGTTGACCTCGTTGTTTGTCGAAAATCTTTGACCTCCCAAGTGCTTTTTTAGGTTAGGGAACAGAAAGAAGTCTGATGGTGCCAGATCAGGTGAATACGGCGGATGCGGTAACAGTTCAAAGCAACAGTTGTGAATTTCAGCCATTGACTGTACTGACGTGTGAACACGGGCGTTATCTTGATGAAACAGGACTTTTCTTCTGAGCATTCCTCGACCGTTTTTCTTTTATTTCCTCTCGTAAACGACGTAGTAAGGTGCAGTAGTAATCAGAGTTTATAGTCTGACCCCTTTCAATATAATCAATCATAATCACACCTTTCGAGTCCCAGAATACTGAAGCCATCACCTTATTTGCCGACAAAATCGACTTAGCCTTTTTAGGGGGTGGTGAACCAGGTCTTCTCCACTGTTTCGATTGTTGTTTTGTTTCCGGTGAACAGTAATGAACCCATGTTTCGTCCATAGTAACAAAACGATTAAAAAAATCATCTGCATCGACTTCAAATAACTCCAAACAGTCGCGTGAAATAGTCAATCGTGTCCTTTTTTGTTCGACTGAAAGCAGTCGCGGAACCCACCTCGCAGACACTTTGTGGAAACCCAACTCGTTGACAATGATGTTCTGAGTTCGTTCATAAGAGATGCCTATAATCTCGGCTATCTCTCTAATTTTTAATCTGCGGTCTCCCATTATTAAATCAAGTACTTTTTTAATATTTTCGTCAGTAGTTGACGTCGAAGGCCTTCCAGAGCGGGGTTCATCTTTCACACTCTCTCTACCACGCTTAAATTCTGCTATCCATTTTTTGACGGATGAATATAACAGAGCACAATCGCCTAATGTACTGACCATGTCATCATGGATGGCTTTTGATGATAGCCCCTTCTTATGGAGGTACTTATTGACGGCACGCTGCTCGATTTGCTCCATTCGCGGAAATTATGTCCGATTACTTTATTAATAAATTTATAAAATCACAACTAATTATCGCACACGTTTCTAACTTCACACAATGAACTAGTCTGAATTGAACTAAATAATGTGGGTAGATTTGATTTTTAGAATTGAATGGATCTGTGTTAGGCCGAGTACTTTTCAATCCACCCTCGTATGTATAGAAATCAGGCTTATAAAACATTACTAACACAAAACTCGAACTCTTCCAGAACAGCTAAACCGATTTTAATGAAATTTTTATATACATTCGTTAGGCATGAGAATAGGTTCTTATCTCTTTTTATAATACTACTACTTACTCGATTGAATCCGCGGGGCGAAACTAATATAGCTATAAGTATCTATCTACCTTCTATCATAATATGCGTGTTAGGCTAAGAACTCACGGAGCGGTTTTCACCCGCATCCACCGCGGTTGCGGGCCCGTAGCTTCTGTAGAATGCAGATATATGTGTAAAAAGTTAAAGCACATTTCACGACGCGTTTTACTCACGCGGTATGCGCGGTTGTTTGCGGGTCCCGCTGCAGCGGCGGTCATCTTGAACCGGCGGGCGCGGGTCGTTCTAAAACGGCCCATCTTGCAATCGCCCGTCTTGCGATAATCAACAGCCAAATTTGCTCGTGATAATCGCTACCGCAACGTCTGCGTAACCGCACAAAACTCCGGTCTCGTGAGTTTTGAAAATAAAACTACATTCCGCCACGGGGCAGGCGCGTTTGGAAACCGCTTCGTGAGCCCTTAGCCTTATACAGACCAGCACCCTAATTGCGTAACATATTATTGCTATCAATAGGGCTGTTTCCTGGGTAAAAAAAAATGATTCCATTTAGTCCGTCATTCAGATTATAAAAAAATATTGGATACGTATATTTTGTTTTATCAAATCAAAAAAAATTACAAATATAAAAAGCAGATCAGGAGTGGTGGCTGGTGACGTCACTGCTCGCTAAAAAATGTAGCGTGCAGTGACGTCACACGAGTTTTCAACGCACTGTGTCGTCTTCATTTTGTGTTTATATGAAAAAAGAAAAAAATACGTGTCTAGTATATTTTGGAAATCTGACTGACGGACTAATTAGTTTTTTTTAGTCAAATACCCTATTGGAGAGTACCGAGTTTTCAACGCACTGTGTCGTCTTCACTTTTTGTTTATACAGTATGTTAAGAAAACCCTGTCCGACCCGTGAAAGTGTTGTTAGGTATCGAGAACTGATTCTACTAATGGATACAGAACCGGTCAAAACTTAAAAAAAAAATCCCCCTAAAAAAATAAATATTATTTTGCAAAAAAGAGGTAACTTAATAAATGTGCGTTAAGCACCCTTCCGCGGGGGGCGGGCGGCAGGGCACGCGGCACGTGGTCGCATTGCTATTCGCTCATAATAATACCGGTGTTGTCACTTATTTAAAAATTACCCAATTTCGGGGAAGTTGGAATTAATTCGCGGGAAAAAAGATTATTTCAAAATTCATTTGTATTGGTACTATGATGATTACGTAAAATTTTATGGCTCGGACAGGGTTTTCTTAACATACTGTATGAAAAAAGAAAAAATACGTGTCTAGTATTTTTTTGGAAATCTGACTGACAGACTAATTAGTTTTTTTTTGTCAACTACCCTATTTTAATCATTTTGAAGCATATTGCTAATCCATTAATCCATATGTTCGAAAAGTGTCAATGTTGCTGAACTGTCAAAATAAAACTCATTGCTTCTGACAGTGTGTTATATAATTACCTCATCTCACTGGGCTTCCTGGGATTTCCACCAACAGAAATTGCTTATGACGGAGTTGGTGTACGTATGATTATTTTTATCTGCAAAAAATTAAGAAGATGTTGGACATTCAAACGCAACTGGCCTTGAAAATCGTGTGAATTCTTGGCTACATCTCCTCATATCTTTCAAATGTTAAGATATAAGAAATACTAATAGGTTTTGTAGGAAAGGTTAGTCAAAATACAACACGTCACAAGTTACTTTGAGAAGGAAAATCAATTTTATTTGTCCATGATGAAAGAAAGACAATGCATTTATTTAGCACGGACTAAAAGACACACAATACCTGGTGTATTGATAACAACAAATAAAAATCATATAGTCATCAGCATATCAGCGTTAATCCTAATCGCATCCGAAGCTTTTCACAGCGCACACTTTTTAACGTTTTGGAATCTGGGGTCCGCTTTACCACTCTCTGCTGATTTTGGCTAAACTTCGATATTTTCCGTGAAGCGACTGCCGTCTGTAGGCCTAGTATGAGTTTTCATTACGAAACTCGTTCGATCGTATCGAGCGCGTTTGACTCCGCGATTGGCCCGCTTCAAGGTCGTAAGAACTCTTAACCAATGAGAGCGCCAAACGCGCTCGATACGATCGAACGAGTTTCGTATTGAAAACTCATACTAGGCCTACTGACCTCTACAACCTGAAAGCGATATTGAAGCATTGTAGTTAAACCAATCGTTGGACTTTTGAGAGCTCCAATAACCCGCAACGACTGCCACTAAATGTACGTATGGCAACCGGGACCAACGGCTTAACGTGCTTTCCGAGGCACGACCAGACCAGTGCAAATATTCAATATTCATGCATACAAATATTTGAACAACGCGGGGATCGAATCCGCGCCTCCTTGCGCAGCGGCCGCGTTCGCTACCGTTACGCCACGGATGCTGTCATACATATGTGAAATAAAATCATATAGTAAAACTCCGCTATCAGTTGTTTGGAAAGGATCAACCGTTTTAGATCTACGTGTTCACCTACTTACTCTTATCCCATCCCTTGAGAGACTGTTGAGCAGTTCTTTGTCAAACTAGCTCCCTTGTATGTTCCATTAGAATCCGAAGACAAGCAGCCGGCTTACGGAGCCGTACGGAGGACGGGTCTGAGCAGTTGTGTGGCGATGTGTGCCGGGTACGATGCGCCTAATGTCGTTGTGTTGGGAGTTTGGTCGTGGAGGGTCTTTAGATCAATCTCCCTTTGGCGCAGCATCGTTGGTCGTGTTGTTGGGTTTAACATTGCATCACCTCGCTCAACTGCCGTCTTCCTTCCTATTCGCTCAGTTTTTCTGAGTGAATAGGCTCTTAATAAACTAACGCGCTTTACCACCAACGATCGCATCACTGCTTACCATCAGGCGGGATTGCGGTCAAGCGCTAGTTTATAATTATTAAAAAAAAAAAATTAAAACACTTTTAATGTCATATATTTTTCATACTTTTCTCTCTTTTACAGCAAATCGCGATGTCAATACAAGAGCAATCCCTCAAACGGAGCGACTCCCGCAACTCCATGGTATCCGACATCTCCGCAACCTCACAAGAAGTAGCCAACATCAACGTGGAGGCCCAACGAAGACCGCAGGCCTCCCCAGCCGATCTTCACGGCATGTGGTATCCTGGCGTCCGAAGAACTTTAGCAGCCCTATCAAGGCTCTACCGATGTCTTGAGAAAAAAGTCTTCCAAGGTTTAGCTCAAGAAGCGATTTCGCTTTGCGTTCAAAGCGTAGACAGCGCTGCAAAGCAAATTACGGCTAACACGACGAATATTGATGGAGAATTGTTCCAAATTAAGCATCTTTTGATTTTAAGAGAACAAATCGCTCCGTTTCAAGTGGACTTCGTCGTCAAAGAGACTACGCTAGATTTTAGTAATATGAAAAATGCAGCATACGGTCTGATTCAGAAACCAAGACAGATTTTCTCTTTGAACAGCAACAATGCTTTGTTAGAATTCTTGTTGGATGGTACCCCGTTGGTCAGGGAACACCTCTTGGATTCTAGGAAAGAGGTTGATAGGCAGTTGAAGAGTTGCTGCGAAATGTTCATCAAAGATGCTACTGAGATTCTAGCTGGACCAATGATTGCGTTTATTGAGAAGGTGAGTGTAGAAGTATGTTAGTTTTTTGTTTCATACTCTAAGATTGCTCCGGCTGTCTGTCTGTCACCAAGATGTAAATCAATAGTGTAATATTTTTGAGGATAGGCTAACATGAAACTCACTTATATTGTCGTAGTTTCATCGATTACACGATTTCTGTGAATATAATACAACAGTTTTCTGAAGCTTGGGCTTGGTATCGATGGGCCTGTGCGGCTATTATTATTTAGCCACGAGCCCCCAGATGTATCCGTGTAAAGTCTAATTTAAATTTTATGTTTCCAGGCCACAGCCTTCACTCCAATAGAGCAACTGAAGGCCCAGCCGTGGGCAAGTCCTGAAGAAATGGCGGTAGCTGTGAAAGAGGCCCAGAAGAAGATACGCACGCATCTGGCACCGTTGCAGAGATCCATGCAACTTTACTTGGCCAACAAAGAGACGGAATTTATACTATTTAGACCTATTAGGGTGGGTAGAAATATGATTTGATAATTGTACAATCTAATTTTTTTTATGCGAAACCCGAAACAACTGTCCAGTATTTTTAAGTAAGGAATCTAGGTGCTGCATTTCAAAAAGATATCATGAAAAACCATAAAGTTATGAGCTTGTTGTCTCACTTGGTGTCCCAACAAAAATATGGTCAACGCAGCTCTCGCCCTCCCGCGCCCACAGCGGGGCGGTGCGTCGCCTCACGCGCTACAGTACTATGATCTCAGCTGTGTTGCGCGCTCACTAACCACACTGCAACAATTTTTAAATGTATTTGGGAAAAATAATAACATGGTGTAAAAATGATTGGAATTTATTCAGATGCTTATTCTGAACAAACTATATTCATGTTTGGTATAAAGATAAAATAACATTGTATTGTAGATTACTAACTGACCCGACTTGCTTCATTAGGTGGTAAACATTTTTCCTTGTTATGAACTCCTGACTACCACAAAAAATCTTTTAATTTTTCGGGTTAATACTCTTCGAGTTTTACTCGGTGGTAGGCCATAACATCGGCCGCCGGCAGAAGTTACCACCCACCAGACAAAGCCTTGCCGCCAAGCGATTTATCGTATTCCGGCATAATGTCTGGTGAAGCCGTACGGAGGACGGGTCTGAGCAGTTGTTTTGCGAGGTGTGCCGGGTACGATGCGCCTAATGTTGCTGTGTTGGGATTTTGGTCGTGGAGGGTCTTCAGATCAATCTCCCATTGGCGCAGCATCGTTGGTCGTGTTGTTGGGTTTAACATTGCATCACCTCGCTCAACTGCCGTCTTCCTTCGTATTCGCTCAGTTTTTCTGAGTGAATAGGCTCTTGTTTCGCGCTTTACCATCAACGATCGCATCACTGCTTACCATCAGGCAGGATTGCGGTCAAGCGCTAGTTTATAATTATTTAAAAAAATCCTTCACTTGAATGTGCGCCAGGAGCCACTGTGTATTTTGAGCAACCCGCGGCCCTCGCAAACGCCTATATCTATCTATGTAGTAAATAAATCCATTTTGTTTTAATTACAGAACAACGTCGTCGGCTACTTCGTCCAAATCGAACAGCTGCTCGCAAACGCAGGCTATACTTACGAAGATACCCTTATTGTCGCTTGTCCAACACCTGAACAGGTGTCTGTCTTCATATCCTCCGCGAGCCTCATCAGCCATAGTGAACCTGTGCAGCCTTATGGTAGTAAACTAAAACAGAGTGTGATTAGGAAACCTAGTGTCACCAGCGTGCAAGAGAAAGAGGAAGTTGTTGTTGCTGTGGAAGCTACACCTACTACTGTTACTATATAAGTTGAACATAGATCATTAGGGGTAGTGCAAGATAGAAAGATGTAATGTACTATTTACTGCAGCAGTCGGTAACCTCTTGGCAGGATTTTTTTTTTTTTATTAATTCGGTTTTGTTTATTAATTTCTCTCGGTGGTAGGCCGTAACATCGGCCGCCGGCAGAAGTTACCACCCACCAGACAAAGCCTTGCCGCCAAGCGATTTATCGTGTTCCGGCATGATGTCTGGTGAAGCCGTACGGAGGGCGGATCTGAGCAGTTGTGTTGCGATGTATGCCAGGTACGATGCGCCAAATGTTGTTGTGTTGGGAGTTTGGTCGTGGAGGGTCTTCAGATCAACCTCACCTTGGCGTAGCATCGTTGGTCGTGTTGTTGGGTTCAACATTGCATCACCTCACCCGATGACGGAACGAAGATGGGGAATGGCCATAAGGTAACAAAATAAACTGAAGGAAGGCCAGTCATGACATTAATCCTGTAAGCCCAATATACCTCAGTTCAATGTCTGGATGTAATACATATAATATGTATTTAAGTATTAATATTTTAAATTCCTGTTGTCTGATATCCGTAAAACAAGTACTTGAGCTACAATACGGAATCAGATCAATGTATGAGAATTTTGTATGGATTTAGAAAAAATAATATTCATACGCCGCGAGTAAGGCTGTTTTACTATATTATGATATTGACGATCCGCGTTCAGTATTTCAAGCGTACGATACAATAGTCACGCGTCTGTTGACTCGTGATTCTGAAAAAATGAAACCTATCCCCTTTATTGTGTTTACGTAATTTGAATGTTGTGGAATTTGGCAGGGAGCATCTAGCATACATAGCCAACGAGATTTTATTATTTATTCCATGTTATAATTAATTTATCCAACTAGATTTATATATTATAAAAATTATTCAAATATTATGTTATTGCTAATAAAAAAAATCAAATACATAATCATTCTTGTTTATTTACACATTTATTTCTTACTGTCCTAAAATAAATACAGTATTCACCAAGACATTGTGTTTTATTACAATAAAACGACAGACATTGGGAGCAAAATGTTTAATGCTTTTCCGATCTTAACTGATTTTTAATAACTTTTTTCTAATTTACAACTATAACTTTTTACACCCTAAGCCAGTACATTCCAGCACGGATCCTCGTGTAGTCTGGCAGACCTTCGGTGGGTCCAACGGCAGCTACAGCAGGGCAGCGATCATACAAATACTTATAGCACACATCACGGACATTCTGTACGGATACAGCTTCAATACGGGCATCTAACTCATGAATGGGGATGCGGCGGTTATAACACAGCATTTGGCGGCCGATATCTTCACACACAGGGGTGGTACCATCAAGCTGAAGAAGCATGTTGGTCTTCAGAAGATTCCTGGCACGCTCAACCTCTCCCTCAGTTACAGATGTGCAAAGCTTCATCCATTCCGCCTGGATATTTAACATCATATCATCAAGCTGCAGAGGTTCAGCTACAAAGTAGATTCCCCAAAGACCAGTATCCTTGTAGCATGTGTTGAAGGACTGGAAGCTGTGGCACAGGTTACCAGCAGACGCAGCACGTGCCAGGTAAGATGCATTGTTGACACCACCACCTTGTGACCGATCCCAAGCTCCTATAAGAGTGTTGGCAACCATCAGAGGAATGTTGTCAGCATCAGCCCACCCTGCACCTTCAACAGCAACAGCAACATGAGCAAGGGGCATAGAGTCATCACGCACCCTGATTTCAGAGCCAGTGTAACGGCATGGTGTAAGCTCTACATCAGTAACAGTGTTCTTCAGTCCACTGAAGTTCTTGTTGGCAAGGTCTACCAACTTCTGGTGGTCGACCCCACCAGCTCCAGCAAGAACAATACGAGAAGGCTGGTAGTGAGTCTTGATGTAGTTCTGAAGGTCAGCCTTGGAGATCTTTTTGATGTTCTTGGTAGGTCCAAGGATGGTTTGACCCAAGGGTGTACCTTGGAAGGCAGTGGCGTGGAGGTGATCAAATACAACTTCTTGCAAGTTGCTTTCAACATCTTGCATTTCGCGAAGTATCACACCTCGTTCTCGTTCGATTTCGGGTTCTGCGAGCGAAGAATTCTGAATAATGTCAGCGAGGATCTCAACGGCGGCAGGCACGTCATTAGCAAGGCATTTAGCGTAGAATACAGTTTGCTCCCGAGATGTGTAAGCGTTTAGATGAGCACCCATGTTTTCTACGAGAAGTTCTAAGTCGGTTTGAGACCTCTTGCTTGTACCTTTGAACGCCATGTGTTCAAGGAAATGGGCTACTCCATTGTTTTTGGAGTTTTCGTACCTGGATCCGGCGTCAATCCACAGTCCTACGGTGGCGGTCGCAGCACCGGAATCTTCGGACGCAACGCGGATTCCATTATCTAACACTGAGAGTTTTGTTGGTGGAACGTTTACAAGTTTTTCTTTATAACCTGCAGCTGTGGCGAAAGAACGCACCTGATTGCCCTGTCTTGAGACTAATCTCAAAGTAGTCGCCACCTTCAACATTTTTGCTATGATTTTGATCCTTCTTGTTGTAAATTTTTGCTCGCAGATTTACGTAATAAATGGGCAATAGTTTCAAGATGTCAAAAAGGGTGAAGTAAAGTGTTACCCAGGCAAACTTTTGGGAATGTACCACCACTACCATATTTACACAGATTTGTGGATATCACATTTTATTTAATAACAATAGTTATATTCGAACTAGATTTTGATTAACTTCTCACTACTATAATAAAAACTAATAGGACTTAACTGACTTCATGGCTTGAGTGAATAGACTCAATATCAAAATAAAGCATAATCTAGTAAGCTTTACCATCAACGATTGCATCACTGCTTATCATCCGGCGCGGCGGTCAAACATTAGCTTATGTATACCATTTGAAAGATACATTTATTTTTCTATAGTTTTTATTTTAGCCAACTTGCTACCATAGAAACGTTTAATAATTGACTGGCAAGTTTTATATCGATGTCCTATGGTTGCTATATAAAAAATGCGGATACATAAAAGTTAGACATTTATTATAAATTTATTATTTATTATTTCATGTTATTACTTAAAATTTAATATTTATATATATTTTTCTAAATCTGGAATATAAAAGAAACGAGGCAACTAATTTAGCCATAAATTTTTTCGTTCCGTTCTACATACAATACTTCTTCACTGACTGTTGCCAACTGGGCCTATTTTGAGATAAGCCCATCTGAAATTATATCAAACCTTTTTGTCTGATAACCTAATCAGTTCAAAGCAGCTTATAAGAAGGCAATCACGTCAATGTCATAAAATTTTCTTATCTTTCTTGGTCGGAGTAAATTTGTAATCTAAAAATTACCCCAAGTCCAAAAGGAACGGAACGGAATGTTCAATTACTCTGGAAATCGTTCATTTTTTGTCACACGTAATTCGTAGGATTATTACGAGAGCAACGATGTTTAGTGAAGATTATATTAAATTCAGTTTTGTTAAAGATTTCTGGGAAAGTGTGTGCCGGTAATATATAGGTGTGAACAGGGTCCCCGCAAGATGCTATTTAAAGTTTTATCTGTGATCTAGTAAATTCGTCATGTCTTCAATGAAGAGCCCTAACTCGTCATCGGCTAAGGCATTATTTAGCCACATCAAGTACGAACACCTGGTAGCTGGCATATCAGGTGGCGTGACTTCCACACTCATACTGCACCCGTTGGATTTAATCAAAATTAGATTTGCTGGTGAGTGTCGTAACTTTTTTTTTCACGTATAACCATATGAGGTCTCATGATTTTATAAGGTTAAATATGATCGATTGGCAAACTAATACACGTGTAGTAAATGTTTAGTGAATTCATTAGTGCTGGCTAAATTAACTCTAGTATATTTCAACCTTGAACTTCACAAAGTGAAAGTAAAGACAAGGCAGCTTTGTTTACATTGCACAGATAACTTCCTCAATGATGCAACTCATGACAGGCTGTTGTGTTTCTGTTGCCTCATTCTGTAAAAATTGATGATTGTATGCTACAATAATCCCTACACTGTTTTGAAACTGTTGTTCAAACAATAATAACCAGCTGTAGGTACTACTTTTCACTCACTTCATTCCAAATTTGAATTTTATTCTAAATTAAATTTACAATTCTATCGTAAAAAGTGCTTTTGCTTACTTACTCTATTAATGAGAAATTTCTAATAAGATATGCAAAATAATTGTGACATTTTCATTTAAACTGCACATGTCGAGAATTCTCAATCACTGCTGTATTGATAATGACATTGTGCATTTCACAATATCAACATAACAAAGCAATTACCTACCTAATGTATTCTTTAATTGCTAGTTACTAGTGCATAATAAAGGTGAGACGTATATACTCGTACAGATTTGTGGAATAGGTTTCACGTCATACTTTTAAAAACTAGGTTTCGCATCGGGGTTCAAACACGTATCGAGTATTTTGAAGTATCCAACTCAAATACTCATGCAAACTTACAGATCGGCTAGGATGTGTTCGTACGCAAAACAAAATAGTATCTATTTTGTGGCTTGTACAACACACGGATCTGCACGACGGTTTACGTGATTCCTACGCAAACCGCGCTCGATCAATGTGCGAGTGAAATGAATACCGCGGATCTAATATCGACCATATGACTGAGTTTTTAAAGTTTTAGTTTAATTGCATTGATAAAAAATTTCACGCAAAATCATTATGTGTTCCTGTCTCGCTCATCTTAATTCTTATTTGAATTTTGAAGAAACGGTTTAAAAAAGAAAGAATTTATTCTGTTAGTTACATACTGCAACAACAGAGTCTTAGCTCTTACAAATAATTAATATTTGTGCCTAGTTTGTGATAATGGGAATGAATGCCGACTTAGGTGTGTGGATTTTCCATTTTAATTAAGTAACTTTTTGTTTAATAACTGTAATTTGCTAGGTTCGATATAAGTATACTGAATTGGATTGTGATGAGAGGTGGAAAGTCTGGTGTTGCATGGGTGTTTTCAATTCAAAATTTATGTTTTTTTATCGTTTTTAGAGATTGGATTGATGGAAGCACCAACCGACGCATAACATAATACAGGATGCGTACTTCAAAATACTCGAGGAATAGGTTTTAGGAATAGGTTTTTTCACATACTCATACTCGCAAGACTCAGTACGCGTTTTGCCAAGTACGTCTCACCTCTACTGCATAAGTGGTAACTCCTTTAATTGCTAAGTAATGTAATATATTCATTTGTCATTGTTTAAAACCAAATTTTACTATCAGACCATGTTTACTGTTTAAAGAAAGTCTTCAATCTGCCTACAGTTTGTTGTAATTTTTCCATGTCCGGTGTTTGCACTGCTTTTTTGCAAGCTGTTTTTATAATAAGTCATTTAGGTAGAGGAATTAGGGCTGATTTTTACAATGCCAGATAATTTTATCCGAGAAATTATTTCAAATCTTTGACAGGTCTTCCATACCCATTTTTTTATTTTTTTTTTATTAAGGGATACAAACAACACAAAGACAAAGGAAACATTTCTTGTATTTGATATGCCAATGTGTACCCCCTACTCATCTGCTTAGAGTAACACTGATCATTAAAGGAAGGAAAAATAGTACAACAAAAGTAAATTTAGCAGACAATGCAAAACTCAGAAGTGCAAATCATGTACTTCTAATGAAAATGACTTTTGACTAAGTTTTTTGTGTATGAAAACTGTCAAGACGCCAATTTTGTTCCACAAACAAAAAAATACCTGTTGATTGAAGAAGCAGCATCTGGTTGATAAAAACATTTGAGTTACTAGAATTTTAAATCATAATGTGGAGTGTCATAGCTGAATTGAAAAATTGAAACTAATCTGTTGCAATATTAATTTACTTATTGAAAATTCATGTAGTTTTATAGTGTATTAATTATAATAATTGTGATGGTAGAATATAAATATTCACAATCAAGACTTTCTACATAGAGCATATAGTTCAAGAAATATAGTTAATAATATTATCGTGAAATATAGTTAATAATATTATTTTAATGACACTGTTGGTGCAGTGGCTGGGATCAACTGTGTGGCATGTTGTGAGATCGATTCCCACACGGTATAATTATTGCAATAAGCAGTTAGATTGGTTGTGCAGCCCCAGCTACAAAGCTAAAAAGTTTTGGATGCAACTGGGATTAATGCTGAGATGATGATGATGACAGCAGTAATTATAGTGTGGTGCAACATATAAAAAAAAAAAATAAGATTGCTAATAAACCAGTTTTATTACAGTGAATGACGGCAGGACCGCAACAGTTCCTAGGTATGATGGACTCAGCAGTGCGTTTGTCACTATTGTTAAAAAGGAGGGAATGAAAGGACTATACAGAGGAGTCACACCAAATGTTTGGGGATCAGGCTCCGCATGGGGCTTCTACTTTTTGTTGTGAGTATTTCATTATTTTTCAAAACTCTGACTGGCACAATTTACATTTTCATCAGTCATAACAAGTAGCAGGTTTTCATTTTCTAATAATATTATTTTCAATATATAAAGGGTGTATCTGACATCGACGCACAAACGAGTACCATGGATTGAGTACATGATTCTGAACCCCCCAGTGGTGGAATTTTTCGTCGGCTTTTTCATGATCTAAAAAAATATATATTTAGTTTTTTTCACTTTAAGCCATTCATAATTGCTATACTTTTATAACCCAATAAGATTTAAAAGTAAACATTAATTAATTCGCTAATTACACAAAAAAGCGTAATGAACACAAAACTCGAAAAACTATCTTATCAGCTGATTTAATAGAGTTCACATTAGGAATCAACGTCATATCTACAAACCCGCACGGTGGCACGCTTGCAACGTTCAAAGCCCGCGCCGACACCTTTTTTTAAACACTGTGAATTCTGTAACCCATCATTAACGACATAAATGACTATCATAATTTTATTTGTGACATGCGGTCTAGCCTTTTCGCGAAGTTTGCGTTACGATGTCAGATACACCCGGTATAAAATAACCAGTTCAGTTCACTTCAGCTAGACTATGGGTTTGAGTGAAGCCCGTTTACCAATATCTTTGTTACCTTATCCTGCAATAGTATTAATTACACCAACAGGGGTTTGGGTGCGCTAGTATGGTACAAACAGCTATTAATTAAGGATATGTACTTCGGCTACTTGAACCTTCCAAGTCCCAGAAGGGACCAAAATCCCACAACCATAATTTTGGATCCCAGTGTCCTAAATTTATTTTAAAAAGTTTCATAAATTTTCCAAGAAATATTTATGTCATAGTAATTATGTAAATAATGATGTTATCAAATCAACATATATACAATTTATGAGGTGAGTTGATGTACAACTTCCCAAATACTTAAAATGTCATTTGCACAAGACTTCGGTCATTATAAAAAACATAATTTGGTTTGAATTATTTCTACACTCTAATGTTAGATTTGCGAAAATAACACCTACAAAGGTGCCCACGCACAATGGTCCACTGGAGGGACTGAGTGCGGAAACCAAACCCGTAACACAGACCACCTGCAAATAGAATTATCAACATAGCAAAAAAAAAAAAAAAAACTCATTCAAAGGTGTCATTTTAGTCTAGCAACTTAATCATTAGAATTAGAGTTTAGTAGCACACAGTATTGTATAAAAAAATAAATGTAACATATTTCCCTTATACAGAATATACTTATGTTATCTATGTGATTGTAATGTAACAGCACAACTTTCCCTAAAGTTGTGTCTCCAAAATGCAGCGACAAAAATCGACCAATAGAAATCCAGTATTATCACGTCATCTAGATCAGTATAGTGATCACCACTATCCCATTTTTCATTAAGCATTATATCACTTAAGACTTTCGTTCTACTTCGATTGACATTCACCCGAGTCGTGATGACTTATTAACATCTGAAGTTACTTGACCTTTGCACTTGTGTTTCAACTCAAGTTAGTTGGCTCGTCTTTGACAATTACCGGGCACAGTTCCAATTCCGCGCAATTAAGCATTTTTTTAATGTAATTTAAGAATAATTCAATTGGCCATGCAATCACTAAGTGCAATGACTGTTTGGCCACATCTGAGTACCGGCAATATTGGCATAATGTAACTACTCACGCAGTTACTATGGTCCATATGTATCGACCTAGTGACTCAGCTCTTGGCTGTTGTATGATAACACGCGATTGCAATAATTATTTGTAGGGCCAACTGAAAGAACTATTGACCGGAGTGGAAACAAAGACAACATGAATTTGTTTCGAAACGGTTAAGGAAAACATCGGGTTGGAATGTTTCTAGAACCAAAAAGAGGAAGTATATGTCATTTAATAATCCGTCCAGAACCTGTGTGGTACATTTTAGCGCAACCTCACAGAGGCCGAGAGGACGTTTGTGCCACAACAGTTGGAACATTCTAGACTGATATATGAAACCGATAAATGCGGGCAGTACAAGACCGGTCATTTAGGAAAGTTGGGGGAGGCCTTTGTCCAGCAGTGGACTTCTATAGGCTGAAGAAGAAAAAGATAGGTACATATTTGTAAAATAGAATAGGATAACGCAAAAGGCAAAGGAAACAAATTAAACTGTGTGATCCTGTGAGAGTGCATACTGCAGACAATGACAAGAACTGCATGTCATAAGTAAAAAGTCAACGGGTGTAATTTTTTAAGAGCGATCGCTATAATAATATAGTATAGTGTTATCGTAGTGGTTAAGCCATTGACTACTGCGCTGCGTATCGCGGGTTCGATTCCCACACGGAACAAATATTTGTATGACCTACAAGTAGTTGTTCTGGGTCTGGATGTTTGTGTATGTGAGTTATATGTTTGTAAACGCACCCACGATACAGTAGGCCTAGTATGAGTTTTCATTACGAAACTCGTTCGCCGATATCGAGCGCGTTTGACTCAGCGATTGGCCCGCTTCAAGGTCGTAAGAACTTTCAACCAATGAGAGCGCCAAACGCGCTCGATACGATCGAACGAGTTTCGTATTGAAAACTCATACTAGGCCTACAGGAGAAATTTCTAGTGTGGGACGTTTTCACAAAAAAAAAAAAAAAAATCAAATTTCACCTAACCCTGTCACAGCTTGCAAAAGTCATTGCATTGCAAAAAACAAAATTGGTTAATATATCACATACTTTTGTATTATTTTAATGCATAAAAACTGAAACATCTTTATTGCTTGGCACGTGTGTGCCTTTGTTACATTGTGAACTGAACAACGACGTCAAAGTTTATTTAAAATTCACTTTCCATGTCGCATTCACTACGTCGTAAGTACAAAGAAAATGTAGGGTACTTACGACCTTTTTTCTTCGCTAGTAAAAATTTGTTATAACGACAGCGTAGAATTCTCAATGCATAATCATTTAGAAGTCTACGAATGTCGAACTTGCATGAGCAGTCGTCGTGTTTGTAATTGGCAAGTTTTCCAATTTATGATTAGGTACGAAGTTCGTTCAGTAGAACGGAAATGTACACCCCATAATCCTGCGACTGGGTTTTAGATAGTAAGTAGTTGAAGAGTTAATTTATGTGCTAAACCATTTACAAATCAAATCAAAGCATTTATTTCAAATGAACCAGTTACAGGCACTTTTGAATTGTCAGAAGGTCGGTCAGTCAGTAAGGTGAAGCTAGTCGCCCATTCCAAAAGAGTAGGTACCTATGGAGAAGAACGGACAAGAAAATCCATGGAGTGTCCATGGAGTTTCTTGCCCGTTCTCTTTTAAATTATCAAGCTATTGATAGAAATATTTGATTACATCATTCATTTTGAAATCAATCGTGTGAGAACGATGCATAAATTTATTGTACCCTAAGAGCGTCTATTATGGAAAACACAAAAAAAAACAATAACAAAAAAGACTAACCCAACAAATAGATGCTTTACAGCAA